>CM075064.1:73134651-74438729 GCA_037428765.1 Rubia yunnanensis
TTATGATTTCATTAGATGTGGGATATCATTATGCTCATTTTGATTGTGTTGATTTGCTAATGTTGGTGTTGTGCTTGCATTGTGTTTATATTGTTACTCTGGCTTAGAATTTGGTTGTGGCTTGTACTAGAAATTAGGTATGTTGGCTTGATTAAACATACTTGATATTTGGATGCAATGTTATTATGCTTAGGATAGTTTGGCCATAGCACTTGAATGTTAACATTATGAACGTACTAATGGTAGCTAAACTAGTTAGGCATGACTGTAATTATGGGATATGTCATATTGGATGTTTAACTCTGTGAGAACCTAATGGACTTGAGATTATGGGCATGTTGAATATGACATATATTGTACATGCAATTGTGGTTAGGACTTGAGCTAGGTGGCTTGGATTTGATTTGGTTTGTGATGTTGGCAAAACTAGTTTAAGGTTGAGCATGGTTCTGTGATATTGCATGTAGGTATATTCATGTGTGTTTGACTTGTTTGGTGTGGTTGTTAGATATCCTCCCTACCAAGAGACCCAGGGCTCCTCTATGAGGTGGGCACACAACTGCTCCACCTCCACCTCCACCTCTGCCGCCGGCTCCAGAGTCGAGCCTTGTAACTCCTCTTCCTAATAGGTACATGGGTTTAACCCTGATCACCTGGCCCTATGCGGAGAGGTGGGAAGCCTTGGTCAGCCGCTAGCTCAAGGAGAAAAGTTTTGTTGATGTGCCCACACTGGATGCTGTTGGGCTAACCCTGCCAGTCCGATGCCTCCTCGCCAAAGGAGGGCTGGAGGATTTCATGGGCAAGAGTGCCCCCTCCTACCGGTGATACACAATGGAGTTCCTATCCAAGGTTAGGATATGCATCATGAGGGATGATCAACCATGCAAGAGGTACATCACTTTCCACCTAGATGTTATATAAGAGATGACCATCTCGCAGGTTGAGGAAGCCTTTTGATGGTACACAGTTGAGATCCGAGCGAGGCTGGACCCACATTCCCAAGACCGGTCGATTGAGGGCAACATGCACTTCTGGAATGTCATCAACATGAGGGTGAAGAACTCTCACGACAAGATCAGTATCATCATCCATCCCACACTCCTTTATGTGCATAGACTTTTGGCTGGCACAGTGCTTTGCTCGGTGGAGCCGACGATTGTGCCGAACAACGACATTCACTTCTTATGGCACTTGACGAGTGAGGGATTGGGATATGGATTATAGGCCAAGCTATGGATGAAGAGGATTGTAGAGGTGGTGGGGAGGCCAAAGGGGAAGATTATGGTTGGAGGTATGGTCGGCCTCTTGGCGGAGTACCTATGATTGCTCCCACCGACTGATTTTCCACGCTTAAGGAGGTGCACTTCCTACCTCATCATTGCAGAGAGGTTGGTGTGATTTGAGATGCTTAGAACCACATGGATCACAAGGGTATTTCATTGGTCATATGGCGCCAGGAAGGTCACATTTATGGCACTTCCTCAACCCAACAAGACGAAGTTGGAGTTTGATACACCCCTGGCGGACTTGGCGATTTCATCTGAATCCTTGTACAGAGAGGAATTTTAGAACGAGCTCAATGACCTTGGTCCAGCCCCTGCCCAGCATGATAATAGTAGCTTGCCTTTCACTAAGCGATAGCAGCAGCACTCTCCACAGCCTCCACCAGAGACCAAGCCTATGCAGGAGGATTATGTGCCCCCTCACAACTCCTAGCCTCCGCTTGATTCTATGAGCTTATAATGCAGACTATGTAGGATGGATTCCACCACCAGGACAACATGATATTGGAGCACAATATGTTTGTCTCTTAGAGCTTGATCGACATGGATGAGGATATTGATCATCTATCGGCTCGCATCCATGAGATGCAGTCCCAGGAAGGTGGTGTCTCAGGCCTTGATCCTGGAGCAAAGAGGCATAGGGCTAGGAGGCAGAGAAGCATGGATTGGCTGGCTCATTATCAACAGCGTTATTTTGGTGGTGGTCTTTCTTCCTCATAGCAGTGATTGTGAGCAATATACTTTTACCCTTTCCATACTTCGGTGTGTAAGATTTTGCCCTATTTTGTCTACATTGAGGGTAATGTAGCCTTCTAAGTGTGGTGAGGGGTATTTACGGATTTCACTACTTGGTTTGAAGATATTTGTTTTTAGACTCGCTACTTTTGGGATATTTCTTTTGCTCTGTTTTGGATATTTTCCCCTTTTATTTTGGGGGATTCTTTCCTTTTGATATACTTGGATGATGTTAGCTTTGATATTTTTCTTAGCCTTAACATTTGTAAAGCCCTTTGCTACTTTTTGGATTGGAAAAACATGAAGTTTTTTTTGAAAAAAAAATTAGAAAAAGAAAAAATATAAATAAAAAGAATCCCACTAAGTTGAAAACCCGAGAGGGTATCTTAGGCAATATTGGGGGGCTCGACCTAGGTAAAAATGAGAGGCTAAAGGTGTGGAAAAATGTGATACGTGAGCCGAAGAAACATGATGTGTGGTTAGGATGAAAACACAAAAGGGCTCCTAGGTAAAATGAGGGAAAGAGAGAAAAAAAATTGTTATATGTTCACTCATTTGCCGGCGTTGGAGTCATAAGGTTGCGGTAGCCATATGGATGGATCAGGTAGCTTACCATCTTGAAGACCTCTTGGGATTGGGAAATTTAGTAGGAAAAACGAAGTAAGTTATGCAATTCTTGATCGTTAACATAATTTTTAGGATGATATATTGGTATAAAGTGGAGCATGTGTTTGAACTTTATGCATGCTTTTAGCTTCACCTTGTACTATTGGATTTGGGATTGTCAATTCGAGATTTGGAGATGTTTTAGAGATATCAATGAATTGATAGGTTGATATGGTTTGTGTAAATTTAGGAATAGGGGTTGTGGGAAACTTCTCATTTGATCTTAACATTGGGTTGTGTGATATTGAGAGTTTCGTGAGGTATTGACCTGGGAGAATAGTAGTTAGGATGTGGATACGTCAATTCCTTTGAGTGCTTGGATCTTTTCTTACTCGAGGGCGAGTAAGATTTAAGTGAGGGAGGTTTGATGTGTCCATTTTATGTGTATAACTAGTACTTTTTGGTATCACTTTTGTGCTCTTTTATTATCAAGAGCTTGTGTTTTACCTTGAAATTCTCTTAGGAAGGTAAGAGCAACTTAACGCTCTTTTACCTCTTCTAAGTGGATTTTGCGTGACAAAGGAAGAACATGGAGGCTTGAAGACCGGAGGCCGTTGAAGACTTTGAATACTTGCTTCGAAGATTTGAACACTTCAAGACCGGAGGCCATTGGAGATCATCTTTTGAAGACTTGCTTCAAAGATTTGAAGACTAGAAGAATGAGAGGGATTATTGTGAAGAAGAGTGCTTGCTTCAAGAAGAAGAAAATAATACAAGGGTAAGTTCTGGCGCTCGTCGCGCATGGGTAGCCAGAACCTAATCTTATCCTTTTTGTACTATAAATATCATTCTCTTTCCCCTCATTCATAACTTTATCTCCACCCAAATTTGGTACTATTCTAACCCCAGTTTTCCACCATTTACATCTTTGATATCTCTTGTTTTATGTTTGGTTTGTTAGCATTAATTAGTATGAACTCTAGTAGGTAAATCTAATTCTTGGGAGCAATTGATTAAAACTTCCAAACTTATGTGGTGAGATTCTCTATTTGTTCATTTATGAACATTTATTGGAGAGCATTTATTATGCCCTTAATGTTGTGTTTTGCCTCATTTATACCATGGGTTGTTTGAGTATATGAAATATTTGTATGATTGAAGTGTTAGTGTGTTAGGAAAGTTGCAAATTTCTTAGCTCATTTGCATGAAATCCAAAAGTATTGATTTATAACTTCTTGTGTATAATGTGTGGTGATTCTTGCTAGATAAGTATGTTAATGCTGATTGTTCTCATATTTATCCCACAGATGCAAAAAAGGTTGAACCTTGAATGTGGTTTGTTCTAGGGTTAACCTAGTAAATGCTTTGTTTGGTTAAATGATCATATCTTTGGTAGAAGGCTTGTTGTTATCAAACCTATGGTCCTTTATATGAAATTCCATTGATGAAACACCTCTATGGTGTTGTTTGCCTAGGGTGATCATCAATGAGGTTTGCAAATGGTTGTTGTTTGTCTTTGCAAACTATTATTAAGAAGGAATGAATTTTGATCTTCGAATGAGAATTGATAACATTTCCCATAGACAATAAATGTAACTGAATGAGTGAATAAATCTATGATCTATAGGAAGTTTGAGACTGGAAGTCGATTTCCCCCAAGGCTCCGTTAATTGTTGTTTTAATCATCTATTTATTTGTTGTTGCATGATTAATATAGTTCTATTGCTTTACTAGTTGTTGTCTTTCAATTTTATAACTTAGGACCAAAATCCAACCAAACCCCCCCTTTTTTACATGCTTTTATATGTGCATATATATTCTTATATCTAGTATGTTTTCTACTATATATTTAAACACTTGGAAATATCTCTCTTCTCGTGGACGACCCCGGCTTGCTATTATCTACTTAATTGTAGATAGGAAGCATTAGGGCTTAAAAAATATAAATTTGAGAGGTACGGCGATGACCTCCCATGAACCAATTTGACAAGTAATCATATTCTCTTATGTACTTGTGAATCATCTAAATGTATAATTAGAGATATAATATTAGCTATGAGAAGACCAAAACTAGTTTTATCTTCCTCTATTTTCTAGATAGCATGGATTAATATTTGAGCAATACGGATAGTAAGATTAGAGGATAATCGATTCTTGATACACCCATTTAGAGAAAAAATATGGCTAATTACTTCCGCAATCTTTGCCGAACAACTTATTGCATTCGAATGGATTCTTCATGTACCGAGAAATTTTCAAATTCTATGGTTTACCATCTGCAGTAGGTGCAGTTTGGAGGAGTTGCCGTATCAAAATATAATTTCAATCCTAGAGGATTGGGAATCGTAGATTTATATATTGTTTCTTTGTTAGATCCATTCAAAGGGGTAGCACCTTTAGATTTGTTCAGCTTTATTGTTTCAATATGATTCATTGTATATAGAATCGTGTGAGTTGTCTCTAGAAAATGAAATTTACCATGTAGTAACTTGTTCATACGATACTACATATGATTAGGTAGTATGGAAATAAATGACATGATGTCCTTATTTAACTCCATGATTAAGTCTTTAACCCATAGAGCTACACTTGGTTGCTAATATCTTTATATTTCACCATGCAAATCAGATGTGAACCACAACAGATGCGCAAGGGGACAATGGAAAAATGTGTGCTTTAGAGACATATCATGTGAGGCAATGTTTTTCTTCTAAGCATTACTATGGTTCTAGTGCTCAACTGCTGACTATTGATTTTTGCATATATATGCTTTATATGAAGTGGCAGATCGTGTGGGTGTTGTTAATTTCCAAATATGCATCCAGTGAGGTGAGGGACCATTGCTAACACTTGTTGCATGTCCCGCCAATACAAGAAACTGAACCTATTACTTCGATCTTTTTGCCTCAGTTTTTTTGGCTTAGGTCAAATAACCGAGGTAAAAGTTCTTTTACCTCGGTTATTTTTTTTGAAGTAAATAATATTATTTACCTCTGTTAAAAAATTGAGGTAAATAATAGATTTTTTACCACGATTCTACGATAACCGGGGTAAATATTCTTGAAAAGCAAAGTAAAAAGTATTACCGACGTAGGTGTGACGCTGGAAATATAGGTATGACCTATCTGTAATAGTTAATGATGAGAATATCGACTTCATAACTGTAATCGATTTTGCTGAAATTCTATCAACGTTATGGGGTGAGATCGCATTTTCCACAATGTGAAGTCGCAATACCCGTCTCTCCAAAACCCGTGCCTAAATCCATTCACATAAATAAATTCATGCGATATCGCATGGTAGTCGGTGACATGTCAGTAAACTCAAAATCGTACAGTACAAATGAAGTACGATGTCGCACTTATATATCATACGTAATAAACCAACGATAGTTAACCAATACAGCCATAACTTGGAATGTACCATCTAAAGGTCCCATTCCAGGTTCACAACAACCAGTCTCATATTTTTTCAAGTTACATTGGTAAGAATAAAGCTAGGTACATATATCCAAAACACATAATGCTACGTACCATATAGCATCTCATTAAATTAAAAACTAAACAAAAGACATAGAATCCCAATAAAATCCAAACAAACATTCCTCATCTTCTACGATATGCTAACATATGGTCCATTGCAATCAATGGGGTTGTGACTTGGGTGGGATAACATGATCTGCCAACGAACTACTTCCATCATCTTGAGAATTAGCCTCTGACACTTCGGTGGAAGGCTCAGTATCGCTGGTGCTAGACCCTCTATCATCTGTGGTTTCCAGCCCATCCTTGTCATCCCCAGGCCCATCATCCCTAGGTGCATTGATCGCATCGGTATTCATAGAATTCAGCCCCGCCATATCTTCCATAAGCTTACACACATTTTCATGCACTACACCAGGGCATTGGTCTCGGCCACATCCTTCAGGAAGATGCCCCAATCCATTTGTACCCAATCGCCTGATTAATTTAACCTCCGGCTGATCCTCCCCACTGACTGTGCACCAATCACTTGATTGATGAACTATGTCATCATCTTCACGTCTATCCCGTTCACTCTTGTCTTGTAGATGGTCTTTCATTCCCTAGTGAAATTGGTGTAGAACTCTTTGAAATCCGTATCATTTGTTGGTTTATCCAAGCATATCAAACCCTTCATCCCTGATAGTTTAAAGGGTTCGAGAAAAACATCGAGGTGGAGTCGCTCCACGTCCTTGGGCTTCGTCACCCTGACCTTTTTTATCCTTCAGCTCCGATCCTTTTGAAACACTTCTCTGCCTTCTCTGATGAAGCGTATTTTGTCCCATGTTGGCGATGGAGAGGTGGCCGTTATCTTCGTCTTCTTGATGCGCGATAGACCAACTCTCGTGGTGTCTTCCATTTTCCTCCTAGATATATGCTTCATTTGAACTATCAGAGAAACAGAGGAATGTAGAAAAGTGAGTGTAGTAGTGATGAGACGTCAAATGCATATATTTTCCAAAGCATTTAACACTCTTTTATCATATTTTGTTGTAAGATTTCTAGATTTAGGTAAGTTTACATGATAAGGGGTTTAGTTGACCATTTTTGGTTTTTATATCTAAATCCTTCATTTTGGAACCTATGTTTAGTCTAGTGAGTTTTTGGTCCTTACGAGCATTTAGATTCCTTTTTGTAAGCTTAATTTGTAGATTGCTCATGATCACTTAGGAGTGGTTTAGTGAAGGCCATTCGAAAGGATGGTAGAAGATGGAAGGCTACTCACAAAGTGGTAGAAGATAAAGTGAAGAAAGGAGAGCAAAGCAACGGGTGAAGAATGATCTATGTTTTGAAGCAGAGTTCTGAGAATTTTCCGAGAAGAATCAGCCTCCAAGAGTAGTACCATTGGATTTCTCTTCTCGAGCACTATAAAATTGACAACAAGAACTCCCAAAACGGATCAACGGTACACCCGGAGGAAGCAAAATAAAACGGGACTTTCTTTCGTCGCGACTCGTGACAAGTGTGTCGCGACTCGCGAAATGTTAACTTGAGAGCTCACAATTTCCTGATCTGGTCGCGACTCACGACGGAGGCGTTGCAACTCACACTAATTGCCCTACAAATTGCTTTTTACTCCCTTTTTTCTTGTACTATAAATAGCTTTTAACCCCATTCTTCCCCAACTCTCTAAGCCCGACTTGGGGGCTCCAAAACCCTAGTTTTCACCATTTTCTTCCATTTTTTCTTCTTTCTTTTTAGATCTTTATTCTATGCTATGAGTTTTGATTATCTATCTTAGTTTTGTACTTGAGATCAATTGATTGAAGCTTCCACACCTATGTAGTAAGAACCTTTATTTCACTCTTTCTTGAAGCATTTGTTATTTAGCATTCATGTATTTAAATGTGATGTTTTACTTCATTTATGCTATGGGTTATTTGAGTATATGATTTTTTTGTATGATTGAAGTGTTAGGGTGTTAGGAAAGTTGCAAATTTCTTAGCTCTTTGACATGAGAATCCAAGAACATGGAATTAGAATTTCTTGTGCATAATGTGTTGTGATTCTTGCTAGATAAATATGTTAATGTGGATTATTCTCATGTTTATCCTATAGATGCAATGAAAGGTTGAACCTTGAATTTGGTTTGTTCTAGGTTTAGCCTAATGAATACTATGTTTGGTTAAAGGGCTATGTCTTTGGTAGAAGACTTGTTGTTATCAAATCTATGGTCCTTCGTGTATAATTCCATTGATGAAATACCTTTATGGTGTGGTTTTCCTAGAGTGATTATCAATGTGGTTTGTAAATAGTCGTTGTTTGTCTTTGCAAATTGCTATTAAGAAAGAATGAATGTTAATATTCGAATGGAAGTTTTATCATTCCCCATAGGTAACGAATGTGAGAGAATGAGTGAATGGTTCAATGATCTACATTAGGTTTGGAAGTGGATATTAATTTCTGCCAAGGCTTTATCTTTTGTGGGTTTTACCCCTTTTCCTTAGTTTGTTTGATGATTAGCATAGTTACTTAACTTTGCTAGTTAGTTTATCTTTTAATTTCATAACTCAAGACCACAACCAACCAAAACCCCCATTTTTACTTGCTTATATATATATATATATATCTACTTCTAGCCTAATATCAACCTTTTATGTTTAAACGCTTAAGAAAATCCCTCTTTTTCGTGGACGACCCCGATTTGCCACTATCTACTTAATAGTATTTAGTAGGCATAAAGGGCTTCTAAATTATAACTTTGAGAGGTACGGCGATGACCTCCCAAATTTTGGTGCCGCCTGCCGGGGAAGAGACTTTTATTTTTAAGTGTTCAGACATATTTGATTGCATACTAGCTAGTTTTTATTTTTCACTTCTTTTTGGTTGTTTTTGTTTGGAGTAGGTATTGCTTGAGTTTTGGGGAATTTTTATCGAGAATCCTTGCAATATGATTCTGGACTTTTGAAAAAGAGAGAAAATTTATAAAAAAAATTGAATGTCTCACCTTGAGGGAACTCATGATGAGAAGAGAGGTTCAACAAGCAAGGTTTTGTAGGATGGGTTATTCCGACCATTCTACCGAGTCTTACTATATGTTAAGAGAGGAGCACTATAAGGAGGAAAGAACCCTTGGTTTCCAAAACCAATGGTTTTATGAAGAGTGCTACCAAGAGGTAGGAGATGTTAGTTTTCAAGGGCAAGAAACCCAAGAATGGTATCCATACCATAATTCTTACAACCCATAGTGGATTGGTAATCCGGATTGGTGGTATGAGATAAGCCAGAAAACCAACAATACGAGTAAAATAGTTTTCCATCACCATCTTATACCATACCCCAAAACCATGCCCAACAGGAAGTTCAAGTTTGACACGTGAGGAATTCATGAATGCAATAGAAAAATTGAACTTTACTAGTGAGGAACCAGACACTTGGCTCTCCTCTAGCGTTGAGGCTATTGCGGGGCATGCGAGGAGTATATTGGAAGCGTTGGCCTGAATGGAAACTCGTGATTTCAAAAATACACCATCCCAAGTCGAACTCAAGGATTCAGTGAGTGAGGTCCCCATGGGAAATGAGTTTGAGTTCAACGTGGATGAGGAGTTGGTTATTGAGGATGAAAAAATGGAGGAAGAGGTGATTGTGCTACATTCATTAGCATCGTCACCCCTACCCCTACCTAGTGAACTAACTCCACCATTTTTGGAAGTTTTGAGGGTAAAGAGAGGAGTTAAAAGACAATCCCAAGCCTCCTAACCACCCAACTCCTTTTAAACCACCTCCACCTCCACAAAACTTTCCTCTTGAAAGTTTTGTACCTCCACCTCTCTATTTTTCGTTGCTCATGATGAAGGGGTTCAAACCTCCACCATATGGATAACATTAGGGTCGTGCCGACGACCTTAAAAATACGGATCTTCTTGGGAGGCAACTCGAGATTCTAAGTTAGATTAGTATTTTTCTTTCCTTGAAAAAAATAAATTCCTCAACCATGTCCTCAAACCCTTACCCAAAACCACAAGAATACCACCACAATCTACCACAAAAAAAAACCACTACCACAACCACCATCTAGGAGTACTACTAGTTGTTGTCTTTTGTGAGTGTTGATCAGGATTTGCATAGTTGTGGCTTCGTAGTTGATAGATCAAAGTTTCATATTGGGCGGAGTTGGAGAACATGGAGGAGGGAACATTCATTGAGAAGTGAGCATTGCCATCACCGGGAAGGACCTTCGAAGTCCAAGTTGTGAGTGTTTTTTTCTTTCTCCCTTATTTCTTTATCTTGTCCTTTTCACATTGAGGACAATGTGTGTTTCAAGTGTGGGGAGGTAAAGAGAAATATATCTCATTGTATTGTATTGTAGTGTACATATGCTCCACTTTTATTTGTATTGTTTGAAAAAAAATGAAAAAAAACAATTCCCACTGAGTTGAAAACCCGAGAGGGAAACTTAGGCAAAAGTGGGAGGCCCGGATAGGTTGAAAACCCGAAAGGGCAACCTATGCAAAAATGAGAGGCCAAATGGTGAGGAAAAAGTTGAGGGTGAGCATTGAAAAATAAAAAATGTGTGAAGCTATGATGAAAATCCAAGTGAGCTCCTAGGAAAAATGAGAGAAAATGAGAGAAATTGAAAAACAATTATGCTTCTCTTGATTTGTCTATTGAGTGGCTTTTTCGGTGGAGTAAGTTAGCTTGACATTATATGTATACCTCACTTTTGTTATGGTTTGTTGGTTGTTTATATTATCTTAGGCTTTGGGATGTGAGAGTGTGGGAGATTCTTATGTCTTGGGGGTTGGGGTGGATGTTTTGGAAAAACTTTTACATGCAAGTTTACGCTTTGATCTTTGTTTGTTCTTGTTTACTCGAGGACGAGTAAGGTTTAAGTGTGGGGAGATTTGATGAGATGTCAAATGCATGTATTTTCCAAAGCATTTAACACTCTTTTATCATATTTTTGTTGTAAGATTGATAGATTTAGGTAGGTTTACATGATAAGGGGTTTAGATGACCATTTTCGGTTTTTATTTCTAAATCTTTCATTTTGTAACCTATGTTTAGTCTAGTGAGTTTTTGGTCCTTACGATCATCTAGATTCCTTTTTGTAAGCTTCCTTTGTAGATTTTTCATGATCACTTAGGAGTGGTTAAGTGAAGGCCATTCGAAAGGATGGTAAAAGATGGAAGGCCACTCACAAAGTGGTAGAAGATAAAGTGAAGAAAGGAGAGCAAAGCAAAGGGTGAAGAATGACCTATGTTTTGAAGAAGAGTTATGAAACTTTTCCGAGAAGAATCAGCCTCCAAGAGTAGTACCATTGGATTCCTCTTTTCGAATAATATAAAATTGACTACAAGAACTCCCAAAATGGATCAACGGTTCACCCGGAGGAAGAAAAACAAAACGGGACTTTTTAAAAGTCGCAACTCACGAAATGTTGATCTGAGAGCTCACAATTTCCTGATCTGGTCGTGACTCACGATGTAGGCGTTGCAACTCGCGATAATTGCCTTGCAACTTGCATTTTACTCCTTTTTTTCTTGTACTATAAATAGCTTTTAACCCCCTTCTTCCCCAACTCTCTAAGCCCGACTTGGGGGCTCCAAAACCCTAGTTTTTCACCATTTTCTTCCATTTCCTCTTCTTTCTTTGTAGATCTTTGTTCTATGTTATAGGTTTTGATCATCTAGCTTAGTTTTGTACTTGGGATCATTTGATTGAAGCTTCCACACCTATGTAGTAAGAACCTCTATTTCACTCTTTCTTGAAGCATTTGTTATTTATCATTCATGTGTTTAAATGTGATGTTTTACTTCATTTATGCTATGGGTTATTTGAGTATATGAAGTGTTTGTATGATTGAAGTGTTAGGGTGTTAGGAAAGTTGCAAATTTCTTAGCTCTTTGACATGAGAATCCAAGAACATGGAATTAGAATTTCTTGTGCATAATGTGTTGTGATTCTTGCTAGATAAATATGTTAATGGGGATTGTTCTCGTGTTTATCCTATAGATGCAATGCAAGGTTGAATCTTGAATGTGGTTTGTTCTAGGTTTAGCCTAATGAATGCTATGTTTGGTTAAATTGCTATGTCTTTGGTAGAAGGCTTGTTGTTTCAAATTTATGGTTCTTCGTGTATAATGCCGTTGATGAAATACTTTTATGGTGTGGTTTGCTTGGAGTGGTTATCAATGATGTTTACAAATGGTCGTTGTTTGTCTTTGCAAATTACTATTAAGAAGGAATGAATGTTAATCTTCGAATGGGAAGTTTTAGCATTCCCCATAGGTAATGAATGTGATAGAATGAGTGAATGGTCCAATAATTTTCATTAGGTTTGGAAGTGGATATTAATTTCTCCCAAGGCTTTATCTTTTGTAGTTTTTACCCCTTTTTCTTAGTTTGTTTGATGATTGACATAGTTACTTAACTTTGCTAGTTAGTTTGTCTTTTAATTTCATAACTTAGGACCACAACCAACCAAAACTCCCATATTTTACTTGCTTATATATATATATATATATATATATATATATATCTACTTCTAGCCTAATATCAACCTTTTATATTTAAATGCTTAAGAAATTCCCTCTTCTTTCATGGATGACCCTGATTTTCCACTATCTACTTAATTGTATTTAGTAAGCATAAAGGGCTTATAAATTATAACTTTGAGAGGTACAGCGACGACCTTCCAAGTGGTCAAGAACCTAATGATGTCAAAGTGTTTGGCTGACTTCACATTTATGTCGCAGACACTTCAGCAAGACCGATGTGACCTATGTGAAATTGCAGATATATGTGTTTGAATGTGCAACGCCGCAAGGCTAATCTACTAAGCTGAAACAATGTGCGACTGGAACAAGAGTGATCCTAAAACACCTATAATCTCAACTAACATCAATATCACAAAGTAAACAGCTAACATGCCATGATTGTAAAACAGAGCAATGGGTAATGAAAGAATTAAATCAAACCCAAAAACCAACATCAGTTTCATCAGAAAACGCTTACCGTAGTTTAGGTTTCTTGCTATTCCCCTTTGAAGAAATCCGCCAATGTACTACGTCAAAACCAATTGAATGTGGGTTTTGGGGCTATAGTGATATGAAACCATGGTTTTTGCATTGAGATTTGAATGTTTTCTGAGCATTTTTTTCAGGTGGGAGGTTTTGGTGCATCGTCGTCGGTAGGAAATGTGAAGGGGAGGGTGGTTGGCTATTTATATACCCAAAGTGAAACACTTTTGTTTAATCACAGGTGCGACATCGTAGGCTATGTCGTAAAAATAGGCAAACACAGAAAATATAGTGCGACCTCGCTGTTCGTAGATTTTGGGACATATATATGATTGGGGCCAAACACTATAAATTTGGGCCTTGACCTGAAGTAATAGAACCAAAATGAGTCGATGTCGCAATCCGATGGGAGACCAAAGCATGCCCGACATCGCTTTTAAAAAACACTGGGCTGTATTAGAGCTACAGCCGAAACAAAAAATATCTATGAACCTGGTCAGTGGTGGGCTGAAACCACATATGCACGATGTCGCATCCATGTTATTGTCACTGAATATTAAATGACAATAGAGTGATGTCGCATCAAATTCCATCACCATGTCATATACGCATCACCATAAAGGGCACAAATTATTCACGGACAACACATTACAAAACTTTGGGGGAAATTACACTATGGCCCAAACTTTCTTGCATATCACTACAATTAAGAGACATGCACCTGAACATAACAAAAAATGTTTCATATGGAAATTATGTGTATTGTCTTATAGGAACGCGAACCTGGTTAAGCATCCATTTTTTTACAGTATTCCATTAATACACTTACGACAAGCGTTATGGGAACGATAATTTCAGCCACCTAAAATCACATGAAATTTCATATTCTAGGTTTTTAAAGAAATATAAAAGTAATAAAATTCCATCCATCAAATTTTAGAAAGCACCAGTACATTGTTTAGCGTAAATTGTAGACGATTACTAAAAAGTATACGAGTGTCTGTCGTAAGAACTTGTGGAAGTCTATGTGGAATAAGAACTGTTTCTTTATTACTCTTGGTTATTATAATTTTGACTATGGATGACAAATCTTCTTTTTGGGACGATCAGAATCGAGTTTTGGACAACCAGTTCTCTTTTTCATTTTTGCACTTAGGTCCCTCCAAGAAAGTAGGAGAAGTTGAAATTCAAAATTGGAGATATCCTTATGTATCACATTATCACGACCACCATGTTTCAATTTGGCCATGAACATATCACCAGAATGGACACAAATTATTCACAGACAGTACATTACAAAAATTTGGGGGAAATTACACTATGGCCCAAACTTACTTGCATGTCACGTCGCTTAATAGACATGTTCCTGAACATAATGAAAAATGTTTCATATGGAAATTATGCATACTGTCTTACAGGGACGCCAACCTGGGTAATCGTCCAATTTTTTCTATAGTATTCCATTTATGCACTTACGATAGCGTTATGGAAATGATAATTTCTGCACATAAAATCACACGAAATTTCATATTCTAGATTTTTTATGAAATATAAAGTAATAAAATTCCCTCCATCAAATTTTAGAAAGTACCAGTATGTGGTCTAGAATAAATTGTAGATGATTACTAAAAAGTATACGAGTGTCAGTCGTAAGAACTTGTGGAAGTCTATGTGAAATAAGACTAGTTTCCTTATTGCTCTCGGCTATTATAAGTTCGACTAGGGATGACAAAGCTTCTTTTTAGGACGATTGGAATTGATTTTGGGATAACAAGTTCTATTTTTTATTTTTGCACTTAGATCCCTCCAAGAAAGTGAGAGATGTCGAAATGGAAAATTAGAGATAACATTTTTTGTTCAAATTTTGATGACAATGTTCTTCCAATTTAGGCATAAATGGGAAGGGCCCACAACCTTGAAATGGATAATTTTATGACAAATTTTGAATATTAGACTATGTCCACATATGTGCCACTGCACATGTGTCGCATGTAACGAAACCTGTATTGAATACATAGCGACATTGCTCAATCTAAATTTTCTAGTGGGACCCAAAAATTTCAGACAAAAATTTGAAATAAAAATCCCCCCAACCCCATTTCATGTCAATAACTATTAGCACCCATTTCCATCTCCAATACAAATCCTACAAACTCACCCTATCCATTCACACCATTACAACAATGAAAGCGCTCTCAATCAAATCGCTTCCCTCAGCCATCAACAAGTATCCAAGTATGGAGCATTTCTAGGTTCAAATAAATTGAGGTACTTTTCTATCTTTTCCATGTTCATTTAGCCATTTTGTTACCATATACCTTCTATATGTTTTTTTCCCTCATTCATCAAAGATCGTAGATTTCCATGAAGGAGGAATGATTTTGTTAAATGTTATATACTGTATGTTTTTTTGTTCCTTATATGATGTCATGTTTGTAAAGAGTGAGAAAAAGGGCTTGGATTTGGATGAACACAATATGAATGTGCGACGTCGGTCATAGTCAATCGCTCCATACGATATGGTACCAAATAAGGATCGACGTTGCATAGGTCAAGGAAGTGTTGAAATCAGCAATATCTATGAATATCTGAAGTATCTTTTAACTCGTCTTTACGACATCAATTTTTATGCGTGCGAAGTCGCTTATATTCCGATCAGTTACTATTCCTATATTGATATTAATGTTGTTTACGTATGACTATATTATGTGTATTTTTGGGTACTGCCCAATTGTAACATAAATTTGTTTCCTTTGTATTGGTTGTAATAGGATCAAACGTTATCGATGAACTTCTAGCATTTAGATGGGCGGAGTTGTCTTTTCACTTGTCGCCCTAAAACTCTGAATGTCGTACAACGTAGAAAATGGATGTTAAATACAATTAATGTTTCAATTTTATATCAACCTTATGTACATTATATATTGTCACATGCACTTTAATTAATTTCAAATTTTGTTGGTTTTAATTAACATGTTAATCATTTCCACAACAATTGAACAAAAATTGAGTGTTGTATGATGTTTAACCATTTCATGATTGATCACATTTTAAATAACATGCAATGGCTATCGATGATAGATTGTTTGGGTCATCGGATATTTAATGTTATAATATTTTACGAGAAATGAGATCTAACCGATTAAACAGTTACGTCGCATGAATCGGTTACAAAATGACAAATTTTTGACGTTGTATGTACCAGCGTCATTTTTATTGCGACGCTGGACATTCAAAATGACATCGTATTTGTCAAAATTCAATGTCAGCTGGAACACGATGTGGGTCTCCCACTACGTGCGATATCTCTTATCATTGTCCACGACATCGCACCTATTAAGAAGGACGTCATTGTTTGCAAAGTCGCCGCAATTCCTCTCTCATCGGCTGTCATCTTCCTATGGTCAACGTTGCATGCTTTAGGATGCCAAAGTTGATCCAAACAATGTCGTAGATAGGATCTCCTATTATCAGCCTTCTTGCATGGAGCAATGACCCACCTCCACTCGGGGTCTTTAATTGTAGCTAATTAACCCGAGCGAAGGCTTAGAGGTCAAAAGGACCAATGGTCAAACATAAAATTTATAGTTTTACACCCAACTCACTACTATGCTTTTTTTTTTTTAATTTAAACCATCCTAAGATGGGGGGAATATATTGGCTCCCCAAACCGATAAAATGAGCCAAATAGGCACTAATTGTTACATTACATCGATAATTAACCAACAGTCATTCCAAGGAATGTATATTCAAAGTAAAGTTCACTTATATCTAATAGGTATGTGAATATCATCACTAAAGCAAAAAATGGCTTAAAGAGCCCCAATGTACCCTAAAATTGAAACAGAAACATCACAAACAGGTCGAAGAATCGTACAAAAATGAGACTCCTATTTGTCGATAATGTTCCTGCCAAACAGAAGGGTCTTTGTAATGTAAAATTTCCTATGATATCATAGAACTTAGAGAAGAAGCCTCAGATAGTAAGCCTCAATGTATCTTCCTCGCTTGATTCTCTTTGAGTTGAGATATAATCCTTCCTAACAAGCTATTTTTCCATTTCCACTGATCAGTTTGTAACCTTCCTAAGCTGTGTATATTCATGGCCACCTCATCTGAAAAATAGCAAACAATAGAGAGCAGTATCCAGTCGAAAAGAGATTTTATAGTATAAACATCAGCTCCTACCATAAATACTGTAACCACTAGCTATGCACTATTAGGTTCCTATTCTGATTCCATGCACCCCAGATTTATCCAACAGTAACAGGCCTCTAAGAAAAGGAGGTATATTTCCTAAATCTAGATCACCAGATAGTTTTTTTTCCTTAGCATGTTTAGCCATAAAATCTGCTGCTAAGTTAGCCTCCCTAGGGATATAATGAATCAGAGCTCCTTCATTCCATTCATTCAGGGTGCTGCATAGTGAGAAGACTTTCCAGGGACTTCCTTTTGGATTTTGAATTCCTTTAACAGCGGTAAGACAATCTGTCTCAATTGTGAAAGAATATAGTTCAAGTTCTAAACCTAATTGATAAGCAAAGTGGATACCAATAAGTTCTGCATGTAAAGGTGAGTCAGCATTAAAATGGTTCACTCTTAACTTAATCACATCTCCCCTCCAGTCCCTAATTATAACCGCACATGTTGACTCACAATCAGGTTTCCATGTTGCATCTGTGTTGAGTTTGTACCCAACAGTTGGTTTTTCCCATCTTACTGCTGTGATCAACTTCTTATTTTTCTGATGGGGGACAGGAATGATTCCATTTTGTATCAAATACTTATGTTTATCAAGATTACCTTTTTGTGGATTAGCATTAAAAATTTGGTAAACCTGATCTTTAACATTCAGAAAACATGTTTCCACAGAGAAAGATAGATTTTCAAACAGTTTCTTGTTCCTATATGTCCATATTGACCAAGATGTGACCATTATAAATGCTATTATCAAGTTGGACCAGATCAAAGATTCAGCTCTGATAGACAAATAGAAGTCAATTCTGTTCTTAAAGCTCCCAAAAACTGATTGATTAATATGCAAAAGTAAGTTCACTTTGTTCCAGATTGCAATAGCAAAAGGACATGAGTTAAAATAATGATTTAGAGAATCTGAATGCTTCCTACACATAGGGCATATTGAAGCTAGAGAAAAGCCTATCTTACAGAGGATATTGTCAAAAGGTAAGATTCCATTAAGTGCTCTCCAAACTAAAACAGACATTTTTGCAGGAATAAAGTGTGACCATACCTTATGTAATTGTCTTACAGTTGCTCCTTTCTGTTTGCAAATCTTATAAGCAGAGGCAGTATTAAATTCACCATCAACTGAAACAGTCCAGATCAGCCTATCCTCATGTAAGTGAGTGATTTTTGCATCCTGCAAGATTAGCATTGTACTGGTAGCCAAGTGTGGCTCCAAGATATTCAGGTAAGAGTTTTTGTTCATTATAAAATAATTGAGAGATATGTCAGGGAAAGGAACTTCCTCATCTTGGGGCCATTCATAAATCAGAGCACCTTTTCCTGACCAGTTTGCATTCCAGAATAAACAATCTCCTTTTCCATAAATAACCCAAACCGGTGCTATAGATGATTCCACTGATGGCGAGAAATCCTGCGTCCACTTTTGAACCTTCATGGTGAATCCGTTTATCATCCATTGCCCCTTGATCCAGCATCTTTGGTAATCTTCTTGTTCCTGAAAACTCACTACTATGCTACCAATAGGGTAGTTAACGGTAAATCCTGGGTATGTCAATAGAGATTCTAAGCCCTAAAAGTCAATCAAACACAACCACGTCCAATTTGTCAATCCGTACGTGTTGCTAGGAATATATTGTATAGTAAGCAAAGGGGTTTGGTTTTTTCGACTAACATTTACAAAGCATGAAAGTAAAAAACATGTAAAATATATAAGCTAAACACTTAAGGAATGCTTGCGTAACATGGTCGATTTAATGCTTCGATCCTCGATTCATTCACATGCAAGATTTAGACAAAAGTAATATAGTTCTCATAACACGTGGTGTGGTCGATGTCATATACTCCTCTGTACCTGCACGTTGGATGCGCTTGCAATTTTCCATCGACACCGCCTCCATAATTAGGGGAGTACAACAAGGTCCGACCATTTTTGTAAGTCTGTTTCTCCCCCATAAGATTACGTCCCAGGCGTTCCACCACAGATGCTCTACTCCCCAGGCCTATAAATGAGGCAAAGGGAAGCCAGCACCATATCTATTACACCAAGGCCTCTTACAATCCTAGCTTTCTATTTTTCGCTATCTTTACCTCTAACCTATCAGACTACTTTACGTAGTCAGCTAAGACTGGTGTGCTGGAAACATAACGGAGCAACACTCAGAAAAGACCTCCGTGCACATGCCCACACGGACCAATACCTTGTTACCTATAACACATCTGAGGTTTTGTTTTCCGGGGGGGCATCAATATTTGCACCAACATAAATATAGACTAGAGTATGTGTTAATGGAGTGAAGTATTCATGCAGTTCTAACATTCAAGAACAAGTCACAATAATATCACAAGCACAATAATTATGATGAACTAAGAATGTCACAAAAGGATAAATCAACACAAGAATAGAATTATCCTTAAGATATGGAAACTACTCCCTGGATATGGAATTCAAATAAATATTTAAATGTCACATCATAGGATCAAAGCAAAATAAAAAGGAAAGAAATAAAGAGGAGAGAATGTTTCTCTATCTAGGATGCTCTCCAAATTACAAGAGTAGAATCTAAAAAATGTCAAAAGACTAAGATAAGATAAAACCCTAGTTGACTAAGACTATATGTATAGTAGAAGGGGATTGGGCCAAAAAATAGGCCCAAAATAAGCCACGAATTGTGAAACCCTAGTTCAACCTGAGCTTGGCGTGGACTGTCATGGATGGCGCGGTCCGTACCGTGTACTTGGTCCATGCTGGCGTGGGGTGTCAGATCTGGCGCCACCCATTTAATCTGTGATGGCGCCGGCTGTGGGATCTGGCGCGATCCTCATCATCTCCTTTGGCGTAGACCGTGTGATCTGGGCCATTCCGTGTCATCTTCTTTGGCGCTGATTGAGGAATTTAGTGTGGGTCATGCTGGGGCTGTCTGTGGCATCTGGCACGGCCCATCATAAGAATGGTCATTTTTGCACTTCTGATTTGCGGGACGTGACTTTTGGCACAAACCATCATCAGAGACCTCGTTTTGCTCAGTAATTTATCACAAGCCGCTTAATTCTTCACACCCCGCCGACTGGTCTTCACATCCGGTCATTTCCACAGTACATGCCAAAGACCTTTGGAGCAGACCACATCTTCTGGTGTGGGCTGTTGGTTCCATCCATGAGCGGTCCGCGCCAATTCGTTTGTACTTTGGCCGGCTGAACCTCTTTTCTTTGCTACGGATGAACCGTTAGTCTGTTTTGAGAGTTCTTATAGTCAATTTTATGGTTCCCGGGTAGACAAATCCAATGGAACCAATTTTGAAGGATGATTCTTCTTGGATCGTTCCTAGAATTTGGAAAAAGTCTCGGACCACGCTTCTCCATTTCTTCCTTGACCGTTTTGAACTCAATTCCTTCTATCTTTGGCTCCCTCTTTCTACTACCATGATTCGATATCCGTGGCCCTCATCTACCACCATTCTAATGTTAATGGCCTTTGATCTCTTCTACCGCCTTTGCAAATGGCCTTCACATAGAATGTAACGAAAAGTGCCCATGAGCGACATACTAAGGATGATAAAAAAGGAAGATCTAGGTGCTCGTGGATACAAGATGTCCATTAGTACCAACTAAGTCTACAAAATGAGGGATTTAGACAAGAAAATCAAATATGGCCGTCTAAACCCCTTGTCATGTAAATTCAACTAGTACTAGCAATCCAACATATAAAACAAGCCAATTATTATGCCGAATGCAACAGCTAACGCATGCATAATGAACACATCAAGCAACGTTGGTCGCAATACCTGTCGACGTCGGTCCAAAACCAAGGTAAAAGGTACTATTTACTTCGATTTTGAACCGAGGTAACGAGTGTACTTTTTTACTTCGACTATATTTACCTCAATGTTTTATGGATTAAAAAGTGAGGTAAAAGGTCCAATTTCTTGTAGTGTGAATTGTCCAAATAGATGAAATTAATAGGCAAGTTTTATCACGATTTCACTGAATAATTACCTTCAGTAGTTTGGTCTAATGTCCATGTATCATCACATTGATTTTTTGGTATGGATATAAAAAAAATTAATGTAGCTCCCTTCGCACTTAAAATTGTTCTAATCAGATTTGTATTCCAACGTTCTCCATTTTCCTGCATGAACTTGTCAACTATGATATCTTCTAGATAGTCACTTGGAAGAGAATTAGGTCTTGCTATGTTGGATCTTGGTGGCCTAGGGTCGGGTTTGATCTCTGTATCATTTTATCTTCCTATCCATTTCTTGATTCCTTTTAGCAGTAGTTTTCGACCCTCGAGAATTAATCTCCACGTAAAAATATGGATGGTACCTAAATTTTCATCCATAATGGATGTGTGGGGGACAATATTTAGATTAAAAGAGCAAAGAGGTATTTGACCTTTGATTGGTAATTAAACGACATGTTTGCTTTCCCAACAATGCCAAATTGAAATGCTTCAAGTCTTTAGACCTCCCATTCCTTTTGCAGTGCAAAGATTGATCTATTTTCCCTTTGAAGTTTCATTTTGCTTTCGTACTTCCCCACCAATAATATATATAAAGTTGATGCATGTCATCCACCAATTTTTCTGGCAGCTTAAATCATGGCCTAATGTACGTTAGCATATATAGATTCCAAGGTTGTATCAACTAGACTTTCTTTCCACCTTTGTATAGTTGTTACCAGATATTTATCTTTATGTTTTCCAGCAAAATTGATTTATATCTTCAAAAAGTGGTCGGTAATCCAAACCATTTATTCAGTCCCCATGATTCGATCATTCCCATAGTGGTAAAAATATAAGATTTTGTCTTATTATTCACATTTGGGCTTAAAGTGATACATGAATTCTCAAAATCAACTTTCTCCTCAAATACCACCTCGTATTTCTCCAGGATCTATTTAGCTTCATTTGGATTTGCTTCACAGGAGATTAGTGTATCATCCGCAAGTAGCAAATGTGAGATCACTGATGTCGAATGAGCTAGTTTTAATTCTAAGGTTATTTTTTTCGCTCTTAGTTTCTCTTAAAGTATAATCAATAGGACTCCATGCAGATGATGAATAAGTATGGTGATAAAAGGTGGCGCTGCATGATTCCTCTTGACGGCTTGAGATTTCCAAATCTCTTCTAATTAAGCGTGAAACAGAATTTGATAGATACTATACATTTCTTTATCAGAGTGATAAATTGTTCAACAAAACTCCTAGATTGTAAAACTGCTATTACAAACGACCATTCAACACAATCAAATTTTTTACTCATGTCTAATTTATGTACATATACCCCCACTTTCCTAGTTGTCTTGCCCTTAATATATTGGTGTGCTTCATGCGCAGTTATGATGTTATATGAGATTAGACTATTTTCCACAAAACCACTATGAGAACCTAATATGATTTTCCAATGATGTTTTGCATTCTGTTTAAGATACATTTTGAGATGATATGATAGCTCACATTGCATTAGTTGATTGGTCTTAACTAAGACACAATAGTTTGTTTCTTGACATTTGGAATAAGTACCACTGTTGTGTCGTTTACTGGATCCATCAATTTTCCATGATTTAAGCATTGTAGAGCTGATGAAGAAACGTTTGATCCCATGACATTTCAATATTTTTGGAAAAATGGATGGTGACATACCATCCAGACCTTGTGCTTTGTTTGGAACTATTTGTTTTAGAGCTTGAAGCACATTTGATGTGTGTATGGCCTACACAGGACAAAATTCATTTGGTTTGTGACTCTTTCTAGAATCATTGAGGCCACTTGAAGTATAGAGTCCATTAGTGGACTTGCTGAGGTGAATAACATACAAAAGTGTTCCATAACGATGTTTTCTATGTCCCAACTATCCGTACACCCATCTCCTGTCTGTATCCTTTAGCCCATGTATAGACATTCTCCTACTTTTATTTTCATAAGAATGAAAAAAATCTGTATTTTTGGAGCCAATGGTTTTTTTTGCTCTTTTCCCCATTTTTTATCCTATACATCTAGCATTGTTTCAATTTCACATTTGAGACTTGTGTTAGATATATGGTGATTAGTGAATCAATTCGAATACAACAACCATGTCTAATAAATCACACAAAAGTCCTTGCTCTTCGTATGAGTCTGCTCCCAACATTACATAAGAGTATCAACAATGTCCATCAATATAAAAGGGAATGCACAAATTGTGATTGCGACTGCTGAAAAATCATAAGAAAATCGATATGATTTTGACTTGATCATACAAGATATCATTAATTTAGTGGAAATGAACCAACCTTTGACTTTATGTTGAGTTAGAATACAAGAAAATGAGGTCATGCTCTAATTCAACATGTCAAGTATTCTCCAGATCAAGTGTCTCATTGAGACAATATCTTATCTTCCGTAACAACTTGTTTTAATATGTTAATGAAAATGATTTTTTTAAAGTTGTTTAACCATACGTAGGCATCATGAATTTATGTGTACTTATTTGTTATAAGTAATGAATAAAACTTGAAATTCAAGTGTGTTTTTTTCCAATAACTTTAGTAATTTGTCAACACCATGCAATTAACTTAAAAGATTGAATCAGTGGAGCTGAGCTCAGAGCTGTCACTTTGGCTCATCAAATTAAAACTGAAGCTGGGTGGAAAACAAAATGGCTGCAGAAGAAGGAAGGTGATGAACAGGTTGCAGGTGCAAAAGGTGATGAACATGTTGCTGGTGCATAAAGTTATAGTCTATAGATATAGAACTTAAAATTTCGTTTTTGTAACTAATAGGAGCAAGGAGTTTGTTGGTGTTGACCAAAATATTGTATGTTTTTTGGGCTTAATTTCTATACATGAAAATGTTCACCAAAAAAAAAACTTAGAAGATTAAAAGAGAACCTTTTAAAATACACTTTTCATATTGTAATTTGATCATATTCATTAACACAAGTCATGTTTTAGGTAGATAAACCTTTAGGCAGAGAACATTATGCAATTATTATATATTCTGATAGGAAATGATTTTTTTATTAAAAAATTGCTTAAAAGGGCTTTTTGTGTAAATAAAATAATTTTGGTCTATGTATATCATAATTTCATAATTAATTTTATTTGACTAAATTGTTTTTCCCCTAAATAGCAGCTTATTTATCTTTTGGTCCCCAAGGCCAATACCACGTTTGTTCAGCAACCAACAAATACAAAATGATTTGTTTGGTTCCCAGAGCTGGTTTTGAGGTAAAGTCAATGGTAAAATTGGCCAAAACTATAAAATGACTATTATACCCCCGAGTTTATAAAAATATCAAATAAAAAGTCTCCAGTTGGGTCATGCGCAAAGGCAAAATTGTTACCAAATTGAGTGCGTGAATATCAAGCGCTCATCTTCCTCCTCAGCGGCCATCTTTCTCATCTTCAATCGCTGCTGGTTTAAACTTCGCCGCCTGCGTCTATGTCCGTGAACTCCGCCACCTCCGTCTCCGCCGTGACTCTGCGCCAATCCCTAACTCCGCCACCTCCGTCTCCACCGCTTGTTCGAATTCGAAGAAGAAGAAGAAGCTCTGCGACCCATAAAAAATTGAATCTCCGATAAATATGAACCAGAATAGTAGGGCTCTTATCCGACAAAAATTGAAGAAGAAGCCCTACGACCTATCCAACGACTTTCATTGGAATCAGACCCACGAATCTGTGGTTTTCAAACCATCCAAAATCACCAGAAACTGATGATGAACACTAGAAATTGCAAGAAAATGATGGCAGTTGTAACACGATCGCAAAGCCCTGCGATCTCGATTGGTTGTGGAAGTCATCGGAAGTCCATGGAGAAGGTCTGCGCTGGCTATGGATGATGGTCCATATTCACCAAGAAACACCACGAGGGAAGTTAGGGCTCAGCGGGAAAACATCGTCGGGGGGAACATGTTTGATCGGGAAGCACTATAAGGAGGGAAGCATCATCGTTGAGAATCTCCAGTGATGAACAGTGACGACGGTTTCCACAGTAGAGGCGAGGGTTTCTGTATTTTTTTAGTAAAATTGCATATTGATCCCTCAGTTTGAGCATCTTTATGAAAAAAGACCCCAAGTGAATACTATTTACATATTTGATGTTTTTTAATTAGTAGCAGTACAAAAATACCCCTAACTTTATCTGAAATCAACTCCGATTAACCTGAAAACCATCGTTGGGACCGAACAAATCAGTTTGTTGATTTCTGAACAAACGCGGTATTGACCTTGGGGACCAAAAGATGGCATTGCATCATATGTGGGGAACCAAAAAACAATTGCTTTTTTTCTGTAGCCAAAAACCGCTTTGTCTAGCCGGAAACTACCGGTTCTCATCGGTAACCACCAGTTCTCTATCTAACCTCCGTCACTTTGCCAAATTAGTGGTGAAATAGGAGGAAATGTGTGGAACGTCGATGAATTTGAAGTGAAAGTTTCCTAATAAGGACTTAGACATGTTAATATTGATTAAATCGGACGAAGAGCTTCAGTGTTTGATCGGGGAATACGACCGTGTTTTGGATGCGGCTCAGCAAGAATTGAAGGTTCACATAGTGTTGTTTCCAGTCAAATCGCTCAAAAACGTATCTCCCCCATGTCTCTTTTTCTCTCTATCTCAATCTCTCTCACTCCTCAGGCCACGTGTTTGCCTCCGAGGAGTTTCCGGCCATTTTCACCACCGCCATACTGGCATGATTTAGTCGTGGGGGTGGGGGGTGGGTGGACGAAGTAAGCGAGAATGTTCCCAAACACTTTTTCGAACACAAATCTTACATTCCAAAATCGCCGCCAAATCAAAAGATAAAATGGGAGCCATAAAAAAAAGATCATAAAAATTACTAGTTTTAGAACTTGGTTGAACCAAAATTTTTTTCCATCATTGCCTAATAATTTTTTTTTCCAATTGCTCAAGATATTATCTGAATAATCTATTTCTAAATTTAATTATTTAAACGTAAAGGCTATGCAATTATACAATAAAAAATAAGATGTTCTTATTGCTACTTTATTTTCTTCTTCTTATTATTATATTATTTTACATTTATTGTTTACTACATACTTGTATTTGTTTTAAAATTTGTAAAGTTTAATGAATTTCCGATATATAGTAAAACATTGAAAATTGGAGTAAGGGCGGATGTAGCCAAGTGGATCAGGGTAGTGGATTGTGAATCCATCATGCACGGGTTCAATTCACGTCGTTCGCCCAAAAGGATTTTTTTTAGTGAACGTGTCATAATTTACTCCTATATTTTTTTCCTATTTACTTCAGCGACAAAGAATCAAGTGATCACGATATTTATTCCTTTTTCTACTTCTTCTTCCAAGTGTAGGGTAACCCCAAGGGGTTGTGGGGGTTTTTTTTCTACAAATTGGGGCTATCCCTTCCCCACCCCCGTGGGGATGCCAGAGCTTGAAGATTCCCATGCCTATGTTCCAAGCCGGTTTGATTACGCCCATGCTTAATCATAAATGGAATAGAACGATGTAGGTATTCATAGTTCCTCATTCGCATGAATATCGTGAAGATGAGAATTATAACAAGGATGGAGGGAGTAATATTAACTATGAGAATTATAAAGTAAAAGTAATCAACTTAGGTACTTCCTCCATCCCAACACTATTTGAACAACAATCATTATCACGTTGTTCAAGAAATATTTTTGGTTGTTAATAATTTTACCTATGTATAATAATGACAAATAAAAATTTGATATTTAAAAACTACTTATTACGACGAATTGAACAATATCATATATGCTAATACGGTTGTTCATATATCTATTCAAATATGTAGTCAAACTTTGATGGAGAATAGTGTCAAAATAATAATAATGCACATAGACCTGGGACGGAGGGAGTATATTTGATAAAACATCAAATGCATGTATTTTCTAAAGCATTTGACATCACTTTTGTCATATTTTTGTTGTAAGATTCCTATATTTACTTAGGTTTACATGATAAGGAGTTTAGATGACCATTTTTGGTTTTTATATCTAAATCCTTCATTTTGTAACCCATGTTTAGTCTAATGAATTTTTTATCCTTATGAGCATCTAGATTCCATTTTGTGAGCTTCATTTGTAGATGTCTCATTTGGAGGTCGTCGCCGTACCTCTCAAAGTTAATATTTATAAGCCCTAAATGCTTACTATCCACAAATAAGTAGATAGCAGCAAGTCGGGGTCGTCCACAAAGAAGGACCATAGATTTGACGACAACAAGTCTTCTACCAAAGACATAACCATTTAAACAAACATAGCATTCATTAGGCAAAACCTAGAACAAACCACATTCAAGGTTCAACCTTTCATTGCATCTATATGATAAATATGAGAACAATCCACATTAACATACTTATCTAGCAAGAATCACAACACATTATGCACAAGAAGTTCTAAGTTCATGTTTCTAGATTTTCATACAAAGGAGCTAAGAAATTCGTCACTTTCCTAACTCACTAACACTTAAACCATACAAACACTTCCTATTCTCAAACAACCCATGTCATAAATGGAGTAAAACATAGCATTAAGAACACATGAATGCTAAATAACAAAGGCTTCAAGAACGAGTGAAACAATCTATTCACTACTTCCTCTACTTTTTGTAAAGATAAATCTTCCATCCTTCTTAGATAGTAGTTTGCAAGAGTGAATTCGACATCTCTTGTCAAACCTCACCAATGACTCCCTTAGCCAAAACACGACTAAAAGTATCACATTGATGGCATTGAGCACGAAGAACCAACAAGCTTGACAACACTTATAAACACTACACCGCGTCTAACCATTTAACCAATTCATGCATTTACACAAGATTAGTCAAGAACGATCGACATTCATAGACTTCTCTCATTTGCTACCTAAAACAAACATGACAAGGAGTTCAACATCATCACATTCATCTAGCAATTATTAAAACATCAACATCATTTAAGAAGCTCTTACACATGCTCTTGGATTCCACATTAAAAGATGGGAGAATTGGCTACTTTCTCCCAACCCTAACAAGTAATCATACAAGCAATTCATATACTCAAGCTTCCAACAACATCAATGCCATTAACAATTCATATTCAAAGCTCAATAAATGCACAATAGCAAAAGCACCAAATAGATAGATGTGGTTCTTACTACATAGATATGGAAGCTTCAATCCATTGCTCCCGAGATAAAACTAAGCTAAATAATTAAAAGACATGATTTACCTACAAAAACTAAGAAAAGAAAGAAAGAAAAACTAGGGTTTGAACCCAGAAAAATCACAGGAAAAAGAAGCTGGATTCGTGTCTTTTAGAGGAGAAGATTAGGTGAGTATTTATAGTAAAAAAAGTAAGAAAAATTTTCGGCCATACGTCCATCGCGAGTCGAGACGGGCTCTCGACGACCTCGCGTCGATGCCTAGTTCCAGCATTTTGATTTCTTTCTTCTTCTTGTTTCATGTCGTTTTCTTCTCTTCACTTTTCTTCAATTCTTCAAGTCTTCAAAAGCTCAAATACAAGTCTACAAATCTTCAAAGGTATTCTTCAAAGTCTTCAAACAAATTACCTTGTCACACTAAATTCTCTAGAAAAGTAATAAAAGTGTAAAAGTCACTTTTAACCCTCCTTAGAGAATTTCAAGGCAAAATGTCACATTTAGAGCACAAAAGTGTAAAAAAGTGAATCCTAAAAGTCCTAATATAACCGCATAAAATAGGCACATCAAACCTCCCCACACTTAAACCTTACTCGTCCTCGAGTAAGAAAAGATTTAAACACACGAAGGAATTCATATGTCCACATCCTAACTAATGTTCCCCCAATCAACACCTCACAAAAAGTCTCAATATCGTAAATCCCAAAATCAAAGTTCAAATGAGAATTTTTCACACACACAACCCCAATTCCTAAACCTTACCAAACCTACCACTTATTAATTCACTACCCATAAAAATGTTTCAAAGTCCCGAATTGATAATCCCAAAGTCTAATGACACAAAATGAAGTTAAAACCATATAGGAGGTTCAAGCACATACTTCACTTTATACCAATATATCAACAAAAACGAAGTATAAAAGAATCAAGAATTTTATAACCCCACTTCGTTTTTCAGCCTACTAAGTTCCCAATCCCAAGAGGTCTAAAGATGTTGGGCTACCCGATCCATTCATATGACAACCGTAACCTTATGACTCCAACGCCGGCAAAGGAGTGAAATCATAGCATTTTCTCTTTTTCTCTCATTTTTTCTAGGAGCATTTTTGGGTTTTCATCCTAGCCACACATCATGTTTCTTGGGCTCACATTTCGCTTTTTTTGCACATTTGGCCTCTCATTTTTGCCTAGGTCATCCTTTCAGGTTTTCGACCTATCCGGGCCCCCAATGTTGCCTAAGTTGCCCTCTTGGGTTTTCAATTTAACGGATTTTCTTTTCTTTCTATTTTTTTCATTTTATATTTTTTCCCAAAATTTTCAATTTTTCAATTTTTTCCTTTCTTTTTCTCATGTTTTTCCAATCAAAAGTAGCAAAAAGCATTCCAAATGAAGCTAGCATGCACATGAGTCCTCTAAACCCTCCCCGCACTTAGAATATTACATTTCCCTCAATGTAAACATGTAAGGCAAGAATAATAAAACTCAAGGTAAGAGGTAGAGTGACACCCGTTTCTCCGCATAGTCGCTGGTGATATGGCGCAATCCAATGTAATTGTACAGAATCTGTCCCAAAATTGATTTTGGAGCCGGAAGGGGGAGAAAAAGTGCCGTAGAAGAACTCACCCCTCGAGCAAAACATTGTCTCATTGGTGTCGTTTGATCAAGACTAACACCACAAAGAACAACATCAAACTCACAAGTACATAAGGATTTGTAATACTAGGTTTAGCATCAAGAGTTAATAACCATAGTATTATCAGAGAACAACCAATCCATCATGCAATAACCACTATAAGATTGTCCAATAAAAATATCCAACATATATCGACACATATCCAAGCATCATTATAGAATATAGCAATTAAAGACTCAATGATGTGATTGGCATACTACAATCAACAAAGATACTATAAAGATGCAAGAATTTTCATATGTCAATATATGTGAGATGGTGGAGGAATGAGTGGATGTGTGGTTGTTCTTGGGAGTATTTGGTGGAGAAGAAGGAAGGATTATGCAGTGTTTAAGCTCAGTTGAAAAGTTGGATTTTTCATTGCGACTCGCGACAGCATTGGTCGCGATTCGCAATGCATCGTCGCGAGTCGAGATAGGTAGGGAAGGCTCAGGTCTAGCTTGGCTCAAGGATGAAAGTTGACGTCTCGAGGGGCATAGGTCTCGAGGAGCTAAAAAGGCTTCACTAGTCTCGAGAGCTTCCGGTCTCGAGCACCCGAGATCTCGAGGGAAGGATGTCTCGAGGGATTTAGTTCGAATCGAGGGCTTGCAGCCTCGAGGACGTGAGAAGAATCAGCCTACAAGGGTGGCGTCATTGGATTTCTCTTCTTGAGCACTGCAAAATTGACTACAAGAACTCCCAAAACGAATCAACGGTTCACCCTTGGGAAGAAAAACAAGAAGCTCGGGCGAGGCCATTTATGAATTTTTGGGCTGAAACCACCGTCGGCCGGGCGACGCCATTTCCACCCGAGCGATGCCATTTTTTCCCGGGCAAGGTCATTTCCACCCGGGCGACGCCTGTACATTTTGACCTTCTTTTTTTACCAACATGGAATATAAATAGCCCCCTTCTTTCCTATTTTCCCAAGCCCGACTTGGAGGTTCCAAAACTCTAGTTTTTCACCATTTTCTTCCATTTCTTCTTCTTTCTTTGTAGATTTTTGTTCTGTGTTATAAGTTTTGATTATCTAGCTTTTTTTTATACTTGGGAGCAATTGATTGAGACTTCCTTGCTAATGTCTTGAGAATCATTTCTATCTATATATTCCTTTCTCTATTGTGCATTTATTGAGATTTGAATGTGGATTGTTAATGACATTAATGTTGTTGGAAGTTTGAGTATGTGAATTGCTTGTTAGGGTTGGGAGAAAGTAGCTAATTTCCCCCTCTTTTAATGTGGAATCCAAGAACACGAGTTAGAGCTTCTAAATGATGTTGATGTGTTGATAATTGCTAGATGAAATGTGATGATGTTGAACTCGTTGTCATGTTTGTTTTAGGTAGCAAATGAGATAAGTCTATGAATGTCGATCGTTCTTGACTAATCTGTGTAAATGCATAAATTGGTTAAATGCTTAGACACGGTGTAGTGTTTATAAGTGTTGCCAAGTTTGTTGATTCTCCGTGCTCACTGTCATCAATGGGATACGTTTAGTCGTGTTTTGACTAAGGGAGTCATTGTTGAGGTTTGACAAGAGTGGTCGAATTCACTCTTGCAAACTACTATCTAAGAAGGATAGAAGATTTATCTTCACAACAAGTAGTTAAAACAATGAATGGATTGGTTCACTCGATTTTGAATCTTTTGTTATTTAGCATTCATGTGTTCTTAATGCTATGTTTTACTTTATTTATGTCATGGGGTGTTCGAGAATAGGAAGTGTTTGTATGATTAAAGTGTTAGGGTGTTAGGAAAGTGACAAATTCTTTAGCTTTTTAGTTTGTTTGATGATTAGTATAGTTACTTAACTTTGCTAGTTAGTTTGTCTTTTAATTTCATAACTTAGGAAAACCAACCAACCAACCACCCCCCGTTTTACATGTTTTTATATATCTATATCTATATATATACACACACACACATATACATATATATATATATATATATATACACTTCTAGCCTATTATGAACCTTATAAGTTTAAACACTTAAGAAAATCCCTCTTCTTCGTGGACGACCCCGATTTGCCACTATCTACTTAATTGTATTTAGTAAGCATAAATGACTTATAAATTATAGCTTTGAGAGGTACGACAACAACCTCCTAAGAATTTATTAAAAATATAATGAATAATTTAATTATTATTATAACCTTTCCATAATTAATAGTGTATGAATATGAAGTAGAATATAAAAGAAACACCCAAGTCGAGAAATAAAACTTTCAACTACTCTACACTTAAGAAACATTAAGGTTTCATTTGTTACTTCTAGCTATCTTCTAATAGCTTGTTATTCGTGTATGATTGTGTCCTTAATTGTGGGTTGAGAGATAGGCTGTGGTGCAATATGCCAATATGCATACAACCTCTATATTGGAGCTTATCTTTCTTATTAGCATTCGCAAATGTAGGAGAGCGTCCTTCTATAATGTGACAAGCAAATGCTTTGTTCCGCTTTTACCTCTTTAACAGAACATCTTGTTGCAGTGATTACACTTGCATTTCTCAAGCATCCCAAGCTTTAGAACATAATCTCACATATCATTTTTGTCTTTCTCCTGATCCCGAGCTTATTCAGTTAAATTAGTAGAATCCAAAGCGAGACCATCGAGCCCATCACTTGCAACGCAACGGTAACTGACATCTACAAAAGTAAATTCGGTAGCAGTCTACAGATCAAGCAATGTGCTTCTAAAAGCACCACATCAAAATTACTTAAGTCACATTCAAAAATCACAGGATAAATCCAAACCAAAGAAAATTGCGAGAATAACTTTCAAATATACAAGATCACGCTTTTATGAATCTATGATGGCCACATATCACCAATTTCATTTTGCAATCAAAAAATAAAACATGAAGATAAACTACAAAGGTTTGTTGATAACACAGAAGCTACTAATAAATGCAAAAACAAAAGCTTCTGCTGCCTCGCGAGCTTTCTCCTTTGCTCTTACAATCTCTTTCCCCAGCTTGGCTTTTTCTCGAGATTCAGCTTAAGCTTTTCGTCTTCCATCCACTGGAATCATGCTGAAAATAAGCAACCTCAGTTGCTTCTTTCAGTATTCAAAACAAGTTAATTTGAAAAAGAGCACGTTTTCCTCTTAAATACATGATACACAAGACGACTAACAACCCAATCTCAGAGGTTTATGAAATCAAACAAACATGAAACGAAAAAGTTAAATCTGATCAAGTGCGAAATTGAGAAGGTAATCATTTGGTCTATAAGCTTCCACCTACCAAATAATCAACTCAATAAGCATGGTGTTAGAATTAAATTAACTAAAAACAACATTAGTAATTTGACACGGTACTTCAGTAATCTGGAGAACCACATCATCCCTCCTCAGGTACTTCCCAAGCAAAAGAAGGGCGAGATGAAGAGCATTAATTTGGAAACGTAAAAATATGCTACTATGTTACGGGCAGAGATGGCTATCCACGTTTTCTGCGTTTCTCTTTCCCCAATTCTTCCCATGTGTAGAGTCCTCGGGTGTTGGACTTATTTATGGCATATTGCGAATTCTGGTGATCTGGTGTTTTAACACCGTTATTCAGGATTTCCGAACACAGGTTTCTGTCCACGAATTATGGAGCATATTATGGAGTATATTTATGCGATCAAATCAGAATATTGTGAAGAATATTATCTTATTTCGTGGCAGTCTAATTCTGGTAAACAAATATTCCTGTAATATTTAGGAATTGATTAAGTAGTTTATTTATGGTACAAGTCCTATTGATGTAGGATTGTCCATTTAAATACCAGATTAGAAATAGATCTTTCCTTAGTTTAGAAGTCTATTCATGGTAGAATTAGACAAGGAAAGAGGTTCACAGAAGGCAGGATTGCGATGGAGATAAATACAAGAAGATACACCGCAATCAACTACGCGACCAAGAACTATTCTCTACGTGAGAACTTTGGAGCGATTTGCCTGAGCTGTTTTGGAGGAGTGTTTATTCATCCGACCAAGTTTGTGAAGATCAGAAACAAGGAAGTCTTAATTCCTCGGGAGGAGGAGATCCAGGGAGACGTGTTGATCGTGAGGGTTCAACGACGTAGGATCGACAGTGAGGGGAGCTCATAACATTCACTCTGTAGGTTAGCAATGGATTAGTATTTAAGTTAAGCTTCTTGTACTAAAGACTGCTTTCTAGTGAATGGTTTCTGACCTGGGCAAGGCCCCGCAGATGTAGGTGTGTTTACACCGAACTGCGTAAACAAGTTGTGTGTGCACTGCGTATTTTACTTTGTGTTTTAACACCAAACGCTAAACAACTTGTTAAAGTATAACATTAGGTGGAACGGAATTTCAATTGGTATCAGAGCAAGGCACTTGCTGACCCCTATACAGGGAGAGTGAGATCAGGTTTCACCATGGCACCAAAGGAGGGGGCGCCAGTCACGCGACCACCGTTGTTGGAACAAGGAAATTATGCTTACTGGAAGGCACGTATGAAAGTGTTCATTGGAGCTCTAGATGATCAAGCTTGGAACTATGTCATAAATCAATACACTCCACCTGCTCGTGACGCAACTGAAGGATCAAGCTCCACTGCCCCTAAACCATTTTCTAGATATTCCACCGAGGAGCATAAAGCACACGTGTCCAACTCAAAAGCATTGAATGCCATCTTTACGGCTGTGGACGAAGATCAGTTTAAGATGATTTCAAACTGTGAGACTGCTAAGGAAGCATGGGATGTGTTACAGACTTACCATGAGGGAACAAGCTCTGTAAGAGAATCAAAGCTGCAGTATTACACGTCAAAATTTGAAGAACTAAAGATGCGTGAAGATGAGACCATTTCTGAGTTCAATGGACGAGTCCGAGATATTGCAAACAAAGCTTTTCAGTTTGGCAAAAAGTACAAAGACCAAAAGCTTGTCAGGAAAGTGTTAAGAGCTTTACCTCCACGGTTCAACATGAAGGTTACAGCAATTAATGAGAATGGAAGGATGGGGACAATGACACTCGATGAACTTATGGGATCACTGGAATCTTATGAGATGGAGATGCTGCAAACAAAAGCAGGAAAGAAAGAGATGGCTTTTTCGAGCAGAACCTCTGAAAAATCGGAAGATCATTCAGATAATGAAGAGTCCGATGAAATTGCAAACTTAACCAGGAACTTCTCCAGATTTATGAAGAAGATGGGGAGGAAGCCACAAGAGAAGTCAGGTGTTAACAAATATCCAACCACAAACTCCACTCCAAGATTTGGTCAAGCAATTGGTGTTGAAACACCAAAGTTTAAATCAACAAATCCAAACCTGAACAGAAAAGTCCAGTGTAGAGAGTGTGAAGGTTTTGGGCACATACAAGCTGAGTGTGCAAATACCCTTAAAAGGAAAGGAAAATCATATACCACAACCTGGAGTGACGATGACGTAGGAGACGAGTGTAAGGATGGAGAGGAGTACACCAATCATGTTGCTTTCGGCGTGTCAGTGACGGAGTTAGAAGATTCTTTCGAGGGAGGTCTCAATATTATGAATGATGATGAAAGTGTTTCCTCAGATGAAGAAACTATGAGTATTAGTGATGACGACATTCGCAAGGAAAGCATGGAAATGTACAAGATGTGGTTAAAAGTAGCGGATGAAAACAAAGTGCTCAAGTCTGAGAACAAGAGACTGAGTGACGAAGCTAAAATAAAGGAAGCTGAAAAGGAAAAGGCAATCGAGGAACTGGAAAGCTTCAAAAAGGAATTTGCTGGAATGGTGCAACGAGCAGAGGCACCAGAACAATCTATTAAACGACTCAATACTGGAAAGGCTAAGCTCGAAGATTGTCTAAGAATGGGACAGACGACCAAATATGCAATTGGTTATGAAGGATCTATACCGGTGAATTCATGGAGTAACAAGGCAGATCAAGGTGCGCCAGCCCCAAGAAAAATTGAAAGAAATCGCCCTATCAAACGGATCAGACGATGCGGATACTGTGGAATGCAAGGACATGTGAGAAATAGATGTTTTCAGCTGCTTCGGACATTATCTTTCAACTCAGCAGATCGGAGATTCAACACTGTGACAAGGTATGATAAAGGGCACTGGTACAATACTGGTGGATACAGAAACAAATTTCTGAACACACACGATAACCAAAGCCCACATCACATGGCTCGACCAACACTCCAGGTATGGATTCGAAAAACTCAAGACGTGTGTTTTTCAAGTTTTGTTTGCTTTGGAGCACATACAGGGAACTCTTGGTATTTTGATAGTGCTTGTTCAAGACATATGACTGGAGTACCTGAATTCCTGCGAGAATTTAAACCTGGATATGGAGGACATGTGAGATTTGGAGATGGGAAACGCAGTAGAATAATCGGCAAAGGTGAGCTATTCATCAAAGGGCTACCGGTGTTCCAAGATGTGTTACTTGTGGAAGATCTGAAGGCAAACTTATTGAGCATCAGCCATTTATGTGACAATGAAATGAGTGTGTTTTTTGACAAGGAGAAATGTGTAGTAAATCATGGGACTGGAACATTCACTGGATCAAGATCAATGGATAACTGCTATCTGCTCGACCAAGCTGTCACCTGCTTGAGTTCAAAGAAGGAAGTCAGTACTCTGTGGCACAGAAAATTGGGGCACATAAATTATAAATCCTTAGCACGAATCTCCAGACTAAAGGCAGTTAGAGGTATTCCTGAAATCAGTGACAACAGGGAGGTTGTATGCGGGTCATGTAAAGAAGGAAAACAAATCCGGATTCCACACCATGCAGTACACGATGTTTCAACGTCACGACTTTTGGAACTACTGCATATGGATTTAATGGGACCGGTAAACACTCCCAGTGTAGCTGGAAAGAAGTATATTTTCGTATGTGTAGACGATTTCTCGAGGTATACATGGGTATCATTTCTAAAGGAGAAGTCAGAGGCTGCTGATGTTTTCAAGAACTTGGCTCACAGATTACATGTAGAAAAAGGAACCACCCATGTACGAATCGCACGAATCAGGAGTGATCATGGAAAAGAATTCGAAAACTCGAAATTTCGGGATATTTGCGAGACACTTGGAATACACCATGAGTTCTCTGCTCCCATAACTCCCCAACAAAATGGTATAGTAGAAAGGAAGAACCGAACGTTGTAGGAAATGGCAAGAGCAATGTTAGCCGAGAAAAAGATTCATGCCAGATATTGGGCTGAGGCAATACATACAGCATGTTACACTGTCAACAGAGTGTATCTGCGCCCGTTTACAGAGAAGACGCCATATGAGATCTGGAAAGGGAAGAAACTGGATGTGTCATACTTCCACGTCTTTGGGAGTAAGTGCTATATTCTGAAGGACCGAGAACCCTTAGCCAAATTTGAGTCCAGGAGTGACATTGGTACGTTCTTGGGGTACTCTCCTACAAGTCGAGCTTTTCAAGTTCTTAACCATCGGTCGGGAGTCGTTATGGAGTCTATTAACGTGGTTGTTGACGACTCAGAAGAAGAGTCTTTCGGAGAAGGCGATATTGGTATTGAAACACCAAATCTTGATTCAGGAAATTCTACTGGTGTTGAAACACCAGCATCGTCGACTGGTGTTGAAACTCCAGAAGCTGGAACTCATGAATCCGAACAGCATCCGACTAGACACATGCAATTAAGGGATCAACCACGGGTGAATTACAGAGAATTGGCGGGACTATCTTGTTTCATCTCTCTCACTGAGCCAAAAAGTTACAAAGACGCTCTTCTCGACGAATATTGGGTTTCGGCAATGCAAGAAGAACTGTAGCAATTTGAGAGAAACGATGTTTGGTATCTTACCCCCCGACCGGATAATGTGAATGTGATCGGAACCAAGTAGATTTTTAAGAACAAATCTGATGTGGAGAGTAACGTCACAAGAAATAAAGCGCGATTGGTTGCTCAAGGGTATACTCAAGTTGAAGGAGTTGATTTTGATGAAACTTTTGCACCGGTGGCAAGATTAGAGTCGATCAGACTGATGTTGGCAGTGTCATGTATTCTGGATTTTCAACTTCATCAGATGGACGTCAAGAGTGCGTTCCTGAATGGCCTTGTAAAGGAGGAAGTTTACGTGGAACAGCCTAAGGGATTTGAAGATCCACATTTTCCTGACCATGTCTATAGATTGAATAAAGCACTGTACGGACTTAAGCAGGCACCTCGTGCATGGTATGAGCGACTGACTACCTTTCTGATCCAGAAAGGATATCGTCGAGGGGGAGTGGACCGTACACTATTCGTGCTGCGTAGGGGGACAAATATTCTCATCGCACAAATCTATGTGGATGATATTGTTTTCGGATCTACCTCTTCAGTATTGGTGAAGGAGTTTGTTAACTTAATGACTCAGGAGTTCGAAATGAGCATGGTAGGAAAATTGTCATACTTTCTGGGATTACAGGTTACTCAGGAGAAGAAGGGTATTTTCATAAATCAACAGAAATATGCTGAAAACTTGATCAAGAGATTCAGACTTACAAGTACAAAAGCAGTACGCACTCCAATGGCTACCACCGACAAGCTTACAAAAGATGAACTGGGTCAAAGTGTGGATAAAAAATTGTACAGGAGCATGATTGGCAGTCTGTTGTACTTAACTGCAAGCAGACCAGACATCTGTCTGAGTGTTGGTATTTGTGCTCGCTATCAAGCTAACCCAAAGGAGTCACATCTGTCAGCCGTGAAGAGGATTATTCGGTATATAAGTGGAACAATGGAGTATGGAGTATGGTTTTCTCGAAACAAGGATTCGCAGTTGGTAGGTTTCAGTGATTCTGACTGGGCCGGGAATGCTGATGATCGTAAGAGTACCACTGGTGGATGCTTCTTTGCTAGATCAAATCTTGTTAGTTGGTACAGTAAAAAGCAGAATTCTATATCATTATCTACGGCTGAAGCAGAATACTTAGCTGCCGGGAGTTGTTGTGCGCAGTTATTGTGGATGAAGCAGATGATGAGAGATTATGGGTTCAATGATGTGAGTTTGACAGTCCTGTGTGATAATAAAAGCGCCATTGATATTTCCAGGAATCCTGTGCAACACTCTAGAACAAAGCACATCGATATCCGACATCACTTTATCAGAGACTTGGTTGAAAAAGGAGAAGTCGCAGTCCAGTATGTACCAACAGCAGAACAACTGGCCGATATCTTTACAAAACCTCTGGATGGTGAGACGTTTGAAGGCCTCAGACAGCACCTGGGTGTCTGTCGAATGTAAGGTACTCTGATTTGACCTTATTGTTGTATTATTTACTGTTATGTTGTTTCTTTTATAATATGGTGAAAAAGAAAAAAAATAATATAGAAAAATCAAAAATATGTGAAGTGGTGTTTAAACACCGAGGAAAATTAAAGAGAAGGAAATCAGATGGGCTGAAATTTGGGCCAGAAAAATTATGCTGATGGGCCTAAGTGTGCGATAGCTGTACTCAGAAAGAAGGAAAAGTAGAATGGCTTTACGGTTTTCGAAAAAGGTAAGTGAGAGTGACAAGTGGTTGATTCCCACACAAATTCAACTTCCTCAACTGTTCATCTTCTCTAACCAAGCTCCCGCAAGTATCCTGCTCAGACTGAATTTTTTTTAAAATCCCACAAAACCGCACATTCCAAACAAAGCTCAGTGAACAATGGTGAATTTTACACACAAAAGATGGTTTGGGGGTTTCTCAAGTGTGAAGATTCCAGAGAATCCTCGGGTCGAGGAACTTGACCCCGATACAGAAGTGGGAGAGCGAGTAGAAGGCCGAGAACAGACTATAATTCAGTGGGATAAAAGATACCGCCGCCGCCCTAAGCCAAGGTTTGACCATTCGTTTGTTCGTGATGGTGTTTATTTTTCCTCTGTTTTGGAATTTGTTACTTGGATGGTACAAAACAAAGGTTATATTGATCTTAGAAAGTATAAGAGTTTGCATGGAAAGTTGAATGGGTTCAAGTTGGAAGATCTGTTAACCGGGGGAATTGGTGAAATCCAGGAAATTAGCAAATTTCATGCCTCACTAGTAGGAGTCAACTTTGGTGAGCAGTATAAAGTGGGAGAAGATATAGATCAGTATTTTACAATTTATACTCGAATAGGATCCCTGCACAGGCCTGTCATTAGATGCCTGGATGATGATGTTGTGATTCAGCCCTGGATAAAAGTGGTAAAATCCACTGATTCTGCTATGGCTGGTAACACAGAGATAGGTTGTTTTGATGAACCCCTGTTTCAGATTCAAGAATCACTGAGACTATTGCCTATTCCTGTTGTGGAGATTAGTGACAGTGAGGAAGAAGCTGGTTGTGCAGGAGAAACTGATATAGATGACACATTGATAAACGAACCAGAGGATCCCCCTATGCCAAGTGAGGCACTGGCAGAGTCTTTGCAGTCAGACTGTGAGATGGAAGTTACTGAAAATGTTGCTGAAGACAGTGTGGATGGTGCTGATTTGTTTGATACTGGTGTTCAAACACCAGCGGAGAAGACAACTGTAAGGGAGAAATTGCCTACTGATCTTGGTAGTGGTGTTGGAACACCACCGGAGACAAGTCCAGTCCATAGACTCAAGAGGAAAAGAAAGGAGGTCGGTGTTAAAACACCACCTGAGTCTGGAGACAAATCTGTACCTCAGATATCTGAGACTGCCAGGGAAAGATTGGCCTTTGACTCCAAGAGAGTTCGAAGATCAAAGAGGTGCAGACACAATAGTACAGCTGACAGTGAAGACAGTAATGAGCCTATTGGGCAGAAAATGAGGAAATTGCGTGCAGAACGGCTGAAGAAATCTGCTGAGCAAATGAAGACCAAGACACTACCTGCACCAGAGGTCAGTAAGGCTATCTGCAATGAATTTTATGATGATGCGAGCCAGGAAAAAATGGAGTTCATCAGTGGGAGAAGGATACTAGCAGAGAGGCCAGCAGATGCTGAGAAGTACCGAGAATGTGGCTTTACTGACTTTTTACAGTACCTCAAAGTACTTAAAGCTGCCACGTGTTTTACCGAGTACAATAAACAGATGGTGATGGAGTTTTACTCGAATCTGAAGGAGGACTGTGAAAGTGAAGATTCCCCTTGGTTTCACAGAGTGTACGTGCGTGGGGAAGTATTTGAGTTCCCCCCTGAGGCTGTGAATAGATGTATGCAGCGTGGAAATTCCAGGAATGTCCAGACGATGTTCCAACACCAGATGCCAGAGAACTTTGATGATGTGGCAGTTGAGTTAACTGGTGGGGTGGAAAGAACTTGGCCACTGACGGGCAGACAGCAGATTCCTGCATCAAATCTTACATCCAGATATTATTGTCTGTATATGGTAGCTGTTCACAACTGGATCCCTTCGGTGAACAATACATGTGTGACCAAAGAAATGGCAACTCTTCTCTATAGTCTGGGAGCGAGGCATAGGGTTAATTTGGGAAGGCTGGTATTCAATGATGTTTTGGACTGTGCCCGGAAGACTAGGAAGGAAGCCCTAGTACATCCCTGTGTCATCTCCATGGTCCTGCAAAAAGGAGGTGCAGCTGCAAGAGAATCTGATGAAGTGGTTGCTACTCAAGCCTTACGGCCTACACTCAGAACTTTGAGCGGTCGTATTGTGAAGGATCTACCCTGGATGCCTCCAGCACAAGCATGCTCGGATGAAGGTGGAGCTCGATTGAGAGCCATTGAGGCGAGAGCAGCTGTTTGTCAAGAGCTTCTTGGACGTCATCAAGCTGCCATAATAAAGATTCAGGGGGAGTTAGCTGCTCTGGAGGCTGAGCGAGGAGACTTGTTGGCAGCAACTCAGACTGAAAATGGGTCGAATGATAGTGCTTCGGACAGTGCTGGGTCAGATGACAGTTTGGAATAATTGGTTTTCTTGGTTTTTCTTGGTTTTTTCTTGACATATTGCTAAATTCAGGGGGAGAATTTTGAATGATTTTGTGTTTAAAAGATTCTGATTTGATTGTGATTGATTTCTGTTCGGTCTGAATATTTGTGCCATCTGGGTGTCTATGTTATTTGTGCTGATGAATTCACCAATATGCCAAGGGGGAGATTGTAGAGTCCTCGGGTGTTGGACTTATTTATGGCATATTGCGAATTCTGGTGATCTGGTGTTTTAACACCGTTATTCAGGATTTCCGAACACAGGTTTCTATCCACGAATTATGGAGCATATTATGGAGTATATTTATGTGATCAAATCAGAATATTGTGAAGAATATTATCTTATTTCGTGGCAGTCTAATTCTGGTAAACAAATATTCCTGTAATATTTAGGAATTGATTAAGTAGTTTATTTATGGTACAAGTCCTATTGATGTAGGATTGTCCATTTAAATACCAGATTAGAAATAGATCTTTCCTTAGTTTAGAAGTCTATTCATGGTAGAATTAGACAAGGAAAGAGGTTCACAGAAGGCAGGATTGCGATGGAGATAAATACAAGAAGATACACCGCAATCAACTACGCGACCAAGAACTATTCTCTATGTGAGAACTTTGGAGCGATTTGCCTGAGCTGTTTTGGAGGAGTGTTTATTCATCCGACCAAGTTCGTGAAGATCAGAAACAAGGAAGTCTTAATTCCTCGGGAGGAGGAGATCCAGGGAGACGTGTTGATCGTGAGGGTTCAACGACGTAGGATCGACAGTGAGGGGAGCTCACAACATTCACTCTGTAGGTTAGCAATGGATTAGTATTTAAGTTAAGCTTTTTGTACTAAAGACTGCTTTCTAGTGAATGGTTTCTGATCTGGGCAAGGCCCCGCAGATGTAGGTGTGTTTACACCGAACTGCGTAAACAAGTTGTGTGTGCACTGCGTATTTTACTTTGTGTTTTAACACCAAACGCTAAACAACTTGTTAAAGTATAACATTAGGTGGAACGGAATTTCACCATGGCTTGGTCCTGCAAATCAATAATTGTGTAACATCCATTAGAACAGCATTCAAGCAGGAAGCCTTCAACTATCAACATAAGCCACATTAAACTAACAATAATCATGATGCAACTACCATTACTTAGTGTTGCCTAATAAAGATTGGAGAAAAGCAAAAAACAGAATGCAATAAAGATCAGAATGGCAATGCAAGGAATGAAAAAGAGCCATGCGGGTAAGAACTACAATTTGTGATGTGGTCGTTCAACATGCATTTATTAAAACAAATATTGATACACGAAGTAGAAATTCTTCAACAAAAAATAGCAAGAATAGAGAATGTGTGAAGAGCCACTGTAGGAAATAAGGGTAATAATCTGTAGGTTTATTCATGAGTTCAGAATACATTATATAGTGGTACATGATACCTATCCCAGCTAGGAGAAGGTAACAGAATACAAGTACAACTATGGTAGGAATACAAATCCAATTCCAATACCAATACTAATTAACACTAATTCCTAATACCAATACTAATTATCACTAATACCTAATTCCGTAACACTCCTCCTCAAGTTGGAGCATGCGGATCAGAAATGCCCAACTTGCCAAGTAAGGAATGAAACTGGTTACGGCCGAGAGCTTTAGTGAACAAATCTGCGGGTTGGTCAACCGTACGAATATGTTGAGTAACAATAGCGCCAGATTGAACAAGATCTCGAACAAAATGACAATCAACTTCAATGTGCTTAGTACGTTCATGGAAAATCGGATTGGCTGCTATGTGAATGGCTGATTGACTGTCACAAAACAATTTCATAGGAAAAGTGTGCGAAACCCCTAAGTCTTTCAACAAGGACCGAAGCCATAATAACTCACAGCAGGCAACTGCCATAGCACGATACTCTTCTTCAGCAGAAGACCGAGAAACAGTAGGTTGCTTCTTAGTCTTCCAGGAAATCGGGGAATCACCAATCATAACAAAATAACCGGATAAGGAACGCCTAGTAATATGACAGGCGGCCCAATCCGAATCACAATAAGCAGTCAATTGGAGAGTACTACGAGAAGAAAGAAATAAACCTTGACCAGGATGACTCTTCAGATAGTGCAAAACACGAACCGCAGCTTGCCAGTGAGGAACACAAGGAGACTTCATGAATTGCGCAAGAGTATGAACTGAATAACTAAGTTCAGGATGAGTAATAGTTAGATATATCAGACGCCCAACCAAGCGGCGATACTGCTCCGGGTCATGATAGGCTGGACCTTCAATACGTTCCAAATCATGTTGTTGCTCCATCGGAAAATCAATTGGTTTAGAAGCAGTTAAACCTGTATCAGATAGAATGTCCAAAGCATATTTCCTTTCGAGAGAAACATCCCCTTCAGTCTTCTAGCAATCTCTATGCCCAAAAAATACTTAAGCAAACCAAGGTCCTTCATGTGAAAACAAGAACCCAAGTATTTCTTGAACGTAGAGATGAGCGAAGAAGAACTACAAGCAATAACCAAATCATCCACATAAACTAGAACATGTAAAGACTGCGATCCACTGGAAAAGAGAAATAAAGAATAATCTGCCTTACTTTGAACAAAACCAAATGTCCGTAAAGCCTGCGCCAGTTTAGCAAACCAATTCCTAGGAGCTTGACGAAGACCATAAAGAGATTTCTGAAGGCGACAAACCTGACCAGGCGGAACCACATAGCCAGGTGGGGGTCGCATGAACACTTCTTCATGTAAATCACCATGCAGGAAAGCATTATGAACATCCATTTGATGCAATTCCCAACCACGTATAACAGTAACTGACAGGAACAAGCGAATGGAACTCATCTTTGCGACTGGAGCAAAAGTCTCTGTGTAATCAATTCCTTCAATCTGGCGGTTTCCAAGAACCACGAGACGAGCTTTGTAATGTTCAATGGTACGGTCAGAGCGAAACTTCGTTCGGTAAACCCATTTACAACCAATGGCCTTTTTATGCGCAGGCAAAGGAGACAAAGTCCAAGTCTGATTGCGCTCTAGGGCAGTGAGCTCCGCAACCATAGCGTCTCACCAATAAGAATGACAGGAAGCCTCAGAGTAAGTAGTGGGATCTGCACTAGAAGTTACAGCACCCAAAAATCTAGTATGCAGACTAGAAAAATTATCACAATTTACATAATCAGTAAGAGGGTAGAGAACACCTGAGGATAGTGATAACGTATGGGGGAACGTTGTCGAAGAGTGGGGTCTTCAGTAACAAGAGCACAAGTAGAATCATCACAATCATAATCAGCCAAATACGGCGGTGGACGTCGAGCACGAACACTCTGTCTGGTGGATGGTGGATTACTGGCAGCAGGCGGAGGAGGACCGGCGTCGGGGGGCGGTGGGATGCCGGCGGTGGCCGGAATTAGTTGGACGCCGTTGAATGGCATTGTCTCATCGGCGTTGACCAGAGCTGATCCGCCGGTGTTGACCGGCGTTGTCTCACCGACGTTGACCCGCCGGCATTGACCGGCGTTGACCCACCGGCATTGACCGGCGTTGACCCACCGGCATTGACCAGCGTTGACTCGCTGGTGTTGACCGCCCATTGACCGACATTGACCGGCCGGAGTTGATCGGAGTTGACCGGTGTTGACCGCCCATTGACCGGCGTTGACCGGCCGGAGTTGACCGGAGCTGACCGGTCAGAGTTGACCGGTGTTGACCGGTCAGTAATGACTGACGGAAGGGCGGCCGGCGGTTGATCGGAAAAGTTGTATGGTTCCGGTGGGTAGGAGGAAGAAACCGGCGGTGCAGTGGTAATGCCGCCAGGTTCATCTGTATAAGTGGATTGCGAAGATGCAGAATACGGGAACTGGTCTTCAAAGAAATCAGCATCCCGAGTGTTAAAGATAACTCGGGAGTCCAAGTCGAGAAGACGATAACCTCTCTTTCCGGCAGGATAACCAAGGAACAAACACCGACGGCTTCTTGGTGCAAACTTGTCATGGTATCTTGGAACACGAGCAGCAAAACACAAGCATCCAAATACTCGTAAAAAAGAGTAATTTGGCGCCTGTCCATAAAGTAACTCAAAGGGAGTACGACCGTTGAGAAGCTGTGTCGATGTTCGGTTGATCAGGTAGGCAGCAGTAAGAACACATTCTCCCCAGAAGTCAATAGGAAGATTGGCTTGAAACCGTAAAGCTCGCGCCACATTGAGTAAGTGACGATGCTTTCTTTCAACTCGACCATTCTGCTGCGGAGTATCCACCATAGATGTCTCAAAAATAATCCCAGATGCAGCAAAGTGAGATCGGAGAGGCAAAAATTCAGTGCCGTTATCAGCCCGAACTCGTTGGATTGTTTTACCCCACTGGTTCCTGACTAAAGCACTAAATTCTAAAAATCTAGAAGCCACTTCAGATTTAGCTACTAACAAATAAACCCAAACAGCTCGGGAATAATCATCTACGATTGTCAAAAAATAAAATGCACCACTAGAGGATGGAGTACGATAAGGTCCCCAAACATCACAATGTACTAATTGAAATAATGCAGTAGCATGTGTAGAACTTAATGGAAAACTGTGCCTAGTCTGCTTTGCTCTATAACAGACAGAGCAAGGTATAGTAGTATTGTTGGTGCTAAAATCAAGATTAGGAATAGAAGACAACACAGTGGATGATGGATGACCAAAACGCTGATGCCATAAATCAGATGAAGAAACCGAAGCAACTGTCGGAATAGATTGCAGGATATGAGGACGAAGGCGAGTATCCAACAGACGAAGCCAATAAACCCCCCCCCCCTTTCTGTTCACCCACGCCAATCACTATCCCCGTACTGATTTTCTGTAAAACGCAATATTTTTCAGTAAACAAGACTAGACATTTTAGGGCAGATAACAATCTAGAACAGGATAATAAATTGCATCGCAAAGTAGGTATGTAGAGCACATGAGGAAGGGTGACATCACCAAAACAAATAGACCCTTATTGTGTAGCAGACGATACAGATCCATCAGGTAGTATAACATTGACAGTGTTGGTAGCAGTAGTAATATCAGTAAGAGAACCTTTGTCACCAGTCATGTGATATGAGGCTCCCGAATCAAGAATCCAAGGTAAAGTAGACTTACCGGACCCATGGTCAGATAATGAATCAAACTGATTAAATAAATGTATGGTCGTACTCCATTGGTCGTCAGACAGAGCAAGACCAAAATTAGATCGTGTAGGTAAGCCAGAGGAGGCGGTTACCGCAAACCCTTACGACGACGTCACTACGCCGGCGAAAGTAGCCATAACACAAATGGCAATCAAATGGATAATAAGTAGCCAAAAAAACCCGAAGCGAACCGGATTGCTGAAGGGGACACAGGCGCGTGGAGCACAGGCGCGTGAAGACATGCGCTGGAAGGGAAAATCGCGCCTGTAGGCAACTGTGCGTGGGTTCACGCGCTGCTTAGTGTGTGCGCGCGTGAATTGCACGCGCGCCTCTGTCGATGCTGCTGGGTGTGCGCCTCTGTCGCCGTCGGCCTCTGTCGACTGTGCTAGCGATGTCGGCGGCAACCAAGCGGCGAGGAAGCGCGACGTTGACTGTGCTGGAGCGAAGCGGCAAATGGCACACGGCTCGGCGGCAATCGCCGGATGGTGGTGATGGTGAGCTCGGTGGTGGGCAATCTCCGGATGGCGAGCTCGGTGGCCGGCAGACGGAGTCGGGAGCGGAAGCAGGAGACGGTCGGCGGAGCGGGAGCAAGACCGGCGGCGTGGCGGTGGCAAGACCGGCGGCATGGCGGTGGCAGGACCGGCGGCGAGGCTGAAGAAGTTTTGGTTTTTTTTTTTAAGGGTAAGAAAGAAAGGTAGTCCGGATCGGCAGCGCGTGGAAGTCCCGCACTGACGACTGCGGAAAATTTTCTGTTTCAGATTTCAGAATTTTAGGCTCTGATACCATGTAGGAAATAAGGGTAATAATCTGTAGGTTTATTCATGAGTTCAGAATACATTATATAGTGGTACATGATACCTATCCCAGCTAGGAGAAGGTAACAGAATACAAGTACAACTATGGTAGGAATACAAATCCAATTCCAATATCAATACTAATTAACACTAATTCCTAATACCAATACTAATTATCACTAATTCCCACAATTTTAATATTTTCATTGCAAGGTAAATCGGTGATGACACATAAAAGTGAGAAGAAAAACCTGAATGAGTGGATGTCGCAAAATCACACAGCTTGCTAGTAAAAAAAAGACAAAATCCTGCTTATTCCAAAAAAAATATACAAGCTTATCCATCATCCTAATTCAACTAACAGAAAGTCGAGGGCAACAAAGACAATGAAAAATGGCATAGCAACACCATTTACTACTGAACTCTAAAACATGGAACATTTCTATAGAGCCAGCGGTCCTAAAATCAAATGTGCTAAAGCCGACAAAGCGAGATTAAGTAAACATGCAAGCTGAGAAGTATAATACCTTACGTGCCTCAAATTGTTCAGAGCGGTTCTGCCTGATAAAGCAGCCCTGCATTGAACAACCACATGGATACCAGTTATATCAAACTTTAATCACTGAAAATGAACATATAAATGTACATACCCGAGGTTTGAAGTGAGTTTTTGGGATATCAGCTTGATATTCGGGTAATAATAAAAGCCATTTTATTATTGCTATAATTAAAAAATGATCTAATAAGATTTGGCAACTCAGTTATTGCCATTTAATAATCATATTTGGTTTTCTCAGGGCAATGCGGGTTTTCAATCCTCTTGATTCTCATATTTGGTTTGAACTCTATGGATCACCATTGATAGAATGATTTGCCGTAATAAATTGTATTATTGATATCTGAATATATAGAGAGTACAATAGAGGTATAATAAGGAAAGAACTCTAATCAGAATAAATCATAATCTAATCAGGAGTCTGATTTAGTCTACCCCCCTCAAGCGAAGCGTCGGATGCTCGCCGACGCACAGCTTGGACCGAAAGAACTCGAACAGAGGACGAGAGAGCCCCTTGGTGAAAATGTCTGCAATCTGAAGAGAAGTCGGAACATGAACAACGCGCAGCTGTCCGGATGTCACCAACTCACGAACAAAATGATAGTCGATGTCGATGTGCTTCGCCCGCTTGTGCGCCACTGGATTCTGAGCCAAGAAGATAGCACTACTATTGTCGCATAACAATAGTGGAGAACCAGAAAGCGGAACTCGAAGATCACGAAGCAAATGAGTGAGCCAGACCACTTCTGAGGCAGTGTTGGCGAGAGCACGGTATTCAGACTCAGTGCTAGAGCGAGAAACAGTGGGTTGTTTCTTGGCATTCCAAGAAACAAGATTCCCACCAAGAAAAACCGCATAACTATAAGTGGACCGACGAGTCTCCAGACAGCGAGTCCAATCAGCATTAGAGTATCCTAACACATCAGGAGTACTAGCAGAACAAAATCGGAGACCAAAATGAAGAGTGTCACGAACATACCGCAAAATCCGAGTCACAGCAGCAAAATGGTCATCTCTGGGATCCTGAAGATACTGACTCACCGTGTTGACTCGAGAATGCCAAATCTGGGCGAGAGATGGTGAGATACTGGAGAGCACAAAAAAGAGAACGATAAAGTGTAGGATCCCAAAATGGAGGACTGGTAGAGCTGTGAAGCTGAGAACCAGCAACAAATGGAGTAGAAACAGGTGCCGCGTCAGACATACCGGCCCGATTCAAAATATCCCGAGCATACTTTGCTTGGCCAAGCAGTAATCCTGAGGAGGTAGGCGAAACTTCAAGACCAAGAAAGTAATGAAGAGCACTGAGATCCTTGATCGCAAACTCTCTGTGTGTCCGATCAATGAACTGGCGAAGAAGAGTCGAGTCATTGCCTGTAAGAATGATATCGTCCACATACACAAGTAGGTACAGTAACGACGACCCTCTCGAAAGAACAAACAAAGAAGTATCAGCTGAGCTGCACCGAAAACCAAGCTATGTCAGATAACTGCTGAAACGCTGGAACCAAGCCCAGGGAGCCTGCTTAAGACCATAAATGACCTTTCGCAAACGACAAACATAGTCTGGATGGATAGAATCCTGATAACCAATGGGCTGCTTCATGTAGACTGGAACATCAAGAACATCATTAAGGAAAGCATTCTTGACATCCAACTAATGAAGTGGCCATGAACGCATGGTGGCTATGGCGAGAGCCATCCTAACAGTGGAGGCTTTGACCACAGGACTGAAAGTGTGGTCAAAATCAAAACCCGGAATCTGCGAGAAACCCTGCGCCACAAGTCTAGCTTTGTGACGCTCAAGAGTGCCATATGGCAAATACTTGAGCCTATAGACCCATTTGGAGCCAACAATGTTGACATTCAAAGGTCGAGGCACCAAATCCCAAGTGTGCTAACCACGAAGAGCGGCCATCTCATCATCCATGGATGAAACCCAGGCTAGATCCTGAAGGGCAGAGCGATAATCAGTGGGCTCTGTCTGAGAGAGAAGTGCGGAAGTGAGACCATGAGCAATAATATCTTAATAATCACGACGCTGAATAGCACCAGTAGAAGACCGAGTGGCCATCCGATGAGTACGAAGCGGGGGCGGCGAAGATGGAGGAGTCGAACTAGCTGATGACACCAAGGAAGATCGAGATGTGCTGACCGGAGAGTGGCCGTCGGAAGTTGCCAGAGAAATAATAGCCGATAAAGGCTGAGACGTGGTGGCCGGTGGCTGAGACGGTGGCTGAGGAGTGCTTGCCAGCGGCTGAGGTATGGTGGGCGGTGGCCGAGGAGCCGGGTCCAGGTCAACCGTCCAGATGGAAGATGGTGGTGAAGGAGGAGCAGCTGGAACATGCACAGACACAGGTGTGGTGGCCCCAATCGATGAAGTAACAGTTCCATCAAAAAATGATGAAATCTCCAGATCTGAAATCGAACGACTGTCCGTGGAAGATGAGACATAAGGGAAGAAAGTTTCATCAAAACGAACGTGACGAGAGATATATATGCGCCCAGAAGTCTGGTCGAGACATTGGAAGCCCTTGTGACGAGGGCTATAGCCATTAAAAACACAGGGAATGGATCGGGGTACAAACTTATCAGTAGCAGTGGCACATAGACATGGAAATGCACGGCAACCAAATGGGTGAAAGAGGGTATAGTCAGGCACATGACCAAAAACAACCTCAAAAGGTGATTTTCCACTCAGAACTGAACTAGGTAGACGGTTAATAATGTAAACCGCAGAGGAGAAAGCTTCCACCCAATAACAGTGCGGCACGGAAGAGTGAAAAAGCATGGCAAGACCAGTCTCTGTGATGTGACGATGCTTCCACTCAGCCCGGCCATTATGAGCAGGTGTATAGGGCGAGGACATCTGATGATGAATGCCACATGATATGAGATGAGCCTGAAGTCGGTGATTAGTAAACTCGGTGCCACCATCGGTCTGAAAATTTTTAACCCTAGCAGAAAACTGATTCTTAACGAATTTCTAAAACTGGATAAAAGTGTCATAGAAATCCGACTTATGCCGCATCGGAAGAAACCATGTGAATTGCGAAAATCATCAATGAAAACGGCATAATAAGAGAAACCACCGACGGATAAAACAGGAGCTGGTCCCCACAAATCACAATGTACTTTATCCAATAAACCAGTAGCGCGTTTGTCACTAGTGGAAAAGAGCAAACGGCTACTCTTGGCCATCTGACAAGGAGAGCAACTGACAGGTGCAGGCATAGCAGAAGTGACAGAAATAAGGCCCCGTCGATTCAATAACTGAATAGTATCATGAGACACATGACCGAGAGAGTGCCACTTCTCAAAAGAAGCATGAAGCTTTATAGAGCGTAGTTCGCTTAAAAAGTTGGAATCACCAGTCTCAAGAAAATAAAGACCTGAACTATGATGGCCTTTACCAATTATCGTCCCTGTATGCTTATGCTCAATGGAAAATGCATTGGCATCAAATATAATACGGACAGGTAATTCACAAGTAAGCTTACTGATGGATAATAAGCTTCTAGTAATCTTAGGAACTACCAGAACATCACTAACAGAGAAACCAGAGAAATGACATTGACCAATGTGAGAAATAGATAATGCTTCACCATTTCTAACAAGAATAGAATCAGAACCACGATAATGTTGTACCTTATCAAGATGACTGGTGTGAGCAGTGATGTGAGATGTAGCACACGAATCAACAATCCACTGATTCGACGAAGGATGGCGGTTGGAACCATTCAAACTGGTCTGGAATAACACCTTGTCTGCAATCCAATTAGTGGAGCAATCTTCCCGAGATATAGGGCCCAAATTAACCATAGTAAAGGACCGAAATTGCACAGAAATTGACTGGGTGCTGACGAGAATTTGAGCAATTTGCGAGAAATAGGTTCAACTCGCGAGAAATAGGTTCAACTCGCGAGAAACAGGTTCAACTCGCGAGAAATAGGTTCAACTCGCGATAAATTGACGCCCGCGAGAAATTCACTTGATGCACGAGTCAAATCGCGCATGTCCTTCACGCGCTGGAGATGTCTTCTTCGGCTGAGCTGGCGCGTGAATTTCACGCGCGTGGATCTCGTGCTGGAAGAACTCGCCGTTGATGGAACTCACCGTCGGCCACTGATGTGAAAACGTCGGCCACTGATGGAAGAACTCACCGCTGGAGACGTCGATGTGAAGGCATCGGCCGCTGATGGAAACGTCAGTCGGGAAGAATGAAGAACTCGCCGCTATTGAAGAACTCACCGGAGGAAGACGCCGCCGTTGGACGATTGATGATGATCGATGATGATGAATCCGATGAATCTGATGGACGAGCAGAAGATGACGATGCCGATTGGAGCACCGGTGAACAGAAAGGATCTGCCGGAGGCTGCCGGAGTTTGACTGGAAATTCGCCAGAATCAGGGCCGGAAAAGAGAGAAGAGGTAAGGTGCTGAACAATAAATTAAAATTTAGGGCTTAGGATCAGAACTCACTCTGATACCATGATAGAATGATTTGCCATAATAAATTGTATTATTGATATCTGAATATATAGAGAGTACAATAGAGGTATAATAAGGAAAGAACTCTAATCAGAATAAATCATAATCTAATCAGGAGTCTGATTTAGTCTAACAACCATCACCGTGAGGCTCTGCTCCAACTTCCTCAAAGTCCTTTTCCAGAGCAGCCAAGTTCTCCCTATCCTCAGAGAACTCTCCTTCCACCATACTCTCACCAACGTACCAGTGCATGAATTCTCATATTGAAGTTTGTGTTAGTAATACGAATCCCACGAGATATCTATTAGCCCAAAAATGGATAACAAAGACAACGTAAAGAAAATAAAGGAAATAATGGACACAAGGATTTACGTGGTTCGGTCAAGTTGACCTACATCCACGGCCGGAGGAAACCGGAAGCTTCACTGTATGTGGAGAAAGTATTACAAAGCTTTGCCTACCACCTATGAAGGAATTATGTGGCAACATATAAAGATGAGGGTTTTGGCTTCTACAACTACAAAAGGAGAGCTAAAGGGGAGAAGAAAGCAAGTAGTAAAGGAATGCTATGCTTGAAGTGTTTTTGAACTACTAAGTTCATCCCCTATTTATACTACTCCAAGTTCACCAATGGCCAAGAGCTCTCAAACAAAACTTAGAAATCCTCCTTCTTGCTTCAAGCATGGGTTGTGAACATTACTTCCAAATGGTTCTTTCCAAAAAATCATGATAGTTGAACCCCAATAGTCAAAGAAATAATGCTTCAACTTGCTAAGCATGAGATGAGAATAGTGTTGAAATTTAATGCTTTGTGAATTTTAGCTTTACCACTTTTTCTAGTAGTTACTAGTGTGTTCCAACATGACTAGTCTAACCAAGTGCATAATAACGTAAAACTTAAAGAACACGTGACTTGGTTAGGCAGTTCGGTGTAATCCATCTACATCTGCGGGGCCTAGCCTAGTTCAGAATGAATCCACTAATTAGAAAGATATAGTACAGAGTACAGTTACAAAATACTTATCTTTGCTAACTATATAGTGTGAATTCTGCTAGCTCCCCTAGCTACCGATCCACCTTGATCAGACTCACTCTGACCTCGAACTCCGTCGACGCTGAATCTCCTCCTCCCGAGGAATTAAGGTTTCTGATTCTGAACTTTGTGTGTCAGTTCAGGTGTGTTGGAACACAGTAGTCTGACTCTTTGCAATTCTCGAAAGTCTCAAAAATCTGTATGCAGATTTTTGCTCTGATAAATCCGTGAGTATGCAGCCGTGTTTGTCCCAATTTATATCCACGAACAGATTGGAATACTCCTTGATTATCTCCACAATATTCCTATTCCAAATCTGCTTCTTGAAGCATATCCAAATCCCATAAATAAAGGGATTTACCTTATATCAATCTATCCCATATATTCGAATATATCATCTCCTTATAAGTAGGGATTTTCCATAAATCAATTATGCTTCACACGCCTGATATACATAGCCAAATATACGACTTCCATAAATTATAAAATACTCCAATATTTTGGCTTTGATTTCCATAAAACCTTGGCGTGAATATTCCGCATCAGCATGTTCCAACATGGAATGTTTTCTTGTTCACAAAATTGCCAATCAAATATTTACTTGCAAATCCCTTGACTTTACAATCTCCCCCTTTGGTAATTTTATGGACCCATAATATTTTGGACATGTAATTTCCAACGAAAAAAACTTCCATCAATATTATAAGCTTGCATCAGAATAGCAGAATAATAATCAACATAATACCAGAATTCTCTTAAGCATGAAAGCCAAGAACCAGAATCCCGAAATCCAGAAATCCAGAACATACACCCAAAATTACCGCCATATCGAATAAAACAGTCAACATCCAACATCCAAAATCACTCCCCCTGGGACCGCACATAAGGCCAAAGCCAACATCAAAATTATAAAAAAATAGCAGCAACCAGCAGCAATCAGTAATGCTCCCCCTGCATTAGTCATAAGACTCAATCTTCCAATCGGGACTTCTCGGTCTCCAGACTTGTTTTCTCCGCCTCCAAATCAGCCATTTGAATACCTATAGCACCAAGTCTGGCATTTAGAACCATCAGCCTAGCCTCCTTTTTTGCTGCTGATGAAGAAGTCGATCCAGATGGTTTCCACTGAAGATCCTGCACATGCCTTAGCCCGAAGGTCTTCTTGTTGGGCCTTAGAAACTCTGTATCGATCACAACATCCGAGGCCTTCCCTTTTACTTTTGCACTCTTGGCTAGTGTAGAGACCAGAGCAGGGTAAATGATGGCATCATTGACTTTGGGAGCAGTAGCTTGTCTGACTAAATGCTGCTGAATAAGTAGACCAAGGTTAACCTCCTTCTGTGTTCCAACATAGTACAGCAGTTTAGCCATTTTCCTTGTCAAGGTTGTGGTATTAGTTGAGGGCAACCAATAATGCACAACCACCTGATATAAACCAAAAAATCTTGAAGACAAGCAGGATGCTTGTGAATACCCAGTTGCTGGCCATTCAACCTTATAACCACCAGATATAACACCTAATATTTCATTGTCAGACAATCCCAGATTTTCAAGAAAGACTCCCCCTGTCCCAGGTGTTGTAAGACCCAGCAATGTGTTAATCCTAGAAGCAGAGACATCTATGATCTTCCCCCGTACATATACCCTACCATGCCATGGGGAACTTATTTCTAATTTACTAGTCATGAGGTTAGAATATACCTCAAGTACAACCTGCCTGTTGTACTGTAACTCGATAGTTGCTGCAGTAGTCATGCTAGTCAGCTTTAGAAAATCTGTGAAGCCGCTCTCCTTATAGGCTTTTAAATTCAAAGGCCTTTCTGCTATGAACTTCTTTTCTGAGAAAAAAATCTCCCATCTCTGCACCATTTTCGTCAAAATAAACAACAGAGAATGCCTTACTAACAGAGGGTGGAGGTAAAACCTTTTTTTCCTTGTTGTAATGTCTTCTCTTGCTTCTCTTTGCTTGAGCAGAATCCTTGGTTTTGTCAGCCTTTCTCTTGCCTTTTGCCATCTGATAGTACTCATCCAGTACCTCATCACTTGAATATTCCAGATCAGGAATATCCTGTGTTGGAACACTCCCTGATCTTTCAGCATCCTTCTCAATTTCTTCCTCGCTCTCAGAACCATCTTTCTGGTTAGAAAGGCTCCCTTCAGATGCTTCATCATTCTGACCTTCATGAAAATCACCATCATCTGCACCTCCCAGATCATTATCAGAATCTAACTCCATATAGTCAGGTTCATCTCTCTGTGTTGGAACACTGTCATCACTGTCCGACGAAACAATGATGATAGGCTTCCTCAATTCTTCCATCCTCTTTGCTGAATTCGTATCATAGAGTCCCACCTGAAGTTTATCTCCGTTCCTAACCACTTCTCTTCCAGCCACTTCACTTTCACTAATCTCTCTCAAAGAAACACAACTCAGTACTGGAATATAGCAATGCACATAGAATTTATCTTTTTCCCTTAACTCAGCATATCTCCCCATCACAAATTTCACCGTATAATTCTCAAGTCTCCTAATTTCACCTATGTTTCCAGTCACCAACTCCTTAACTTTAACCGCCAAATATTCTCCTCTAATTTTCTTGATCTTTCTTAAATCTACGGAAACTCTATTAGCCTCAAGCCATTCAAAGATTTCATCCATACTCGTACATTCAATACCCATGAATTTTAATGGACGAGGGTCAGGGCCAGTTACCGTGGGTTTCTTCTTCTTCTTCTTGGTTCCAGAAGATTGTTCCCGTGCATCAGGTTCAAATTTGGCTGTCTCTTCAACCTTTGCATTCTTCGTGCTTCCTCCGATCTGAACTTGATTTTCTTCTTTATTTTTAACAGCTTGATAAACATATTTTCTCTTCTCAGCAACCAACACCAATTCCAAATCAGTTGAAACTTGATCTTCCTTCATGATTTCTGACGCCTCTGCTTCATGTGTGGGAGAATTTGGAGTTGACATTCTTTAACCCAATATCGCGAAGGAGGAGAGTTGTTGAAGCAAAAAAATTTGCGGCAAGGTTTTGGAGTGCAAAATTTCGGCCAAGAGTAGAGGAATGCGAGGGGATTTCTGACAAGTTTGAATCTCACTTTAACTCTTCATCTATTCACCTCTTTTCCCACGAAATCCCTTTTTAGATTTCCCAAACTTGTAATGATGGCACTTTTTCCTCTTGTCAAATCAAGTTGTCATGCCACAAATAACTTCCAACACACCATACTAAACATCTCCTATTTTTGTACACCTTTGCTTCCTTCCATTTTTTGTTCTTTTTCAATTTTTCTAAACAAAAATAACCAAAAGAAATATTTACACGAAAGAATAATTACGGTAAAAATTACCTCAGATTTGACAAACACCTAAGTGTTGTCGAAGGCTCTCAAAAGAGGTGGCATCCAACGGCTTTGTAAATATATCAGCAAGTTGCTCGTGTGTTGGAACATAGACTACTTCCACTTCCTTTCTTTCAACCAGATCTCTAATAAAACGATGCCGTATGTCAATATGTTTGGTTCTCGAGTGTTGAACTGGATTCTTTGAAATATCAATAGCACTTGTGTTTTCACATAGAATCTTCAAGGGGCCTTGATGAATTCCATAATCTTTCAACATTTATTTCATCCATAATAATTGTGCACAACAACTCCCTGCTGCAAGATACTCTGTTTCTGCAGTAGATAGAGAGATCGAGTTCTGTTTCTTGCTATACCAAGACACCAAATTTTTTCCAATAAAGAAACATCCACATGTGGTACTTTTTCGATCATCAGCATTACCAGCCCAATCAGAATCACTATACCCAAACAGTTCAGAATCTTGACTCTTAGAATACCAAACACCATACTTAGAAGTCCCACTTACATATCAAATAACTCTTTTAACCACAGTGAGATGAGATTCCTTAGGATCAGCTTGAAACCTCGCACATATCCCAACACTGAAACATATATCTGGTCTGCTTGCGGTTAAATACAATAAGCTTTCAATCATGCCTCTATATAACTTCTGATCGACCGGAACTCCTTTTTCATCCTTTACCAGTTTATCAGAAACTCCCATAGGAGTTCGAACTGCTCGAGCACTACTGAGACCAAATTTTTTAATCAAATTCAGGGCATACTTACTTTGATTTATGAATAGACCATTCCGTCCTTGTTTAACTTACAATCCCATAAAGTAATTCAACTCTCCAACCATGCTCATTTCGAATTCAGATTGCATAATGGTGACAAAATCCTGTACCATAGAAGGTGAAGTAGAACAAAAAACTATGTCATCAACATAAATTTGAGCAATTAGAAACATTTAACTATTGGAAAGCACGAATAAACTGCGATCTACTCCCCCTCGACGATAACCTTTCTGAAGAAGAAAGGTAGTAAGTCGTTCATACCATGCCCTGGGTGCTTGCTTTAGTCCGTATAAAGCCTTCTTGAGACGATATACATGATGTGGATAATGAGGATCTTCAAAGCCTTTAGGTTGTTCCACATATACTTCTTCATTCACCACTCCATTTAAAAAGGCACTCTTGACATCCATTTGATACAAAGTAAAGTTCAATGAGCAAGCAATAGCTAGTAGAATTCGGATAGATTCTAACCTGGCAACTGGCGCAAAGGTTTCATCAAAATCAACACCTTCTACTTGTGTATATCCTTGAGCAACAAGTCTAGCTTTGTTTCGGGTGACTAAGCCGTCTGCATCTGACTTATTCTTGAAGATCCATTTCGTACCAATGACATTAATGACTTTGGGGCGAGGAGTAAGATACCAAACATCATTCCTTGTAAACTGACCCAGTTCATCTTGCATTGCAGCAATCCAATACTCATCAAGTAATGCTTCTTTATAGTTCTTAGGTTTAATTAGAGAAACAAAACAGTGTAGGCCAGCCAGTCGTCGGTAATCAACTCGAGGCACTGATGGAGTACTTCTCATGGTGGAACCGGGTTGGTCATGTGTTGGAACATGGGCGTCAGTAGCGGGGGACTGTGTTCCAACATGGTCAGTTTCGACAGAGTTAGGATTCTTTTGCTCAGTTGTTCCATCATGTTGGTGAAGGTCAGAGTCAACTGATGGATTTTCTTTATCTGAGTTTTGAGACTGTGTTGGAACATGAGTGTTGCTAGGTTCTTCCTCTACACCTTCTGGATGTTGTTCCTTCTCTGAATCATCCACAATAACATTTATGGATTCCATGAGAGTGTTGGTTCGATGATTAAAAACTCTATAGGCACGGCTGTTGATGGAATACCCGAGAAACATTCCTGTATCACTCCGATTATCAAATTTTTCCAACTGTTCTCTATCTATGAGAATATAGCATGTGCTCCCGAACACATGAAAATATGAGACATTTGGTTTCCTACCTTTCCAAATCTCGTAGGATGTCTTGCTAGTGAATGGTCAAAGATACACTCTATTGATTGTATAACAAGCTGTATTGATCGCTTCTGCCCACCATTTCTTGTGAACATCTTTCTCTGCCAACATACCTCGAGCCATCTCTTGTAGAGTTCTGTTCTTTCGTTCTACGATACCATTCTGTTGAGGGGTGATAGGAGCCGAGAACTCATGTTGGATTCCAAGCTCATCGCAGAAGGAACTGAATTATTCATTCTCAAATTCTCTACCATGATCACTTCGAATTCGAATTATCTTCCCTACTGGACTCCCCTTTTCAGTTTGTAACTTCACTACAAGGCTTCTAAATACTTCTATCGTATCAGATTTTTCTTTAAAAAAAGCTACCCATGTAAATCTGGAGAAGTCATCAACACATACAAAGATATATTTCTTTCCACCTATACTAGGTGTATTAATTGGACCCATCAAATCCATATGCAATAATTCCAGATTTCTAGATATAGTAATATACTGAAATGAAGAGTGAGGAGATCGAATTTGTTTACCTTGTTGACATGGTCCACATACAACTCCATCCTTGCTGTTTAAGGTAGGCATTCCTTGTACAACTTTCATATTAGCGATCTTCACCAATGTTTTATAATTGATGTGGCCGAGCTTCCTGTGCCAAAGAGTTCCTTCATTTTGCTTTAAAATCATACATTGAACTCCTTGTTCTAGCAGATAACAATTGTCTGATGATCTTATTCCTGAAAGAACCTTGTTTTCTCCATGCTTCACTATACATTTGTCCTTCTGGAACTCCACTACCATATTGTCGTCACACAGTTGGCTTATACTTAGCAAGTTTACCTTTAGATCTTCAACAAATAATACACTTGTGAATACTGGAAACCCTTCAATTTTCAATTCGCCCTTGCCAATTACTCTGCTTCTCTTTCCATCACCAAAGGTTACATATCCGCCATCATATGGAGTAATGTTCGTGAGATATTCTGGAGTGCCAGTCATGTGGCGACAACAACCGCTATCAAAGTACCACGAATCACTTGAATAAGCTGTTAGAGAAGTGTGTGCCACCAGACACGTACTAGATCTTTTAAAAATTCATACCTTTCTGATCGATTTTACTGTATGAATATTGCCTGTGTTGGAACACAGTAGAAGTTATCTTCCTGTCATTTGATCTCTGATCAGTCTTCTGCACTGCTTTTCAGTATGTCCTTGATACGTACAGTATTTACATATGAGTGGCTTTCTCTGATATGGCATCCCATGCTTTCGCTTTACTTCTCGGATCTTAACCTTGAGGGTTGCTGGTTTTTCATGTGATTTAGTCTTGGGTTCTTTCCCGTATCCAATCCCGTGTCGATCACCGAAGTTTTTTCCCATATCCAGAATATCATCATGCTTTGCCTTTCCGGAATTTAATTTGACAATAGATGCTTCAGACATCTCGGCCCTCTTGACTGCTGGTATCAGTTTTCTATTCAGTTCTTCATTACTCTTTTCAAGTTTTACGATCGTGAACCATAATTCTCTCACTTTCCATTAACTTCCTTTTTTCTTCGTTTAGATCTTTGTTCGCGTCAGCTACTTGGACCCACATAGCATACATTTTTTCATAGGTGCTGTAGATTTCTTCATCACTTACAAACAAATCATCATCTTCATTGCCGTGTGAGTCATCCAGATCTATGTTGGAACATATGGCTTTACCTTTGTTCAGTGTGTTGGAACATTGGTTCTCTGGTGTATCATGAACCTTTGCTCCAAAAGCTACGTAGTTACTGGTGAATTCCTCTTCGTCCTTCTCATCATCTTCATCTTCACTCCAAGAGGTGGCATATGATTTTCCTTGTTTCTTGCGAGTGTTAGCACATTCAGCCTGAATATGATCGTATCCTTCACATTCTCTGCACTGAATTTGCCCAGCCTATTTTGGTTCGTTGTTCGGATTTCTTCCTAACTGCGGATTCCTTGGTTCAAATCTCATTCCACGATTATTACCTGAGTCTTTTTGTCTTTGTCTATTTCCGCCAAACCTTTCCTGAGATTTCTTGTTGACCACCTTCTTTAGCATTCTCGAGAAATTCTTCGTGATCACTGCAAGTTTTTCAATCTCATCGTCGCTGTCAGACTCGTGATTATCCTTAGGTGGAGACACTTTGAACGCCAATTCCTTAGAGACTCTTTTTGTAGCTTGTTGGAATGTCATCCCATATGTCTGTAATGAACCCATTAGTTCATCTAGGCTCATGGTGGCAACGTCTCTTGCTTCCTCTATTGCTGCTACTTTCATTGAAAATCTTTTGGGAAGTGATCTCAGGGTCTTTTTCACCAGTTTTGTTTCTTTGTACACCTTTCCAAGTTGATAAGCCATGTTGGAGATGTCCCTGAGTTTTCCATTGAATGTAGTAATGGTGTCATCTTCATCCATTTTGAGTTCCTCAAACTTTGTAGCCGGCATATGTAATTTGGATTCACGAACTCGACTGGTTCCTTCATGAATAGTCTGTAAAATGTCCCATGCTTTCTTTGCTTGGTGACAGGTAGAGATAAGCTTGAACTGATTTTCATCGACTGCAGTGAAGATTGCATTAAGTGCCTTCGAATTCGCCAGAGATTCTTTGAGGTCATCTGGAGTCCATCTAGCCTTGTCTTTGGGTTTCTGCTTCCTTTGGCTTGACTCTCCTTCTACCGCCTTAGAACTTGTATCAGCATATTCTGTAGGATGATTCCATTCATTCTCAACATAAAACCATGTAAGTTCGTCCAGTGAATTGATGAAAACCCTCATACGTGCCTTCCAATAGTTGTAATTGTTGCCTTCTAGCAGGGGTGGTCGAGAGACTGAAGCTCCTTCTCTTGTTGTCATGGTAAAACCGGATCTCACTTTCCTTGAAACAACCAAAGGAATAATAAGTGACGAGGCTCTGATACCAATGAGATGAGAATAGTGTTGAAATTTAATGCTTTGTGAATTTTAGCTTTACCACTTTTTCTAGTAGTTACTAGTGTGTTCCAACATGACTAGTCTAACCAAGTGCATAATAACGTAAAACTTAAAGAACACATGACTTGGTTATGCATTTCGGTGTAATCCACCTACATCTGTGGGGCCTGGCCCAGTTCAGAATAAACCCACTAATTAGAAAGATATAGTACAGAGTACAGTTTACAAAATACTTATCTTTGCTAACTATATAGTGTGAATTCTGCTAGCTCCCCTAGCTACCGATCCGCCTTGATCAGACTCCCTCTGACCTCGAACTCCGTCGACGCTGGATCTCCTCCTCCCGAGGAATTAAGGTTTCTGATTCTGAACTTTGTGTGTCAGGCCAGGTGTGTTAGAACACAGTAGTCTGACTCTTTGCAATTCTCGAAAGTCTCAAAAATTGGTATGCAGATTTTTGCTCTGATATATCCGTGAATATGCAGCTGTGTTTGTCCCAATTTATATCCACGAACAGATTGAAATACTCCTTGATTATCTCCACAATATTCCTATTCCAAATTTGCTTCTTGAACCATATCCAAATCCCATAAATAAAGGGATTTACCTTATATCTATCTATCCCATATATTCGAATATATCATCTCCTTATAAGTAGGGATTTTCCATAAATCAATTATGCTTCACACGCCTGATATACATAGCCAAATATACGACTTCCATAAATTATAAAATACTCCAATATTTCGGCTTTGATTTCCATAAAACCTTGCCGTGAGTATTCTGCATCAGCATGTTCCAACATGGAATATTTTCTTGTTCACAAAATTGCCAATCAAATATTTACTTGCAAATCCCTTGACTTTACACTTTGAATGATTGTCTTTGCTATCCTCCAAAGAAGTGAATGTTCATGGACAATTGGGTGAAGACCACACATTTCTTCACAGTTTGAACCAAGATCAAAGTAGCAGTATACTTCAGAGCAACAGTGGCACAACCCAAAGCTGGCAACCTACTCAAATACATTGCCTCACAGTTTTTTTTAATAAAAACACCCGTAGGTGAGGGATAGTATTATTAGGCTCCCCAAACCTTGACTAGAAAATAAAGAGTACATAGAGATCGAATTGGATAAGAGACTAACTCTAGAGTATTTTAATTTGTTTAAAGTTGCGATTCCAAATCGAAGAATCTCCACCCCAAGTGTAAATTCTTCGTTTGGCCAGGCAACTTAAACAAACAAAATTGTAACCTGTAATGATCGATTTTTTGTACAAGAAGACAGTGAAAGAGACAGTAATGTAAATTACAGCAATACTAGGAGCAGTATCTCTGAGCGTCAAAGAGCACAGCAATGGTTAATTGATAGTAGCCGTCGGGGCCGTGTTTAAACCTGCATGAAAAGATTTTTGTTAGCAGTATCAATCCTTAGCCGAAACATGTTTACGCATTCTAATTTGCGGAGTATGTATCCTATCTAAGGAAATCAGACCCTTGATGTGCTGAGGGATATTATGGAGGTTAAGGCTCTGGTTATGGCTAGAGTGATGTTTAGCTATTGCATTAGCCACCGAATTACATTCTCTAAAAACATGTTTAAGATGAGCGCATCCTAATAGAGCCTTCACCTTGAAAGCCAGATCAAAAAGATTCCAATGTGCAGAGTAAGGATCATTAATCATTTGTACAACCAGCTTACAGTCTGTTTCAAGTATGCAATTTTGATCTAAACCAGGAAAATTTTGGCAAGCAAAAAAAAAACTACCTTAATTTCAGCCTCCAGTGGTGAAGCAGCAGAAATAGTATCAGAAACAATTTTAATCGGTACACCAGAACTATCCCTAGCTATCATACCAGCTACTGCCTTGTTCGGAAACCATAACGCATCGATATTAATTTTAACAGATCCAAACGTAGGCCTTTCCCAATAAACAGAGATTATATTTGGCTTCGGGGGTGGTCTAATGAATGGGATCAGATGCATGAGGGGAGATGAAATAGCAGAGTGGGAGAAATGTATCCGAGGACTAGCAAATAAAGTCAGTTTGATTAGCTCCTGCACTTCATTACAAATTAGGTCTGAGGAGAAAGGCTTATTATCGAATAGGAACCTGTTTCTAGCTTTCCAAAGAGTCCAACATATGAGAGATGGAAGAATTTTACAGATGAAGTGATTCCATCTAGATAGGTCATGGCTATTCCAGAAGATGAAAAATCTTTCAGAAATGGAGTGTTGAGTACCTCGATTAAACTGGACTATAGAAGCCATGTTATTCCAGACAGCCTGAGCAATAGGACACGATATAAAAAAAATGCTGAATTGAATCTGTCTTACAACAAGCAGGACACTTGGAAGCTAGACTAAATCCACAAGTGATAAGCACATCATCAAAAGGGAGAAAGGATTGCAACAATTTCCAGGTAAAAATTGAGATCTTCTTCTGTAAAGCATTATTCCATATAAATTTACAAGCAGGGAAATTACCTGGTCCATGAGTTAGAGCCTTATATGTTGACTTAGATGAGAAATTACCTGAGACTTCAGCTTTCCATACCAATCTATCCTCCCTTTCTATAGTAAGCTCAGTTTCCTGAAGAAAAGAGAGAGTATCATATTCCAAAAAAGCGCTTATCTGAGCTAAAATAGTGGATTTATTCCTAATGAAATCTGCCACAGACATATATGGCATAGCAGAAACTATGTGCATAGGGATGTAGTTAAGCAGGGGACCCCTAGGACACCAATTAGCAGACCAAAAACTGCAGGTACCTTTGCCATGAATAATGAATGAGTTATTTTCCGCAAAGGAGTTAATTAAATGGATTCTTTTCTAAGTAACTGATTTCCTATGAGATAAAGGAAGAGACCGTTGCAATTTAGACCATAGAGTAGTGCCTAGTTGGCTCTTCCACCAAAGTTTAGCAGAACAGGTATCAATTATGGCTTTAATAGATCTAAAACCAAGTTCATTTAGATCGGTTGAAATAGAGATGTCAGACCATCTTTTCCAGTTTCTGTTTTTTTTCCATCTGATTCTCCCAAAAAAAACCTTGCTAATATTTTCTCAAATGATCGAATTATTTTTTTGGGGGGATTAGTAATAGCCCATAAATGCTGAGGCAAAGAATATAAGCAGTGTTTAATTAGGATCATCTTGCCCCTTGCACTGAGCCACTTGTTCTTCCAGCTTTGCAACTTATTATCAAGATTTGCCATCAATGGTTGGAAGTATCTATTAAGTGTTCTACCCTGAAAAATGGGACAGCCAAGGTATTTAAATGGAAAGGTGCCTTTTTTCATTTTTAGGATAGCCTTAACCTGGTTAATCTTTAAATTCGAGGCCCTTTTACTCAGATAAAAGTCAGATTTATCAAAATTGAACTTCTGTCCCGAGGTAACTTCAAAGAGATCTAAAAAGGCTTTGATCCTAATAAGATTAGACTTAGATGCTTGCATAAAGATAATCGTATCATCCGCATACATTAGGTGGGAAACTGCAGGTATTGAAGCAGGTAGTTGAAAACGAGAGAGACTATTATTAGAGAATATAAAAGATAGACTCCTAGAAAAAGCTTCAGAGAAAATATTAAAAAGAAAAGGAGAGAGTTGATTACCTTGTTTAATACCTCTAGTAGCTTTAAAAAAACCTACTGGATGTCCATTAACAATAACTGAGAAGTAAGCCTGAGAGAGATTACTCATAACAACAGTTAAAAAATTCCCATTGAATCCAAATCTAATCAGTATCTTTTTAAGAAACTCCCAGTTAACTCTATCAAATGCTTTCATTAGATCTAATTTCAGTATACAATTGGGAGATCTGCTCTTTTTATCCAGAAACCTGATCATTTCCTGTAAATACAAAATGTTATCAGAAATATCTCTTTTCTTCATGAAAGAAGATTGGTTTGGAGAGATCAGGTTATCCATATAAGGTCTCAACCTTTCCCTTAAAACCTTAGAGCAGATTTTATTTAGGACATTTGATAAACTAATTGGTCTAAAGTCCCCAAAAGAACATGGTGTGGCTTTTTTCGGAATTAGGGTAGTCCAAGTGCTGGATATTCCTTTTAGGATTTCCGATCCAGAGATAAAATCATTAACAGCCTCCATTAGATCTTGTTTAATAAAAGACCAACATTTACTATAAAATTTAGCTGTGAAACCATCTGGCCCTGGACTACTGTTATTATTTAAACCTTTAATCATAACTTCTAACTCAGATTCTGAAACTGGAGCAGCTAATGCTTGATTATCCATATCATTAATAACTGTGGGGATTTGACTAAGGAAGTGAGGGTAGTAGGTATCAGCTATAGTATGATTAGGCTCAGTTAACAAACCTGAAAAATAAGCAATTGCTTCCTTCTGAATATCCGTTTGTGTATTTAACCAATGACCTGCCTGATTTTTAATTTTGCTGATTTGCAACTTACAATTCTTTTCCTGCACTACCTTATGGTAAAATTGAGTGTTATTGTCCCCCAACTTATGCCATTTTAGTCTCGCCTTCTGCTTCTAAAACTTATCTTTCTCCTTTAAAGCATTAAGAAGTAAGGTTTTTTTCTCATTTAGTTTGACACGTTCAGGCAATGTAGGATTCAAGTCAAAAACAAGTTCCTGGATTCTTAAAGCCTCCTCAGCTAATATGACATTTGAATCAATATTGCCAAAGCACTCTCTATTCCAGGTTTTTATCACTTTCTTAAGCCTAATCAATTTTAAGTAGAATCTGATCATGCCATTTTCAGCCACTGGTTTTCCCTAATTTTCCTGAATTAAACCTAAAAATTCAGTCATTTGGAACCATGCATTAATAAATCTGAATGGCTTTGGGTGAGAAGGTAATAAGTTGGACAGTTGGAGGAGGAGAGGGGAGTGATCAAAAGTTTGCCTATTAAGAATCTGAATTGAGGAAGAAGGGAATTTAGAGCTCCATGATAGGGTACTAAGGCCTCTATCTAATCTTTTGGAAGTAGGGTTCCTCAGCCTAGAATTACACCAAGTAAAAAGATTACCCACTGTATTGATTTTTTGTATTCCATTGGTGTTAATCCAGGTGTTAAAATCTCTAATACTTCCCAGGGAAGGAGAGAATGGTCCTCTATATTCAGAAACAGAAGTAATTGTATTAAAATCTCCTATAAATATAGTATCACCCTTTGAAATCGGCTGTAGATCATTCCATAGAGCCTTTCTACCTTCCCTATTTCTTAATGCATAAATGAAAAAAGCTTCCATATGAAGATTTAAGGATTGATGGGATACGTTAACATGCATAAACTGCTCATGAGAGGAAAGAAGTGAAACAGATAGGAGATTAGACCACAGAAGCCAAATTTTCCCATTTGAAAGGTACAAATTATGTGAGAAATTAAGTGCATTCATATATGATTGAATTTTTGTATTATCGTGCATAGGTTCAATTATGCATAACAGCTGGATTTTCTTAAGTTTGAGTAAATTAATCAATCTAAGCATTGATGTTTCCATACCTCTTAGATTCCAAACCAGAAAATTAACATTAACTGTAGATGTCATAGTTCACCTGATTTATAACTTTTTGTAGCCGATCTTAGCAACATTTTGTTCAGTTGACTGAGATAGGTAATCTTTTTACTTTTGGCCTTACCTTGGTGATGATTCTTACCTGAGGACTCCATGACTGGAGATGCATTGATATTGTGTTGATCAGTAGTGTCCGGATCCTCAGAAGCTGGCTCACTAATTCCATCTTGACCTTGAAGGCAATTATCATCATCCTGTAAAATAGAGAATCTATTTGACATCTTTCCATCCAGGGAAAGTGTAGGGTTGTTAATAGAGCACTTCAGTGGTAACCGTAGTAAACCAATCTGAATATCATCTTTAGCATAAGTCATCAATGCAGGTTTGGATGTTTCAGTTTCCTTTAGTAACCTAGAAATAGAATTATCCGAGCTATCCAGAGATCGAATTTCTGGTGACAGGGATCTGCCATTATCAGGAACTCTGTGAGCCTCCAAGGGAGAATTATAGTGAACGTTAAGGTCTGAATTCATAATAGCATTTTCAGAGACAGGGTTAAAAGGCTCATTATGGGTATCAGTGATCAAAGGTGGTATATTAAATTTTTTGCCAGTTGCCTGCCACTGGGAGTGAGGTTGATTCGGAACTATGTTAGTATCCTCTATTCTGTCATTAGTAGACTAAGAAATATCTCTACATTGGACCAAAGAGTGACCTAGTTTAACATTATTTATGGACTTAATAGAAAAAATCTGCACACAGATTTTTATCTTTCGAGAATTGCAAAGAGCCTGAATACTGTGTTCCAACACACGAACCTGCTGTACAAAGTTCAGAATCATATGCCTTAATTCCTTGGGAGGAGGAGATCCAGCGTCGACGAGTTTCGAGGTCAGAGGGAGTCTGATCAAGGCGGATCGGTAGCAAGGGGAGCTTGCAGGATTCACGTTATAGTTAGATAAGATAAGTATAATTGTATGGTGTCCTTTGTACTGTATCTTTCTGATTAGTGGATTCATTCTGAACTGGGCCAAGCCCCGCAGATGTAAGTGGATTTCACTGAACTGCGTAACCAAGTCTTGTGTCTTTTATGCTTTACTTTATTGCATACTTGGTTAGATAGGTTATGTTGGAACACAGTAGTGATAATTGAATTAATTAGGTAAAACCAAATTTCAATTGGTATCAGAGCTTGGTCACTTATTATGCCCTTGGTTGTATCAAGGAAAGTGAGATTCAGTTTTACCAATGGCGACCAGAGAAGGAGCTTCTGTGTCTCGGCCACCCCTGCTGGAAGGAACAAATTACAACTACTGGAAGGCTCGCATGCGGGTGTTCATAAATTCACTGGATGAATTGGCTTGGTACTATGTTGAAACAGAATGGAAACCCCCTGTTGTTGGAAATTCTGAAGGAGGAGAATCTAAGCCTAAAGAGTTGTGGACACCAGGTGAAAGAATGGGAGGCTTGGCGAACTCCAGAGCATTAAATTCCATATTTCCTGCAGTAGATGAAGATCAGTTCAAACTCATCTCTACATGTCAACAAGCAAAGAAAGCATGGGATATCCTACAAACTGTACATGAGGGGACAAGTCGTGTACGTGAATCCAAACTGCAGATGTTGGCTACAAAGTTTGAGGAACTGAAGATTGAGGAGGATGATACTATTTCTATATTCAATGGGAAACTCAGAGACATCTCCAATATGGCGTATCAACTTGGGAAAGTTTACAAGGAAACAAAATTGGTGAAAAAGGCCTTGAGATCTCTTCCTAAAAGATTTTCTATGAAAGTAGCAGCAATAGAAGATGCAAGAGATGTAGCCACCATTACCTTGGATGAACTAATGGGATCACTACAGACCTATGAGATGACAATACAACAGCCTGCAAAGAAAGTCCAAAAGGAGTTGGCTTTCAAATCCTCTTCATCAAGGGTTATCAACGAATCTGATAGTGATGATGGAATTGAAGAACTTGCTCCTATCACCAAGAGTTTATCAAGAATGCTGAAGAAGGTGGTAAACAAGAATTCACAGGAAAGATCTGGAGGGAATAAAACTCGTCCTCAAGATTTTGGTAATCGTGGAACTCGGATGGAACAAGGAAGTCAGCAATTCTCTAGAAACCAAGTTGGTGAAGGAAAACAGTCTGAAAGAATTCAATGTCGAGAATGTGGAGGATACGGCCACATCCAGGCTGAATGTGCTAATACCCTAAAGAAACAGGGAAAATCATACATCACCTCTTGGAGTGAAGATGATGAAGAAGACGAAGGGGAACTTACAAGCAATTATATTTCATTTGGAGAAAAATTTCACGGTGGATCAGATGAGGTATGTTTTAACATGTCAAAGAAAGACGAAGCTGTATGTTCCAACACAGGTTCTGATGGCACGTCCAGTGATGATGACGGACTAGTCGTGAGTGATGAAGATATCTACAGTACATATGAGCAGATGTATGCCATGTGGCTTCAAGTTGTCGATACAAATAGAGTGCTGAAGGAAGAGAAAAATCATCTGGGCGAGAAGGAGAAGGAGTTGCGAGTTTCAGTTGGTGAACTCAGAAGAGAGATTGAAGAATTAAATTTGAATCTAAGCTCAACAACTAAGAGAGCTGAGATGGCCGAAGCAGCTATTACCAAGTTAAACACTGGAATGGCGAAACTTGATGACATTCTGATCATGGGAAAAAAATTTGGAGATCGACATGGAATTGGGTTTGACAATTCATCAGGTAGCAAGGTCAATCTCAAGTCAAAGATTCAAGGCGTAAAAAGAAAGTTTATCAAGACTCATTAAAGGAAACCTCTCATCTGTAGCTACTGCATGTATCAAGGTCATACAGAGGAACAATGCCAAAAACTGCTCGGAGATATCATGACAGGGCGATAACTCTCAGTATGTTCCAACATAGACGATGTCCAGCGATAAAAAATGGTCAAAAAGGTATGGGTTGTTAAACGCACAAGTACTTTCCTTTTTGCTCATACGTCTCCTATTACACATTCTAGAGACTCGTGGTACTTTGATAGTGGTTACTCTGGCCACATGACTGGAACTCGGGAATTACTAACGAACATCCAGCCATATGATGGTGGTTTTGTTACGTTTGGCGATGGAAAGAAGAGTCGAGTGGTTGGAAAAGGTGAACTGCATATTGAAGGACTCCCCGTATTCACTGGTGTTTTGTTGGTGGAAGACCTAAAGTCTAATCTCCTAAGTATCAGCCAGCTATGTGATGATAATATGACCGTGGAATTCCATAAGGAAAAGTGCATAGTGAAACATGGCAACAACAAAGTGCTTACTGGCATTCGGTCATCAGAAAAATGTTACTTATTGGAACAAGAAGTGAACTGCTACAGTGTCAAATGTGATGAAGTAGATCGTCAAGCTGACCATGTTCCAACATCGGTTGATTTTTCAGAACAGGGACGTAATGTTGTTGGAACATCAGATGAGGCAGATCTTAAAGATGAAGGTGATGACTCTTATAACTTCAGCAATGTTGGAACATCGTCCTCTCCAGAACTCTCCTATGTTCCAACATCAGTGCAGGCTGAATCAAGCAGAAGAAGGACTCGATCGATCCCTCAAATTAATTATGGGGAACTTGTTGGCCTGCAATGTTTTCTCTCCCTCATTGTTGTTTCCTCAGTTTCCAGGTTAGAATCTATTCGCATTCTCCTTGTTATGGCTTACACTATAAATTTTATGATGTACCAAAAAGCTGTCAAGAGTGCTCCCCTACATGGTGTGGTTAATGAGGAAGTATATCATCCACCCAATAAGACTTTGTATGGATCAAAACAAGCACCACGGGCATGGTATAAGTGACTCACAACCTTTCTAATTCAGAAAGGTTCTCGTCGAGGGGGAGAAGATCGCACCTTGCTTGTTTTTCGAGAACAAGATTTTGTGACTTTGATGCAAGCTGAATTGAAGATGAGTATGGTGGGAGTATTTGTAAGAATTCAGGATGATCTTAAGGAATCTCACTTGAATGAAGTCAAAAGGATAATTCGGGTTGATCGAAAAGTTGTGGTAGCCTATGTTCCAACATCAAAACCATTTGCGGATATTTTCACAAAGCCGTTGGACACTGCTACGGTTGAGCTCCTCAGACAACACTTAGGTGTTTGTCAGATTTGAGGTATTTCTTTAAAGCTTTTATTTAGCTATAGAATTTTTGTTTATTTATTTTGTGTACAGAAAATTAGAAAAACAAAAAAAAATTAGAAAGAAGAAAAAGGTGAAAAAATGATGGTCGAATATATTAGAAAGATGGTTCTTCCTGGTATTCTGGTTTATGATGATGAGAAGTTGGAAGACAGTGATGCTGGTCATATTTCAACACAGAGTAAGAGACAGATTGAGAAGATATGGAAATGGATTAGAGATTCAGATGTTCAAACATCGGTAACTGTGGCTGGAGAAGATTATTATCTGGATGGTGAACAAGTCTATGTTCCAACACCAGATAGGGGGAGAAAGTACTGATGAAGTGAAGGAAGCTAAGTAGATGATGTGTTGATTCTGAAGCAATGAAAGGATCTTATGTTTCAATATAGAGAAGGCGGGTGAAGCTGAGAGCTGTTATGTTCCAACATCGGTGATTGTATTCCAACACAAGGTGAGCAGATTATTGAAGGCACTTCTGATCAAACTGCCATGAGAGATATAATTTTAGCCGAAAGGACAACTGATTTGGGTGTATATGAGGAGTGTGGATCTACAGCTTACCTGGACTATTTGGGTCTCAAGACTGCCGCCTCAATCTACAAGGAGTGGAGATTTTACAAGAATTATAAGGGAGGCAACATTGATCCAAATTTTGAGTGGTACAATGGTGTGAAGTAGAGAGCTCAATCCATTCAGATGTTAACTTTGGAGGTAGAATATGCCAGATTAGATGAGGCACAAATAGTTGCTCCTGGAGAGGTTTAAAGGTTCTATTATGGCTATGTTCCAACATAGACCAGATATTTGCTTCAGGGGGAGCTGCATTTAATGGAGATTTTGGTTTTCTGTGTCTATTGCGTTTGGCATGTTTATGGTCCCAAGGGGGGATGTTTTGGATTTCTTGGATGACTTTATTGGCTCCATTGGGTTGATGTTCCAACATGCTTATTGTTCCTGGATGTTGAAGGAATGCAGAATTCAGGGGGAGACGTTATTTTTCTATGTTCTAACATCCAGAGTGGTTTTCAAGGTTGATGTCTTTATTTGCATAAGCTCTTGTGATGAAATGCCAAAAGGTGATTGGTCCACAAAATGCCAAAGGGGGAGATTGTAAAGTATAGATTTGTCTAGTTGGCAATTTGTGGAAATTATGCAAATATGGTATTATTGGGTTATAACATCAAAGAAGGAATTTTGGTGAAATAAGGAGAGGTTGAAGACTGAATCTGAGAAGGATAAATCTCGTCCAAGTTGTATTTGAGTTGGAGAATATATCAATTCCTATATATGTGGGATTGGATTAATGTTATGGAATTGGAATATTCAGCTATGGGTATTATACGGATGAGTTTATATTCACGCCACAGATGTTTACGGAAAAAGAAGACAGAATATTATGGTACTTGTGAGTTATGGAAACCTAAATATTCTGCTATATGTTTAGGCGTGTGAAACATAATTGATTTATGGAAAATCCCTACAAATATGGAGTTGATATTATCGAATGTATGGGATATATTGAGATAAGGAAAATCCCTTTATTTATGGGATTTGGATATGCTTCAAGAAGCAGATTTGGAATAGGAATATTATGGAGATAATCATGGAGAATTCAGATCTACTCATGGACTATATATAGAGAACAAACACGGCTGCATTATTTATGGACTTAATAGAAAAAATCTGCACACAGATTTTTATCTTTCGAGAATTGCAAAGAGCCTGAATACTGTGTTCCAACACACGAACCTGCTGTACAAAGTTCAGAATCATATGCCTTAATTCCTCGGGAGGAGGAGATCAGCGTCGATGAGTTTCGAGGTCAGAGGGAGTCTGATCAAGGCGGATCGGTAGCAAGGGGAGCTTGCAGGATTCACGTTATAGTTAGATAAGATAAGTATAATTGTATGGTGTCCTTTGTACTGTATCTTTCTGATTAGTGGATTCATTCTGAACTGGGCTAGGCCCCGCAGATGTAAGTGGATTTCACTGAACTGCGTAACCAAGTCTTGTGTCTTTTATGCTTTACTTTATTGCATACTTGGTTAGATAGGTTATATTGGAACACAGTAGTGATAATTGAATTAATTAGGTAAAACCAAATTTCGGCCACAATCTTCACATTCAACTCAGTTGCAACCCCCATGCTGAAGCCTCCAATTCCAAGTTTAACTTTACCAGAATTTCACATTCACTGTCAAAATGCAAAAATAGTATTCAACCCAATGGGAACTATAGGCATGATTAGACAACTTTCACTTAATTCGACCATATTATAACCTTTCTTAATGATCATTGATTAACCTTAAAGTCAAATTTTATGCTTGAATTCGATTACCAATATTAATAGGCCATACAACGCATTCACCATCTTTCCAATCACTACCACAGTGACCCACCTCTAGCACCGATTTTTTTGTAAAAAAAATCATTGCCTAAGTAATCCGTGTTAAATTAGCACCGTTTTTTTGTTAGCACCGGTTTTTCAACCGGTGCTAATTTAGCACCGGGTTTTTTTTAGCATCGGTTTTTTTTGTTAGCACCGATTTTTCAACCGATGCTAAATCAGCGCCGATTTTTTTTGTTAGCAGCGGTTTTTCAACCGGTGCTAATTTAGCACCAATTTTTTTTTGTTAGCACCGGTTTTTTTGGTTAGCACCGGTTTTTCAACCGGTGCTAATTTATTTACGGCGACGAAAAAAAATCCCTTCCTCTGAAAGCTGCAGTGTGCTGCCGCTTTCAAAGAAAGGGAAAAAGACTCAAAATTAACAATTTTATTCCACATTAATTTAATAACAAAATCAACTTCACAAAATTAATAATTTATTTCCACATTAATGTATACAAACACCTTGGCTAGCATGACTATGACAAGAATAATAGTCCTAATTATACAATAATAAAACTACTGCAGCACAATTTATGGTGCACTGCCTTCACTTACAGCTCTAGAATCTCAGTTTCTTCTCTACTCTTGCAAAAACAAAGATGAAATGAGTACATAGTTGGGAGAACCGAACCTATCAGCAGTAATTATAATTCCCAGATTCCGAATTGGAGGTAAAGAAAGGTACAAGTGGTTAGTGAAACAATATAATGATTATGAAAAAATGATCGACAAGAACAAGATGGACAATAAGAATGGTTACCCATTGTGGTTAAAGAGATATTCGTTTGAAGCAGAACTGTTGCTAGGAAGTGGCTAAAATCCTTGGAATGAGAATGAAAGAATCTTGAACAATCCATCGGGGTTGCATGTACCTGCACATTGCAAAAATATCAGTGTATTCAACGTCTCCACCATGGATAACCTAGCATCTTCATGGTTTAATTCACCCTTAACTATATAAAATATTACTCCATCCATCCTTATAAAAAGGGTGTATTGTTTCTGCAATAGTACGAGAAATATGATTCATTTTGTTTTAGGCCAAGGTGACGCTACTAGTACCTCCAAGAACGTGTTGGAACCCAGTACAAGATTCTCATAGAAGAAGCTCTCTTTGGCTTACTCAATGACCAGCATCTTCCAGCACATGCATTTCAACTCCACCTCCCTCTTCAACTGCTTACTCCCCAGCAACATGAAGTCTCTGAAGATCTTCAAGTGCCCACCTGTGCAAACTCCATTCTGCTTTAAAAAATTTTACATGTACACCTTGAGGGACATCTTCCACTACCTTCCTGCAATGCATGATGAACATCAGGTCACACAAGGGGTCACAATTCAACTAACTCAAACAACCTGCTCACATTCGCTTAAATGTAGCACCTTGTTGATTGTTTATATATCTAAGCCAAGTCAATTCACCCTATGCTACATCAGTTCTCAAAGACAAAGTCGATAGGTGCAATAGTGAGAATCAAATAATGCATAACAGATCTAGTACTGGAGCAAATTTACATCCACCAAAATTAAATCACAGAAATTAAACATGCAAACCTGTTGAACATCAGGGTTCTCATCATTATAGGCCTCCAACAGGAAAAGAAGATATACCTCAGGCTAATTTGAACACTAAATTGAACTAATCATAACACATAAATTTTCAATAAAAAATGCAGGCAAAAGGGTAAAATCGATGCAAGTGTTACTCCCTCTATCTGAACTTAAGTTACACAATTTAACTTTTCACGATTGATTTAAAATGCAAACACAACAAAAATAGCAAACACAACAAAAAAACAGAGAGAAGAGAACTTTTGATTATGTGCAGCAACGTCCCCACCTTGATTATAGTTAATGCAATCAAATCTCCACCATCCTATCCCAAAATCAAGGCTATCTATAACCATATAAACAAGAAAACACCAGATGTTTAAAACAAAACTAAAGATGGCAAACTTGCAACATAATAATTTCCATCTTTAGTTGCCAAACTTCATTCTTTGAAGCAGTGACAACAAAGCACGGGTAAAACAAAGAATCAAACATTAATATGGAGAAATCACAAAGTTCAGCATTGTTTTTATTTGTCCACATTCAAAACTTTATAAGTTAAAAACCATCCTCAAATTTAGACCAAATAAAAGTTCCACTTAAACATTACACATATAATGAACTAAAAAGAGATCTTCATGACAAAAGCTCACACAAAATGTATAAATAAACTCTTCAACTTCCAAACAACACAAGACGAGCACACCATTTGAAAGCATAGCTGGAAAAAAACATTGCCCGTGTCTTTCTTAATACTGAAATTAATGCAAGAATTTAATTTTATGAGACTACATGGATATTTCTGGCACGCAGATCATACAACATCACTTTAGAGTCTATGAAGGATAGGAGTATAGGACTAATAGTACTACATTAATGCACAAGTCTTCTGCTAAAGATAGAATATACCCATATCTTGGTTGCAAAATTCAAAAGATAGGCATGACAAAAGCTTCACCACATTAATACCTTACCCAAAAAAATTGATTGGTTCTTTGATGTAAAGGACTTGAGCTCAAAAGACAAAAATAACAGTAGACAAGGAGAACCAGCTCGAAATAATGAAACCACACAATCCCAGTTTGCAAAAAAAAATTAAAGATACAAATTTTTAGCAACCAGAAGGAAGAAAAATAGAAAACAGATCCAAAACCAAGCATAATCAATAACTAACCTAACAACATGAGCTTCAAAAAATTATCATAGCAATATGTATATTGACATTGGTTCAAACGAACTAGAATGGAACTTCATCAAAGATTCACCTGTGCATTGGTAAGTGTGGTCAGCGATGGGAGCTCCGGCAGAGGGGAGCGGTGCAGAGGTGGTGGAGAGCATCGTCATCGGTGGTGGGAAACGAAGAGGTGACGTGCGATGGTTAGTGCAGTGGCAATGGGAGCTCCGGTGGAGGGAAAAGGGAAATCGGTAGAGGTGTTAGGGTGGGAGATGTATGAAAATTTGGGGTTAAGGTTATGGAAGGAATAGGAAAATTTGGGGTTAAGGTTATGGAGGGAAGAGGGAAATCAGTAGAGGTGTTGGGGTGGGAGATGTACAAAAATTTGGGGTTAAGGTTATGGAGGGAATAGGAAAATTTTGGGAGGGAAGGAAAATGATGCTTTGTTGGGCCATTTTAGTGTTTTATACTTTCAAATATTTTTTGAAGAAAACATTTACCCATATGAATGGGAGGGATATGTATTAGCTTCCCCAGAGCCTGAAATCGTAAAAAAACTCTTTTACTGTGTGTTGGTTGAAAATTGATTTTGGAGACTTTGTACAAAAAGGTCTACATATAGCAATTTGGCTACTGGCACACGAAAAGGTCTACTTATAGCAAAAAGGTAATTTGTGGCAGTCCAATTTGGCTGAGCAGAAGTCTACATATAGCAAATTTGGTCAAGATCTGATCAGAAACATGATTTATTCTAACAAGAGTATAACAATATTAGAAAATGATCTGTCGCTGACAGGAAGTATAACAATATTAGAAAATGATCTGTCGCTGATAGGAAGTATAACAATATTAGATCTAACCATGAGTAGCTTAGTAATCATGACTTGTCAAGAATCAATCAAGATCTGATCAGAAACATGATTTACTCTAACAATAGTATAACAATATTAGAAAATGATTTGTTGCTGACAGGAAGTATAACAATATTAGAAAATGATATGTTACTGACAGGAAGTATAACAATATTATATCTAACCATGACTAGCTAAGTAATCATGACTTGTCCAGAATCAATCAAGATCTGATCAGAAACATGATTTACTCTAACAATAGTATAACAATATTAGAAAATGATCTATTGCTGACAGGAAGTATAACAATATTAGATCTGACCATGACTAGCTTAGTAATCATGACTTGTCCAGAATCAATCAAGATCTGATCAGAAACATGATTTAATCTAACAATAGTATAACAATATTAGAAAATGATTTACTGCTGACAGGAAGTATAACAATATTATATCTGGCCATGACTAGCTTAGTAATCATGACTTGTCCAGAATCAATCAAGATCTGATTAGAAACATGATTTACTCTAACAATAGTATAACAATATTAGAAAATGATCTATTGCTGACAGGAATAAATAGAATACAAAAGGAAGTAGAGTCCTACTAAGACTCTGTCCTAGTCAACATCACTTCTTTAGAATCATTAAAATCAATCCTGATTTACTATAACACCCTCGAGCTCTCGAGCCCCTCGACCCCTTGAACCCCTCGAATTGTTCGAACACCTCGAGCCCCTCAAACCCCTCGAGCCCCTCGAGCCTCTCGAACCCCTCGAACCCCCTTGATCCCCTCGAACCCCTCGAGCCCTCGAACCCCACGAACCCCTCGAACCCTCTCGAGCTCCCTCGAGCTTCATCAAGCCCTCGAACCCCTCGAACCCCCTCGAACCTCCTTGAACCCCTTGAGCCCTTCGATCCCCTCAAGCGGAGGCAATTCCCTAGAGCTCTTAAGCCCCTCGAACCCTTCGAACCTGGAACAACTTTCGCCCCTTGCATCCCTTTCGTCCAATTCGCCCCTCGACCTATCGTACCCCTCGAACTCTCGAGCCCCTTGACCCCTCGTACCCCTCGAGCCCCTCGAGCTCTCGATCCCCTCGTCCCTCAAAACTTCGTCACCCTCGAGCCCCTCGACCCCTCGTACCCCTCGACCCCTCAAACCCCTTGAGCCCTAAAACTCTCAAACCCCTCGTACCCCTCGAGCCCCTCGAGCTCTCGATCCCCTCGCCCCTCGAACCTTCGACACCCTCGAGCCCCTCGACCTCGAGCTCTCGATTCCCTCGAACCCCTCAAGCGGAGGCGATTCCCTCAAGCTCTCGAAACCCTCGAGCCCATCGAACCCCTCGATCACCCCTCAAGCCCTCGAGCCCCTTTTTCAATTCACCGGTTATGCCGATTTTAAGCACCGATTTTCAAACCGGTGCTATTTTTTACTAAAACTGGTGCTATTTTGAATTTGTTGGAGGGAAGATAGAATTTTACAAATATTCAGCACCGATTTTTAAAAACTGGTGCTAATATTTTCAATACCGGTGCTATTTTAAAATTTTTGTCTTTGGTGGGAAAATGAGTCTCGAAAATTTTTAGCACCGATATTTAAAAACCGGTGCTATTTTTTACAAACAATCGGTGCTAAGTTTTAATTTTTAGCACCAGTTTTAAAAACTGGTGGTATTTTTTTTGCAAAAACCGGTGCTATTATTTAATTTTTAGCACTGGTTTTTAAAACCGGTGCTACTTTGATTTTTTTGCAGGAAGATAGAATTTCACAAATATTTAGCACCGGTTTTTAAAAATAGGTGCTAATATTTTCAAAACCGGTGCTATTTTACATTTTTTGGCTATTTCTTTGGCGGGAAAAATAAAATTTTCAAATTTTTAGCACCGATTTTTAAAAATCGGTGTTAATTGTTTCCAAAACCGGTGCTATTGTAAAATTTAGTACCGATTTTTTAAAAACCGGTGTTAAAATTAAAAAACCGATTTAAAATTAACACCGTTTTTAAAACCGATGTTAAAAATTTATAAAAACCGGTGCTATTAGATTTTTAGCACCGATTTTAAAAACTGGTGCTAAAAAACCGGTGCTAGAGGGGGTATCTGTGGCAGTGAAAGTAACATATATACAATGAGAAAACTTCATCAAATACTACCATCAGCAGGCTCTGTTGATAGTAAATTTGCTACATGTTCAACTGATGAATCCAAGCCTTCAAAGTCATCGGGGCCACATTCAGAGAGCTCTTCAATGTTGAACCCTAACATAAGACCAAATTCCGACGTAAATAGAAGTTTTCTAACAATAACTGCATTAAAGTTTTCTGTGTATCATCTTACAAGCAATACAAGGAAATCCACCAAGAAAAGCCACAAGGCGGGTAGGAGCGTAGGGCATATCCACTTAATCTGCACATTAGATCAAACTGTTAGCACCTATATAAAGAACTACAGTGGAACCAATGATATGTGAAAGCTCATAAATACAACATTTGGTAGTGGAAGGCTCTATAAACCTAAAAACCAAGTCACCGTTCAGCTTAATGATCAAATCAACCAGTTTACATTTGAATTCTTCTAAAAATCGCATAGAAAGATCACATGTAGTAATAAGAGAAGTTCGTGAAGAAATGAAGGATGTAAATTTTTAGTGAGAATTAATCCAGTAGCTAGGTCGCCGCCCTGGAAACTGCTCTTCGCAAACGTGCCAGAAAACTGAAAATTGTTGTAATATCGCCTTCTGGAATCGGGCTTCAGACCAACAATGCATAACAGGATATCGTATAATCACAGAATTGCAGAACATATAACTTTTCAATTTCAATTAATAACTACAAAACCCACATGAAAAATCATAGAAAAGAAGAAGTAAACTTCAAAGAATTCATGCCATTTGGGGACAGAAACATACCCAAATACAAGGCTTGGCTAGATATTGCAGCCCCAACGGTTGCATAGTACCTCCGGTGACTGGAACTTCCAAAGGCTCCTGGAGAACGGCATTTTCGAAGTCCAATACTATTCTCCACACAGCTTCTGCCCATGGGCGGAAATACCATGGCGCGTGGTAGGGCTCCAGCCCTACCTGAGATTCCGGCACTATGGTAGTGGTAGTGATAAGCGGCTAAAGAGCTTCCCGGCGGCGTGTATGAGTTTTCCGGAATAATATGCATTTTCCGGCTAAAACGATCGGGGAAGAAAGCCGGAGCTGGCCTTCTTTTTTTGGCCCATAAAACATCAAAACGACGTTGTTTTGGCTTAAGTCAAACGAAGTCGTTTTGATTAGTGAAGAAGAAAAAAAAAGAATTGGGAATTGAGTTTTTGTATTGGGCCAAAATCCTAAAAAGGATGGCCCAAATACAAAACCCAATGTCAAAAATTGGAACAAATGACAAACCCAAAATTGCAATTTGTTTTTTGAAGCTTTGAACGTGGAGAGGAACAGCTCGCTGCCACTGCCTCTGCCAGCTCTTCAGCTTCGCGCTGCCCATCGCCGCTGCTGCCACCGCCGTTGTCCCGCCACCGCCGGAGTATTATCCAGCCTCACCTAAAAAATATTCCTGGTTCCGCCACTGCTTCTGCCAACAGGGACTTCACCGCCTGAATCCTAATATCTCTACACACCCACACTAATGCGTCATCCCGTCAACACCACGGACAGGATCGGTCCGAAAGCACTTGCCAAGCAGGATTACGCCCCTTCGCCGGAGCACCATGGACAAAAGTGAGAGTCACTGAATTTCATGATTCTAATTATGCTTGCGGGTATTACTCACAAAAGTCAAAGATACAAAATTGATAGAAACGAAGAAGAGGAGGACAGAAAACAGAAGAAGAAGGGGATTGCAAACAAAAGTAAAATTTGAGGGACAACACGACGTTTTGGGAAAACCAGGATGTCAAAATGATAGTGCCCCCAATTGATAGCAAGATGCAACAAATCCTTACCATCATTTTTTGCATAGAGGGAAACTGGAACAAAAAAATTTATTCAACTGAAATGTCTCTTTTGCTCTTTCACACCTCCTACAACCACCACCTCCAGCTACCTTCTCCTTCAACTGTAACCAAAAACCACCACCTCCTCCTGCAATCTTCTTCTTCCACCGTAAGAAAATACCATCGAAACCATGTTCGAAAACAAATCAAAACACAGCCCGACAAAAACCCAGAAACAAAACTTCGGCGAAACCCCAGAAAATCAAAATGCAAAACTCCAATGGAAACCAAGAAATGAAAGGAAATTCTGATGCCGCTGCAATCTCCGTCGTGGAGGCTTGGAATCGGGCTGAATCAGGCCAACCTCTACCTCCATAACCTTCCATCACTATCTCCACCAATGCCAAATTCCCCATTGTCTAATTCCTCCAAGGCGGAGGGAAGAAAAGGAGGGAAAAGGCTGGGCGGAGAGAGGACGGAGTAAGGTGGGTCAGAGAGAAGGATGAAGGTTAAGGAAGGGTAGAAGGTGGAGAGAAGGCAGAAGGGAAGAGGAGGGAGGCATGAAGAGTACAGAGGGCAGAGGAGAGCGGAGGAGGGCAGAGGAACAAGATGGAGGAGGAAGGCGGAGGTAGAGTACAGAGGGCGGATGATGGCGGATAATGAAGGTAGAGGAAGGTGGAGTACAGAGGGCAGAGGATGGTGAAGGAGGAAGGGCAGATGATAGAGGATGGCGGAGTATGGAGGGTAGAGAATGGCGGAGGAGGAAGGCAGAGGAACAAGACTGAGGAGGAAGGTGGAGGAACAAGACGGAGGAGCAAGGCGGAGGCGAAGTACGGAGGGCAGAGGATGACGGAAGGGAAGAGGGTCTGCTTTTGATGTCAGAAATTTTTAGGGATTATTAATGTGTAGTTGAGTGAATAATTGGGTTTTGGAAAATTTTGTAAATATATTACTTTATTAAGGGTATATTTGGTAATTCATATGACAAAATTTGTCAAATGAGAAAAATTTTCAACTTGTGCAGAAATGGATGGGACAATAAAAAGACATGTGCAGAAAAGTCTGGGATGGAGGGAGTATTAGTTTTCTCATATAGCAAATCCTTATCTTATTATATGCTGCTTTGGAAAAATACTGGCTTAAAAGTTAAAACTCTTCGACTGTAGTTTGACTTTTAATTTTGTAAACTGTGTAAAGTCAGAGAGATTTGCATTGAATAGTTAATTGGCAGTTTTGTGAACATATTTGGAAACGAAAAACTTTCTATGTTGGAACACTCAAAGGAAGCATGATTCACGCCGAGACTTGTTGTATGGAAATATGGAGATAGAAGATTATGGTATTTATGATTTATGGAATTATGAATATTCTTCTATGAATGAGGCGTGTGAAGCATAGTTGATTTATGAAAAATCCCTACATATATGGAGTTGATATTGGAGAATATATGGGATAGATTGTGATAAGGAAAATCCCTTTATTTGTGGGATTTGGATATGCTTCAAGAAGCAGATTTGGAATAGGAATACTGTGGAGATAATCATGGAGTATTCTGATCTGATTCATGGATATAAAAAGCGACAAACACGGCTGCATACTCACGGGTTTAATAGAGCAAAAATCTACATAAAGATTTTTGAGACTTTCAAGAATTGCTAAGAGCCTGATTCATATGTTCCAACATACCCGACCTGCTGCACAAAGTTTAGAATCATAAACCTTAATTCCTCGGGAGGAGGAGATCCAGCATCGACGAGTTTCGAGGTCAGAGGGATTCTGATCAAGGTGGATCGGTAGCAAGGGGAGCTTGCAGAGTTCACACACTATAGTTAGTAAAGATAATTATTTTGTAATATTGTACTGTATCTTTCTAATTAGTGAATTCATTCTGAACTGGGCCAGGCCCCACAGATGTAGGTGGATTTCACCGAACTGCGTAACCAAGTCGTGTGTCGTTTATGTTTTTAACTATTACGTACTTGGTTAAATAGGTCATGTTGGAACATACTAACTAGGATTATAAAAATTGGTAAAACCAAAATTTCATTTGGTATCAGATCTTGGTCACTTATTATTCCCTTGGTTGTGTCAAGGAAAGTGTGATCCGGTTTTACCATGACGACTAAAGAAGGAGCTTCAGTGTCTCGGCTACCTCTGCTAGAAGGCAACAACTACAACTATTGGAAGGCACGTATGAGAGTCTTCATCAATTTGCTGGATGAACTGGCATGGTTTTATGTTGAGAAAGAGTAGAATCATCCTACTGAATATATTGAATCGACAGAAGGAGAGTCAAGCCAAAGGGATCAGAAACTCAAAGACAAAGCTAGTTGGACACCTGATGATCTCAAAGCTTCTCTAGCAAATTCAAAGGCACTGAATGCAATATTTACTGCGGTTGATGAAAACCAGTTCAAACTCATCTTTACATGTCATCAAGCCAAGAAAGCATGGGATATCCTGCAAACAGTTCATGAGGGAACGAGTAGAGTTTGAGAATCCAAACTTCAGATGTTGGCTACAAAGTTCGAGGAACTCAAGATGGAGAAGGATGACACTATTTCTATATTCAATGGGAAACTTAGGGACATCTCTAACATGGCATATCAACTGGGAAAGGTTTACAAAGAAACAAAGTTGGTGAAAAAGACCTTGAGATCACTCCCTAAGAGATTTGCAATGAAGGTTGCAGCAATAGAATAAGCGAGAGACGTAGAAATAATGAGCCTAGATGAACTAATGGGATCGTTGCATACATATGAGATGACTTTTCAACAGGCTGCAAAGAGAAGTCCTAAGGAGTTGGCATTCAATACATCTGCATCAGAAGACAAGCACGAGTCTGACAGTGATGATGAGTTCGAAAAACTTGCACTTATCATGAAGAATTTCTCAAGAATGCTAAAGAAAGTGGTTAACAAGAAATTTCAGGAAAGGTTTGATGGAAATAGACCAATACAATGAGACAATGGTAATAATCGTGGAATGGGGTTTGAACAAGGAAATCAGCAGTTTTTCAAAAATCAAAACAGTGAACCAAAACAGCCTGTACGAATTCAATGCAGAGAATGTGAAGGAAATGGTAATATTCAGGCTGAATATGCTAACACCCGGAAAAAACAGGGAAAATCATATGTCACCTCATGAAGTGAAGATGAAGAAGATGAGAAAGACGAAGAGGAACTTACCAGCAACTACGTGGCGTTCGAAGCAAAGATTCATGATACATCGGAGGATGGATGTTCCAACACACTTAACAAAGCCAAAGTTTTATGTTCCAACATAGATTTGTATGAAGCACACAACGATGAAGATGATGATCTTTCTGTAAGTGATGAAGAAATCTACAACACTTATGAAAAAATGTATGCTATGTGGGTTCAAGTAGCTGACACAAACAAAGAGCTGAACGAAGAAAAAAGGAAGTTGATGGAAATTGAAAGAGAATTGTGATTAACAGTTGCAGAACTTGAAAAGATAAATGAAGAATTGAATGGGAAAGGCAACAATTTTTAAGCTAAATTCTGGAAAGGCAAAGCTTGACGATATTCTGGACATGGGAAGAAACTTTGGTGATCGACACGGTATTGGGTATGGCAACACACACAAGGCTGAAGCACACGAAAATTCAGTAACCCTCAAGACTAAGATCCGAGAAGTGAAACGGAAGTTTGGCATGTCTTATCAAAAAAAGCAACTCATCTGTAGCTACTGCACATTTCAAGGACATTTCGAAGAACAATGTAGAAAACTGATCAGAGACCAAATGTCAAGATGACAACTTCTGGCATGTTCCAACATAGGTAAGGTCCAGAAAATGAAATCGATAAAAAAGGTATGGGTTGTCAAACGATCAAGCACATGTCTGGTGGCACACACTTTGCTCATATCTTATTCCAGAGATTCGTAGTACTTTGATGGTGGTTGTTCTCGCCACATGACTGGCCCTCCAGAATTTCTCACAAATATCACTCCATACGATGGCGGATATGTGACTTTCGGTGATGGAAAGAAGAGCAGAGTGATTGGAAAAGGTGAATTGAGGATTGAAGGTTTTCCAGTGTTCACTAGTGTACTGTTTGTTGAAAAACTGAAGAGAAATTTGTTAAGCATAAGTCAGTTGTGTGATGACAATATGACAGTGGAATTTTGAGAAGGATAAATGCATTGTGGAACACAGAGAAACCAAGGTTCTTTCAGGTATAAGATCATCAGATAACTGCTATCTGCTGGAGCAAGAAGTACAGTGTATGATCTCGAAGCAAGACGAAGGAGTTCTGTGGCACAGGAAGCTCGGTCACATCAATTATAAAACATTGGTGAAAATCGCAAATGTGAAAGCTGTACGAGGTATGCCTACCTTAACCAGCAAGGATGGAATTGTATGTGGACCATGTCAACAAGGTAAAAAAATTCGATCCCCTCACTCTTCAGTTCAGTATATTACCACCTCTAGAAATCTGGAATTATTGCATATGGATTTGATGGGTCCAGTCAATACGCCTAGTATAGGTGGAAAGAAATATATCTTTGTATGTGTTGATGATTTCTCCAGATTTACGTGGGTAGGTTTTTTGAAAAATAAATCTGATACGTTGGAAGTATTTAGAAGTCTGGTAGTAAAGTTACAAACTTAAAAGGGAAGTCCAGTTGGGAAGATTGTTCAAATTCGTAGTGATCATGGTAGAGAGTTTGAGAATTCTCAATTCAGTAATTTTTGTGACGAGCTCGGAATTCAACATGAATTTTCAGCACCTATCACCCCTCAGCAAAATGGTATTGTAGAACGAAAGAACAGAACCTTGCAGGAGATGGCTCGAGTTATGTTAGCTGAGAAAGAAATTCACAAGAAATTGTGGGTAGAAGCAATTAATACAACTTGTTATAAAATTAATCGAGTGTATTTGTGACCATTCACCAGCAAAACATCCTACGAGATTTGGAAAGGCAGGAAACCAAATGTTTCATATTTCCATGTGTTTGGAAGCAAGTGCTACATTCTCAGAGGCAGGGAACAGTTGGCAAAATTTGACAATCGGAGTGTTACATGAATTTTTCTTGGATATTCTATCAACAGCTATGCCTATCGAGTGTTTAATCATCGAACCAACACTCTCATGGAGTCCATAAATGTTATTGTGGATGATTCAGAGGAAGAACAAAAGTTCGATGTTATAGAAGAAGATCCCGGTAACACTCATGTTCCAACACAGCCGCATCAACCTGACAAGGTAGATCCGTTAGTAGAAGCCGAACCACATCAACATACTAGAACAACTGAGCAGATTGGTGTTGAACTTGTCGAAACTGAGTCCAACGAACCCTATGTTCCAACACAGGAACAACCTGAATCCAACATGAGAAGTACTGGATCGGTTCCTCGAGTGGATTACCGAAGGCTAGCTGGATTGCATTGCTTTGTTTCTCTCATTGAACCCAAGAACTACAAAGAAGCCTTGCTGGATGAGTATTGGATTGCTGCTATGCAAGAAGAACTAAGTCAATTTGCACGAAATGACTTCTGGTATCTTACTCATTGCCCCAAAGGCATTAATGTAATAGGCACGGAGTGGATCTTTAAGAATAAGTCTGATGCTGATGGTCAAGTTACTCGAAATAAGGCTAGACTAGTAGCTCAAGGGTATACACAAGTGGAAGGGGTCGACTTTGATGAAACATTTGTACCAGTTGCCAGGTTAGAGTCAATTTGAATATTAGTTGCTATTGCTTGCTCTATGAACTTTATGTTATATCAAATGGATGTCAAGAGTGAATTTATAAATGGAGTGGTGAATGAAAAAGTTTATGTTTAACAACCTAAAGGCTTTGAGGATCCTCATTATCCACACCATGTTTATTGCCTCAAGAAGGCTCTATACAGTCTAAAGCAAGCACCCAGGGCGTGGTATGAATGACTTACTAACTTTCTACTTCAGAAAGGCTATCGTCGAGGGGGAGTAGATCGCACTTTATTTGTGCTTGAAAAGTACTCAAAATTTTTTATTGCTTAAATTTATGTCGATGATATAGTGTTTGGCTCTACTTCGTCTTCTATGGTACAAGATTTTGTCATCATCATGCAATCCAAATTTGAGATGAGCATGGTTGGAGAACTCACTTACTTTCTGGGATTGCAAGTCAAGCAAGGAATGAATGGTCTGTTCATAAATCAGAGTAAGCATGCTCTAAACTTAGTGAAGAGGTTCGGTCTGAGCAATGCTCGAGCAGTTCAAACTCCTATGGGCATTTCTGACAAACTGGTAAAGGATGAGAAAGGAGTTTTGGTTGATCAGAAGTTATATAGAGGTATGATTGGAAGTTTATCGTATTTAACAACTAGTAGACCAGATATATTTTTCAGCGCTGGGATTTGTGCAAGATTTCAGGCTGATCTAAAGGAGTCGCATCTCACCGTAGTTAAACGAGTTATTCGATATGTAAGTGGAACTTCTGAGTATGGTGTCTGTTATTCTAATAGTCAAGATTCTGAATTAATTGGGTACATTGATTCTGATTGGGCTGGTAATGCTGATGATAAAAAAAGTACCATAGGTGGATGTTTCTTTATTTGTACGAATTTGGTGTCGTGGTATAGTAAGAAACAGAATTCGATATCCTTGTCTACTGCAGAAGCTGAGTATCTTGCAGCTGGAAGCTGTTGTGCACAATTGTTATGGGTGAAACAAATGTTGAAAGACTATGGAATTCACCAAGGTCCCTTGAAGATTTTATGTGACAACACAAGTGCAATTGATATCTCAAAAAATCTAGTCCAGCACTCGAGAACCAAACATATTGATATAAGGCACCATTTTATTGGAGATCTGGTTGAAAGGAAGGAAGTGGAGGTAGTCTATGTTCAAACACACGAGCAATTAACTGATATCTTTACAATGCCGTTGGATTCAGCTACTTTTGAAAGCCTTCAACAACACTTAGGTGTTTGTCAAATTTGAGGTAATCCTTTCCAAAATTTTATTGTAAATATTTTGTTTATTTTTATTTAGAAAATCAAAAAAGAAAAAAAAATAGAAAGAAGAAAAATGTACAAAAACAGAAGATGGATTGTATGGTATGTTGGAAGTTATTTTTGATGTGATATCTCGAGTTGACAAGTGAAAAGGGTAATCATTATAAGCCTTGGAAATAAAAAAAGGAGTTTCACGGGAAAAGAGGAGGTGAGTTGAAGAGTTGGCTTGGGTTTTTATGTTGTCCAAAATCATTCCATATTTTCTCTTTCAGCTGTTTTCGAATTCCTCTCGAATTCATCTTGGAAATCATCTTCAAATTCACTACTCTCCGAACCCCTTCCAAAACAAATTGCCTCCAACCCAACTATTCCCACACAAGAAGTCAATCTTCCATGATCGTCTCTGCCCTTAGAAGTCATGGAGAAGGAACAATGTTCAGTAAATTTGGAGTCGGTATTGGTAGAAGGGAATGGACGATGTGTAGACCAAACTTGGGACGAATCGCTACTGGAAGAAAATCAAGATCAATGTGGAGAAAACTTGGATCAAGTTGGGGCCGAAGCACTTCCTAAAGGAAATCTTGGTCAAGATGAAGAGCTTGGTGTAGAGGAAGAGGCATCCAATGGAGGTAAAGAGGCTGGTGGCTCTGGTACTGGACGCGGTGAACAAGAAAAACTCACCAGTTCCAAGAGGAAGGGCCGATATGGAAAGGTAACTGGTCATGATCCCTTTCCTTTAAAACTGATAGGCATGGGTATTAAGAATGTAGATGAAATTTTTGAATGGCTAGTGGCTAACAGAGTAGCTGTAGATTTAACAAAAATCAGAAGCATAGAAGGTGAATACTTGACTGTTCAGGTCAAGGAGCTTGTGATGGGTAATATAGGTGATACAAGGAGAATTGAGAATTGGGATGTGCAATTTCTTATGGGAAAATATGCTGAGTACAGAGAGAAGGATAAATTCCTTGTGTTTTGTCGTATTCCCTTTCCAAGCTATGTAGTTTTAAAAGAGATTAGTGAGGGAGAAGCTGCTGGAAGGGAAGTTGTGAAGTATGGAGATAGACTACGGGTTGGCTTCTATGATTCAAATGCTGCTAAAACGATGGAAGAACTAAGGAAGCCGATGATAATTGAACTGTCAGATAGTCATGAGGATGACAGTGATGTGCATGTTCCAACACAGCATTGTGAAGATGAAAATCATATGGATGTGGATTCTGATGCTGACTTGGGAGGAGGAGACCCGAATGATATGGCTAGTAATGAGTATGATGAGCAACCTGGAGAGGAAATGACTGACTCGAAGGACTTGGATCAAGATGAGCAGGTTGAAAGACAATCTGATAAGGAGGATGAAGCAACACATGACCTTCCTGATTTGGCATACTCGAGTGATGAAGTGCTCGATGAATTTTACCAGATAGCAGAAGGCAAGAGGATGGCTGCTGATGCCAAAGTGTCTTCACAAGCAAAAAGGAGCAAGAAAAGGAAGGAATGTACGAAGAAGAAAATACTCCCTCCCCTCTCTGTGAGTGAAGCATTGTCATTTTCTTATTTTGATTCAAAAGGAGAGGAAATGGGAGAGGTTTTTTCTGAAAGGAAATTTATTCCTGAAAGACCAGTGGACTTAGTAGCATACAAGGAGAGTGGGTTCTCATAATTTTTTAAGGTAATTGGGATGACAAAAGCAGCAACGGTTCAACTGCAGTATAATAGGCAGGTTGTGATTGAGGTATACTCTAACCTCATGGTTGGAAATCTGGAGACTGATTCCCCTTGGTATGGAATGGTTTATGTGAGGGGAAAGATAATTGACTTGTTTGCTGCCAGGATTAACAGAGTTTTGGGTCTTAAGATGCCAGAGACAGATGGAGTTTTTCCTGAAGATTTGGAAGTTTCTGATGATTAAATCCTAGCAACTATCTCAGGTGGATATAAGGTAGGGTGGCCTGCAACGGGGTATTCACAAGCATCATACTTATCTTCAAGATTTTTTGGGTTATATCAGATTGCTGTACATTGTTGGATGCCTTCAACAAATACCACTGCATTAACAAGAGAAATGGCCAAGTTGCTTTACTGTGTTGGAACACAGCATCTTGTAAATCTTGGGCTATTCATTCAGCAAAATCTGGTCAAACAAGCCACTACTCCCAAGGCCAAAGATGCAATTATCTATCCTATGCTGATATCAGCACTAGCCAAGAGTGCCAAAGTGAAAGGAAAAGCAGAGGATGTGGTGATTGACACTGACTTCTTAAGGCCAAATAAGAAGACTTTTGGGTTGAGACACATTCATGATTTACCTTGGAAACTAGAAGGCTCTACATCAGCGGCAGCAGAAAAGAAGCCCAAGATAGTATCTCTAAATGCAAGATTGGGAGCCATTTCTATTCAAGTGGTGGCGCTGGAGGCAGAGAAGGCCAATCTGGAGAAAGAGAAAGCACAATTGGAGGCTTGAACTCAGGGGGAGTTTAATGATGCTTGGGTATTGCCTTTGGCATATGATTTTTTTGTGTCTTTGGCATCTGTGTGATCCCAGGGGGAGATATTTTGGATATTAATTTTGTTATGGCTCTGTAATCTGAATGATTTTATCTTGTATTGGTATTCTGGATTTCTGGATTTCTGGTATTCTGTTGTTTTCAGATTCAGTAGTGTGTATATTGTTGTGTGATTCCAACATAGGTGAAGTTTGGAAACCTATATGTGTGACAAGAGGGTTTTCGTTGCGAGTTACATGACCAAAAAGGTAGGGGTTCACAAAATGCCAAAGGGAGAGATTGTAAAGTCAGAGAGATTTGCATTGAATAGTTAATTGACAGTTTTGTGAACATATTTGGAAACGAAAACTTTCTATGTTGGAACACTCGAAGGAAACATGATTCACGCCGGGACTTGTTGTACGGAAATATGGAGATAGAAGATAATGGTATTTATAATTTATGGAATTATGAATATTCTTCTATGAATGAGGCGTGTGAAGCATAGTTGATTTATGGAAAATCCGTACACATATGGAGTTGATATTAGAGAATATATGAGATAGATTGTGATAAGGAAAATCCCTTTATTTGTGGGATTTGGATATGCTTCAAGAAGCAGATTTGGAATAGGAATATTGTGGAGATAATCAAGGAGTATTCCACTCTGATTCATCGATATAAAAGGGGACAAACATGGCTGCATACTCACGAATTTAATAGAGCAAAAATCTGCATACAGATTTTTGAGACTTTCAAGAATTGCTAAGAGCCTGATTCATACGTTCCAACATACTTGACCTGCTGCACAAAGTTCAGAATCATAAACCTTAATTCCTTGGGAGGAGGAGATCTAGCGTCGACGAGTTTCGAGGTCAGAGGGATTCTGATCAAGGCTGATCGGTAGCAAGGGGAGCTTACAGAGTTCACACGCTATAGTTAGTAAAGATAATTATTTTGTAATATTGTACTGTATCTTTCTAATTAGTGAATTCATTCTGAACTGGGCCAGGTCCCGTAGATGTAGGTGGACTTCACCGAATTGCGTAACCAAGTCGTGTGTCGTTTATGTTTTTAACTATTACGTACTTGGTTAAATAGGTCATGTTGGAACATACTAACTAGGATTATAAAAATTGGTAAAACCAAAATTTCAAACTGGAAGTTAGTTTTCTCATTTACATTTTAAAGCTTTTTAGCGCTTCATCCCCTAAAGAAATGCTTATGATAAACATAAATACTTAAAACTTAGGCTAGCGATTAACACATAAGTTAGTTCCTCTTTTTTTCTTTCTTTTCTCATCATGTGAAGAAATTTGGTCTTCACCCAATTGTCCATGAACATTCACTTCTTTGGAGGATAGCAAAGACAATCATTCAAAGCATTAAATTGCAACACTATTCTCATCCCATGCTTAGCAAATTGAAGCATTATTTCTTTGACTATTGGGGTTCAACTATCATGGTTTTTTTGGCAAGAACCATTTGGAAGTAATGGTCACAACCCATGCTTGAAGCAAGAAGGAGGATTTCTCGGGATAAGTTTTGTTTGAGAGCTCTTGGCCATTGATGAACTTGGAGTAGTATAAATAGGGGATGAACTTAGTAGTTCAAACACACTTCAAGCATAGCATTCCTTTGCTACTTGCTTTCTTCTCCCTTTAGCTCTCCTTTGTAGTTCTAGAAACCAAAGCCCTCATCTTTATATTTTGCCACATAATTCCTTCATAGGTGGTAGGAAAAGTCTTGTAATACTTTCTCCACATATAGTGAAGCTTCCGGTCTCCTCCGGCTGTGGATGTAGGTCAACTTGACCGAACCACGTAAATTCTTGTGTCCATTATTTCCTTTATTTTCTTTACGTTGTCTTTGTTATCCATCTTTTTGGGCTAATAGATATCTTGTGGGATTCGTATTCCTAACAAATTGGTATCAGAGCCATATCTCATTTTTATCTATTAGCCATCATGACGGTAATAAGGACTTCTATTGAAAAGTTTGACCGGAGTGTAAACTTCGGTATGTGGCAACTCAAGATGGAAGTCATCCTAATCCAGGATGGATGTGAGCTATCCCTTGAAGGAGTGGAGGAAAGGCCAGCGGACATGTCGCCAGAAGATTTTGGTGATCTAGACAAGAAGGCTAGATCAACCATTATTTTAAATCTCTCTAACGAGGTTTTGCAGGAAGTTGCTAGTGAGAGAACTGCCAAAGGTATGTGGGATCAGTTGAAATCTACATACATGAAGAAGACAATGGAAAATTGCCTCTATTTGAAACAAAAGTTGTACATGTTGAAAATGGCGGAAGGTACATCTATACTCTCACATCTTGATAAATTTGATTCCATCAGTTTGGATTTGGAGAATGTAGATGCTAAAGTTGATGAAGAAGATCAAGCCATTTTATTTTTATGTTCCCTTCCCATGTCCTTTAAGTATTTTTGAGATACTATGATTTATGGGAAAGAGTCAGTCTCATACAATAGTATAAAATCTGCATTAAAATCTAAAGAGCAAATTGATAGGGACATTACAGGGGAATCGAGTGGAACTCATGCTGAGGGTTTGTTTGTGAGGGGTAGAGGAGAAAATAGAGATTCTGAAGGTGGTAGATCCAAAGGGAGGTTGAAGTCTAGAAATAGAAATAAAATTTGTAACTATTGCAAGAAGAAGGGGCTCAAGGCTGACTGTTTTAAATTGAAAAATAAATAAAAATATAAAAATGAGCATAATAGCAGCAATGCTGGTGAAGCTAGTGTAGCAGAAGATGGGAGTGATGGAATCATATTTGTGGCCATGGATAATAAATCAAGGTCTTCTAGTGAGTGGCTCTTAGACCTAGGTTGTTCTTACCACATGAGTTATGATAGGGGGTGTTTTTCCATTTATAAAGAATGGGATGGTGGAATTGTTTTGATGGGTAATAATGCTCCTTGTAAAGTTTTTGGTAGAGGAACAATTCAAATCAAAATGTACGATGGCATTATTAGGACACTCACTAATGTTAGGCATGTTCCTGACTTAAAGAAAAATCACATCTCTCTTGGCATTCTTGATGCTCTCGGGTACAGATATTCAGGTGATGGTGGAATGCTGAAAATCTGTAAAGGTGCTCTTGTGCTAATGAAGGATTGCAGAGTTGGCACTTTGTATGTTTTGCAGGGATCTACAGTAACTTGGGCAGTGGCTGTCTCAACTTCCTCAGATGAAGACATCACCAAATTGTGGCATATGAGGTTGGGACATATAGGCAAGAAAGGCTTAACATTGTTAAGCAATAGAGGTCTACTTTGTGGTCAAAGTACTGGTAAGTTGGACTTTTGTGAACACTGTATTTTTGGAAAGCAGAAAAGAGTTAGCTTTCGTTCACCTGTAGTTCATAAAACAAAAGGTACTTTGGATTACATTCATTCTGATCTCTGGGGGCCCTCTCGTGTTCCTTCTAAGGGTGGTGCAAGATATATGCTTACTTTTATTGATGACAATTCAAGAAAGGTTTGGGTATATTTTTTGAAACTTAAAAGTGATGTTTTCCTAACATTTAAGCAATGGAAGACTTTGATTGAAAAACAGACAGGAAAACAAATTAAGCGACTTAGGACTGATAATGGGTTGGAATTTTGTGGAAATGAATTCAATGAGTTCTGCAAAAATGAAGGAATAGCTCGACATTGTACTGTTAGAATGACTCCTCAACAGAATGGTGTGGTAGAGCTGATGAATCGTACTCTTTTGGAAAGAGCTCGGTGCATGATCTCAAATGCCAAGTTGACATTATACTTTTGGGCAGAAGCCATATCCACGGCTTGTCACATCATCAACTGCTCTCCATGTGCACCTCTTGATTTCAAGACTCTGGAGGAAGTTTGGTCTGGTATTCCTGCTGATTACTCTAATTTAAGAATATTTGGGTGTCCAGCTTATATGTATGTTAACGAAGGAAAGCTAGAGCCTAGGGCTAAGAAATGTATTTTCCTCGGTTATGCTTCAAGGGTGAAAGGATATAGATTGTGGTATCCTGATCACAAATCACCCAAATTTGTAATTAGTAGAGATGTTACATTTGATGAATCTTATTTGTTACTTCCTGGAAAAGAGTCTTGTAATCCCCGTGATTCAGAAAAAGAGGATAGTGCACAAAAGCAGGTGGAGTTAGAGATTGGTGGTTCTTCTAGGAGAAACCCAACCCAAGAAGTGGTTGAAGAATCTTATCATGAACATGCTGGAGATCAACCGGGAGATGAGGATTATTCCATTTCCAGAGATAGACCGAGACGTGACATTCGACCACTATTGAGGTATGTAAATTTGGTTGCATATGCTTTATCAGTGACATAAGAAACAGGTAGAGACGAGGAACCTTCCACATATTTAGAGGCAGTTTCAGGTGCTAATTCAGACAAATGGTTGGTGGCTATGAATGAAGAGATGAAATCTCTACACAAGAATAGAACATGGGATCTTATGGTGCCACCAAAAGGAAAGAAAATTGTTGGTTGCAAATGGGTTTTCAAGAGAAAGGAAGATACTTCAGGTGTTGATGATGCAAGGTACAAAGCACGATTGTTCTCAAAGGGCTACAGTCAGGTACAAGGTGTAGATTTTAATGATGTTTTCTCTCATGTTGTAAAACATAGCTCTATTCGTGTATTGCTTTCTTTGGTTGCCATGTATGATCTGGAGTTAGAACAGCTGGATGTCAAGACAGCTTTCTTGCATGGTGAATTAGGTGAACATATCTATATGAGTCAACCTGAAGGTTTTGAAGTTCAAGGTAAGGAAGACCGGGTTTGCTTGCTAAAGAAATCCTTGTATGGATTAAAGCAGTATCCAAGACAATGGTATAAGAGGTTTGATTCATTTATGTTGGGCCATGGTTTCTCCAGGAGCATGTATGATAGTTGTGTTTACTTCCGGAAGTTACAAGATAACTCATTCATTTATTTTCTATTATATGTTGATGACATGCTCATTGTAGCTAAGAATCTTACAAAAAATCATGAGTTGAAGGCTTTGTTGAATAGTGAATTTGAGATGAAAGATTTGGGTGCAGCTAAGAAGATTCTTGGTATGGAGATAAAAATAGACCGAGGAGTTGGAAAGTTGTATCTGACCCAGGAGAGTTACCTTAAGAAAGTTTTGGAGCGATTTTCCATGCATGATGCCAAACCAGTTAGCACTCCTCTTGGTAGCCATTTTAGGCTATCTGCTGCCCAATATAGAGTTCCTTATTCAAATGCAGTTGGGAGTATAATGTATGCAATGGTTTGTACTCGCCCTGATATCTCACAAGCTGTTAGTGTTATTAGCAGGTATATGGCCAATCCGGGAAAATCACATTGGTAAACTGTGAAGTGGATTATTAGATACTCAAAGGGTACTTCGAACATGTGTTTGGAGTTTGGTAGAACCAATAACACTCTGGTTGGTTTTGTAGATTCAGACTTTGCCGGTGATCTTAATAAGCGCAGGTCTCTTACAGGTTATGTATTTTGCATTGGAGGTTGTGCAACTAGCTGGAAAGCTACTTTACAACATGTAGTTGCTTTATCTACTATTGAGACAGAATATATGGCAGTCACAGAGGCAATCAAAGAAGCTTTATGGCCGAGAGGTCTCTTCGGCGAATTTACTCTACAACAAAGGGTTACTACCATTCACTATGTAGATCAAAGTGCAATTTACTTGACTAAAGATCAGATGTATCATGAGTGGACGAAACATATTGATATTAAGTACCACTTCATTCGTGATATCATTGCACAGAAGAAGGTCTTTGTTCAGAAAATCAATACAAAGGATAATCTTGCTGATATGTTCACGAAGGTTTTTCCCTATTTCAAGTTCAAGCAGTGCTTGGACTTGATTGGTATTCATTGTTGGTGATTCGGCCCATTAGGGCCATGCCGGAGGAGGGTGAGTAAGCTATTACTTTTGGGGTTCAGACCAAGGTGGAGATTTGTGAAGAAATTTGGTCTTCACTCAATTGTCCATGAACATTCACTTCTTTGGAGGATAGTAAAGACAATCATTCAAAGCATTAAATTACAACAATATTCTCATCCCATGCTTAGCAAGTTGAAGCATTATTTCTTTGACTATTGGGGTTCAACTATCATGGTTTTTTTTGCAAGAACCATTTGGAAGTAATGTTCACAACCCATGCTTGAAGTAAGAAGGAGGATTTCTTGGGATAAGTTTTGTTTGAGAGCTCTTGGCCATTGGCGAACTTGGAGTAGTATAAATAGGGGATAAACTTAGTAGTTCAAACACACTTCAAGCATAGCATTCCTTTGCTACTTGCTTTCTTCTCCCTTTAGCTCTCCTTTGTAGTTGTAGAAGCCAAAGCCCTCATCTTTATATTTTGCCACATAATTCCTTCATAGGTGGTAGGCAAAGTCTTGTAATACTTTCTCTACATATAGTGAAGCTTCCGGTCTCCTCCGGCCGTGGATGTAGGTCAACCTGACCGAACCACGTAAATTCTTGTGTCCATTATTCCTTTATTTTCTTTACGTTGTCTTTGTTATCCATCTTTTTGGGCTAATAGATATCTCGTGGGATTCGTATTCCTAACACATCACATGAAGATATTGCGGGAAATGATAAGATTTTTCTTTTCTTTTTCTTTCCTTCTTCTTCAGTGTGGAAATGGAGAAACTCTTATGTTCAAAAAAAGTTTATTCATGTTTTTAATTTGAAGTTGATATTTAATTTGATAATTTAAACTCTAGTGATGTTTTATTATTTTTAGTTGATGTTTTGTTACTTGTAGTTGATGTTTCTTGATTTTTAATTTTGACAATTATATTGACGTTTTGTTTGTTATAGTTGATGTTTTTTTTATTTTCAATTAATGTTTTGTTAGTTGTAGTGGATTCTTTATTATTTTAAGTTTTAACAATTATGTTGATGTTTTGTAGTTGTAGTTGATGTTTTATGATTTTTAGTTTGACGATTGTGTTGCTGTTTTGTTGGCTGGAATTGATGTTTTTATGATTTTCAGTTTGACGATCGTGTTGATGTTTTGTTAGTTGTAGTTGATGCTTTTATGATTTTCAGTTGATGTTTTGTTAGTCGTAATCGATGTTCATGATTTTTAGTTTGACGATCATGTTGATTTTTGTCAGTCGTAGATGATGTTTTATGATTTTCAGTTGATTTTTTGTTAGTCGTAGATGATGTTTTATGATTTTCAGTTGATGTTTTGTTAGTTGATGTTTATGATTTTCAATTTGACAATCATATTGATGTTTTGCAAATTTTAAAAATATTTATTTGATTTTTTAAAATTTTACAGGATGAGGGTATACAATGGGAAAAACACTACTGGGAGCACCCCCCTATGGCACTGGTTGTTCGTGCCTCCTTCCGATCGGTGCCTAAGTAGGGTGGTGCTGAAACGTAGTTACTATAGCACCGGTCTTCAAAATCGATGCTAGAAATTTGATATTACAACACCGGTTTTGATATATCGGTGCTAAATGCTGAGTCCTCATTAATGTTCAATGGTTATTTCACAACACCTGTTACTAACATAAACTGGTGCCGTTAATATGATAGATACAAATAACAACACCAGTTTGGCCTTTATTTACCGGTGTTCCTGCTGTGGGGATGGATGTCTAAGCACCAGTCGTTGTATTAGTAAAAACGGTACTTTTTAAAAAAAATTGCAATATCCTTGTTAAATTTTACCCGACCCTCTTAGAATCGAAACCTGGGGAAAATTGAATTGATTGTAATCAAGAACATACTCAAAAGGAAAGAATCTATAGTGGGAAAAAAAGCAATCCATTAACAAGATATAACTTAACACAAATGGTCAAACTTTGTCCTAATAGTATACATGTTAAATATACACTATATCCATTGAAGTCTTGGTTTGTTAGGAAGACAAAAGGTCAAGCCTCACACGCTCCTCTTGTCGGGGATAATATCTATCCTACACAAAATAATCAATTGTTGTCGAAGAAAACAATTTTAAATGTCGAAAATGATGCACTATTTAAGCACCAAGGAAAGATGGTGTGTATACATATGCTTTAACAATGTATTTAACATCAACACGGTTTAATGTTAAACACACCGTGTTAAACAACTAAAGATGAACACACCATGTCAACTTGGTGCGTATATTCTGCAAAATCTCCACATTTGAAATTGTGAAGCTCTACAAATGTTATAGCACCTTTTCTTAATGGAAGAAGTATTACTTAGATAGAGGGCACCACATGAATAGAAAGTAACCAATGCAGTGCCCTTAAACTAATTCTTCCTCCGTTGACCTTGTTCACAATAAAAATTAGCATAGAAAATATTTAAAATGTCGAAATGAAGCAGTTTTACAGCACCAAGTAAACATGACATGTCTCTCCACAATACGATTTGTCGAAGAAAACTATTTAAAATGTCAAAATTATGCAACATTTAAACACACTGGAAACATGGTGTGTATAACTGTGTTTAATCTATGTATTTAACATTACCTATGTGTTAATGTTAAACACACCACGTTAAACACTAACACACCATGTTTCAACGGTGCTTAAAATTGCAAAATCTCTACAATTTAAAGTTTAGATTCTGCAAATGTTATGGCACCTTCCATTAACTTTGTGCACATATGATTTGTCAAAGTAAACTATTTAAAATATCAAAATTATGCAGCGTTTGAGTATCGAGGAAACACTGTGTGTATAACTGTGTTTTAACCATGTATTTAACACTAACTATGTGTTAATTTTAAACACACGATGTTTCCTTGACGCTCATACGCTGAAAAATCTCCACAATTTAAATTTTTGAGTTAAGCAAATGTTATGGAAATTTCCATTAAATTTTGACTAATTCTTCTTCCGTTAAGCTTGTTCACAAGAACAATTAACATAGAAAATCATTTAAAATGTCTATATTTTGCAGCATTTAAGTACCAAGGCTTTTGGTGTGTATACCTATTGTGGAAATAGATAAACACACCAAAATCCTCGGTGCTCATAAACTACAAATTCTTCACAATTTAAATTTCAAAGTTGGTTAAATGTTACAACACTTTTCGTAATGGAAGGAGCATTACATAGTTAGAGGGCAATACATGAATCGAAGGCAACCTATGTACTGCCCTTTAACTAATGCTTATGAATTTAAAATGTCGAAATGAGGAAGTTTTTTGGGGTCACCGAAGCGGACTGTTTAAACAAACCATGTCAAAAACTTCGAGTTTCGGTGGCCCCGGTAAACTGCAAAATCTCAACAGTTTAAACATCAACTAGAAATCATCAAAACACTTACAAATTCTCCACAATTTAAACTACGGAGTTGTATAAATGTTACAACACTTTTTTTAATGGAAGAAGCATTACACAGTTAGAGCGCAATACATGAATCGAAGACTACCTATGCAGTACCCTTTAACTAATGCATATTTCGACATTTAAAATGTCGAAATGAAGCAGTTTTGCAGGGCCGCGGCAAAGAGTGTATAAACAAACAATGTGAAACACTCTAAGTTTTCGTGGCCCTGGTAGACTGCAATATCTCAACAGGTTAAACATTGTAGTACAAATTATGAAAACACGGAAAAAGACCTTTAAACCTTAATCTAACTCGTCATTCATTCAAAACATTGTAGTTGTTCAATAACATTTAAAATTGAAGCATAAACACATCAACATCCCACAATAAAGTATATCACATTAGTTACAGAAAAAATCTACAGTTTACAGAATAGTTATACATAATGCAGAAAATGTCACACAGTAGGCAAACGTCATAAACATACACTCATAGAGTTACGAATTTCTAGTCACTTCAACAGATTAGTGTAAAACACATAAACTACAGAAATATGAACAATATCAATTAACTCAGATGACTAGACTAGATAAACTAATACAATCCATGAATTCTAGAACAAGATAATCAATACCAATAATCTTGGAATTTTGAACAAAAGTTTAAAATCTTATAATCAAATCAACGATAACTTCGGTCATCATATGAAACTAAATTTTTAGATCACAAAATGCAGAAAATTTGATGCCCTAAAATCAAAACAGAGAAAATAAAATATTAACCAATATAAAAATGACCTAGAAAAAAAGAATGAAGACAACCAAAAAAACCAACATCATAAAAACATGATGTGGGAGGAGGAGGACGGTGGTTATGTAGGGAGAAGGGGCGAGGTGACAGCGGGGATAGTTGGATGTTTAGAAGGTGGCGGCGGTAATGGAAAGGAATAAGAAGGATGTAGTTGGTAGTTTAGGGGGTGGCGACGGCGGAAATGGAGAGGATGTGGAGTAGGAGGATGAGAGGATAAGAGATGTGAGGCAAATGAGGGAGTGAGTAGCTTTAGGGTTTCATGTTCGATTTATGTAGAAAACGTTTGAAGGGTTGGGATTAAATCAACATAGGGGATCAAATTTTATCTAGATGTGTGCAACACTGGTTACGAGAACCGGTGCCAATGAATTGCTAAAACCGCTACTAAAATTTGTTTAGAGCAGCTGCCTAAGGCTGCTATGGTATCGTTTTTTGTTACTACCCGAGAGCAAACTTAGAATTTTTTTCTAACTTTGGAGCACCCATTTTACCGATGCTAGAACAGAGAACCGATGCTGACATTTGTTAAAAGTAGCTGCCTGAGGCTGCTATGGTATTAATTTTTGTTACAACCCAAGAGCACACTTAGAATTTTTTTTCTAACTCTAGAGCACCGGGTGTCTGACCGGTGCTAGAATGGCATACTGCTTATTCCCGATGCGCTGTATAATTCAAGCAAGGTATTTTGTAATCGGTGTTGTGTGCATAGTCATACCAGTGTTGAAACTAACTTTGCTAAAATTTTAATTTCCCGCCTAAATACTGACCAATTTATTTTGCCTAGTTCATCCAACCATTCTGAGCACAGGTAAATTAACAATCCTGACCGGTGCTAACATTTGAGACAATTAATTTTAAATAGTCATTTAAAGATCTTATCTGGGGGGCACTTTTGTCTGTTGTTTTTTATGATCAATCGGGCTAACAAATATTCAATTCAACACTCAATAGAGCTCGGGTTTCAAAATTGTGTCTAATGGATCCCTACAAACCCTCCGACCTGAACTTTGTGAAAATCACATTGTAGCCCAAAAATTAAATACAACTCCTTATTAGTGGCCAAATAACACCACATTGTGTATTCTTGGGTTAATAGTAGTTATAAAAAATGTCATGTTTTAGTAAAATTTGGTAAAACGCTAGTAGATGTACTAGAGTATCTAGCTATATATGACTTAGAAGTTAGGAAGTTCAAACGGGATGTTTTCTTTGTTATTTATTTACACCAAAAATTGATTTTTTTTATTCATTATACGAATTCACATATGTTTCCAAGAATGTAGGATTGCATCCGAGCGGAATCTAATTCGGATGTCCGAATGAAGTTTTTGCCTTTTGCACTTAGGTCCCTCCAAGAATTTTGGTATTGTCGAAACACAAAATTGGCTATTCAATACGGAAATTGAGCATTGTAGGATCATAACTACGTGAGTACAACTTGATTGGGTGAATGTAAAATCCTCAAAACTAATCATAGAGAACAAGTGCTACATTTACATAAATTACAGTGTTGCCCAAAACTAAGTTTCAACTTCAGCATTGATTCAAAGCACTTAATTCTTGTTTTTACTTCCTAAATATATGAATTCAAAATAATAGAATTTTTTAATGTATAAATTTGAAACCAGTAATACATTTCCTAGACTGAAATGTGCTAAAAAGTTTATAAATATAAACATAAAATCATATTTCTTTAATACCATACGATAATTTATTATCATAACAATCCTCGAAGTAGTGGAAATAACGATATTTTGTCTGCAGAATAACATAGAATTGATTTGAGCAATAATCCAAAATATAATCACTACAAAAATGATTGTTCAATATAAGAACAATGTGGATCTAAATTCATGAATAATATCTAGCAAATGGCTCTTCATCCAACATTTGCGCATATTCTGAGCTGGTCTCAATGTTGCTCTACCCAACACTCAACCCTGGATATGTAGGGAAAGGTCCAACTGCATTCATGGTGTCTGGGAACTGGTGTTTAAAAACCTTTCCCATGTGATCGCACCAAGACCTTTGACATTATGATTCCGTCAGTAGACATTGTACACCCACCTCCAACGCCACGACCCTAGATTCTGAAGTAGGACCCACACATCATGAAGGAATTTGAAGAAAGCATCCACTGTAATCTTACCCATTGAATGCTCGTATATGTTATCTGGATAGTGGGGGAGGGCACCTAATTTTGTGCACAGTTTAGAGATTAGGCTGCAGAAACCGTAACAACCTATTCTCTCTGTACCATGTCTCAACTCGTTCACTAGTTGCTTACCTAAATTCCATCGGAGTTTTTTTTAATGGCGTGCAGATGTCTCAGCCTCATACCGTGAACCTCAGTGTTCACTATGATGGGGTCAACTCTAGATGCTATAAAGTGGTACCATCCATTCATCTTAGGAGCCAATAGCTTCTTTGGCATCTTTTTCCAACCTAGTTTAACAATAGAATTGACATCGGTTCCCTCCCTAGTTACCATCCTCACGATCTCCCATCCTAGGAGATCATCAAAATCCCAACCCTTATCGGTATAGTAGTTGAATGAAAGAAATTCCTCCTCCTCGGGGGGGGGGGGGACATTTGGCAACCCGTGCAACTTGTTTATGGATTCTGCAGTTAATTTCACCATTTTCCCATGACAGAAGGCCTCAGTTCACCTTCCAGCACACCGCAAATTAGCATAGAACTCACTCACTATGCTAAGTTTAAACATTGGAGGCATGTCACACAATTTCTCCCACCCAAGTGCCCAGATTGTTTCTTCAAAGGGGGGTGCATTTTCGATTCCTCTCTTTGGAAAATGTCGCCTTTGTTTGTAGGTTTGTGCCATTAATTTTGCCGCCTCCAAAATGAACCTTTTCTCTTGTTGTTCAACATTGGATTGCACCTCCGGAGAGGAAGGGGATGCATTGCGTGTTCTCTTGTGGGGAGTTTTGGGGGCCATGTCTTACAATGACAAATTAGGCATTTCAACAAACACCTTCCATGCAACCGAAAAAACCTATACAATACTTGCTTTCTTGAACATCAACATACCGTCAATGTGACCCAATCAAATCCAATCTATAACAAAATGTTGTTGTTACACATTAACTTGATGTACATGATTGAAATATCGACAAAAGTTGGAGAGCAAAATGAACCAACATTGAAAAAAGTTGTTATTTTTCCAAAAACTATGAGTTCATGATCAATAATCTGGTACAATATAATAGCAATGTTTGAAAGACAACTCACCTAAATCCTTCACAGAGTTTGAGAGTCTAAACCGATGGGGGAAGATGGGTTAATTTTCCTCAACAAATTTTAGAAAATGAAGAGCACCTGCACTTGGAACTGCTAAAAATTCTGAACTTAAATTTACTAGCACCGGTACGAGGCATATAAACCGGTGCTAAAACAAGAAAAAACAGCTGCTTCAGGCTATTATGAATTATTTTCTTAGCATTTTCTCCCAACCAGAGAACAAACTTGGCAAAAACATTATATGAGGGCAGCACCGGCAGAAACATCGGTTCTGATAATTCAAAAACCGGTGCCAAAAATAAACAAAGCAGCTGCGTAATGTTGCTTTCATTGATTTTTAAAAATCTTCTTCTCAACCCGAGAGATAATTCCACATATTTTGTCTAAGTACATAGCACATGTGTTATGACTGGTGCTGCATTTATTAAAACCGGTGGTAAAAGAGAAATGAGCACATACTTTGTTTTAAACCTTCTATAGTACCGCTAACGTTACTATTATCAGCACTGGTTTTCCCAAAACCGGTGCTATTAGTTTCCCTCCAGTTTTTTTGCGTGCAATTAACTCTTTATTAAGTGATGACCAGTTATAGCAGCGGTTGTGCTATAAACAATTCAGATACTGGTTCTATCTATTATGTATGGCACCGGTTTCATGCACCTGTTTAAATAAAATGATGCTGGTAATATATGTTAGCACCGGTATTTTAGAACTATGTCACAATACCGTTGCTATAGATGGGTTTCAGCACCAGTTCTTGAGGCATGCAGGTTTCCGACCAGTGCCATAGTACTTGTTTTCCAGTAGTGAAAATTGGAGAAAAATCCTTGCAAAAGATGTGAAGAAGGATAGAAGAAGAATTGCACAAAGCATGAGACCATCTCATTTATTTAATATAAACTAGCTGGAGTCCCACCGCGCATTGCGCGGTTTATTTGATTAAAATATTTGTTTAATTTAAATGTAGTATTTACGTTTTACATTTAAAATTAAATTATAAATATATTTCATGTAATAGTAATTAAAAGAATTATAAAGTAAAAGTAATCAATTTAGGTAGAACTTATTAAGAGAAAGTTTCCCGTTAAACCGACTAACGGTTAGACTAATCAAGAAAAACCTAATTTTAATAACTTTTATGGTCAAACTATAAAATTTATACAGAACTGTGGGTTGTGATGGCTCTAAAACTCACAGTTGGAAGCTGGTGAGAGAAGTAAGATACCTATACTAAAACGGTTCTACAATTGCGACATTGCGTAACTGAATCAGGGAAATCATGGGATGATGTTCAACAACTTACCGAATTATAGTATCAAAGAAACTGTCAATGTTAGGATTGTTCACATCTAGCAGATTTTTCCATTAAGATTGGATTCACAGCCTGTCAATCTAAGAGGCGCGTAGAGTAGAACTGATATATTTGATTATGAGCTTTCTATGTAAATACAACGCTTGCTTAGATATAGTATACATATAAACAAGTTTGAGTATTCATTGAATATTTAGCCGCCTTTATAATTCGCAATAATCTGTTTCAACTTGTTTTATGGATAATGTCATGCTTGACACACTAACTAATTATTTCTAACATACCCTTAGAAGTTTTACTACAATCCTTCGAGCCAAAATATTTGCTTGTCATTAATACAAGGACAATTATCGAGTAATTTAATGTTAATATCATATATTAAAATGAACAAATACAAAAACCATCTTAATCTCAAATAAGATATTTCACTTTCACACATAAAGAAAGAACAATACATGAGCGTCTATAATGGATAGTAATGATCCTCTCGCTATGTCAATGCATCCACCTCCAACACGAATCAAACTTAGTGCGATTGTTACTGTAGCTTTGTGCGAATTATAGTGCGATATAGCCAAAACGAATCACTGACTGTCGTTTTAACTTTCTCCTCCTTCTTCCTCTTCATTCTAACTGATAACGGTCACTGACCGGATTCACCACCGCCGCTATGGCGGCTCCTCCGTCTGGTCGTGGAGGAGGTAAATCCTTCCTCCAGGCTCTAGCAAACCGGCCTCCTCCTCTATGTGACTCCCTCCCTTCGAACCCAGAGATTGTTCCCAAAACACGATATAAGGGAGACATAGCCGTAAAGACGCAGACATCCTCGCCTCCCACTACCGAAATGCTCTTGTGGGCAAGTTCGCCAGGGGCAAACCATCCATGGCACAGCTCAATGAATCTTTCAACTCTGTGTGCTTCAAGGGAAAATTCCAGATTGGTTCAATTGACTTCCGTCATGTGCTAATTCGCTTCCAAGAGAAAGACGATTACCAGAGGTTTTGGCTGAAGGTTCAATGGAGTTTCAATCACGCCCAAATGAAGGTTTTCAAATGGACGTCCGACTTCTCCCCTGAGGCAGAATCATCTATTGTTCCGGTATGGGTTTCTATACCTTATGTCCCTGTATATTTCTACAACTCTGCTATGCTTGAAATCATGGGAAACTAAATTGGAAACTTCATAAAATTAGATGCTGCAACTGCGGCTCTCTCAAGGCCTTCGTGTGTTAAAATGTGCGTAGAAATAGACCTGAAAAAAAATCTTCTGTTATTCATCAGAGTTGGAATTGAGGAAGATGGAAATGAATATAATGTGGTTAAACTCCAGTTAGAATTTGAGGATATTCCACCCTAATGCTATCACTGTAAATGTATAGGGCATGAGGATATATACTGTATCTATTTGCATCCTGAGCTTAAGAGAATAAAGTCCCAGAGGATTAAAAAGGTGTCTCATAACTTTATAAACCTCATGGATCAAATTGAAGATCAACAAATAGGCTATGAAGGTCATGGTATAGTGAATTTAAATCTTAATCAGGATGGAAACATAAAAGCTGGTAGTTCAAGAGTTTCAGTGATAGAAAAACAAAACACGTTCCATGCTCAGAAATTTAAATATGTCCCTAAGCAACAGTTGGTGTCTATCCCAGTTAATGAACAAGGAACTAGTAAGGATATTTTAACTGACAAGGCCCTACTAGGGATTGATCCAGTGACCCCTGACGCCCCCTGTGACCAACAACAAGATGTAATAACTGAGTCTGAGGTTCCTATCTCCTGTGCTATCCAGGAAACTGTTACTGAGAGTGTTCCTGAGCTCCATCCTATGGTTAGTCAAATGGAAGGTGAAGTACTTCTCCATTCCCAGTCACCTGAATTTGGTATAGTCCTGACCAGTTCTATTATCTCCCAAAAGCCTTCCTCTGATCCCAGTACATTAATACAATTACCTAGGCATTCGCTCTCTGCCTCTCCAAACCTTAGGACAGTGTTTGCTAAGGATGACTTGCCTAGCAAATGTGGTAGGTCTTTCTCACCTTTCAATTCTATCATTGCTGCAAAAAATTTTATCTTCTCTCAGCAGAAACACAGGGAAAACAGATTTTTACCTCTTGCTGATGAAGAATTATCAAGTGAAGAGGCTACCCATGGTGATAATACACTCAATGCAGAATTTCCTGCTTCACTGGACACCTTAGCAGCTCCATATTATGTCCATGATGAAGGTACTGATCAGGTAAGTAAGGTTAGCTCTCCAGTTTCTAATCCTGCTAGGCTGAAAAAGGATAAGTCACTAGGGAAATCTAATAAACTGAGAAATGAGTCGTTCTTCTCGCAGAAAAATACTATCATGACTAGATCAAAAAGCTCTAGTAATGTTTCTCTATGAATAATACAACAATTAAGATAAAAATGCTGGTTTGGAACATCAGGGGAATGGACACATCTATGTTAAGACTTCATAATCTGATCAACAGGCACAAATTTGAGCTCATATGTTTAATTGAGCCTAAACATGATAACATGCAATGTGATGTGTATAGACAACTGTTGAACTATGATAATTGCATCCCTGCAAATAATGGCCAGATTTGGATCTTCTGGAACTCTAGCTTAATCTTAACAGTGAAATGTGACAATTTACAGTTCCTTGCAGTTAATCTGAATTGCATTAATCTTCACAAGACTATGGGTGTATTTTTTAATTTATGGACTCAGAACTAGAACTGGTAGGAAATCTCTTTGGTCTGATCTCACGTCCTACACTCACTCTGAATCCCTATTCATTGGAGACTTTAATACAATTACATCTATAAATGAGTATAAAGGTTCTTCTTCTCCCAAACTTGGGAGCATGAGGGATTTCAATGATTTTATAAATGCAATTGCATTGGAGGAAATTAACACTGTAGGTAACTTGTTTACTTGGACAAATAATAGACTAAGGAGTCCTACAGTTAAAAGATTAGACAGGGGTTTATGTACTTCCTCTTGGTCCCTATCTTATCCTGCATCTTCGGTTCAGATTTTGAATAGGGTTCGTTCAGATCACAACCCTATGCTGTTAACTGTTGGTACTGATATTCCATCCAATCCTAGGCCATTTAGATTCCTGAATACATGGAATAAAAGAAAGGATTTTAATGAGGTAATCAAACAGAATTGGGAGATTCCCCTACATAAATCAGGAATGCTTTCTTTTTATCTTAAGCTTGTTAGACTTAAGAAGGAACTAAAAATCTGGAACAAAGAAAAATTTGGCAACATTCAAGATAATGTAGTGCAAGCTGAACTGGCTATGCAGGCACAGGAACTTATATCTGATCACACTGATTCTGAAATTGAGAGGGTAAAACTCAGGGAGGCTAAGGCTAGGGTAGTTAGGGCTTTGGCTGAACAAAAAATGTTTTGGAAACACAAAGCGAAGATTAAATGGCTAAGGGAAGGGGATAATAATACAAGTTTCTTCCATAACTCTGTAAAGGAAAGAAATAATAGGTTGAAGATCACTAAAGTTAAGAGCACAAATGGTCAGTGGTTAGATAATATACATGATATTGAGATGGAAGCTATAAATTTTTACCAGGACCTTCTAAATGAGGAAAGCTCCCCTGACAGTTCTCTCTTCCTATCTCATTTTCTGAATCACATCCCTAAACTGATTAATCAGGAGGATAATGAACAACTTCTGAAACCGGTTTCATTAACTGAGCTTAAAGGGATTGTTCTAAGTCTTAACAAATTGAGTAGCCCAGGTCCAGATGGCTTCACAGCTATGTTCTACATAAAATCATGGGATATTATTGCAAATGATCTATTGTTGGCTGTTCAGGACTTTCTTACTGCAAATAATATGCCTAGGGGTATTGGCAGTACATGGATCACAATAATCCCCAAAAAAAAGACCCCTATCTCTTTTGAGGATTATAGACCAATAAGTCTCTCTAATGTTATAAATAAGATATGCTCTAAATTGCTTATGGAAAGACTTAAGTCTCTAATGCCTAAGATTATCTCCCCTAATCAAACAGCCTTCCTACAAGGGAGAGACATATCTGATAATGTAATATATTTACAGGAGATGGTTAGGTTTCTGAATCGGAAACGAAGGGATCCAAATGTTATTGTTAAACTGGACCTTAAAAAGGCTTTTGATAGAGTGAGGTGGTCTTTTCTATATAATGTCTTAGCTAAATTTGGATTTCATGCTAAGTTTATTTTTTCCATCATGAAAAATTTGTCCCAGGCCTGGTTTTCTGTTCTAATTAATGGTAAGCCAGTGGGATTTTTTCAATCCACTAGGGGAATTAAGCAGGGTGATCCTTTATCTCCTTTCTTGTTTAACATTTTCTCTGAGGCTTTCTCTAGGAGTTTGGCATTCATTTTCCACAGTGGTAAGTTATCATATTTTGACCTCCCAGGTAATCCTCTAAGAATCTCACATCTATCATATGCAGATGATACTGTTGTCTTCTTTAAAGCAACTAACCTAACTTTGATTAGATTGAAAGCTTTCCTGTCTACCTTTGAAGAGGTCACTGGTCAAAAAATTAATTATAATAAGAGTGATATCTTTATAGGGAAGCATGCTTCGGTTCAAAAGGTTAACTATATTAAAAGGATCTTGGGAATGAAAATTGGGGCTCTCCCAGTTTCATACCTGGGAGTACCTATTTTTACTGGGAGAGCAAAAAAGATATATTTCCAATTTTTTAGCAGATTGACAGTAAGATTGGTAATTGGAAAAATAAATGGATATCTACAGGGGGTAAGATTACACTGATTGAATCTTGCATCTACTCTTTACCTCAACAAATTTGGTCGGTTATAAAACCTAACAAAATGATCATTAAACACATAGAAAAAAAACTGAGCAACTTTTTCTGGGGGGATAATGAGCTGAAACCTAAAAGATCTTGGAGAAAATGGATTGCACTTTGCTTACCAACTAATCAAAATGGTATAGGTTTCAGATCAACATCCACCATAATTAAAACATGCTCAGTTAAGCTTTGGTGGAAATACCAAAAAGCAGATGCTCTGTGGACTCATTTAGTGGCAGCACTCCCTCCCACATATAGGTCTTCTTCAAATTGGAAAAGGATATGTTCTGTTAACACGTGGGCAGAAGCTAACTCTAGAGTCAATATAGGAAAAGGGGAATGTAACTTTTGGACATCTAATTGGCTAGATATAGGTCCCCTTATTGACCATTGTGATCAGAACTTGGTTGATATTGCTGATGACTGTACAGTCTCTACATTTTTATCCAATAAAACTAATTTCATCAGCAAAATTAATCCTTTCTTACCACCTGAAGTTACTTCTCTTTTGCAGGAAGCAAAACTATCTCCACACAGGGAAGATAGGCTAATATGGAAACCGGGCATCAATGGTGATTTCTCGTTTAAATCGACATACCTCATGATCAGCAACAGTACAGGTTCTTTTGCCTCTGTCCAACATTTTTGGAACCATAGAATTGAAAAATAAAATCTCAGTTTTCATGTGGAAGATGACAAACTCTTTTTTACCTTTTGATAACATCCTCAGAAATCTGAGATTCTGTTTACCTTCCAAATGTTGTATGTGTAATGTACATGAAGACTCCCTAGATCACTTTTTCAATTCCTGTGATTTTGCTGTGAATGTCTGGAAAATAGTTCATCAGTTTATGGGAATTAGGGATAGAGTTTTCACATCCATATGGGAGAGATTATCTTGCTACATTACTCTTCCCACCCTAAGTTCATTACAATCCACTATGGTCCGAACTGCAGCTGTAATTACATGTTGGAACATGTGGAAGATGAGGAATAAATTCCTATTTGATTCTATAAAGCCTTCCTCAGTTCTAGTTCTTCATCAAATTAGGGATCAGATTTTTTACTCATTTTGTTCTAAACCGGTTTTCATTAGATCTACATTTGACTTGAGTATTGCTCAACACTCTTTCTTGCCTCTGATCAAACTGCCTCCAAAGCCTAAAATTCTTAAAATTGCATGGGAGAGGCCTTGCTCAAGTTTTAAGATTAACGTAGATGCTTCATGGTGCTGCTATACTAATATGTGTGGGATTGGAATGATAATTAGGGACAGTAGAGGTAGTTTCAAGAGGGCCTTCACTGTATATGATAGTGCTTCATCCCCTCTGGAAGCAGAACTGAAGGCAATTAAGTTTGCTATTCAGGAATCTACTGATTACTCCTACCTGTTCTTATAGAATCTGATTGTCTCAGTGCTGTACTTTTTGTGAATGATCCTAGTAGGGCTCACTGGAAATTGTTCACCTTATCTGATGAGATTCACCAATCTCTGGGTGCTTTTAAATTAGTTCACATTTACAGACAGGCAAATCTTGTTGCACACACCCTTGCAAAAAATAGTCTAAAAACTAAGTCTAACTCTTCTTTTCTCAGATTCTCTGAGCTCTCTAACTCAATCCAGGGACTTATTAGACTTGACCAAATTGGTACTCCGTCGTTAAGGATGGTGAATTAGTTTGGATGCTACTGAATTCTACTCTCTCTATGCAGGTTCACATAATTAGGACGGAGGCTCCATGATGGGGTTCCTGTTCCATTGGATGCCTCAATTGCCCCTTATAGGATGGAATACATATGGATTGATTGCACGGGAGCTGTTACTGTGGTTCATGCTCATGATGGAATACACATGATGATGGCTCATGCTCAGGATGGAATCTAATTTCACACCTCATTGGTTTTGGGTACCTCCACACTGCCTGACCCTTATCAGTACGATTGAATTGGACACGGGGATTTCTCTGTTTGGATAGTTTCACATGGTTCGAGCAATTATATGTACATACAACTCACTCTTGGATGACTATCAAATTTGCAGCTAGCTTGGAGTGATCACATCATTCTCGGTTAGTAGAGGATACGCTTCTAGCCTATGTAGAATGTTTCAGGCTGCCTTGTGTTTCTTTAACTAGATCCACTAATAAGTTTGCACATATCTACTATAGATTAGGAGCTTGGTAATCCTCTATCCATCTTCCGGGTTACCTTCATGTTTTGGATGCAACAAATGTTGCTTCATGAGCCTACTGCTCGACTTTGTATATTAGAACTTAGCTTCGGCTTCTTATTACTGTTTTAACGTTTGTTTATTTCCTGGTTTGGGAAGGCCAAATAAAATTTTCCCCCATCTACGGATGGTTTAATTTAAAAAAAAAATGCATCCACCTTAAAATGTTGGAAACACACATGGAGTACCAAATCCAGGTACGTGGTTACCATGGGGTAATTGCCCTGGCTCTCGAAGGAAAAATTATTCTACTAAAACATGAAAATTGATGCATCTCTCCACAATTCATTACAACCGAAGTATAAGGTTGAAATATGTTCAAAAAATTGCTCAATTTCTTTATTTGTAGAAGCAATTTCTTCGGGAGACCAGTTCCAGACTTTCAATTGACCAGTGTCATCGCCGGTAAAGAACAGTCCACCAGGTTCGACTTGAATGGATCTCACCTCCTGCTTGGAGTAGATCTTTCCTTTTTCAGTAAAATTGTACGAAAAAAAAAAGAGAAACGTTCCAATAAGAGAAGTGAAACCGAAAGAGCTTGCTCAAGTCAAATACAAAAAGAAACGTGGGTGAAAGTTAAACTCACAATGGAAAATCATAGACTCGAACAATGTTGTCATTGGTAGAGCAAAGAAAAACAAGCTTGGCTTCCAGATCATGCATCCCACAAAAAGTAAGCAAGCCCCGAGCACATATCAATTATGAATTTTAATAATTTATTTTTTGATTGAAAGCTACAAAAAAACATAGTCAAATATAATTTTATCAAGAGAAAAGGAAAGGCGGCATTTCCATGAGTTTATGGACAGTTCACAGGGGTTTTTACATTAAATATTGTAATTTTTTTGTAAATTTTAATATTCTATTTTATAAGTTAAAACAAGTAATATGTATTTGAAGGACAAAATATAAAAATATATGATATAAAAAATATTTTAAATTATTTTAAATTTTGTATGTAATTTAACAAATGCGTGTATAAGGTAAAAAATAAGTGGCCCGTCCAAAAGTTTATGGACAGACCGTCTATCGAGAAACCCACTCTTTTATTAATATAAGAGTCCATCTCTTCAAAGATGGTCTTTCCATAAATTATGGAAAGACCAAAATTTAAACTGCAAATTAGAAGAAATGAAAGATAAAATTTTTGGGTTGCATTAATTGGGTCATAAACTTGTAATTACTTTACGTTGCATAATAAATTTTTAATATTGAAACTAAAACCTTTTACCCTTCTATTTTTCTAATTAAACGCCGTCATTCCATAGGTTTATGGAAAGCCGGTTTGTACCCAAAACTTTACCTTAATATAATTGTTACTAAACTTTATATATGATTAATATTATGAACTTCCGATTATGTTCAAGTAAATTAGTTTTATATATTATCATTTAAAATGTTTAAAGATAATTATTCGAAAATGATTTATATAAGAGTCTGTCTCTTGAAATATGGTATTTTCATAAGTTATGAAAAACCCAACGTTTAACTGCAAATTAGAATAAACTAAGATAAAATTTGAATAGTTTTTTTTTGGGAAACTGTTATGCAATTAATCTGTTCCTCATGCATTGACCCGCCTTCACGCGGGGTCGTTAATTGTACCTAATTAGCCCAAGCGGAGGCTGAGAAGGCCAAAGATAAATTTTGTATTTTGCACCCGTTCTCACGGCTACGCTACCTAGAGGGTAGTTAGCAGTAAGCCTTGGATTTTTCCACAGAGATGCTAGGGCTTAAGTACTAACTAAAAACACAACCTGGTACGGGTCGTTAATCCGTAGGAGTGAAAGGAATAGCTAGTAAATGCAAACACAAAGGGGGGAAGGGGGTGTTTGGGTTTTCAGATTAATAACTACAAAGTATAAAGTAAAACATCAAGTAATCTAATTAACCTAAGCACTTGGGGATTCATTGCGCAACATGATTAACCTAATGTTTTAATCCTCGATTCATTCACATGTAAGATTTACTAAAAAACCTAATGCAGTGTTCACAACATGTGGTGTGGTCGATGGTATACACTTCCTCGTACCTGTCACGTCGGGTGCGCTCACAATCCTCCATCGACACTACCATAGTAATTAGGGGAGTAAAACAAGGTCCGACCTTGTTGTAGGTCCTTCCTCCCCCGTGAGATTACGTCCTAGGCTTTCGCCATGAATGCACAACTTTCCCGGGGTCCTATCAACTAGGCCCAAGGATCGTTGGCACCTTATCTATGATACTAAGGCCTCTTACAACCCTAGCTTGCTACTTTTTTGCTATCTCTACCTGCATCCTATTGGAAAACATTATGTAATCAGCTTGAAGTGGTGCGATGACAAATAAGTCAGAGCAATACTCAAGTCTCTCGTGCACACACTCACGCGGATGCAACGTACTCCCTTACCCATTATAACATCCAGGTTTGTCTTCCTAATGGGACATCAATAAGTGCACCATACATGAATACAGCCCAAAGTGTGTGCACTACAATTATATGATGAATCTCACAAAACAGAAGTTAAAACATGCGTTACAACTATGCCCAAGCTATGGAAACTACTCTGTAGATATGGAATTCAAATATAGATTTGAATTCCACATATAGGATGAACACAAAATTAAAATAAAAGAAAGGAAAAAAAGAGTGTTTCTCTCTCTAAAAGTGTTCTCCTAATGAACTAATCTACTTTGTACATGTTTAACCTAGTAGACTAAGGTCATATATATAGGAGAAGGGGATTGGGCCTAAAAATAGGCCGAAAATGCTAAAACCCTAGTTCAGCTGCCGCCTAGTACGAGCCATCGTGGATGGTACAGTTCTCGCCAAGTACATGTCACGGGATGTACGATCGCGTGCGAGTTGTGGTTTTCATCTGGCGTAGGGCGGTGGATCTAGCACGGGCTATGGTACGAGGCTCTGGCGTGGACTGTGAGATATGGCGCATGCCATGGTCTAGAAACACGGTCTGGAAACACGGTCTGCTCAGAGGTTTGGTGTGAGGCGCATGATTTGGTACGAATCGTGATCAGAGGCTTGTTCTGCTCAGAAGTTTGGCATGAGGCACAGAATTTGGCGCGGGCTATAGGCTGGTCTTAACATCTTGAACTTGGAATGGCACGGGCTACCGTAAATGGGACGGTTCGCACCCATACTTAGCCATTTTTGAGAAAATTCTTGAAATCGTGTTGTACAGGATGTAGGATATGGCACAGGTTGCTCCATTGCCTCATGCTGGAATTGTTGGTGCACGATGTGTCCTTTGGCGCAGGCCATTGGTGCTTGACCATGAACGGCATGCGCTAACCCGTAGTACCTTGGTTGGCTAAACTTGTTTCCTTCACTATGGGTGAACCGTTAGTCCAATTTTTTAGTTCTAGTAGTCGATTTTGTAGTGATCGAGAAGACAAATCCAATGAAATCAGAATTGAAGGATAATTATTCTCGGATCATTCTCAGACTTTGGCACAACTCATCAGGCCACAATTTCCTGTTTCTTCGTTGGCCGCTTTGATCTCCGCTGTTGACTATCTTTGACTTCAATCTCCTTATACCATGCATTGATGTTTATGGCCTTTGTCTACTACCATTCTAGAGGTGAATGTCCTTCGATATCTTCTATCATCCTTGCAAATGGCCTTTAATCTTCTACCGCCCTTACGAGCGGCCATCACAGAGAATGTAACAAAAAAGTACCCACGTCCAACCCACTAAAGATGATCAAATGGAAGATCTAGGAGCATGTGGATACAAGATGTCCATTAGTACTGAGTAAGTCTACAAAACAGAGGATTTAAACAATAAAACCAAACATGGCCATCTAAACCCCTTGTCGCGTAAACTAAACTAATACTAGCAATCCACTAAACAAAACATACCAAAAACTATGCTGCATGCAATGGTTAACGCACGCAAAATGAACCACATCAGACTTCCTACACTTAATTGTTTTCTCATCCTCGAGTAAGTAAAGACAAGACAAAGAATTAAGCAAAATGTAGCATGCAAACATAAGTCAACCGAGGCATCCCACTTATTCCTAGATTACCCTGTTTCCCCCAAACAGAGTAAGAATCTAACAACTCTCACACTCCACGAAGAACATAAATAATTTAAACCACCCAAAATAAAATGTGGAAAAAGGTAAGCTGTGCATTTTCTCTCTTTAGAAAAACGCTCCCTGGAAGAAAAAAGGACGAAGTCCTTCCCCTGAACATCAGAGCCTTGTTCTTTCAGTTCCTCTCTTGCGGCTCTGGGTTTCTGGTGAGGAATCCAACATTCTTATTAAATTCATCATTGGGCATCTTTCCATGTAAGATTTGTTCTCGGATTTGAAGGTTTAAAATTTGAATCTCGGTTCTGTTCTCGGACTTTGGAGGAAGATCTACCTTTCGATCTTGAATTTTCAAATGGATTCCTCTTCCAGTATTGCCGTTGACTTGCACGCACCATGGAGGAGGGACAGATTCTGATTCAGACTCTGTTTCAGATCTTGGTCCGGACTCCAAGTACGATTGAAGACTTCGGTCTTTATCCTGGGTTTATGATGGCATGGATTTGATAAGATTCACCATTATTCCAAGTAAGTTTCCATTTTTTTATGATAGATCTAGTCCGGATGATGGATGAAATTGAGGATTTGTGTGGATTTGTGTGGATTTATGGATGTTTATGATAAATCTGTGTGGATATGTATGGAAGATCTTTGTTTATGGTGGATAGTTTATGTGGTGTTCATATTGGATTTAGAGTAGAGATGAAATTGAGGCATAAAAAATGTTAGCATTTGGGAGAGTTCATAATGGATTCGATGAGAGGGCAAACTTGTGTTCAGATCCCGGGCACCCTCCGGCCTTGCTTGTGTTTGAATCCCGATCAACCACCGGCCTTGCTTGTGTTCAGATCCCGGTCACCCTCCAACCTTGCTTGTGTCCAGATCTCGATCACCCACCGGCCTTACTTGTGTTCAGATCCCAGTCACTCCCCAGCCTTGTTTGCTTGGTTTGATTTGAACCTTCGATTAAATGCTATGTTTTATGCCAAAACTCAGATATAGTTTCTTGTCTCATGAGCACTCATATGGAATGCTTGATTTTGGGTGTTTGAATGTTATTGTTGGATGAGGTTCATGTTTTGGGATTAGTCGGATTCGAGATAGATATTTGGAGATTATTTGCTATGTGTTAGTTTAATAAAGGTGTACGGCGGCCAACCATGGTGAATTGGTTTAATCGGAATCACCAACGATGATATGCCCAATGTGTTGTCCTCGTTTTTCAATTTCATGATAATGCCCAGATCAAGATGAATGGAGGATAAGATTTTTCATAATGAATGGATTATTTGGAGGATAAAGGCTTGAGTTTTTCCCAGATTCCAGCCACTCAACGGCGCCGAAAAATGCTTCCCAGGAGTAGACCTAGATCTGGGTGTTGGACCCATTTTCTATGCCTCTGGGTCACTAAACTCGAGAAAGAAGATACGGGGCAGAGGCTCCCTAGGGTTTCGACTTGGGTCAATGCCATCGAGCCACTATGTTGTGTGGTGGTTCAAGTGGTGAGTGGAATGGTAGCTCAAGCAGATGGTGTACTATCTCTAGTGGATGATGTCCCAATTCTAGTGGTAGATATGATGGTGTGCACTCTCAAATGGTGGATACTACACTCTCGAGTCATAGGGATTCGAGAGGAGGAATGCATTAATAAGGTTTCTAGGGTTGCATACTGTCATCTCCACTGGTGGTTGGTATACTATTTCATGTTCTCTCAATGTGGGGCTCGCGTGATACGGGTTCGAGAGGTTGATGTTGTCCTCTCGATAGGTGGATTGTGCACAATGGGTTCGAGTGGTGGAATGGTGGTTCAAGTGGATGATCCTTAAGTGGATGATGTCCCAACTCCAGTGGTAGATGTGATGGTGTACACTCTCAAATGGTGGATACTACACTCTCAAGTCACAGGGATTCGAGAGAAGGGATGTGTAACAAGTCGAGGGTTACTTACTGTCCTCTTCACTGGTGGTTCTAAGGGTTCGCGTGATACGGGTTCAAGGGGATCGAGTAATACAGGTTCGAGGGTGATACGGGTTCGAGGGTGATACAGATTCAAGAGGTTGATTTTGTCCTCTTGATAGGCGGATTGTGCACAATAGGATAGAGTAGCGAGATGTAACAACCCCAATGGTAGATGGGGTATTCGTGTACCATAGATGTCTCGAATGGTGACATTACACTCTCGAGTAATAGGGATTCGAGAGGAGAGATGCTTCATAAGGGTTTGAGGCTTGGTATTCGTGTACCGTGAATGGTGTACACTCTTGAAGGGTGGATACTACACTCTCGAGTAATAGGGATTTGAGAGAAGGGATGCGTAAAAAGGGGTTCGAGGGTTGCTTACTGTCCTCTCCACTGGTGGTTGATGTACTATCTCGTGTACTCTCGAGGGGTGGTTCGTGTGCTACGCATTCGAGACGTGACTGGCTTGAGATATGGACTGCCTCTCTGCTGGGCCAATGATGGGCTGAATAGCTAAAGGAGAAACCGGGTCCTCTTATAACCTGGTTTCTACCCAATATTAACACAGGGAATGGTACAAGGTTGGCTCCAATCGGGTGGGCTGAATTTAAGGAGAGTTGGGCATAATTAAAATCATAATTTCTCAGTCTACATGGCCTTCCCATGCCACCCGAATTTGAGCGGAGCTTGTCCCAGCCAGGATTTGACCGGACAATTTGGTCAATAAATGGACTCAAAAGGAGCTACTGCCCTGCAAGAATTAAAAGGGTACTTTCCCTTCTTTTCTTGGCAGTTTTTGCTTCTTTTCTGGCTCTATTTGGTGGATTTTTGTTTAGTTTTGGCCTTCTCTCCAGGCTGAAATTGTATTGGGTGGATGAAGGTGTTCTTCCACGCTTTCATTGCACTTTACCCCTTAACGGTGGGAGAGCAACCTTTCTTTACTGGGTTGCACAACCACACGAATCGGGTAGTGGGTTAATTAATTAGCGTACGTGAAATTAATTAACCCATTGCTAGTTTTGTTACTTGGATTTGATGGTTACCACGCGCTCTATGCTCGCGCTACATTGTGTTAAATTAGCATATAGCTGTCCATTTCCTTAAAATAGAGTGGGCGATTACAGAATCACCAGGCTTGACACACGCCGTATAAGTTGTGTCTGTTCTCTTCATCACTAGGAGGGCTATTTTTTGGAGGGATGCACAAGAGTTATTGGAATTGCCTACAAATACCCTTTCCCTCTAAAATAGCCCCGGCTCACATCACAGGAACGTTTGAAGGCCAATAACACCTCTCTTTCTTCTTCTTAGGGGTGTATATGGTTGAAGTTGTTTCTCCATTGGCGGTCCCAGCTTCACTCGGATTATGCATCACCAGCACACCATGGTGACCATAGAAGACCCGAGTACACCACACTTGGTTGCGCTTTATGTCTACCGCTGGCGGGTTCTTCATCAACTTCTCTCCAAGACCTGAGACCCATGTCTCGACTGCAATTAGGAGATCATATGAAGAACCAGTACACATTTTTGGTTGCTATGTATAGGTCTAGATTCACACTTGTATCTAAACATGCATTTAGTTCCCTAGGCTTAGCATCATCTAGCTTAGGGTTAGCATTTGGGGGTGGACACCCCCCCCCCGGCATCTCAGTTTCCCTAGGCTTTTCATCATTTAGTTTAGGGTTTGCATTACTTTTTGCATTAGGTGGGGTTTCCTGTACTTTCATGGGGCCCCATCGTATGTTCCTTCGCATTTTCTATTTACCATATTTACCTGGAAAAAGGTAAGCCAAAAAGATAAGTGTCAAGCTAGCTTACTTCTCCCAAAATGATCCCAAAGCAATCTAAGAGTCGTCTCCAAAAATAATTCACCAAGGAAATCCAGGAGCCGTCGACTTGGTTGTAACATAGGGACAATTAGCAATTCTCTACCTAGTTACAACCAAGGATTCAAATGTATCGCCAACCTAGTTTTTTTTTATTTTCTCTCATTTTTCCTAGGAGCCCTTTCAGGTTTTCATCCTAGCTTTAACACACAAAGGGTACTCACTTCTCACCTTTTTCCACACGACCTCTCATTTTTTCCTAGGCTCGTAAGCCTAGTCGGGCATAGCCTCTCATTTTTACCTAGGTCTTTCGACCTATCCAGGCTTTTCCTAATGTTACCCAAGTCACCCTTTCGAGTTTTTGACTTGTCCAGGTTTTTGTATTTTTTTCATTTTTCAAGTTTTCTGATTTTTTTCGTGTAGTACAAAATTTCCCCAAAAGTAGGCTTCATGCTACAAAAGATGAGATCACACACAAAAATACACCGCCAATATCCTAAAACAACCTACCCCATACAACCAAGAAACTCTAGCATAGCATGTCATGCCACCAAATATCCCTTCAAGAGCATCCCTTAATGAACACAAACAAAAATACCAACAATCAATAAAACCTACCAACAAAAACATGAAAATGCAGCAAGGAAACCCAAGGATGAAACTCCCTAAGTGCTCACTACTCCCCTCCCCACACTTAGCCGATGCATTTTCTCCAATGCAATAAAAAATCGTGCCAAAGCAAAAGTGAGTTTGGGAGAAATAGTGACACTCACTCTTGCGGCCCCAAAGGGCCTTCCTCCTTGTCGTGACTAATGAAGTTCCTATGAAGGTATCCCATTGCTTGAAGCATGCCCTCAATACGATCCATCTTCGAACTAAGATCCTCCACTTGCATCCTTACTCCTCTTATTTCTTGGACTACTTCTTGCAACACTAGGGTAGAACTCGAAAGTTGATGCCCAAGTGCTTGCAATTGGTCAATGATGTCCAAGGATAGACAAGAGTGGCTATGATGTGATCTCGAGGATGTCCCACCTCTGGCCTCCTCAATGTCTATCTCCGGAGTGGCTAAGACTCTATAGAAATCTCTCTCAAAGTGTTTGGTTGGCTCAATAAATAGGTCCTCCAAGCATGTGTCATGGTTGATGGCGGTGCGTTCCGGCTGTGGAAGTACCATGAAACTACAAGTGCTCGTTCTATGATAAAGGCACACATATCTACCTTTCGATGTCGTAGATCCCACCATGGATGCTTTAGCTAACTTCTCGATGCTATACCTTGTACCCAATCATCCCAAGTTAGCCAATGCTCTTTGTGTGACCGGATGCCCTAATTGTTGTGCCAATAGACCTACTTTGCTGCCCATGGCTATTTTACCACTCTTTCTTTCCCCCATGATCATGCACTCATGTACGAAGTTCCCCACTAGGTCTGGGTAGAAGTTACCCTCAGAAGTCATTTCCCAAAGGCAATGAACATCCAAACTCGAACATTGCATTAGCTCACCGTGGCAGAAAACCCCCATTGCCCATAGTCGGTGAACAAACCAAAATGCCGGATGAACCAAAGTGGTGCTCTTGTACATGTTCTTCCAATCAGTCCCTGTTAGCTGCCTCCAAAAGTTTCCAAAAGAAAAAGGCATCCCTTGATGGTGTGTCCTAGGGATCTCTCTCCCGTACCTCTAACCGAAGGCACGGGCTATTTCCTGGTGCATCATCTGATACTCATTGTCATCAAGATTGAATTTGATCACCTTGTGTCCATTCTTGTCTATGATCGACCAAAGAGTAGCAAAGAACTCTAGGGTCCACCTGATTTATGTCATAGAATGTTTTTCTAAGAGCCCCTCTAGACCCCACTCATCCTAATAGTTAAGTCACGGGCTCGAGTAAGCCTAGAGCCGCGAAGGTGTCCTTGCATGCTAATCCAGTCTCCAAAATACTTCTCTTTGACTCGCTCAAGTTCCTCCACCTCCGTGCTGCAGTCACGGAAATGTTGGATAGTTCCATAAACTCACCAGTCACAAACTTGGGGTTACGAAGAATGGAAGTCGTCGGCTCGGGGTTTGCACCCTTCTTCAGCTTCTTCCTTTTCTCACCCTAAGTGGACTTTCCCATCTCCAAAACATTCTTCTTAGGTGGCATCCTAACAAAATGAAGGCAAGAGCAATGATATAATCATAAACAAGGAATGGTCTACATTATCATCCAACAAGATAACATTCTCCCAAATAGCCTAACCATTCAAAACATGATGATCTAAGCATGAAGGCTATTTGAACAAGAACATTCATCATCAAACAACAAACCCATGTAAGTTCTCACAAACCCATAAATAAGATCATGCAATTAAGATTTACTCTCTCCTAAATCACCCAACACATGAAGATCATTCATTCAAGCATAATAGCACATCAATCCACCCAACACTTTCTTCAACACAAGATTATGGATACAAACCCAAATCCATCTCTCAAAAACACACATACTCATTAAAGAATCTTGCTTTTCATAACACCACCACAATGTCAATAAAGCATATAAACAAAGAGTTCAATGGGTTGCCCTAATTTTGAAGCTAGGATTCGTTAGACCCGCACAAGAAGAAGCAAATATTGCTGATTTTTTGGAAGAAAGCTTCAATTTTTTGGAGTTTCACCAAGAGGGAGTCTTTCTTGAGAAGAAATAATGTGTCAACTGATGAAATTAGGTGAAAACGTGTACTAAGGGATTAGAATTTAAGCCTAGGTGATAAGTGAGAGAGGTACAATTAGGATAAGAATGGAAATCTTAAAATTGCATACTAGGGGACAATAGTACAAATCAATTAATTCCTAGGAATGTAGGAAGTACTATTTGCATAAAAAATCCTAAGGGGTTAGGGAATTTCAAAAATTTTGAACCAAAAATGCATTTTTGATTTAGAAATTCAGAATTTTAAAAAATTTTCATTTTTAGAACAATTTGACATTGGAAAATTGGAAACCGGCGCAGAAGATGTTTGGCGCGGACCAAAACCTTGTGCCAAACCTCCATGCACGAAACATCCCCTCGTTCCAAACATATTGGCATGAGGCATCCCCTTGCGCCAACACTCCTGGCATGGACCTAAGCCCTTGGCATGGACTGTGTTAGGTCTTGACTCGAGATTGCCAAAATTTTGACCTAATCCTTAGTTTTTTTTTCCTCTTTTTCACAAGACTATGTTGCTCATCAAACTTAATTCCATCCAAACACAATCACGAGTCTCGAACTCAAATTTTCAAACCAAAAGAGTTTCATCTAAAAAATCCTCAATACAAAACATGCAAAAAAATATCTAATCACTACTCAAAAACATGAAAGAAAAAAGAAACACCGTATATTTATTTTTGTGCTCACGACTTATTTCTTTTTCATGTAAGTCTAGTCAGAGATGCCTACCCGTGGGTCTCCGGAATTACCATCGGTGACTCTACCCATGATGACATCATTGTGGAGAGGTCGCCACAACAAGCCATTCTTATTTTCGGACCTCTTGTCCGTAATGGGAAATGAATCTCCGCGTCTCACTAGCATTGAGTCCGTGAATGTCACTTTGGGGTTAGGTGGAGGTCGAGGAGGCTTTCAACCCTTGACACTCTCCCTTTATCATTGCATGTTAGTTAGCATGGAAAAACAATCTAGTGCAGACATATTATCCATAGCATCATTCAACTCATCGGACTCATCAACAATATCATCATAATGGGATTCATCCATAAGTTCAAGCTCATTGGTAACACAAGATTTTTCATCATGCTTATCACATAGGGTTACACCTTTGCACATAAGAGAAGAATTTGTTAAATGATGCCTAGATTTATAAATGTCAAACTCCACTTTATCTACTCATCTTCTAGAGTTAAGGTTCTCAAGTGGACATCAATTTCAGTCCTATACTTTTAAAGGAAAGGCCTTCCGAAAAGTATTGGGGTGCACTAACGTCGTGCGCCACGTCTAGGACATAAAATTCCACCAAAAAAACCAACTTGCCAACTCGCACCATCACATCCTTTACTAGTCCACGTGGGATAGCTTAAGAATGATCGGCGAGTTGAACGATCACTCTAGTGTCCCTAAGATCAAATTGTTTTAGGCATTCATATAGACTATATGAGATTGTATTGATGGATGCACCTAAATATATCATGGCATTTTCAACAAGTTTACCACCTAAAGAGATAGTGATAGAAAACATTCCGGGATCGTCGCATTTCTTAGGTAATTTTTTTATGGTTCAAAATGGTGACAACCCCCATTTTTAAATGTCATAACCTCTTAGTTGGACTACTTCTTTTCTTTGTACATGCAACTTTAAGAAATTTAGCATACGATGGCACATGTTCAATAAATTCCAAGATAGGGATGGTTACCTCAACCTTTTCAAATATTTTTTGAATGTTCACATCATTGGTCACCACTTTTGGCTTTCCCCTCAATGCATTTGGAAATGGAGATGGAATGGTAGTTTGTGCCTCGGGTGGTGGAAGCTCCTTGGAAGGTGCCTCCTTGACCACAATCTCCTCTTCTTCGAAGTGTGACTTGGTAGCCTCCAATACCTTATCATCCTCTTGCATAGCCCTCTTCTCGGACTCATGAACTTCCTTCCCACTTCTCAATTTGAGAGCACTCATGTTTCTTAGATTGATCTTCGGTTGGGAAGGGATTTTGTAGGACTCATTAGCTTCTAGTCGGCTTACCGAAGTGGCAAGTTGCCCGACTTAAACTTTTAGGTTTTTGATACTCGAGAAGGCTCTATTACCAAGGTCTTCAATCTCATGCCTTGTTCTCTCCATGAAGATTTCATGTTTCTTGCTCAATTGATTGATGGCTTCTAAGATCTATTCTCGATTTGACTTGTAGATCGAGGAATGGTTGTTAGAAGAGCCTTCACCTTGAGAGTATGGTTAAGGAGGAGCTTTTCCACCTTGGTATTCGTGAGGTTGGTTATCCTCCCTCCATCACAAATTTGGGTGATCTTGATACCTTGGGTTGAACGAATTTGTATAGGGATCCAGCCTTGTTTCTTCCTAGTTCCCCCGGAACCCTTGTGGTTAACCCCTAGAAAATTGTGGTCTCTACCAATTGTTGTACTCAATGATCTTCACTTCTTGCGAATCATCTACTACATCAGGACATTATTTGGAGTTATGGTAAAGTATTCAAACTCTGTACACTTGACTTGATTCACTTTTCCTCGTAAAAGCTCCTTCTTTATAGAAGCACGAGCTTGGACTTGCTCTTCCAACTTAGGTGATTATGTGGGTTCATCCAAAAGCTTAAACCCTAACCTTGTGCCAAATTATCGCATACCATTAGCCATTTCTTCAAAGAGGACCATTGCATCCTTAGAGCTCTTGTTCACTATCGAACTATTGAAAGCGGCATTCGCCATTAACATATCTTCATCGTATAACCCCTCGAAGAAATAATACACTAAATTCCCCTCCTTGAAGGGATGATAGGGACAACTTTCCAAAAGTCATTTGGAGTGTTCCCAAAAATCATACAAGATTTCGGTAGCCTATTGGGTGATGTTTGACAATTGTTTCTTTAGCCCTGCTGACTTGGACGCCAAAAAATACTTCTCTAAGAACCTTCGCTTCATTTCCATCCAAGAACCAATGCATCTTGGTGGCAAGTAGTATAGCCGGTCGCTAGCTTTGTCTTGAAGGGAAACCAGGAAGGCTCTCAAGTTATAATCGTCTTCAGAAACTCCTGGTGACCTCATGTTCATACACACCAAGTGAAACTCCCCCACCAATCCATGGAATGTAGGTAGGTAATGAATCATGCCACTTTTCAGCTCACAACTAACATTGGTAATTAAACCCGGAAAGGTGAAGCATAATGGTTGATTCTCCAGGTTGGGGGTCATAAGCTCCCGTAAGGTATGATTGTCTTCCATAATCACTAGCAGTTCTTCAACTAACACTACTTTTCTCGGTTGAACTTTTGCCCTAGTTCTCTGGCTCCTTCTCCTCCGAACACCTATGTTCCCAGTTGGGAAGTGTAAGATGCCTAGATTAGTGATGTTGGTGTGCACGATAAACTAGGGCTAGCAATACCCTTTCGAATACAACACTAGCAAACAGATCAAAAGGTAACAAAGCAACTATAAAAATAACTCAACAACCAAACTAACAACAAAAAATAAAAACAAAAGTAATTACTAAATACTAAACTAATAAGTTGTGCTAATCAATACTTGAGCTAGATAACATCCCCAACAATGGCGCAAAAAGTTGACCCGCCTCCACCCGGGGTTGTTAATTATAGCTAATTAACTTGAGCGGGGGCTGAGAAGGTCAAAATAAAATTTGTATTCTGCACCCGTTCTCATAGCTATGCTACCTAGAGGGTAGTTAGCGGTAAGCCCTGGGTTAGGTCCTGGACTTCCACCACGAATGCACAACTTCCCCCGGGTCCTATCAACTAGGCCTAAGGGTCGTTGCACCGTATCTATGATACTAAGGCCTCTTACAACCCTAGCTTGCTACTTTTTTGCTATCTCTACCTGTAACCTATCAAAAAATTTTACGTAATCAGCTAAGACTGGTGTGATGGCAAATAAGTCAAAGCAATACTTGGGTCTCCCATGCTCACACCCATGAAGATGCAACGTACTCCCTTACCTATTCTAACATCCAATTTTCTCTTCCCAATGGGGCACACATGAATACAGCCAAAAGTGTGTGCCGATATGGTGTAATATTCATGCATTTAGAACATTCAAGAACAATTATAATAATATCATGAACACAAATTATATGATGAATCTAATGAATTTCACAAAAAAACATATGTTAAAATATGTGATAAAATTATCCCCAAGTTATGGAAACTACTCCATAGATATGGAATTCAAATATAGATTTGAATTCCACATCTAGGATGAACACAAAAGTAAAAGAAAAGAAAGGAAAAATAGAGAGTGTTTCTCTCTATAAAAGTGTTCTCCTAATGAACTAATCTAATTTTTACATGTCTAACCTAGTAGACTAAGGTTATATATATATAGGAGAAGGGGATTGAGCCTAAAAATAGGCCAGAAATGCTAAAACCCTAGTTCAGCCACAGCCTGGCACGGGCCGTTGTGGATGGTGCGGTTCGCACCAAGTACATGTCGTGGGATGCACCATCACATGCTGGCCGTGGTTCTTAATCAGGCATAGGGCACTAGATCTGGCATGGGTCATGGCGCCAGGCTCAAGCACAGACCGTGGGATATGGTGCGGGTCGTGGTATAGAAGCACAGTCAGCTCAGAGGTTTGATGCGGAGCATGTGCTTTGGCGCAGGCCGTCTGGAGGCCTATTCCACTCAGAGTTTTGGTGCGGGTCACAAAATTTGGCATGGGTTGTAGGCTTCTCTTGATATCTTGAACTTGGAATAGTGCAGGCCAGCAAAAATGGGACGGCCTGCACCCATACTTAGCCATTTTTTAGCAAATTATCAAACTCGTGATGCGCAAGCCATAGGATATGGTGCAAGTTGCACCATTTCTTCGTGGTGGAAATTTTGGAGCAGGATGTCTCCTATGGTGCGGGCCATTGGTCCTTGACCATGAACGGCTAGCGCTGACCCGTGGTAACTTGGTTGGCTGAACTTGTTTCCTTCGGTACGGGTGAACCGTTAGTCCAATTTTTGAGTTCTAGTAGTCAATTTTGCATATCTCAAGAAGAAGAATCCAATGAAATTAGACTTGAATGCGAATTCTTCTCAGATTGTTATCATAATTTGGCACAACTAATCGAACCACGATTCCCTGTTCTTTATTGGTCTCTTTAATCTCTGTTGCCACCTATATTTGACTCCAATATCCTTCTACCATGCATTGATATTCGTGGCCTTTGTCTACTACCATTATAGAGGTGAATGACCATCAATCTGTTCTACCGTCCATGCGAACGGCCTTCAATATCTTCTACCGCTCTTACGAACGGCCTTCACATAGAGTGTAACCAAAAAGTACCTATGGGCGACCCACTAAAGATGATCAAATGGAAGATCTAGCAGCCTATGGATACAAGATGTCTATTAGTAGTAATTAAGTCTACAAAATGCAGGATTTAGACACTAAAACCAAACATGGTCGTCTAAACCCCCTTGTCACGTAATACCAAAACAAAAAATATCAAAAAATATGTTGGATGCAATGGTTAATGCACGAAAAATGAAGAAAATCACGCATGAAACTCTTCTTCCTCATACTCTCTTTCACCTTTCACAACTGTAAAACTCTTCTCTACTTTTATGACATTGTTGTTCTTCAATTTCTTTTCTGTTCTTCATGAAATTTTTCACTGATTTCTGCATTTTATTCTCCAATCAACTTTAATGCGAATGATATGTCCATTTTATGTGCATAATTTAGCACTATTTTGGGTCACTTTTGTGCTCTTTTATTATCAAAAGCTTGTGTTTTACCTTGAAATTCTCTTAGGAGGGGTAAGAGAAACTTTACGCTCTTTTACCTCTTCTAAGTGGATATTGCGTGACAAGGGAAGAACATAGAGGCAGTGAAGACCGAAGGCCATTAAAGAAAATATTTTCGAAAAATTTTGAAGACTTTCTTCGAAGACCGGAGGCCATTGAAGACCATTTTTGGAGACATTGAAGCCTTGAAAAATGAGAGGAATTCCTATGAAGATGATTGTATACCACAAGAAGAAGAAAAAGAAACAAGGCAAAATTTTGGCACCTGTCGCAAGTCGCGATGGCCTCGTCACGAGACCATCACGAGTCGCGACGAGCCCATCGCGAGTCGCGACCAACAGGTGGCCAGAATTTCACCTTATCCTTTTTGTACTATAAATAGCACTCTCTTTCCTCTCAATCATAATCTTCTTCATTTGCATTTTTGGTACTGTTTAGAACCCTATTTTCTTCCATTTTCATCTTTGAATTCTCTTGTTTTATGTTTATTTGTTTAGTATTAATTAGTATGAACTCTTGTATCTAAACTTAGTTCTTGGGAGCAATTGACTAAGGCTTCCAAGACCATGTCTTAAGAACAAATTGTAGCCTATTAAATACTCTTACTATTATGCATTTATAGAGCATTGAATGTGTTTGTTAATGTCATTAATGTTATTGAAAGCTTGAGTATATGAAGTACTTGTATGATATGCTTGTTAGGGTTTGGGAAAATGGGTTGATTTCTCCCTTTCTTGATAGGAATCCAAGAGTATGATTTAGAGCTTTTGATTATGTTGATGGATTGATAATTGCTAGATGAATATGATAATGTTGAGCTCTTTTTCATGTTTGTTGCTTGTAGCAAATGAGAGAAGTCTATGAATGTCGATCTTTCTTGACTTATCTTTTGTAAATGCATGAATCGGTTAAATGCTTAGACACGGTGTAGTGTTTATAAGTGTTGTCAAGCTTGTTGATTCTTCGTGATAAATGCCATCAATGTGATACTTTTAGTCATGTTTCAACTACGGGAGTCATTGGTGAGGTTTGACAAGAGATGTCAAATTCACTCTTGCAAACTACTATCTAAGAAGGATAGAAGTTTAGTCTTCACAACAAGTAGTGAAAGTAATAAATAGGTTGCACGTTCAATGATAGATAAGAGGTTTGGAAGTGGAAGTCAATTGCGCCCAAGGTTCCGTTAACTGTTGTTTTCATCCTATCTTTAGTTGTATTGCATGATTAGCATAGTTCACTTGCTTTGCTAGTTGTTGTACTTTAATTTGATAACATAGGACCAAAACAATCAAACCCCCTGTTTACGTGCTTTTATATGTATTTATGTATGTATATGCTTAGTATTTTTTCTCATATATATATGTGTAAAAGATCTCTCTTCTTGTGGACGACCGGACTTGCCATTATCTACATAATTGTAGATAGGAAGCATTAGGGCTTAAAAGTATTTACTTTGAGAGGTACGGCGATGACCCAAATTTTGGCACCGCTGTCGGGGAAGAGGCATTTATTTTTAAGTGTTTAGGTGTATTCGGTTGCATATTAGCTAGTTGTTTTTGCTTTCCACTCCTTGGTGGTTGTTTTTGTTCGGAGTAGGTATTTCTTGAATTCTTGGTGAATTTTTATTGAGAATCCTTGCAATTTGATTTCGGACTTTTGAAAATTTTAAAAATAGAAAAAATAAAATAATAGAACGTCTCACCTTGAGGGAACTCATGATGAGAAGAGAGGCTCAACAAGCAAGGTTTTGTAGGATGCGTCATTCCGACCATCCTACCGAGTCTTGCTATTTGTTGTGGGAGGAGCACTATGATGGGGAAAGAACCCTTGGTTTCCAAAACCAAGGGTATTATGAAGAGTGCTGCCAAGAGGTAGGAGATGTTGGTTTTCAAGGGCAAGAAGCTCAAGAATGGTATCCATACCACAATCCTTACAATCTAGAATGTAGTGGTAATCCGGATTAGTGGTATGAGAATGAGCCGGAAAATCAACAATACGAGTTAAATAGTTGGCCATCATCACCTTATACCAAACCCCAAAACCAAGCCCAACAAGGAAGTTCAAGTTTCACACGTGAGGAAGTAATGAATACAATAGAAAACTTGAACAACTTTGCTAGTGAAGAACCGGATACCCTGCTCTCCTCTAGTGTTGAGGCTATTGAGGGGCATGTGAGGAGTATACTAGAAGCGTTGGCCCAAATGGAAGCTCGAGATTTTGAAAATACACCATCCCAAATCAACCTCGAGGATTCGGTGAGTGAGGTCACCATGGGAAATGATCTTGTGTTCGAACGGGATGAGGAGTTGGTTGTCAAGGATGATAAGAAGGAGGAAGAGGTGATTGTGTTACATTCATTAGCATCGTCACCCCTACCCCTACCTATTGAACCAACTTCACCATTTTTGAAAGTTTTCAGGGAGATAAGAGAGGAGCCAAAAGACAATCCCAAGCCTCCTAACCACCCAACTCCCTTTTAACCATCTCCACCTCAACAAAACTTTCCTCTTGAGAGTTTTGTACAACCACCTCTTTACTTTTGGATACTCATAGTGAAGGGGTTCAAGCCTTCTACATATGGATAACATTAGGGTCATGTCGACGACCTTAAAAATACTGAGCTTTGACGTTCCGATGACGTAAATAAACTTAGCCTTTTATTTTGGTTCTTGTTGTTTAGTTTTTGTTATTTTGTCTTGTTCTTTTAACGATGTATTTTTCTTCGATTTTGTAGCAAAGTGAAGTGCATTGAATTGGAGGATATGAAGGAATGAAATCAGTGAGAAATTGAAGAAATCTTGGAATTTTGGTGAGAAAATATCGAATTCTTACTAAGTGCTGGGAGGGCTTGTGATTGCGACTCGCGACTACCTCGCGATGGACCATCGCATGTCGCGATGTGATCAAAAGTTTTGTGCTAAAAATCAGCCTCCAACCACCACTTTTCGTGACTCGTGATGACCTTGCAAGGGACCATCATGAGTCGCAATGTGATCAGACTGTTTCGTGCTAAAAATTAGCCCCCAGCCACCACTTTTCGCGAGTCACGACAAGCTGTCGCGAGTCACGACCAATAGGTCCTCAAGAAAGCATTCATTTGAGACCTTGAGTCGAACCAAACCCAAAAAGCCATCAGCCCTCGAGACCGCAGGTCCTTGACTTGAGCAGAAACCCTTGAGGCCAGTGAAGCCCTCGAGACCTCGGGTTCTTGAGGCTGCAAGCCCTCGAGACCTTGGGTCCTCAAGGTTGTAAGCTCTCGAGTCGAGTTGAGCCCAACAGTGCAAGCCATTGAGACCTCGGGTCCTCGGGTCCTCGAGGCTACAAGCCCTCAATTCGAGCTCTCGAGACCAAGAGCCCTCGAGGCCATCATCCCCTCGAGACCTCGAGGCAACAAGCCCTCGATGCGAGCAATTTGAGCAGAAGTCAAAAGTACATCATACCCTCAAATCCTTGGGTCCTCGAGGCTAACAAGCTCTCGAATCGAGACGATGCATCGTGGGTCGCGACCAGATCTGTCGCGAGTCGCAATCAAAATCCAACCTTTCAGCTGAGCTTAAACATTGCATATTCCTTCCTTCTTCTCCACCAAACACTTCCAAGAACCTCAACACATCCACTCATTCCTCCACCATCTCACATATATTAACATATGAAAATTCTTTCATCTTTATGGTATCTTTGTCGATTGTAGTATGCCGACTACATCATTGAGTCTTTAATTGCTATGTTCTATAGTGGTGATTGCATAATAGATTGGTTGTTCTTCGATAATACTATGGTTATTAACTCTTGATGCTAAACCTAGTATTACAAATCCTTATGTACTTGTGAGTTTGATGTTGTTCTTTGCGGTGTTAGTCTTGATCAAACGGCGCCAAGGAGACAACTTTTTGCTTGAGGGGTGTGTTCTTCTACGGCACTTTTGCACCCCCTTTTAGCTCCAAAACCAAGTTCGGGGCCGATCGATACAAGCACATTGGATTGCACCATATCACTAGTGGCTATGCAGAGAAATGGGTGTCACTCTACCTCTTACCTTGAGTTTTATTATTCTTGCCTTACATGTTTACAATGAGGGAAATGTAATGTTTTAAGTACGGGGAGGGGTTAGAGGACTCACATGCATGCTAGCTTCATTTGGAATACTCTTTTGCTACTTTTGATTAGAAAAACATGAGAAAAAGAAAGAAAAATTTGAAAAAAAATTTAAAAAAGAAGGAAAAAATAGAAAGAAAATAAAACCCACTAAGTTGAAAACCCGGGAGGGTAACTTAGGCAACATTGGGGGCCGGATAGGTCAAAAATTTGAAAGGGCTCCTAATAAAAATGAGAGAAAAAAAGAGAAAAAGAAAATGCTATGATTTCACTCATTTGTCGGCGTTGGAGTCATAAGGTTGCGGTTGTCATACGGATGGATCGGGTAGCTCAACATCTAGAGACCTCTTGGGGTTGGGTAACTTAGTAGGTTGAAAAACGAAGTATAGGTATGAAATTTTTTATTATTCTATACTTCATTTTGGTTGATATGTTGGCATTGGGTGAAGTATGTGTTTAAACCTCCTCTATAGTTTTAACTTCATTTTTTGTCATTGGATTGGGTTGATATATTCGTATGAAGTAAAGATTGTTCTTGAACCTTTCTTATGGTTTTAACTTCATTTTATATCATTGGACTTTGGGATTATCAATTCGGGACTTTGAAACGTTTTTATGGATAGTAAATTGATAAGTAGTAGGTTTGGTTAGATTTAGGAATTGGGGTTGTGTGTGTGAAAAACAAAACCTCAATTGAGCTTTGATTTTGGAATTTATGATATTGAGAGTTTTTTTGAGGTGTTGGCTGGGGGAATATTAGTTAGGATGTGGACATATTAATTTCCTCGCGTGCTTAAATCTTTTCTTACTCGAGGGCGAGTAAGGTTTAAGTGCGGGGAGGTTTGATGTGCCCAATTTATACGGTTATATTAGGACTTTTAGGATTCACTTTTGTACACTTTTGTGCTCTAAATGTGACATTTTGCCTTGAAGTTCTCTAAGTAGGATTAAAAGCGATTTTTTTCACTTTTATTACTTTTCTAGAGAATTTTGTGTGACAAGGAAATTTGTTTGAAGACTTTGAAGACTTTGAATAATAAATTTCAAGATTTGAAGATTTGAAGACTTGTAATTGAGTTTTTGAAGATTTGAAGATTTGAAGAAGTGAAGAAAAGAGGAGGATATGTAACAAAAAGGAGAAAGAAGAAATGGTGCTGGACTTGGAGTCCGTCACGAGTTCTTCGCGAGCACGTTGCGACTCGTGATGGAACCCTTCTTGCTTTTTGCACTATAAATACCCACCTTATCCTCATCTCTTCAAGAAGTTTTTTTTTGGCAGCCTCTTCTTCCTGCATTTTTCAGGGTTCTAACCCTAGGTTTTCTTTCTTTCTTTTCTTAGTTTTTGTAGGTTAACCATGTCTTTTAATTATCTAGCTTAGTTTTATCTTGGGAGCAATGGATTGAAGCTTCCATTTCTATGTAGTAAGAACTATATATATATATATATATATATATATATATATATATATATATATTTGGTGTTTTACTATTGTGCATTTATTGAGCTTTGAATGTGAATTGTTAATGTCATTGATGTTGTTGGAAGCTTGAGTATATGAATTGCTTGTATGATTACTTGTTAGGGTTGGGAGAACGTAGCTAATTCTCCCCTCTTTTAATGTGGAATCCAAGAGCATAAGTTAGAGCTTCTTAATGATGTTGATGTGTTGATTCTTGCTAGATGAATGTGATGATGTTGAATTTGTTGTCATGTTTGTTTAAGGTGGCAAATGAGAGAAGTCAATGAATGTCGATTGTTCTAGGCTAATCTTGTGTAAATGCATGATTAGTGGAAGTAGTGAATAGATTTTGTCATTCGTTCTTGAAGCCTTTGTTATTTATTATTCATGTGATCTTAATGCTATGTTTCACTTCATTTATGCCATGGTTTGTTTGAGAATAGGAAGTGTTTGTATGATTGAAGTGTTAGGGTGTTAGGAAAGTGACGAATTCCTTAGCTCCTTTGCATGAAAATCTAGAAACATGAACTTAGAATTCCTTGCGTATAATGTGTTGTGATTCTTTCTAAATAAGTATGTTAATGTGGATTGTTCTCATATTTATCCTATAGATGTAATGAAAGGTTGAACCTTGAATGTGGTTTGTTCTAGGTTTAGCCTAATGAATGTTATGTTTGGTTAAATGGCCATGTCTTTGGTTGAAGGCTTGTTGTTGTCAAATCTATGGTCTTTCGTTTATAATGCCATTGATGAAATACCCCTATGGTCATTGTTTGTCTAGGGTGATCATCAATGAGGTTTGAAAATGGTTGTTGTTTGTCTTTGCAAACTACTCTTAAGAAGGAGTGAATGTCGATCTTCCATTGGCATTCCCCATAGGTAACAATTGTGATAGGATGAGTGAATGGTTTAATGATCTACATTAGGTTTGGAAGTGGATATCGATTGCCCCCAAGGCTTTATCTTTTGTAGTTTTAAAACCCTTTTTCTTAGTTTTGTTTGATGACTTAGCATAGCTGCTTAACTTTGCTATTTGTCTTGTCTTTTAACTTTCATAACTTAGGACTACCAAACAACAAACCCCCCCCAATTACATGCTTTTATATGTATGTATGTATATCTAATCCTAGCCAAATGGCAACCATTTGTGCCAAAATGCTTGAGAAAATCCCCCTTCTTCGTGAACGACCCTGACTTGCCGCTATCTACTTAGTTGTAGATTGTAAGCAAAAAGAGCTTATAAATATTAACTTTGGGCATATTATGTGTGATTATATGCTATTTGTAAATATTTGTTAGTTTGCTTTTACTTTGATTTCTTAGTTGATTTGCCATTTTCACTTTGCTTGGAGACGCATTGTTTGAGTTCTTGGTGTATGGTTCGTACGCGATCCTCTTCACAAGGAACTCTACACTATGACCCCAAGTTGGAGTTGAATTTGAGACGAGCTAGGAGGCTTTCTTTGGAAAGTGTGAATAACACGCCTTCTAGTGACCATTTTGTGGATACATCTTCCTCAATGGAACATCGAATTGAGAACGAATATGAGCATCTGAGAGGGGAACCTCACCATCCTCATCTCCAAGCGTGAGCCCCTCCTCTCCACCAAAGAGAAATCCCTTTGGGGCAACCTTTGTTAAGAGACATCATGGCCCCTAACCTTGATCAATAACCAATGTGCATCGAGTATCCTGTGGTTGGACCTAACGGGCATTTTGAGCTAAAGACCGGGTTTATCAACTTGCTACCCATCTTTCTTGGTAGGCAAGAGGAGAATGCCAACAAACACCACACTGAGTTTCACTTCTTGTGTGGTCGTATGGTCCCCCATGGAGTGGATGAAGAGTTCTATAAGTTGAAGGCATTCTCGTTCACACTAAGGGATGGTGCAAAGGATTGGCTTCACTACCTACCGCCCAAGAGCATTAAGAGTTGGCCTGATATGGAATCAAAGTTTCTAGCCAAATACTTTCCAGCCTCTAGATCCGCCACCTTGAAGAAGGACATAAGCAACATCCTCTAATGGCATGAAGAATCTCTCTTCGACTATTGGGAGAGGTTCAAGAAGCTTATTTCAAGTTGCCCTTATCACGGTTATTCGGAGGGGGATTTGGTTTATTACTTCTAGAATGGCCTTCTTGATGAAGATCAAAGGTTGGTAAGAAGTTCTTGTTGTGGCACCCTTGGAAACAAAACATCCTCCGAGGCCATACAATTATATGAAGAGCTAGTGGAAGAATCGAGAAACTTTAGCTCAAGGGCCAATTTGAGAAAGAGGAATCCAATACCCGCAAGTGACTCTTCAAATAGTGGGAAGCTCGAGGATCAAGTTTCAGTCCTTGCATCTATAGTCAAATCATTGATGACGAAGCCCAGGAATGCGCCACATGTTAAATCATGTGAAATTTGTTACTTGGCGCATCCTACGGACACTTGCCCCACTTTTCAAGAGGATTATGTTGAAGAGGTAAGTTCCATGGGCTGTCAAGGGAATCAAGGAAACCAAGGCAACCAAGGATATCAAGGTGGGCAAGGCTACCAAGGTAACCAAGGTTATCAAGGGTACCAAAACCAGCAGTACAATTCGGGAAATCGTGATAACCCGAACCTTCGGTATGGAAACCCTCAAGGAAACCAAAACCCTCAACCATATCAGCCTCCTCAACAAAAATATAGGCCACCTCAACAACAATTCCAAAGGCTCCAAGACAAACCCCGAGATTAAGGGGAGAGCTCGGGGCTAACAAAGGATGAGGTGATGTAAGCTATTCACCGGTTGGGCATGTGTATGGGAAAAAAATGAGAAATTCCAAGATGAAGCCAAGGAAAGTATCGAGAACTTGAAAACCCAAGTGAGCCAGATAGCTCTAGTGGTGAATCAGATGGAGTCCCAAGAAAAAGGCAAGCTACCCTCCCAACCGGAGATCAACCCTCGAAAAAATGCAAGTGCTATCGCTTTGAGAAGTGGTGGAGAGGTTGGTACTTCACCGGATAATGAAATTGTTGAAGAGGAGCCTGAGAGGATTGAGGTGTTTGAAAAATAAGTTGAGAAGGAAGAAGCCCGTGAGGGGAAGGCCGGGAGTTAACCAAAAAGAGCAAGGAAGAAGAAATCGAGGTGGACAAATTGGCGCCAAGGCCGAAGTCAACCTCCATCCCAAAACCTTCATCTCCCCCTCACAAAAGAGAAAAGATGGTGGAGATCCCTCCATACGTACCGGAACCTCCATTTCCGGAAGCCTTGAAAGAAAAATGAGGAAGGAGGACAGTAAGGACATCTATGAAGTCTTTCGTACATGTGAGGTAAATATCCCACTCTTGAATGCCATTGAACAAATCCCTAGATATGCTAAATTTTTCAAGGAATTATGTGTTGTGAATATGAAACAAAAGGCCAAAAATAAGTTGAAAAATGGAAAAAATGTGCATCTTTCCGCCTTGTGTCAAAAAGAGCTACCCCCTAAATGTAGCGATCCTGGCATGTTCACAATCCCTTGCATGATAGGAAATACACATTTTGAAAAAGCTATGCTTGATTTGGGTGCATCAATTAATGTGATTCCTTATTCTTTATATGAAAAGATCAACTTGGGAACATTGTACAAAACTGGGGTGGTAATCCAATTGGCTGATTGTTCTAGTGCATACCCTAAAGGTATTGTCAAGGATGTGTTGGTTAAGGTGGATTCCTTAGTTTTTCCTGCAATTTTTTATGTCCTTGAAATGGAGCATGCTAAATATGCCACCCCGATATTGTTGGGGAGGCCATTTTAGAAAACCTCTAGAACAATGATTGATGTGCATAAAGGTACCCTCACCATGGAATTTGATGGAATAAAAGTAGAGTTTAACATAAATGACTCTATGAAGTATCCTAGTGAAGAACATGCTTTCCATGCCCTAGATGTTGTTGAAGAAGTTGTGCAAGATGTTTTTGAACTAAGTGGTGATGATTCTTTGTTAGTTTCTTTGCAATGTGATAGTGATGATGCCCACAATGTGTACTCTATGAGCACTAACTTGAAGGAAAGCTTTGAGGATTTGAACCTGCTTGAAGAAATGAAACCGAGTCTCTCAAAACCTCTTCCTCTACTCTTAAAGGAGCCCGAGGAACCAGAATTCCTCCTGTCACTTGTGAAAGCGCCGGTGATTGAACTTAAACCTTTACCAAGTGACCTTAAGTACATTTTTCTTGGGGAAAGGGAGATGTTTTTCCTGTTATTATTTCAAGCAAGCTCACCAAAGGGCAAGAAGAAAAGTTGATGGTGGTGTTACGGGAAAACAAGGAACCAATTGGATGGACTATTGTCGACATCAAAGTTATAAGTCTGTCCACTTGTATGCATAGAATCTTGTTGGAAGAAGATGCGAGACCCGTCCGGAAACCCCAATGCCGTTTAAACCCACTTATGATAGATGTGGTGAAGGCAGAAATCCTCAAGTTACTCCAAGCAGGCATGATCTATCCAATCTTGGATAGCAAGTGGATAAGTCCAACTCAAGTGGTACCCAAGAAGAGTGGGGTGATGGTAGTCGAAAATCAAAAGGGTGAAATGGTGCCCACCCGAGTTCAAAATGGGTGGCGCATTTGCATTGACTATCGAAGGCTAAACACGGAAACCCGGAAGGATCACTTCCTGTTGCCATTCATTGATCAAATGCTTGAGAGGTTAGCAAGCCATCCCTTCTATTGCTTTTTGGATGGGTACTCGGGGTACTTTCAAGTGGATATCGCCCTGGAAGACCAAGAAAAGGCCACTTTCACGTGCCCATTAGGTACGTTTGCTTATCGGCGTATGCCTTTCGGGTTATGTAATGCCCCTGAAACTTTCCAAAGGTGTATGGTAAGCATTTTCTAAGAATTTTTTGAAAATTTTGTCGAGGTGTTCATAGATGATTTCACCATTCATGGTAATTGTTTTAACGACTGTTTAGAAAATTTGGCACAAGTTCTTAAACGTTGCATTTATACTAATCTTGTGTTAAATTCTGAGAAGTGTCATTTTATGGTAGAGAAAGGCATTGTCTTAGGCCATGTTGTCTCCTCTAAGGTTATTGCGGTTGACAAGGCAAAGATAGACACAATTCAAACTTTGCCTTATCCTACAAATGTGCACGAAGTGCGCTCTTTTCTTAGCCATGCAGGATTTCTATCGCCGGTTCATAAAGGACTTCTCGAAGATAGCATCTCCTTTATGCAAGTTGTTGCAAAAAGAGGTGGGGAGAGCACCTCATGGCATCTACGACGTCCATGTCTCTAAATGAAGTCCACGGAAACTATTCCACCACCAAAAAGGAGGTGCTAGTAGTGGTATTTTCTTTGGAAAAATTTCGATCTTACTTACTTGGGACAAAAGTTATTGTGTACACTGACCATGCAGCACTTCATCATTTAATGACGAAGAAAGAGGCCAAGCCAAGATTGATTAGGTGGATCCTGCTTTTGAGCGAATTTGAGTTGGAGGTGCGGGACAAAAAGGGCGCGGAAAACCTTGTGGTTGATCATTTGAGCCGGTTGACTCCATGCAAAAACATTGAGGTAAACCCCACAATGAAGGAGCAACTACGGGAGGAATTCTCTGATGAACAATTTTTCACCATTAGGGATCTCCAACCGTGGTATGCCGACACTGTAAATTTTCTTGTCGCCGGGAAATTCCCTCCTCATTTTTCTAAGGCCCAAAAGGATAAATTAAAGAGGGATGCTAAGTATTATGTATGGGATGATCCCTTTTTGTGGAGATATTGTGTGGATCAAGTTGTTAGGAGATGTATTTCTGATAATGAAGTACACTCAATTCTTGAATTTTGTCATTCTCATGCATGTGGCGGTCATTTTGGAGCAAAAGGGACCGCTAGGAAAGTTTTAGAAAGTGGTTTTTATTGGCCAACTTTGAATAAGCATGCATACACCTTTTGCAAATCTTGCGATGAATGCCAGAGAGTAGGAAATATCTCCACTAGGAATGAAATACCCCAAAGCCCTATTATATATTGTGAAATCTTTGATGTTTAGGGCATTGACTTTATGGGACCTTTTCTAGTTCTTATGTCTTTGCACATATATTTTTCTTTCCATTGATTATGTGTCGAAGTGGGTTGAAGAAAACCCCACTAGGACTGACGATTCTAAAGTGGTTTTAGAATTCCTGAAAGATAACATCTTTTCTAGGTTTGGGGTACCCCGAGCCTTAATTAGTGATTGTGGCACCCATTTTTGCAATCGGACCATAGCGGCACTCTTGAAGAAGTATGACATCACTCATAAGACATTCACCGCTTGTCACCCACAAACCAACGGGCAAGCCAAAGTTTCCAATCGGGAAATCAAGTCCATCCTTCAAAAAAAAGGTTAACCCTAACCGGAAGGATTGGAGTTCTCGGTTTAATGATTCCTTGTAGGCGTATAGGACGGCTTACAAGACACCAATCGGTATGTCACCATACCGGTTAGTGTTTAGTAAGCCCTGTTATCTACCAGTGGAAATTCAACATAAGGCTAACTGGGCGGTCAAAGAATTCAATCTTGATATAGATGAGGTCGGCTTGCATCGAAAGTTACAATTGGAAGAACTGGATAAGATCCGGAGGGAGTCCTATGAGAACGCTGAAATCTATAAAGAAAAGACAAAGGTATGGCACGACAAGATGATCATCAGGAAGGGCTTTGATTGGTCAAAAGGTCATCCTATTCCAATCTTGCCTTTGCCTATTCCCAAGTAAGTTGAGGTCCTGATGGATCGGTCCTTTTGAGGTGGTTAAGGTATTCCCGCATGGCGCAGTGGAGATTCTAGATCGAGCTAAGTCCAATACATTCAAGGTTAGTGGAGAACGTTTGAAACCTTACCATGAGAATTTTGTGCCCAAAAAGGAGAGGACGTTGATCTCCTCGATCCGGTTTGTGAGTAAAACCCAAGGAAAGGGAGTAAGTCATGCCGCTGACGTTAAATAAACTTGGTTTTGATCATCCGGATCATCCTTCGTGACTTTCTGTTGAAGTTTTTTGGTTTTGGATTTTGTCATTTAATTTCATTGTTTTGCTTTATGCTTTTCACAGGTTATTTTTCCATGATTTTGTAGCAATTTTGAAGCCAAGGCGTTGAACTTTTGAAGGGAGAAAGGCTTAGAGTCGAGAAGGAAAGACTTGGACAAGAGAAGGAATCAGAAAAAAAAAGTTCTAAGTACCAGGTAAGAAGTGGTCGCGAATCGTGATGGTCTTGCCAGGGCATCGTCGTGAGTTGCGATGGCCTCGTCATGAGTCGCGATGGTCTAGTGAGGGTCTCGTCGCGAATCGTGACCAAATCAGGGGTTTTGGCTAAAAATGGGGGTCTTGGCCAAAACTTTCCACGAGCGCGATGGCCTCGTGAGGGCCTCATCGTGACTTGCAAAGGAGTGATCGCAACTTGTGATGGAGTGGTCGCGACTCGCGATGGAGTGGTCGCGAGTCGCAATGTACTCAGAAATCTTGTGTTGAAATAGAGGTCTCGGCCTCCACTTTTTGCGAGCCACGATGACCTCACGAGGGCCTCGTCGCAACTCACAACGGAGTGGTCCTGACTCATGATGTACTCAGAAATCTTGTGTTAAAATGGAGGTCTCGGTCTCCACTTTTCGCCAGCCGCATTTGCCTCGCGAGGACCTCGTTGCGAGCCCTCGAGACATACCCCCTCGAGACCTCGTGGCAGCAAGCCCTTGACTCAAGCAGAATTTGAATAACCATCACACTCTTAAGACCAGCCCTCGAGACATATCCCCTCGAGACCTCAAGGCAGCAATCCCTCGACTCGAGCAAAACCTGAAAGTCCATTACCCCCTCAAGACCTCGAAGCCCTGAACCCTCGACTCGAGTAGAACCATAAAGTCCATCACCTTCTCGAGACCATCCCTTCGAGACATCACCACCTTGAGACCTCAAAGCCCTAAACCCTCAACTCAAGCAGAACCATAAAGTCCATCACCCTCTCAAGACTAGCCTTTCGATCCATCACCACCTCGAGACCTCAAGGCAGCAAGCCCTCGACTCAAGCTGAACCATAAAGTCCATCACCCTCTCGAGGCCAGCCCTTCGAGACATCATCCCCCCGAGCTCTTGAGGTGTCATCTTTCATCCTCAAGAAATCGTCTTGAGACCTCAAAGCTGTGAGCCCTCGAGGTGTCATCTTTCATCCTTGAGCCTAGCTTCTCGAGACCTCAAAGCCGCAAGCCCTCAAAGTGTCATCTTTCATCCTTGACCGAGGCTTCTCAAGACCTCGAAGCCACGAGCCCTCGAAGTGTCATCTTTCATCCCCGAGCCAAGCTTCTTGAGACCTCAAAGCCGCAAGCCCTTGAAGTGTCATCTTTCATCCTCGAGCCTAGCCAGACTTAATGCCACTACCCATCGTGGGTCGCAATGAACACATCGTGGCTACTTTAAATGATGGGCTAAACCCATTTTCCACAAACATATCCACAATCCTCCGCTACTCATCATCTATTCCCTCTCCTCTTTAACATCCTCATCCTGTCCTCCACCAAGCGCCACAGCTCGCCACCGCTAACAGTCGCCCTCCACCACTCACAACCACCACTCCATACCCCATCCTTTCTTCTAAACCTCCACCCACAAATCGAAAAAATTCTTTGAAGAACACAAACCCTAGAATTTGGGGGTTTTGTCACTTTGAGCAATTCAATTTCAAATTGATTTTGGGCTTCCTCTTTTCTTCTTCCTACGCATCTTGGTGGTACATTTCTTCACTTTAATGAGCTTGAATTGGGATTATGAATGTCTACTCTATTTTTTTATGGATATTGTGTAGATTATGTGTGATGCCTTAGGAAATTGAATTGTTGGATCTTGGTTGATTTTGGTGAATAAATTGTGCCTGTAATTTAATTTGATGGGTATTATGTGCATATTTTGTGGTTCCGGTTTGGATTGTATTATGCTTGTTTGAGTTGGGATTATGTGCATTTGTGTTGTTGTGGCTGCGAATAGATTGTAACTTATGCTGGATAAGAGGCATGTTAGCCCTTGATTCAACATAGTTGTTATTTTGATAAAATGTTATTGTGCTTTGCAATGTTATTTTGCTTAGGGTAGTTTAGCCATGGGACGTGAATGTTGACATGGTGAATGTCCTAATGGTGGCTAAGCTAGTTGAGCACAACTGCGGTTATAAGATATAGCATATTGATTTCAACTATGTGCACTTCGTGTATTTAAAAATATGGGCTTGTTGGACATAGTATGGATTGTATATGCAATTGTGATTAGGACTTGAACTAGTTGACTTGATTTGTATTTGGCTTGTGATGATGAACTAGTTTAAGGTTGAGTATGAATTTGCAATATTGCATCTACACATATTCCTGTGCATTTCACTTATTTGTTGTGATGGTTAGATATGGCCCCATGAAGAGACCTAGGGCTCCCCCCAAGGTGGGTGCACCGCTGCTCCAACCCTGCCTCCCCCACCGGCTCTAGAATCGAGCCCTGTACCTCCCCCTCCGGATAGGTACATGGGTTTGACCCGAATCACCGGGTCCTATGCAAAAAGGTGGGAGACCCTGGAGAAGCACCAACTCAAGGAGACAAGCTTTGTTGATGTGCCCACATTAGATGCTCTCGGCCTCACTCAGCCTGTCAGATGCCTCCTCGCAAAAGGGGGAATCGAAGGGTTTATGAGTAGGAGCGTGCCCACTTACCGGAGGTACACACTGGAATTCTTGTCCACGGTCCGTATAAGCAGTATGAGAGGCGATCAACCCTGTGAGAGGTACATTTGTTTTCACTTAGATGATATATCTAGGCAAATGACCGTCTCCCAGATTGAAGAGGCCTTTGGATTTGACACCGTAGAGATGCGGGCCAGGCTGGACCCATAGGCCCAGGAGCGATCAATTGAAGATGACATGCACTTTTGGAATGTCATCAACATGAGGCAGAGGAATTCCCATGATAAGAGTAGCTCCATCATCCACCCTGCACTCTGTTATGTGCACCGTCTGTTGGCTAGCATAGTATTTTGCTCCACGGAGCCGACGAATGTGCCAGACAATGACATTCACTTTATATGGCACTTAATGAGTGAGGGGCTAGGATACGGGCTGTGGGAAGAATTGTGGATGAAGAGAATCGTGGAGGTGGCAAGAAAACCCCAAGGGGAAGATCATGGTCGGAGGCATGATAGGCCTTTTAGCAGACTACTTGGGATTGGTTCCTCCTGCTGGCTTTCCACGCTTAGGGAGGCGCACGTCCTATCTAATCACCGCTGAGAGGCTAGTTAGATTTGAGATGCTCATTTCCACACGGACCACAGGGCTCTTCCATTGGTTGTATGGTGCGAGGAAATTCACATTCATGGCATTTCCTCAGCCTAACAAGACGAAGCTGGAATTTGACACACCTCTAGGAGACTTGGCAATTTCACCGAACTCCTCATGTAGAGATAATTTCTAGCACAAGATCTGCGACCTTGGCCCAGCTCCTGTCCAGCGTGATGATAGCACTCTACCTCCCTCTGAGTGACAGCAACAGCAGCACTCAAAGCAGCACTCCATGCAGCCTCCACCAGAGACAGAGCCGATGCAGGAGGACGATGTGCTACCTCACTATTCCCAGCCTCCACCAGACTTCTACGAGCAGATTATGTAGACTATGTAGGATGGACTCCACTGACAGGACAGCATGATATTAGAGCACAATGTATTTGTCTCCCAGACCTTGATTGACATGGACGAGGAGATTGACCACTTGTCAGCTCGCATCCATTAGATGCAGTCACTGGCAGGTGGTGTCTCAGGCCCCGATCTGGGAGCGAATAGGCGTAGAGCTAGAAGGCAGAGGAGCACAGAGTGGCTAGCAGAGGAGCACCGAGTGGCTAGCACAGTATCATCGGCGGTATTTCGGCGGTGGCCCTTCTTCATCACAGCAGGGATTTTTATGAGCACCATATCTTTACCCTTTCCATACTTTGCTTTGTAATTTTTTGCCCAATTGTCAACATTGAGGGCAATGTAGTGTTCTAAGTATGGGGAGGAGTATCCACTTTGAGAGGATCGGGATTGAAGACACGGTTGCATAACTCTTTTGATTGGTTTTGGATTGTTTTCCTTTTATATTGGGATGTTTTTCTTTTGATGTACTTGGATAATGTTGGCTTTGATACTTTTCTTAGCTTTAACATTTGGAAAGCACTTTGCTACTTTTTGGATTAGAGACACGTGAAAAATGCTGGAAAAAAATCCCGCTAAGTTGAAAACCCGAGAGGGTTACTTGGGCAACATTGGGGCCCGGATAGGTCAAAAACCTGAAAGGGAGACCTAGGAAAAAATGAGAGGCTAAATGTGCAGAAAAAGGTGATATGTAAGCCAAAGAAACATGATGTGTGGCTAAGATGAAAACCCGGAAGGGCTCCTAGGCAAAATGAGAAAAAACGAGAGAAAATGAAAAACGTTAAGTGTTCACTCATTTGCTGGCGTTGGAGTCATAAAGTTGTGGTGACCATACAGATGGATCGGGTAGCTTGAAATCTTGAGGACCTTTTGGGAGTGAAAAATTTAGCAGGAGAAAATGAATTAAGTTATGAAATTCTTGATCATTAATATGCTTCATTTTTAGGTTGATATATTGATATAAAGTGGAGCATGTGTTTTGAACTTTATACATGTCTTTAGCTTTACCTTGTATCATTGGATTTGGGATTATCAATTCGGGATTTGGAGATGTTTTAGGGATATCAATGAATTGAGGGGTTGATATGGTTTGGGTAGATTTAGGAATAGGGGTTGTGGGAAACTTCTCATTTGACCTTAACATTGGGATGTGTGATATTGAAAGTTTTGTGAGGTATTGATTTGGGGGAATATTAGTTAGGATGTGGATACGTCATTTCCTTCGTATGCTTTGATCTTTTATTACTCGAGGGCGAGTAAGGTTTAAGTGTGGGGAGGTTTGATATGTCCATTTATGTGCATAATTTAGTACTATTTTGGGTCACTTTTGTGCTCTTTTATTATCAAGAACTTGTGTTTTACCTTGAAATTCTCTTAGAGGGGTAAGGGCAACTTTACGCTCTTTTACCTCTTCTAAGTGGATTTTGCATGACAAGGGAAGAACACAGAGGCAATGAAGATCGGAGGCTATTAAAAATCACATTTTCGAAGACTTTTGAAGACTTGCTTCGAAACATGAAGACCGGAGGCCATTGAAGACCATTTTTGGAGACATTGAAGACTTGAAAAATGAGAGGAATTTCTATGAAGATGATTGTATACCACAAGAAGAAGAAAAGGAAACAACGTAAAATGTTGGCACCCGTCGCGAGTCGCGAGGAGCCCATCGCAAGTCGCGATGAGCCCTCGTGAGTCACGATGAGCCCGTCGCGAGTCACGATGACCCCATCGCAAATCGCGACCAACGGATGGCCAGAATTTCACCTTATCCTTTTTGTACTATAAATGGAACTCTTTTTCCTCTCATTCGTAATCTTCTTCATCTGTGTTTTTGGTACTCTTTAGAACCCTATTTTCTTCCATTTTCATCTTTGAATTCTCTTGTTTTATGTTAAGTTGTTTAGCATTAATTAGTATGAATTCTTGTAGCTAAACCTAGTTCTTGGGAGCAATTGACTAAAGCTTCCAAGCCCATGTCTTAAGAACAATTTGTAGCCTATTTAATACTCTTACTATTATGCATTTATGGAGCATTGAAGGTGTTTGTTAATGTCATTAATGTTATTGAAAGCTTCAGTATATGAAGTACTTGTTTGATATGCTTGTTAGGGTTTGGGGAAATGGGTTGATTTCCCCCTTTCTTGATAGGAATCCAAGAGTATGATTTAGAGCTTTTGATTGTTTTGATGGATTGATAATTGCTAGATGAATATGATAATGTTGAACTCTTTGTCATGTTTGTTGCTTGTAGCAAATGAGAGAAGTCTATGAATGTCGATCGTTCTTGACTAATCTTGTGTAAATGCATGAATCGGTTAAATGCTTAGACACGGTGTAGTATTTATAAGTGTTGTCGAGCTTCTTGATTCTTCTTACTAAATGCCATCAATGTGATACTTTTAGTCGTGTTTCAACTACGGGAGTCATTGGTGAGGTTTGACAAGAGATGTCGAATTCACTCTTGCAAACTACTATCTAAGAAGGATAGAAGTTTAGTCTTCACAACAAGTAGTGAAAGTTGTAAATAGGTTGCATGTTCAATGATGGATAAGAGGTTAGGAAGTGGAAGTCAATTGCACCCAAGGTTCCGTTAATTGTTGTTTTCATCCTATTTTTAGTTGTATTGCATGATTAGCATTGTTCTCTTGCTTTGCTAGTTGTTGTACTTTAATATGATAACTTAGGACCAAAACAACCAAACCCCCCTCCCCTTTGTTTACATGCTATTATATGTATTTATGTATGTATATGATTAGTATGTTTTCTCCTATATATGTGTAAACACTTGAAAAGATCCCTCTTCTCGTGGACGACCCCAACTTGCCATTATCTACTTAATTTTAGATAGCTATTATATGTATATATATGTATGTATATGATTAGTATGTTTTCTCCTATATATGTGTAAACACTTGAAAAGATCCCTCTTCTCGAGGACGACCCCAACTTGCCATTATCTACTTAATTGTAGATAGGAAGTATTAGGGCTTAATAGTATTAACTTTGAGAGGTACGGAGACGACCTCCCAGCAACCTCGCCATTCAACTTTGTTGTCCTTGTCTTTGTCAAGGATTCAAATCGGTATGTCTACAATTCTAGGTTTTCATATTTGATCGTAGTTCTTCTGCGTTTTTGCTTGATAATCTTTCATAATTGATTTTTTATTTAATTACTGTAGTCTATGGGTAGGGCAAAGGGTATAGGTTCATGATTTCCTCCTAAAACCGGTGTTGATATCATCAAGGGAAAAAAAAGGAGGTTTCTCATAAACCTAAGAAGTTGACTCAGCATTTTCCTTCTCCTGGTTCATTTTTTTGTTTGTGTTTTGAATATTTGGAATTTTGCGCTTTTTTTGTTCTTGTTGTGTGTATGTGTATTTTTCAGTCTTGTTGTTGTTGACTTTTTTAGAGTATGCTTATTTTTTTAATTTGTATGTCAGATCTGAATGTTTTGAGTCTTCTTTATAACATGTGTTCGATTTTTAAGACGTTGTATATATTAGTATAACATATGTGGTAGTTAGTTGCACTATTTTTTAATGTATGTTAGCTAGTCCACTGATTGTTTTAATGTGCATTTATTGTCTTAGGAATTGCATATGTTAGTATAACATATGTATTAGTTAGTTATTCGGCATTTTTATTTGTATGTTAGATCCACATGTTTTGACTCTGTTTTATAATGTGCACTTATTGTCTTAGAAGTTGCATATGTTAGTATAATATATTCATTAGTTACTTACTCTGTTTTTTTTTAAAAATTTTACTGAAACCAATCGACTGATGGTTATAATGTGCATTGGCTGTCTTAGAAATTACATATGTCAGTATAACATATGTATTAGTTACTTACTCTATTTTTTTTATTTCCACTGATTGTTAGCTACTCATTGTTATTCTTCTGATTTGATGGGATGTATTTTTTTACATTACAAGTTGCTTATGTTAGTTTAATATATGTATAATTTAGTTATAATGTGAACGTTAGATTATGTTGCTTACTGACTTTCAGACAATGCATGCATTTGTTCCCTTACAAGCTGCATATATTAGTATACTATATGCTTTAGTTAGTTATACTGTGTATTTTTCAAAATTATGTTTCTTACTGGCTGTCAGACTATGCATGCATTTTTCAATTACAAGTTGAATATGTTAGTATGCTCTATGCATAAGTTTCTATCCGTGTGGCATATGATTCTTTTTAGCTATGTCTGAAAGAGGGGAAGATTCTAAGATAGAAAAAGGTAATTGTAAATTTTTTTGTTTACATTTATTTGCTTATACATTTACTTATTTAAGTGTGTTATGTTGTTTAGATCCTAAGCCACTGGTTAGAAAATCTAAAAAGAATGATGAACCTTCTCTTCAAGATGAGTTGAAGAAGGTTCAGCAGTCTTATGTTTCAGTAGGTTATTTTATCTCCTATATATGTTGTATTTTATTTAAAGTGAACGACCTGAGAGACCCTCTAACTATGGCCATTTGACCCTTTTGCCCCCCCCCCCATTTTTGTTCAATCAGTTTCATCCCCGAACTAAAAAAACCATCCACTTATCAAACTTCCGTCCATTCTATCTGTAATTTCTCATTTTGCTTCATTTTCTGAAGTCAACCTGACTTTTGAAGGGGTAAAAACATATTTCTCAATTTTTTACATCTAACTTCCTAATTTATCTCAGCATTTAAGATCCTCCAACCGAAACTCTCGTTTTCATATTTTCTCGCACCAATTCCTTCATTTTATCTCCTTCTCGCACAAAATCTGCCACAATCTCGTTACAGTTAGGTTAGATTCTCTGATGGCTCGAAGCGGCAAATCTGGAAGCATTGGAAATAGTTGGGTTTGTAGTAGAAGTGATCGCGTCGATGATAACATATCACAAAATTTGATCTGCAACTGTGGGCTCCAGGTGAAAATGTTTACGTCTTGGACCGACTGAAATCGAGGAAGGCGATTTAATTGCTGCAAGTTGCCGAAGGTTAAACAAGATAGTACAGTCAAATTTCTTATGTGGATTAACAAATTCGCTGTTTTGTTGCTAATTCTAAATAAAAATTGTGCCTTTTGTATTTCAAGTTTATATCTTCGCGTAATTGTTGTTTTTCGAATTGAAGGCTAATGGTTGATGTTTCTGGGAGTGGATCAATCCTGGAGTGTGTCCTAAAGCAGTGGAGGTTATTCCCAGATTGTTGAAGAGAAGAAATTGTTTGGAAGAAGAAGTTCACAAGTTGACAAACTTGCAAATGAAGCAGCAGCTATGCTGGAGAAAACTAATTGCAAGAATTGGAATTTTAGCTTTAGTGTTTGGATATTCTAGTCTTAATTAGTGCAATTGTTTTAGCTATTACTTCTCATTGATTTCCTACCTAATTAGTGCAATTGTGCAAGTGTAGTAGGTATTGCTTCTCTTTTATTTGGATGTCATTGCAAGTAGACCTAATGTTGATTTTGAGTTGGTCGAAGAAGATTAATGAAAATGGTAAGCCGTTTAGATGGTTTTGTTTTGATCTGCTCGAATGTCTTGAAACAAAATTGAATCATGTTTATGGTGTTTCTTTTGAGTTCCATTGGTGAAGATGATTGGAAATGGAACTTCCTTGGTTGTTTGTAATTCAGTGGTGCCTAAAAACAGAGCATTGGTGTATTGGTGAATAAAAACAGAGGTGTGAAATACCCATGTAATGGGGTCAAGAAAAAAAAAGTTGACAATTGAAATGCATAAGAGAATAGATCTTAAACCTTCATTCAAATGAACATTCATTGTAAGCCAACCAACATATTACCAATTCAACAAATGCACTAATTGCATTGAGGCAAAAGAAAGGGGGGTTCACATGTCTCCTTTTTTTACTACCTATCCAGCACAAACAATAAGAAATCATTCAACATAAGTGGGCACAAGTACACCCATTAGTGGGAATCTTTTACAATCCAAAAGATAAGATAATAGCAAAAGAAGATGATGCCCAATCCCAAACTAATCTAAGCTTGTCTTCCTCTTTTATTTGGTGGCCTCCCTCTCCTTTTTGAACCTCCAGGTGTACCTCCACCCCTTTTCCAATTGCCCATGGTGAATAGTATGGGCTTCCCTAAATAAGAGTAGTTTGCATTAATTGTTGCCTTATCTCCACCTGTCACAGAGTGCCTTTGTGATCTCCTGAGAGGCTGTGGATGTGGATTTTCATTGGAAGTAGTTGCAGTGGAAGTTTCTGTGGTAGTAGCAGTTTTTTGGGAAGTAGAACTGAAGAAGAAATGTAGGTTAGGTACTGATTTCATAAAAAAAAAGTTAATCAGATTTGATTTTGTCAATAATAGAAGTTGAACCTGAATGTTTTCCCCTTTTTGTGGTTGTTCTTGGTTCTAACTCCTCCTCTCTTCCTAGTGCGGATCTGCACAATTAGTTTCGAAATTAATGTTTGAAAATGAAAGGAACAAAAAATTGTTAGTATATTACTTACCTTAGTAGTCGGTGATGGATCTATGGCTGTTTGCTGGGGTTGTTCGGGTGTTGTAACATTTCGTGTATGAAAAAACGATTTCCCAATTAGTTTGTTAATTGTTGTACAATGTTTTTGGAAATTTCTTGAAAAATATGCCAAACACACCTAAGCGGCTGTAACTATTGTTTGTGGACATATTTTTGGAATTGTGGCCCTCAACCTTCTATGTATTTTATCCATAAGCAACTTCCTAATTGTGTCCATTAAGGTGAATATTGGCTTATCCCTAGCATCTAAAATGTAACCATTGAAAACCTCATAAATATTGTTAGTCAGCATATCACACTTAGTATGGTGTGAGAAGAAGGCATTACACCAGTGCATAGAATGGGGAGCTTCTTTCAAAGACTGGTATACTGAGGGGTCGAAAGCCTCTAGCTCTGCTATCATTTCTTTGTATAGCTCCTCTGTAGCACTCCCAACAATTGACCATAACATCCCCTTCAACACCTTGTGTGTGTGTTTTTTCTTAAAGTTGTGGTGTAGGTGAGCCACACAGTAGTGGTGAGTTGCACCGGGAATGACTTTAGTCAAAGCTCTGTCCAAACCCTACAATACAAAGCAAGACAAATAGCCAAATGTCACAAAATCAAGAAAAAATTACTAAATCAGTCCAAAATCTGCTCTAAATCAGTTCATAATCACTACCAAACAAGTACTAAATTAGTACATAATCAGTACAAAATCAGACTTAATCCTAATCACATAATAAGTATTAACTCACAAAATCTTACCTTTTGCTGGTCAGACATGAATGTGAAATGATGCTCATTTTGGATGTCGAGATCATTCCGAAGGAGCTCCAAATACCAAGTCCATTAGGGGGTGGCTTCCTTCTTAACCACTGCTCATGCAAGCCACCTCCGCACCCCGTTTCTCACAACTCCCAGCCCTTTAACCTTCATCACAACTCCAAGCCACCTCTTTATGTATAGTACTCTCTCACATCCCATCTTCCACACTAATTAATCCAATATAAGCCCTTAAACCTTTATCACCACTATCAGCAACATCTATCTCTATAATACCCTCTCCCATCTCATCTTCCACACAAATTGCTCCACTGCCAGCCACCCCTTTCTCATGAGTCTCAGCAACACAAATTACAGTAATAATTTTGTTGCACTTCACCCATGTGCATATCTCCTTGATTTCTACATCCCCATGTATACGATACAATCCTAGGTTTATAGGAAAACCAAGTTCAACTATCCAGAACTTCTACCTCCCTTCCACACTAATCTTAGCTGACATTTCCTTAAGATCTTCTAGTGAGAACATATCTTTGTCGACATTGTAAACAAAATCTACAGTTCCTCCCGCATAACAGATTACCTTACCACCTGCAAACTACCCTCTGTGTCTAAGTTTGATGGAAAAAGTATTAAACAAACTCATTGCATATCAATGAAACACACTGATTGTAATCATTACATTTAAAACTAAACAAAATATTATCATGTCTTATATGCATTCAATGAGATGATTCTGAAAATAAACTTTGAGGTCTTTTGCCCTTTTATTTATGTGATTATGTTTGTTTTTTTTAATATGTGCTTATACAGCTTTTGTTTTTGATTTTTTGTGTAGTAGTTGCAATTGCACGTAGGTCTGCCAAAATTGGTGGTGGTGCTACTTCACAAATTCTAGTTCCTGCTGTTCCTAAGCAAGCAAATAAGAAATAGATGAATATGAGTGTGAAAAAGTTGAAGGATGGTGAAGGTGGATTAACTGTGAGTGAAGGTTGATCAACTCCGAAATTTGACTATGCCACGCTACTGACTAATGTTATTCAAATTAGTAGAGAATCAGCTGGTGTTGATGAGAGTTATGAAGGTGGGGGTTCTAAGGTTTGTGCGGAGGTTCTAAGGTCTGTGCTACTATTTGTTGTTTCGTGACCTTCCTCCGAAACTACAACCTCTTCCTCTTCAAAACCTACTCCAGTTTTAACTTCTTTCCCCTATCAGTTTTAGCATCTTTTCCCATATTATTATTCCTTGGTTTTAGCACCCCCTTTCACACAATTCTCAGCTCTTATCCACCCCTTTCTCACCACTATCAGCACCCCGTTTCTCACAACTCCTAGCCCTTAAACCTTTATCACCACTCCAAGCCATCTTGTTTTGTATAGTACCCTCTCCCATCCCATCTTCCACACTAATTAATCCAATATGATCCCTTAAACCTTTATCACAACTATCAGCAACATCTATCTCTATAATACCCTCTCCCAACTCATCTTCCACACAAATTGCTCCACTACCAGCCACCCCTTTCTCACAAGTCTCAGCAACACAAATTACAGTAAAATTTCTGTTGCACTTCACCCATGTGCATATCTCCTTGATTTCTACATCCTTATGTATACGACACAATCCTAGTTTTACAGGAAAACCAGGTTCAACTATCTAGAACTTCAACCTCCCACTCATCCCAATCTTAGCTAACATTTACTTAAGCTCTTCCAGTGAGAACATGTCCTTGTCGACATTATCAAAAAAATCCACAGTTCCTCCCTCATAACGGATTACCTCACCACCTGTAAACTACCATCCATGTCTCAACTCGATGGAAAAAGTATCAGACAAACCCGTTGCACATCAATGAAACCCACTAATTACCATCATTACATTCAAAATTAAACAAAACATTATCATGTCTTATATGCATTCAATGAGATCATTCTGACAATAAACCTTTTTCTACCAAAAACATATGACAAAATCATAAGCCCACAATGCTGTCAGTTGTAAAGACACCTCAATTTACAGTATTCAAATCCCAAAAATATAGTGACCCATATTCAAATAACAAAAACCCTAGCCCTGAGCGACACAGTGCCAAATCAAAATTTTGGTTACAAATGTGATGATATCATACATTTTCAATGATTAAGGAGTAATCGAAGCTTACCGTACTCTTTCCGATGATAAAACTTAGCACTCTTTGAACGAACGACCCATACCATTTCAAGATTAGCAAACAGTGCAAGTAGGTAATGAAACTTCAACGATTACTGCGCTTTTACATACTAAGCACCAGTTTAACCTTTTCAAAAGGAAGCTTCGGTTCGTGGGTAAAGATAATTTTGAAAAGGTTAAAATTTGAGGTCATTCGCAAATTTGGAAAGGCTTTTCTAGGTTCGTTGTCTAAAAGAATTAAATCATTCCAATTTTAGGAATCCAGATGGACATTTCAGGAAAGACATTTTTACCCTTTTAAAATTCAGGTTGACTTTAGAAAATGGAGCAAAATGAGAAACTGGAGGACAGAATGGATGGAAGTATGATAAGTGGATGATTTTTTTAGTTCAGGGATGAAAGTAATCAAAAAATTGGTGGGAGGGCAAATGGGTCAAATGGCGATAGTTGGAGGGGCTCTGAGGTCGTTCACCCTTTTATTTATGTGATTGTGTTTGTTTTTTTAATATGTGCATGTACAGTTTTTTATTTTGATTTTTTTTGTAATAGCTGCAATGGCACGTAGGTCTGCCAGAATTGGTTGTGGTGCTACTCCACAAATTCCAGTTCATGTTGTTCCTAAGAAATAAAATAAGAAATAGATGAATGTGAGTGTGAAAAAGTTGAAGGATGGTGAAGGTGGATCAACTTTGGGGTGAAGGTTGATCAACTCAGGAATTTGACTGTGACACACTGTTGATTGATGTTATTCGAATAAGAAGAGAGTCAGCTGGTGTTGATGAGAGTTGTGAAGGTAGGGGTTCTAAGGTTTGTGCGGAGGGTTCAAAGATTGCTGATGGGGATTCAGTTGTAGCTAGTGAGGTCTCTACAGCTGTTAATAGGGGTACATTGGCTAGTGAAGATGGTGGTTCTCTAGCAGCTGATGTAGAGAAGGAAGCTAGTGGGGGTTTAGAGGGTTGTGAGGGTGCTAAGGCTGTTGATGGGGATGTAGTGATTAATGTGGATAGGGTAGAGAAGAAATATATTAGTGAGGTTTTAGATGTGATGATGATAATGCTACAGCTAGTGTTGAAAGGGTTAATGCTAATGTTAGTGTTGAAGGGGAAGGAGTTGATGGTAAAGGTGGTTCCAAGGATGTTGAGGATGATTCAGTAGATAATTCAATAGATGATGATATGGTTAGAGAGTTTATACACTAATATCTTTATGATTTGGATGCAGTTGAGAGGGAGGAAGCTCAATCTGCTGTGGTTGTACATGAGAGTGGGGATGATAGGAATGAGAGTGAGGATGCTCGACCTGATATGACCGTGCTTGAGGGTGAGGATAATAGGAATGAGAGTGAGAATGCTCGACCTGCTGTGGTTGTGTGTGAGAGTGAGGATGCTCAACCTTCTGTAGTTGTCTTTTTTGAAGGAAGGAAGGAGATTTTCCCAACTAGTAAGAAATGAAGGTAGTAGCTGCTAGTCTTCGAAGCAGAGGTTACCGGTTGGTTTGAAGAAGAAGTCCCTGGTTGGTATGAAGAAAAGGTCTGCATCTGTTCAGTTGAGCAAGCAGAAGGGTAAATAAATTGTTAGTGAGTCCCTTACTGGACAGTTCAAAAGGAAGGCAAAAGAAATAGCTGCAAAGGCATCTGCTATGATCATGAAGAAGACAATGACAAAGAAAGTTGATGTTAAGAAATCTGTTAGGGTTGTAAAGAATTCTGGTGAGAAAGTGATTGTGAAGGCGAAGAAGTTGTTGAAGTTGCTAAAAAACCTAGTTTGAAGAGGATAGCAGATAGTAGTGTTGGTGAAGCTTGGACCGGGAAAAATAGTTGCTGCTGAGGGAAGACTTGCGAAACAACATCGCAATCGTCTGAAGAAGCAGGTGATTGAACATATTTATGATGAGGGTAACACGTAAGTGTTGTTTTTTTTTGTTTACGGTGTTATTTTAATATATTATAACATGTATTTGTTTAATAAAATGTTGCATTTGATAATATTCAGTGTTTACTTGTTATTCGCAGTTTGTATGTCTCCAGTTTTATTTTCCTACATGTTGATAATAAACTATATTTTTTAAAAATAAAATTTTCATATATTAATATTCATAGTGTATTTTTTTATTTATTCCTATGTAAATGTTCTTATCCAAAAAAAAATTTCTTGAATGTTATTTTAGAAACTATATTTATTTGTTTAAATATTGCATATGTTAATCTTCATGATGTCTAGGTTAAGTATATCATGTGTGAATGGTTATTGTTTACAAATTGATCTTTGTGTGTTAGATTGAAACTTACGTTTTGCATATATTAATTAGTATTATGAATTTATTAGTAATTTTTGAAACTATGTATGCTTACTCTTGTCATATTAAATTTCTTTTAGGTTTGCTAAAAACTTCTCTACTAGCTACTATCCTTCGAAGCTTAATTGATGCCCTTAGTCCTGAGCAAAAAGTTGATGTTGAAGAGATAGGTTTTGGTAGACTTCTTGATTTTGACATTTCATTTCCTCCTTTTGGAATTGTTCCTTGGCTGGTTGACAGGTTTGATTTTGTGGGCCGATTCCATATTTTTAAGTCTGACTTCATATTTTTCTAGGCTGATTTTATACCTTTTGTTCTAGGTTTGATCTCGTTGGCTGTGTTTAAGAAACAACTAGCTCCAAGTACACTATTATCCCTGATGATGTGTTTGATATATTTTGTATTCCTAGGATTCTGGGGTGTCTTGTGGGTCTGGTTAAGAATAATGAGAGGGTTGTGTCAAGGGATGTGAGCATTATGAATAGATGGAGGGCTAAATTAGATGGTGATAGACATAGCAATCCAAGGGAATTCGTAAAACTGCTGATATTTTTTTGATGAGCTGGTGAAACTACGTAGTGGTGGTGATCATTTTGAAAGATACGTTTTGATGTATGTGATGTGCACTTTCTTTGCCCCAACTACGAGAAATTTGGTAGATTTGAAGCTTGTGGGTGCTTAGAGAATGTTGGGATTATTAAGAGTCTTGATTGGTATGGTTTAGTGCTGGATCGTTTGTGTGAGGGTGTTGGTAGCTTTAAATTAGCTTCTATCAAAAGTCATGTGTCCTACATGTACATGCATTGGTCAAAAAAATCTTTGTAGAAGATGGCACATTATCTTGAGAAGATGGGTTATAATAAGGGACTTGTAGTAGAGGCCGGGTATCCTTTAACCAAGGATGGGATGCTGAAAGAGAAAAGTAGTTGTCGGCAATCTGAGGGAATTCGTGATGAGAATGTTGGTTTTGAGAGGTTGCGTACTCCGACTGGTGCATTTGATGGCATTTCTCTAGAGACTGGAATCATTTCGTATTGCATTCCAAATGGTGTGTGACCAATGAGGATATTGAGAAAGCTTCCAGTAATGTAAGTCTTTTTTTGTCTGTTTTTACACTTATTTAAAATTAGTGCATGTTGTTGTAAAACTAATGCAGATTAGACTTAAACTAATGCAGTTTATAGATCATATATTTTTTTTAAACAATTTTTGTTTTTTTTGTTGGAATGACCTTTGTTCTTTTCTCCCAGTTCTGCATTGGGCCTGTCTCATTTTCAAACGAGACATGGAGGTTATTACACAAGTTTTGGTGCAAAATCTTGAGAGAGAAAATGCCAGTCACATTTTGCAACCACAGCCAAAGCCACAACCACAACAAAAAGGCGCAAATGAGGATCCTGAGCATGTCAAGATCACACAGAAAGTTATGGAAGACCCAAGGGCACATGAGTGGGTTGATAGGATTGTTGAAGAATACATGAGGAAAAATTTTTCTTTGATTACTTCATTCTCCCTTAGGATTGAAGGACTTGATGATCTCTATCTATGGCATCTTTTAATTAATTTTGGATGGTTTACAATCAGCTTATTTTGTGACTGATTGGTTTGGGGGTAACATGCGAAGCAAATTTGTGATGCTGTTTTAGGATTTGTTTTTTATGGTTGAAGGTTGTATGAAACAAATTCATGTTGAATGTTTAGAAGTACTATTTGTATGCTTATTAATATCAAGTTACATTTTCAATTATTTCATGTGGTTCCTTGTGTTGATTGTCTGAGCTTATAGTAAAACAAATGCATGGTTAATAAATTACAAGTGTAAACTAAGTAATTTTACATGTATTCAATGGTTTTCATATCACTAAAATTATGTGAAATATAATGTAAGTCGATTGTAGGAAACTAATGCATGTTGAATGTTAAGAAGTAATATTTGGATGCTTATTAATACCAAGTGACATTTTAGTTATGTTATGTGGTTTATTGTGTTGATTTTCTGAGCTTATAGGAAAACAAATGCAATTCATAGGTTAATAAATTACAGTTGTAAGCTAAGTAATTCTACATCAATTACTTGGTATTCAGTGATCTCATATCACTAAAAGTATGTGAAACAAAGGTTGGTACTTGGGCAAGCAAAATAAATGCAAGTTATAATTTGATAAGTTATAGTTGTAAGTTAAAACATACAGTATGTTATTCAATGTATAAAATATTTTAAGTTAATGAAAATCAAATACAATACATAAATAAATAAATGCAACATGTATCCTAAACAATGCTAGTTTTACAGTGTCTTTACGTCTGGCATTTTTGTGCCAAATTCAGTAGTTTCTTCCTTGGTTTTTTCTTTTCCATGCCCGACTTCAGCCGTTTTCCTCTTCCTTCTATCTTCACTTGGGCTGGATCTAGTACCTTAGGTGCTCTTCTTATGGTTGAGTTGCACTGGCTACTTGTGGGTGATTGTTCAACGACATTGGTCTTTGATGCCAACAATTATTCTATTCTTGTTGAGCATGTGGCAAACATCTCTTAAAGAGTGCTTTTAGCCTCTAAGTTTCCTTCACTTTTTAGAACTAGATTGTATAATTTACTGGACATATGTTTCCTCTATGAAACTGCACCATTGATGCTTTCTGATAATTACTTTCCTCGACAAAGAACCATGTTCCATACTTCTGTTTTGGCCTTTTTTGTCCATCTTTTGAGGATGTATTTCTCTGGTATAACTGTGATAGATTTGAGGTGCAATAAGAATGTGAAAGCACAGTATACGTGACACCTCAAAGCATTTTCATTTGCATTGTACTTCAAGTAGCCTTATCTTCACTTTTGTACTCAACTGTCTCGTATTTAGATTCATCATATTCTAGGCTAACTTCATATTTTCTTGATGGTGGTTGTGAGAACACTTCCTTGAACTTAGTTTCCATTGCTAGAGAAAATTCCTTTTGAATCCTTTGTACAATGCAAGTATGTAAATATAAGGAGCATGTATAACCAAACTTGTACAGGCCCAGTTGGTTGGAAACAAATGCACTGTAAGTTAACAATTTTGGGTTCTAGGCTAAATAATACATATTCTTAATGTAAAAATACCTTCTTTGTTTTCAAATTTTGGCTTTGCTATCGTACGTGTATTTTCTTTTTCCACTTCATCTCTCCTCCACTTTCTGATTGTTTGGTTGAAGAGCTCATATAAGTGAGTGAGTGTTGTTTTTTTAACCGAAGCTTAGTGTGTGGTTGGTTCTTTCGCATTGCTGTGATGATAAAATGCCTACTCAGAAAATATTCTTGCTCAATGCCATGCTCTTTTTTTCAGGGATATTGTATAGGCATTGAAACCATGTGCTACTTTCCAGCTTTTAAGTGGCGATCATCGAGGTCTATTTTTCTTCAAATTCTGCTGGATCACCACATCTTTTCATACAGCAGTCTAAAATGCTTTTAAATGATTGATATTTCTTTAATCTCTCATAATGCTGTATTGAATTCTGTTTTATATGCCATAAGCACAACCTGTGTTGTGTTTTGGAAGACCTGAAAGTTGTACCAAGAAATGGAAGTTGATTAGTATATGAATTTACAAGTAACTAATTAGTTATATAGCATAAGTTATACATACTGTAAGCTAACACGTGTTGAAGCTAACATTCCCTACTCAGTTTCAGGTCTGTAAGCAATAGAATTTCAAAAGTTACATCATTTTCAGGAAATCTGTTTTTTAAACTAACAAGTGAAGCTTATAAGCTATTTAATACATACTGTAAGGTAACATTTACAGTTTCTAACAGTTCATATTCGTTCTACAACTATGAGATACAAGCACCCCTATCAAAGGGCTTGTGAGCTCTAACATTCAACTTATAAGAATGACTAGATAAAACCCGTGCTCATGCACGAATTATGAATGAAAACGAAAATTATAAGATAATTTATAATTTTAAAAATTAATAAGTAATAAATAAAGGGCGAGCGACTTCAGGGGGCCCTGAACTCCCTTCATCTTCCCATTTTAGCCCCTTATCTCTTTTTTTTAATACTTTTAGTCCCTCAACTGACAAAACTGTTAAATCGTAGCCCTTCCATCCAATCAAAGCATTAACCTTAGTAAAAAATGTTAATTTTAAGGGCAAATTAGTAATTTTCCTTTTCCTTTTCCTTTTCTCATTTTCTTTTATCCTTTTTTCCTCCTTTTATTTTTCCTTTTCTATTTTCCTTATTTCCTTATCTATTTTCCTTATTTTCTTACTCATTTCTTTTCTATTTTTCTTATTTCAATTTTCCGCCACCGTACTCCTCCTCCCATCCGCTGTCCTCCGTTGCCTACCGCCACCCTACAACCTCTCCCACCACCATCTAATCTCCTTCCCATGGGAGGTCATCGCCGTACCTCTCAAAGTTAAATTTATAAGCCCTAAATGCTTACTAACTACAACTAAGTAGATAATGGCAAATCGGGGTCGTCCACGAAGAAGGGGGGGTTTTCTTAAGCATTTAAACATAAAAGGGTGATATTATGCAAGAAGTAAATATATATATACATATATAAAATCAAGTAAAAGGGGGGGGATTGGTTGGTTTTGTTCCTAAGTTATGAAATTAAAAGGACAAGATTACTAGCAAAGCCAAGTAACTATGCCATCAAGCAAACTAAGAAAAAGGGTTTAAAACTACAAAAAGACAAAGCCTTAGGGGCAATTAATATCAACTTACAAACCTAATGTAGATCATTGAACCATTCACTCATTCTATCACATTTGTTACCTATGTGGAATGTTATCACTTCACATTCGAAGATCAACATTCATTCCTTCTTAATAGTAATTTGCAAGACAAACAACGACCATTTGCAAACCTGGTTGACAATCACTCTAAACAAACCACACCATAGAGGTATTTCATCAATGACATTTCACACGAAGGACCATAGATTTGATAACAAGTCTTCTACCAAAGACAAAACCATTTAACCAAACACAGCATTCATTAAGCTAAACCTTGAACAAACCACATTCAAGATTCAACCTTTCATTGCATCTATAGGATAAATATGAGTACAATCCACATTAACATACTTATCTAGCAAGAATCACAACATATTATGCACAAGAAGTTCTAAGTTCATGTTATAGGATTTTCATGCCAAAGAGCTAAGGAATTTGTCACTTTCCTAACACCCTAACACTTCAATCATACAAACACTTCTTATTCTCAAACAACCCATGGCACAAATGAAGCGAAACATAGCATTAAGAACACATGAATACTAAATAACAAAGCCTTCAAGAACAAGTGAACAATCTAATCACTACTTTCACTACTTGTTGTGAAGATAAATCTTCCATCCTCTTTAGATAGTAGTTTGCAAGAGTGTATTTGACATCTCTTGTCAAACCTCAGCAATGACTCCCTTAGTCGAAACACGACTAAAAGTATCCCATTGATGGCATTGAACACGAAGATCAACAAGCTTGGCAACACTTATAAACACTACACCGTGTCTAAGCATTTAACCAATTCATGCATTTACACAAGATTAATGAAGAAGAATCGACATTCATAGACGTATCTTATTTGCTACAAACAACAAACAAGAAAACGAGTTCAACATCATCACATTCATCTAGAAATTATCACCACATCCACATCATTAAGAAGCTCTAACTCATGCTCTTGGATTCCATAATAAAAGAGGGAGGAATTAGCTACTTTCTCCCAACCCTAACAAGTAATTATACAAGTAATTCATATACTCAAACTTCCAACAACATTAATGCCATTAACAATTCACATTCAACGCTCAATAAATGCACAATATCAAAAGCAATAAATAGATGATTATGATTCTCAAGACATTAGCAAGGAGGTCTCAATCAACTGCTCACAAGATTAAACTAACCTAGATGATGAAAATACGTGATTAACCTACAAAAACTAAGAAAAGAAAGAAAGGGAGAACTAGGGTTTGAACCCAGAAAAATCGCAGGAAGAAGAAGGGTTGAAGAGAAGAGGATAGGATTCGGTATTTATAGTACAAAAAAGTAAGAAAGTTTCTGGTCACTCGTCCATCGCGAGCCATGACCAATCCGCTGCGATTCGCGACCGAGCCCAGTTTCAGCATCTTGATTTCTTTCTTCTTTTTATTTCAAGTCCTCATCTTCACTTCACTTATCTTCAATTCTTCAAGTCTTCAAAAACTCAAATACAAGTCTTCGAGTCTTTAAATCTTCAAAGTTATTCTTTAATGTCTTCAAACTCTTGAAACAAATTTCCTTGTCACACAAAATCCTCTAGAAAAGTAATGAAAGCGTAAAAGTCGATTTTAACTCTTCTTAGAGAATTTCAAGGAAAAATGCCACATCTAGAGCACAAAAGTGTACAAAAGTGAATCCTAAAAGTCCTAATATAACCATATAAAATGGGCACATCAAACCTCCCTGTACTTAAACCTTACTCTCCCTCGAGTAAGAAAAGATTCAAGCATACAAAGGAAATCATATGTCCATATCCTAAACTAATATTCCCCCAATCAAAATCTCACAAAAATTCTCAATATCGTTAATCCCACGATCAAATCTCAAATGAGAATTTTTCACACACACAACCCTAATTCCTAAATCTAACCAAACCTACCCCATATCAATTCACTACCCATAAAACGTTTCAAAGTACTGAATTAATAATCCCAAAGTCCAATGACACAAAATGAAGTCAAAACCATATGAAAGGTTCAAGCACATACTTCACTTCATACCAATATATCAACCAAAATCTAATGACACAAAATGAAGTCAAAACCATAAAGGAGGTTCAAACACATACTTCACCCCATTCCAATATATAAACCAAAACGAAGTATAAAAGTATTAAGAATTTCATAAACATAATTCATTTTTCAACCCGCTAAGTTACCCAATCCCAAGAGGTCTCAAGATGTTGAGCTACCCGATCCATCCATATGACAACCGCAACCTTGTGACTCCAACACCGGTAAATGAGTGAAATAATAGCATTTTCATTTTCTCTCTCTTTCTCTCATTTTGCCTAGTAGTCCTTTTGGGTTTTCATCCTAGCCACACATCATGTTTCTTTGGCACACATCTCACCTTTTTCTGCACATTTAGCCTCTCATTTTTTCCTAGGTCGCCCTTTTGGGTTTTTGACCTACCCGGGCCCCCAATGTTGCCTAAGTTGCCCTCTCGGGTTTTCAACTTAACGGTTTTCTTTTTAAATATTTCTTTTTCTTTTTTTCAAAATTTTAATTTTTCAATTTTTTCTTCTTTTTTCTCTCTCATGTTTTTCCAATAAAAAGTAGCAAAAAAGAATTCCAAATTAAGCTAGTATGCATTGAGTCCTCTAACCCATCCCCGCACTTAAAACATTACATTGCCCTCAATGTAAACATGTAAGGCAAGAACAATAAAACTCAAGGTAAGAGGTAGAGTGACATCCGTTTCTCCGCGTAGTCGCCGTTGATACGGCGCAATCCCATGTATTTGTATAGAATCGGTCCCAAAATTGGTTTCAGAGCTGGAAGGGGGAGCAAAAGTGTCGTAGAACAACTCACCCCTCGAGTAAAACGTTGTCCCCTTGGTGCCGTTTGATCAAGACTAACACCACAAAGAACATCATCAAACTCACAAGTACATAAGGATTTGTAATACTAATTTAGCATCAAAAGTTAATAACCTAGTATTCTCAAAGAACAACCAATCCATCATGCAATCATCACTATAATATTGTCCAATAAAAATATCCAACATACATCGACACATATCCAAGCATCATTATATAATATAGCAATTACAGTCACAGTGATGTAATCGACATACTACAATCAACAAAGGTACTATAAAGAAGCAAAAATATTCATATGTCAATATATGTAGGATGGTGGAGGAATGAGTGGAGGTGTGGTGGTTCTTGGGAGTATTTGATGGAGAAGAAGAAATTATTATGCAATGTTTAAACACAGTTGAAAAGTTGGTTTCTCCATCGCGACTCACGACAGTATTGGTTGCAACTCGCGACCAAACCATCGCGACTCGCGATATGTTGGGTCTGTGAGCTCAATTCTTCCAAAAAATTTCTGATTTGGTCGCAACTCACAACAGCCCTGTCGTGACTCGCTATGGCCATGTCACGTCTCGCAAAAAGCTGATGCTGGGAGTTCCTTTTTGCTCCCATATTCATCACGAATCACGACGTATCTGTCACGACTCGCGACGATAGGGTTTCCCAGAACATAGAAAGAATTTATTTTTTCTTACCAACTTTCCAAGCTTTCTTCCCTTTCTCATGGATCTCATTCCGTCATCTCCTCCATCTCCTCCAATTCAATGCACTTCACTTTGCTACAAAATCACAGAAAAACACACCGTAAAAAAGAACAAGACAAAATAACAAAAACTAAAGAACAAAAACTAATATAAAGGCTGAATTTATTTACGTCATCAGCACGATAGAGCTCTATATTTTTAAGGTCATCGGCACTACCCTAATGTTATCCATATGATGAAAGCTTGAACCCCTTCATCATGAGCATCCAAAAGTAGAGAGGTGGGGGTACAAAACTTTCAAAAGGAAAGTCTTGTTGAGGTGGAGATGGTTTAAAGGGAGTTAGGTGGTTAGGAAGTTTGGGGTAGTCTTTTGGCTCATCTCTTGTTTCCCTCAAAACTTCCCAAAATGGTGGAGGAGGTTAACTAGTTAGGGGTGGGGGTGACGATGCTAATGAATGTAGCACAATTACCTCTTCCTCCTATTCTTCATCCTCAACAACCAACTCCTCATCCCTTCGAGCTCAAGCTCATTTCCCATGGTGACCTCACTCACTGAATCCTTGAGTTCTACTTGGGATGGTGTATTTTTGGAATCACGAGCTTCCATTCGGACCAACGCTTCTAATATACTCCTTGCATGCCCCTCAATGGTCTCAACACTAGAGGAGAGCTTAGTGTCTGGCTCCTCACTAGTAAAGTTGTTTAAGTTTTCTATTACATTCATGACTTCCTCACGTGTCAAACTTGAACTTCCTTGTTAGGCTTGGTTGTGGGGTATGGTATATGAGAGGTCATCGTCGTACCTCTCAAAGTCAATACTTTTAAGCCCTAATGCTTCCTATCTATAATTAAGTAGATAATAGCAAGTCGGGGTCGTCCACGAGAAGAGGGAACATACTAAGCATATACATACATAGATACATATAAAAGCATGTAAACAAGGGGGTTTTGGTTTGTTTTTTATCATAAGTTATCAAATTCTCGTGCGACAGAGGCCATGTGAGTCGACAGAGGCCATGCAAGTCGACAGGGGCGTTCTACCATCAATATGTGGATGAAAGTCTTAGTGTGATTAATCATACTGAGGATGGAGTGATCCTTGGATACATTAATGGGATACCAAACCTCGACCCGTACAAAAACCTGGTCTAAAAAAAGATGGAGACACTGTAGCAGCTGCAGGAAATTGTGGAGCAGTATTCAAAAATTGAAGAAGCCACGAAGAGGAAATGGGAAGGGGATAGATGGGTAGAAAATGGGCCTAAACATTTGGAACCCCGGTAAAAAGGCATGACCCCCCAAAGAAAGGATTTGAGATATATATTCCCTTAACCAAGTCCCTGATGGAAACACACTACATCCACAAAGGGATGTTTTGTAACCCCCCCCCCCTGGAAAAGACTACCATAGAAGAAAAGATTTTCCCAAATTTTGTGACCATCACAAAGAATGGGGCCATGACATGAACGAGTGTACCCACTTGAGACAGGAAGTTGAAAGATGTGAAAAAGAGGGTTTACTCCCAGACTGCTTTGAGGGTCCGAGAGGAGAATCCTCCTCGAGGGGACGAGCAAAATGCCGTTGGAAAGGCAAAAAAAAGCCAATCGAGGTGGTAACGAACAACAGGCAAACGACGGACACCATGCAGGGTTTGAGCTGAAGCCGAGGCTCAGCCAGATAGAAATCGGAGGGACGGGGCGAATCACGTGATCAAATTCATCAATGGAGTTGTAGGTGACCAAGCCTCGAACACAATCATCAAAGCCTAATCCCGGTATGTGCCCCCCGGAGAACCCTGTCAGAAGCATTTCCACCTTGAAGAAGTAATTACCTTCTCAAAGGCTGACTCAGTGCCGAGTCGAACCCCTCATACAGACCCATTGGTGATCCATGCAACCATTGGAGACTGTTATGTCAAAAGGGTGTTCGTAGACGACGGCAGCGAGGTTGAAGTAATGTTTGCTAACTATTTTGATCAGTTAGTGTTCGAACGCGAGAGTCTAAGGAGAGCAATCTCTCTCTTGTTTGGCTTCATCGGGAAAAAAGTGCTACCCCCGGGGGTCGTTACCCTCCCAGTTAAAATAGCCTACGGAGACAAGGAGATCACAATTGATTGCAGCTTTGTAGTGGTTAATGATATATCTCCATACAACGTGATACTTGGAAGGCCTTGGATGTGCCAGGCACGAGCGGTATGGTCCCCCTATCATTTGACCATGAAGTTACCCACGAAAAGGGGGATGGCAGTTGTTAGGGGGGATCAACCGGCAGCCAGAAGTTGTTTGGCTATAGCTCTAAAAGAGGCTAGAAAAGAGGATAGGGTGGATTTGATCAACAGAGACATCAAACCCATAGACACGGCATTTTGCTCGTCCTTCCCTCCATTGATGTGTTGGTCGAAGCCATAACAGGATATGAGGTGCCGGCTTTCTTTGATCCTCATAAGGGCTATCACCATATACTCATGGTAGAAAAGGATAAACATAAAACATCCTTCTTAACTGACGGAGGAACATTTTGCTACAGGAAAATGTCGTTTGGGTTGAAGAATGCAGGGGTCATCTACCAAAGGCTGGTCGATAAACTCTTCGAAAAACAAATTAGCAAAAAAATTGAGATATATATTAAGACATGGTGGTCAAAAGTAGGGACTTTGACTAGTTTTTACTGGACCTCGAAGAAACCTTCCAGAAGCTCCGAGAAGGTAATTTGAAGCTAGACCTGCTAAATGCGTAATTGGAGTCGAAACGGGTAAAATTTTGGGATTCATGGTTTCAGAGAGGGGGATCGATGTCAATACTAAGAAAATTGAAGCGTTGGTCAACATGAAGCCCCCCAAAATAGTCAAAGATATCTAAAGGCTTACAGGCTCATTTGCAGCACTCAGCCGATTCCTTTAAAAGTGAGCCAAAAAACACCTATCATTCTTTGATGTACTTTGAAAAGAAAATAGATTCAAATGGATGGATGACTGTGATAAAGCCTTCCGGGAGTTGAAAGAGCACTTACGAAGTCTGCCCACCCTCTTGAAACCAGACAAGGGGGAATATGTATTTATACATCTATGCATCCCTCCCTGGCGATAAGCGCCGTCTTGGTAAAGGAAAATGACAGAGCCCAATACCAAATATACTTTGTAAGCAGGGCTTGCATGGCCTGGAGACCCGATACACTGCCCTCAAGAAGTTAATATTGGCCCTTGTACATGTTGCAAGGCGCCTTCGACCGTATTTCCAAAGCCACGGGATTATCCTGCTCACTAGCCACCCAATCAAACATATGCTTCTAAAGACAGAGGCCTTGAGAAGAATGATGAAATGGGCAATCGAACTGGGTGAGCACGACATCCATTTTCGCCCAAGAACACCTATCAAAGGGCAAGCACTAGTTGACTTCATTGTCGAAAACACTGAACCAATAGTAATCAAAGACGACAATGAACCCCAAGAGACATGGCAGTTGTACGTTGATGGGTCCTCTCACTCCGGAGCTAGTGAGGCCGGAGTTTTACTCACAAGCCCCGATCAGAAAGATTACCCCTACGCTCTAAACTTTGACTTCAAGGCTACAAATAATGAAGTGGAATACGAGGCACTAATCACATGCCTTCGAATCGCTAAAGACTTGGGAGTTTAAAGGCTAGATATTTTTAGTGATTCCCAAATTGTGGTCCTTCAAGTCAAGGGGGAATATGAGGCTAGGGAAAGAAGCTTTCAATGCTATTTGGAAGTGGTAAAGCCCCTCCTCGAATACTTCCACCATTATACCATCACTCAAGTCCTCTGGGAGAAGAATCACAAGGCTGATGCCCTAAGAAAATTGGCCTCGTTTGACCTGGAATTGAAATCTCAGGGGAACTTAATGGTAGATCCGCTAAGTAAGCATAGCTTCGAGGAGGAAGCAACAATAATGGTTGTTGAAGAAGAAAATTGTGGATGACGTCTATTATGAGCTACCTTTGAGTTGAAACTCTCCCGGAGGCCCATCGATGCAAGGAAGGTTAGGTTAAAGGCGTCTAATTATGTGATCTATGAAGACGTCATATATCGCTGAGGCCATCTTCAACCACTCCTATTATGCGTAGCCCCCTTGAAGCTGACTACTTGATTCTTAAAACCCACGAATGGGCCTGCGAAAGTCATCAAAGGGCTCAATCGGTTGCTAAGAATCTTCTCCCGGCTGGATATTATTGTCCAAAGATGTTCGAAGAGGTAAACAAGCATATCCAGGCCTTCCACCAATGCCAAAGGCATGCACCAATCACCCACATCCCCCAAGAAGAAGTGATGAACATTAACAGTTCTAGGCCATTTGACAAATGGGGGATCGATTAGGTGAGACCTTTCCCAGAGGCCCCTTACCACTTTCGGTACCTGATTGTGGCCATAGACTACTTTACAAAGTGGGTCGGGGCCGAAGTCTTGACCTGCATAAAAGGGAAGGCAGTGATTGGGTTTTTTTGGAAGAACATCATATGCTAATTCGGGATCCCTTGAACGATCATAAGTGACAGTGGCTCTCAGTTCATCAATGAACCCTTCAAAAGCTGGTGCAAGGAGTACAAGATCTGTCAAAGGGTCACCAACGTTTACCACCCCCAACCTAATGGGCAGGTAGAGGTCACCAATCGAACCATTGTTAACTGCATTCGATCTAAGCTCTAAGGGGCAGGCGGGAATTGGATCAATGAGTTACCCAGCGTATTTTGGTCGTTCCAAACAACGGAATCATCTGTTGTGGGGGAAATCCCATATTGCCTGGTTTACGGCTCGGAGGCGGTCATTCCAGCGGAGATAAGGCTGCCCACCTTTTGAAAGTTTTCTATAAGTAACAAATGGCAGGAAGCTGGCCCGAGAGGCATCTTCTTGTAGATGGAACGATTCCACGTAGATGGAAGGTCTCCAACCTTAGGAGGTATTACTCTCAAAATCCCAATAGACTTGGGGAGGCCGAAAAAAGTCCTCCCTCTAGGCACCCTTGGGTCGAAGGACGCATTTGGTCAAATAGAATGGTGAGCTGATAGGATTCCTCTGTCTTTGACCATCTTGTAGGGGAGCGTGTTTCTTATAATCAGTTCTTGATTCCAACGAATTTTAACACAAGTTGCCAAGGGGGAAAAAGTTTCCCACTCTCTTAAAATCGGAGTAACTCATATTTGAAGGGCCAACAAAGCCCCATCGAACGTGCAACAAGCGCCCAAGGCACAGGCCTTGTAAACTGTTCGAAGGGCCATCAAAGCCCCGTCAAATGCACAATAAGTGCTCAAGGCATAGACCTTGTAAACTGTTCGAAGAGCCATCAAAGCCCCATCGAGCGCGCAAAATATTCCTCAGGGATGCCAAAAAAAGCCCTCCCTCTATGTACCCTTGGGTCGGAGGACGCCTTTGGTAAAATAGCATGGTGAGCTGATAGGATTCCTTTGTCTTTAACCATCTTGTAATGGACTGTGTTTCTTATAATCAGTTCTTAATTCCAAGGAATCTAAACACAAGTTTCCAAGGGGGGACAAAGTTTCCCACTATCCTAAAATCGGAGTAACTCATATTCGAAGGGCCAAAAAAGCCCCATCAAACGTGCAACAAGCGCCCAAGGCACATACCTAGTAAACTATTCGAAGGGACATCAAAGCCCCGTCGAACGCATAATAAGCACTCAAGGCGTGGACCTTGTAAACTGTTCAAAGAGCCATCAAAGCCCCATCGAGCGCGCAACAAGCGCTCAAGTCACAAACCTTGTAAACTTTTCGAAGGGCAAACAAAGCTTCATCGAATGCGCAACAAGCGCCTAAGACATAGACCTTGTAAAGTGTTCGAAGGGCCATCAAAGCCCCCATTGAATGCGCAACAAGCACTCAAGGCACAGACCTTGTAAACTATTCGAAGAGCCATCAAAGCCTCATCAAATGCACAATAAGCATTCAAGGCACAGACCTAGTAAAGTGTTCGAATGGACATTAAAGCCCCGTCAAATGTGCAAGGCATAGACCTTATCAGATATTCGAAGGGCTAACAAAAAGCCCCATCAAATGCGCAACAAGCGCCCAAGGTTTAGACATTGTAAACCACTCGAAAGATCAACACAATTTGTCGAATGAAGAGTTGGAAGGAAAACAAGTTGAAGAAATTTAGCTTGACTAGAAGGACTATTGCCCTTCATAAAAAAAAGTGCTCTAAAAATAACAAAGGGTAGAAAGTATTATTTTGATAATACAAAGCCATCCCGGCTTACAAATGTATAGATATGGATGCAATATGTATTTAAATATAGCTAGAAAAATATCTATGAGGCTCTTACTAGAGGCCTCCAGACATCGAGCGAAAAAACCTAACGCCTCGATCTCCTCACCAAGTGCTCCTCTTCATCGTCGGAAGAGTGAGCTCAACCTAGGCCGACAATATTACCTCCCATGTGGGTCGATGACCCCCTCTCTTGGCCAGAGACACCAGCTGTGTAGCCTGTTAGGCTAACCCTGGGGGTTGAGGTTGTAGTAGGAAGGGTGGCTTTGGCAGACTCCGACGCCTCACTTTTCCTAAGAATGATGCGAGAAATCGAAGCCCCACTCATTTTTCTCAATCAAGCCAACACCTTTGGGCTTCCCCGTAGGCTTCACGATACTTGGGATTCCAAGTGATGTGTTTTTGCTCTATGATGTTGATGATATCTTGAAGGAACACTTCAAAAACCTCAACCAATGGGGCTTTGACTATCCCAAGTCGGAGGTCGTATGTCCGAACGATGTTGGTAGTCGCTTCGTACGTTTTGTACAATTCAGCATTTGAACAATTCAGCGAGTTCCTTCTCGACTTTCTCCTTGTCTCTATAGGCAGCTCTGATAATGGCCTGATTTTCCTTAATGGTTTTCTTTAAGGCAAGGATCAGATCTCGTCAATATTTTTCTAACCTCCTTCTTCCACTCCTTGAGATTAGCAATGCCGGTCACCAAGGCTGCTCGAGCCACCTCTACGTTTTCTTGAACCACTCGAGCATCTCGCCAGTAGTGCTCGATAGTCTCGTTGAGATGGGAAGACGAGGCCCCCAGCGGCTTTATAAGCCTTAGCGGAGGTGATGCTTGGGATTCCAAGTGATGTGTTTTTGCTCCATGGTGTTGATGGTATCTTGAAGGAACATTTCAAAATTCTCAACCAATGGGACTTCAATAATCCCAAGTTGGAGGTCATGTGCCCAAAGGCTGTTGACAGTCGCTTCGTACGTCTTATACAATTCAGTGAGTTCCTTCTCGACTTTTTCCTTGTCTCTATAAGCATCTCTGATAATGGCTGAATTTTCTTTAATGGTTTGCTTTAAGGCAAGGATCAGATCATGTCGGTATTTTTCTAATCTCCTCCTTCCACTCCTTGAGTTTAGCAGTGGTCACCAAGGCCGCTCGAGCCACCTCTACGTTTTCTAGAGCCACTTGAGCATCTCGTCAGTAGTGCTCGATAGTCTTATTGGGCTAGGAAGACGAGGCCCCCTAGCGGCTTTATAAGCTTTAGGGGAGGTGATGCATTCATGCATCGAGGTGAACATGACTTTGGTAGTAATCTCTTTGAGAACCTGGTTATACCGAGCTTCAAGAGAACGGAAATCTCCCAAAATCTCATCCCTTGTCGCGGCCAGGGAATCCTTTTCTTCCCTCTAATGACTCAGAGCATTGGGGAGTTCTTTCTATCTTTTTTGGAGTTTATTGTGCCATAACTAAGTTTACTATGTGCTGCTTGAAGCTCCTCTTCGAGCCGAATGAACTTGTACCAAAATTGATAGGCTTTGATTCGATACTCACATGCTCATTCCTTAATCTGGTAGTACTATTCTTTCATAACTTTGAAAAATATGTCGAAAGAAGTATCCCTTTGAAGATGAGGAGGGCGAAAGGGTACCAAGTCTAAAGTCTACAAAAGGTAAAAAGAGAAACTCATAAGTTAAGGAAAGAAAAGTCTTCATTAATACGCAAAACAATAAGGAGTACATCCAGAGCCCCAAGGGGAAATGTTTTCATACAATCTTTCCTATGCTAGAAGTCTCCTGAGAGGTCCTTGAGGTAGCAGGCGTGCGACAAGATCTTGGAATAGTAAGGGTTTCTGGCTCCTTCTATTCTCTGTCTCATCCACCTCCAAGTGTCGGATCTCCTCCGCCGACAAATACGTGCATGAGGCCTCTAGGTGCTCGAGCAATAGAAATTGAATGCCCCCATCCTGGATGGACTTCCACCAAAGATGGCTCAGTGGCTTTGGCTCCGAGTTATTCTTGTAAACGCCTAGCATAGTCGTATAATTGTAATGGAGCTCCTTGGAAGCAGAACAAGCCAAGTTGTTCCGGGTAATTCCCACCAGAAGTGTTGAGAGGCTCGAAAAGAAGTTACGGAACCCATTAGGATTCACTAGCCTATTAGTATAGGCTTCGAAAATAGAAGCGTGTTGCTCGAGAGAGCAAAGGTTAGCTAGCTTCACATTCTCCGTCTGGGACTCTGAGAGCTGCGTCTCGAGCTCCTTCGAACAAATGTCCTTCTCAAGGGCCAGTTTCTCAATCTTCTCTTTGTGGATAAGGGTCTGCTTCTCCAACTCTTCTTTGTGGGCAAGGGCAACCTTAGCACGCTTGGCCTTGTAATTGGAGGCCACCTTGTCTGGATCCTCCTTATAATGGGAAGCAGCTTCCTTTAGCTCCCATTCGAGCTTTTTGGAATTACCAACAACTACTTTGGCCTCCTTGGCCTTGACAATGTAAGCTTAGATGATAGAATCTAGAGCGCTCGAGAGGGCAAGCGCCTCTGGGAAAAGAGCCAAAGAGCGGTTCTCCGAGCCCAGAGGGGGAAAATGGCCCTACCTCAAGAGATAACTAGCCTCCAACCCAGCGTTCCTGGAAAGACCTGTTTCGACTGAAGGGGGTGGTCCAAAAATGGTGTATCCGTGTCAGTTCTTTGCCTCTGAGGAGAGAAGCAGACAGGAGAAGCACCATCCACCTGAGTCTCTGGCACAGCCTCCATCTGGAGATTTTTCAAAACCAGAGGATCAGAGTGAACCTCCCTGTAGCATTCCTCGGACACAATCTCAACCTCCTCGTTTTCCAAACCAATGGTGATGGTGAAGTCCACTGAGCAAAACAAAAAGAAGCACCAATTAGTTAAAAGAACAAGAGAGAAGATAAAGGTGCAGAAAGAAGAGTAGAAAAAACTCAAAGCAAACATAATATGAACTCAAGAATGCCGCAAACACCTTTGGGGGGGGACTCCTAATAGGTGCCTCTCCAACATTGCTTGCTTGGACGGATTCTGGCTCTGTGTCAACAGGCTTTGAGACATGCCCGGAAGGTTGTAAGCTGTCAACCTTAGTTTTTTACTTCTTTGATTTCTTTGAATCCTCTTCATCATCGATCGAAGAGGTCTTCCTTTTCACCTTTGATTTCTCAGGATGGTCGCCCTCATCTCTTTTCTTCTTTTCTTTCCCCTTGATAGAATGGGCATCGCAGATTCCACTGGAGGAAGGGGTTCTATCAGGACTGACTTTGGACTGTAGATCCAGTCATATACCTCCTCTTACCACACAAAATCAAAGTTCCTCAAAATATCGAGGGGATCGCTTAACAGTCGATCTGCATCTTCTACCACACTCCTCAGAACGACATAAGCAACTTGATTTTTGAACTTAGGCTTCGAATTCCACTCGGGTATACAATACTCCTCGCCTCTTTCTCGAAGGTCTAAATGGGGATTGGTGCCACTCTTTGCAGTTTGATGAGATATTCATGGGGTGGTTCAAGAACCTGTTGCATAAAGTCACGATTTCCCCAAGCTTGGTATCCCAACCCTCAGTTGTACGCACCACAGGTATGCTACCAGAGAGGTAGTACAGAGACCTAAACAATTCATACCGAGGGGTGGTACCCAGGTTATTGCATCGAGTCATAAACCCAATAACAAGGAGAATGACGTTCGAATGCAACTGGGTCAGGCTCACCTGGTGCTCCTCGAGAAGATAAGAGAGGATGGGGGTAGGGGAATACACAGTCCGACCCGGAGATGGCGCTCGTAGATGGCGCACCAACCGGGCCTCGTATCCCTTGGATTTTCATCATCTTGAAGGACCTCCAGTCTTAAATCCTCCGGAAGCTTAACCCACATAGGCAAAGTAGCTAGCATCTTGGTGATTTCTGGAGTATTCGGAGGTGGGCTATCGATGACCGAGATCAGGATTTTCTCGAAAAAGAAGGGACAACCCTCCTTATCTTCTTGAACCTTTGCCCAACTTAGAACCCTAAATCAGGAAGAAACTCCTTTGCCGCGAAACTCCTTCTTGAACCTTTTGTCCAAGTACTGATCCAAATCCAAATTATAAAGACCATGTGTTGGACGTTTCTCAGGTTATTATCACACAGGATCAGAGCCATAAAAGTTTTGTAGCGGGGCTAGCTAATTAATTTTTTATAAAATAATATCCAATAAAAAATATGATAATATTGAAGATGAGACTGAAGGGTAATTTTTAAAAAATGAGTGCCCTTAAAAGATATATGGCGGGGGCTGAAGGCTAATTATCAAAAAATAATACTCCATGAAAATTTGTTGGCGGGGGCTGGAGCCCCCTCTAGACCCCGTGTCGCTCCGCCCTAATTATCACATCAATCAAACCTAAAGGCAAATACGAATGAAAAGTTTTCAAATATTTCTGAAAAGCAAAATGCTTACCTAAAAGTGATTTTAAAACACTCCCCAAAAACTAAGCTTCGAGGGGTGAGCTGAATGTGCCTGACATTTCAGGAGGAAAAAAGAAACACAAAAAACAAATTTCAAAGATCTCCAGCTAACACTTCAATGCAGATATACAAATTCGGATAAAGAATGAAACTTTACTTTTCCGACATCTGAAAACTATTGAGCCAAATCATCGAACACCCTGCCACTAACGGCAAATAGAAAATCCTGAAAAATGAAGAAAGAAACACCGACTGCAAAGGGTAAGAGTATCCATGAGTAAAACTAATGAAATCGCTGTAGACAGAGAATATAAGAGAGAGAATTGAAAATCAACACACACGACAGAAGGAAACTACCCAGAGAAGTTACCAATTCATGCTTCATAACTAGGATCCAACCATTGACAAAAACCATCAACAATTCAGGTGCTAAACATCAACTGCAGAATGGATTCAAAATCAATGAATTCGAGGAAAACAAAATTACCCTTGCTCAGTTGCTCCATTGCCAGCCTCACGTAGTCAACGGGAAAAGATAATTTATGAGTGGTAGAATTCTTCAGAAAAAGAGATGAAGAAAGACAAACAGACAAATGATAAGGGAAGAAAGATGAGGAGGCAGAAGGGACAACATTTTTTAATTTCAAGTACAGAGAATTATGGCTACAGTAATTGACATCCTTTTCAGCATTCAAAAAGTGTCGAAATTAGTACTGATACATTGAAAATACACAAAGTAATTAAGTAAATATTTTCTTTTCAATTTATTTTTTAAAGCTGATGTGGCAAGATGACTTGGCAAAGTTTGGAAGTGACACCTGGCCAAAACTTGTTTTAGTTATTATAGATGAGCCATGCCTAAATTAATCCTACCCCTAAAAAGTCTCCATGAGTTGATGCTCCCCCTTGTTGCTCAGCACCTTCCTCTGCAGTTCAATAGCATGACTCAGCAGCAGTATGACCACGATTTATATCATCTGAACGGCACTAAATTTAAATTTAAATTATGCTAGCGCTCAAGGTGCACCCTTTGACAACACTACCACTACAACCACCCTTGAGTACAAGAAAGCCCCATTCCCTACAAAGAGTGTCGCTGTTAAAACCATTCAAGCCAGCATACAATGACACAAACACCACATCAACATTCACCACCAGCCTTAATAGCCCAAGAAAGGTAGAAGTTCCCACTGATATGGAGCCCTGGATCAATTGTAACAGGTTAGGCCTTCTTTTTTTACCTACAAGATCAGAAACTGAACTTTTTGAGCACAATTGCATCTTGATTTACACAACTATGATACGCTTGCAGAAAATCAACAGTAACATAGCCCTTATGTTCTTGGTGTTGGAAAACCAAAAAAAATCACAAATATATTGAAAAAAATCACAAAATACAAAATAAATGAGCATAAATACTGCAACCATGTATCTACCTTAAAAGGCATAAATAGTATGAAAACAGAGTCACAGTTGAGGGAGTTCTATTTGATCAAAACACTGCAATCAAAACCTCAGATGCATTAGTTGGCTGTATAAGAAAACCGGACGAAGTGTTTTTTTTAAATTACTAATCCGATCAACTCCCACAAGTCTATTATCAATACCTCTACTAAAATTCCACAGCATGCCACCAGTTTTTACACCAAAATATTTTTGTAAAAATTCCTGAAAAAATGGAACAGGCACAAGCAGAGAAATCGTATAATCATATTTATGACTCTGATTGATGGCAACAACAAGGTCACGAAGAGCGGTGGGTGTTTTTACAAATTACAGGAACTATTCACACTAAAGTTAACAACGTCAAGGCTTTTACAGTTTTACATGATCTGCAATAAAATACTACACAGATTCAGATGATGCAGTACATTTGAGTAAAGATAAAAGGACCTAGATTGTAACTTTGAAATGAAATTAGAATATAATAAATTAGTTGGTTAAACCTCGGAAATCCTACATATTTGACCACAGTTTCTGATTTGCCTTCTTTTCAACTTCTCCTCCAAAACATGGCCAATACCAGGAAGTAATTTAATAGGGAGTTCGTGCAGAGAGTTGTACACTTAAGTTTGCACAGAAACAAGAATAGGGCACATAATACAAAGAGTACCTTTAAAAAAACACAAAGATTTTAAAAATCTACAGAGGGAGCCAAAAGAGAGAAAGTTCACTGGGACCAAGTAGAAATGTATGAATTGAGCTATGCATAATGCCACTGGATGCACAAAATATTGAAACAGCCCCAGAGATCAAAGGGGTTGCGGAGAACAAAATTATCGCCAATAATTCAATGATAAGATTAAGAGGTATTGTATTATGTACTTGTTCCGGTGGAATGTTGCAACATCTGTAAAACATACACACACGATATACACTACCATTATAACCGGACAGTAACCTCCCACATGTCCTCAGCTCTTCAGCATACTTTTGTTCCAAACTCGAATCCTTACCCCCGTAACAGACTGCCTTTATATCAAAAATTGCAACCATTTTGACTCAAAAACAGCCGAGCCTTTATCCTACAAATTAAAATTGGCAGACAACCTGTGCAAACTTTAATAGCTAATGAAAGGATCTATTATAATACAAGGTCCGAAGCATGTAGAACTGTTGTAGAGGATAATAGTTTAGATAGACATGTACAAGAAGAGAAGAGTGTGTTGAGTAGAGAATTATGGTTGATCATTTTCAAGTGCCCTCATAAACTGTAACAAATCAATTACATAGGCCGATTTTCTTTTCATTTTATCATTTTTCCATTACTGAATCTTTTATATCTTGGAGTTTCTGTAAACATAGATTATCACACAGATATCCAGAAGACAACTAACAGGAATGTATCTCGAGATTGCACATTAGTTTCTCCCAGGTTAAACCGAGTGATGGATAAAAGAGTACACAAAGTTGGGAGTTTACAGAGCTATTCATTTGGCCCTCTGGCTAGGGAGGTTCGCCAAAAACTAACACGTTGCAATTCAGAAAACGGCGCTAGTTTCTTCAGAATGGTTGGCCTCGAAGGCCTAAAATATCCAACAAAAAAAATCAGCAAACAAAGTTGTAATACTATAACTACAAGTATCATAAAGTAATTGTAAGAAAGATAGATCGCTTCATATCAGCATAATGCCATCGCACTGAATCGCAACATCAACAATTCCGAGACGCATACATATCATAAACAAGCATACAACTCCATTCGTGCCGGAGATCTGATCCCCCAGTTAATCCCCTAATTCCAATCTAATATGCAAATTGAATTAACAGTGACTAGACAAACGCTGCACCATATTCTTCTTGAAACTAAGAAGTGAAATGAGAAATAATCCACGAATTACAAGTGGATAACATCAATACTGTAAAGCTACGATCTTAACCAAATCCACCTGCCCATACAGAGCTTTAAGGGTTTCGTTGCTGGCGCTCTCAATAGGTCCTACGAATAAGCACGACGACCCCTCGGTAGCAGGGGAAGGCGGCAGTGGGGGTTTCTCGACGGAGCTCCGAGAAGAGTACCAGATTGAAGAAAAAGAAGAAGAGAATTGAAAACAGTAGGAAGACTCGATTGAAAGTTCAACAGAAAGCGACGCCGTTTTCTCAAATCAGGATGTCAAAAATGACAGTGAATATCACGTTGATAAGGATACTTTATGAATATGGTGCAAGTTTTTGAAAATGTGGTATATTTATAATTTTTGGATATATATTTTGATTTTTAACTTTAAAAATTATAATTTAAAAAATATTAAATGTTATGTTTTATAAATTAAAATAAGTACTCTCTCTGGTTCTCTTATATTGGCCTCAACTTTTGGGCACAAATTTTTTCAAAAAGATAAATGAATGGTAGAGATTGTATTGGAAGTGTAAAAAGTAAAACGAGTGGATGAAAACATTCTAGAATTTACCAAGAGGGGAAGGAGACATAAATAAAAAATCATCCCAAAATGGAAAGTAGTCCAATATAAGAGGACCAGAGGGAGTAATAATATATATTTAAATATATTAAATTTTTTAAAATAATATAAAATAAATATTTTTAAAATTTAAAATTAAGTACTCCCTCCCACTTTTAATTTAAGTGATGTAAAATGACAGAAGCCCTTTTCATGCGTCATCTTCTTCAACCTCACTCTGCCTCAACCTAAACTCTGCGTCTTCTTCTTCAACCTAAACTCCTTCAACATCAACATTCCAGATCTGCGTCTTTTGTGACTTTCCCTCCACCGCGCGCCATGTCAAGGATGACCAGCTAAAGAAGCAAGACGGGGAGAAAGAGTCCCTCTCCGGCACCTCGTCCTCCTCCGAGCACCACTGCATCTCCAACTTCTCATCCTTCTCTGAAGTCGGGCCCCGAAGATAATATGTTCTTACCCACCCCGAGTTACGAACCTGAGAGATTTGCCCAAATGAGTTATACCTTTCAATCGATTTTGAATTTGCCTTTTATTCGATTTCTAATTCTGGGTTTTTGTTTTGATTGCAGAGGCAGGGGAAGGAAGTAGGGGATTGTATTGTAATTAATTCTTCTGGGTTTCGTTATTTGAGTGTGGGGATTGTGCTTCAATTGGTTCTTCTGGGTTGTCATTTGTGTGAATCTGATTCTGAATTTATTATTGATTGTGAATTGTGATTATGCGATAGGATTGTGTGTTGAAGAAGGGAAAAGATTGTGTACATATTGAGCGAAGATTGTGTACATATTGAGCGAAGATTGTGTACATATTGAGATATATTTGGTGAGTAAATTGAGAGTTATATTTTCGTAAGGAAAATGGTGTAATTTTTTTTTATTTTCTCAAGGGTTATAATGTTATGTTAAATATTTTTTAAAAGAGAATGTGTGCAGATTTGTATGGGATAGATGAAAAAGAAAAATGTGCAGATTTAATTGGGACGGAGGGAGTACACTTTTTATATTGCCTCCCTTTCCTTTTTATGATTGTCTTTTTATATTGACACATTTTTTTGGGTAAATTCTAGATTAATTTCACTCATTCGATTTACTTTTAATTGTCCCAATTCAACTTCAATCACTCATTTTACTTTTTATAAAATTTTGTGTCATTTAGTAGGGGGACAATATTAAAAGACTGGATGACATGTAATTTAAGAAAATATAGTGCATAAGTGAAAGATATAGTAGATTGTCAATAACTTAAGGATAGACCACATGTTAAGTGACATCCTCCAAAATATAAATAGCACTTTAATTAGAGGACTGAAAGATTAATTATGCCATCACAATGTTAAAAGACAATTTGAAAAATAAATGCATAAACAAGTTAGATATGAAAATTCAAGTGTTTCAGTTTTTAATGATTTTGGATTTTTATCGTCCACCGGATGGATGCATATTGTGTTGCTCTTTACTCTCAAGTTGATTGCATAGAAATTAAGTTATCGAGAGATTACGGTCAGGGATTTGCTTTAGGGTGTTTTGAGGTTGTTTTTGTGTCTTTTTCACCTCCCCCTGCTTACTTAGAGGTCTTTTTTTTGCAGTTTATTTGATAGCATAAAACTTTTAAAATGAGACAGCCTTTTAAAATTTACTGGTTCAATCTTTCATAGTTTCATTGATGGAGATTTGTGGTAAGGACTATGCAACTAGAAAACCTGCCGAGGGATTTGAAGATGCAGTGGAGAGCATGGAAAATGAGAGAAATGTGCAAGTTGACATTAACTCAAAGTGATGATGATGGTGAAGCTGAAACTCTTGAGTCTACTCCTCCCTTGAAGAAGGTGAAAAAAAAGAGAAGACTTCTAAAAAAAAGGAAAAGTACAGAGGTGGCGGGGAAGGTAACCGAGAATTCCAGTGGCTCAGAATTGGCAACCTTGTAACATTTTATGAAAGATATGAATAGTAATATTTTATGAAAGATATGAATAGTCATCTTTTTACAATGGCCAGTGTTTGGGTTTGAGCTGATAATCCTGAGCAAGAAATGGCTGATAACTGTTGCAAAGTTTTGAGTGAATTACTACTTGAATTGGATGACTTATCACTTAGTGATGCGATGGAGGCAGCAAACATTCTAACTGCTAAGCTCAGCCAAACAAGTTGAATATCTTTTTCAACTATCCTACTCATTTAAAAAAACAATATGTAAAGTGTCAACTGGGCAGTGCTACTTCTGGTGGTAGTGATGACATTTAGATTTATATGGTACTCGATGTTGAATAATTTACGTTTGTGATCTCAATTTTTATTGGTTTATGATATTTCACAAAATTATGTGCAAAAAATTGACAAAGTCTTGGGTAAAATCATATTTCCATAGGCTTATGGAAAGACATAGTTTCAGTAAATAAATAAAAGGTAAAAGATCTTAGTTGCAATATTAAAAATTTATTATGCAACGTATAATAGTTATAAAGTTTATAACCCGATCCATGCAACCCAAAAATTTTATCTTCATTTCTTCTAATTTGCATTTTAAACCTTGATCTTTCCATAACTTATGAAAAGACCGTCTTTCAAGAGACAGACTTTTAAAAATTAGAATTTTTTGTTGATTCTTATGAATTTTTGACATTATTATTAGCATGCGTGATTAATATGAAATTACTTATCTTATATATGTGATTTTAAAATTTTAAATCGAAATTTATTTCCTTTCCTTGAACCAAACATGCACAAATGAAATGGAGGAGAATCCAATTTCGTTTCTTTGCTTAAGAGCATATCAATGGTAGAAATCGCTATTTTTTTTTTACCAATTAAATATATTATTTTTCTCATTTTAAGAAACCACCTAAGAAACCACACATTTTCTTCTCCACAATGGTAAGAAACTATTTTTTACTATTCATGTACCCACTTGATTTTCTTCTTCCACCCCACTTTAAGAAACTACACATTTTTTTCTCCGCAATGATAAGAAACTATTTTTTACTATTCATGTACCCCACTTGATTTTCTCTATCATACTCATTAATTTTATTATTAACATTTAATTTAAATAATTTTGTCTACCCAAAATAAGTTGAACATGAAATTTAATGATACATTATAAATTTTAAAATTGAATTTCATTTTTTTCAATAATTATTCCAGATTTTTTCAATAATCTTCTTCAATCATTTTCTCAAAAATTATTCCAAATTTTTATTCCAAATGTTAATAAAAAATCATTCAATATTTTTAATTTAAAAACATTTTAAAATTAAATTTTACAAATAAAAAAATTCAGCTTTTATAAAAATAAAAAATAAAAAACAAAGATAGGGACACGTGACCCAACCAGAGGGTACCACGTGTCCCTCTATTTACAAAAAAAATATGCAGTATTTGAGTGGGACACGTGGCCCAATGCATCTCACATGTTTTAAAATTTGTTTTGCTGCAGGCCATATGACACGGCTGACAAAGTTGCCACACCCGCTTTCTTAACTGATTCATAGCATGGCAACAAAGAGCCACATCCGCTTTCTTAACCGGTTCCTAGCATGGCAATAAAAACTACCCCTATGGATATTTTCAATTTCTAAAGTGATTTTTTAAAATAAAAAAACTACCATTGCACATGCCCTAACCACCACACATTTTGAAAATTTCAATATCATTCACTTCCTTTCTCTTCTTTTCCTGATTACATTTCCTTTCCCTTGTTTGAGCCAAACACCCCCCTCCCCCACACACCAAACTTTGAGTCTCCGCGTTGACTAGTGAAAAATGGAAAATAGGAAAATTCTACATTGTTGGATGACAAATAATCCACTCAAAACGACACCCTTGAGACGGCGTTTTTTGTCATTCATCAACATCGCATTGTTTATAGAGAGAGGTCTGTAGTTTGAGGATACTGGGTTTTTAGAGAATCAGAATGGACGACAAATTGTTGGATGACATCATAAGACGGCTGCTCGAAGTCAAAGGGAAGCCGCCGGGGAAGCAGGTTCAGCTGTCGGAGGCCGAGATCAAACAGCTCTGTGTCGTTTCCAAAGACATCATCTTGCGCCAGCCTAATCTCTTGGAGCTCGAGGCACCCATCAAGATTTGCGGTATAATCTCTCCACCCTTTACTCTTTTTGACACTATGGTTCTTGTTTCTGCTGGATTGGTGGAATTTTGCCTGTTCTTGGATATCTGTTTGTTTTGTTGGTTCAGTGGTTCTTAGAAGATTGTTGCGCTGAGAGTTTATGTGTCCCTGATGTTTTGTTAGCTAATTTTGATGGGAGGGAGAGGTTTGGATGAGACGAGGAAGGCGTTTTCTTTTTTTCTTTTTTTTTTTTGTGCTGGTGGGATGATGTTCATTTATTTCATGCATCCAACTGACGGATTTGGTTTCCCGACTTAATGTTTTAAAGTTTGTGACGGTGAGGTTCCAAAACTAGTGTTATAAGCTAACTGTGCTGTACCCGTAGTAAGAATTGAGTTTGCCGTTTGAGGGCTTAAATAATTCCTTGATTTCTGTTTATTGGCTGTTGTGTGACTTGACTTGTGATGTATTTTTCTTCAAGGCCTTGTAATCATATAAATGCCAATGAGGTTATGAGAGAAAGGAAGTGTGTGTAGTCCTTGTCTATTGAGATTGCGAGAAAACACACTATAGAGATTTTGGACCTGTTTAGAAGATCTCTACCCTTTAGATGTCATGATAGAGCAGGTTCAAAATAAAGAATTACGAGCTCAAACTGATAAGGGAACAGGTCAACAGGAGGACCTGAAGGCTGAGAATTAGAAGGAAGTGAAACTATGTATGTTTTGACAAATATGATGGTGGTATTGCACTCCACATAGTCGCCCCAATGTAATGGTCTGAAGATTTAGTGATTATGTATGTTGCGTACTCTAATGAAGACTAAAGAGGAGCCTTGGTCCTGTGTGCGATGATACAAACCATATTCCATCTCCGAGTTAGGGGATTCACACAAGGACAGTCTTTCAGAGAAATACATGAGAATACGGCCTATACTAGGCCAACCCTTCCTGAACCCACATGCAAGAGCTTGTACACACTTAGCTGCCCTTTAGACTTTGCTGTAAGAATGAATAGTGGCTTGTCATTCTTCAAGCTGCTGCATCTCAAATTATTAGACTTGAAGATATTAGTGTCTTGACAAGTAGGGTAATATCAGCAATGCTTGAAAATAAAAGTGGGAAATCTGCTGAAGTTAAATGCCAGGGATGTGTCCAGGTTCCATCGTATGGAAGTTTTGAGCTTTGTTCAGCTGAGTACACGTCCTTTGGAACTTTAGTTCGATAGGATTCTACCCAAGTTGCAGATGCATGTTTGAGATATGAACTAATTGGCCAAATGCTGTTCCCTGAAACTTGAAATAAAAGGTTGATTATGTACTGCCTAAAGATGCAAAGATGTACACCTGAACTAATTGGCATTTCTTTATGATTATTCCATATGGTGTTCTAAGTAATTGGGTTCTTTAATCATCCTGTGAACTCTACCTGTTCTGACCTATTAAATCAAATTTAACGGTACAATATTCTCCTCACTGATATTCAGGTGACATTCACGGTCAGTACTCTGATCTTTTGAGGCTTTTCGAATACGGAGGGTTGCCTCCTGAAGCAAATTACTTATTTTTGGGTGATTATGTTGATCGTGGCAAGCAGAGTCTGGAGACAATATGCCTTTTGCTTGCATACAAGATCAAATATCCTGAAAATTTTTTCTTGTTAAGAGGCAACCATGAGTGTGCATCTATAAATCGTATTTATGGGTTCTATGATGAATGCAAGAGAAGATTTAATGTCAGGATATGGAAGACTTTTTCAGACTGTTTCAACTGTCTTCCAATCGCTGCCCTCATTGATGAGAAGATTCTCTGCATGCATGGGGGGCTGTCCCCTGATCTTAACAGTTTGGATCAAATAAGGAATATGCAACGTCCCAGTGATGTACCTGATACTGGTTTGCTATGTGATCTTCTTTGGTCTGATCCAAGCAAGGACGTTCTGGGATGGGGAATGAATGACCGGGGAGTGTCGTACACTTTTGGTGCAGACAAGGTGAAAGAGACTCTTGAAAAGCTTGATTTAGATCTTATTTGTCGTGCTCACCAGGTACCACATGTTAATCAATTTCTTTGAGTCCTTATTTGTGCCTTTGGTTCCTATTCAATCAGTCTTGAAGACATATGTCACTAGCAGTTTTTCTAACGTGCTCTTTTCTAGTCGGAAAGTGTACATTAAATTTTATGTTTGCCATGGTCTTGATGAATCTGGGGAGAGTGTTTTGGATGGTGAATGCAGGATCGAAGTAGCTCGGTTTCCACTGGATATGTTACCTTATTTGTTACAGTAATCTAGTTCTGTAGGCTATGATTTCTGTTGTGCAAACCTCGCACTATCTTCTTTTAAGATATGATACTTATCTGAGATGCTGTTGATGTGAGAGACTGAGAGATTAATTTTTGCAAATGTGACCAGATTTCATTCTTTTCCGACTTGGCATGCAATCTGACGGCAACTCTTCACAGTTGTAAATGTCATGCAACTTTACCATTCCAGTCAATCTAGCAAGGCACATCTTAATCATTTTATTCTGGATGCATACCTCGTCCATCTGAGTTGTACACGTTATGGATTGCCATTCCACTCAATCCTACAGGGTTTTGTTCGCTCATTTAGCTGGGCACTGCATTGTTGCTTTGATAGGACTTATATAGTTGCCTCAAGCAGATTATGAAATCGTGTGTTTTGAAAAACTAACCAGTTCTTATTTCCCATTTGTCAAAAACCATTCAGGTTGTGGAAGATGGTTATGAGTTTTTTGCCAATCGACAGCTTGTGACCATATTTTCAGCACCTAATTACTGTGGAGAGTTTGACAATGCGGGCGCCATGATGAGTGTAGATGAGACTCTCATGTGCTCTTTTCAAATATTAAAACCCGCAGAAAAGAAACTGAAGTTTGGTTTTGGGAGTACAACCTCAGCAGCCAAGTCCGGATACATACCGAGTGCAGCTAATATTTTTAGCAGCACGACTACGACCAAACCTGCAAACAGGTATTTGGGGTAAATGAAATGGGAAAAGCTTCATATGTGATGCTATCACGGTGTATGTAATGTTTCTTTTTGATTGTTATTCTGCATGTTACTCCCGTACCCACAGATATTACTGTATCTCAAGATCCTATTCTCATGTTGAAAATATTTTTTCTGTGCATGAGAGCAAAATTTTCTTAATATCATGCAAACTAGTGTTGAGAATCTCCATGTAAATCTGCAGGAATTAGATAGTTTAAGATTAATGTAAGTAGGGAATTCAGTTTTAGAAACTGAGGAAAGTCATTTTGATGAGTAAAGTTCTCGTTTGACTGTCTTTGCTATGTTAATCGTCGGATACTTCTCATCTGGAAATCTATCTGATCATATATCAATTGACTGTATTCTGCGACTTAGTTTTTCTAATGTGCTTTACAGCTTATAGCAAGTTCCATGTTTTGAACATGGTTCTAGATTTTTCCACACGAATGAAAAATCGCTCACGCTTTTAAAATCGGATGCATAGATCAATGCTTGCACACTGATTATGGTGATGGGCAGTTTCAATGCCGATTGCGTCGCTTTTGGGTTATTGTAAAACATTTTTTTAAAGAAATGTATTTGGTTCATTGACTTGCAATAATGTTTACAAAAGGTGGAGTAGAGCTCAACGAGACATAGCCAAATGATTGGTCTTTTGAAATTGCTCTAATTGGTTTGCAATTGTGTTTTTCCCTCTAGGGATCCATCTAACTATTGGGTCTCCTATTTTTTGTAACAATAATCTTTAATCATTTATGAGCATTCCAAAATCTGATCTATTTTTCACGGTTATTGGATAGCATGGATTACTTGTTGTGCATCTCCCTTGATAGCAGCAATTAATAAGTTTTTTTTGTATGTATCTTTTTACTGGTATCAGTAAATCTTCCCATGTATCCATAATGCCACTATCGGTTGTTGGTATGAGTAAATCTTCTCACGTAGGTTAGTTGCAAACCATAAGTGGTGAGCAACTGGACAATGGAATAAGATATGTTCTGCGGATGTATCTTCTGAAGCGCAAGTAATGCCAAATTGTTTTGCCTAGCAATTTCTCCGATGAATGTGTTTTGTTGTTGGAATATGGTCTTTGCATATTCGCCATACGAGGTGACATATCCTCCGGGGCATCATTAATTTCCAAATCTTGTACCGATGAGGAAAAGGTCCAGCACTATTATTTTCCATGTGTCCTACATTATCCAAAGAAATGTAATTAAAAGAAAGATTATAGCTTGATAATCTTGTGGCAAAGAGACTAGTTTCGATGTGCCGTGTCTTGGCAGCCAAAAATCAAATTACATACTAGTCGAATTTCCTTTCCCTCTTCTCTTCACGATTCCATGCATTATGAGGTATCTTCCTTCTGTAATTGATCTCCATGGGAAAGACATCATATGCTTGACTTTAGCTTCTAGGATGGAAGTGTTTGGATGGTATCTTGCTTTTATAAGTGTAGCAATCATTGAATTCGGGTTTGTTAGCAGCCGCCAAGCTTGCTTTCCCAAAATCGCTTTATTAAAATGCTTTAGATCTTTAAAACCCACTCCTCCCATTCCTTTTGGTGTGCACATCAAGATTCACTTTGTCCAATGAATTTTCTTTTTTTGCTATGTGCTTTCCTATCAGTATATAGCATATGACTGATGACTATCATCTATTAAGGTATCTGGTAGCTTGAAATATGACATTGATAAGTAGACATAGCTTGTAATACTGCCTTGATCAAAACTTCTTTTCCACCATTTGAAAGTTGTTTATGTTCCCAAAGAGGGTAGATAATATACAAAGTTGATATGCATGATTAAGGCATGAATATCAACTTTGTTTTGATCAAGGCATTCTAAACAAAATTGCTTGTAATTGATCCCATGATTTGACGCATTCTATTTGATATGCATATGGATATAATGCGATCTATGACATTACATAGGTTGGTTGGTCTGAGTTGGGAAATTTCAGTAGACCTCTTAACTTTTAGGATTTCTCCTAATTTAACAGTTAAAGTGCAATTTCTGAAACCTTTGGTCCAACAATGTGCCAAATTTTTTGAAAAGGATGGAGGCATGCTATCAGGGCCACGTGAGTTTTTGGGGGTCATTTTCTTAAGTGCTTCAAATACTTCATATTGTATGTATGGTCGACAGAGAGTTGAATTCATCTGGGTTGTAAACCTGGGTAGTATACTTGACATTAATTCCGCTATAATGGCATTATCTGGATTATGTGAAATAAAAAGCAGCTAAATGTGGTGTATTATGTTTTCCATTTCTCCTTTTTCTGTACACCATCTTCTTGTAAGATCTTTCAATATATAGATAGCAATTCTCCCTTTTCTTTTATTGGAAAAAGAGTGAAAGAATTTTGTGTTCCTATCACTCTGTTGCAACCAATGTTGTGCCATGAGTTATTTCTCTCGAGCGGGCGTGCGCGCAGCCCGTGCACCACAGTTTTCTTCACCCGGCCGGTTGGCTGGTCGTTCTTCATGTCATTTTGGGTGAACCGTTGCTTCAATTTTGGAGTTCTTGTAGTTGATTTTATAGTTTTCGAGAATACGAATTTAATGGTGCCACCCTTGTAGGCTGATTCTTCTTGTATCATTTAAATAATTTTGTCCAAACTCCTGGGGTGATAATTCATCCGCTTCTTTGCCTTCCTTCTTCGACCCTTCTATCTTCTACCACCTTTTGGCTCGTGGCCTCAATAAACCACTCCAAAGGGCTCATGAGAAATCTAACAATTAAGCTCACAAAATGGAATCTAGATGCTCGTAAGGACAAAAAAATTATTAGACTAAACATAGGTTACAAAATGAAGGATTTAGATATGAAAACTTAAAATGGTCATCTAAACCCTTTATGATGTAAACCTAGCTAAACCTAGCAATCTTACAACAAAAAAGATGACAAAAGAGATGTTAAATGCTCCGGAAAATACATGCATTTGACGTCTCATCAATAGTATTGCGCCGTATCACCGACGACTATGTGGAGAAATGGAATTCACATTACCTCTTACCTTAAGTTCTATCATTTTTTTCCTTCTATGTATACATTGAGGGTAATGTAATATTTTAAGTGTGGGGAGGGGTTAAATGACTTACATGCATGTAAGCTTGATCTTAATTGTTTTTTTCTACTTTTGATTGTAAAAACATGAAAAAAATGAAAATTTTGAAAAAAAAAAAGAAATAGAAATAAAAATAAAAAGCAAACCCGCTAAGTTGAAAACCAAGAGGGCAATTTAGGCAACATTGGGGGCCCAGATAGGTCGGGCAACCTAGGTAAAAATAAGAGGCTAAATATGGGCAAGATGTGAGCCAAAAGAAACATGATGTGTGGCTAGGATGAAAACCCGAAGGGGCTCCTAGGCAAAATGAGAGAGAGAAAAAAAGAAAATTTTGTTACAAATCTACTCATTTGCCGACGTTGGAGTCATAAGGTTACTGTCCACACATGAATGAATTGGGTAGCTTAATATCATAGGACTTCTTGGGGTTGGGTGACTTATCGGGAAAATAAAGAAGGATTATCAATTCTTGGTTCTTTGTGTACTTCGTTTTGGTTGATTTATTGATATGAAGTGAAGTATGTGCTTGAACCTTACATGTGGGTTTGACTTTATTTTGTGCCATTGAACTTTAGGATTATCAATTCGGGACATGGAAATGTTTTTATCGGTATTAGTGAATTGATAGGTGGTGCGTTTGTTTAGATTTAGGAATTGGGGTTATTTGTGAAAAATTCTCATTTGATCTTTTATTTTGGAATGTATGCTAATGAGATTTTTTATGAGGCATTCATTTTGGGGAATAATCGTATTAGGATGTGGATATGTGAATCTCTTTGTGTTCTTGAATCTTTTCTTATTTGAGGATGGGTAAGGTTCAAGTGTAGGGGGATTTGATGTGTCCATTTTATACGGTTATTTTGGGACCCTTTGGATTCACTTTAGTACACTTTTTTGCTCTAGATGTTGTATTTTGCCTTGAAGTTCTCTAAGGATATTTAAGAGCGACTCTTACATTTTTATTACTTTTCTAGGGAATTTTATGTGACAAGTCAATTGTTGGAAAGCTTAGAAGACTTTGAAAACTATATTTGAAGATTTAAAGAGCTTCTTTTGATATTTGAGGACTTGAGGGATTGAAGTGAAGTGAAGTGAAGATGAGTACTTGAGACAAGAAAAGAAGAAAGAAATGAAGATGTCGCTTTTGGTCCCTATCGCAAGTCGCAACGTTTTTATTGCGATTCGCGGCAGAAGCTAGAAATCTTTTCTATTTTCTTGTACTATAAATACCAAAATTGTATCCTCTCTCTTCCTCTCTTCTTCCTCTCCGCGACTTGGGGGCTGAAAATCCTAGGTTTTCTTCTTCTTTTCTTAGTTTTTGTTGAATAGTTATGTGTTCCTCTACATGGTAATCGTGAGCATTAGAAGCTTCGCGAAGGCTGCCATAGCTGATGAGGAAAGCTTCACTAGTCCAACCCTTACAGAGTATGAATAATCCAACATGTAAGGTAAACTAAACTACTCACAGCAGAATGTAATCCATGTTTATCCATCAATATAACCGACAAACCACAATCGGAGCACACAAGAATGAAAGCCATGTTTACCCTACAATCCAACTGACAAATTGCAATCGAAGCACACAACAACTAAAGATTTTATCATTTCACCCTACAAATCAACAAGCAATCCACACCTTTAAACTGTCAATTGATCACCAGAAACAATCAACTCTCTACCAACCTACCTCCTATCAACACCTTCGTATCAGAACACAAAGAGATGGAACTTTCTAATGTAGTAGCATTCCCTAAATTCATGAACACCTTTATTCATCCAGGTCTCCCCGCTGTTCATCACCTCCAGTTCCACCTTCCACTCGGGCCCACTCAGAACTCTCAAGAACACGGCATTTTTGTCCAGCAATTTTCTGTGCCTACTCATGAACAGAGCCAGAATTATTTGTCAAGCGTCAAGAAAACATGAAGGAAATGACTAAATTGACATCGCATTTTGAATTGATTTGAATATTGGAATGGAATTGTAGAACACTTACGATGTCGTGGTGCAGAGGATGAACGACAATTTTTAAGAAATGCGGTAGCGGTGGCGATCAATTTGCTCGCATGAATCTCTTGAATCTTCGACATCAATCTCCGGAATCATCTGTATATCGTTGTGGTTCTGTTGTGACAGCCGGCACTCAATTTGCTCTCCTGAATCTCCATCATCAATCTCAGGTCAATTTTGAGGAAGAAGGCATGGTTGGATATTTGCAATTTAACTCGCAAATTTTGTATAATTTGTGTTAATTGCAAATTGGTCCCTGACCTGTCCATAAGCTTATGGATAGGCCGCCTGTCAGGAGACCCACTCACAAGTCAATAACTAATCCTACATTTAAGGCAAAAGGCAAGACAATAATCACGTTGAACAGGGAGACATAGTTTTATGAATTTATTGCTTAAATAAAACGATGGCGTATCCGTAATTTTCATAATAGAAAAAAAGAAAAAAGAAACGGGATCGTCTTCTTCACATATATAACGCCAAAACCTGCTACTTCTGTAATTTTTAAGGGGGGGGGATCCGCTCTTTTTCAATCTCTTCCTCACCCAAACACTTACATCTCCCTTTTACGATGGACATAGGTGAGGTTGGCGTACCCCCTCGCCCCCTAGTTCCGTCCATGCTCAAGCAGATAACCAGATATGGGCTGGAGTAATTGCTGCTGTAAAGTCAAGTGGTATTCATTGAATATTTTAATTGGCAATTTTGTGAACATATTTGGAAACAAAAAGCTTTCCATGTTGGAACATAAGGATTAACATATAAACGCCAATCAGATCTTACGCATAAAGGGTCAGAATATTATGGTATTTGTGAGATATGGAAATTTGAATATTCTGCTATATATTAGGCGTGTAGAAGCATAGTTAATTTATGGAAAATTCCTACAAATATGGGGTTGATATTATCAAATATATAGGAGATATTGCGATAAGGAAAATCCCTTTATTTATGGGATTTGGATATGCTTCAAGAAGCAGATAAGGAATAGGAATATTATAGAGATAATCATGGAGAGTTTCGATCTGCTCATGCCTATAAAAGGGGACAACCACAGATGCATTCAACACGAATTCTATGTTCCAACATACGTGACCTGCCGTTCAAAGTTCAGAATCGTATACCTTAATTCCTCGGGAGGAGGAGATCCAACATCGATGAGTTTTGAGGTCAGAGAGAGTATGATCAAGGCGGATCGGGAGCTAGGGGGACTAGAAGAATTCACACGTTATAGTTAGTAAAGATTAGTATTTTGTATGATGTACTTTGTACTGTATCTTTCTAATTAGTGGATTCATTCTAAATTGGGCCAGACCCAGCAGATGTAGGAGGATTTCACCGAACAGCGTAACCAAGTCTTGTGTCTTTAATGCTTTACTTTATTGCATACTTGGTTAGATAGGTTATGTTGGAACATACTATTAAGAATTAGAAAAAATTGGTAAAACCAAATTTTATTTGGTATCACAGCTTGGTCACTTATTTTCCCTTGGTTGTGTTAAGGAAAGTGTGATCCTGTTTTACCATGGCAACCAAAGAAGGAGCTTCGGTGTCTCGGCCACCTCTGCTAGAAGGCAACAACTACAATTATTGGAAGGCACGCATGAGAGTTTTCATCAACTCACTGGATGAACTTGCGTGGTTCTATGTTGAGAATGAGTGGAATCACCCTACTGAAGATGCTGATACAAGCTCTACGGCAAAAGAAGGAGAGTCAAGTCAAAGGTAGCAGAAACTCAAAGACAAAGCTAGTTGGACTCTTTATGACCTCAAGGCATCTCTGGAAAATTCAAAGGAACTAAATGCAATCTTCACTGCAGTTGATGAAAACCAGTTCAAACTCATCTTTACTTGTCATTAAGCTAAGAAAGCATGGGATATTCTGCAAACTGTTCATGAAAAAAACTAGTCAAGTTCGAGAATCTAAACTACAGATGCTGTCTACTAAGTTTGAGGAATTCAAGATGGAAGAGGATGACACCATTGCTATATTCAATGGAAAACTCAGGGACATCTCCAATATGACATACCAACTTGGAAAAGTCTACAAAGAGGCGAAGTTGGTGAAAAAGATCTTGAGATCACTTCCTAAAAAGTTTGTGATGAAGGTTGCGACAATAGAAGAAGCAAGAGATGTAGCCACCATAAGCTTAGATGAACTAATGGGATCATTACAGACATATGAGATGACATTTCAACCAGCTACAAAAAGAGTCCAAGAGGAGTTGACATTCAGAACATCTTCATTAAAGGACAATCACGAATATGACAGTGATGATGAATTTGAAAAGCTTGCACTTATCACGAAGAATTTCTCAAGAATGTTGAAGAAAGTAGTAAACAAGAAATCTCAGGAGAGGTTTGGAGGAAATAGACCAAGGCCACATGATTCTGGTAATAATTGTGGAATGAGATTTGAGCAAGGAAATCAGCTATTCTCCAGAAATCAAAATAGTGAATCAAAACAGCCTAGACGAATTCAATGCAGGGAATGTGAATGATATGGTCATATTCAAGCTGAATGTGCAAACACTCGGAAGAAACAGGGAAAATCTTATGTCACCTCGTGGAGTGAAAATGAAGAAGAAGACAAAGACAAAGAGGAACTTGTAAGCAGCTATGTGGCATTTGGAGCAAAAATTTATGATGCATCAGAGGATGGATGTTCCAACATATTGTATAAAGTTGAAGCTGTATGTTCCAACATAGTCCTGTATAAAGCATCCAGTGATGAAGACGATGGACTTGCTGTTAGTGATGAAGAAATCTACATCACTTATGAAGAGATGTATGCCATGTGGCTCCAAGTGGTTGACACAAATAAAGAGCTGAAGGAAGAAAAAGTGCCGTTGATGGAAATAGAAAAAGAATTGCATGTAAAAGTTGCTGAACTCAGAAAGGAAAATGAAGAATTAAATGAAAAGCTAATATTAGCAACCAAGAAAGCTAAGACTTCTGAAGCAGTAATTTCTAAGGTGAATTCTGGAAAAGCTAAGCTTGACAATATTCTCGATATGGGAAAGAACTTTTGAGATCGACATGAAATTGGGTATTACAACCCACTCAAAAACACAGGCACACTCAAGCCTGAGGCACACGAGTTACTCGAGAGTCCAGTGAATCTCAAGACAAATATTCGAGAGGTAAAGAGAAAGTTTGGCAAGCCTTATCAAAGGAAACCTCTCATTTGCAGTTACTGTTCATACCAAGGTAACTCCGAGGATAAATGCCAGAAACTATTCAGAGATCAAATGGCAGGACGTCTACTCGTTGTATGTTCCAACATAGGCGAAGTTCAAAAAACCAGAATGGTCAGAAAGGTATGGGTTGTCAAAAGATCTGGTACATGCCTTGTTGCACATACTTTGCTTATATCATATTCCAGAGATTCGTGGTACTTTGATAGTGGCTGCTCTTGCTATATGACTAGAACTCAAGAATTCCTTACAAATATCACACCCTTCGATGGTGGTTATGTTATGTTTGGTGATGGAAAGAAGAATAGAGTGGTTGGAAAAGGTGAACTACAGATTGAAGGATTTCCAGTATTCACTAGTGTGCTGTTCATGGAAGACCCGAAGGCCAATCTAGTGAGCATAAGTCAAATTGTGTGATGGCAATATGATTGTGGAATTTCAAAAAGATAAATGTATAGTGAAACACGGAGAAGCCAAGGTTCTTTCAGGCATACGATCATCAGATAATTGCTATCTGCTGGAACAAGAAGTACGATGTATCTCGAAACAAGATGAAGGATTTCTGTGGCACAGAAAGCTCAGTCACTTCAATTACAAAACCTTGGTGAAAATTGCAAATGCAAAAGCTGTATGAGGTATACCTACCTTAACAAGCAATGACATAACTGTGTGCGAACCATGTCAATAAGGTAAACAAATTAGATCTCCCTACTCGTCAGTTCAATATATAACCACCACAAGAAATATGGAATTATTGCATATGGATTTGATGGGTCCAGTCAATACACCTAGTATAGGTGGAAAGAAATATATCTTTGTATGTGTTGATGATTTCTCCAGATAAGCATGGGTAGCTTTTCTTAAAGAAAAATATGATGCAGTGGAAGTATTCAGAAGTCTGGTGATAAAGTTACACACTGAAAAAGGAAGTCCAGTTGGAAAGATTGTTCGAATTCGTAGTGATCATGGTAGAGATTTTGAAAATTCTCAATTTAGTGACTTTTGTGATGAGCTTAGTATTCAACATGAGTTTTCTGCACCAATAACTCCTCAGCAGAATGGTGTTGTAGAATGAAAAAATAGAACCTTGTAGGAGATGGCTCGAGTTAGGTTAGCCAAGAAAGAAATTCACAAAAAATGGTAGGCAGAAGCTATTAACACAGCTTGCTCTACGATTAATTGAGTATATCTGCATCCATTCACCAGCAAAACATCTTATGAGATTTGGAAGGGTAGGAAACCAAACTTCTCATACTTTCTTGTGTTCGGAAGCAAGTGCTATATCTTCAGAGATAGAGAGCAATTGGCAAAATTCAATAATCACAGTGATACTGGAATTTTTCTTGGGTATTCTGTCCACAGCCGTGCTTATAGTGTTTTTAGAAATCGGACCAACACACTTATGGAGTCTATAAATTTTACTGTGGACGATTCTAAAGAAGGACAAAAGTCAGAAGTCGTGGAAGAAAAACCCGGCAACACTCATGTTCCAACATAGCCTCGTCAACCTGACAAGGCAGATCAATCACATCAAGAGCAGACTGATATTGGAACATCTGATCATACTGATGTTGAACCCGTTGACACTGAGCATGTTGGAACATCATCCCCCACTGCCGCATCCTATGTTCCAACACAGGATCAACCTAAATCAATGACATGGAGTACTTGACCAGTTCCTCGGGTGGATTACAGGAAGTTGGCTGGATTACAATGCTTCATCTCCCTCATTGAACCAAACAATTACAAGGAGGCATTACTGAAGGAATACCAGATTGCTGCAATGCAAGAAGAGCTAGGTCAGTTTGCGAGAAATGATGTATGGTATCTCACTCCTCGCCCTAAGGGTGTTAATGTTATAGGCACAAAATGGATTTTCAAGAATAAATCTAATGCTGATGGCTATGTTACTCGAAACAAAGCTAGATTGGTAGCTCAAGGATACACACAAGTTGGATGTGTTGACTTTGATGAAACATTCGCACTAGTTACCAGGTTAGAGTCAATTCAATTTTTTCTTGCTATTGCCTGCTCTATAAATTTTACTCTATATCAAATGGATGTCAAGAGTGCATTTATAAATGGTGTGGTAAATGAAGAAGTTTATGCGGAACAACCTAAAGGATTTGAGGATTCTCATTACCCTCATCATGTATATCGCCTCAAGAAGGCCTTATATAGTTTAAAGCAAGCACCCAGGGCATGGTATGAACGGCTTACTAACTTTCTTCTTAAGAAAGGTTATCATCGAGGGGGAGTAGATCACACTTATTTGTGCTTAATAAGTCATCAAAAATTTTGAGTGCTCAAATTTATGTGGATGATATAGTATTCAACTCTACTTCACCATTTATGGTACAAGATCTTGTCATGGTTATGCAGGCTGAGTTTGAAATGAGCATGGTTGGAGAGCTCACATACTTTCTAGGCCTGCAAGTTAAGCAAGGAAAATATGGCATGTTCATAAATCAAAGTAAGTATGCATTAAATCTAGTGAAGAGATTTGGTTTAAGCAATGCCCGAGCAGTTCAAACACCTATGGGGGTTTCTGAAATACTGTCCAAGGATGAGAAAGGAGTTGCAGTTGATCATAAGTTATACAGGGGATTGATTGGGAGTCTATTGTATTTAACAGTAAGTAGACCAGATATATGTCTTAGCATTGGGATATGTGCAAGATTTCAGGCTGATCCAAAAGAGTCTCATCTCACGGCAGTCAAAAGAGTTATTTGATATATAAGTGGGACGTCTGAGTATGGTGTATGGTATTCTAAGAATCAAGATTATGATTTAATTGGGTACAGTAATTCTGATTGGGCTGGTAATGCTGATGATCGAAAGAGCACTACAAGTGAAGGTTTCTTTATTGGCACGAATTTGGTTTCTTGGTATAGTAAGAAACAAAATTCAATCTCTTTATCTACCGCGGAAGTTGAATATCTTGCTGCTGGAAGTTGTTGTGCGTAATTGTTATTGATGAAGCAAATGATGAACGACTATGGAATTCATCAAGGCCCGTTGAAGATCTTATGCGACAACACAAGTGCTATTGATATTTCAAAAAACCCAGTCCAACACTCTCGAACTAAGCACATTGATATAAGGCATCATTTTTTTAGAGTTCTTGTTTAAAGGAAGGAAGTTGTGGTAGTCTATGTTCCAACATACAAGCAAATTGCTGATATTTTCACAAGCCTTTGGACACCGCCACTTTTGATAGTCTTAGACAACACTTAGGTGTTTGTCAAATTTGAGGCAATTCTTGCCTTTATTCAGCTATTAATATTTTATTTATTTTTTTTCGAGAAATTCAAATAAAAAACCAAAAAATTAGAAAGAAGAAAAGTTTTACAAAAATAGAAGTTGTATAGTTATGGTATGTTGGAAGTTGGTATGTTTTGAGTTGATGCCTTGAGTTGACAATAGAGAAAAGCTACATCATTACTCATCTCGAAAAAGGGAAAAGGTTTTCGTGGCAACAAAGGAAGTTATGTGAAGATTTTTGGTTGGTTTCAAAGTTGTCTAAATCTCTCAAAATTCCTCTCTGTTCGGCCACTTTCCCTACATCTTGGTTTTTTTTTCTGATTCATGCCAAAATCCTCCCTGATTTTTCTCTACTCAACAATTCTTTGACAAAAGATGTCTTCAAACCAAACCTCTCCCACGGTCGAAGAGAAAATTCAACCTTCAGAAGACATGAATGATGAACATATGAAAGACAATGTGGAGGCGGTTCTGTCCGAAGGTGATGGACAATGTGAAACAAACATCGAGGCTGAGGTGAACTATGTTGGTGAGGAGAATGTAGATGCCGGTGTTTCAAGCTCCGGTGGTGAAGGTCAGGATGGAAGCACTAGTAACAAAGGAAAGGGTCCGTTTCAAAAGGTAACTAACCCTGATCCTCCAACTCTTTAAATTCATGGGATGTAATTCAAGACTGTAGACGATATATTTGAATGGTTGGAAGCAAATATAGTTACAGTAGATTTGACCTAGATTAAGAGTATAGAGGGTGAATTCTTGAATGTTAAGGCCAAAGAATTTGTGACCAAGTGAAGTTCCCGAGGGGGAGGTATGATGGGTACAGAGAGAAGGAAAAGTTTCAAGTTTATCTATCCCTCGTCCGAGCTGTGTTTTGTGAGAGAAATAAGCGATAATGAGGTAGCAGGACATGATGTGATCAAGTCCACAGATAGGTTGCTTGTAGGATTTTTTTTAACTTGAGAGAAGTCCAGAGATTGGAAGAACTGAGGAAACCTGTGATAATCAAAGTCTCGAACAACGATGAAGAAGACAGTGCTGCCTATGTTCCAACAAAGAAGGCAGGGGCTGAAAATACTATCGAGATGGAAGTTGATGATGAAGATATGAGGGGTGAAGATCAGACTGAGGTATCAAATGATGGAGAGCAACTTGGAGATCCTATGTCTAGACAGAGTGAACCAGACCAAGACCAGCATGATGGAACACAACCTGCTGAAGAAGACGAAGCTGAGGATACTGAGTATGTTCCAACACAGGAACATCTTGAGATGAACTACTCAAGTGATGAGGTGCTTTATAAGTTCTTACAATCGGCCAAGGGCAAGAGAAAGGTGACTGTTGCAGAGGTTTCCCCACGAACTAAAAGGGCCAAGAAGAATCAGGAAGATCCCAAGAGGAAAGTGATGCCTCCTCTACTTTTAAGCGATGCTCTGTTATTTTCATACTTTGATATAAAATGTGAAGAGATGGGAGAAGTAATTGCTGAGAGGAAGTTTATCTCTGAGAGCCCCGTAGACCTGGAGGCATACATGGCTAGTAGTTTTTTGATTTTTTGGAATTAATTGGAATGAAGAGGGTTGCCACTATACAACTTCAATATAATAAGCAGGTGGTCATTGAGGTGTATGTAAACCTGATGGCGGAAATCTAGAAGCTGACTCTCCCTGGTTTGAAAGGTGTACTTGCGGGGAAAGATTGTGGACTTCTCGACTGCCAGAATAAATAAGATTTTGGGGCTGTAAACACCAGAGTTTGAGGGGTTGTTTCCAGCAGATCTAGACGTGACAAATGATCAGATTCTGGAAACAATCTCAAGAGGATACAAGACCAAGTGGCCCGAAACTGGATATTCACAAGCCTCTTGTTTGTCATCAAGGTTCTTCAGACTGTATCAAGTAGCAGTCAACTGTTGGATGCCATCCTCGAACACGACACCCTGACTAGAGAAATGGCTAAGCTGCTGTTCTGTGTTGGAACACAGAAAACAGTCAACCTTGGATTGTTCATTCAGCAGAGTCTGGTGAGGCAGGCTACAGCCCCTAAGGCAAAACATGCCATTGTCCATCCCTGTTTGATTTCAGCGTTGGCTAAGAGTGCCAAGGTAAAGGGGAAGGAAAAACATATGTTTATAGACAGGGAATTCCTAAGGCCGAACAAGAAGACATTTGGGATGAGGCATGTCCATGATTTACCGTGGAGTCATTCTGAGTCTACTTCTTCAACTGCTGAAAAGAAGGCTAAACTGGTGGTCTTGAATGCAAGACTGGGGGCAATAACCATTCAAATGGTAGCACTTGAAGCTGAAAAGGCAAAACTAGAGATTGAAAAAGTGCAGCTGGAGGCCTGCTCCTGAAAATTGTCTTTCTATGTTCCAACATAGATGTCACAATCAGGGGGAGCCAGCTTTCTTCTTATGTTTTTTTTCGGTTTTATTTGTCTTTGGCATATTTATGGCCCTAGGAGGAGAATTTTGGATAATTTGGCTGTAATCTGAAGTTTATTTTTTGGTATTTCTGGAATTCAATTTTTAATTAGATTCAGTATTGTGCATATGTTCCAACATAGGTGGAGTTGGGAAGACCTATGTGGTTGATGACAAGTTTTTCGTTGTGATATTAATGGCCAAAAAGTTTTGGGTCCACAAAATTCCAAAGGGGGAGATTGTAAAGTCAAGTGGTATTCATTGAATATTTTAATTGGCAATTTTGTGAACATATTTGGTAACGAAAAGCTTTCCATGTTGGAACATGCGGATTAGCATATAAACGCCAATCAAATCTTACGCATAAAGGGTTAGAATATTATGGTATTTGTGAGATATGAAAATTTGAATATTCTGCTGCATATTAGGCATGTAGAAGCATAGGTGATTTATGGAAAATCCCTACAAATATGATGTTGATATTATCAAATATATGAGAGATATTGTGATAAGGAAAATCCCTTTATTTATGAGATTTGGATAGGCTTCAAGAAGCAAATAAGGAATATGAATATTATGGAGATAATCATGGAGAGTTCTGATCTGCTAATGGCTATAAAAGGGGACAACCACGGCTACATCAACACAGATTTAATAGAGAAAATCTGCTCACAGATTTTCATTCTTTCAAGCGAATTGCAAAGAGCCAGAATTCTATGTTCCAACATACGTGACCTGCCGTTCAAAGTTCAGAATCGTATACCTTAATTCCTCGGGAGGAGGAGATCTAGCGTCGACGAGTTTCGAGGTTAGAGGGAGTCTGATCATGGTGGATCGGTAGCTAGGGGAGCTAGCAGAATTCATTAGTTATAGTTAGTAAAGATAAGTATTTTGTATGATGTACTTTGTACTGTATCTTTCTAATTAGTGGATTCATTCTGAACAGGGTCATGCCCCACAAATGTAGGTGGATTTCACTGAACTGCGTAACTAAGTCTTGTGTCTCTAATACTTTACTTTATTACATACTTGGTTAGATAGGTTATGTTGGAACATGCTAGTAAGAATTAAAAAAAATTCGGTAAAATCAAATTTCAGCTACAGTCTTGCCGGTTATGCTTTAATTCATCTTTCAGGAGTCGTGATTCTCATGACTACAAACAAGAGTTTGACAGTGCCATTGGTAAGTAGATATTAAATTAACAGTCGTTCGAAATCTCTGAACTAAATCTTCTCAAATAAATACACAACTTTTAGATGCTCCAAGACCATATAATTGATATTCATTGCAACAACCACACTTCCCTTATAATACTTGCATCTTCGCATCAATTGCAATCTGAATGTTTATTATGATATGATACTCATTCGGTGAACTTTTCTTTGTGGAAATACACGATCAAATTAATTTGAGCAAAGTGTATAGGTAACTCTACATAATTAATCAAAGTGCAGATATAACCCCCCAATGCTATAATTCAAGTGAACAGTAAAACGCGATTTTTGATCTCTCTTCTCCCCCCCCCTCCGCCGGTAACGGCTCTTCCGCCGGCAACGGCTAGTGATCGGTTTGGTACAGCTACGGGGTACCAAATGGTGATACCAACTGAGATGGCGCTCCCTCCGGCCACTCAATTCCCCACCAAAACTTTCGCCACAGTACTTCAGGCCAAAGCTCCTCCTCTATCGAAAACCTTACCAAACAACCCAGAGCTCATTCCCAAATCCCAGCACTTAGGGGAGCCCTCGTGCTTGTATTCAGATGATCAGATTGCAACCTTCTCTGCCCATTATGCGAATGCACTGGTTGGAAAGTTCACAAGGGGCAGGCTTACAATGGAACAATTGGAACTGGCATTTAAAACGGTGGGCTTTGAAGGTAAGTACCAACTTGGTTCCCTTGATTGCAAACATGTTTTGATTCGGTTTGAACATATAAATGACTATCAGAGATGCTGGATGAAATGTGTTTGGAATTTCAATGGGATCTCCCTGAAAATGCTAAAATGGACCCCTGAATTCTCTACTCGTAAAGAATCACCAATAGTTCCTATCTGGTGTACTATTAAGGAGCCCCCCTTATATTACTATAATACAGCTTCGATTGAAGCTATTGGGAATAGCATAGGCAGTTTCATTAAAAATGATCAAGCAACTGATATGTTAACAAGACCATCTGCAATAAAATTCTGTGTCGAAATTGATCTCCAAAAACCCCTGAGTAGTTTCATAAGGCTGGGTTCTGTGACCAATAATAAGAAATATCCGATTGAATATGAGGACATTCCTCTTTACTGTGATCATTGTTCGAAATTAGGCCATTCTCTGGCTCAGTGTAAAGCTAACTTACAGAATAATAATGTCAGAACTCAGGATCCTAATTTGAATCATAGTTTACCTCAGTACCTATGGCAGGCAACGGGTAAGAAATTTGATAAACCACCACTATTGGAAGACCAAGCTCTCTCTGAGAATGATTATGTTGTTATGATGGAATCCCCTAAAAATTTGAACAATACAGCTTTCCCTGTGGTGGTAAATCAGGAAAAATTGGGTACTTCCAGCAATAACACTCAATCTCTGGTAATTTCTGATAACCCTATTTTGAGGTTGATTGAGGATACTTCACTTGCTAAGCCAACAATTACTGCTTATGCTAAAGATGATATGCAAGTTGGCTCTGGTTCATTATCCATGTACAGCCCTTACCACAAAAACTCTTTCTCCCAACCTGGGAAAACGGGGAATAGATTTTCAGTTTTGCAGGTTGCTGACAGCTCTAAGGAAAAGGAATTGCAAACTGGGACATCTGAACCTCTAGAGGAGATCATATCTACACATCAAGAAACCTCCTGTTCTTCCCTTCCAGGTAATATCCAAGGTAAGAATAAGTCTAAGAAAAACAATTACCTAAGTCAATTAAATAAGATGATGCTTAGGTCATCTACAAAAAGTTCTAAATCAAGTGAACAATGATGACACACCTTAATGTTAATTTTCTAGTGTGGAATCTAAGAGGAATGGACACTTCAATGCTTAGGCTAACTAATTTGTGTAGGATCAAGAAAATTCAATTGTTGTGTATTATTGAGCCTATGCATGACAATTCCCAATGTGAAGATTACATGAAAAAACTTTCATTCACTCATAATTTGCCACTGCCTAATGGGAAGATTTGGCTTATGTGGTCTAATTTGTTAGCTATCTCTCTGATTTCCTTTCATGATCAGTTTATGCATGTTACTATTTTGCATCATTCTGTGAATCTGTATATGGAGGCAGTTTTTATATATGCTTCAAGAGATAGAGATGGTAGGAAGGTCCTCTGGTCTGAACTTCAATCAATTCCAAAGGGTGACACTATCTTCATAGGTGATTTTAACTCAATAACTTCTTTAGAAGAATATAGAGGGCCCTGTTTTCCTGCCTTAGGTAGCATAAGAGATTTTAACTCCTGGATCTCCTCTAATGGAATCCAAGAAATTAATACGGTAGGAAATATGTTTACTTGGTGTAATTCTAGGCTGAGGAATCCTACTTCGAAAAGACTAGATAGAGGCCTATGCTCAATCTCTTGGATCTCTAAGTTTCCATCTTCTTCAATTCAGATTTTAAATAGGTAAACATCGGATCATGCACCTCTTCTCCTACAGGTTTCAAATTTGACCTCTTCTAATCCTAAGCCATTTCGGTTCATCGATGCCTGGTTTCTAAGAGATGATTTTATGAGTGTGATAAGAGACAGTTGGGAATCACCTTTGTCAGGAACGGGTATGATAAAGTTTTACCTTAAGCTTATCAGACTTAAAAAAGTTTTAAAATCATGGAATAGGGATAAATTTGGAAACATTGATTTAAATGTGAAAAGGCTGAGGAAGACTTAAGAACTCAGGAAGCTAACTATGATTTGAACCCTTCAACCTCTGAGCGAGTTAAACTCAATGAAAAAAATGCTCTGCTGCTAAAAGTCTTAAAGGAAAAAGAGAAATACTGGAAACAAAAAGCAAGATTGAAGTGGCATAAGCTAGGTGATAATAACACTTCTTTTTTTCACAAGGTTGTGCAAGAAAGAAATTGTAAACTCCACATAACCAAAATAAAAAATAGATCAGGTCAATGGATTAATTCTCAGTTAGACATACAAAAGGAAGCTGTTGAATATTTTACTGATTTGCTGAGTGAACCTGATTTAGTCTTGGATGATACTTTTGACACTCATTTTCTAAGTCAGATTCCTGGTATCATAACTGATAATGATAATCATGAACTAGCTATGCCAGTATCTGAGGTAGAACTGGAAAAGGTAATTAAGAGCTTAAATAAGACCAGTAGCCCTGGGCCAGATGGATTCTCTCTTAAGTTTTACACCAAATGTTGGCAGATTATCAAACAAGACTTGATAGAAGCGGTTAATGAGTTTATTTCTGGTGCTGAAATTCCGAGGGGGATTTCCAGTACCTGGATTACTCTTATACCAAAAAAAATAACCCCAAGTTCATTTGATGACTTTAGACCTATTAGTTTATCTAATGTGCTGAATAAGATTTGTTCCAAAGTCCTTATGGAGAGAATGAAGCCTCATATGGAAAATCTGATATCCATGAACCAAACAGCATTTATGAAACATAGGGATATATCTGATAACATTCTATATTTACAAGAGATGATTAGATTCTTGGATAAGAAACATAGAATCCCTAACTGCATCCTCAAGCTTGATCTTAGGAAAGCTTTTGATAGAGTTAGATGGAGTTTTCTCAAACAGATTTTGTCTAAGTTTGGTTTCAGTGGGAACTTTTTAACAGCTATTATGAATAATTTGTCTCAAGCCTACTTTTCAGTCATTATCAATGGAAATCCAGTAGGATTTTTCAATGCAACAAGAGGAATCAAACAAGGTGACCCTCTATCCCCCTCTCTTTTTAATCTATTCTCAGAAGCATTCTCTAGGAGTTTAACCTTTATTTTCTTGAATAAATGTTTAGCTTCATACCAGATTCCTGGTTCAATTCCTGTAGTTTCTCATTTGATGTATGCGGATGATACCATAATATTTATGCAAGCTTCTAAACCTAACCTAATTAAGATCAAAGCCTTTCTTGAAATCTTTGAACATTGCTCAGGTCAAAAGTTTAATTTTGAGAAATCATACTTTTATCTAAGTAGAAAGGCAACAGTGGCTAGAATGATTCAGGTGAAAGCAATTTTAAAAATGAAAAAAGGGACTTTTCCCTTTAAATACCTAGGGTGCCCTATTTTTAGAGGAAGAACTTTGAATAGATATTTTTTTTCCACTGCTGGCCAATGTAGATGCTAAGCTACAAAATTGGAAAAACAACTGGTTAAGCTCAGGGGGGAAAATGATCCTCATTAAATCAGTTATGTATTCAATTCCTCAGCATACATGGATGGTTACCAATCCCCCAAAAGGTATAATTAAAACATTTGAGAAACAATTGGCTCAATTTTTTTGGGGAAAGACTGAAGGAAAATAGAATAAGATTTGGAAAAAATGGGCAAACATTGCAATACCTACTAACATGGATGGATTGGGTTTTAGATCGGTAAAAGCCATTGTTGATTCTTGTTCGGCCAAACTATGGTGGAAGAGCCAATTGGGAACTTCATTGTGGTCTAAACTGCTATGGTCTCTTCCACCATCATACATGAAATCAGTTACTTGGAGGAGAATTTGTTACATTAATGATTTTGCTGTCAACAATTCTTCAATTATACATGGAAATGGAAAGTGTAATTTTCTGAATGCCAACTGGTGTCCTCAGGGACCTCTGCTTTCCAAAATTCCTGATAACATTGCCTCTACAATGGATGACATCTCTGTGGCAGATTTCATAGCCAACAGAAATTCTATTTTGAATCAAATTGCACCTTTTCTTAAACATGATACGGTTCATTTTCTCCAGGGTGCAGTACTTACATATGCTAGGGAGGACAGAATCATCTGGAAGCCAGAACCGTCGGGTAAATTTACATTTAAGTCAGCCTATAGATCTCTAGTTCAATCAAGAGGTAATTCTCCTTTCTCTAAGTTTTTATGGAATCCACTGTTACTGAAAAAGATTTCGATCTTCATCTGGAAACTACTACATGCTTTTCTCCCCTTTGATGATGTTCTTATTACATGCGGTTTCAGCCTAGCTTCCAAGTGCCCTGCATGTTGTCAATCTGATTCTATCCAACATTACTTTATCTCTTGTCCCCTGGCCCATTCAGTCTGGTTGAAACTGACTCCTTCTATACATTTTAATCTTAATACTCTACATTACATACCTCAAAGATTTTATTTGTTTTGGAACTGTCAAGACCTACCTAAGTTTTATTAGATATATTGCATGATTCTCCCATCTGTGGTGTGCTGGAGTCTATGGAAAGCTAGAAATAACTATCTATATGACCACAAGCCTTTTTCCATGAATTTTATCTGTACTGAGGTGGATGATTTGATTAAATTGACACTTAGTGTTTGTCCTCCGACGATATTATCTACTGTTTCAGTACCACCATCTTTCCAGCATCTCATTCCTTTGCTAAGGCCTCCCCCTAAACCTAACTTAAGGACAGTTTTTTGGGAAAGGCCTAAACATGGAGTCATAAAAATCAATGTAGATGCAGCTTGGTGTCCTAACAAAGCCTCTGTGGGTCTTATAGCTAGGAATAGTTTTGGCTTACCTATTAGAATTAGCTCGGCAAGTGCTACATCTGCATCTCCCCTACATGCTGAAATTGAAGCGATATTGCATGCTTGCTATTCGTTTGATCATCTGGAGTACAACATTATTGTGGAATCAGATTGTAAGCTTGCTATTGATATGATTCTTAATCCTTATGAGGCACAGTGGCATGTTTTTGATTTGGTCTATAAAGCAAAATCTTTACTTGGTAATGCTGAACTGATGCACACATATAGGGAGTGTAACTCTGTAGCTCATGCCATAGCTAAACATCATTTCGATCTGAACCAAAGTCTGGATATGACTAATGTTACATCAGAAATTCAGGGTCTTATAGCTATGGATAGAAGATGTGTTCCTCATATTTGAGTTTCTAAGACTTCTCGTTTTAGGAATTGATTCTGCTGAATACTATTGTTGATTTTTGCAGACCTAGGGACTTCCGGCACAACAATGGCGAGGCTTGTCTGCTCAGATTGCTGCTACTCAGATGATAGGAAGTGATGTACCTATCCTTCAATGATATTCTCAACTCGAATGTATTACAATTCTTAGCATACTCATGGGTATTTCTCTCATTTATTGATTGAAGTTGCCTGGCCATTACAGAGGATTAACACGAGGGGTGGAGATCCTCTTGTTTTGGATCGCAACATCGACACCTATCCACCCACTTTGGATAGCTGTTTTCACTACTTTAGCAAACACTTTTAGGACTCTTGGAGACAACCCTGTTTGTTTCATCTCTTACTCTCACAAACCTACTCTATCTGTATATTCAATCAATTGGGTATCAAGGCTTGGGAAACCTATAATAAAATATCCCTCACCCTCGGGTGTTTTCATTAAAAAAAAGTGCAGATATAACCATGAGATAATTGAAAGTGTAAATATAACTCTAGACATTTATGTTATGTACAAACATAACCCTAGATATTTATGTTATGTGCAAATATAACATTTTTCGATAGATTTAGACCGAAATTGGATGAAAAGTCAATTTTACCCCTTTGAAAAAGAAAAAAAGGAACAAGAAAACAACTAAATTTACTATTTTGACTCCAAGACTTCTAACCTAAATTCCAACCACTAGTGGAGAGCCACCTATCAAAGGTAGCATTGGAAGGCAGTTCCCTTATAACTGCCTTTATTCACGGTTTCCATGTTCAGAAACCTATAATTGTGCCCCTCTAAGCACTTTAAAGGCGGTTTTTTTTGTTGATTAAAGACAGTTATGCCTTGAACCGCCTTTAATATAAAGCGGTTAAAGGTATAACCGCCTTTAATTGACCATATTTCAAGGCAGTTATGACTAACCGCCTTTAAAATTGATGTTTACCATATTGGAAACAAGGAACAGATGGGTTTTCAGTCTAGAAAGTACATAGTTTTTGAATTTAAAAGTGAGGGAACATATTCCGGACTCGGAAATTGTTCATCTCCACTTTTCGAGTTTGTAAAATAGTCGATCGCGTCTTATTAATGGCGGGGTAGAGTTTCTGAACTCGAAAAAGGCCAGGCATATTTAAAAAAAGTGCCCAATTTCATTAAATGATCCACAACCCTAATTCCTTGATTTTGAAGTTCTTTTTTTCCTCACCCATTGTTGAGACCAAGGTTTTGTTGTTGGAGAAGGTTAGTTTTTTCCAAATTAAGAAGTTGATGATTTTGTTCAATTATGCTATGAAATTAGCTAGGTTTATGATATTGTTGGATGCATCCTCATGTGTTGGTTTTTAAATGATTTTTAGGATAATGGATCAAGATGAACTAATTGGTAAAGATCTAAAGAAATCACCCGAGTATATTCCATTGGTTGAATAATTTGTTCTGTTTGCTTTTGAACATGATTCTAAAAATGGTTGTTCGTGGGCATGATGCCCTTGTAGGGATTGTAGAAATGATGCGTATTTAGGGAGGAAAAAACTGCGGGAACACCTCATAATGAGCGGGTTTCAAACTAGTTACACTCGATGGGTATGTCATGGGGAAGGTTTTGAAGCATCACATTCGAATGAATTGGAGAACATGATAGCGAGTGATGAATTAGATGGTAACGCTGAGTTTGACGAAATGGTGGAAGATATTGCGAGGGAATTCAAAGGTAAACTGGAGTCGTTACAAGCTTTGATTAACGACAAAGGTACGCCTTTGTATAGTGGTTCTAAATACTCAGTTCTGAATGCCACACTGCAGATAATGAACTTGAAGGCAAAGTTTTGATGGACAGACAAGTCGATGACTAAGGCTCTCCAGTTGTTCAGGGATTTGCTTTACGAGGGTAATTTAATGCCCGATAGGTTATATGCTACCAAAGAAATACTATGACCGATGGGATTGGAATTGAAAAAAATTCATGCATGCTCGAACGATTGTATGTTGTATAGAGGGGAAGTAGATAAAGATCGAGAAAATTGTAAGGTATGCGGTTAGTCTTGGTGCAAATTGAAAAGAGGTGCGATTGCAGTGGGTGCAAAAGTTCCATTGAAATCAAAGAAGAGGACATCGGCCAAATTCCTGCGGTACTTCCCGATCATTCCCCGTTTGAAGAATTTGTATGCTTGTAGGGAAGATGCTAAGTTGTTGAGGTGCCACACCGATAGAGACCAACCGATGGATGATGTCATAAGACATACTTTTGGTGGTGAGCAATGGAAGAAAGTCAATGTTTCGTACCCTGAGTTTGCTAAAGATTCTTGCCATTTGAGGTTAGGGTTGTGTACAGATGGTATGAATCCTTTTGGCAACATGAGTAGCACTCATAGCTCTTAGCCTGTTATGTTGGTGATTTACAGCCTCCCGCCTTTGTTGACCATGAAATGTTAGTATGTGTTGCTATCTTTGGGGATATCAGGTCTGAAGAAACTTGGTAATGATATTTATGTATATCTTGCCTCTATTGGATGATTTGTTAACTATGTTTGATGATGGTGTTAAAGTGTTTGATCGGCTAGTTGATGATTTCGTCACTCTTAAAGTGCTGTTATTCTGCACAATTAATGATTTTCATGCATATCAGAATTTGTCTAGGTATTCTGTGAAAGGCCACCTAGGACACTGATTTTTGTCAGTTAAAATATGGTTTTAAAATTTTTTACCAGGGGTACATGCGGTGTCTTCCCGATAGGCTGCCATGGTGATTGGCCAAAAAATGGTTTAATGGGAAAGTGGAGACTCGAGTTGCACCGGTGCCACGATCAGATACACAGATTTATGAGAGTGCTAACAATTTGGCCAATGACTTCGAGAAGAAGAAAAGAATAGTTGCTGTTGACGGTAGTTGGAAGAAATGCTCCATTTTTTTTCAAGTTACCTTATTGGGAGCATTTGGAAGTTAGACATTGTCTTGACGTTATGCACATTGAGAAGAATGTTTGTGACTCTTTGGTTGGGACGTTGTTAAATACCCCTAGGAAGAAAAAGGACAGATTGAAGGCTAGGCTAGATTTGATTGAGTTGGGTATTTAGAAGAATCTCTCTCCAATGAGTACATGTGATGATTGTTATTTACCCCTTGCTTGCTATTCAATTTTGCAGTCAGACAAAAAAATCTTTTTGCAAAACCCTAAGTAGTTTGAAAGTGCCCAAAGCATACTCCTCTTACATTAGCACATGTGTGTCAGTCAAGGAGTTGAGGTTGGGTGCGTTGAAGTCACACAATTTTCACGTCCTAATGCAGGAACTGAATGTCATTGCCATTCGATCTACATTGCCTTCTCATGTAAGATTGTGCATTACAAAGCTCTGTATGTTTTTCAAATCAATTTGTCATAAAAGTATTAGTGTATCAAAGTTGGATAGGTTGCAAGTAATGGTTGTTGGAGTTCTGTGCCATATAGAAATGTATTTCCCTCCTTTATTTTTTGAAGACTTGAAGACTGGAGGCCGTCGAAGACCATATTTTTGAAGACTTTGAAGACTTTCTTCAAAGAGTTGAAGACTTGGAAAATGAGAGGAATCATTGTGAAGATGAGTGTTTATCACAAGGAGAGGAAAGAAAACAAGGTTAAGTTCTGGCACCAGTCGTGAGTCGCGACCAACGGGTGGCCAGAACCTAACCTTATCCTTTTTGTACTACAAATAGCACTCTCTTTCCTCTCATTCAGATCTTCTTCTTTTCTGCATTTGGTACTGTTTCTAACCCTAGTTTTCACCATTTTTCATCTTTGAATTCTCTAAGAGGATTTCTTTGGAAAGTATGAATATCACCCCTCCCAATGACCATTTTGTGGAAAACTCCAATTCTATGTAGCATCAACATGAGCACGAAGATGAGCATCCGGGAGGAGGAAATCAACATCCTCCTCATCAAGGGAAAACTCCTCCACTCCACGGAAGGGAGATTCCCTTGGGGCAAGTATTGCTGAGATATTATGGCCCCCAAACTCGATCAACAACCAATGTGCATTGAGTATCCCTTGGTTGGACCGAATGGGCACTTCGAGCTAAAGACTAGGTTCATAAACATGCCACCCATTTTACTTGGTAGGCAAGGAGAGAATGCCAAAAAGTACCTCACAGAGTTTCAATTGTTATGTGGTGGTACGGTTCCTAATGGAGTAGATGAGGATTTTTATAAGTTGAAGGCATTCCCGTTAACACTAAGGGATGGTGCAAGGGATTGGCTCCACTACCTACCATCCAAGAGCATCAAGAGTTGGCTTGACAAGAAAACGAAGTTTCTAGCCAAATAATTCCCGGCCTCAAAATCCACCCCCTTGAAGATGGACATAAGTAACATCCTCCAATGGCACAAAGAATCTCTCTTCGACTATTGGGAGAGGTTCAATAAGCTTCTCGCAAGTTGTCCTTACCATGGTCATTCGGAGGGGAATTCGGTCTATTACTTCTACAATGGTCTTCTTGATGAGGATTAAAGATTAGTAAGGAGTTCTTGTGGTGGTACCCTTGGGAACAAGATTTCATCGGAGGCTATGCAATTATACGAGGAACTAGTGGAGGAGTCAAGAAACTTTAGCTCAAGGGCCAATTTGAGAAGGAGAAATCCAATGCCCGCAAGTGACCCTTCTTATAGTGGAACTCTAGAGAACCAAGTCTAGGCCCTTGCATCTATGGTGAAATGGTTGATTACGAAGTTCGGGAATACGCCACATGTTAAATCGTGTGAAATTTGCTACTTGGAGCATCCTACGGACACTTGTCCAACTTTGCGAGAGGATTATGTCAAGGAGGTAAGTGCCATGGGGTATCAAGGAAATAAAGGCTATCAAGGTAACCAAGGATACCAAGGTTATCAAGGGTACCAAAACCGGCCGTACAATTTGGGCAATCGTGATAACCCAAACCTCCGGTATGGAAACCCTCAAGGAAGTCAAAACCCTCAACCGTATCGGCTTCCTCAACAATAATATAGGAAATCTCAACTACAATTTCGAAGGCTCCAAGACAAGCCCTGAGACCAAGGGGGGAGCTCGTGGTTAACAAAAGATGAGGTGATGCAAGCCATTCACTGGTTGAGCATGTGCACGGAAAAAGGTGAAAAATTCCAAGATGAAGCCAAGGCAAGCATCAAGAACTTGAAAACTCAAGTGAGCCAATTAGCTTAAGTGGTGAATCAAATGGAGGCCTAAGAGAGCAAAAAAGAAGAAATTGTTGTGGAAACATTTGCCAAGACTGGGATCAAATCCCGAAACCTCATCCCCACTGCACAAGAAGTCAAGAGGGGTGGAGATCCCTATCTATGCACCGGAACCACCGTTTCCGGAGGCATTAAAGGATAGGAGGACAAAGGAGGACACCAAAGACATCTACGAAGTCTTTCGTAGATGCGAGGTGAATATTTCACTTTCAAATGGTCTAAATCAAGTTCCTAGGTATGCTAAATTTCCTAAAGAATTGTGTACCGTCAATAGGAAACAACAATTGAAAAGTAAGAAAAAGAGTGTGAAGAGTGAATATGTCTCCATCGTGTTTGATGACGAGATGCCACCTAAATGTGATGATCCGGGAATGTTTACAATCCCTTGTGAGATAGGAGGCAAATGTGTTAACAAGGCTATGTTAGACTTAGGTGCTTTAATCAATGTGATCCCATATTCATTGTATGAAAGTATAAATCTAGGCACTTTGCACAAAACTGGGGTTGTTATCCAACTAGCCGATCACTCTAGCACATACCCGAAAAGTATTGTAAAGGATGTGTTGGTGAAAGTGGACTATTTGACATTCCCCGCGAACCTTTTTGTTCTTAAAATGGGAGGTGACAATAGTTCTAAACCTATTGTTTTAAGAAGGCCATTTTAAAAGACTTTAAAGACCATAATTGACGTACATAAAGTAACATTGACCATGGAATTTAATGGGCGGAAGGTAGAATTTTACACTAATAATTTTATTGATCATCCTAGTAGATACCATTCTCGCCAAGGTATTCATGTTATTGATGATAAAGAGAAAGATTTAATTGAGCCCAAAGATGGTAGTTCCTTAAATGTTTCCATAGATGATGTTTTGAGTGATACTTTGATATCAAATGTTGTCAGTACTAACTTGAAGGAAAACAACAATGGCAAATACACTCTTGGTAAAGCAACATCCAACACTTTTTGTGCATCCACGGGTAAGCCAATAAGGGTGGTTTTCCCTCCTTCTCTTGAGAAGACTTCGGTGGAAGAGTGCAAACCACCACCGAAAGATCTTAAATGTTCACCCTTTGGAGAAGGAGAGAAACCCCTGAATGCTCACGTGCTTGAGATCACCATGGAACAAAAAGGTGAGTTGTTGGAAATGTTGAGGGAACATGAAGAAACCCTAAGCTATTTGAAGAAGGTTTTTTGGGGGATGATATGAATCCCGATTGTTTTGACCCGGATCGTGAAAAGGGGACCAATCATCTCGGTTCATTTTGTGAGTAAGCTCCAAGAAGAGGAGTAAGTTGTGCAGAAGGCGTTAAATAAACTTGGTTTTGATCATCCAGATTGTAATTCGTGACTTTTTATCGATGTTGTCGCAATGATTTTTATTGTTATTTTTCATTGTTTTAATTTATTTCTTTCACGGTTGTGTTCTCCATGATTTTGTAGCAAAATAGGTTGAGCATTGGAGAATTGAAGACAATTTTGGAACGGAAAAATTGGCCATGAAAGAAGAAGAAAAAACAGGGAAAGGATTAGGTCTGGCCACAGATCCTGGGAGCATTCCTGCCTGCACGGCCAAGCCCCCGCCCGCGCGACACACATGCACTATTCAAAAAATGTGTTTTTTTTCTCTCCCTAATTTCTCCTTTTTTCCACTTATTTCTTCTTCATATCCTCTCTTTTCCAATTCAAGAACTCCCCCAAATAACCCATCTCTATCTTCCAAATTTCACCATTCCTAGCCAACATTCAATCATTTCCACTCATCAAATTCATCCTCCAACCCATTTAATCTTCAAATCCAAAAATTTATCCAAGAACCCTAACCTTTTGAGATTTTTGTTCTTGGGTTGAATTGGTCACTTGGGAAGCAACGAATTGCTTGGACTCACTTGGAAATGTGTTCTTCCTAGTCACCCTTTTCACAATCATGGGTGTTCGTGCTTAGTTGATTTGAGGTGTGGGAAGTTTTTGGGTGATGTGCTATATTATCCATTGTTCGTTGGACTCTTGGAGCTTGGGGGAATCGTTGCATCAAGAGTTTGTCAGTCATTTTTCCTTCTTCCCTATACTTAAAACTTGTTGCCTTAGGTTTTTTTTACATTGAGGGCAATGTATAGTTTTAAGTGTGGGAAGGGGGGGTGGGGTTAATAATTAACATGTATATAATTAGCTACTTTTGATTGGAAAAACACGAAAAAAAATCAAATTTTGAAAAAAAAAAGAAAATGAAAGAGAACAAAAATAAAAAGAATCCCGCTAAGTTGAAAACCCGAGAGGGCATCTTAGGCAACATTGGGGGCCCGGATAGGTCAAAAACCCAAAAGGGAAACCTAGGTAAAAATAAGAGGCTAAATGTGTGGAAAAATGTGAGATATGAGCCAAAGAAAAATGATATGTGGCAAGGATGAAAACCCGAAAGGGCTCCTAGGAAAAATGAGAGAAAGAGAGAAAAAGGAATAATGTTATGTGTTCACTCATTTTCCGGCGTAGGAGTCGTAAGGTTGCGGTGACCATATGGATGGATCGGGTTACTTGACATCTTGAGACCTCTTGGAATTGGGAAATTTAGCGGGAAAACGAAGTAAGTTATGAAATTTTTGATTGTTGATATACTTCATTTTTAGGATGATATATTGATATAAAGTGGAGTATGTGTTTGAACTTTATGTATGCTTTTAGCTTCACCTCGTACCATTGGATTTGGGATTGTCAATTCGGGATTTGGAGATATTTTAGGGATATCAATGAATTGATATGTTAATATAGTTTGGGTAGATTTAGGAATGGGGGTTGTGGGAAACCTCTCATTTGATCTTAACGTTGGATGTGTGATATTGAGATTTTTGTGAGGTATTGACTTGAGGGAATGGTAGTTAGGCTGTGGATACGTCAATTCCTTTGTGCACTTGGATCTTTTCTTACTCCAGGGCGAGTAAGGTTTAAGTGTGTGGAGGTTTGATGTGTCTATTTTATGTGCATATTTGAGTACTTTTTGGGATCACTTTTGTGCTCTTTTGTTAGCAAGAGCTTTTGTTTTACCTTGAAATTCTCTTAGAAGAGGTAAGAGCGACTTTATGCTCTTTTACTTTTTTCTAAGTGGATTTTGTGTGACAAAGGAAGAACATCAAGACTTGAAGACCGAAGACCATTAAAGATCACCGTTTGGAGCATTTGAAGACTAGCTTTAAAGATTAAAGACAAAAAGAATCGAGGATTTGAAGGAAAGATGACACAAGGGTGAAAATGGGCAGCCCGCACGGGCGAGGCCATTCCCGCCTGGGTGTAAGCCTGCTACACTTTTTCCTTTTGCTTTTCTTTTCCTTCCTCTTGTACTATAAAAGGAATTTTTGGCCACCCACTTCATATCATTATCTTCTTGGCCGAATTTCCTTTTCAAAGAACCCTAGGTTCTTCATCTTTTTCATCCTTTCTCTCTTTATTTCTCTATGCATTTGTTTAGGGATGTTAGTATGATTTGTATTAGCTAATCTAGTTTTTTGGAGCAATTGACCAAGGCTTCCAAGCCCATGTCTTAAGAACAATTTGTAGCCTATTTGATACTCTTACTATTATGCATTTATGGAGCATTGAATGTGTTTGTAAATGTCATTAATGTTCTTGAAAGATTGAGTACATGAAGTACTTGTATGATATGCTTGTTAGGGTTTGGGGAAATGGGTTGATTTCCCCTTTTCTTGATAGGAATCTAAGAGTATGATTTAGGGCTTTTGATTGTGTTTATGGATTTATAATTGCTAGATGAATATGATAATGTTGAAATCTTTGTCATGTTTATTTCTTGTAGAAAATGAGAGAAGTCTATGAATGTCGATCGTTCTTGACTAATCTTGTGTAAATGCATGAATTGGTTAAATGCTTAAACACAGTGTAGTGTTTATAAGTGTTGTCAAGCTTGTTGATTCTTCATGCTCGATGCCATAAATGGGATACTTTTAGTCATGTTTCGACTGCGAGATTCATTGGTGAGGTTTGACAAGAGATGTCGAATTCACTCTTGCAAACTACTATCTAAGAAGGATAGAAGTTTAGTATTCACAACAAGTAGTGAAATTAGCAAATAGGTTGCATGTTCAATGATGGATAAGGGGCTTGGAAGTGGAAGTCAACTGCGCCCAAGGTTCCATTAATTATTGGTTTAATCACCTTTTGGTTGTTGTTGCATGCTTTGCATATTCAACTTGCTTGATTAGTTAACTTGTCTTTAATTTCAAAACTTAGTACCAAAACCAACCAAACTTACCCCCCATTTACATGCTTATATATATGTGTGTGCTCTAGTATGTTTTCTCTTATATATGTTTAAACACTTGGAAAGATCCCTCTTCTCGTGGACGACCCCAACTTTTCATTATCTACGTAATTGTAGATAGGAAGCATCAGGGCTTAAAAATATAACTTTGAGAGGTACAACGATGACCTCCCAAGGTGGCTTCGGGGAAACAACTCCAGCGCTAAAGTCAGTAGCCTTCTTTCAGGAATCTAGCTTCTCAAGTTTAGTTGCACATACTTGGATTTGTATTCTCCTTCTTCCTTTTATAATATGTGTTGAACATGGATCTGGTTTGTTCAGAATTGTTCAGAATTGTCATCGTGTGTGTAATTGTGAGGCCGAGAAATACGGTTCGTGGTTAGCGATCGGTTAAGGCTCCTGCTATTCTCGGCTTGTGGGCTAGCACCATTCACTCTACGTTTATTTGACCTAAACTCACTTCGCTAGTTTGATTCGGGCTCTGTTCGTGGTTTGGGCTTCCTACTTGTTTGGGCTAGGTATAGACCATAAGCCCCCCAAGCCATGGAGACTAAGTGCATGAGGTAAATTTATCGAAGTGATTGATGCGAACCAAGTCCTTATAAGAAAAGCTCGTTTGGCATTTGACTTTACCTTCGTAGAAATTGCAGAGTTATAATAGCTTTGTGGCTGTAGTAATCCCCCGCCTGCTAACTCTCATGCTTTCAAAATTCAAAATTTGAATTTCTTGTTTTTATTGATAAGGATTGCAGCGTAAATTATGTTCGAAAGAGCCTTGATTATTTTCGCCTTTCTCGCTGATCATTTCCAGATTTCCCTAACGTTCGTTACCTGATGTGTCCATTTTATATGTATAATTTAGTAGTTTTTGGGGTCACATTTTTGCTCTTTTATTATCAAGAACTTGTGTTTTACCTTGAAATTCTCTTAGGAGGGGTAAAAGCAACTTTACACTCTTTTACTTCTTCTAAGTGGATTTTACGTGACAAAGGAAGAACATGGAGACTTGAAGACCGGAGGCCATTGAAAATCACATTTCGAAGACTTTGAAGACTTTCTCCAAAGAGTTGAAGACTAGAAGACCGGAGGCCATCGAAGACCATATTTTTGAAGACTTTGAAGACTTTCTTCATAGAGTTAAAGACTTGAAAAAGGAGAGGAATTATTGTGAAGATGAGTGTTTACCACAAGGAGAAGAAAAGAAAACAAGGTTAAGTTCTGGCACCCGTCGCGAGTCGCGACCAACGGGTGTCCATAACCTAACCTTATCCTTTTTGTACTATAAATAACACTCTCTTACCTCTCATTCAGATCTTCTTATTTCTGCGTTTGGTACTGTTTCTAACCCTAGTTTTCACCATTTTTCATCTTTGAATTCTCTTGTCACTACAGCAAACATCACCTTTTGCAACATGCAAAATGTGTCATTTATCTTTGATATAGTGTCGCAAATGTTGTTTTACGACATTGTTTGCGTCACTTTTTATTGTGTTGTGTCTGCCTGTGTAGTATTTTCGCTACATAAAATTTTCATTGTGTCGCAATTTAAAGGACATATTTTGTGTCATAAACTACTTGTCTTTTTTTTTGCGATATTAAATCTAAGTGATGCATAAAATATACTACACTTAATGTGTCATTAATATTCAGTAACACATATTGTTTTGCAACACACTATGTGACATATACATTTAGTGAAGCATAATTGTTTGCAACATATTATGCTACATTTGCACTTACTGTCATGTAGCCATATGCGACATATTATACAATACTTTGATTTAGTGATGTATATTTGTTTGTGACATATTATACGACCTTTCTAAAATAGTTGAATTGTGATTTGCGACATCGCACTTATTGTCGTATGGCCGTATGCAACATATTACATGACACTTTAATTTACGACATCACACTTAGTGGCTTACGACCGTATGCGACATATTACGCGACACTTTGATTTAGTGATGTTTGCGACATACTATACGACCTTAATAAAACTGACGAATTGTAATTTGTGATATTACACTATCACAGGAAATTGCCTCTAGAACCACACTATCACAAGAAACCTTCTCTAGCACCGGTTTTGATTCTCAAAAACCGGTGCCAAAATTTTTCATAGATTAAAAAAATGTCGCGCATGTTCGTTCAGAGGAAGGGAAAAAGACCAAAAAATTAATAATTCAGTAGGGCATTAATTTGATAATAATTTTAACTTCACAAAATTGATAATATAGAAATAAAACATAAAAAAATGTATGATACAGAATTAATAATCTATGGGACTTTCCCAAAACATAAGCTTGAATAGTCGCATCGCTTGTTTGATACACACTTTACACAAGAAAAGCAATCTCATCCTCAAAGAGTATCTCAATACTCTTCTTCATTAAGTAGAAGCACATTGTAGCTATGCTTTATGTCTACAATAATAGAGTTCATATTAAGTTTAAGCATGAATAGGAAAATACAATGTGATTATGGAGATAATGCTTACACAAGCAATTTACGTAGATACTACTTACAGAAGCAGTGCCAGCTTGATTATACTTCAGAGAATTACTATTTTATAAACACTAATAAAGTAGTAACTACATACTCATGGAGAATAAAATGGAAAATGAATAAACTCAATGTTACCAAATCATAAGTGTAACATGAAGTACTACGTACTGTTCTTTTCATTTTTGTAAGCGCAAAACGGACGATTGACACTTTGTACTTCTCATGGCTATTGCTTAATGCACTCCAACGACAACCAGAAACCATAAAAAGAATGCAACAGTCTTTTGACATGTGAACAAAACCAATTCTTCCTCTAGTAAAAAGAGATCATATAGGATCGCAATAATAAAACAAAAACATGGAACAAACGAAAACATATTCTATGGGTTTATAACTGGACCAAAGTCAATTGGCATTCAAAACCAACTCAGGATCAAGAAGCTTAACAAAAGGGGTTATATTGCATACAATGCATGAGGAATTGTTGGAAATGGAAATAGGGATTTTTTTCTGCATGGGTAAAGATAATGGCAGGGGTTTTAGAAGAACCAGGACCAAAATCTATTGCAGCAAGTATTGTAAGAGTTAATGAAGTAGTGCAAGAAAATATGTGAAAGAAGTAAAGCATAACGTATATAAAAGAAGCATATAAAAGCTTCTGTAAAACACAAAATCAAGAGAAACCAGCATTTCAGAAACACGAAAAAATAAACGTACCAATTATAAACCATTTTAAAAACCCAACAAGTAATTAATCACAACTTAAATGAAAGAAGCATAAAAAATCTTTCGTAAAACATAAAACTAAGAAAAACTAGCATTTTGACTAAACTCAAGAAGAAGAAGCACTTATACACTGGCATCCTCTCTACAAAAGAGCGTAACAGGAGTCTCCAATTTTGCCAAGAAAGCGCATCCTTTAGGGAGCTCTTCTGGATCAAGAATCCGTGCCGGCCACCACAAACCATTCTGATACCACTTCTAATATCTGAACCTATGCTGCAATCTGAAAAAAATAAAATAGATCAACTGGATGGTAAATGATAGGCTCGAGCGGTTTTGCACCACAACAACCACCATCTATGAATCAACACAAACAACATCACCATTAGAATAAACAGAAACGAACTCACCAGAACATCAATCATGAAAGATTAAGAAATAAAATCTTCCTCACTGATGAAGATTCACGAACTCAATTGATGACCGACGTCTGGGGAAAAGAAGGCTGGGTCGGGTTGCGATGATCATAAGAGGTGGCCGATGAAGGATGTGGAATGAAGAATGTTAATATTTAACAATCTATTTCGGTGGCGATGATGCACGCTGCAATCAGTGAGACTAGGCCCGTCAAATGGGTTAATTGGATAAACCCGTTATCCAAACCCAATAGATCATTATCCAATGAGTCATTATCCAATTAACCCATTTATTAAATGGGTCATAATGGGTTGGGTCATAAATGGGTTGGGTCATTAAATGGATAACCCATTGGATAACCCATGAGATATTCATATGACCCAATGGGTTAAAATATATTATCCAATAAGTCATTATCCAATAAATTATTATATAATTAACCCAATAAGTTATCATTAAACATTTTCTATCGATTTGGGATTGAGCAGGATGAAAATAATTGTGTTAATGGAAAATTTTGATCTCCATGGGTCCCATATTATGTTAATTCAATAAAAACGTAACAAATACCCAATAAATATCCAAAATTACCCAATTAAATGCATGTGTATAATATAACATAAATATTCACTATAATTCACAAATTATACAAATTAGAATTCACAAATTATTCAAGTTCAATCTCGTACAATATTCGAGTTCGTACAGTATTCGAGTTCGTACAAAATTCGCACTCAATCTCGTACAGTATTCGAGTTCGTACAATATTCGAGTTCAATCTCGTACAGTATTCGAGTTCATACAGTATTCGAGTTCAATCTCGTACAGTATTCGAGTTCGTACAGTATTCGAGCTCAATCTCGTACAGTATTCGAGTTCATACAGTATTCGAGCTTAATCTCGTACAGTATTTGAGTTCATACAGTATTCGAGTTCATACAGTATTCGAGCTCAATCTCGTACAGTATTCGAGTTCATACACTATTCGAGTTCATACAGTATTCGAGTTCATACAGTATTCGAGCTTAATCTCGTACAGTATTCGAGTTCATAGAGTATTCGAGTTCGTACAGTATTCAAGCTCAATCTCGTACAGTATTCGAGTTCATACAGTATTCGAGCTCAATCTCGTACAGTATTCGAGTTCATACAGTATTCGAGCTCAATCTCGTGCAGTATTCAAGTTCATACAGTATTCGAGCTCAATCTCGTACAGTATTCGAATTCAATCTCGTACAGTATTCAAATTTGTACAGTATTCAAATTTGTACAGTATTCGAGCTCAATCTCGTACACTATTCGAGTTTGTACAGTATTCGAGTTCAAACTTGTACAGTATTTGAGTTCGTACAATATTCGAGTTCGTACAGTATTTGAGCTCGAGCTCGATCCCAAGTAATATTGTTCGTTAGTTTCGTCGAGTTTACAAAGCCAGCATATTATATATTTTTTTATTTTTATTAAATATAATATAATATAATGTACATAATATTATATTACATGATATAATATTATGAACTCGAATATGAACAAAACGCAGACCGATTGATGAACAAAACGCAGACTGATTGATGAACAAAACGCGGACTGATGAAACAAAACGCAGTATGGAAAGTGAGAACTGAGAACTGAGAAAGAACACGGACTTGATGGGTAATTCACGTTTCACCCAAATAAATGACATATACCCAATTGGTCATTCAGTTCGACCCAATGGATAATTAGTATAGACCCAATGGATAATTACTATAGACCCAATGGATAATTAGTATAGACCCAATGGATAATTAGTATATACTCAATGGATAATTCAGTATATACTCAATTGATAATTCATTATATACTCAATGGATAATTGGTATTTTCAACCATTTAAACTTTAAATGGATAAGCCACGTAACATTTTACTTGGAGTGAAAAATTACGATTAACCGTAATCATTCTTTGATGTAGGCTGAATCGTGTACATGACTACAAAAAAAAGAAATATTTATTCGAGTGGACGAATGTGGGAATTTCATTTATTATTTTCTTATGTTCAATAAAAGAAAATATTTTTAAAAATCTTCATATTTCGAGATTTTTCAAATTTAGTAAAAGTTTCTTAAATACTACTTCTACTTCTTTCATCAAGATCATTTATCAAATTTTAATTGGTTCAAATTAAAATTGATTAAAACATGAACCAAAATCGACAAATATGATGAATCGAGAATTTGATCGTTTCTAAGTTGATTATATGTGTTACGGAAAAATTAAATTATTCGTAATCAAATTTGTGAAAATTTTGTTATCTTATGATATGAAATTATCCACGGGTCACCCGTTATCCAACCCAACTCGACCCACCCAAAATTATCCAACGGATAACCAATTATCCAACCCAACTAAACCCAATAACTACAACCCAATTATATCCATTAACCCAATGGGTCATTATCCAATAAGTCTTATCCAATAAGTGAAATTAGTATATGGGTAACGGTTATCCAACGGGTGACCCAACCCATTTGACGGGCCTAAGTGAGACGCATAAGAGCATGGTGATGCTTGTGTCGGCAAGTCGTAGAGAAGCAGAGGTGGCGCTTCTTTGGTGTGGTGGTGGCTGCGTGTGGTAAGGAAGGAGGAGGAGGGGATATCTCAAGTGGAGTTAATTATGATTAGTAGTGTTTTAGGTTAAATATTCTATGGGTGTAGAATTGGGCCATAAGTTGATTAAATTTTTTAAACTAAGAACAGCCCATCCAATTTTATTTCAGATTTACTTTAGATTTTATGCCTTTGTTTATTTATTTTAGACTAAATTATTTTTTTGGTCCCCTACAAAGTATCTTTTACTATCTTTTGGTCCCCATGTGTAAAACAACCCTTAGATGGTACCCTAAAAATTCAAAACATTGTTTTTGATCCCCAAACCCAGTTTTCGGCCAGATTGCTAGTTTTCAGGCGCACGTGCCGGTCAAGTGCCATTTTTTCTGGTATGGTAAGGGGTAATTTGGTAATTTCACAATGAAGTGTTTGCCCAGAACTATGGTTTTCGACGCCGATGTGCCGCTGCTTTCCCTCCATTGCCGATCTTCCTCCCTCCGTTATTCTTCTCGCCGGTTCTTCTTCCCACTGTTCTTCTTCCCTCTAATTCTTCTTTCCTTTGTTCTTCTTCCTCCGCGTCGTTCTTCTTCTCGCTATTGCGCCATTCTTTCAATTCCGCCTCTCGAGAATCTTTACATAAACATAAACAACAGCCTACAAATATTTACAGTAGCAGTATCCCAAAAGCTGAACAATGTTTGCATGATCCAAACCGCTCAGTATTTCCACCTCCCGGAAAAGATTCTTGGCAGGACAAAGAAGATGACCAGTTTACTGTTGAGAGGTGGATAGCTATTTGGAAATAAATATTTTCCCTCCCAGAAGAAGGAAGTTATTATTTGAGAGGTTGATCACAAGTTTGAAACGGAAATTACAAGTGGAGATCTAATATATTTTCCTTCAAAGGGAGGATTACATTAGCCAAATCAGCCTTGCAAACAGTGGAAAATTACATTATGTCTATCTACAAGTTACCATTAAATGTAACAAATAAGTTAGATGCCATTGTTAGAAGCTTCATTTGTATTGGAAGTTTGGACAAAATGGTTGTGCATTGTAAAAGGTGGGAAGTTCTTTTCAGCTCCAAACATGATGGAGGGATGGGTTTAAACAATACTAAACGCATGAATCAGTCACTGCTAGCTAGACAGACCTAGGAAAATCATTTCATAACCTTCTTCACCTTTGTCTCAAACTTTTGTAGCAAAATACAAGATCAACAAGAATGGATTCCTCGAGTTTCAAATCCACATGCCCACACAACATTATTGACACAAAACAAGTCTCACAGTTGTACACTTGATTAGTGAAGATTGACAGTGGAGAGCAGAATTAATCAAGACTATCTTCCCTCAAGATGTATCTAAAAGAATCTGAAAATGATAATTCCAGCATACATCAATGGAAATAGTTAGGACAATATAATGTGGGAGAATATTCAGTGAAAAAAGGTTACATGGAAAGTTTAAGACTTCAAAAGGTGCACAATGATCCTCAAACGTCAGCATCTGACAGGGATCACTCTCTAAACTTGTGAAAAGGTTTATGGAAGGTAAAACTTCCAGTTTGTTTTTAATTCCTGATTTGGAGAAATATTATCCAAGGGTCTACCTATCACAAGTGATTTTTTCAGAAGAAATTGTGTCCAAACACCAGTGTGCTACACGCAACTTAGCTGAGGAATATGTAGACCACATTTTGCTGAATGTGATACGAGTAAAAGAGCATGAAGAATCAGTACATTAGGCTTTGATTTCTCAAAAGCAGGTTCCTTTATATTATAGCTGCGCAAATGGATTCTAGAAGCTCCATCAGATGAGGTGTTACAGTGGTCCTTCTGTATTATATGGACGATATGGATTTTTATAAATAATGTCATATGGGGTAGACATAACACTAATCCAGGAGAGGACCCAGTAATAATATGGAGACATGGTAATCAGTTATTTAGGGATTATTCATGTCAAGAGACCCGAATGGTGGAGTAGGAAGACCAAAAAAATAGAGAACTAAATGGGGCATTCCAACAGTAAACTGATCATCTTCTTTGTCCTGCTCAAGAATCTTTTCCGGGAGGTGGAAATACTGAGCGGTTTGGATCATGCAAACATTGTTCAGCTTCTGGGATACTGCTACTGTAAAGATTTGCAGGCTGTTGTTTATATTTATGTAAAGATTCTTGAGAGGCGGAATTGAAAGAACGGCACAACAGCGAGAAGAAGAACGACGCAGTGGAAGAAGAACATAGGGAAGAAGAATTGGAGGGAAGAAGAACTGCGGGAAGAAGAACCGGCGAGAAGAATAACAGAGGGAAGAAGACCAGTGACGAAGGGAAATCAGTGGCACATCGACATCGGAAACCATGGTTCTGGGCAAACACTTAATTGTGAAAATACCAAAATACCACTTACCATACCAAAAAAATGGCACTTGACCGGCACGTGCGCCTGAAAACCAGAAATCTGGCCGAAAACTGGGTTTGGGGACCAAAAACAATGTTTTTAATTTGTAGGGTACCATCTAAGAGTTGTTTTGCACACGGGAACCAAAAGATAGTAAAAGATACTTTGTAGGGGACCAAAAAAACAATTTATTAGAAAGGTACTTTGGTTATCTTTTGTAACTCCGATTAAAATTGCTTTTGATATTCATTCGTGTTCAGAGTTATTTTTGCACTTTTTAAAAATTGGAAGTTGTTTCAACACTTTCGAAAAAATGTGTGAGCCATTTTCACACATTTTTCAAAAAATTAATATCTAAATTTTAAACAAAGTAATAAAAATTTGGAAAGTTAAGTAATTGTTGATTAATTATAATCAAGCTAGTTATATACGGAAAGTCAAGTAAGGGTCGCCGTTGATTAGTTAAAGCCAAACATTTTTACTAATATTTATATTTAAAAAAGGCCAAGAAAGGGTAAGGGTTCACCATTGATTAGTTAGTCAATTTTTTTGTTGTTGATATATAGAAAGTCAAGTAATGGTTGATCGTTGTTTTGTTAAAGTCAAACATTTTTATTTGTGTTTATATATGCTGAATAAATTACGAGATGAATGTGGATTACCTAAATATTAATATTTTTATTCATATTTATATTTACTAAGTCAAGCGAAAGTTGACCGTTAATTAGTTAAGTAAAGCAAAAGTGGACCGCTAAGTTAAGTCAACTTAGTAATTAATGTTTATATATAGAAAGTCAGATAAGGGTTGATCATTGATTGGGTAAAGTCAACTTAGTTATTTTTGTTTATACATAAAGCCAATTAATGGGTGACCCTTATTAGTTAAAGTCAACATAGTTATTAGTGTTTATATATAGAAATTCAAGTAAGGGTTGACCATTAATTAGTTAAAGTCAACTATGTTATTGATGTTTATATATAGAAAGTCATGGAAGTTGACCGTTGACCGTCGACCGTCGACCGTCGACCGTCGATTAGTTAAAGTCAATTTAGTTTTTAGTGTTTATATATACTAAGTCAAGCAATGATTTATCGTTGATTAGTTAAACTCAAATTAGTTATTAGTGTTTATATATACGAAGGAACCAAGCTATTAGTAGTTATACATAAAAAAAGTCAAGTAAGAATTTGCCGTGGATTAGTTGTAATCAACTTAGTTATTAGTGTTTATATACAAAAAATAAGTAAGGGTTGACAATTGATTAGTTAATGTCAAAATTTTTTATTCGTATTTATATATTTTAGGTCAATAAAGGTAATCGTTGATTAATTTAAGTCAACTTTGTTATTAGTTAAAGTGAACGATTTGAATGTCGGGAAAAAATAATTTAGCTTAGAGCGGCTGCGTGCATCTGCGCCTAGCCCATGAAAGTTTTGGCAACTATTTTTGATTTTTTTAGCAATTGTTTTTGAAATTTTTGGTAGGAAGATTTAGTTTTTAAAATTTTTAGCACCGGATTTTGAAAAATAATGAGAACCTCATTGTAGAATAAAAAGAAACAAACATGAACTTATCTCATTATTTATGTTAATTATAAAATGATCCTTCTAAATGTTAAGTGGTGTAAACCAAAAATTTGTGAAGATAGTTTTAATATACGATAAACAAAGAAATTCAATTGTTTTAAAAAATAGATTTTCATTTATTAGATATAAAATCTACACAAAGTCTTGTTTACGACTGTGTAACGGTTAGACGAATTATTTTATGAGGTTCCTATAATTTTAAAATGTATTGTGGTATAAAAATAATAATAATACAACTTTAAAAGTTACAAAAATAAGGTTTTTATTATTGGTCTAACTGTTAGGCCCTCTAACAGGAGAGCCTCACTAAAATCTAATATTTCGATTTGAAATATAATAATTGACTAAATAAATTATACATTTTACAAACAACTATAATACTCCATCCGTCTTTTATTTATGGCACACTAACTATAAATTAATGTTTCTTTTATTTGACACGCTTTCTATTTTTGGCTAGATTCCTTCAATTTCATCCACTCATTCTACTTTTTACTTTCTACATTCAATTTCATCCACTCATTTTCTTTACCTAAATTCAAGCACCTAAACCTTTGGTGTCATAATAGAAAAACGGAGGGAGTATATTTTAATAATTCAGCTTCTTATGTTTGAGAAATCTTTTTTAATATTGGTCAGGAAATAAAAATTTCGTTATAAAGTTTGAAAAATGTGTTCTTACAATAACTTATAGGGTTAATTGTTTTTAAAGTTACAGGAACCTCGATACAATAAATAAAAATAATAATCAAATCACCCCATTAGTTTTATTAAGTATAAAAATAACCATTTTAAACAATTAATCACTCTAAAACAAGATTTTGTGATTTTACTAATTTATGTTTCATTGAAAGTAACAAAATTTAATCTGCATTTCAAATAAAGCAAAAAAGAATGGGAAAATAGTGCGGGGGACAAAGAAAAACAAAGAGTTGAGATAAAAAAAAATTATCGGTTACACACGAAAAATTAACCTCAACAAACACGACCCATATTTTAAGTAACATGAATATCTATCGGATCAAAGGACCTCCTACTTTTCTGCTTAAAAGTGACAGTTGTCCATATTTTTAAATCTACGATTTTAGTCTCGATCCATCTTTTAATTGATTGATTTTGATTAGCTCAATGCATTTTAGCCTTTTAACTCTTAGAAAGTATTGCATATATGTCACAAGTGAGGCTTAACAACAATTGAGAAAAGATTAGAAAGATTCTTTTGGGGGGAATTAGATGGAAAAAAGAATAAAATCTGGAAAAAATGGTCTGCCATTGCTGTTCCAACTAATCTAAATGGGCTTGGTTTCAGGTCTGTCAAGGCCATAATTGATACTTGTTCAGCTAAACTTTGGTGGAAAAGCCAATTAGGGTCTACTCTTTGGTCAAAGCTGATCTGGGCCCTTCCAGTTTCACACAGAAAATCAGTAACATGGAAGAGGATTCTCTACATTAACTATTTTCCAGAGTAAAACTCAGTAATCATCCATGGGAAGGGTTATTGCAATTTTTGGCTAGCTAATTGGTGTCCTCAGGGTCCTCTGTGCAATATCATCCCAGACCATATTGTTGAAGGAAATCCATTTCTGACAGTAGCAGATTTCATACATAACAAGTCAACTGTACTGCCTCAGATTTGCTTCTTGTTAGAAAATGATACTTTATCTTTTTTGCAAGGAGCTGAGCTGGTTCCAGAAAGAGATGACAGATTAGTCTGGAAGCTGGAAACATCAGGGAACTTCACATCGAAATCAACCTACAAGGAACTCACTTATGAATCAGGTAACTTCCCTGTTTCTAAATTCATTTGGAATAAAGCCTTGCAAAAAAAAGATCTCAATATTTACATGGAAATTGTTGCAATCCTTCCTTCCATTTGATGAAGTGCTTATCGCTTTAGGGTTTAAGTTAGCCTCCAAGTGCCCGGCCTGCTCTAATACAGACTCAATTCAACACTTCTTCATTTCATGTAATACTGCTAAGGCTGTCTGGGAAAACATTGCTTCAATAGTCCATTTCCACCTAAACCCTAGGCATTCCCTAATAGAAAGATTCTTCATTTTCTGGAATACTGATGATTTGATGAGTTGGAAACATTTTATCTGTAAAATAATACCATCACTGACCTGCTGGTCTCTCTGGAAGGGTAGGAATAATTTCCTATATGACAACAAGCCTTTCTCCACTGAACTAATTTCTAAGGAAGTTCATGATTTGATCAAACTGGCACTACTAACTACACCAAAGACTTACTTTGCACAGTCTGTTATGGTTTCTTCTTTAAGTCATTGGGCTCCTTTTACTAGACCTCCACCGAAGCCTAACATAACTACTGTTTTGTGGGAAACACCCCCTCTCGGGTCAATCAAAATTAACATTGATGCCTCTTGGTATCCTGATAAGGCAGCAGTAGGAATGGTAGTCAGAGATAGCTTAGGTGATTTGATTGATTTAGCTTTGGCCCCTATTGCTGCGGCCTCCTCAATTGAGGCAGAAATGAAGGCCGTCCTATTTGCTGCAGAAAAATATAAGGGTACAGGACACATTTACTATTATGAAACTGATTGCATGATGGCTGTGAACATGATTAATGACCCTTACTCTGCCAATTGGTCCCTCTTTGATTTGGCCTATACAGTAAATGCTATATTTGGTGATTCTCCAATTCATCATGTTTTTAGGGAAAGTAACTCTGTTGCAAATGCCATTGCTAAGCATCATAACTGCCACCTTCAATGCTTGCATCTCAGCTCCATTCCACAGCATGTTCAGGGCCTCATTGCTTTTGACAAAAGGAATTTTCCTCATGTCAGAGCACACTAGCATAACTTTACTTTGGATTGATACTGCTAATCGAGTTGCTCTCATGCAGGTGGCAACTCTTGGCATCCAACTAAACTCGATGAAGGAACACATGTGGTGCTGAACAATCTCCACTCTCTTACTGCTAGATTACTAATTTTAAACCTTATGTAGTTTCATGATATTGAAGTTACCTGGCCAAAGGTGAGAATTCACACAGGGGGTGGAGATTCTCCCTTTGGATCGTAACTTCACTACAGCTTCTACTGTATAACTGTCTATATTCATAGATTAGGACTTTTGGAGGCAACAATGTTGTCTCATTAACTCGGCACCTAGATACTCATCATGTAACAATGGTTAATCTTTTTAGGGCTTGGGGACCCCAATATATGACTCCCCCACCTAAGGGTGATTTCATTAAAAAAAAAGAGGCTTAACAACAAGGAAATGATACAATTGTGCCACAATTTTGCAAATTTTAATTGTGTCATCATTTAGTAACATTTTAGTAAAGTGTCATAAACATTTGTTGTAAATTTTGGACATTACAAAAAGTGTCGCATAATTGTCACGGGAAATACGACACATCAAAGAAATGACAACGTTGTGCCACAAATTTGCAACAAATTAATAATTGTGTCAAATAATTAGGGGAATTTCTTAAAGTGTCATAAATAATTTATCGTAATATTGAGACACTAAATAATGTTTCGCATAAGTGTCATAAAAAATACGACCCGTTAAAGAAATGCCAAAGTTATGCCACAAATTTACTACAAATTAGTAATTGTGACATAAAATTGTGACATAAAATTGTGACAATTTTCTAAAGTGTTGTAAATATTATGTCGTAATATTGAGACACTAAATAATGTGTTACATATATGTCGCAAAAATTAACATAACTATCAAATGACGTAAAAATGTTGCAAATTAATGACACATTGGAATAAGTGTGAATTTATATGACATTTACACATTGGTCGCATGTATATATGTTCCAAAAGGTCAGCCATTCCCACTCGGGCGACACCATTCCTGGTTGGGCAGGAGCCTACTAAATTTTTGCTTTTTGCTTTTCTTTTCCTCCCTCTTGTACTATAAAAGGAATTTTTGGCCACCCACTTCATATCCTTATCCTCTTGGCCGAATTTCCTCTTCAAAGAACCCTAGGTTCTTCATCTTTTTCATCCTTTCTCTCTCCATTTCTCTATGCATTTGTTTATGGATGTTAGTATGATTTGTATTAGCTAATCAAGTTCTTGGGATAAATTGACCAAGGCTTTCAAGCCAATGTCTTAAGAACAGTTTGTAGCCTATTTGATACTCTTACTATTATGCATTTATGGAGCATTGAATGTGTTTGTTAATGTCATTAATGTTCTTGGAAGCTTGAGTATATGAAGTACTTGTATGATATGCTTGTTAGGGTTTGGGGAAATGGGTTGATTTCCCCTTTTCTTGATTGGAATTCAAGAGTAAGATTTAGATCTTTTGATTGTGTTGATGGATTGATAATTGCTAGATGAATATGATACTGTTAAAATCTTTGCATGTTTGTTTCTTGTAGAAAATGAGAGAAGTCTATGAATGTCGATCGTTCTTGACTAATCTTGTGTAAATGAATGAATTGGTTAAATGCGTAGACATGGTGTAGTGTTTATAAGTGTTTCCAAGCTTGTTGATTCTTCGTGCTCAATGCCATCAATGAGATACTTTTAGTCGTGTTTCAACTAAGGGAGTCATTGGTGAGGTTTGACAAGAAATGTTGAATTCACTCTTGTAAACTACTATCTAATAAGGATAGAAGTTTAGTCTTCACAACAAGCAGTGAAAGTAGCAAATAGGTTACATGTTCAATGATGGATGAGAGGCTTGGAAGTGGAAGTCAATTGAGCCCAAGGTTCCATTAATTTTTGGTTTAATCACCTTTTAGTTTTTGTTGCATGCTTTGCATATTCAATTTGCCTGGTCTTTAATTTCATAACTTAGGACCAAAACCAACAAAACTTACCCCACATTTACATGCTTATATATATGTGCTCTAGTATGTTTTCTCCTATATATGTTTAAACACTTGGAAAGATCTCTCTTCTCGTGGATGGCCCCAACTTTCCATTATCTATTTAATCGTAGATAGAAAGTATTTGGGCTTAAAAATATAACTTTAAGAGGTACGGGGACGACCTCCCAAGGTGGCTCCAGGGAAAGCGACCAGTTAAGGCTCTTGCTTTTCTCGGCTCGTGGGCTAGCACCATTTACTTTGCGTTTGTTTGACCCAAACTCACTTTCCTAGTTTGGTTTGGGCTCTGTTCGTTGTTTGGGCTTCCTACTTGTTTGGGCTAGGTATAGACCATAAGCCCCCCAGCCATGGAGACTAAGTTCATAAGGCAAATTTATCGAAGTTATTGGATGCGAACCAAGTCCTTATAAGAAAATCTTGTTCGGCATTCGAATTTACCTTCGTAGAAATTGCAAAGTTATAATAGCTTCGTGGCTGTAGTAACCCCCTGCCTGCTAACTCTTCTACATTCAAAATTCAAAATTTGAATTTCTTATTTTATTGATAAGGATTGCAGCGTAAATTATGTTCGAAAGAGCCTTGATTTTTTCTGCCTTTCTCGCTGATCATTTCTAGATTTCCATAACATTTGTTACCTGATGTGTCCATTTTATGTGCATCATTTATTAAATTTTTGGGTCACTTTTGTGCTATTTTATTATCAAGAACTTGTGTTTTACCTTGACATTCCCTTAGGAGGAGTAAGAGCAACTTTACGCTCTTTTACCTCTTCTAAGTGGATTTTACGTGACGAAAGAAGAACACGGAGACTTGAAGACTGGAGGCCATTGAAAATCACTTTTCGAAGACTTTGAAGACTTGCTTCAAAGAGTTGAAGACTTGAAGACCGGAGGCCGTCGAAGACCATATTTTTGAAGACTTTCTTCAAAGAGTTGAAGACTTGAAAAATGAGAGGAATCATTGTGAAGATGAGTGTTTACCACAAGGAGAAGAAAAGAAAACAAGGTTAAGTTCAGGCACCCGTTGTGAGTCACGACCAACGGGTAACCTAACCTTATCCTTTTTGTACGATAAATAGCACTCTCTTTCCTCTCATTCAAATCTTCTTCTCTTCTGCATGTGGTACTGTTACTAACCCTAGTTTTCACCATTTTTCATCTTTGAATTCTCTTGTATTATGTTTGGTTTGTTAGCATTAATTAGTATGAAGTTTTATAGCTAAATCTAGTTCTTGGGAGCAATTGACCAAGGCTTCCAAACCCATGTCTTAAGAACAATTTGTAGCCTATTTGATACTCTTGTTATTATGCATTTATGGAGCATTGAATGTGTATGTTAATTTCATTAATGTTCTTGAAAGCTTGAGTATATGAAGTACTTGTATGATATGCTTTTTAGGGTTTGGGGAAATGGGTTGATTTCCCCTTTTCTTGATAGGAATCAAGAGTAGATTTAGAGCTTTTCATTATGTTGATGGATTGATAATTGCTAGATAAATATGATAATGTTAAAATCTTTGTCATATTTTTTTATTGTAGCAAATGAAGTCTATGAATGTCGATCGTTCTTGACTAATCTTGTGTAAATGCATGAATTGGTTAAATGCTTAGACACAGTATAGTGTTTATTCGTGTTGCCAAGCTTGTTGATTCTTAATGCTCAATGCCATCAATGTGATATGTTTAGTCATGTTTCGACTAAGGGAGTCATTGGTGAGGTTTGACAAGAGATGTCGAATTCACTCTTGCAAACTACTATCTAAGAAGGATAGAAGTTTAGTCTTCACAACAAGTAGTTTAAGTAGCAAATAGGTTTCATGTTCAATGATGGATAAGAGGCTTAGAAGTGGATGTTAATTGTGGCCAAGATTCTGTTAATTGTTGGTTTAATCACCTTTTAGTTGTTGTTGCATGCTTTGCATATTCAACTTGCTTGATTAGTTAACTTGAGTTTAATTTCACAACTTAGGACCAAAATCAACCAAACTTACCCCCCATTAACATGCTTATATATATGTGCTTATATCTAGTATGTTTTTCTCTTATATATGTTTAAACACTTAGAGAGATCCCTCTTCTCATTGACGACCCCAACTTTCCATTAGCTACATAATTGTTGATAGGTAGCACTAGGGCTTAAAAATATAACTTTGAGAAGTACGACGATGACCTCCCAAACTTTTGCGCCGCTTCCAGGGAAGAGGCGTTTATTTTTAAGTGTTTGGGCATATTATGTGTAATTATGTGCTAGTTGTACTTATTTGTTAGTTTGCTTTTGTTTTAATTTCTTAGATAACTTGCCATTTTTTCTTGGCTTAGAGACGTACTGTTCGAGTTTTTGGTGTATGGTTCGTATGTGATCCTCTTCACAAGAACCCTTACACTACGACCCCGAGTTAGATTTGAATTTGAGGCGGGCTAGGAGGCTTTCTTTGGAAAGTCACCCCTTCCAGTGACCATTTTGTGGATAATTCCAATTCTATGAAGCATCAACATGAGCACGAAGATGAGCATCAGGGAGGAGGACGTCAACATCCTCCTTTTCAAGGGAGAGCTCATCCACTCCACGGAAGGAATATTCCCATAGGGCAAGCATTGTTGAGAGACATCCCCTAACCTTGATCAATAACTAATGTGCATTGAGTATCCCTTGGTTGGACCGAATGGTCACTTTGAGATAAAGATCGGGTTCATAAACATGCTACCCATTTTCCTTGGTAGGCAAGGGGAGAATGCCAATAAGCACCTCACTGAGTTTCACTTTTATGTGGTGGTATGGTTCCTCATGGAGTAGATGGGGATTTTTATAAGTTGAAGGCATTCCCTTAACATTAAGGGATGGTGCAAGGGATTAGCTCCACTACCTACCACCCAACAGCATCAAGAGTTGGCTTGACATGAAAACGAAGTTTCTAGCCAAATAATTTCTGGCCTCAAAATCTGCCACCTTGAAGAAGAACATAAGTAACATCCTCCAATGGCACGAAGAATCTCTCTTCGACTATTGGGAGAGGTTCAAGAAGCTTCTCTCAAGTTCTCCTTACCTTGGTTATTCGGAGGGGGATTTGGCCTATTACTTCTACAATGGTCTTCTTGATGAGGATCAAAGATTAGTAAGGAGTTCTTGTGGTGGTACCTTGGGAACACGACTTCATCGGAGGCTATACAATTATATGAGGAGCTAGCTGAGGAGTCAAGAAACTTTAACTTAAAGGATGATTTGATAAGGAGAAATTCAATGCCCGCAAGTGACCCTTCTAATAGTGAAAATCTGGAGGACCAAGTCTCAGCCGCTGCATCTATGGTGAAATTGTTAATGACGAAGCCCTGGAATACGCCACATGTTAAATCGAGTGAAATTTGCTACTGGGCGCATCCTACGGACACTTGTCCTACTTTGCAAGAGGACTATGTCGAGGAGGTAAGTTCCATGGGGTATCAAGGAAATCAAGGCTATCAAGGTAATCAAGGACACCAAGGTTATCAAGGGTACCAAAATTGGCTGTACAATTCGGGCAATCATGATAACCCGAACCTCCAGTTTGGAAACCCTCAAGGAAGTCAAAACCCTTAGCCGTAATGGATTCCTCAACAACAATATAGGCCATCTCAACTACAATTTCAAAAGCTCCAAGACAAGCCCCGAGACCAAGGAGAGAGCTCGGGGTTAACAAAAGATGAGGTGATGCAAGCCATTCACCGGTTGAGCATATGCGTGGGAAAAGGTGAAATATTCCAAGATGAAGCCAAGGTAAGCATCAAGAACTTGGAAACTCAAGTGATCCAAATAGCTCAAGTGGTGAATCAAATGGAGGCCTAAGAAAAAGGCAAACTTCCCTACCAACCGGAGATCAACCCTCGATAAAATGTGAGTGCAATCTCATTGAGAAGTGGAAGAGAAGTGAAGGAGACCCAAGAAAGGGTTGTTGTTGAGGGGATGGCTGAGAAAGAAGAATACCTTGAAAAGAAGGCCGAGGAGTTGGCCTAAGAGAGTAAACACGAAGAAATTGAGGTGGAAACATTTGCCAAGACCGGGACCAAATCCGAAACCTCATCACCACTGCACAAGAAGCCAAGAGGGGCAGAGATCCTTATGTATGCACTGGAACCACCGTTTCTGGAGGCATTAAAGGATATTAGGATAAAGGAGGACACCAATGACATCTACGAAGTCTTTCGTAGATGCGGGGTAAATATTCCACTCTTAAATGCTCTAAATCAAGTTCCTAGGTATGCTAAATTTCTTAAAGAATTGTGTACTGTCAATAGGAAACATCAATTTAAAAGTAAGAAAAAGAGTGTGAAGAGTGAATATGTCTCCATCGTGTTTGATGATGAGATGCCACCTAAATGTTATAATCCAGGAATGTTTACAATCCCTTGTGAGATAGGAGGCAAATGTGTTAACTAGACCATGTTAGACTTAGGTACTTTAATCAATGTGATCCCATATTCCTTGTATGAAAGTCTAAATCTAGGCACTTTGTACAAAACTGGGGTTGTTATCTAACTAGCCGATCACTCTAGCACATACCCAAAAAGTATTTAGAAGGATGTGTTGATGAAAGTGGACTCTTTGACATTCCTTGCAGACATTTTTGTTCTTAAAACAAGAGGTGACAATAGTTCTAAACCTATCTTTTAGGAAGGCCATTTCTAAAGACTTCAAGGACCATAATTGACGTGCCTAAAGGAACATTGACCATGGAATTTAATGGGCGGAAGGTAGAATTTTACACTCATAATTCTATTGATCATCCTAGTGGATACCATTGTTGCCAATCTATTCATGTTATTGATGATAAAGAGCAAGGTTTAATTGAGCCCAAAGATGGTAGTTCCTTAAATATTTCCATAGATGATGTTTTGAGTGATGCTTTGATTTCAAATGTTGTTAGTACTAATTTGAAGGAAAACAACAATGGAGAATACACTCTTGGTAAAGCAACATCCAACACTTTTCGTGCATCCACGGGTAAGCCAATAAAGGAGGTTTTCCATCCTTCTCTTGAGAAGACTTCTGTGGAAGAGTGCAAACCACCACCGAATGCTCTTAAATGTTCACCATTTGGAGAAGGAGAGAAACCCCCGAATGCTCACGTGCCTGAGATCACCATGGAAAAAAAGGTGAGTTGTTGGAAATGTTGAGGGAACATGAAGAAACCCTAAGCTATTTGAAGAAGGTTTTTTTGGGGGATGATGTGAATCTCGATGGTTTTGACTCGGATCGGGAAAAAGGGACTGATCATCTTGGTTCATTTTATCAGTAAGCTCCAAGAAGGGGAGTATGTCGTGCCGACGATGTTAAATAAACTTGGTTTTGATCATCTGGATCGTCATTCGTGACTTTTTGTCGATGTTGCTGCAATGATTTTTATTGTTATTTTTCATTGTTTTAATTTGTTTCCATCATGGTTGTGTTCTCCATGATTTTGTAGCAAAATAGGTCAAGCATTGGATAATCAACAACAATTTTGGAATGGATAAATTGGCCCTGAAAGAAGAAGAAAAAAAAGGGAGATGATCAGTTCTGGCCGCGGATGCTGGGAGCATTCCCGCCTGCCGAGCCAAGCCCGCCCGCGAGACACGCGCATGCACTATTCAAAAAATAGATTTTTTCTCTCCCTCATTTTTCCTTTTTTCCATTTATTTCTTCTTCATATCCTCCCTTCTCCAATTCAAGAACTCCCCCAAATAACCCATCTCTATCTTCCAAATTTCACCATTCCTAGCCAACACTAAATCATTTCCACTCATCAAATTCATCCTCCAACCCATTTAATCTTCAAATTCAAAAATTTATCCAAGAACCCTAACTTTTTGAGATTTTTGTTCTTGGGTTGAATTGGTCACTTGGGAAATTAAAAGACAAGATAACTAGGAAAGTTAAGTAACTATGCTAAAACTACAAAAGACAAAGCCTTGGGGGTAATTGATATCCACTTCCAAACCAAATGTAGATTATTGAACCATTCACTCATTCTATCATATTTTTTACCTATGGGGAATGCCAATGGAAGATCAACATTCATTCCTTCTTAGTAGTAATTTGCAAAGACAAATAACGACCATTTGCAAACCTCATTGACAATCACTCTTGGAAAACAACACCATAGAGGTATTTCATCAATGACATTATACACGAAGGACCATAGATTTGATAACAACAAGCCTTATACCAAAGACATAGCCATTTAACCAAACATAGCATTCATTAGGCTAAACCTAGAACAAACCACATTCAAGATTCAACCTTTCATTGCATCTATAGGATAAATATGAGAACAATCCACATAAACATACTTATCTAGCAAGAGTCACAGCCCACATTAACATACTTATCTAGCAAGAGTCACAACACATTATGCACAAGACGTTCTAAGTTCATGTTCTTAGATTTTCATGCAAAGGAGCTAAGGAATTCATCACTTTCCTAACACTGTAACACTTCAATCATACAAACACTTCCTATTCTCAAACAGCCCATGGAATAAATGAAGCAAAACATAGCATTAAGAACATATGAATGCTAAATAACAAAGGCTTCAAGAACGAGTGAAACCATCTATTCACTACTTCCACTACTTGTGAAGATAAATCTTCTATCCTTCTTAGATAGTAGTTTGCAAGAGTGAGTTCGACATCTCTTGTAAAACCTCTTCAATGACTCCCTTGGTCAAAACACGACTAACAGTATCCAATTTGTGACATTGAGCATGAAGAATCAACAAGCTTGGAAACACTTATAAACACTACACTGTGTCTAAGCATTTAACCAATTCATGCATTTACACAAGATTAGCCAAGAACAATCGACATTCATTGACTTCTCTCATTTGCTACCTAAAACAAACATGACAACAAATTCAACATCATCACATTTATCTAGCAATTATCAACACATGAACATCATTAAGAAGCTCTAACTCATGCTCTTGGATTCCACATTAAAAAAGGGGAGAATTAGCTACTTTCTCCCAGCCCTAACAAGAAATCATACAAGCAATTCATATACTCAAGCTTTTAACAACATCAATGCCATTAACAATTCACATTCAAAGCTCAATAAATGCACAATAGCAAGAGCACTAAATAGATAGATATGATTCTCAAGGCATAGATATGGAAGCTTCGATCAATTGCTCCCAATATTAAGCTAAGCTAGATATTTAAAAGACATGATTAACCTACAAAAATTAAGAAAAGAAGGAAAGGAAAAACTAGGGTTTGAACCCAGAAAAATGCATGATGAAGAAATGTGTGAAGAGGAGAGGATAAGGTTTAGTATTCATAGTACAAAAAATTAAGAAAGTTTCTGGCCATCCGTTCATCGCGAGTTGCGACCGCTTCGTCTCGAGTCGCGACCGAGCCCATTTTCAGCATCTTGATTTCTTTCTTCTTTTTGTTTCAATGCCCCCTCTTCACTTCCCTTATCTTCAATTCTTCAAGTCTTCAAAAGCTCAAATACAAGTCTTCAAATATTCAAATCTTCAAAGGTATTCTTCGAAGTCTTCAAGGTCTTCAAAGTCTTCAAATAAATTGCCCCGCCACACAAAATCTGCTAGAAAAGTAATAAAAGTTTAAAAGTCTCTTTTAACTCTCCTTAGAGAATTTCAAGGAAAAATGCCACATCTAGAGCACAAAAGTGTACAAAAGTGTCCCCTAAAAGTCCAAATATATCCGTATAATATGGGCACATCACCTATACTTGAAACTTGTTGCCTTAGGTGCTTTACATTGAGGGCAATGTATGGTGTTGAGTGTGGGGAGGGGGGGGGGGGTTTAATGATTGACATGTATATAATTAGTTAATTTTGATTGGAAAAACACGAAAAAAATATTGAAAATTTTGAAAAACATAGAAAATGAAAAAGAACAAAAATAAAATGAATTCCGCTAAGTTGAAAACCTGAGAGGGCATCTTAGGCAACATTAGGGGTCCGGATAGGTCAAAATGAGAGGCTAAATGTGTGGAAAAAGGTGAGACATGAGACAAAGAAACATGATGTGCCACTAGGATAAAAACCTGAAAGGGCTTCTCGGAAAAATGAGTGAAAGAGAGAAAAAGGAATAATGTTATATGGTCATTCATTTGCCGGCGTTGGAGTCATAAGGTTTCGGTGGCCATATGGATGGATCAGGTTGCTTGACATCTTGAGATCTCTTGGAATTAGGAAATTTATCGAGGAAACAAAGTAAGTTATGAAATTATTGATTGTTGATATACTTCATTCTTAGGATGATATATTGGTATAAAGTGGAGAATGTGTTTGAAGTTTATGTATGCTTTAAGCTTCACCTTGTACCATTGGATTTGGGATTGTCAATTCGGTATTTGGAGATGTTTTAGGGATATCAATGAATTTATAGGTTGATATGGTTTGGGTAGATTTAGGAATGGGGGTTGTGGGAAACATCTCATTTGATCTTAACATTGGATGTGTGATATTGAGAGTTTTGTGAGGTATTGACTTGGGGGAATAGTAGTTAGGATGTGGATACATCAATTCTTTCGTGCGCTTGAATCTTTTCTTACTCGAGAGCGAGTAAGGTTTAAGTGTGGGGAGGTTTGATGTGTCCATTTTATATGCATATTTTAGTACTTTTTGGGATCACTTTTGTGCTCTTTTGTTAGCAAAAGCTTGTGTTTTACCTTGAAATTGTCTTAGGAGAGGTTAGAGAGACTTTACGCTCTTTTACTTTTTTCTAAGTGGACTTTGTGTGACAAAGGAAGAACATAAGGACTTTAAGACCGGAGACCATTGAAGATCACCTTTTGAAGAATTTGAAGATTTGAAAACTAGCTTTGAAGATTAAAGACAAAAATAATCGAGGATATGAAGGCAAGATGACACAAGGGTGAAAATGGGCAGCCCGCCCGGGCGATGCCATTCCTGCCCAGACGAGGCCATTCCCACCCGGGCGAGCCCATTCCCGCCCGGGTGGGAGACAACTACACTTTTGCCCTTTTCTTTTCTTTTCCTCCTTCTTGTACTAAAAAAGGAATTTTTGGCCACACACTTCATATCCTTATCCTCTTGGCCAAATTTCCTCTTCATAGAACCCTAGGTTCTTCATCTTTTTCATCCTTTCTCTCTTTATTTCTCTATGCATTTTTTTTTATAGATGTTAGTATGATTTGTATTAGCTAATCTACTTCTTTGGAGCAATTGACCACGGCTTCCAAGCCCATGTCTTAAAAATAATTTGTAGCCTCTTTGATACTCTTACTATTATGCATTTATGGAGCATTGAATGTGTTTTTTAATGTTAATGTTCTTGAAAGCTTGAATATATGAAGTACTTGTATGATATGCTTGTTAGGGTTTGGGGAAATGGGTTGATTTCCCCTTTTCTTGATAGGAATCCAAGAGCATGATTTATAGCTTTTCATTGTGTTAGTGGATTGATAATTGCTAGATGAATATGATACTGTTGAAATCTTTGCATGTTTGTTTCTTGTAGAAAATGAGAGAAGTCTATGAATGTCGATCGTTCTTGACTAATCTTGTGTAAATGAATAAATTGGTTAAATGCTTAGACACGGTGTAGTGTTTATAAGTGTTTCCAAGCTTGTTGATTCTTCATTCTCAATGCCATCAATGGGATACTTTTAGTCGTGTTTCGACTAAGGGAGTCATTGGTGAGGTTTGACAAGAGATGTCGAATTCACTCTTGCAAACTGCTATCTAAGAAGGATAGAATTTTAGTCTTCACAACAAGTAGTGAAAGTAGCAAATAGGTTGCATGTTCAATAATGGATAAGAGGCTTGGAAGTGGAAGTCAATTGCGCCCAAGGTTCCATTAATTGTTGGTTTCATCACCTTTAATTTGTTGCATGCTTTGCATATTCAACTTCCTTGATTAGTTAACTTGTCTTTAATTTCATAACTTAGGACCAAAACCAACAAAACTTACCCCTCATTTACATGCTTATATATATATATGTATATGCTCTAGTATGTTTTCTCCTATATTGTTCAAACACTTGGAAAGATCCCTCTTCTCGTGGATGACCCCGACTTTCCATTATCTACAAATATGGGAAGCATTAGGGTTTAAAAATATAACTTTGAGAGGTACGGCAACAACATCCCAAGGTGGCTCTGGGGAATCAACTCCAGCGCTCAAGTCAGTAGCCTTCTTTCAGGAATCTACCTTCTCAAGTTTAGTTGCACTTACTTTGATTTGTCTTCTCCATCTTCCTTTTATAATATGTTATGAACATAGCTCTGGGTTGTTCAGAATTGTTCAAAATTTTCATTATTTGTGTAATCATGGGGACGAGAAATGCAGTTCGCGGCTAGCAACCGGTTAAGGCTCCTACAATTCTCAGCTTGTAGGCTAGCACCATTCACTCTGCATTTGTTTGACCCAAACTCACTTTGCTATTTTGGTTCGGGCTCTGTTCGTGGTTTGAGCTTCCTACTTTTTTGGGCTAGGTATATACCATAAGCCCCCCAAGCCTTGGAGACTAAGTGCATGAGGAAGATTTATCGAAGTGATTGGATGCGAACCAAGTCCTTATAAGAAAAGTTCGTTCGTCATTCGACTTTACCTTTATAGAAATTTCAAAGTTATAATAGCTTCATGGCTGTAGTAACCCCCTGCTTGCTAAATCTCCTGCTTTCAAAATTCAGAATTTTAATTTCTTGTTTTTATTGATGAGGATTGTAGCGTAAATTATGTTCGAAAGAGCCTTGATTATTTCCTCCTTTCTCGCTGATCGATTCCAGATTTCCCTAACGTTTGTTACCTGATGTGTCCATTTTATGTGCATAATTTAGTACTTTTTGGGGTCAATTTTGTGCTCTTTTACTATCAAGAACTTTTGTTTTACCTTGAAATTCTCTTAGGAGGGGTAAAAGCAACTTTACACTCTTTTACCTCTTATAAGTGGATTTTGCGTGATGAAGGAAGAACATGGAGGCTTGAAGACTGGAGGCCCTTGAAAATCACTTTTCAAAGACTTTGAAGACTTGCTTCAAAGAGTTGAAGACCGGAGGCCATCGAAGCCCATATTTTTGAAGACTTTGAAGACTTTCTTCAAAGAATTGTAGACTTGAAAAATGAGAGGAATCATTGTGAAGATGAGTTTTTACCACAAGGAGAAGAAAAGAAAACAAGGTTAAGTTCTGACACCAATCGCGAGTCATGACCAACAGGTGCCCAGAACCTAACTTTATCCTTTTTGTACTATAAATAGCACTCTCTTTCCTCTCATTCAGATCTTCTTCTTTTCTGCATTTGGTACTGTTTCTAACCCTAATTTTCACCTTTTTTTCATCTTTGAATTCTCTTGTATTATTTTTGGTTTTTAGCATTAATTAGCATGAACTCTTGTAGCTAAATCTAGTTTTTGGGAGTTATTGATCAAGACTTCCAAGCCCATGTCTTATGAATAATTTGTATCCTATTTGATACTCTTGTTATTATGCATTTATGGAGCATTGAATGTGTATGTTAATGTCATTAATATTCTTGAAAGCTTGAGTATATGAAGTACTTGTATGATATACTTGTTGGGGTTTGGGGAAATGGGTTGATTTCCCCTTTTCTTGATAGGAATCCAAGAGTATGATTTAGGGCTTTTGATTGCGTTGATGGATTGATAATTGCTAGATGAATATGATAATGTTGAACTCTTTTCCATGTTTGTTTCTTGTAGCAATTGAGAGAAGTCTATGAATGTCAATCGTTCTTGTCTAATCTTTTGTAAATGCATAAATTGGTTAAATTCTTAGACACGGTGTAGTGTTTATAAGTGTTGCCAAGCTTGTTGATTCTTTGTGCTAAATGCCATTAATGGATACTTTTTGTTGTGCTTCGACTACTGGAGTCATTGATAAGGTTTGACAAGAGATGTCAAATTTACTATTGCAAACTACTATCTAAGATGGATAGAAGTTTAGTCTTGACAACAAGTAGTGAAAGTAGCAAATAGGTTGCATGTTCAATGATGTATAAGAAGTTTAGAAGTGGAAGTCAATTGTGCCCAATAGTTCCTTTGCTTTGCTAGTTGTTGTCTTTCAATTTGATATCTTAGGATAAAAAAACCAACGAAACCCCCCTTTTTCTAAATGCTTTTATTTGTATCTCTATATGTATATGACTAGTATGTTTTCTCCTATATATGTTTAAACACTTGAAAAGATCCCTCTTCTCGTGGACGACCCCGAGTTTCCATTACTACTTAATTGTAGATAGGAACCATTAGGGCTTTAAAGTATTAACTTTGAGAGGTACTGTGATGACCTCCCACTACCCTATTTCATAAATGGGAATTCCAAACAGGTTTCACCATTTAGTGGGTTGTCTACTTACCTTTCGCCGTCTCTTCGATATTTGTGAAAGGTAACTCACTTTTGTGTCAGATCTTCATTATTTTGTTTTTGAACTGTTCATCTACCTTGATTATGCCATTTTCTTTCCTTTACTAAATATACTAAGACTCCTTTGTTTTCTCAGCTTTATCTTTTCCGTTTGCTAATATCTTCATCTTCTCTAGCCAAATATAGGTTTTTGCACATCACTTTCCCTCGTATTTTTGAAGAGTAAGGTTTGTTTCAATCTCCATCCTATTTACTGTATGATCTAAACTTGATGACATATCTCTTTTCGTCAACTTCTTGAAATAATATTGGTTTTCTGTAATTGTACAATTAGCCGATCATCTTCTCCGGCGAATTTCCCCTAAGTTTTGTTTCAACAGACTTTTAACTATTGTCCATTGCTGTGATTAGCTTCTGTTGTTTCCAAATCTAGACTAATTACTTATCGCCATGTCTACCTCTAACGCTGTCGAGTCTTCCCTAGAAGATGGTCATTCCGGTGTGGATTCCGACAAAGCTGTCAGATCCTCTTCCATACACAGTATGTTGTCTGGGCCATATCTAGAAGAACTAAAGAAGTACTTCCCCTTTTTAAGTCCTTTTAAACATCGTGTTCCCACGAACACTGAATGTGCTCGCACTCCACCATTTTCTATATATCCTTCTACCTAGCCTATTTAAACTTCGGCCTATATTTTACTCTTCCTCAACATGTGATAGATATATTGTGTTCGTATAAAGTAGCATTGTCCTAATTTCACCCCAAGGGAATTGTTATCATAATGGGGTTTCTTCAGGTGTGCAAGAAAGTGAATGTACACTCCACTCTTGAGTTGTTTGGTAATTTCTATCATCTCCAAAAAGTTAAAAACACAGTAGACGAGTTTACCTTTTACCCTGTAATAGCTGGGGTTGAGCTCGTGAGTAGTTTTCCAAGTAATGTTGGTCCATGACATACCAAATATTTCTTTATAGAGTTAAAACAAAACCCCGAGGTTATTGTGCCTTCTTGGAACTACAAGCTTCCCAAATCTAAGCTTCCTGGTTTGAATGTCTGTTTTACTAAAGAGATAGAGATCGTAGTCACACTTAATGCTCATACACAACATCTCCACCATGATAACTCTAACGCTGAAGGTGTTTTATTTGTTCTTATTTTGATGTGTTTGGGCTATAATTTTTTTTATTTTAACGAACCGTTATTTTTTTTGTCTGTTCGTTTGATCTATGATTATTCTTATGTTTCAAATATGGATCTAACTAAAGGTGATATCACTAGGCTATTCTTTTATGGTGACGATGAGGAAACGGCTGAAGCCATTGTTCAACCTTATGATACTACCGTTGGTAACACTCTACTAGAGTGTGTTAACAAAACTGGCCCTGATGGTAAGGGCAAGACGAAAGAGGGAGGGGAGACAGGTGATTGTCACCCCGCAGGTGGGCTAAAACCTAAGCACAAAAGGGATAGGGGCAACGGACCTTCAGATCAGTTGCTCCCTCCCTTTAAAAATGTGGTAACCAGTCTCATTCGCAAACAATGATACGAACTGAGATTCTCTAATGGAGGGGATGATATCTGACATATTCTCAAACCTTTCTTTACTCGACATGCTGATTGCGGTAAGTTTATAGCTGAATTCTATTAACTCTCCTTATATCCTAATATGTTGGCTAACTTTGTCCCTTGTGTATTCGTGTCTTAAGGTCATCGAAGGCCTTTATATTGCGAGTAATAAACTTTCTAAGCTCCCTCATGTTGATGAGTTGCTGATGGAGAAGTAAAAGACACAAGAAACAAAATGTGTAACTCTTGAAACTTCACTCAAGGATGTTGAGGAGGCGATCGCAGCCGAGGAGTGTGCCTAGCTTGTAGAGACATAAAGGACTAAGCTTCACTCTGAGTTAGAGAAAATGCGTACTAATGGGTCCACAAACCCCAAATGCCCTCAACTTCTGGTAGATCAACTCCTCAAGATCAAGTAATTCTATAAAATTTTTAAAGATGTTTCCAAGGACGCTCGCACCATTGGCTATTGTGAGGCTGTTAAGGATCAACACGAGTGGAACCCAGTGTGTGATTTGAAGAGCTCGCCTATGATAAAAAAGTGCATTGAGACCTTGGAGAAGAACAAGGTGAAGCATAACAAAGATTTTATTGCAAGGATTGCTGATGGAAGATATCATTTTGCTTTGCTGTCAAAACTTGGCAGCCTTTCCAGTTTTCCCTCTTTGGGCGAGTTAAAGAAGTGCGAGGTGGATTGCCTGGATGATCTTCCATTCGACCTTAGCATTGATGCTTCAACTCCTAATCCTGATGCTAGAGTGGCCGGTGAGGTTAATGCGAGCATTGAAGCTCCTGTCCAGCTGCCAAGCAAGGAGAATCCCCCTCAGGAACCATGCCAGGATACCGCTACCCTTGTTATTCAGCCCTAGCCTAACCCTGAAGTTAGTTAATTTCTAGTGTGTTGGGTTTTTATGGATTTTAAATTGTAAACCTAAGATAATATTTTGCTATATGTCTGTATTATTAATGTACTTTTCATCATAGATGTTGATTCGTTCTTCCTTGTTTGCATTTTCTCATTGCCTTTACTTGCATGCAGGGCTTCAATATTTTGGTTGATAAAAAATTCTTAAAAGGATTTACTTTATGAGGTATAGTGATTCTTTTTCCAAACCCATTAGCTTTCTTCGTGTCACTTGCTCTTTCACCAAAGAATGTGAGGAACCCATTAGATCAGAGGAGATTTTTTCCTCTGATCTTTTTTTTCATGTTGACTCGCTTCCCGTATGCATTGGGTGGCAACTCCATATTCTATCTACAAATCCTTCTTCATCTACAAGTTTTCCTTGTAGTAAGTTCATTCCTGATGGGTATAGTATTGAATCGCTTGGAAAAGACATCATCCGTAGTTTAGTTGATCTTGAATCTTCCAGCAAGTATATACGATTGCATAATCTCTCCGTTCATGTGGAAGAGTAGGCATTATGTTTGGTCATACATATTAAGTACATGCTTCTAGGTATTAATGATCTTGAAAAGAAGTGTAGTACAACTGTGAAGGACACCCAGGATGCTTTGCGCGATTTACGCAGGAGCAGAACAGTCTTATCCATCGTCAACAGTTGAATATGGTGAAGATGCTCCGGAAACAAGTAGAGGCTAGGAAATATGGTGCAAGAAGGACCCGTGAGACCCATCAGAAGACTTTGATTATTGACAAGCATTGTGCTCGTATTGATGATTTGCTAGAAATGTTAAAGCAAAAACAAGATGAGTGTGACCATCTGTCAACTTCTGCTCTTGATTGGAAGAGCAAGTTTAACGAGAAATTTGCTATAAACACACAAATGAAAATTGAAAATAAGGAACTTAGCGCTAAATGCAATTGTCTGGATTCGTCCGTCCACCAATTAGAGAAAGCTTGTGGTTAGTAAAAAGATAGGATTGAAGCTCTCCCTTCATCATCTCGCCGACGTACTTGATTTGCACTATTTTGCATGCCTTAACCAATGTATTTGACATAGTTTTTAGTTACTTTTAGTTGGTGGATTACTAGTATTAGTTGAGTTTACATGACAAGGAGTTTAGATGGCCATGTTTAGTTTTCTTGTCTAAATCCCGTATTTTGTAGACTTAATTGGTACTAATGGACATCTTGTTTCCATGGGTTCCTTCATATTCCTTGTGATCATATTTAGTAGGTTACTCATGGGTACTTTTTGGTTACATTCTATGTGAAGGCCGTTCGCAAGAGCGGTAGAAGATTGAAGTTCTTTTACAAGGATGGTAGAAGAGGCTAAGGCCATGAACATCAATGCATTGTAGAATTGAAGCCAAAAATAGGCTGCTTCAAAGTTCAAGTCAGTCAAATGAGAAAATGGTGAATCGTGGTCCGAGGAGTGTTGCCTTAGTCCGAGAATGATCTAGGAAGAATTATCATTCAAGGATGGTTCCATTGGATTTGTCTTCTCGAGTACTACAAAATTGACTACTAGAACTCCCGATTCGGACTAAAGGTTCACCCGTAGCAAGCAAACAAAGTTCAACCAACGAAGCACCAGCGGCCGGTCACAGACTGCTCATGTCTAAGCACCAGCGGCCCATTACAAAGCACATGACATACACTACACAAGAGTTCCAGGGGTTTCATGAAGACTTGCACGAGACCTTCACGAGGAAAAACGTCGGGCTGTGAAAAAAGACCCCGGACCGTAGAGCTTGGAGATAAAGAATTGAGGATTTGGCTAAGTATAGAGCTAGTCTGAGAAAACCTTAACGGATATTGAAGAAATTCTTGAGCAAGACCATGTACTGCTCGTGGTCCGTGAAAACCTTCATGGACCGTGAGAACTTTTGAGATTTTTTTTATAGTTCAATGTCCATGAAAACCATCATGGACCGTGGCACGAGAGAAGCTTCACGGACTGTGCCAAATCCTATAGACCACGTCTATGAATGCTTCACAGTCTGCAAGGGATCTTACTCCTCAGGCTTGCATGCTTCAAGGACTGTGAAATCTGTGTCGGTCCGTGAAGCCTTGGCGGATGACCTAGGGTTTTGCTATTCTTGGCCTATTTTGGGCCTAAAAATAGGCCCAATCTCTTACTTCTATATATAGGAGCCTTAGTCTTCTTGTAAACCCTATGTAACCTAGGCTAGAATAGATTCTCTCTCTATTTTAGAGAGAAGGAAGAGGATAGTTCTTCTTCTCCTTCCTTCTTCTTTTCTTTTTCTTTTTCCTTTCATCTCATTTTCTAGATCCATGGCATCTAGCCTAGTATTTTACATGGATCTAACCTTTGTAGAGTATATTTTTAGCTTGGGATTCATTTGGCACTTGGTATGTTCTGTTTGTTTTATGAGATTCATTAGCATCACCCTATCTTTGTGTTTATAATATTATTGTTATTGTTTTTGAATTTTATAAATGCATGAATACTACACCACATATAAGCACACACTTTAGGATAGATTCATGTATGGTGAAATTATTAATGCCCCATTGGAAAGAGAAACCAAGATGTTAAATGGGTAGGGAAGAATGCATCCGTGTGGGTGTGTGCACGGGGTATTCGAGAATGCTCTGACCTATTTGCCATTGCACCACTCTTAGCTAACTTCATAACTTTTGTCCGAGAGGTTGCATGTAGAGATAGTGAATAGTAGCAAGCTAAGTGTTGTGTTGAAACCATAGTATCACAGATAAGGTGCATACGATCCTCGGTCCTAGCTTATGTAGGACCCAGGGGGAGTAGTTACATTTGTGTGGAAACCCAGGATGTAATAGCATGGGAGAGAAACAAACCTACAATGATTGTCAGACCTCATTGTACTCCCCTAATTATGATGGCAGTGTCAATGGAGGGTTGCAAGCACCGTGACAGGGTTAGGGAAGTATATGCCATCGGCCTTACCACGTGTTATGACCACACTGATAGGTATTTTTTATGTTTATATGTGAATGAATTTTTTTTATTAAACCATCCATAGATGGGGGAAATTATATTTGGCCTTCCCAAGCCAAGAAATAAACAAATATTAAAAGGAAGCCGAAGCTAAGTTCTAATATACAATGTCGAGTAGTAGGCTCATGAAGCAACATTTGTTGCATCCAAGAAATGAAAGAAACCCGGAAGATCGATAGAGGATTACAAAAGCTCCTAATCTATAGTAGACATGTTCAAACTTATTAGTGGATCTGGTTAAAGAAACACAAGGCAGTCTGAAACATTCTACATAGGTTAGAATCATATCCTCTACTAACCGAGAGTGATGTGATAACGCTAAGCCAATTGCAACTTTGATAGCCATCCAAGAGTGAGTTGTATGTTGCTCCCACCATGTGAGAGTATCCGAACAGTGAAATCGCCGTGATCAATTTACTCCTACAGATGAGTGTCAGGCAGTATGGAGGAACCCGAGACCAATTGAGCATGAGTCATCATCATGTGTGTTCCATTATGAGCCAGAGCCACAGTAACAGCTTCCGTGCACTCAATCCATATGTATTCGATGAGGGACAGGTAAGGCATCCAATGGATCAGGAACTCATCAGGAATCCCCCATCCTAATAGAGTGAACCTGCATAGAGAGAGTAGAATTCAGTAGCATCCGAACTAATTCACCATCCTTAACGATGGAGTACCAATTTGATCAAGTCTAATAAGTCCATGGACTGAGTTAGAGAGCTCAGAGAAACTGAGAAAAATAGAATTAGACCTATTTTTTAGACTGTTTTTTGCAAGGGTATGTGCAACAAGATTTTCCTGTCTCTAAATGTGAACTAATTTAAAAGCACCCATAGATTGGTGAATCTCATCAGATAAGGTGAACAATTTCCAATGAGCCCTACTAGGATCATTCACAAAAAGTACAGCACTAAGACAATCAGATTCAATAAGAACAGGTGAGGAACAATCAATAGATTCCTGAATAGCAAACTTAATTGCCTTCAGTTCTGCTTCCAGAGGGGATGAAGCTCTATCATATACAATGAAGGCCCCTTTGAGACTACCTCTACTGTCCCTAATTATCATTCCAATCCCACACATATTAGTATAGCAGCACCATGAAGCATCTACATTAATCTTAAAACCTGAGCAAGGCCTCTCCCATGCAATTTTAAGAATTTTTGGCTTTGGAGGCAGTTTGATCAAAGGCAGGAAAGAGTGTTGAGCAATACTGAAGTCAATAGTAGATCTAATGAAAACCGGTTTAGAACAAAATGAGTAAAAAATCTGATCCCTAATTTGATGAAGAACTAGTACTGTAGAAGGCTTTATAAAATCAAATAGGAATTTATTCCTCATCTTCCACAAGTTCCAACATGTAATCACAGCTGCTGTTCGGACCAGCAGCTATCATTCACATACAATCATAGTGGATTGTATGTGAATGAATTGAAGATTGAAGCATTCGAACTATCATGTTGCTAAATGATTCCCAAGTGCCTAGGATAAATAGTTTACTTGTCTGTTAATTTCATGCTTTGTAGTTGTTAGTTGAAAATACCAATCCCTCCCCCCCAATTGCATGTCTACACTACTAGATGTTCCTTTCACTCATGAAGATTGACGACCTGCACGAGGTTGTCTTTCTAACTGATACTTGATCCCTAGCATCCTTGTGGACAAACACAAGACTTGCCGCTTACTACCCCTTGGTAGCTTAGCAATGAGAACAGGTGCAGAATTATAAATCTCTATCTTTGATCCATAAGCCCTTTGCCCAGGTTAATTAGCTACAATTAACAACCCAGGGTGGAGGCAGGTCAAATTTTGGTGCCACTACCAGGGATTCTATTCAGTTCGAGTATTAGTTAAGTATAACATGTTAGTAGAGTAGCTAGTATTGTTCTTTTGTTTGTTTTTTTCTGGAGTAGGTATTGCTTGAGTTCTTAGTGCAAACCAAGGACCCTTGCACTACGATTCCAATTTTTTTTCTTTATTGGGGTTGAATTTAAAAAAATATAAAATGTGGGAAAGCAATCAATGGTGGACACTTTATAGGATGTGTCACTACGATCATCCTATAGAGTGTTGCCCAAGGTTGAGTGAGTATTGGAGAAGATTGGCTCAAAGAGCGATATTTTGTAGGATATGTCATTGCGACCACCCTATGAAGTCTTGCTCTTGGATGAGCAAAATTGAGAGAGAGGTAGGAGTTGTTGGTTCCCAAGGCCGATGGGATCAAGATTGTTATCTATACCACAACTCTCCAATTTGAGGTTTAGTGGTAACTCGAATTCGTGGTATGGAGATGCATTGAGAAACTAACACGTTGGGTTAGATAGTTGGACTTCACCAACTTACCCAATGCCCCAAAACCAATCCCTAGGATTGGTTCCCAAATCAGATAGATTGGAAATTTTGCAAGCTATAGCTAATGTGACCAAGAGTGGTGATTTACTCCAATCACAAGTGTTTAGCAAGATTAGAGCTTTGGTAACTCAACTATTCTCAAGCATTGAGAAAGTTGAATGGCAAGTGCTTAATTTGATGAATATGGTGAGCCAACTTGAAACCCAATATTCCGAAAATGAACCATCCCTAGTTGAATGTGAAATTTTGGTAGATGAATATAAAGGGGATGGGGAATGGTTTGTTGAGAGTGAAGAAGTTGAGGAAGGTGTAATTATACTTAATTTTCTATATTAAATATTTTCAACCCTACCTCCACCCATAGAACCTACTACCACATTTTCAGAAGCCTTAGAGGAAACTATAGAGAAGCCAATTGAATATGCTAAGCTTCCAAACAACTTATTCCCTCTAAGGTTGACTCCTCCTTTACTATATCGTCCTCTTGGAAGATTCTTACCCCACCTCTTGAGTTTTGGATCTCCAAGGTGATGGGGTACCCTATGGATAAAATTAGGGGCGTACCAATGACCTTAAATATACGAAGCTTCTTGGGAGGCAACCCGAGGCTTGAAAAAAATAGATTAGTTTAATATTTTTGGTGTGTTTTCCTAATTGTAGATTTCTTTTTTATTTTTGGGACACTATTACACTTGGTGTGCATGTTTGTTTTAAAGGAAGCATACGGTCTTTGGAGGAAGTTGAGAAAATGGGGAGTCTAACTCATGGACCATGTAGACATACATGGTTTATGACACTCAAAATGGTGGACAAGGAGGAGAACCAAACCCCATATTCATGGGGCATGTAGATGTGCATGACCCATGAAGCTCACATACTTTGTTACACCATCCAACAACCATTTCTTCCCTACCACCACCAAAATACCACCCAAAACCCACCTACCCTCAAAACCCTTGAGACACACACATCGAGACCTAAGAGGTAAATCTTCATTGTGATTCAATTCCTTATTTGATTTGTGAGGCATGATAGTGGTAAGATTCAACTTTCTTGATTAGAGATTTGGGGTAGTATATTGTGGGTGATGGTAGTTTGTTCTTTACATTCCATAATTGTGCCATAAAGGGTATATTTTAGTGTTATTTTTCATTATAACTGCTTTCCTATTTTTTTCCCTTGACATGTGTTCTTTGATTTTTTATATGCATTGAGGAAAATGCAAGCTTTAAGTGTGGGGAAGGGGATTAGATAGCACTTATGATTTTTAGTTCTTTCTAAGTAGCTAATAGCTCTTTTTAGAGCATTTTGAAAAAAATTGAAAAAATGACAAAAACCTGGACAAGTCAAAAACCCGAAAGGAAAACTTTGGTAACATTAGGAAAAGCCTAGATAGGTCAAAAGGCCTAGGTAAAAGTGAGAGGCTTGGCCTAGCTAAAATTACGAGTCTAGGGAAAAGTGAGAGGGCGTGTGGAAAATTTTGAGAGGTGAGCACATTTTGTGGGATAAAGCTAGGATGAAAACCCGAAAGGGCCCCTAGGAAAAATGAGAGAAATTGAAAAGATAAAAAGAAAAGAAACAAGAAACTAGGTTGACTATACATTGGACTCCTTGGTTGTAACTAGGTCTAGAATCTTAAGTTATTCCTATGTTGCAACCAAGTCGATGTCTATTGGATTTCCTTGGTGGATAGTTTTTCTTGAGGATTACTCTTTGATTGCTTTTGGGGCTACTTTGGGGAAAGTAAGCTTGACTTTATTACAATCTTTTGTCACTTATCTTTTTCCATACACATTTACTTGCTTTAGGTGGTTTGGTTGCTTTAGGAACTTTTGGGAGTGTGAGAGTTGTGAGGATTTTCACTTTCTTGGAGGAACTAGGGTAGCTTGAGAATAAGTTGAATGCATTGGCTATTTTTGCATGCTTCATTCCACTTGAACCTTTTTCTTTGATTTTGATTACTCGAGGATGCGTAAAGGTTTAAGTGTGGGGAGTATGATCTACACCATTTTGCATGCTTTAACTAATGCATTTGTCATAGTTTTTAGTTACTTTTAGTTGGTGGATTGCTAGTATTAGTTGAGTTTACATGACACAAGGATTAGATGGCCATGTTTGGTTTTCTTGTCTAAATCCTGTATTTTGTAGACTTTTGGTACTAATGGACATCTTGTATCCACGACCTCCTTGATCTTCCTTGTGATCATCTTTAGTAGGTCGCTCATGGGTAATTTTCAGTTACATTCTATGTGAAGGCCATTTGCAAGGGCTGTAGAAGATTGAAGGCCGTTTGTTTTTAATGGTAGAAGATGCGAAGGCCATTCACATTAGAATGGTAGAAGAAGAAGGACACAAACATCAATGCATGGAAAAAAGAGATTAAATCCAAAGATTGGAAGCTTTGAAGTTCAAGACAGTCAAAGGAGAAAATGGTGAATCATGGTCCAAGGAGTGTTGCCTTATTACGAGAATGATCCAAGAAAAATTAGCCTTCACATCTAGTTCCATTGTATTTTTCTTCTTAAGTGCTACAAAATTGAGTACTAGAACTCCCGATTCAAACTAATTGTTCACCCGTAGAAAACTAATGAAGTTCAGCCAACGAAGAACCAGCGGACGATCACAGACCACCCATGGTCATGCACCAGCATCCTATGACAAAGCACACGACCTGCACTACATAAAAGTTCCAGGGGTTCCATGAAGACCTGCACGAGGTAAAGTTCTGGGCCCTGACAAAAGACCCCAGACCGTGGAGCTTGAAGATGAAGAATTGAAGATTTAGCTATGTATAGAGCCGGGCTGAGAAAACCTTCATGGGCTATGAATAAATTCTAGAGCAAGACCTTGTATAGTTTACGGTATGTGAAAACCTTCACGGACCGTGAGAACTTCTGAGCAAAAACCGTGTACAGTTTGCGGTCTGTGAAAACCTTCCCGGACCGTGGAATGAGAAAAGCTTCATGGACCACCCCAGATCCTAAGGACCGCGACTATAAATGCTTCATGGTTCACACCAGATACCCAGCCTCAGGCTAGCATGCTTCACGGACCGTGACATCTGTGCAGGTCCGTGAAGCCTTGGCGGATGACCTAGGGTTTTGCTATTTTTGGCTTATTTTGGGCCTATTTTTAGGCCCAATCTCCTACTTCTATATCCAGGAGCCTCAATATTCTTGTAAACCCTATCTGACCTTGGAATAATGTAGAGTAGATTCTCTCTCTAGTTTAGAGAGAAGGAAGAGGAGAGTTCTTCTTCTCTTTCCTTCTTCTTTTATTTTTCCTTTTTCCTTTCATTTTATTTTCTAGATCCATGGCATCTAACTTCATATTTTCCATGAATCTAACTTTTTTAGAGTATATTTTTTATCTTGGGATTCATTTTGGCACTTGGTATGTTCTATTTGCTTCACGAGATTCGTTATATTCACCTATCATTATGTTTATGATATTATTGTGATTTTTTAGGAATGTTATAAATGCATGAATACTACACCACATATAAGCAAACACTTTGGTCTATATTCATGTATGGTGCAATTATTGATGCCCCATTCGGAAGAAAAACCTGGATGTTGGAATGGGTAGGGGAGAACACATCTGCGTGGGTGTGTGCATGGGGGATTCGAGAATGCTCTGACCTATTTGCCATTGCACTAGTCTTAGCTGACTTCGTAACTGTTATCTGAGAGGTTGCATGTAGAGATAATGAATAGTAGCAAGCTAGGTGTTGTGTTGAAACCCTAGTATTACATATAAAGTGCCTACAAACCTTGGGCCTAGCGTATATAGGATTTGGGGGGAGTAGTTGCATTAATGGTGGAAGCATGGGACATAATAGCACAGGGGAGAAATAGACCTACAACGATGGTCAGACCTTGTTGTACTCCCCTAATTATGATGGTGGTGCCGATGGGGGGTTGCGAGCGCTTCCGCCATGACAGGGCTGGGGAAGTGTATGCCATCGGCCACACCATGTATTGTGAACACACTAATAGGTCTTTTGTATGTCTATATGTGAATGAATCGAGGATTGAAACATTAGAACTAAAATGCTGCTAAATGATTCCCAAGTGCCTAGTATAAATAGTTTACTTTTTTGTTAATTTCATGATTTGTTGTTGTTAGTTGAAAATACCAAACAAACCCCCCTCCAATTGCATGTCTACACTACTAGTTGTTGTTTTCACTCGTGCAGATGGACGAACCACATGAGGTTGTGTTTCTAACTGGTACTTGAGCCCTAGTATCCTTGTGTACAAACCCGGGGCATGCCGCTTACTATCCCTTGGTAGCTTTGCAGTGAGAATGGGTGTAGAATTATAAATATCTAATTTTGACCCCATAAGCTCTCCACACAGGTTAATTAGCTACAATTAACAATCTCGGGTGGAGGTGGGTCAGGGATCTAACTATTGGAGTTGGTGGGCAGAGGGTCAATTTTTCTTAGGCTGTAAATTCACATATTCGTAGCTTGGAAGATACGATACAAAATTTAAAGGCTGAGATCGCGCAATATGAAGAACCTGTTAATTTTTTGAGTATGCAGCTAGACCACGAAGAGTTTGGGCCTATAACCGATTTTAGGGCATACTATGCCAAGTATCTTGGTCATATAGAGTGAATTAGTATGATTCCCCATCATTCTTATTTACACATGAAATGGCAATATTGTTGTTAGCAAGGAGCGTGAAGCTGAGAAGAATTGGCGTAAGACCGATGACTTTCCTTGCGAGGCTGAGCATAGTCATCGTTGTGGTGATTCATCCTCTTCAGGGTCGTTGCAAGCATCCAGGTGCAGATAGTATGTAGTAGGTTCTTTTGAAAGTTGGTGTTGTACTTTCCACTTTTAGATGATGTGATTGTTTTTTTGTCTTCCTACTTTTGGATGTCCTTTGGCTTCGTGAGTTTCTTTAACTCATAATACTCGTTTCTCATATTTGTATTGTTCTGGTTCTTAAATAATAAAGATATGTTTATCGTGAAGCCACAAGATCTATAGCTTGCTTTAGTTGCTATTTTGTAGTATTATCTTCCTTACAGTAAGGTCTATAGCTTGCTGTATAGAGTGATATGTGAAGCCGCAAGATCTATTGCTTGCGTTTGCCGCTGTATTGGAGCCAAATTTACCAAATAGTAAGATCTATAGATTTTGATTTATTGAGTTTGCAAAGTTACGAGATCCATTGCTCACTTTTGCTTTGTTGTGGGCATATCTGCCATATTGTCAAGTACATGGATTACTATAGCATACGTCTTTTGAAGCAGTGAGTTGAGTAGTACTCGTGATTAACACTTATGCCACTAACTATTCGTAATTGTCTGTTAAGAGTGTGTATCTTAGTTTTGCGAATGCAAAGTAAAGATGCTTGAAAAAGAATGATTTTTCTCTAGAAGATTCATACTACGATAATGTCGCCTTCAACATAAACTAAGCGATTGAACACCAACCATGATCATTTCATGGTTTTTATACATGGGAGCTAGACTGTTTTACCACTTAACTAATTCTACACATAAAAATTCCTTAAGTTAACTATGTGCCAAGTGTTAGGGACATTACCACCGTCCATTCTCTCTAGCTCGTAGCAGTTTGATTGGTGTGACTTCGTTAACTTGTACGGCCCTTCCCACTTTGGCCATAACTTTCCTCTTTCTTTGTCTAAGCTAGCTTCATTTTTCCTTAGCACCAAATTGCCAACTTGAAACCATGTATGTTTTACTTTTCGGTTGTATGTTCTTGCCATTTTTTCCTAATACTTAGCCTCCTTGACTGTTTCCTTCTCTCTTTTTTCTTTGAGTTCATACAAGTTCAACTTCACATATTTTGGATTAACGTCTTCCTTGTATTACTCCACTTGAAGGCTTGATTGTCCAATCTCGACTGTGATTACTGCTTCATGCCCATATAGTAGACTATACGACATCTCTCCTGTTGGTTCTTACATTGTTGTCCTGTACAACCACAAGGTGTTGGGTATTTTGTCAACCCAACCTATACATTTTCCTTCTAATCTCTTTTGGATTCCGTAAGCGATCATTCTGATCGTTGCTTCCACCTATCCGTTTGCTTGAGGGTGAGCTACATAAGTGAATTTTTGAATGATTCCCAGCTTTAGACACCAATCTATAAAAAACCCACTTCTGAACTGCGTGCCATTGTCGGTGATGATGGTGTGTGGTACCCCGAAGCTACAAACTATGTTCTGCCACACAAAATTTCTTGTAGCTTCTACTCTTACTCGCCTTAGGGGCTTTACCTCTACCCACTTGGTGAAGTAGTCGACTGCTATAATTAGAAACTTTGAATTGCTAGCACCCTTTGGGAAAGGTCCAACGAGATCAATCCCCCACTTACAAAAGGCCATGCTCTGTATATTCCTGTTAATGGTTACTTCGGCTTGTACGATATTGGAGCATTAATTTGGCAAGCTTTGCATTTGAGGATTAAGTTGTATGTATCATTAAACATGGTTGGTCTGTAGTATCTCACTCAAATGATATTCTTTGCGATCATTCGAGACCCCTGATGCAATTCACACAGTCTTTCGTGTAATTCTTTCAAGATTTCATCTGCTTGCAAGGGTCCCACACATTTTGTTTAAGATAAATAACATATCTTGTATAAGGTTCCATCTTGATGATCATAGTTGTGTGATCGCATTTGCAGCTTCCTAACCTTTATTTGATATGTTGGCAACTTTCCATTGTTAAAGTACTCAATCAATGGCATCATCCAGCTTAGCTCTAGTTCTTGAACAGTCAAAATATTCATCCTTGTTGTGCTTTTGATCGGGATAACTTCCATTGTCACATCTTTACATTTGGCTAATGAGTCAAAACATGCTGGTTCCAATTTTCTTAAGGTGCATGCCTTCGCATTTTTTCTTCTTGGGATGTGTTGTTATTGAAGTACTCAAGGTTAGCGATGAGTTGACAAACCCTGGTTAAGTATTTCACTAGCTGGTTTTCCCAAACTTCATAATATCCACATACTTATTGGACCACTATTTGTGAATTGCTAAATGCCCGAACGCTCTTCAGCTTCATGTTAACTATGAGTTTGTAAGATGTATATTAACGCTTCATACTATGCTTTGTTGTTGGTGAGTGAGAAATCAAAGCGAAGAGAGTATCTGTATTCTCCTCCATTTGGATCAATCAAATACAATCCTGCTCTGTATCCTTCCTTTCTTGATACCCCATCTACGAACTACTTCCATGCGACATCCCCCCACTTAGTCTTTCCTTTGTCCTGTTCAACGAACTATTTTGTTGTTGTCAGTTGCACCCCTATGCTTGTCATTTCTACAATGAAATTTGCTAAAGCTTTGTGCTTAATGAAGGTTCGCAGCTGGAAATAAATTTTGAACTGTCCCAACTTAAGGGCCTACTTGGTCATTCTCCTAGATGACTCTAGTTTTTTCAAGATGTTCTTGATTAGGTAGTCAGTGTAGACAACAATCGTATGACTCTAGAAATAAGTTTGCAGTCTTTTTGCTGAATATATCAAGACTAGGGTCAACTTTTCGATTGGAAGATATGCCCTCTCGCTTGCAATATTTTGCTAATGTAAAACACTGGTATCTGCTTTTGGGCTTCTTGCCTAACCATGACTGAACTTACTACGTTCACTAAAACCGCTAAATATAAGTAAAGCATTTCTCCTTGGACTGGTGGTTTTAGTGTTGGGAGTGTCTGAAGTTGATCCTTTAGTGACTCATATACTGATTGGCACTCTTGATTCCAGCTAAACTTCCTAGATTTTTTAAGGATTTTGAAAAGTGAGAAGTGCCTTTTTACTGTTTTCGAGACAAACCTACTAAGTGCAGCGAGTGATCCCATTAGTATTTGGACTTCTTTCACTGATCGCGGTTGGGAGAGTTCCACGATTGCTTTTATCTTCTCTGGATTGGCTTTAATCCCCTTGGAGGATACCTTATACCCCAGAAATTTACCTGCTCCAATCCCGATTGTGCACTTCTTCAGATTGAGCTTCATTTTGTTTGCGCTCAATGTATCCAGGGTTTCTTTTAAATCTTCAGCAAAGTAAATTGTTTGTTTGATTTTGATCACCATATCATCTACATATTCTTGCATATTTCTTCCAATTTAACTGCGGAACGCATTGTCAACCACTCTTTGGTTGCCCCTGCATTTTTCCAGTCCAAACTGTATCTTTACATAGCAGAATATCCAAAGCTTGTTATGAAAACCTTTTTTCTGCATCTTTCGAGTTCATCAATATTTGATGATATCCTTTATAGGAATCTAAGAAAGTGTGGACTTCAAATCCTAAGATTGCTTCTATTAGCTAATCAATCTTTTGCAGGGGGTAACAATCTTTTGGGCACACTTTGTTTAGATTAGTAAAATATATACACATTCTCCATCCTGAGTCTGCCTTTTTTACCATTACTGGGTTCGCTAGCCATGTTGGGTATATCACCTTTTTATGATTCCAGCTTGCAACTTGCCTTTACTTTGTCCTCAATTTCTTTTTTCCTATCACTGGAAAAACGTCTTTGTTTTTGTTTGACCAACTTGATCAAATCGAAAATGTTTAAAGAATAAGTTGGCATACTTAGGAAAACTCCCCCCATGTTCTGTACGCTCCATGTGAACGTGTCCTTGTGCTCTCTTAGAATTTTTATTATTCTCTGCTTTTCTTGGTCAAGAAAAAATTTCCCTATCTCAACATACTTGGAGGCATCATTGTCATATAGAATAACGTCTTCAGTTTCTTCCCCAATTTCCACTAGATGGTCCTCCTGGTTGAGTGGGTCACTGCTGGTGATAGTAGTAACCATCTTTGATTGTTCCATGGTTTGTCCTGCTTTCATTGCGATAACCATGCATTGCTTGGTGGTCTGTTGATTTCTCCTCACCATTGCAACCCCTGTTAGGGTTGGAAATTTCATGAAAAAAATGATATGGAGACAATATTTCTTTTGTTTTATTCATCCATGGCTTGCCAATGATAGCGTTAAACAAACTTGGAGCATCTACGACCGCGGAGTCACAGATTATAGTGCAGTTATTCTCATTTTCCCCAATTGTCACGGGCAACTGGATAGTGTTTTCACTTTTCCTATAAATCCCATGAGCAAGGATGTTGGCCTTTTCAAGTCATTTCTTTTGAATCTAAGCTTATTAAAGCAATCCACAAAGAGGATTTCTATTGCGCTTCCATTATCCATAAATACTCTGTGAACAGTTTCGTTCCCAATTTTTGCTATAATAACCTTGGGGTCATTGTGTGGCAAGGCATTAGGAAAAGTGTCCTCTTTGCTAAACATGATCAGTTCATCAATTTGCACTTTTTTTCTAAGGGCTTGATGTGTCCACGTTAGACGCATTATTTAGTAGTATTTAGGATCACTTTTGTGCTCTTTTATTATCGAGAGCTTGTGTTTTACCTTGAAATTCACTTAGGAGAGGTAAAAGCAACTTTGTACTCTTTTACCTCTTTTAAGTGGATTTTGTGTGACAAGGGAAGAACACGGAAGCAACGAAGACCGGAAGACATTGAAGACTATACTTTCGAAGACTTTTGGATACTCACTTCGAAGACATGAAGACCGGAGGCCGTTGAAGACCATATTGGAGCTGTTGAAGACTTGAAGATTGAGAGGGATGGCTATGAAGAAGACAAAGAAACAATGCAAAACTGTGGCCGCCGTCGCGACCCCGTCGCGACACCATCGCGATCCCGTCGCGACACCGTCGCGAGTCGCGACGAACCCCGTCGCGAGTCGCGACCAACGGGCGGCCAGAAATCATTCTTATTTTCTTTGCACTATAAATACCATCTCTTTCCCTCTTCTTCTCCAGTTTTGCTCAGCCCGCCTTTCTCTGGTTTTTGGGCTCAAACCTAGGTTTTTCTTCTTCTTTTCTTTCCTTAGCTTTCTCTTAGTTTAATTATGTCTTTTGTTGTTGTTCTAGAGTAGTTCTTGTTCTTGGGAGCAAAGGATTGAAGCTTCCACTATCTATGTAGCAAGAACTCATTTCTATCTATCTATTTGATGTTTTTGCTATTGTGCATTTATTGTGCTTTGAATGTTAATTGTTGATTGCATTGATGTTGTTGAGAGCTTGATGATATGAATGCTTGTATGAATTGCTAGCTAGGGTTTGGGGGATTTGGGTTAATTTCCCCCCTGTTCTTGTTAGTAATGTATGAGTGTGAATTAGAGCTTTTGATTGTGTTAGTGTGTTGACAATGTGCTAGGCGAATGTGATTGATGTCGAACTCTTCGTCATGTTCGTTTGTGTAGCAAACGAGAGAGTCATATGCTCGCGGATGAATGTGCGTTGCACGTTCATCCAATCTCGTGTAATTGCATGAATTGGTTTAATGCTTAGTCACGGTGTAGTGGTCATAGGCATTGCCAAGCTTGTTGGTCCTTCGTGCTAAATGCCACCAATGACACCTTGAGTCGTGGTCGCGACTCGGGAGTCATTGGTGAGGTTTGACGAGAGATGTCGAACTCACTCTCGCAAACTACGAACTAAGAAGGATAGGAGTTCAGTCTCCACGATAAGTAGTTGGAGTATTGGATAGATGATTTAAATTCATTCTTGAAGCATTTGTTATTCGGCGTTTATGTATTCTTGATGGTGTGTTTCACTGCATGTGTGCCATGAGTGGTTTGAGCATAGGTAGTGCTTGTGTGGTTGAATTGCTTAGGTGTAGGAACGTGACGAATTCTGTAGCACCTTTGCATGAAGATCTACGAGCATGAACTTAGAACTCCTTGTGGTGTGTGTGTTGTGGTACTTGCTAGATGGGTGTGTGAGCGTTGGGTCATGAATGCTATATGATGGAATGTGTGAATGATTCGATGAACTACATTAGATGTGGAAGTGGATATCCGTTGCCCCCAAGGCATTTTATCTTTGTAGTTTAAAACCCCTTTTCTTAGTTTCGTTTGATGATTAGCATAGTCACTTGACGTTGCTAGTTATCTTTGTTAACTTAGGAAACCAACCAACCAACCCCCCCCTTTTACTTGCTTTTAAGTGTGTGTAAATATAGTTACTCCTAGCCTAGTATATCAACCATTTGTGTGCTTAGACGCTTAGGAAGATCCCTCTTCTCAGTGGACGACCCCGATTTGCCATTATCTACCTAGTTGTAGAAAGTAAGCATTGAGGGCTTATAAATTATCTTTTGGCGCGCGGGCACGACGACCGCCCGCGCCTGTCAAAATGGCGCCGTTGCCGGGGAAGAGGCGTTTATTCTTAAGTATTTAGGTGTATTTGGTTGTGTATTAGCTAGTTGTTTTTATTTTCCACTACTTGGTGGTTGTTTTTGTTCGGAGTAGGTATTGCTCGAGTTCTTGGTAATTTATTTTATCGAGAATCCTTGCACTATGATTCCGAACTTTTGAAAAAAAAAAAAAATTTTAATGGAGCGTCTCACCTTGAGGAAACTCATGATGAGAAGAGAGGCTCAACAAGCAAGGTTTTGTAGGATGTGTCGTTTTGACCATCCTACCGAATCTTGCCATTTGTTGTGGGAAGAGCACTATGACCGAGAAAGAACCCTTGGTTTCCAAAACCATGGGTACTATGAAGAGTGCTATCCAGAGGTAGGAGATATTGGTTTTCAAGGGCAAGAAGCTCAGGAATGCTATCCATACCACAACTCTTACGATCCGGAATGGAATGGTTGTCCGGATTTGTGGTATGAGAATGAGCCGGAAAACTAATATTACGAGCAACCTAGTTGGCCATCACCACCCTATACCATACCCCAAAACCAAGCCCAACAAGGAAGTTCAAGTTTGACACGTGAGGATGTCTTAAATACCATAGCAAACTTGAACTCCTTTACTAGTGAGGAGCCGGATACCCAGCTCTCCTCTAGTGTTGAGGCCATTGAGGGGCATGTGAGGAACATATTAGAGGTATTGGCCCGCATGGAAGCTCGTGATTCCGAAAACACACCATCCCAACTTGAACTCGATGATTCGGTGAGTGAAGTCACCAATAAAAATGATTTTGAGTTTGAAAGGGATGAGGAGTTGGTTGTAGAGGATAGAAAAATGGAGGAAGAGGTGATAGTGCTACATTATCCATTACCATTGTCACCACTTCTCCCACCTAGTGAACCAACTCTAATATTTTCGGAAGTTTTGAGGGAAACGAGAGAGGAGCCAAAAGACTATCCTAAGCCCCCTAACCACCTAATTCCCTTTGAACCATCTCCACCTCCACAAGACTTTCCTCTTGGAAGTTTTGTGCCCCCACCTCTCTTATTTTGGATGCTCATGGTGAAGAGCTTCAAGCCTTCACCATACGGATAACATTAGGGTCGTGCCGACGACCTTAAAAATACGGAGCTTCGTCGAGCCGACGACGTTAAATAAATTCGGCATTTCTTTTAGTTTTTGTTTCTTTTAGTTTTTGTTTCTTAGTTTTTGTTGTTTTGTTTTGTTCTTTTTATGGCATGTTTTTCTATGATTTTGTAGCAACATGAAGTGCATTGCAATGAAGGAGATGAAGGAACGAGATCAATGAACGAGGGAAGCAAGCTTGGACAGTTGGTAAGAAAATGAAAAAATTTTAAGCCTGGGATACCCTGCCGTCGCGAGTCGCGATGGGCTTCGTCGTGAGTCGCGACGAACAGGGGAGCAAAATCCACTCCCAGCGCCAACTTTCCACGAGTCGCGATGACTTCGCGAGGCTCGTCGCGAGTCGCGACACCCTTCGTCGCGAGTCGCGACACCCTTCGTCGCGAGTCGCGACGAGCTCAGAAAATTTGGAGCTCTCGGACTTACCTTTCCGCGAGTCGCGATGACGTCGCGAGGCTCGTCGCGAGTCACGACCTACTTCGTCGCGAGTCGCGACGAGCTCAGAAAATTTTGAGCTCCCGTACTCTACTTTCCGTGAGTCGCGATGACGTCGCGACGAACCTCGTCGCAAGTCGTGACGTGCTCAGTAACTTTCGAAATTTTTTTTTGACCCCGGATTTCAAGTTTCCAAGCTTCCAAGTTTCCAAATGATTTTAAACATTGCATAATCCTTCCTTCTTCTCCACCCAACACTCCCAAGAACATCACATACCTCTCATTTCTTCCACCATCCTACATATATTGGCATATAAACATTCTTGCATCTTTATAGTACATTTATTGATTGTAGTATGCCGACTACATCATTGTGATCGTAAGTTCTTATCCTATAATGATGCTTGTATACATGTCAATATATGTTGGATATTTTTCATGCATAATCTTATAGTGGTGATTGAGGGTTGATTGGTTGTTCTTTGACAATACTATGGTTATTAACTCTTGATGCTAAACCTAGTATTACATATCCTTATGTACTTGTGAGTTTAATGTGTTCTTCGTGGTGTAGTCTTGATCAAACGGCGCCATGGAGACAATGCTTTTCTCGAGGGGTGAGTTCTTCTACGGCATTTTTGCTCACCCTTCCGGTTCCGAAACCTATCTCGGGACCATCCAAGTACTTGGATATCGCCATATCACCGGCAAATTTGCGGAGATACGGGTGTCACTCTAACTCCCTTACCTTGATTTTTATTCTTCTTGCCTTACGTGTTTACATTGAGGGCAATGTAATGTTTTAAGTGTGGGGAGGGGTTAGAGGACTCATATGCATGCTAGATTGTTTTGGAATGCTTTTTGCTACTTTTCATTAGAAAAACATGAGAAAAGAAAAAAAATGTGAAAAGAAAAAAAAAAAGGGAAAGAAAACCCGCTAAGTTGAAAACCCAAGAGGGCAACTTAGGCAACATTGGGGGCCCGGATAGGTCGAAAACCCTTAAAGGGCGGCCTAGGCAAAAATGAGAGGCTAAAATGTGCGGAAAAAGGTGAGATGTGAGCTAAAGAAACATGATGTGTGGCTAGGATGAAAACTCGAAAGAGCTCCTAGGCAAAATGAGAGAAAGCGAGAGAAATTGAAAAATGCTATGATTTCACTCATTTGCCGGCGTTGGAGTCATAAGGTTGCGGTTGTCACACGGATGGATCGGGTAGCTCAATATCTTTAGACCTCTTGGGATTGGGTAGCTTAGTGGGTTAGGAAACGAAGTATGGTTATGAAATTCTTGATCTCTTTATACTTCGTTTTTGGTTGATATATTGGCATTAAGTGAAGCATGTGTTTAAAAATTCCTCTATGGTTTTAGCTTCATTTTGTGTCATTGGATTCTGGGAATATCAATTCTGGGCTGTGAAATATTTTTTACGGGTAGTGAATTGATAAGTGGTAGGTTTGGTTAGATTTAGGATTGGGGATGTGTGTGTGAAAAAATTCTCATGTGAGCTTTTATTTTGGGATTTTTGATATTGAGAGTTTTTGTGAGGCTTTGATTGGGGAATTAGTTTAGGTTTTGGGATATATCATTTACTCCGTGTGCTTAGATCTTTTCTTACTCGAGGGCGAGTAAGGTTTAAGTGTGGGGAGGTTTGATATGTCCATTTTGTGTGGTTATTTTAGGGGTTTTAGGATGTGGATATGCCATTTCCTCCGTATGCTTAAATCTTTTCTTACTCGAGGACGAGTAAGGTTTAAGTGTGGGGAGGTTTGATGTGTCCACGTTAGACGCATTATTTAGTAGTATTTAGGATCACTTTTGTGCTCTTTTATTATCGAGAGCTTGTGTTTTACCTTGAAATTCACTTAGGAGAGGTAAAAGCAACTTTGTACTCTTTTACCTCTTTTAAGTGGATTTTGTGTGACAAGGGAAGAACACGGAAGCAACGAAGACCGGAAGACATTGAAGACTATACTTTCGAAGACTTTTGGATACTCACTTCGAAGACATGAAGACCGGAGGCCGTTGAAGACCATATTGGAGCTGTTGAAGACTTGAAGATTGAGAGGGATGGCTATGAAGAAGACAAAGAAACAATGCAAAACTGTGGCCGCCGTCGCGACCCCGTCGCGACACCATCGCGATCCCGTCGCGACACCGTCGCGAGTCACGACGAACCCCGTCGCGAGTCGCGACCAACGGGCGGCCAGAAATCATTCTTATTTTCTTTGCACTATAAATACCATCTCTTTCCCTCTTCTTCTCCAGTTTTGCTCAGCCCGCCTTTCTCTGGTTTTTGGGCTCAAACCTAGGTTTTTCTTCTTCTTTTCTTTTCTTAGCTTTCTCTTAGTTTAATTATGTCTTTTGTTGTTGTTCTAGAGTAGTTCTTGTTCTTGGGAGCAAAGGATTGAAGCTTCCACTATCTATGTAGCAAGAACTCATTTCTATCTATCTATTTGATGTTTTTGCTATTGTGCATTTATTGTGCTTTGAATGTTAATTGTTGATTGCATTGATGTTGTTGAGAGCTTGATGATATGAATGCTTGTATGAATTGCTAGCTAGGGTTTGGGGGATTTGGGTTAATTTCCCCCCTGTTCTTGTTAGTAATGTATGAGTGTGAATTAGAGCTTTTGATTGTGTTAGTGTGTTGACAATGTGCTAGGCGAATGTGATTGATGTCAAACTCTTCGTCATGTTCGTTTGTGTAGCAAACGAGAGAGTCATATGCTCGTGGATGAATGTGCGTTGCACGTTCATCCAATCTCGTGTAATTGCATGAATTGGTTTAATGCTTAGTCACGGTGTAGTGGTCATAGGCATTGCCAAGCTTGTTGGCCCTTCGTGGTAAATGCCACCAATGACACCTTGAGTCGTGGTCGCGACTCGGGAGTCATTGGTGAGGTTTGACGAGAGATGTCGAACTCACTCTCGCAAACTACGAACTAAGAAGGATAGGAGTTCAGTCTCCACGATAAGTAGTTGGAGTATTGGATAGATGATTTAAATTCATTCTTGAAGCATTTGTTATTCGGCGTTTATGTATTCTTGACGGTGTGTTTCACTGCATGTGTGCCATGAGTGGTTTGAGCATAGGTAGTGCTTGTGTGGTTGAATTGCTTAGGTGTAGGAACGTGACGAATTCCGTAGCACCTTTGCATGAAGATCTACGAGCATGAACTTAGAACTCCTTGTGGTGTGTGTGTTGTGGTACTTGCTAGATGGGTGTGTGAGCGTTGGGTCATGAATGCTATATGATGGAATGTGTGAATGATTCGATGAACTACATTAGATGTGGAAGTGGATATCCGTTGCCCCCAAGGCATTTTATCTTTGTAGTTTAAAACCCCTTTTCTTAGTTTCGTTTGATGATTAGCATAGTCACTTGACGTTGCTAGTTATCTTTGTTAACTTAGGAAACCAACCAACCAACCCCCCCCTTTTACTTGCTTTTAAGTGTGTGTAAATATAGTTACTCCTAGCCTAGTATATCAACCATTTGTGTGCTTAGACGCTTAGGAAGATCCCTCTTCTCATTGGACGACCCCGATTTGCCATTATCTACCTAGTTGTAGAAAGTAAGCATTGAGGGCTTATAAATTATCTTTTGCCGCGCGGGCGCGACGACCGCCCGCGCCTGTCAAAATGGCACCGTTGCCGGGGAAGAGGCGTTTATTCTTAAGTATTTAGGTGTATTTGGTTGTGTATTAGCTAGTTGTTTTTATTTTCCACTACTTGGTGGTTGTTTTTGTTCGGAGTAGGTATTGCTCGAGTTCTTGGTAATTTATTTTATCGAGAATCCTTGCACTATGATTCCGAACTTTTGAAAAATAAAAAAAAAATAAAAAAATTTTAATGGAGCGTCTCACCTTGAGGGAACTCATGATGAGAAGAGAGGCTCAACAAGCAAGGTTTTGTAGGATGTGTCGTTTTGACCATCCTACCGAATCTTGCCATTTGTTGTGGGAAGAGCACTATGACCGAGAAAGAACCCTTGGTTTCCAAAACCATGGGTACTATGAAGAGTGCTATCCAGAGGTAGGAGATATTGGTTTTCAAGGGCAAGAAGCTCAGGAATGCTATCCATACCACAACTCTTACGATCCGGAATGGAATGGTAGTCCGGATTTAGGGCTCCTGTATACCACAACTTCTTTTCTAAGGGCTCCTGTAGAGGCAAATACCTAGATTTAGCATTCCAAGCGTTGTGGGACAAGGATTCCATTGATCCCCGTATGGAGAAGACTACTTTTTTGGTGCCTCATTAGGCAGATCTTTCTCATAGCCTATCGCCGTGGTCATCTTTTGAGCCCTATTCTGGGTGTTTGCAGTTGCCTGGTTTTGGCTACATAACTTCCTACCTTGCTTGGAGCATCGTACCTATTACCACTTTCCTCCTTGTATTGTCTAAGATAGCCATTTCTCATATTTTCCTCTACCTGCCTCCGTAAATTGCTACAATACTCAATATCATGCCCATGATCTTTATGGAAAGCACAGTAGTATTCCCTTGATCTCCTCTCTGGGGGGGTGCCATTGGCGCAGGCTCATAGAATAGCTTATTGTTTGCCTGCTAGATTTCTCTTCGTGATTTTGTTAACAGAGTCTCTTGGGACAAGATGGTTTGTATCCCCACTTCTCTTCCTTTGAAGGTGAAGTTTCCTTTCCACTTATTTGCCAAATTTCTTTGTGAGTCCTCTTTAGCTCTTTTCTCACCTCACTTCCTCTTTATTTGATGGTTATTGGCTTCGTTGGTCCATACATATTGTTCTATCATTCTTCGCAAGTCCCTTGGGTTCTCTGGCATGTTTTTTGTTAGTTCCTTGTAGAACTCTCCTGATTGCATACCCCCCATGAATGCACCTAAAGAAGATTGGAATGACAGATCCGGCTCCTGCAGACTTTTAGTGACGAACCTGCTGTGATATTCTACCAAACTTTCATCGCTTTGCTAGGCTATGTTGTTCAGTTCTACAAAATATTTAGTGAACTTTTTCTTCTATATAACCGTCCCAAAAAAAATCCGATAGCTGTACCCAAAATGTGATGCTTCCGCATGGTAAATCTTCATACCATGTAATCACCGTTCCCGACAAGAATATGGGGAACACCTTGCATACAAACTCTATTTCTGATTCGTGGAACCTCATGCTATTGTAATATGAATGCAAGAATTCCTTTGGGTCTGTTCTCCCTTCATAGATTTTGACATGCAATGGTAATTTGAAGTCCTTTGGCATTTTGAAGCTACAAAGATACGATGCGTGTGGTGACTTGTCTATATTATCTTCTGCAACTATGTTTCTCAATTCATCCCCATATTTAAGGCAATCATTGTTTTGACTAACTTTTTGACTTACCTTTTGGGACTTTGGTTTAAGAGTGGCAAGGAATTGATTGTACAATTTCTCTTTTTTCGCTTCTAAGAATGCTGCGAATGCTCATTTTTCTTTTACCTTGTTCAGGTTAGGTGACTCTACTTCTTCTTCCTCTTCTTTGTCATCTCCGTTGTGTTATTGCTCCCTGCTAGGGGTGTGTTCCTGATCTTTGTTAGAATGTGCATTCTCATTTTTTTCTCGTTGTTTGTTCTTGAGTGTGGTGGTTTTGACTCCTTTCACTTCTAGTGAACACCATTATCAACTCCACTAGAAATGAACAACTAAAAAACATTTCTAATCCCCACAGATGGTGCCAAATGTTATGGTGTGCTTCGATCCAGTTGATTGACCGTGGTCCACCAAGGTGTACATGGAAAAGAAATCTCAAAGGTAGCTCTAGAGGAGTTCATTTCCACCTTCTCGAAGGTGGCTCCAGGGAAATAACTCTGACGCTCAAGTCAATAGCCTTCTTTCAAAAATATAGCTTCTCCGGTTTAGTTGTACTTACCTGGATTTGTCTTCCTTCTTCCTTTTATAATATGTTATGAACATGGTTCCACTTTTTCTAAAATTGTCATCGTGTGTGTAATGGTGGAGCCGAGAAATGCGATTCATAACTAACGACTGGTTAAGGCTCCCACTATTCTCGACTTGTGGGCTAGCACCATTCACTCTGTGTTTGTTTGACCTAAACTCAGTTTGCTAATTTGGTTCGGGCTCTGCTCACAGTTTAGGCTTCCTACTTGTTTGGGATAGGTATAGACCATCCGGTTTTTCTGAGATGGATGTACCCATTTGAGAGGTATATGAAAATCTTCAAGCACTTTGTGAAAAATTGGTACAAGCTAGATGCTAGTATTGTACAACGTTACTTGATAGAAGAGGCCATTGAGTTTTACACCAATTATATGAAGAAAGTTGAATCTGTTGGGGTTCCAACTAGTAGACATGAAGAGAGGGTGGATGGTTTAGGGGTCAGACATGGAAAACTATATAGCCCTAGTGTGAAAGATTTATGTGCCACATATGAGTACATTCTACGCAACCAAAAGGACATTTTTTTGGTACATAGAGGTTCATATGTGAGCCATACAAATATTACACCCTAGTTTCAATAAAGCGCAGGTTCTTCAATTGCACACCATTGCCGTTGGCGATCATCCTACGACAGTTAAGTGGTTAGCTCGTAGACCATTGGGGACCGTTATTTCATATGGAGGCTATGATATCAATGGTTTTACATATGCCACAAAATCAATGTGATTTGCACCACTACGCATGCTTTAAACAACGCATTTGACATTGTTTTTAGTTACTTGTAGTTGGTGATTTTCTAGTACTTAACTGGTACTAATGGACATCGTGTATCCATGGGCTCTTTGGTCTTCCTTTTGACCATATTTAAAAGGTCGCTCGTGGGTACTTTTTGGTTACATTCTATGTGAAGGCCATTTGTAAGGGTTGTAGAAGATTGAAGGCTGTTTGCAAGGATGGTAGAAAAGGTGAAGGCCATTCATGTTAGAATGGTAGAAGATGAAGGCCACAAACATCAATGCGTGGTAGAAGGAGATTGAAGCCAAAGATAGGCATCTTCGGAGTTGAAGATTGTCAAAGGCATTTTAGTTTGAGAATGATCCAGGAATAATTAGCCTTTAAGGCTGGTTCCATTGGATTTGTCTTCTTGAGTACTAAAAAATCAACTACTAGAACTCTCGATTCGGACTAACAGTTCACCCGTAGAAAGCAAACAAAGTTCAACTAACGAAGCACCAGCGGCCGGTCACGGTCCACACATAATCATGTACCAGTGGCCTGTGACAAAGCACACAACCTGTACCATATGAGGAACACTAGAGGATCCATGAAGACCTGCATGAGGCCTTTATGAAGCAAAGAGCTAGGCAATGGCAAAGCCCCTACCATGATGCTTAGAGATGAAGAATTGAAGATTTGGCTAAGTATGGTGCCAGGCTATGGAAACCTTCACGGATCGTAAATTCCTGAGGGAGTCCTTGTACTATTTGTGGACCGTGAAAACCTCCACAAATTATGATAAAACCTTGAGTAAAAATCGTGTACTGTTCATTGTCCGTGACAACCATCACAGTCTGTGGCACGAGAAAAGCTTCACGGACTGCGCCAGATCCTATGAACCATGGCTATGAATGTTCACGGATGGTGCCAGATCCTGCACCCCATGCTCGAATGCTTCATGGACCGTGACATCCGTGCCAGTCCGTGAAGCCTTGGCGGCTGACCTAGGGTTTTGCTACTTTTGGCCTTTTTAGGCCCAATCACTTACTACTATATATAGGAACCTTAGTCTTCTACTAAACCATTAGAAAGTAGACTAGGAATCTTGGCATAATGTAGATTAGGTTCTCTCTCTAGTTTAGAGAGAAGGAGGAAGAGAGTTCTTCTTCTCCTTCCTTCTCCTTTTCTTTTCCTTTGAGTATATATTTTGCTTAGGATTCATCTCGGCACTTGATATGTTCTAAATGGTTTATGAGATTCATTAGATACACCCTATCCTTTTGTTTATTATATTATTGTGATTGTTTTGAATGTTTTAAATGCATGAATACTACACCACATATAAGCACACACGTTGGGCTATATTCATGTATGGTGCGTTTATTGATTTCCCTTAGGAAAAGAAACTTGGATGTTAGAATGGGTAGGGCAACACGTCCGCGTGGGTGTGTGAATGGGGGATTGGAGAATGATCTGACCTATTTGCCATCGCACCAGTCTTAGCTAACTTTGTAACTATTGTCTGAGAGGGTGCGGGTAGAGAAGCTAATAGTAGCAAGTTAGGTGTTATGTTAAAACCCTATTAGTATCACAAGTAAGGTGCTTACGATCCTCAGGCCCATCGTATATAGGACCCGAGAGGAGTAGTTACATTTACGGTGGAAGCCCAGGACCTAATAGCAAGGGAGAGAAGTAGACCTACAACGATGGTTGGACCTCGTTGTACTCCCCTAATAATGATGGTGGTGTCGATAGAGGGTTGCAAGCGCACCCACCGTGACAGGGTTGGGGAAGTGTATGCCATCGGCCACACCACATGTTGTGAACACAATGATAGGTCTTTTGTATGTCTATATGTTAATGAATCGAGGATTGAAGCATTAGAACTACCATGTTTCTAAATGATTCCCAAGTGCCTAGTATAAATAGTAACTTGTTTGTCAATATCATGCCTATAATTGTTAGCTGAAAACACCAGAACCAGCCCCCCCAAGTTGCATATCTACACGACTAGTTTTTCCTTTCACTCGTGTGGATTGATGACTCACACGAGGTTATTTTTGAATTAGTACTTGAGCCCTAGCATCCTTGTGGATAAACCCGAGGCTTGCCGCTTACTACCCCTTAGAAGCTTAGCAATAAGAACAGATGTAGAATATAAATCTCTATCTTTGACCCGTAAGTCCATGGGCTCATTTTTTAACGACAACGAGGTCGGGGCTTGTCAAATTTTAGCACCACTACCGGAGATGCTCTTCAGTTGGAGTATTAGTTAAGCACAATGTGTTAGTGAGTAGTTAGTATTACTTTTATCTTTTTCTTATTTTTGTTTTCCGGAGTAGGTATTGCTTGGGTTCTTTGTGAAAACCAAGGACTCTTGCACTACGATTATGAATTTTATCTATTTTCTTTGATAGGATTTAATTGAGAAAATAAAACAAAATGTCGAAAAGCACTCAATGGAGGGCACTTTGTAGGGTGTGTCATTGCAATCATCCTATAGAGTGTTTCCCAAGGTTGAGTGAGTATGGGAGAAGAATGGCTCAAAGAGCGAGATTTTGTAGGATATGTCATTGTGACCACCCAACGGAATCTTGCTCTTGACTGAGCAAAATTGAGAGAGAGATAGGAGTTGTTGGTTCCCAAGGCCGATGGGATCAAGATTGTTATCCATACCAAAACTCTCCAAATTCAAGGTTTAGTGGTAACTTGAATTTGTGGTATGGAAATGCATCGGGAAACTAACACGTTGGGTTAGATATTTGGATTTCACCAACTTACCCAATGCCCCAAAACCAATCCCTAGGATTGGTTCGCAAATTGAATTGTGTGGAAATTTTCAAGCTATAGCTAATGTGACTAAGAGTAGTGATTCACTCAATTTACAAGTGCTTGGTGAGATTACCGATTAGGGAACTCAACTATTCTCAAGCATTGAGAAAGTTGAAGGGCATGTGCTTAATTTGATGAATAGGGTGAGCTAACTTGAAACCCAATATTCCAAAAATGAACCATCCTTAGTTGAATGTAACATTTTGCTAGACGAATCTAAAGGGGATGGGGAATGGTTTGTTGAGAGTGAAGAAGTTGAGGAAGGGGTGATTATACTTAATTTTCCATATTACTTACTTTTACCCCTACCTCCACCTATAGAACCAATTCCCAAGTTTTTGGAAACCCGAGAGGAAGCCATAGGTAAGCCAATTGAATATGCTAAGCTTCCATACCACCTATTCCCTCTAAGGTTGACCCCTTCTCTACTATATGTTTCTCTTGGAAGATTCTTACCCCCTGCTCTTCATTTTTGGTTGTTTAAGGTAATAGGGTAAAAACCCGCACCCTATGTATAACTGGGAGGTTATCGCTGTACCTCTCAAAGCCCTTTATGCTTACTAAATAAAATTAAGTAGATAGTGGAAAATTGGGGTCGTCCACGAGAAGATGGATCTTATCAAGTGTTTAAACGAATATAGGAGAAACATACTAGGCATATAGATACATAGATACATATAAAAACATGTATAAAGGGCCAATAACCTCAAAGTAGATACCCCTCCCCACACTTAGAACACTACATTGCCCTCAATGTAGAAAATAGGGCCAAAATGTACAAATCAGAGTATGGACAAAGTAAGTATATGGTGCTCACAAATCACTGATGTGAGGAAGAAGGGCCACTGCCAAAATAGTGCTACTAATAACGAGCCAGCCAATCTGTGCTCTTCTGCCTCCTAGCTCTCCATCTCTCTACTCCCAGATTGATGCCTGAGACACCGCCTACCTAGGACTGCATCTCATGGATGCCAGCTGATAGGTGATCAATCTTCTCATCCATGTCAATCAAGCTCTGGGAGACAAACACGTTGTGCTCCAGTATCATGATGTCCTGGCGGCGGAATCCATCCTGCATGGTTTACATCATCCGCACATAGAAATCCAGTAGAGGCTGAGAGTAGTAAGGTGGTACATGGTCTCTGGTGGAGGCTAAGGGGGGTGCTGCTGCTGCTGTCGCTCAGAGAAAGGTAGGCTGATATCATCGCGCTGAACAGTGGTTGGACCAAGGTTGTGCAGCTCATACTAGAAGTCCTCTCTGCACGAGGAGTTAGGTGAAATTTCCAAGTCTCCTAGAGGTGTATCAAATTCCAGCTTCGTCTTGTTGGGCTGAGGAAGTGCCATAAATGTGACCTTCCTGGCGCCATACAACCAATGAAATAGCCCTGTGGTCCGGGTGGCACTGAGCATCTCAAATTGAACCAACCACTCAGCAGTGATGAGGTAAAAAGTACGCCTCCCTAAGCATGGAAAGTCAGCCGGATGGACCAATCCTTAGTAGTCCGCTAAGAGGCCTATCATACCTCCGACCAGAATCTTCCCCTTTTGCTTTCCTGCCACCTTTACGATCCTCTTCATCCAAAACTAAACCCACAACCTGTATCATAGTCCCTCACTCGTCAAGTGCCACAGAAAGTGAATGTCGTTGTTCGACGCATTCATCGGCTCCACCGAGCAAAGTACTGTGCCAGCCAATAGTCGGTGCACATAACGGAGTGCAGGGTGGATGTTGACACTGCTCTTGTCATGAGAGTTCTTTGGCCTCATGTTGATGACACTCCAAAATTGCATGTCATCCTTAATCGATCGCTCCTGGGCCTGTGAGTCCAATCTTGCCCATATCTCTGCAGTGTCAAATTCAAATGTCTCCTCAATCTGGGAGAAAGTCATTTGCTGAGATATATCATCCAAGTGGAAAGAAATTTACCTCTCACAAGGTTGATCATCTCTTATACTACATAACATGACCATGGATAGGAACTCTAGCGTGTATCTCCGGTAGGAGGGTGCGCTCCTGCTTCATGAATCCTTCTGACCCCTCTTTGGCGAGGAGGCATCTGATAGGCTGGGTGAGCCTAAGAGCGTCTAGTGTGGGCACGTCTATGAAACTCGTCTCCTTCAGTTGATGACTCACCAGGGCCTCCCACCTCTCAGCATAGGACCCAGTGATCCGGGTCAAACCCATGTACCTATCCGGCAGGGAAGGTATATGGCTCGATTCTGGAGCCGGTGGTGGAGGTGGAGCAGTGGTGTGCCTGCCTCGGGAAGGAGCCCTATGTCTCTTTGTAGGGGACATATCTAACAACCATATCAAACAAGTCAAATGCACTGGAATATGTGTATATGCAATATTGCAAATTCATACTCAACCTTAAACTAGTTCATCTTCACAAGCCAAATCAAGTTCAAGCCCACTAGTTAAAGTTATACTCACAATTGCATATTAAATCCATAGTATGTCCCACATGTCCATATTCTCAAGTCCATGAAGTTCTCACATAGTTTGAATCAAATATGCTATATCTTAAAATCACAGCCATGCCTAATTAGTTTAGCCACCATTAGTACATTCACAATGTCCACATTCAAGTCCCATGACTAAACTACCCTAAGAAAAACACCATTTCAAAGCACAATAACATTTTATCCAAATAACAACTAAGTCTCATTAAGGGCCAACATGCCTCATATCTAGTATAAACCACAATCTATTCTCAACCAAAGCAACACTAATAGTGCAATGCAAGCATAAGACCAACACGAGCAACTCAATACACTCAAAGTGAGTATTGATGTTATCCTACATCCAACCAAACCGCAACCATAAAACATTCACACAATCCCCATGAAATAAAATTGCAAGCACAATACATTCCCAAAAATCAACCAATTTCCAACAATCTAATTTCCTAATGCATCACACATAATCTACACAATATCCAATAAATAGAGTATACAATCATAATCACAATTGGAGTTCAATAAGGTGAATAAATGTACCACTTAGATGCTTTGGAAGAAGAAAGGAGGGAGCCCACAATCAATTCGAAATTGAATTGCCCAAAGTCATAAAACCCCCATATTCTAGGGTTTGTGTTCTTCAAAATTTTATGGTAATTTGTGGGTGGAGATTGGGAATAAGGGATAGGGGTATGGAGTGAGGGCCATGAGGTGGTGAGTGGCGGCAAGGTGGTGCACGGTAGCGAGGTGGAGGCTCGATGGAGGAATGGAGAAGATTAGTGTTTGTGGAAAAAAAATTGAATCTGCCCATTTTTTAAAACAGGGTTGTACACCCATCCCGACTTGCGATGGGTAGGTCAAAGAATACCGAAAGTCACTGGGTCCGCCGTGACTCGCGATGGTCCACTCGCAGAAAGTAGAGGCCGAGAGCTCTATTTTTATGTAAAATTCCTGATTTTTTCATGACTCCCGACCACTTCATCGTGACTTACGATGATCCATCGCGACTCATGACGAGGCCATCACGACTTGCGAAAAGTGGAGGACGAGTACTCCATTTTCAGCCAAAATTCCTGATTTCGTCGCGACTTGCAACGAGGCCATCACGACTCACGAAAAGTGAAGGTTGAAACCCAAAAATCTCACCAAAAATTATTGAGCCCGTTGCGACTCACGACGATGTTGTTGTGACTCACGATGAGCTACTAATCTGATACTTAGAAAATTTTTCTGATTCCTCCTCTTGTCCAAGTCTTTCCTTCTTGAATCCAAGCATTTATCCCTTCAAAAGTCCAATACCTTGGCTTCAAAATTGCTACAAAATCATGGATAAAAAATTCGTGAAAAGCACAAAGCAAAACAATGAAACTAATGACAAAATCCAAAACCAAGCAACGTCAACGAAAAGTTACGAATGATGATCCGGATGATAAAAAAAAGTTTGTTTAACACCGTCGACATGAATTACTCCCTTTTCTTGGAGTTTACTCACAAACTGGATCGAGGAGATCAACATCCTCTCCCTTTTCCGGCAAAAAATTCCCATGGTAAGGTTTCAAACGTTGTCCAGTAACCTTGAATGTATTGGACTTAGCTCGATCTAGAATCTCCACCGTGCCATGCGGGAATAACTTATCCAAATCAAAAGGACAGATCCATCAGGACCTCAACTTACCTGGGAATAGGCGATGGTCGGATTAGAATAGGAGGACTTTTTAACCAACGTCAAATTCCTTTCTAATGATCATCTTTTCGTGCCACACCTTTTGTCTTCTCTTTATGAATTTCGGCATTCTCATAGGACTCCCTCCGGATCTTATCTAGTTCATCCAATTATAACTTCCTATGCAAGCTGACCTTATCTATATCAAGATTGAATTCTTTGATCGCCCAGTAAGACAAATGTTGAATTTCCACCGGTAGGTGACAGGGCTTACCAAACATCAACCGGTATGGTGACATACCGATTGGTGTCTTGTAAGCCGCCCATAAGGCATCATTCAACAGAGAACTCCAATCCTTCCAGTTAGGGTTAACCATTTTTTGAAGGATGGACCTGATTTCCCGACTGGAAACTTTGGCTTGCCCATTGGTTTGAGGGTGATAGGCGGTGGATGTCTTATGAGTGACGCCACACTTCTTCAAAAGTGTCTCTATGGTCCGATTGCAAAAATGGGTGTCACGGTCACTAATCAAGGCTCGGGGTACTCCAAACCTAGACAAGATGTTATCTTTCAGGAATTCTCCAACCACTTTAGAATCGTCAGTCCTTGTGGGTTTTGCTTCAACCCACTTCGACACATAATCAACAACAAGAAGAATATATGTACAACCATAAGAACTAGGGAAACGTCCCATGAAGTTAATACCCCAAACATCAAAGATTTCACAATATAGCATATCTTTTTGGGGCATCTCATTTCTAGATGAGATATTTCCTACTCTTTAGCACTTGTCACAAGCCTTAAAAAATATATATGCATGCTTATTCAAAGTAGGCCAATAAAAACCACTTTCCAAGACTTTCCTAGCAGTCCTTTTAGCTCCAAAATGACCGTTGCATGCATGAGAATGTCAAAAAGTGAGAATTGAATGTACTTCATTATCGGGGATGAATCTCTTAACAACTTGGTTTGCATAATGTTTCCACAAAAAGGGACCATCCCACACACAATATTTAGCATCGCTCTTTAGCTTATCTTTCTGTGCTTTAGAAAAGTGAGGAGGAAATTTACCAGAGACAAGAAATTTTACAATGTTGGCATACCACGGTTGGAGGTCCCTGATAGCAAACAATTATTCATCGGGGAACTCCACCCATAGTTGCTCCTTTATTAATAGATTTACCTCACTATCTTGGCAGGGTGCTAACCGGCTCAGGTGAATAGCCACGAGGTTCTTCGTGCCCTTCTTGTCTCGCACCTCTAACTCAAATACACTCAGGAGCAGGATCCACCTAATCAATCTTGGCTTGGCCTCTTTCTTCGTCATCAAATGACGAAGCACTGCATGGTCAGTGTACACAATAACTTTTGTACCAAGCAAGTAAAATTAAAAAATTTCCAAAGAAAATACCACTAGTAACAACTCTTTTTCTATGGTGGAGTAGTTTCTTTGGGTCTCATTGAGAAACATAGATGCATAGTAGATGGCGTGAGACGCTCTCCCCACCCTTTGACCATGCACCGCTCCAACGGCGTAATCACTAGCATTGCACATATTCTCAAAAGGCAACGACCAATCCGAGGGTTGTATAATAGGGGCCGAAACTAACCTTCTTTTCAATCTATAGAAGGCCCCTTTACAACCCTCATTCATCACAAATTCCACCTCTTTTTGTAACACCTTGCATTAAGGAGATGCTATCTTTGAGAAGTCCTTGATGAACCAGCGATAAAATCCTACATGGCCAAGAAAAGAGCACACTTCGTTCACATTAGTAGGATAAGGCAAAGTTTGAATTGTGTGTATCTTTGCCTGGTCAACCTCAATACCCTTAGAGGAGACAACATGGCCTAAGACAATGCCTTGATCTACCATAAAATGACACTTCTTAGAATTTAACACAAGATTAGTATCATTGCAATGTTTAAGAACTTGTGCCAAATCTGCCAAATAGTTGTCAAAAGAATTACCATGAATGATGAAATCATCTATGAACACATCGACAAAGTTTTCAAAATATTCTGAGAAAATGCTGACCATACACCTTTGGAAAGTTACGAGAGCATTACATAACCTGAAAGGCATACGCCGATAGGCAAACGCTCCAATGAGGCACGCGAAGGTGGTCTTTACTTGGTCTTCCGGGGCAATAGCCACTTGAAAATACCCCGAGTACCCATCCAAAAAGCAATAGAAAGGGTGGCTTTCTAAGCTCTCGAGCATTTGATCAATAAATGGCAACAGGAAGTGATCGTTTTGGGTCTTCGCATTCAGCCACTGGGAGGTCATCGCCGTACCTCTCAAAGTTATAATTTGTAAGCCCTTTATGCTTACTAAATACAATTGAGTAGATAGTGACAAATCGGGGTCATCCACGAAGAAGAGGGATTTTCTTAAGCATTTAGACATATAAGGTTCATATTAGGCTAGAAGTAGATATATATAGTTATACAAAAGCAAGTAAATTGGGGGGTTATGGTTGGTTGTGGTCCTAAGTTATGAAATTAAAAGACAAGATAACTAGCAAAGTTAAGTAACCATGCTAATCATCAAACAAACTAAGAAAAAGGGGTAAAAACTACAAAAGACAGTCTTGGGGGCAATTAATATCCACTTCCAAACCTAATGTAGATCATTAAATCATTCACTCATTCTATCACATTCATTACCTATGGAGAATGCTAAAACTTTCCATTCGAAGATCAACATTCATTCCTTCTTAATAGTAATTTGCAAAGACAAACAACGACCATTTGCAAACCTCATTGATAATCACTCTAGGCAAACCACACCATAAAGGTATTTCATCAACGACATTATACACGAAGGGCCATATATTTGATAACAAGCAGCCTTCTACCAAAGACATAGCCATTTAACCAAACATAGCATTCATTAGGCTAAACCTAGAACAAACCACATTCAAGATTCAAACTTGCATTGCATATATAGGATAAACGTGAGAACAATCCACATTAACATATTTATTTAGCAAGAATCACAACACATTATGCACAAGAAATTCTAATTCCATGTTCTTGGATTCTCATGTCAAAGAGCTAAGAAATTTGCAACTTTCCTAACACCCTAACACTTCAATCATACAAACACTGCATATACTCAAACAACCCATAGCATAAATGAAGTAAAACATCACATTTAAACACATGGATGGTAAATAACAAATTCTACAAGAAAGAGTGAAATAGAGGTTATTACTACATATGTGTGGAAGCTTCAATCATTTGCTCCCAAGTACAAAACTAAGCTAGATAATCAAAACCCATAACATAGAACAAATATCTACAAAGAAAGAAGAACAAATGGAAGAAAATGGTGAAAAACTAGGGTTTTGGAGCCCCCAAGTCGGGCTTAGAGAGTTGGGGAAGAAGGGGGTCAAAAGCTATTTATAGTACAAGAAAAAAGGGAGTAAAATGCAAGTACTAGGGTAATTATCATGAGTCGCGATGCCTCCATTGCGAGTCGTGACCAGATCAGGAAATTGTGAGCTCTCAGGTCAACATTTCGTGAGTCGCGACACACTCGTCGCGAGTCGCGACGGAAAAAGGTCCCATTTTATTTTGCTTCCTCCAGGTGAGCCTTTGATCTGTTTTGGGAGTTCTTGTAGTCGATTTTATAGTACTCAAGAAGAGGAATCTAATGGTACCACTCTTGGAGGCTGCTTCTTCTCGAAAAATTTTCAGAACTCTGCTTCAAAACGTAGATCATTCTTCACCTTTTGCTTTGCTCTCCTTTCTTCACTTTATCTTCTATCCCTTTGTGAGTGGCCTTCCATCTTCTATCATCCTTTTGAATGACCTTCAATAAACCACTCCTAACTGATCACGGGCAATCTACAAATTAAGCTTTCAAAAAGGAATCTAGATGCTCGTAAGGACCAAAAATCCACTAGAATAAACATACGTTACAAAATGAAGGATTTAGTTATAAAAATGAAAAATGGTCATCTAAACCCCTTAACATGTTATCCTACCTAAATCTAGCAATCTTACAACAAAAATATGATAAAAGAGTGTTAAATGCTTTGGAAAATACATGCATTTTACATCTCATCAAATCTTCCCACACTTAAACCTTACTCGTCCTCGAGTAAACAAGAACAAACAAAGATCAAAGCATAAACTTGCATGTAAAAGTTTTCCCAAAACATCCAACATCATATTCCTAGACTACCCTAACCCCTAAGAATCTCTTACACTCTCACATCTCAAAGCCTAAGATAATCTAAAAAATCAACAAACCATAACAAAAGAGAGGTATACATGTAATGGCAAGCTAACTTACTCCACCGAAAAAGCCACTCAATAGACACATCAAGAGAAGCATAAATTTTTTCAATTTCTCTCATTTTCTCTCATATTGCCTAGGAGCCCTCTCGGGTTTTCATCTTGACTTCACACATTTTTATTTTTCAATGCTCACCCTCACATTTTTCCTCACCATTTGGCTTCTCATTTTTTCATAGGTCGCCCTTTCGGGTTTTGAACCTATCCGGGCCTCCCACTTTTGCCTAAGTTGCCCTCTCGGGTTTTCAACTTAGAGGGAATTGTTTTTTTCTTTTTTTTTCAAACAATACAAATCAAAGTGGAGTATATACACATTACAATACAATACAATGAGATATATTTCTCTTTACCTCCCCACATTTGAAATACACATTGTCCTCAATGTGAAAAGGACAAGGTAAAGAAATAAGGGAGAAAGAAAAAAAATACTCACAACTTGGACTTTGAAGGTCCTTCTGACAGGCGCGGGTGGTCGTCGCGCCCGCGCGCCAAAAGATAATTTATAAGCCCTTTTTGCTTACTTTCTACAACTAGGTAGATAGTGGCAAATCGGGGTCGTCCAATGAGAAGAGGGATCTTCCTAAGCGTCTAAGCACACAGTGGTTGATACTAGGCTAGGAGTAAATATATATACACACACTTAAAAGCAAGTAAAGGGGGGGGGGTTGGTTGGTTGGTTTCCTAAGTTACGAAAGTAAAAAGACGAGATAACTAGCAACGTCAAGTGACTATGCTAATCATCAAACGAAACTAAAGAAAAGGGGTTTTAAACTACAAAGGTAAAATGCCTTGGGGGCAACAGATATCCACTTCCACATCTAATGTAGTTCATCGAATCATTCACACATTCCATCATATAGCATTCATGACCCAACGCTCACACACCCATCTAGCAAGTACCACAACACACACACCACAAGGAGTTCTAAGTTCATGCTCATAGATCTTCATGCAAAGGCGCTACGGAATTCGTCACGTTCCTACACCTAAGCAATTCAACCACACAAGCACTCCCTATGCTCAAACCACTCATGGCACACATGCAGTGAAACACACCGTCAAGAATACATAAACGCCGAATAACAAATGCTTCAAGAATGAATTTAAATCACCTATTCAATACTTCAACTACTTGTCGTGGAGACTAAACTCCTATCCTTCTTAGTTCGTAGTTTGCGAGAGTGAGTTCGACATCTCTCGTCAAACCTCACCAATGACTCCCGAGTCGCGACCACGACTCAAGGTGTCATTGGTGGCATTTAGCACGAAGGACCAACAAGCTTGGCAATGCCTATGACCACTACACCGTGACTAAGCATTAAACCAATTCATGCAATTACACGAGATTGGATGAACGTGTAACGCACATTCATCCGCGAGCATATGACTCTCTCGTTTGCTACACAAACGAACATGACGAAGAGTTCGACATCAATCACATTCGCCTAGCACATTGTCAACACACTAACACAATCAAAAGCTCTAATTCACACTCTCACATTACTAATAAGAACAGGGGGGAAATTAACCCAAATCCCCCAAACCCTAGCTAGCAATTGATACAAGCATTCATATCATCAAGCTCTCAATAACATCAATGTAATCAACAATTAACATTCAAAGCACAATAAATGCACAATAGCAAAAACATCAAATAGATAGATATAAATGAATCTCAATACATAGAAGTGGAAGCTTCAATCCTTTGCTCCCAAGTACAAGAACTACTCTAGAACCAGAAAACACATAAAAACTAAGAAAAGTAGAAGAAAAGAAAGAAGAGAAAAAACCTAGGTTTGGCGCCCAAAACAGAGAGAAAAGCGGGCTGGGAAAGCTGGAGAAGAAGAGGGAAAGAGAGGGTATTTATAGTGCAAAGAAAATAAGAATGATTTCTGGCCGCCCGTTCGTCGCGACTCGCGACGGGGTTCGTCGCGACTCGCGACGGGGTTCGTCGCGACTCGCGACGGTGGTCGCGACTCGCGATGGCGTCGCGACGGGGTCGCGACGGCAGCCACAGTTTTGCATTGTTTCTTTGTCTTCTTCATAGCCATCCCTCTCACTCTTCAAGTCTTCAACAGCTCCAAAATGGTCTTCAACGGCCTCCGGTCTTCATGTCTTCGAAGTGAGTATCCAAAAGTCTTCGAAAGTATAGTCTTCAATGTCTTCCGGTCTTCGTTGCTTCCGTGTTCTTCCCTTGTCACACAAAATCCACTTAAAAGAGGTAAAAGAGTACAAAGTTGCTTTTACCTCTCCTAAGTGAATTTCAAGGTAAAACACAAGCTCTCGATAATAAAAAAGCACAAAAGTGATCCTAAATACTACTAAATAATGCGCCTAAAATGGACACATCAAACCTCCCCACACTTAAACCTTACTCGCCCTCGAGTAAGAAAAGATTTAAGCATACGGAGGAAATGGCATATCCACATCCTAAAACCCCTAAAATAACCACACAAAATGGACATATCAAACCTCCCCACACTTAAACCTTACTCGCCCTCGAGTAAGAAAAGATTCAAGCATACGAAGTAAATGATATATCCCAAAACCTAAACTAATCCCCCAATCAAAGCCTCACAAAAACTCTCAATATCAAAAAATCCCCAAATAAAAGCTCACATGAGAATTTTGCACACACACATCCCCAATCCTAAATCTAACCAAACCTACCACTTATCAATTCACTACCCATAAAAATATTTCACAGCCCAGAATTGATATTCCCAGAATCCAATGACACAAAATGAAGCTAAAACCATAGAGGAAGTTTTAAACACATGCTTCACCTAATGCCAATATATCAACCAAAAACGAAGTAGAAAGAGATCAAGAATTTCATAACTATACTCCGTTTCCTAACCCACTAAGCTACCCAATCCCAAGAGGTCTAAAGATATTGAGCTACCCGATCCATCTGTGTGACAACCGCAACCTTATGACTCCAACGCCGGCAATTGAGTAAAATCATAGCATTTTTCAATTTCCCTCAATTTCTCTCATTTTGCCTAGGAGCTCTTTCGAGTTTTCATCCTAGCCACACATCATGTTTCTTTAGCTCACATCTCACCTTTTTCCGCACATTTTAGCCTCTCATTTTTGCCTAGGCCGCCCTTTAAGGGTTTTCGACCTATCCGGGCCCCCAATGTTGCCTAAGTTGCCCTCTCGGGTTTTCAACTTAGCGGGTTTTCTTTTTCTTTTTCTTTTTTTTTCATTATTTTTTTTGTTTTTCTATTATTATTTTTTTTTCTCATGATTTTCCAATGAAAAGTAGCAAAAAGCATTCCAAAACAATGTAGCATGCATGTGAATCCTCTAACCCCTCCCCACACTTAAAACATTACATTGCCCGAAATGTAAACACGTAAGGCAAGAACAATAAAAATCAAGGTAAGGGAGTTAGAGTGACACCCGTGTCTCCGCAATTCACCGGTGATATGGCGATATCCAAGTACTGGGATGGTCCCGAGATAGGTTTCGGAACCGGAAGGGTGAGCAAAAATGCTGTAGAAGAACTCACCCCTCGAGAAAAGCATTTTCTCCATGGCGCCGTTTGATCAAGACTACACCACGAAGAACACATTAAACTCACAAGTACATAAGGATATGTAATACTAGGTTTAGCATCAAGAGTTAATAACCATAGTATTGTCAAAGAACAACCAATCAACCCTCAATCACCACTATAAGATTATGCATGAAAAATATCTAACATATATTGACATGTGTACAAGCATCATTATAGGATAAGAACTTACGGTCACAATGATGTAGTCGGCATACTACAATCAATAAATGTACTATAAAGATGCAAGAATGTTCATATGCCAATATATGTAGGATGGTGGAAGAAATGAGAGGTATGTGATGTTCTTGGGAGTGTTGGGTGGAGAAGAAGGAAGGATCATGCAATGTTTAAAATCATTTGGAAACTTGGAAGCTTGGAAATTTGAAATCCGGGCTCAAAAAAAAAATTTCAACAGTTTCTGAGCTCGTCGCGACTCGCGACGATGTTGGTCGCGACTCGCGACGTCAGGGCGACTCGCGGAAAGTAAAGTCCGGGAGCTCAAATTGTTCTGAGCTCGGCGCGACTCGTGACGTGGTTGGTCGCAACTCACGACGGGCCTCGCGACGTCAGGGCGACTCGCGGAAAGTGGAGTCCGGAAGCTCAAAATTTTCTGAGCTCGTCGCGACTCGCGACGAAGGGTGTCGCGACTCGCGACGAGCCTCGCGAAGTCATCGCGACTCGCGGAAAGGTGAGTCCGAGAGCTCCAAATTTTCTGAGCTCGTCGCGAATCGCGACGAGCCTCGCGAAGTCATCGCGACTCGCGGAAAGTTGGCGCTGGGAGTGGATTTTGCTCCCCTGTTCGTCGCGACTCGCGACGAAGCCCATCGCGACTCGCGACGGCAGAGTATCCCAGACTTAAAATTTTTTTCTTCTTCTTACCAACTGTCCAAGCTTTCTTCCCTCATTCGTTGATCTCGTTCCTTCATCTCCTTCATTGCAATGCACTTCACTTTGCTACAAAATCACAGAAAAACAAGCCATAAAAAGAACAAAACAAAACAACAACAAAAACAAACTAAGAAACAAAAACTAAAAGAAATGCCGAATTTATTTAACGTCGTCGGCACGACGAAGCTCCGTATTTTTAAGGTCATCGGCACGACCCTAATGTTATCCGTATGGTGAAGGCTTGAAGCTCTTCACCATGAGCATCCAAAATAAGAGAGGTGGGGGCACAAAACTTCCAAGAGGAAAGTCTTGTGGAGGTGGAGATGGTTCAAAGGGAATTAAGTGGTTAGGGAGCTTAGAATAGTCTTTTGGCTCCTCTCTCGTTTCCCTCAAAACTTCCGAAAATATTAGAGTTGGTTCACTAGGTGGGAGAAGGGGTGACAATGCTAATGGATAATGTAGCACTATCACCTCTTCCTCCATTTTTCTATCCTCTACAACCAACTCCTCATCCCTTTCAAACTCAAAATCATTTTTATTGGTGACTTCACTCACCGAATCATCGAGTTCAAGTTGGGATGGTGTGTCTTCAGAATCACGAGCTTCCATGCGGGCCAATACCTCTAATATGTTCCTCACATGCCCCTCAATGGCCTCAACACTAGAGGAGAGCTGGGTATCCGGCTCCTCACTAGTAAAGGAGTTCAAGTTTGCTATGGTATTTAAGACATCCTCACGTGTCAAACTTGAACTTCCTTGTTGGGCTTGGTTTTGGGGTATGGTATAGGGTGGTGATGGCCAACTAGGTTGCTCGTAATATTGGTTTTCCGGCTCATTCTCATACCACAAATCTGGACTACCACTCCATTCCGGATTGTAAGAGTTGTGGTATGGATAGCATTCATGAGCTTCTTGCCCTTGAAAACCAATATCTCCTACCTCTTGATAGCACTCTTCATAGTACCCATGGTTTTGGAAACCAAGGGTTCTTTCTCGGTCATAGTGCTCTTCCCACAACAAAGGGCAAGATTCGGTAGGATGATCGGAATGACACATCCTACAAAACCTTGCTTGTTGAGCCTCTCTTCTCATCATGAGTTCCCTCAAGGTGAGACGCTCCGTTAAAATATACATATATATATATATATATATATTTTTTTTTTTCAAAAGTTCGGAATCATAGTGCAAGGATTCTCGATAAAATAAATCACCAAGAACTCAAGCAATACCTACTTCGAACAAAAACAACCACCAAGTAGTGGAAAATAAAAACGACTAGCTAATACACAACCAAATACACCTAAATACTTAAGTATAAACGCCTCTTCCCCGGCAACGGCGCCATTTTGACAGGCGAGGGCGGTCGTCGCGCCCGCGCGCCAAAAGATAATTTATAAGCCCTTTTTGCTTACTTTCTACAACTAGGTAGATAGTGGCAAATCGGGGTCGTCCAATGAGAAGAGGGATCTTCCTAAGCGTCTAAGCACACAGTGGTTGATACTAGGCTAGGAGTAAATATATATACACACACTTAAAAGCAAGTAAATGGGGGGGGTTGGTTGGTTGGTTGGTTTCCTAAGTTACGAAAGTAAAAAGACGAGATAACTAGCAACGTCAAGTGACTATGCTAATCATCAAACGAAACTAAAGAAAAGGGGTTTTAAACTACAAAGGTAAAATGCCTTGGGGGCAACGGATATCCACTTCCACATCTAATGTAGTTCATCGAATCATTCACACATTCCATCATATAGCATTCATGACCCAACGCTCACACACCCATCTAGCAAGTACCATAACACACACACCACAAGGAGTTCTAAGTTCATGCTCATAGATCTTCATGCAAAGGCGCTACGGAATTCGTCACGTTCCTACACCTAAGCAATTCAACCACACAAGCACTCCCTATGCTCAAACCACTCATGGCACACATGCAGTGAAACACACCGTCAAGAATACATAAACGCCGAATAACAAATGCTTCAAGAATGAATTTAAATCACCTATTCAATACTTCAACTACTTGTCGTGGAGACTAAACTCCTATCCTTCTTAGTTCGTAGTTTGCGAGAGTGAGTTCGACATCTCTCGTCAAACCTCACCAATGACTCCCGAGTCGCGACCACGACTCAAGGTGTCATTGGTGGCATTTAGCACGAAGGACCAACAAGCTTGGCAATGCCTATGACCACTACACCGTGACTAAGCATTAAACCAATTCACGCAATTACACGAGATTGGATGAACGTGCAACGCACATTCATCCGCGAGCATATGACTCTCTCGTTTGCTACACAAACGAACATGGCGAAGAGTTCGACATCAATCACATTCGCCTAGCACATTGTCAACACACTAACACAATCAAAAGCTCTAATTCACACTCTCACATTACTAACAAGAACAGGGGGGAAATTAACCCAAATCCCCCAAACCCTAGCTAGCAATTGATACAAGCATTCATATCATCAAGCTCTCAATAACATCAATGTAATCAACAATTAACATTCAAAGCACAATAAATGCACAATAGCAAAAACATCAAATAGATAGATATAAATGAATCTCAATACATAGAAGTGGAAGCTTCAATCCTTTGCTCCCAAGTACAAGAACTACTCTAGAACAAGAAAACACATAAAAACTAAGAAAAGAAGAAGAAAAGAAAGAAGAGAAAAAACCTAGGTTTGGCGCCCAAAACAGAGAGAAAAGCGGGCTGGGAAAGCTGGAGAAGAAGAGGGAAAGAGAGGGTATTTATAGTGCAAAGAAAATAAGAATGATTTCTGGCCGCCCGTTCATCGTGACTCGCGACGGGGTTCATCGTGACTCGCGACGGGGTTCGTCGCGACTCGCGACGGTGGTCGCGACTCGCGATGGCGTCGCGACGGGGTCGCGACGGCAGCCACAGTTTTGCATTGTTTCTTTGTCTTCTTCATAGCCATCCCTCTCACTCTTCAAGTCTTCAACAGCTCCAAAATGGTCTTCAACGGCCTCCGGTCTTCATGTCTTCGAAGTGAGTATCCAAAAGTCTTCGAAAGTATAGTCTTCAATGTCTTCCGGTCTTCGTTGCTTCCGTGTTCTTCCCTTGTCACACAAAATCCACTTAAAAGAGGTAAAAGAGTACAAAGTTGCTTTTACCTCTCCTAAGTGAATTTCAAGGTAAAACACAAGCTCTCGATAATAAAAGAGCACAAAAGTGATCCTAAATACTACTAAATAATGCGCCTAAAATGGACACATCACCTTCCCGGCAATGGCAATGCTCACTTCTCAATGAATGTTCACTCCTCCATATTCTCCAACTCCACCCAATATGAAACTTTGATCCATCAACTACGAAGCCACAAATATGCAAATCCTGATCAATACTCACAAAAGACAACAACTAGTACTCATAAATTGTGGTTTTTGTAGTGGTGTTTTTTTTGGTGGTGGATTGTGTTGGTATTCTTGTGGTTTTGGGTAAGGGTTTGAGGACATGGTTGAGGAATTTTTTTTTCAAGAAAAGAAAAATACTAATCTAACTTAGAAGCTCGGGTTGCATCCCGAGAAGCTCCGTATTTTTAAGGTCGTCGGCACGACCCTAATGTTATCCATATGGTGAAGGTTTGAACCCCTTTACCATGAGTTTCCAAAAATAGAGAGGTGGAGGTACAAAAATTTCAAGAGGAAAGTTTTGAGGAGGTGGACATGGTTTAAAAGGAGTTGGGTGGTTAGGAGGCTTGGGATGGTCTTTTGGCTCCTTTCTTATCTCCCTCAAAACTTTCAAAAGTGGCGGAGTTGGTTCACTAGGTGGGGGTAGGGGCGACAATGCTAATGAATGTAGCAAAATCACGTCTTCCTCCATTTTTTCATCCTCAACAACCAACTCCTCATCCCCTTCGAACTTAAACTCATTTCCCATGGTGACCTCACTCACCGAATCCTTGAGTTCAGCTTAGGATGGTGTATTTTGGAATCTCGAGTTTCCATTCAGACCAACGCTTCCAATATATTCCTCGCATGCCCCTCAAGCCTCAACACTAGAGGAGAGCCGAGTGTCCGGTTCCTCATTAGTAAAGTTCAAGTTTTCTATTGCATATATGACTTCATCACGTGTCAAACTTGAACTTCCTTGTTGGGCTTGGTTTTGGGGTATGGTATAAGATGGTGATGTCCAACTATTTTTCTCGTATTTTTGGTTTTCCGGCTCATTCTCATACCACCAATTCGGATTACCACTCCATTCTAAGTTGTAAGAATTATGGTATGGATACCATTCTTAGGTTTCTTGCCCTTGAAAACCAACATCTCCTACCTCTTGGTAGCACTCTTCATAATACCATTGGTTTTGGAAATCAAGGGTTCTTTCCTCCTCATAGTGCTCCTCTCTCAACATATAGCAAGACTCGGTAGGATGGTCGGAATGACACATCTTACAAAACCTTGGTTGTTGAACCTCTCTTCTTATCACGAGTTCCCTCAAGATGAGACGTTACATTTTTTTTAATTCTCTTTTTCAAAAGTTCATAATCATATTGCAAGGATTCTCGATAAAAATTTACGAAGAACTCAAGCAATACCTACTCCGAATAAAAACAACCAAAAAGAAGTGAAAAATAAAAACAACTTGCTAATATGCAACCAAATATGCCTAAACACTTAAAAATAAATGCCTCTTCCCTGGAAGCGGCACCGTTGGAGGCCATCACCATACCTCTGAAAGCTATAATTTATAAGCCCTTTATGCTTACTAAATAAAATTACGTAGATAGTGGCAAATCGGGGTCGTCCACGAGAAGAGGGATCTTTTCAAGTGTTTAAACATATATAGGAGAAACCATACTAGGCATATACATACATAGATACATATAAAAGCACGTAAAAAGGGGGGGGGGTTAGGTTGGTTTTTTTATTATCCTAAGTTATCAAATTGAAATACAACAACTAGCAAAGAGAACTATGTTAATCATGTAATACAACTAAAGATACGATGTAAATGATAATTAACGGAGCCTTGGGGGTAATCGACTTCCGCTTCCAAACTTCATATAACTCATTGATACATTCATTCATTCAATTACATTTATTGTCTATGGGGAATGTTATCACTTCTCATTGAAAGATCAACATTCATTCCTCCTTAAGAGTAGTTTGCAAAGACAAACAACGACCATTTGCAAACCTCATTGATCATCACCCTAGACAAACTACAACATAGGGGTATTTCAACAATGGCATTCTACCCAAAGGATCATAGGTTTGATAACAACAAGCCTTCTACCAAAGACATAGTCATTTAACCAAATAAAGCATTTATTAGGTTAAACTTAGAACAAACAACATTCAAGGTTCAACCTTTCTTTGCATCTATGGGATAATATGAAAACAAACCACATTAATATACTCATCAAGCAATAATTACCACACATAATACACAAGAAGTTCTAAATCCATGCTTTTGGATTTCCATATCAAATGAGTTAAGAAATTTACAACTTTCCTAACACTCTAACATTTCAATCTTACAAACATTTCATATACTCAAACAACCCATGATATAAATGAAGTTAAACAAAACATTAATGGAATAATAAATGCTCTCCAATAAATGTTCATAAATGAGCAAATATAGAATCTTACTACATAAGTTTGGAAGCTTCAATCAATTGCTCCCAAGAACTAGATTTAGATACAAGAGTTCATGCTATTTAATGCTAAACAACCAAACAAAATACAAGAGAATTCAAAGATGAAAATGGAAGAAAATAGGGTTAAGAACAGTACCAAAAATGCAGGAAGAAGAATATATGAATGAGAGGAAAGAGAGTGCTATTTATAGTACAAAAAGGATAAGGTTAGCTTTTGGCCACCCATTCGTCGCGACTCGCGACGGGCACCAGAACTCTACCTTGTTTTCTTTTCTTCTTCTTGTGGTGAACACTTATCATCACAATGATTCCTCTCATTTTTCAAGTCTTCAACTCTTTGAAGAAAGTCTTCAAAGTCTTTAAAAATAGTCTTCGATGGCCTCCAGTCTTCAAGTCTTCGTGTCTTTGAAGCAAGCCTTCAAAGTCTTCGAAAAGTGATCTCTTAATGGCCTCCGGTCTTCTAGCCTCCATTTTCTTCCTTTGTCACACAAAATCCACTTAGAAGAAGTAAAAGAGTATAAAGTTTCTCTTACCTCTCCTAAGAGAATTTCAAGGTAAAACACAAGCTCTTGATATTAAAAGAGCACAAAAGTGACCCCAAAAAAGTACTAAATTATGCACATAAAATGGATACATCAATAACATTAGGGTCATGCTAATGACCTTACAAATATGGAGCTACTCGGGAGGCAACCCGAGCTATAAATGTTTTTAGACTGGTTTAGCATTTTTGGTGTGTTTTCCTATTTGTAGCTTTCCTTTTGTTTTTGGGACACTATTACACTTGGTGTGCATCTTTGTTTTGTAAGAAGCTTATGGCTCTTGGAGGAAGATGAGCAAACGGGAGAGTCCAACTCATGAACCATGTAGACGTACATGGTTTGTGATGCTCAAAATGGTGGACAAGGAGGAGAACCAAACCTGAAGTTCATGGGCCGTGTAAACATGCACGACCCATGAAGCTCACATACTTTCATACACCACCCAATCACCATTTCTTTCCTACCACCACCATTCCACCACCAAAATACCACTCAAAACCCACCTACCCTCAAAACCCTTGAGATACACACATCGAGACCTAAGAGGTAACTCTCCATTGTGATTCAATTCCTTATTTGATTTGTGATGCATGATAGTAGTTAGATTGACCTTTCTTGATTAGAGGTTTGGGCTAGTATATTGAGGGTGATGGTAGTTTTTTCTTTACATTTGATGATTTTGCCAGCATAGGTAGATTTTAGTGTTCCTTTTTTATTATAAGTGCTCTCCTATTTCTTTCCATTGTCATGCGTTCTTTGATTTTGTATATGCGTTGAGGACAATACAAGATTTAAGTGTGGGGAAGGGGATTAGATAGCAATTATGATTTTTAGTTATTTTTATGTAGCTACTAGCTCTTCTAAGAGCATTTTGAAAATTTTGGGAAAAAATGAGAATAAAATAAAAAACATAAAACCAGGACAAGTCGAAAACCCGAAGGAGCAACTTGGGTATCATTAGGATAAGCCCGGATAGGTCGAAAGACCTAGGTAAAAGTAAGAGGCTTGTCCCGGCTAGACTTACGAGTCTAGGCAAAAGTGAGAGGCCGTGTGGAAAAAGGTGAGAGGTGAGCACGTTTTGTGGGATAAAGCTAGGATGAAAACCCGAAAGAGCTCCTAGGCAAAATGAGAGAAATTGAGAGAAAAAAGAAACAATAAACTTGGTTGACAATACATTGGACTCCTTGGTTGCAACTTGGTCAAGAATCTTGAAATATCCGTATGATGCAACGAAGTCGATGACTTTTGGATTTTCTTGGTAGATAGTTTTGCTGAAGGATTACTCTTTGATTGCTTTTGGGACTACTTTGGGGGAAGTAAACATGGTTTTATTCAGATCTTTTATCACTTATCTTTTTTCATACACATTTACTTGCTTTGGGTGGTTTGGTTGCTTTAGGAACTTTGGGGAGTGTGAGAGTTGTTAGGATTTTCACCTTTTTGGGGGAACTAGGGTAGCTTGGGAATAAGTTGAATGCATTGGCTATTTTTGCATGCTTCTTTCCACTTGAACCTTCTTCTTTGATTTTGTTTACTCGAGGGTGAGTAAAGGTTTAAGTGTGGGAGTCTGATCTGCACCATTACACATGCTTTAACCAATACATTTGACATAGTTTTTAGTTACTTTTAGTTGATGGATTGCTAGTATTAGTTGAGCTTACATGACGAGGATTTTGGACGGCCATGTTTGGTTTTCTTGTCTAAATCCCGTGTTTTGTAGATTTAATTGGTACTAATGGACATTGTGTATCCACAGACTCCTTGATCTTCCTTGTGTGCATCGTTTGTAGGTCGTTCGTGGGTAATTTTTGGTAACATTTTATGTAAAGGTCGTTCGCAAGGGTGGTAGAAGATTGAAGGTTGTTCGCAACGGCGGTCGAAAGGCAATGGCCATTCACATTAGAATGGTATAAGATGAAGGCCACATACATCAATACATGGTAGAAGGAGATTGAAGCCAGAGTTAGGTGGCTTTGGAGTTCAAGACGGTTAAGGGAGAAAACGGTGAATCATGGTCCAAGGAGTGTTGCCTTAGTCCTAGAATGATCCAGGAAGAATTTTCCTTCAAGGATGGTTTCATTGAATTCGTCTTCTCTAGTACTACAAAATCGACTACTAGAATTCCCAATTTTGACTAATGGTTCACCCATAACAAGCAAACAAAGTTTAACCGACAAAGCACTAGCTGCCGGTAACGGTTCGCCCATGGTCAAGCACCAGTGGCCCGTGAAAAAGTATACGGACAACACTACACAAGGGACACAAGTTGATTTGTAAAGACCTGCATGAGACCTTCACAAAGCAAAGAGCCGTGCCGTGACAAAGATACCGGACCGTGAAGCTTGTAGATGCAGAATTGAAGATTTGTCTAAGTATGGTGCTGATGAGACGTCAAATGCATGTATTTTCCAAAGCATTTAGAATCTCTTTTATCATATTTTTCTTGTAAGATTGCTATTTAGGTAGGTTTACATGATAAGGGGTTTAGATGACCATTTTCAATTTTTATATCTAAATCCTTCATTTTGTAACCTATGTTTAGTCTAATGGATTTTTGGTCCTTATGAGCATCTAGATTCCTTTTTGTAAGCTTAATTTGTAGATTGCTCGTGAGCAATTAGGAGTGGTTTAGTGAAGGCCATTTGAAATGATGGTAGAAGATGGAAGGCCACTCACAACGTGGTTGAAGATAAAGTGAAGAAAGGAGAGAAAAGCAAAGGGTGAAGAATAATCTATGTTTTGAAGCAGAGTTATGATACTTTTCCGAGAAGAATCAGCCTCCATGAGTGGTACCATTAGATTCCTCTTCTCGAGTACTATAAAATTGACTACAAGAATTCCCAAAATGGATCAACGGTTTACCCGGTGGAAGCAAAATAAAATGGAACTTTTTTCTATCGCGACTCGCGAAATGTTGACCTGAGAGCTCACAATTTCTTGATATGGTCGTGACTCGCAACTCGCGATAATTTCCATGCAACTTGCTTTTTACTCCCTTTTTTCTTTTACTATAAATAGCCTTTCTCCCCCTTTTCCCCAACTCTCTAAGCCCAACTTAGGGGCTCCAAAACCCTAGTTTTTCACCATTTTCTTCCATTTCTTCTCTTTCTTTGTAGATCTTTGTTCTATGTTATGGGTTTTGATTATCTAGCTTAGTTTTGTACTTGGGAGCAATTGATTGAAGCTTCCACACCTATGTAGTAAGAACCTCTATTTCATTCTTTCTTGAAGCATTTGTTATTTAGCATTCATGTGTTTAAATGTGATGTTTTACTTCACTTATGCTATGGTTAGTTTGAGAATATGAAGTGTTTGTATGATTGAAGTGTTAGGGTGCTAGGAAAGTTGAAAATATCTTAGCTCTTTGTCATGAGAATCCAAGAATATGGAATTAGAATTTCTTGTGCATAATGTGTTGGGATTCTTGCTGGATAAATATGTTAATGTGAATTGTTCTCATGTTTGTCCTATAGATGCAATGCAAGGTTGAATCTTGAATGTGCTTTGTTCTAGGTTTAGCCTAATGAATGCTATGTTTGGTTAAATGGCTATGTCTTTGGTAGAAGGGTTGATGTTATCAAATCTATGGTCCTTCGTGTATAATGTCATTGATGAAATACTTTTATGGTGTGGTTTTCCTAGAGTGATTATCAATGAGGTTTGCAAATGGTTGTTGTTTGTCTTTGCAAATTACTATTAAGAAGGAATGAATGTTGATCTTCAAATGGGAAGTTTTAGCATTCCCTATAGGTAACGAATGTGATAGAATGAGTGAATTTTTCAATGATCTACATTAGGTTTGGAAGTTAATATTAATTGCCCCCAAGGCTTTGTCCTTTTTACCCTTTTTTCTTAGTTTGTTTGATGATTAGCATAGTTACTTAACTTTTCTAGTTATCTTGTCTTTTAATTTCAAACTTAGGACCGTAACAACCCCCCCCCCATTTACTTACTTTTATATATCTATATATATCTACTTCTAACCTAATATGAACCTTATATGTCTAAATGCTTAAGAAAATCTCTCTTCTTCGTGGACAACCCCGATTTTCCACCATCTAATTAATTGTACTTAGTAAGCATAAAGAGCTTATAAATTATAACTTTGAGAGGTACGGCAACGACCTCCCAGGTGCCGAGCCATGAAAACCTTCACGGACCATGAAGAAATTCCTGAGTGAGACCATGAACTGTTTGTGGTCCGTGAAAACCTCCACGTATCATGATAAAACCTTGAGCAAAAACTATGTACTGTACACGGACCGTGACAATCTTCACATACCGTGGCACGAGAAAATGTTCATGGACCGCGCAAGATCCCATGGACTCTGGCTATGAATGTTCACGGACCGCGCCAGATCCCTCACCCCGTGTTTGAATGCTTCACAGACCGTGACATCCGTGCCAGTCCGTGAAGCCTTGGCGGCTGACCTAGGATTTTGCTACTTTTTGCCTATTTTGGTTCTATTTTTAGGACCAATCTCCTACTACAATATATAGGAACCTTAGAATTCTACAAGACCATTAGGAAGTAGATTAGGAAGCTAGGCATAATGTAGAGTAGGTTCTCTCTCTAGTTTACAGAGAATGAAGAAGAGAGTTCTTCTTCTCCTTCCTTCTCCTTTTCTTTTCCTTTCCTTTTCTTTTATCTTATCTTCTAGAACCATGCATCGAACCTAATATTCTCCATGGATCTAACCTTTGTAGAGTATATTTTTTGCTTGGGATTTATATTAGCACTTGGTATGTTCTAAATGCTTTATGAGATTCATTAGATTCACCCTATCCTTGTGTTTATGATATTATTGTGTTTACTCTGATAGGTTTTTTGCATGTCTATATGTTAATGAATCAAAGATTCAAGCATTAGAACTACTATGTTTCTAAATAATTACCAAGTGCCTAGAACTACCATGTTTCTAAATGATTCAAGCATTAGAACTACCATGTTTCTAAATGAGACACTCCACTGTTTAGAGTGACACTCTTATCATCCATTACACTCCACTGTCTTGATATGAAAAAACAAAGTTCACGGGTCGCTTGAAAATGAACGATGGCGTGAAGGTTTTATGAAGAGGGAAGTTGGGGAATTCCAGTCCCAGAGTAAGACTACGGAATCATGATACATCCAACTGTGGAATTGTAAAACTAAAAACATGGAAAAGGAATGATAAAAGTACCAAACCAAACACTAACTAATAGAATCAAGTTCTCTGATTCCCTTTCCATTTCCTGATTCACCCCAATCAAATGTTCCCTAAGTATTTTTTGTAAAAATGCTTTATACATGGCCAAGAAAGTTTCACAAACTCTGGGAAAGGATATGAAAATACAAGGTACATGTAGTTAAATTTATACGGCTGTCTCTTTTTCCAATGTCGATTGAAGTAAACATGTTGAATTCATACTCAGTCACAAACTCTTTTTTTTATGAACACACCCGAAAAAGGTGGGGGTTATATATTAAAGGATCCCCGAAAAGGTGGGGGTTACTCAATCACAAACTCATCAATCCGGGGAAGAATCCGTGTTGATATTGCACAATGTTCAATTAACCATACTAATTTGTATATCTAGGCCTTTTTTTTATTAAACCATCCATAGATGGGGGAAATTATATTTGGCCTTCCCAAGCCAAGAAATAAATAAACATTAAAAGGAAGCCGAAGCTAAGTTCTAATATACAACGTCGAGCAGTAGGCTCATGAAGCAACATTTGTTGCATCCAAAAAATGAAGGAAACCCGGAAGATAGATAGAGTATTACAAAAGCTCCTAATCTATAGTAGAGATGTTCAAACTTATTAGTGGATCTAGTTAAAGAAACACAAGGCAGTCTGAAACATTCTACATAGGTTAGAATCATATCCTCTACTAACCGAGAGTGATGTGATAACGCTAAGCCAATTGCAACTTTAATAGGCATCCAAGAGTGAGTTGTATGTACATATAATTGCTCCCACCATGTGAGACTATCCAAACAATGAAATCACCGTGATCAATTGACTCCTACAGATGAGGGTCAGGCAGTATGGAGAAACCCAAGACCAATTGAACATGAGCCATCATCATGTGTGTTCCATCATGAGCCAGAGCCACAGTAACAACTTCCGTGCACTCAATCCATATGTATTCGATGAGGGACAGTTGAGCATCCAATGGATCAGGAACTCATCAGGAATCCCCCATCCTAATAGAGTGAACCTGCATAGAGAGAGTAGAATTCAGTAGCATCCGAACTAATTCACCATCCTTAACGACGGAGTACCAATTTGATCAAGTCTAATAAGTCCCTGGACTGAGTTAGAGAGCTCAGAGAAACTGAGAAAAACAGAATTAGACTTATTTTTTAGACTGATTTTTGCAAGGGTATGTGCAACAAGATTTGCCTGTCTATAAATGTGAACTAATTTAAAAGCACTCATAGATTGGTGAATCTCATCAGATAAGGTGAACAATTTCCAGTGAGCCCTACTAGGATCATTCACAAAAAGTACAACACTAAGACAATCAGATTCAATAAGAACAGGTGAGGAGCAATCAATAGATTCCTGAATAGCAAACTTAATTGCCTTCAGTTCTGCTTCCAGAGGGGATGAAGCTCTACCATATACGGTGAAGGCCCCTTTGAGACTAACTCTACTGTCCCTAATTATCATTCCAATCCCACACATATTAGTATAGCAGCACCATGAAGCATCTACGTTAATCTTAAAACCTGAGCAAGGCCTCTCCCATGCAATTTTAAGAGTTTTTGGCTTTGGAGGCAGTTTGATCAGAGGCAGGAAAGAGTGTTGAGCAATACTGAAGTCAATAGTAGATCTAATGAAAACTGGTTTAGAACAAAATGAGTAAAAAATCTGATCCCTAATTTGATGAAGATTTAGTACTGTAGAAGGCTTTATAGAATCAAATAGGAATTTATTCCTCATCTTCCACAAGTTCCAACATGTAATTACAGTTGCTGTTCGGACCATAGTGGATTGTAATGAACTTAGGGTGGGAATAGTAATGTAGCAAGATAATCTCTCCCATATGGATGGGAAAAATCTATCCCTAATTCCCATAAACTGATGAACTATTTTCCAGACATTCACAGCAAAGTCACAGGAATTAAAAAAATGGTCTAAGGAGTCTTCATGTACATTACACATAAAACATTTGGAAGGTAAAGAGAATCTCAGATTTCTGAGGATGTTATCAAAAGGTAAAAATGAGTTTGTCATCTTCCACATGAAAACTGAAATTTTTTTCTCAATTCTATGATTCCAAAAATGTTGGACAGAGGCAATAGAACCTGGACTGTTGCTGAGCATAAGGTATGTCGATTTAAAAGAGAAATCACCATTGATGACCGGTTTCCATATTAGCCTATCTTCCCTGTGTGGAGATAGTTTGGCTTCCTGCAAAAGAGAAGTGACTTCAGGTGGTAGGAAAGGACTAATTCTGCTGATGAAATCGGTGTTGTTAGATATAAATGCAGAGACTGTACAGTCCTTAGCAATATCAACCAAGTTCTGTTCACAATGGTCAATAAGGGGACCTATATCTAGCCAGTTAGATGTCCAAAAGTTACATTCCCCTTTTCCTATAATGACTCTAGAGTTAGCTTCTGCCCATGTGTTAACAAAACATATCCTTTTCCAATTTGAAGAAGACCTATATGAGGGAGGGAGTGCTGCCACTAAATGAGTCCACAGAGCATCTGCTTTTTGGTATTTCCACCAAAGCTTAACTGAGCATGTTTTAATTATGGTGGATATTGATCTGAAACCTAAACCATTTTGATTAGTTGGTAAGCAAAGAGCAGTCCATTTTCTCCAACGTCTTTTATGTTTCAACTCATTATCCCCCCAGAAAAAATTGCTCAGTTTTTTTTCTATGTGTTTTATGATCATTTTGTTCGGTTTCAAAACCGACCAAATGTGTTGAGGCAAAGAGTAGATGCAAGATTCAATCAGTATAATCTTACCCCCTGTAGAAATCCATTTATTTTTCCAATTGCCAATCTTGCTGTCAATCTGCTAAAAAAGAGGTTGAAAATATATCTTTTTTTCTCTCCCAGTAAAAATAGGTACTCCCAGGTATGAAACTGGGAGAGTCCCAATTTTCATTCCCAAGATCCTTTTAATATGGTTAACCTTTTGAACCGAAGCATGCTTCCCTATAAAGATATCACTCTTATTATAATTAATTTTTTGACCAGTGACCTCTTCAAAGGTAGACAGGAATGCTTTCAATCTAATCAAAGTTAGGTTAGTTGCTTTAAAGAAAACAACAATATCATCTGCATATGATAGATGAGAGATTCTAGGAGGATTACCTGGGAGGTCAAAATATGACAACTTACCACTGTTGAAAATGAATGCCAAGCTCCTAGAAAAAGCCTCAGAGAAAATATTAAACAAGAAAGGAGATAAGGGATCACCCTGCTTAATTCCCCTAGTGGGTTGAAAAAATCCCACTGGCTTACCATTAATTAGAACAGAAAACCAGGCCTGGGACAAATTTTTCATGATGGAAAAAATAAACTTAGCATGAAATCCAAATTTAGCTAAGACATTATATAAAAAAGACCACCTAACTCTATCAAAAGCCTTTTTAAGGTCCAGTTTAACAATACAGTTTGGATCCCTTCGTTTCCGATTCAGAAACCTAACCATCTCCTGTAAATATATAACATTATCAGATATGTCTCTCCCTTGTAGGAAGGCTGTTTGATTAGGGGAAATAATCTTAGGCATTAAAGACTTAAGTCTTTCCATAAGAAATTTAGAGCATATCTTATTTATCACATTAGAGAGACTTATTGGTCTGAAATCCTCAAAAGAGGTGGGGGTCTTTTTTTTGGGGATTATTGTTATCCATGTACTGTTAATACCCCTAGGCATATTATTTGCAGTAAGAAAGTCCTGAACAGCCAACAGTAGATCATTTGCAATAATATTCCATGATTTTATGTAGAACTTAGCTGTGAAGCCATCTGGACCTGGGCTACTCAGTTTGTTAAGACTTAGAACTATCCCTTTAAGCTCAGTTAAGGAAACTGGTTTCAGTAGTTGTTCATTATCCTCCTGATTAATCAGTTTAGGGATGTGATTCAGAAAATGAGATAAGAAGAGAGAGCTGTCAGGGGAGCTATCTTCATTTAGAAGGTTCTGGTAAAAATTAATAGCTTCCATCTCAATATCATTTATATTGTCTAACCACTGGCCATTTCTGCACTTAATTTTAGTGATCTTCAACCTATTATTTCTTTCCTTTACAGAGTTATGAAAGAAACTTGTGTTATTATCCCCTTCCTTTAGCCATTTAATCTTAGTTTTGTGTTTCCAAAAATTTTTTTGTTCAGCCAATGCCCTAACTACCCTAGCCTTAGCCTCCCTGAGTTTAATCCTTTCAGTTTCAGAGTCAATCTGATCAGATATTAGCTCCTGAGCCTGCATAGCCAGTTCAGCTTGCACTAGATTATCTTGAATGTTGCCAAATTTTTCTTTGTTCCAGATTTTTAGTTCCTTCTTAAGTCTAACAAGCTTAAGATAGAAAGAAAGCATTCCTGACTTATGTAGGGAAATCTCCCAACTCTGTTTGATTACCTCATAAAAATCCTTTCTTTTAAACCATGTGTTCAGAAATCTACATGGTCTAGGATTGGATGGAATATCAGTACCAACAGTTAACAGCATAGGGTTGTGATCTGAACTAACCCTATTCAAAATCTGAACCGAGGATGCAGGATAAGATAGGAACCAAGAGGAAGTACATAAACCCCTGTCTAATCTTTTAACTGTAGGAGTTCGTAGTCTATTATTAGTCCAAGTAAACAAATTACCTACAGTGTTAATTTCCTCCAATGCAATTGCATTTATAAAATCATTAAAATCCCTCATGCTTCCAAGTTTGGGAGTAGAAGGACCTTTATACTCATTTATAGATGTAATTGTATTAAAGTCTCCTATGAATAGGGATTCAGAGTGAGTGTAGGACATGAGATCAGACCAAAGGGATTTCCTACCAGTTCTAGTTCTAAGTCCATAAATAAAAAATACATCCATAGTCTTGTGAAGATTAATGCAATTCAGATTAACTGCAAGGAACTGTAAATTGTCACATTTCACTGTTAAGATTAAGCTAGAGTTCCAAAAGATCCAAATCTGGCCATTATTTGCAGGGATGCAATTATCATAGTTCAACAGTTGTCTATATACATCGCATTGCATGTTATCATGTTTAGGCTCAATTAAACATATGAGGTCAAATTTGTATCTGTTGATCAGATTACGTAGTTTTAACATAGATGTGTCAATTCCCCTGATGTTCCATACCAGCATTTTTATCTTAACTGTTGTATTATTCATAGGGAAACATTACTCGAGCTTTTTGATCTAGTCATGATAGTATTTTTCTGTGAGAAAAACGACTAATTTCTCTGTTTATTAGATTTCCCTAGTAACTTATCCTTTTTCAGCCTAGCAGGATTAGAAGCTGGAGAGCTAACCTTACTTACCTGATCAGCACCTTCATCATGGTCAGAATATGGAGCTGCTAAAGTGTCCAGTGTATCAGGAAAGTCTGCATTGATTGTATTATCACCATGGGTGACCTCTTCACTTGATAGTTCTTCATCAGCAAGAGGTAGAAATCTGTTCTCTTTGTGTTTTTGCTGAGAGAAGATAAAGTTTTTTGCAGCAATGATAGAGTTGAAAGGTGAGAAAGACCTGCCTCATTTGGTAGGCAAATCATCCTTAGCAAACACTGTTCTAAGGTTTGGAGGGGCAGAAAGCGAATGCCTAGGTAATTGTCTTGATGTACTGGGATTAGGGGAAGGCTTTTGTGATATAAATGAACTGGTCAAGACTTTACCAGGTTCAGGTGACTGGCAATGGAGGAGAACTTCTCCTTCCATTTGAGTAAGCATAGGATGGAGCTCAGAAACATTCTCAGTAACAGTTTCCTGGATAGCACCGGAGGTAGAAACCTCAGCCTCAGTTATTACTTCTTGGTTTTGGTCACAGGGGGCCTCAGGGGTCATTGGATCAATCCCTAGTAGGGCCTTGTCAGTTAAAATATCCATTCTATTTCCTTGTTCATTAACTGGGGTAGGTACCAACTGTTGCTTAGGGACATATTTGAAGTTCTGAGCATGGAATGTTTTTTGTTTTTCTATCACTGAAACACCTGAACTCCCAGCTCTTGTGTTTCCATCCTGATTAAGATTTAAATTCATTCTACCATGATCTTCATGGCCTATTTGTTGAACTTCAGTTTGATCTATTAAGTTTATAGAGTTATGAGACACCTTTTCAATCCTCTGGGACTTTGTTCTCTTAAGCTCAGGATGGAAATAGATACAGGATATATCCTCATGCCCTATACATTTACAGTGATAGCAATAAGGTGGAATATCCTCAAATTCTAATGGGAGTTTAACCACATTATATTCATTTTCATCTTCCTCAATTCCAACTCTGATGAATAATGGAAGTTTTTTTTTCAGGTCTATTTCTACGCACATTTTAACACACGATGGCCTTGAGAGAGCTGCAGTTGCAACATCTACTTTTATAAAGTTTCCAATTTGGTTTCCCATGATTTCAAGCATAGCAGAGTTGTAGAAATATACAGGGACATGAGGTATAGAAACCCATACCGGAACAATAGATGATTCTGCCTCAGGGGAGAAGTCAGACGTCCATTTGAAAACCTTCATTTGGGCGTGATTGAAACTCCATTGACCCTTCAGCCAAAACCTCTGGTAATCTTCTTTCTCTTGGAAGCGAATAAGCACATGACGGAAGTCAATTGAGCCAATCTGGAATTTTCCCTTGAAGCCCACCGAGTTGAAAGAATCGTTGAGCTGTGCCATGGATGGTTTACCCCTGGCGAATTTGCCCACAAGAGCGTTTCGGTAGTGGGAGGCGAGGATGTCTGCGTTTTTGCGGCTTACCAAGCAAGCTATGTCTCCCTTATATTGTGTTTTGGGACAATCTCTGGGTTCAAAGGGAGGGAGTCACGTAGAGGAGGAGGTCGGTTTGCTAGAGCCTGGAGGAAGGATTTGCCTCCTCCTCGGCCAGACGGAGGAGCCGCCATAGCGGCGGAGGTGAATCCGGTCAGTGACCGTTATCAGTTAGAATGAAGAGGAAGAAGGAGGAGAAAGTTAAAACGACAGTCAGTGAATCGTTTTGGCTAAATCGCACTATAGTTCGCACAAAGCAACAGTAATAATCGCACCGAACAACGCAATTCAAACTTTATATATCTAGGCCTATATCCCCTTATATACATGAACCCATAGGAAAATTCATATTTTTCATGGACGATCCTGATTTGCCACTTTCTACTTTATTGTATTTAGTAAGCCTTTTATGGCTTATAAGTTATAAATTTGAGAGGTTTGGCGGTAACATGCCTCCACCCGTACGTCTTTAAAACACGTGCGAATGACTTATGGGTCAAGGAGATGAAATTTATAGTTCTGTACCATGATCTCACTGCAATGCTACCTAGAGGGTAGTTAGCGGCAAGCCCTGAGTTTGTCGACAAGGATGCTAGGGCTCAATTACTAATTAAAACATAGCCCCGTGTGGGTCGTTAATCCGCACGAGTGAAAAAAACAACTAGTAGTGTAGACATGCAACTGGGGGGGGTTTGGTATTTTCAACTATTAACTACAAAGCATAAAAGGAACAAACGAGAAACTATTTATACTAGGCACTTGGGAATCATTTAGCAACATGGTAGAATTAATGCTTCATCGATTCATTCACATAAAGACTTACAAAAGACCTATCAGTGTGTTCGTAACACGTGGTGTGGTCGATGACATCCACTTCCCAAACTCTGTCATGGTGGGTGCGCTCGCAACCCTCCATCGACACCACCATCGTAATTAGGGAAGTACAATGAAGTCCAACATCGTTGTAGGTCTATTTCTCCCTCGTGCTATTATGTCCCTTGGCTTCCACCATGAATGTAACTACTCCTCCCGGGTCCTATATACGCTAGGCCTAAGGATCGTAAGCACCTTATCTGTGATACTAGGGTTTCAACACAACACCTAGCTTGCTACTATTAGCTATCTCTACCCTCAACCTCTCGGACAATAGTTACAACGTCAACTAGGACTAGTGTGATGGCAAATAGGTCAGAGCATTCTCGAATCCCCCCGTGCACACACCCACGTAGATGCATTCTCCCCTACCCATTCTAACATCCAAGTTTCTCTTCCCATGGGGACATCAATAATTGTACCATACATGAATGTAGCCCAAAGTGTGTGCTTATATGCGGTGTAGTATTCATGGATTTATAACATTCAAGAACGATCACAATAATATCATGAACACAAGGATAGGGTGAATCTAACGAATCTCAATAAGAATTTATAACATACCAAGTGACAAATGAATCCCAAGCTAATCTAACTACTCCCTAGATATAGAATTCTAATATGGATTTGAATTCCACATATTTGGGACAAAATAAGAAGAAAAGAAAAGAAAATATTACAAAACCTACAAAAGGAACTCCTTCCTTCTCTCTAAGCTCTCTACTTCCAAATATGTTCCCCCATTTTCTTGAATGAGTAGACTAGGGTACTTTATATAGTAGTAGGAGATTGAGCCAAAACATAGGCCCAAAATAGGTAAAAAGTAGCAAAATCGTAGGTCAGCCGCCAAGGTTTGAAGGGCCTGCACGGATGCCATGGTCGGTGAAGCATGCATAGCCATGGGACGCTAGATCTATCATGGTCTGTGAATGTTCATAGCCACGGTCCATAGGATCTAGTGTAGTCCATAAAGTGCAGTTTGTGCCACGGTTTATGAAGGTTTTCATGGACCGCGAGTAGTACATGGTTTTTGCTCAGAGTTTTCCCACGTTCCGTGAAGGTTTTCATGTACTGCGAACAACTTGTGGTCTTGCTCAGAAGTCTTCTCACGGTTCATGAAGGTTTTCATAGACCGACTCTATACTTAGCCAAATTCTTTAACTCTTCATCCCCTTTCTTCACGGCCCAGTGCTTTTGTCACAGCCCGACGCTTTGCCTCATGAAGGTCTCATGCAGGTCTTCACGGAACCCCTCAAACTCTTGTGTAGTGTGGGATGTGTGCTTTGTCATGGGCCGCTGGGGCTTGACCATGGGCAAACTGTGATTTGCATCTGGTGCTTCATCGGTTGAACTTCGTTTGTATGCTACAGATGAACCGTTTGTCCGAATAGGGAGTTCTAGTAGTTGATTTTGTGGTACTCTAGAAGAAAAATTCAATGGATCCATCCTTGAATGCTAATTCTTCTTGGATCTTTATCGGACTAAGGCAACACTCCTCAGACCACGATTTACCATTTTCTCCGTTGGCCATCTTTAACTTCAAAACCGCCTATCTTTGGCTTCAATCTCCTTCTACAACACATTGATGTTCCTGGCCTTTGTCTACTACCATTCAAATGTGAATGGCCTTCAAATCTTCTACTACTAAAGCAAAGGGTATTTGCAAGAATGTAATGTAACAAATAGCATTCACGGGCGACCTACTAAAGGAGCTTGTGAACACGATATGTCAAAAATCACTAATTAAGTATACAAAACATGGGATTTAGAATAGAAAACCCAACATGATTGCCTAAACCCCTTGTCATGTAAATTCAACTAATATCGCCAAATCGCTAACCAAAAGTAACTAAAAACTATGTCAATGCATTGGTTAAAGCATGTGAAATGGTGCATATTAGACTCCCCACACTTAAACCTTTACTCATCCTCGAGTAACTAAAATCAAAGAAAAAGGTTCAATCGGAATGAAGCATGCAAAAATGGCCAATGCATTCAACTTATTCCCAAGCTACCCTAGTTCCCCCAAGAAAGCAAAAATCATCACAACTCTCACACTCTCCAAAGTTCTTAAAGCAACCAAACCACCCAAAGCAAGTAAATGTGTATGGAAAACGATAAGTGACAAAAGGTCATAATAAAGCCAATCTTACTTTCCCCAAAGTAGTCCTAAAAGAAATCAAAGAGTAATCCTTAAGCAAAACAATCCGCCAAGGAAATCCAAAAAGCGTCGAATTAGTTGCAACACAAGGATAGCTCAAGATTCTCAACCTAGTTACAACCAAGGAGTCTAATGTATCATCAACCTAGTTTCTTGTTTCTTTTTTTTTGCCTCAATTTTTCTGATTTTGCCTTAGAGCCCTTTGGGATTTTTATTCTAGCTTTATCTCACGAAATGTGCTCACCTCTCATTTTGGCCTAAACTCATAAGTCTAGCCGGGCCTAGCCTCTCACTTTTACCTAAGCAGTTCGACCTATTCGGGCTTTTCCTAATGCTACCCAAGTCACCCTTTCGGATTTTCGACTTGTCCAGGTTTTAATTAATTTTTTTAAATATTATTTTTCAATTTTTTTGGTGCAGTACAAAATTGCTCCAAAAGTGAGCTTCATACTACAAAGACTAAGCAAAAAACCAATACACCACCAAATCCTAAAGCCACATTTCACATGCAAACTAGAATCCTAAAATCCTAGCATAACATGCAAACTACCAAAAATTTCCAAAAACATCCCAATCACAAGTGACCAAAAATCTACCAAGAAAAAGAAACAAAGAATGTATGCACGAAGAAATCCATGAATGATAATTCCTAAGTGCTCACTAATCCCTTCCCTACACTTAAACAATGCATAGTCCCTTATGCATTCTCATGTCTAATCAAAGGTGAAGTAAGATAATTAGTGATGAATTCCTCGTGACTCCATGAAGATGAATAATACCAAAAAACCCTGCATCCAAATGTGAAAAACAAGCGTAATTCCATTCCAAACAAAATCACAAATCTCGACTACTCAATGAAACATTTTGCACACAACTCAAACTCACATCTCAAGAACAAACTTTAATTTAGAAATCAAGCTTTTACAACACCACCACAATGTTAATAAAGATTGTAAAAAAATAGTTCACCAAGAGTTTGAGTGTAAGTGTTCCTTTAAGAAGGGAGAGAGTGAAAATGATGAAATAAAGAAGAAAAACATGCATTTCAAGGCAATTCACAATCTATCTCTAGAATGAGAAAAAAATAATTGTATATTTATTGTAGTCGTCACGACTTATTTCCTTGAATTCAAGGAGTCATGAGTTTTGTTCCCCAAGGAGGGGATCACCCTCCTTGTTTTCTTCTAAAGCTCCCCACTCAACCTTAAGGCTTCAACCTTTGCCCATTAACTAACCAGCTTTGTGCCATATTTTTCGCTCTTCACTTCAATTGCTCCGTGATCAAACACCTTTGTCACTTCATGTGGTCCTTCCCACTTTGATCTTAATTTTCCAGGAAAGATACGAACTCTAGAATGATAGACGTTGACTTTTTGTCCACAACGAAATCCTTCTTCATGATCTTTTCATCATGTATAGCTTTTGTTCTTTCCTTATAGGTCAAAGAAGTATCATAGAAATTTTTCCTAAACTCTTCAAGTTCTAGCAATTGTGTCTTCCTTTGTTTACTAGCTTCCTTCAAGTCTAAGTTCATGCACTTGATGGCCCAATGTGTTTTGAACTCAAGTTCAACAAGTAGGTGGCATCTTTTACCAAAAAGGATCCTGAAAGGTGACATACCAATTGGGGTTTTGTTTGCAGTGCAGTAGGCCCAAAGAGAATCATCCAACCAAGAACTCCAATCCTTTTTAGAGGTGTTAACTCTCTTCTCGATGATGGCTTTAATTTTGCAATTGGATATTTCCGCCTGGCCATTTGTTTGTGGGTGGTAACCGGTGGAAGCTATATGGGTGACTACATATTTATCAAGCAATGTTGCCATGACTTTGTTGAAAAAATGGGTTCTTCTATCACAGACAAGAACTAGGGTACCCTGTACCTTGAGAAAATGTTGGATTTGAGGAAGTTGACCACAATTGCCGAATCGTTCTTCTTTGTGGCTTGTGCTTCTACCCATTTGGATGTGTAACCCACTAGCATCAAGATATAGAAGTTCGCACCTGATTTTGGGAATGGACCCATGAAGTCTATACCCCACAAGTCAAAGACTTCCACTGGAAACAAAAAGGCTTGAGGTATCTCATTTCTCGATGAGATGTTACCTACCCTTTGACATTGATCAAAAGATGCCACAAAATCTCTAGCATAGACAAGTATATTAGGCCAGTACAGACCACAATTTGTTACCCTCCTTGCAGTTCTCTTATAACCAAACTGCCCTCCAACTTGGAATGAGTGAAACATCTCGAGAACATGTCTAGCCTCATCATCTGGTACACCTCTTCTGATTTCTTAATCGGAATAATACTTCCACAGGTAGGGGTCATCCCAGACATACTCCTTCACTTCATTCATCAACCTCTCATTTCTTGATTTGTCAAAGGATGGAAGAAACTCTCCGGTGGTGCGGTAGTTCACTATATTGGCATACCAAGGATGGCTAGTAACTACCTTGAACAACTAGTTGTCAAGAAATTCTTCCCGAATAGGTTCCAACTTTTCCTGGTTCTGGGTTTTCATGAATTGGTAATCTGCTCAAATGGTTGGCCACTACATTTTCCGAGCCCTTTTTATCTCTCACCTCTAGTTCAAACTCACTCAAAAAGAGTATCCACCAAATAAGTCTCCGCTTAGCCTTTTTCTTCATCATTAAATGATGAAGTGCTACATGGTTAGTGTATATAATGACTTTGGTTCCTAGTAGGTATGGACGAAACTTTTCTAGGGCAAAGACTACAACCAGTAGCTCCTCCTTGTTGGTACAGTAATTGCGTTGAGCATCATTGAGGGTTACTGGCATGTAGTATATCACATGTGGTGTCTCCCCACTCTCAGGCCCAGAACAGACCCTATGGTATGACCGCTTGCATCATACATGATTTTAAAAGTAAGGGACCAATCTAGAGGTTAGATGATTGGGGCAGTCACTAACTAGTTTTTCAAGGTGTAAAAGGCCTTTTTGCACCCGTCATCGACAACAAAGTCGACATCTTTTTGCAACAACTTGCACAAAGGTGAGAATATTTGGGAGAAATCCTTAATGACATGTCGGTAAAAATTGGCATATCCTAAGAATGATCTCACATCCTTGACATTGGTGGGGTAAGGTAGGGATATGATCACATCTGCTTTGGCTTTATCAACTTCTAACCCTTTAGATGATACAACATGCCCTAACACTATGCTTGTTCCACCAGGAAATGGCATTTCTCAGGATTTAGCATGATGTTCGTGTCCGTACATTGCTCTAGTACCTGCGCTAGATGATGTAGGGATAAATCAAAGGAATCTCCAATGATGGTGAAATCATCCATGAAGACCTCAAAAACTTTCTTGATAAATTCATAGAAAATGCTAACCATGCACCTTTGAAAAGTGTCTGGGGCATTAAAGTAACCGAAAGACATATAAGCTTATAAGATTAGGTGCCAAAGGAGCAAGTGAATGTGGTCTTCTCCTGGTCTTCTGGATCAATGGTTATCTGGAAGTATCCATAATGTCCATCAAGGAAACAGTAGTATGCATGACCGGCTACCCTTTCAAGCACCTGATCAATGAAAGGTAGGGACAAATGGTCTTTACAAGTCATAGCGTTCAAGCGACGGTAATCAATACACAACCACCACCCTTTTTTAATACGGGTGGGCACCAAGTCCCCACCCTTTTTTTTACCACCGTGACTCCACTCTTCTTGGGTACCACTTGGGAGGGACTCACCCAAATACTATCAGAGAAAGGATATATTACCCCAGCCTTAAGTAGCTTAAGGACTTCACCTTTCAATACTTCCATCATGGGCGGGTTTAATCGCCTTTGAGGTTGGCGTACAAGTCTTGCACCCTTCTATAATAGGATATGGTACATGCATGTTGAAGGGTTTATCCCCTTGATATCAGCTAATGTCCACCCTATAGCACCCTTGAATTTTTTTAACACCTCAATCAACCTACTCTCTTGGTTACTAGACAATTTACTCGAAATGATCACTGGAAATGTTTCATTTGCACCTAAGAATGCATACTTCAAATGATCAGGCAATGACTCTTCTACCGAAGGCTTGGTTCTGGCAAGACTAGTTCATCTAAGTTCTTAGGCAAGGGTTCCACACAATTCTTACCCAAAGGTTCGATCCCTTCTACACTCCTAACAAAATTAGCCTCCAAGGTGTCATCAAATATATCATTTAAATAATTATCCTCCATAGCTAACCCCTTGTCTATGTCAAAACTTTCTTGCATAAAATTGAAATAAATATCAATCACATGAGGGTGGCAATTTTTATTAGGATCAATCGGTTCATGCTCAAATTCATGACCAGAATCACCCATATTCTTTAGAAATGCCTTACATTCATGCAACAAATGAGAGTGTCAAAAGAGATATCACTCGCCTCATTGTGACAGATTTTCACACATGACTTTATTTTCCTCAAGTCTCTCAAATAAATTGTCGGAGGTGCCTCCTCATCTGTGAGCTTACGCCTTCTAATCAAATGGTTCACTACATCTAGTAGCTTATTCACCTTTTCTCCTATCATGTCAATACCAAGAGATTTGTGCCCTACAATTCTTAATGCAAGATAATACTTGGTTTTGTATAGTTTCACTAGTTTTCAAAAGAACTGGTTAGAGTTTCAAGTATCCTTTCACATGTATACTTGGGGGATGAGATCGGTGCGGGTGAGTCATGGTAATTGAACCACTCTCGCTCCCTCCAATCTTGCTGAACTGCAAGTTTCATCTCTCTCCCGTGGTAAGTTAACCATGAGCAACACTGGTGATCGAAATGACACACCCTACAAAGTTTCATCTTTAGAGTGGCATTGCCCCACATTATTGGAATCTCACAGAAAAAGAAAATAGGATAAAGATAAAAGATACTACTAACTACTCTACTAACAAGTTATGCTTAACTAATACTTGAACTGAAAAGCATCCCCGGCAGTGGCGCCAAAATTCTTGACCTGCCTCCACCGGCCATTATTAAAACACGTGCGTAGGGCTTATGTGTCAAGAAGATGAAAGTTATAGTCCTGCACCCTGATCTCACTACTATGCTACATAGAGGTTAATTAGCGGCAAGCCCTAAGTTTGTCCACAAGGATGCTAGGGATCAAGTACTAATTAAAACATAACCTCGTGATGGTCTTCCATCTACATGAGTGAAAGGAACAGTTGGTAGTGTAGACATGCAACTTGGGAGGGGTTAACTATCAACTACAAAGCCTAAAATGAAGAAACTATTTATACTAGGCACTTGGGAATCATTTAGCAACAAGGTAGTTCTAATGCTTCAATCCTAGATTCATTCACATCAAGACTTACAAAAGACCTATTAGTGTGTTCACAACATGTGGTTTGGTCGATGGCATACACTTCCCCAGCCCTATCATGGTGGGTGTGTTTGCAACCCTCCATCAGTACCGCTATCGTAATTAGGGGAGTACAACGAGGCCTGACCATCGTTGTAGGTATGTTTCTCCCCCATGATATTACATCTCGGGCTTCCACCATGAATGCAACTACTCCTCCTGGGTCCTATATATGCTTGGCCCGAGGATTGTTATTTAGTGATACTAGGGTTTCAACACAACAACTAGCTTGTTACTATTTTTTTAATTTAAAACCATCCGAGGATGGGGGGAATTTATTTGGCTCCCCAAACCGAAATGAGTAGGCCATATTAGGCGCTGAAAGTCTTGGAACACCACAATTTACAAAAAGATCATCTCATTGATGATGCAAGAGCCAAAATAAGCTCATGAGGCACAAGAACCCTTGCTTCCAAAAGCGGTGCTTCCACCTTACTAAAAGAAAACTAGGGATCATTGATTTACTGACATAGTTCAGACTAAGAAATCCATCTAGCTAATATACTGCGAACAGGTTGGAGAATCGAGAAATTCGAGACTCCTATTTGTCAACGATATGCCAGACGAGAGATAAGATTAGATCCTGTGTGAGATGGAATTCCCAAATACTTACTTCTACTCACATAGGTCAGTCAAATTGCAGTAAATTCCTCTGAAAACCAGGCAGCATCAGAGGGTGAGAAATGTCAAAAGGTAGCAGCATCAGGAGTGCTTAGGACCTCGCCCTGCCTCCTTTGCCTGTCACCAGTGGTTGACTTCTGAATCCTTTCCATTTAAGCATTCGGGGAAACCTGAAAATATAAGATGAGAGAGACTAGCAGTATTTGAACTAAATACAGATATCCACACTGCAAAAAAACAGTGTAAGAACCCCATGTTAGCTAATTGAATAGTTCATTTCTATTTCCTACCGGTGTCCATTGGAGATCCAATGCGAATAGCTGGATAACCAGTGCTATCAAGTGACAGTAATCACCTAAGGAAAAGGGGAATAGACCTGTAGTCTAAGTCACCTTGTAAGAGGTTATCCCTAGCAAATTTTGCCAAGAAATCAGCAGCCAAATTACCTTCTCTAGGTGTATGCTGGATTGGGTTTGAGAGATGATCTACATTAAGAGCACTGCAAATGGAGAAAACTCTCCAAGGGCAGCCCCATGGGTTCTGAATACCCCTAACAGTAGTTAAGCAGTCAGATTCGATAACACTATTATCTAAAGCTAGTTCTGAACAGATGTCATATCCACATTGAATAGCTAACAATTCTGCATATAAGGGGGTTGAACTCTGAAAAATTTTAACTCTCATTTTAACCAAATTTCCTTTCCAATCCTTGACTATAACGGCAGCTGAGGAAAGACCACTAGATATCCATGATGCATCAGTATTGATTTTGAAACCAGATAGAGGTTTTTCCCAATGGACTGCAGTAATAACATTTTTCTTCTTCTGAAAGTTATGTGGAATGATTTTAGCCTGAATCTATTGCTTATGCCTTTCTCTATTACCTATCAATTTGTGAGCTGTGAATATTTGATAGATCGTTTCTTTAATTTCATAAACACAAGCATCAGCTGAGAAGGATCTATTATGAAAAATGATTTTGTTTCTATTAGTCCAGAGAGTCCAAATTGTAACCATTAGAGCAGCAGTTATCAAGTTTGCATGAATTTTAGAATCATCCCTATGTGTTCCACTCTGCTTTTTAAATTCCTAAATCCTATATGTTGTATCTGTAGAAATGAGTGCACACTTTTCCAGACAGCACAGGAAGAGGGGCATGAATTGAAAACGTGGTCCAAATTATCTAAATTGTTCATGCATAGTGGGCATATAGAAGCAAAAGAAAAACCCATCCTACATAAAATATTATCAAAAGGTAGGATACTGCTTAGAGCTCTCCAAAGAAGCACAGACATCTTTCTAGGTATGAAAGGGGACCAAACCTTTTTAAAATGTTGGATTTCAGGTCTTTTTTGTCTGAAAATACTATAAGCCGATCTTATTGAGAAGTTCCCATCATTTGTTGGAGTCTAAACTAGCTTGTCCACGTGAGAGAATTCCAACTTCACTTTCTGCAAAATAAGAATGGTATTGGTAGCAAAATGAGGCTCCAGATTTGGTAAGAAAGCATTTTTGTTGTTAATAAAAGACCTGAGAGAGATATCCTAGAAAGGAATATCCATTTCCTCAGGCCATTTATAACAAAGAGCACCTTCACCTGTCCAATTTGCATTCCAAAATAAGCAATCCCCATTACCAAAAATAACTCTAGATAAATTGTTTGCCTTAGAAGTTATTCCAGTGATTCTACTCCAAATGTGGGATTTTTTTATAAGAGACAGGTAGTGACCATAAAAGAGTTGACCATTGGGTCCTGTTAGTTTGTAGCTTCCACCATAATTTACATGAGAAAGCATCAACTATAGCATTTAGGTCCCTAAAACCTATACCATTTTCATCCACTGGGTAGCTCATTTTTTTCCAAGATCTCCACCTTTTTCTTTCAGAATATTCACTTTTTCCCCAGAATAGGCTAGATGCCATTTTTCCATTGTTTTTAAAACTATCCTTGGGGGTTTTAAAACTCCAAAAATATGTGTTGGAATTGAAAGAAAGCAATGATTAATCAAAATGATCTTACCAGCTGAACTCAACCATCTATTCTTCCAATTATTTATCAACTTTTCCATTCTTTCTATTACAGGTAAATAATGAAGCTTTAAATTACGACCTGTAAAAATAGGGACAACAAGGTATTTAAAAGGAAAAGAACCTTTCTCCATCCCCAGAATTCTCCTGACAGAGTGGACATGATGTAGAGGTGTCTTATGAGATACAAAAAATTCTGATTTTGCAAAGTTTACCTTTTGACCTAAAGTTTTCTCATATGCAATCAAAAATTGTTTAAACCGCCTCAAATTTTTGGTCTCAGTATTCAGAAAAACAGCAGTGTCATCGGCATACATGAGGTGAGTAAGGGGAGAACAAGCATTGGGAAGACTAAAGTACTGTAAATATCCAATGGTAAACATTTTCTTTAGACCTCTAGAGAAAGCCTCTGATAGTATATTGTACAGAAAAGGGGAGAGAGGGTCTCCTTGTTTAATACCCCTAGTGGAAGAAAAGAAACCTGATGTTACTCCATTAATTAGTACAGAAAAATGAGTTGATGCAATGTTATGCATAATGAGTCTAACAAATTTACCATGGAAACCAAAATGTAGGAGAATAGAATTTAGGAATGACCAAGAAACCCTATCAAAAGCCTTTTGCATATCAAGTTTAACTATCAGATTAGAAACCTTAGATTTCCTAGACAGTAGTCTGGTCATTTCATGCATTAGAATAACATAATCTGAAATGTCCATTCCTTTAATGAAAGCACTTTGCTCAGGGGAAATCATTAAGTGCATCAGTGGTTTGATCCTTTCCATTAACAATTTTGAGAAAACTTTATTAACAAAGTTTGATAAGCTGATTGGTCTAAAATCAGCAAATGTGATTGGAATAGATTTCTTGGGAATTAGAGTGAGCCAGGTGCTTGACATGGCTTTAGGGATGTTGCCATTATTTAAAAATTCATTAGCAGCTTCTAATAGATCCTCCTTAATGGTTTCCCAGAATGAGGTGTGAAAATCACCTGAGAAACCATCAGAGCCCGGGGCACTTGATTTGTTAAGGTCAAAAACTGCAAATTTCAATTCCTGTATATTAAAAGGGTTAAGTAGAAGGAGGTTCTGTTGATCAGTTAATACTCTAGGAATTTCTTGCGGAAAATGATTAAGATAAGTTCCCTTTTTTTGTGAAACATCCTCATTAAGTAATACCTGAAAAAATCGAACACCCTCTTCTTTAATCAGATTTGGATCAGTTATCCAATTCCCTTTTCCATCTTTAATTTTACCAATTCTGGATCTTGCTTTCTTTTCCCTAATGGTGTGATGAAAATAGCTAGTGTTTGTATCTCCATGTTTTAACCAATTTAACCTCGCCTTTTGCTTCAGAAAAATATTGTGTTCCTTCTGAACTCTGAGAAGCGTAGCTTTTGATTTCATAAGTTCAGTTAAAACTGATTCTTCTTGAGACTGCTGAAACAGGATTTCCAATTCATTGACTTTTGATTCAGATTGTAAAAGATTATGATTTACATTGCCAAATATGTTTTTGTTCCAGTCTTTTATTACAATCTTAAGTCTCTTTAGTTTGTGAACAAACCTCTGTATCCCAGTAAGAGGGGATATTAATTTCCAATTAGAGTCCACTAATTCTTTAAAATCTTGTCTGTTTGACCACATTTCCTGATATCTAAAAGGCCTTGGAGCCTGTTCAACAGAAGATTGGATAGATAGCAATAGAGGGGAATGATCAGAAGTCATTCTATTTAGTACTTGTATAGAACTGTTTGGAAAAAGATCCAGCCAGTCTAAATTACTCAAACCCCTATCTAATCTTTGGAATTGAAGGTCCTTACATTTATCCCTAAATCTATTATTACTCCAAGTGAAAGAGTTGCCTACAGTAGGGATTTCATGCAAATCCATGTTAGTTAAGAAATCATTAAATTGTTTCATGCTTTTTCTAGGTGTTGATTTCCTACCTTTATATTTTGAAACCGAGGCTACAGTATTGAAGTCCCCTATGTATATGGATGGATCAGGTGTTGGGGATTGTAAATCAGACCATAAAACTTCCCTCGACTGTCTATGGACACTAGCATAAATGAAGAAAACATTCCAATTGACAGAAGTGGCTTTGTTAGTAACTCTAGCCTGTAAGTACTGATCAGATTCATTTAAAATGGCTAAACTGAAGACATGATTCCATAAAATCCAAATTTTAGCATTCTGGGCATGGAGGGCGTTATTGTAGCCAAGATCATGCATCAAAGTGTTTAAATTCTGTTTATCATGCCATGGTTCAATTAAACATAGAATGTCAATCTTGTGTTTCAAGTTAAGAGCCTTTAATCTATCCAGTGAAGTACCATAACCCCTTACATTCCAGACTAATATATTCCCTATTTTTGTGTATTTTATCATTTAAAACTAGGGGGGTTGCTTTTTGTGATGATCTTAGTTTCCTCAGTTTAGTTACTGGGGCATTGCTATTTTTACCCTTCTTGCCTTCACTTTTACTCAAATTGTCTGATGTAGTAATACTTACCTCAGGTTGAGTAATTTGCTCTGTAGCTCTGTTGTGTTCAGCGGAAGTGATTGAGACTTGGATTGCAGTGCAGAGAGCTTGTTCTGTTGGATCCCTCTGTACTTCATCAGGAGTAGACAAACATATAACCATATTGTCTACCTTTTCTGCACCTGTCTGGAGTGGCACTACTTCCTGTGATTCCAATGACTCATGGAAAATGTCTACAACTTCATCCTCATGGGCAACAAATTCATCATCTTGTAAGTCAGATAAAGTGTGGAAAGCATTTGATATAGTAACCGTATCCTTCTTAACTAATTCTTCCTGAATAGGAGGGAGTTCAGGCTGTTGGGTCTTTTTTCTCCAAAAAAAATTTGTGATAGGTTTTGAGATATCATCCAATGAATAGAAAGGAGTATTTCTTTTCATGTGACTAACTCTGAAAGAGTTAGAGTTATTTTCCACTAGAGAATCTGAGTTCATGTTTTGAAACTGGAAATCAGTTTCTTTTTGGGAGACTGATAGAGTAGATGAACCTTCCACTTCCAATGTTACATTGGGGGCATTACCTAGGTTTTTCTGAATATCAGCTTGAAATGCATCTTGTCTAACCTTGTTCTCTTTGGTTTCAGCTATGATTTTACTATTTTTTCTCAGTTCTGGATGCAGGAAGTTACAGTATGCCTGACTGTGTCTAATTATCCTACAGTGAGTACAATACGAAGGCAACTGATCATATTCAATTTGGTAATCTGCTACTTTGTTGCCAATTCCTACCACTATTGTATTAGGGAGTTGAGACAAGAGGTCCACTTCTACACAAACTTTAATAGCAGAAGGTCTAGTTAGAGCATTTGTAGCTGCATCCATTTTGAGAAATCTTCCTATCTAGCCGCTAATACCTATAATAGCCGAGGTATTGTAAAAATGTAAAGGGAGTTGGTGAATGGTTACCCATGCTGGAACAACGGAGGATTCAGCAGCAGGGGAGAAATCCGGAGACCACTTTTGGACCTTCATTGTCGATCCATGAAGCATCCATTTACCCTTCATCCAACACCGCTGATAATCCTCGCTGTCCTGAAATCGAATAAGAACGTGGCGATAATCAATAGATCCTAGTTGACATTTAGCTTTGAAGCCAATTGATTCAAATGCAGATACTAATTTCTCCATAGGAGGTTTCCCCCTATTGAATTTCCCGACCAAAGCATTCTGGTAATGTGAAGCCAGAAGCTCGCCTTCCTCCGGGGGAAGGATATAAGCCAACTTGCCCTTATATTCAGTAATAGGATGCAGGTTGGGCATGTCTGGAAGGGAGGATATGAGCAGGGAAGGCTTCGTGTTCAAAGCTTGTAGGAAGCTTTTGTTGATGGAAGGGTTGGAATCAGTGTTTTGGTTAGGCGTCGGAGATGCCTTGATCTTCAACCAGAATCAGTAAAAGAGCCGTTGACAGAGAAAATTAGAGGAGGAAGAAGTACAGTAACGGAAAATTGTGAACAGTTACAAAAGTGTGTGAATCGCACTCTGAATCGCACGTAGATACAGTAATCGCAAGCGCTTTTTTTGATTAACTAGCTTGTTACTATTAGCTATCTCTAGTCGAAACCTCTCGGACAACAGTTGCAAAGTCAACTAAGACTAATGCGACAACAAATAGGTCAGAGCTTTCTCGAATCCCCCGTGCACACACCCACACAAACACTTTTTCCCCACCCATTCTAACATCCAGGTTTCTCTTCCCAATGGGGCATCAATAACTGTACCATACATGAATATAGCCAAAAGTGTGTGCTTATATGTTGTGTAGTATTCATGCATTTATAACATTCAAGAACAGTCACAATAATATCATAAACACAAGGATAGGGTGAATCTAATGAATCTCAGTAAGCATTTTAAACATACCGGGTGACAAAATGAATCCTAAGCTAATCTAACTACTCCCTAAGCATGGAATTCAAATATGGATTTGAATTCCACATCTTTACAAAACAAGAAGAAAAGAAAAGAAAAAAATTACAAAAACTACAAAAGGAACTCCTTCATTCTCTTCAAGCTCTCTACTCTCCAAATGAGTTTTCAAATATGTTTCCCATTTTCTTGAATGAGTAGACTAGGGTCCTGTATATAATAGTAGGAGATTGGGCCTAAAAATAGGCACAAAATAGGCCAAAATTAGCAAAACCCTAGGTCAGCCACCAAGGTTTCATGGGTCGGCACGGATGCCACGGTCCAAGAAGCATGAAAATCCACTGGACACTAGATCTGTCACGGTCAGTGAATATTCATTCCGCAGTCCGTGGGATCTGGCATGATAAGTGATGTTGGGTTCGTGTCACAGCTAATGAAGGTTTTCACGGACCGCAAACTGTACATGGTTTTTGCTCCGAGTTTTCCCATGGTCCGTGAAGGTTTTCACAAACGAAGAACAACTTGTGGTCTTGCTTAAAAGTCTTATCATGGTCTGTGAAGGTTTTCACGGACCGGCTTCATACTTAGCCAAATTGTTCAACTCTTCATCCCCTTTCTTCATGGCCCGAGGCATTTGTCACGGCCAGGCTCTTTACCTCGTAAAGGTCTTGTGTATGTCTCAATGAGGTCTTCACGGAACCCCTGGAACTCTTGTGTAGTGCGGACCGTGTGCTTTGTTATGGACCGCTGGTGTTTTGTTGGATGAACTTTGTTTGGTTGCTACCGGTGAACCGTTAGTTTGAATAGGGAGTTTTAGTAGTCGATTTTGTAGTACTCGAGAAGACAAATCCAATGGACCCTGCCTTGAAAGATAATTCTTCTTGGATCGTTCTCGGAATAAGGAAACACTCCTTGGACCATGATTTACCATTTTCTCCTTTGGCCATCATGAACTTCGAAGCCGCCTATCTTTGGATTCAATCTCCTTCTACCACACATTGATATTTTTGGCCTTCGTCTACTACCATTCAAATGTGAATAGCCTTTAAATCTTCTACCGTTAAAAGCAAACAACCTTTGCAAGAATGTAAGGTAACAAATAGCATTCACGAGCGACCTACTAGAGGTACTCATAATGAAGACCAAGAAGCCCGTGAACACAATATGTCAAGAATCACTAATTAAGTATACAAAACCAAACACATGATTTAGAACAGAAAACCAAACATGGTTATCTAAACCCTTGTCTTGTAAAATCAACTAATATCGCCAAACTGCTAACCAAAAGTAACTAAAAACTATGTTCAATACATTGGTTAAAGCATGCGAATGGTGAAGATCAGGTGACGACCTCCCATGGTTTGCGATGACTTGCAAGACAAAGCCCCAGAGTATTCCGGGTGAAATATTCTCAGATGGTAAAGTCAACCGCCAGAATAAATTAGTAAATGAATAGAATAAAATGTAATAATGGACATATCTTGCTATATGTACTCTAATAACCTTATGGTTTACATTCGATCAGAATACTCTCTAATCTAATTGGACCAGGTAGGTCCAATTGCTAATTTTATTATGACTGCTCATTATTTTGATTGGTGCTAACGGACCATGGGCCACTAGAAACTATGTATCTTCAGAACGCTTTAGCAAACGACCATAATTACATAAATGAGTGGGTTGCCTTGAATTTTAGATTTGTCAAAAACTAAAAACACTACATCTTCAATTTTCAACATAATTTTTCTTAATTACAGTATAATTTCTTCTAGAGGAAGACCGTGGAAATGAACACAACTTTCTTCTTGACTTTGATTCGAATGCGTTTACCAGCTACGCGTATTTGATCTTCATTTAGTTTTGAAATATATATAATTGTATTTCATAAAAAAAATTTAAATATATTAAATTTCAAGTTTGGAAATTTATGTCTAGGACCAAATCTTGTGCGAGACCGTCTCACAGTAAAGTCGGAGTTCAAATGTAATACATAAAAGATTAGAATAGAGATGGGGTATTATTTGTAATTTTTAAAAGTTTCTAATTTTTGTGGGGGCTTTATTGCAAATGCACAACTTTAATAGACTAAACTGCAAATTAAAATTTAACATAATAGCAAAATCATGTTATCCCTAACCACCCCCTCTCCGTGCACACCAATCCCGCACCACCATCCACAACCGTCCCTAGCTCCACAACCGGCCACCGCCCCAACCCACCACCTCCATGAAGACATCAGATCCGTCGTCATCTATTCAGTTGGCATCACTCTCAATTCCACCAGTCGGTAGATCTCCCATCAGTCTGTAGATCTCCCAACCTCGCCGGCTTATCTCACCTTTAGCCAACCCCGGTCTCTGGTCGGTGCTCACTGCTTAGTCCTCAACTTTGCGTCTCTAACGGTCGATTGCGGTGATTGCGAGGCTAAAAAATGTATAGTTGGGGAAGAAATCAGATGCTACATAGCTAGGGTTTTCTCAGCAAGGTCTTTCAACAGTTGTTTAGTCGATTTGTTTATTGTTTACAACTTTCAAGTTTATATTTGAGATGCTACTTATTATTGGCTGAATTGATGTTACAATCTGCAAATGTGGGCAAAATTATTTTATAATTGGTATGGCTATGTTCTATGTTTCAAACTTTAGTGTGTTATTTGATGTTTCAAACTTTGGTGTGTTGGCATGTTATTATTTTTAGCTTTTGTTATGTTTCTTAATATTATTTGATGTTTCAAATCATATATCAATATTATTTGATGTTTTAAGGTTTTAAGTTGATATTTTGTGATTTGTAGATGACGTTATAAGTTTGAGAGTAGGTCTCCTGACAGGCGAACTGTCCATAAACTTATGGACAAGGAGGTTTTTTTTGCAAATAATGGAAAGTTAAACAAAAAAACACGCAAAACAGAAACACAAATTTTACGCAATGAAATATTCACAAAAACACAGTTTCTCACAAAAACATACACTACTCTCTGGTCTTCTCCGAAAATCTCTCAACAGAAATCGAATCTTCCTCGGCTTTCCGAGCCTTTTATCAACCTTATATGTTAAACGCTTAAGAAAATCCCTCTTCTTCGTGAATGACCCCAATTTGCCACAATCTACTTAGTTGTAGTTAGTAAGCATTGAGGGATTATAAATTTATCTTTGAGAGGTACGGTGACGACCTTCCAAATTTCGGCGCTGTTTCCGGGGAAGAAATGTTTATTTTTAAGTGTTTGGGCATATTTGGTTCCATATTAACTAGTTTTTTTATTTTCCAATCCTTTGTGGTTGTTTTTTTGGAGTAGGTATTGCTTGAGTTCTTGTTGAATTTTGGTCGAGAATCCTTGCAATATAATTCCGGACTTTTGAAAAAGAGATTTTTTTAAAAAAAATGGAACGTCTCAACTTAAGGGAACTCATGATGAGAAGAGCGGTTCAACAAGCAAGGTTTTGTAGGTATGTGTCATTCCAACCATCCTACCGAGTCTTTCTATATGTTGAGAGAGGAGCAATATAAGGAGGAAAGAACCCTTGGTTTTGGAAACCAAGGGTATTATGAAGAGTGTTACCAAGGGGTAGGAGATGTTGGTTGTCAAGGGCAAGAAACCCAAGAATGGTATCCATATCAAAAATTTTACAACCCAGAATGAAGTGGTATTCCGGATTAGTGGTATGAGAATGAGTCAAAAAATAAACAATACGAGCAAAATAGTTGGCCATCACCATCTTATACCATACCCCAAAACCAAGCCCAATAAGAAAGTTTAAGTTTGACACCTGAGAATGTCATGAATGCAATAACAAACTTGAACAACTTTACTAGTGAGGAACTGGACTCTCATCTCTCCTCTACTGTTAAGGCTATTGAGGGGCATGCATGGAGTATATTGGAACTGTTGGCCCGAATGGAAGCTCGTAATTCCAAAAATACACCATCCCAAGTCGAACTTGAGGATTCGGTGAGTGAGGTCACCATGGGAAATGAGTTTGAGTTTGAAAAGGAGGAGGAGTTGGTGGTTGAGGATAAAAAATGTAAGGAAGAGGTGATTGTGTTACATTCATTAGCATCATCACCCATATCCCTACCCCCACCTAGTGAACTAACTCCACCATTTTTGGAAGTTTTGAGGGAGATAAGAGAGGAGCCAAAAGACAACCCCAAGCCTCCTAACCACCCAATTCCCTTTAAACCATCTCTACCTCCACAAAACATCGTCTTGAAAATTTTGTACCCCCACCTCTATATTTTTGGATGCTCACGGTGAAGGGGTTCAAACGTTTTCCATATGGATAACATTAGGGTCGTGCCGATGACTTTAAAAATATGGAGCTTCTTGGGAGGTAACCCTAGGTTTTAAGTTAGGTTAGTGTTTTTCTTTTCTTGAAAAACAATCCTCCATCATGTCCTCAAACCCGTACCCAAAACCACAAGAATACAACCACCATTCCACCACCAAAAAACACTAGTAAAACACCCATCTAGGATTACTACTAGTTTTCTTTTGTGAGTGTTAACCGGGATTTGAATAGTTTTGGCTTCATAGTGGATGGATCAAAGTTGCATTTTGGGCAGATTTTGAGAACATGAAGGAGAAAACATTCATTGAGAAGTGAGCATTGCCATCACCAGGAAGGATCTCCAAGGTCCTAGTTGTGAGTATTTATTTTCTTTCTCCCCTATTTCTTTATCTTGTCCTTTTCACATTGAGGACAATGTGTATTTGAAGTGTGGGGAGGTAAGGAGAAATATATCTCATTGTATTGTATTGTAGTGTGCCTATGCTCCACTTTGATTTGTTTTGTTTGAAAAAAAATGAAAAATGAAAAAAAAATCCCGCTAAGTTAAAAACCCGAGAGGGCAACTTAGGTAAATGTGGGAGGCTTGGATAGGTCAAAAAACTTAAAGGTAAACCTATGCAAAAATGAGAGGCCAAATGGTGTGGAAAAAGGTGAGGGTGACATTGAAAAAGAAAAATGTGTGAAGCTAGGATAAAAACCCGAGAGGGCTCATAGACAAAATGAGAGAAAATGAGAGAAATTGAAAATTTTTATGCTTCTCTTGATTTGTCTATTGGGTGGCTTTTTTGGTAGAGTAAGTTAGCTTGGAATTATATGTATACCTCACTTTTGTTATGGTTTGTTGGTTGTTTAGATTATCTTAGGCTTTGTAATGTGAGATTGTGAGAGATTCTTATGTCTTGGGAGTTAGGGTAGTCCAGGAATATGATGTTGGATGTTTTAGGAAAACTTTTACATACTAGTTTACGCTTTGATCTTTGCTTGTTCTTGTTTACTCAAGGACGAGTAAGGTTTAAGTGTGAGGAGATTTGATGAGACGTCAAATTCATATATTTTCCAAGAAATTTAACAAATCTTTCATCTATTGTAGCGACCCAAAGACCGACCGGCCGGTGAAGAAGGCCGGGCGCACAGCTTGGGCGTTTAACAGCGTGCCAGTGCATCCCAAACCATGAAGGAAAACATCCCATAGTTCTCCATTGTGTGCTTTTCGCCTGAGCCCGTGCACCTGCGCAGTCAAACACCCTAGTGCCAGCAGGCAAGCACCCTCGCGCCACCGACCTAGTCGTGCACACCCCGCACGCACGCTATCCATAGTCAGCTGCGTTTTGACCTTTCGTTTTACCAAATTGGGCTATAAATAGCCCCTTTTCTTCCCCATTTGCAAAAACCCGACTTTGGGGCTCTAAAACCCTAGTTTTCCCCCTTTTCTTCCATTTTCTCCTTCATTCTTTGTAGATTTGTGTCCCATGTTATGGGGTTTGACTATGTAGCTTAGTTTTGTACTTGGGAGAAATTGATTGAAGCTTCCACACCTATGTAGTAAGTATCTCTATTTCACTATTTCTTGAAACTTTTGTTGTTTAGCATTCATGTGTTTTAATGCTATGCCTTCGGTAGAAGGCTTGTTGTTTTCAAATCTATGGTTCTTCGTGTATAATTCCATTGATGAAATACCTTTATTGTGTGGTTTTCCAAAAGTGATTATCAATGAAGTTTGCAAATGGTCATTGTTTGTCTTTGTGAATTACTCTTAAGGAGAAATGAATGTTGATCTTCAATTGGGAAGTGATAGCATTCCCCATAGGCAACAAATGTGATAGAATGAGTGAATGGTCCAATGATCTACATGAGGTTTGAAAGTGGATATACATTGCCGCCAAGGCTTTGTCTTTTGTAGTTTCAAACCTCTTTTCTTAGTTTGTTTGATGATTAGCATAGTTACTTGACTTTGCTAGTTATCTTGTCTTTTAAATTTTATAACATAGGACCAAAACCAAAAAACCCACCCCTCCCCCCTTTTACTTGCTTTTATATATTTAAATATTTCTACTTCTAGCCTAATATCAACCTTATATGTTAAACACTTAAGAAAATTCCCCTTCTTCATGGATGACCCCAATTTTCCACTATCTACTCAGTTTTAATTAGTAAGCATTTAGAGATTATAAATTTAACTTTTAGAGGTACGACGACAACCTCCCAAATTTTGGTGCCATATCCGGGGAAGAGACGTTTATTTTTAAGTGTTTGGGCATATTTGGTTGCATATTAGCTAGTGTTTTTTTTATTTTCCACTCCTTTGTGGTTGTTTTTTTTGGAGTAGGTAATGCATGAGTTCTTGGTGGATTTTTATCGATAATCCTTGCAATATGATTCTGGACTTTTGAAAAAGAGAAAAATTCTAAAAAATTGAACGTCTCACCTTAAGGGAACTCATGATGAGAAGAGAGGTTCAACAAGCAAGGTTTTGTAGGATGTGTCATTCCAACCATCCTACCAAGTCTTGCTATATGTTGAGAGATGAGGACTATGAGGAGGAAAGAACCCTTGGTTTCCAAAACTAAGGGCTATTGTGAAGAGTGTTACCAAGGGGTAGGAGATATTGGTTGTCAAGGGCAAGAAACCCAAGAATGATATCCATACTACAATCCTTACAACCCGGAATGGAGTGGTATTCCGGATTGGTGGTATGAGAATGAGTCGAAAAACCAACAATACAAGAAAAATAGTTGGCCATTACCATCTTATACTATACCCCAAAACCAAACCCAACAAGGAAGTTCAAGTTTGACACGTGAGGAACTCACGAATGCAATAGCAAACTCGAACAACTTTACTAGTGAGGAACTGGACACTCGGCTCTCCTATAGTGTTGAGGCTATTAAGGGGCATGCAAGGATTATATTGGAAGCGTTGGCCCGAATGGAAGCTCGTGTTTGCAAAATATACACCATCCTAAGTTGAACTCAAGGATTCAGTGAGTGAGGTCACCATGGGAAATGAGTTTGAGTTTGAAGGGGTTGAGGAGTTGGCTGTTGAGGATGAAAAAATGGAGAAAGAGGTGATTGGGATACATTCATTAGCATTGTCACTCCTACCCCCACCTAGTGAACTGACTCCACCATTTTTGGAAGTTTTGAGGGAGATAAGAGAGGTGCCAAAAGACAATCTCAAGCCTCCTAACCAACCAACTCCCTTTATACCATCTCCACCTCCACAAAACTTTCCTCTTGAAAATTTTGTACCCCCACCTCTCTATTTTTGGATGCTCATGGTGAAGGGGTTCAAACCTTCACCATTTGGATAACATTAGGGTTGTGCTGAAGACCTTAAAAAGATGGAGCTTCTTGGGAGGCAACCCAAGGTTTTAAGTTAGGTTAGTGTTTTTCTTTTCCTGAAAAAAAATCCCCCACCATGTCCTCAAATCCTTACCCAAAACCACAATAATACCACCACAATCCACCACCAAAAACCACTAGTAAAACTAGCATCTAGGAGTAGTACTAATTGTTGTCTTTTGTGAGTGTTGATCGGGATTTGCATAGTTGTGGCTTCGTAATGGATGGATCAAAGTTGCATGTTGGGCGGAGTTTGAGAACATGGAGAAGAGAACATTCATTGAGAAGTGAGCATTTTCATCATCGGGAATGACCTCCAAGGTCCTAGTTGTGAGTATTTCTTTTCTTTCTCCCTTATTTCTTTATCTTGTCCTTTTCACATTGAGGACAATGTATGTTTCAGAGGTGGGGAGATAAAGAGAAATATATCTCATTATATTGTATTGTAGTGTGCATATGCTCCACTTTGATTTTTTTTTTTTAAATGGAAAAAAAATTCCCGCTAAGTTGAAAACCCGAGAGGGCAACTTAGGAAAAAGTGGGAGGCTCAGATAAGTCAAAAATCTGAAAGGGCAACCTATGCGAAAATGAGAGGCCAAATGGTGTGGAAAAAAGGTGAGGGTGACATTGAAAAAGAAAAATGTGTGAAGTTAGGATAAAAACCCGAGAGGGCTCCTAGGTAAAATTAGAGAAAATGAGAGAAATTGAAAAAAAAATTATGCTTCTCTTGATTTGTCTATTAGGTGGATTTTTCGGTAGAGTAAGTTAGCTTGGAATTATATGTATACCTCACTTTTGTTATGGTTTGTGGGTTTTTTAAATTATATTAGGCTTTGGAATGTAAGAGTGTGAGCCCACGCGCCAACGCGGTTAAGCACTCTGGTGCTAGTAGACAAGCACCCTCACACCACCGACCCTAGTGCCCAGCCATCTTGCGACACCGACCCAGCCGTGTGCGCCCTGCACGCCCAACACACGCTCTGTGTCGACTGCAGCATTTTAACCTTCATTTTTACCAACTTGGGCTATAAATAGCCCCTTTTTTTCCCCATTTGCAAAAGCTTGACTTTGGGGCTCCAAAGCCCTAGTTTTCCCCTTTTCTTCCATTTTCTTCTTCTTTCTTTTTAGAATTATGTTCTATGTTATGGGTTTTGACTACCTAGCTTAGTTTTGTACTTGGGAGCAATTGATTGAAGCTTCCACACCTATGTAATAAGAACCTCTATTTCACTATTTCTTGAAGCTTTTGTTATTTAGCATTCATGTGTTTTAATGTGATGTTTTACTTCATTTATATCATGGGTTGTTTAAGAATAGAAAGTGTTTGTATGATTGAAGTTGAAGGGTGTTAGGAAAGTTGTAAATTTCTCAACTCATCTGGCATGAAAATCCAAGAAAATGGACTTATAACTTCTAGTGTATCATGTGTTGTGATTATTGCTAGATAAGTATGTTAATGTGGATTTTTCTCATATTTATCCTATAGATGCAAAGAAAGGTTGAACCTTGAATGTGGGTTGTTCTAGGTTTAGATTCATGAATGCTATGTTTGGTTAAATGGCCATGCTTTCGGTAGAAGGCTTGTTGTTATCAAATCTATGGTTCTTCGTGTATAATGCCATTGATGAAATACCTTTATGGCGTGGTTTGCCTAAAGTGATTATCAATGAGGTTTGCAAATGGCCGTTGTTTGTCTTTGTGAATTACTCTTAAGAAGAAATGAATGTTGATCTTTAATTTGGAAGTGTAGAATTCCCCATAGAATGTGATAGAATGAATGAATGGTTCAATGATCTACATGAGGTTTGGAAGCGGATATCAATTGCCCCCAAGGCTTTGTCCTTTGTATTTTTAAACCCAGCATAGTTACTTAACTTTGCTAATTATCTTGTCTTTTAAATTTCATAATTAGGACCAAAACCAACCAAATCCCCCTTTTATTTGCTTTTCTGCCTCTGATTAAACTCTCCCCAAAGCCTAAAATTTGGAAAATTGCATGGGAGAGGCCCAAATCTGGCTTTAAGTTAAATATGGATGCTGCATGGTGCTGTAACACCAATATGTGTGGGATTGGACTGATTATTCGGGATAGTAGAGGTGCCTTTAAGGAGGCTTATACTTTATATACTACTGCTATCTCCCTCTTGGAAGCTGAATTGAAAGCAATTAAGTTTGCAATCCAATTTTCTACTCATTTGACTTCTCCTGTATGTATGGAATCTGACTGCCTTAGAGTAGTACTCTTTGCTAATGATCCACATAGATCTCCCTGGAAACTGTTCTGCTTATCTGATGAGATTCATCATTCTTTGGGGGATATTCAACTTATGCACATTTACAGACAGGCAAATCAGGTGGCTCATACTCTTGCAAAAAATTGTTTGTAAAAAAAGTGCAATTCATCCTTTCACAGAATCTCTGTGCTCCCTAACTTAGTCCAGGGACTAGTTAGACTAGACCAAATTAGTACACCTTCATTACGGATTGCTACCTAGATCGGATGCTACTGATTACTACTTTTCTCATGCAGGATATGGATCTGTCAACCCTGTTACACTGATATATTGTCTCTGCTGAGTTTAGGAAGTGCTCTTGCTGCTCTTTACATCAGTCGGGATGCTGCTTACGATAGAATCTGATGCATCCTGAGCAGAGATGGACGATGGATACAATTTGGATACTCTGCTGCTGGCTGACTGGATGCTGCTTTAGGAGGGCATCTGCAAGCCTGGATTTCGGATTGTTCCATAATTTGGTGCACTATTCTATACATAATCCTAATTCCAGGATGATATCACATTTGCAAATAGTTATGGTTCTCGGTCTGTATTCCTGGTTAGTAGAGGATACGCTTCTTACCTATGTGGAGAGGATTTGGACTGCCTTGTGTTTCTTTAATAAGATTCACTAATAAGTTTGATCATCTCCATCATAGACTAAGAGCTTTTGGAATCCTCTAACGATTTGCCGGTTGTATCTTCATTCTTTTGGAAGCAACAAGTGTTGCTTCAAGAACATAGTGCTCACCATTGTATATATCAACTTAGCTACGGCTTCTTTTCATTGTCCTTTTAATTTTGTCTATTTTATGGCTTGGGAAGGCCTAATATAATTTCCCCCATCTAAGGATGGTTTAATTTTAAAAAAAATTAAATATATCTAGTTCTCGCCTAATATCAACCTTATATGTTTAAATACTTAAGAAAATCCCTTTTCCTCGTGGACGGCCTCATAAGCATTTAGGGCTTATAAATTTAACTTTGAGAGGAACAATGATGACCTCCCAGCTGTTGTGGTTGGATGTTGTTAAGGTGTTCGATGGTCATTGTGGGGAAAAGTTTCCTCTGAAGGTGATGCTGTTCTGCACTAGTAATTATTTTCCAGCATATGGAAATATTTTGCGTTATGTTGTTAAGGATCACATGGCATGTCCTGTGTGTGAGGAAACAAGTGATTTAACACAGCTGAAAAATGGTTGAAAGACTATCTATCTCAGTCATAGGAAATTTCTCCCAGCGAAGCACAAGTTACGCGGGAAGAGAGAGAAGGAAGGCACCAAGGATGTTTAGTGGGTTTTCCATCCACAACAACGTGAATAAACTCAATGTTTTTCTAGGATAGAAGATATCAAAAGTGGCCACCTTAAAGGACGGACCTTCGAAGAAAAGATCGATATTCTTTGATTTTCCGTATTGGGAGACTTTGGAGGTTTGCCATTGTTTGGATGTGATGCATATAGATAAAAATGTGTGTGAGAGTTTAATTGGTACTCTAACAAACATTCTGGGTAAGACAAATGATAGCTTGAATGCATGGAACAACCTAGTTGAGCTTGGTATAAAAGTTGATTTAGCTCCTGAGGTAAAAGGTAAACGGCTATACCTACCACCAGCTCCTTACAATCTTTCTATCACCAAGAGAAGGTTGGTCTTTGAGTGCATTGTATGAGTCAAGGTACCATCTGGCTACTCTTCTAATGTAAGTTAGTTTGTGAATGATGAATTGCATCTTCATGAGCTGAAATCCCATGATTGTCACGTGTTGATGCAACAAATCTTGGTCGTGGCTATCTGTGGCGTCCTGGAGGAAGAGGTGAGATTATGCATCATACACATGTGTTTCTTTTTCAAATCCATTTTCCATAAGAATATTATCAGAAAATAGCTAGATGAGTTGGAGCGCGATGGGATACATGTGCTTTGTTTGTTTGAGAAGTATTTTCCCCTGGAATTCTTTGACATTATGGTCTATCTTGTAGTCTATGTTTTCAGGGAAATTAGAATGTGTGGTCTCATTGGGATGCATTGGATGTACCAGTTTGCGTGTCACACGGGGGTCTTCAAGGGTTATGTGTACAATCAATGATGACTCGATGCTAGCATTGTCCAAAGGTAAGTCACGGAGGAGATAATTGAGTATTTCACTACAAATTTGCAAGGGAAAATGGTAGTTGGAGTTCCCCAGCATGTCCACAACGGAAGGAAGAAAGGTATCCCACGTTCAAAGGATACGATATACACACCATCTAATGTTGAGTTGGTGAAAGTCCATATTTATGTTTTGCATAACAGTAGTGAGACTGTTATTTATGTTGATGAGCACATTTTAATGTTGGAAGAACTCTATCCCAAATGACCGTCGAACCAGAGTCAACTTGAGAATTCTAAAATGTTTGTTGATTGGTTTTATAATCATTGTAATGTGGAGGGGATTCCGGTTAAATTTTGTGCGTTTGCAAGGACAATGGGTTGCACGGTTAAGAGATACCAGGGCTATGATATCAATGGATACAGTTTTTTGACTGTTTCAAGGATAGCAAAAGCATAACTCAAAATAGCAGGGTTTTTTTGGAAGCTGAATCCATGTGGCAGTCGAGCAAGAGAGATAAAAAACCAACCGTTGTCATAATGGTATTTTATAGGCGAGGATATTTGGGAGTTGGATTATGTGAAGTTTGAAGTGGTATTGTTTAAGTGATTTTGGGTTGAAAATTGTGTTGGGGTACGTACCGAGATGCCCATGAGTTTTACGCTAGTTGACTTGAATCGTGTGGGATCTGAGAATGACAAGTTCATCTAGCGGCTCAAGCTCGCCAGATGTTTTACATCAGAGACCCAAGCAATGAGAAGTGGCATGCTGTACTCCACGGTAAGAAGTACTTTTTTAAGATGAAATTGGAATTCATGTCAATCCAATATTGCAAAGTTTTTTGTCTTCTTTCCTTGGAGAACATTGGTGGACCATTTGTAATCAGGCGATCACATGGGGATGGACTGTGGGTGGACGCGAATGGAAATATTGTGGGTCGTGATGTTGTCTTGAAGAGGAAGAGATAGGACGTTCCATTTGTATTTTGATGACTTTTGCACCCTATAGGACCATTTTGTTTGGCCTAAAGAATATTTTTAGTGGAATTACGTACCTATGTTTGAAAATTTTAGGTTCCTCAACTAATTTATCAAAAAGAAAAATGTATGGTTATTAATAGCACCGGAAAAAACTTATAATACTTGTGCTATTGATTTAGGAATATGCTCTGTTTTTAGGTAGAGTACATGAAAACAGAGTTTGAGCATCGGTTTTTATGCACCGGATAATGTACCGGTGCTTAATAGTTAGACAGAATAAATAAAATGATGTTTAAGCAGCTACGTAGGGCTGCTTTAATAACAAGAACTAGTATGAGGTTGTTTTTTAGAACCTTTTTTTGTACATGTGCTCAATCCTTATTTAGAAAACATATGAGTTGCTCTATGTTTCATATTAAATTGCTATTCAAGTAGCTGCGTAAGGCTGCCTTCATATGGAGCACTAGTATTTTATGTTTTTAAAGCACCGGTATTTTACCGGTGCTCAACACTTAGTCATAAATATCATAAGTTGCTCTTTGGTCCCATTCTAAATAAGAAAAATACATGCCCCGGCAGCTGCATGGGGCTGCGTTTATTTTATAGCATTGGTATGTTCAAGTACCGATGCTAACAAAATCTGCTATAATCAAACTTCTCGGTCGTTATTTGACCAAAATTTCATAACCCCCATGTTCACATCTCCTTAGAGCAAACCCTACATTCTTCCTTAAAGGTGACAGAGCTTCAAAAAGGTACTATTCTCTCACTCAAAAGACTGCGGTGAAGTGGAAATCTATTACTTCTGTGAATGAATCCTTATTTTATCAAAGTTTCAAATCAAGATTGTGGAAATTCCAAAAACATGATCATTTGGGATTGTTATATGTGCACCTTGTTTCACAATTACTTGTGTTTTATAATCAACAGGATGCTATCCTTGTTGTTTATGTACAAATGTACAACGCCGTAATTACATTAATGTTGAACTTGTGGTAAATTGTCAATGCAAACAAGGTGTTTAATGAAATGCCTCTATGACAATGTACCAGATGGCCCCCAAATCCAAAACAAAGAAGCCTAGGAAAGAAGGGTGTTCTTCACCCTCAAAAGGCTCGTACCTGAGGGTGGCGGAGGATAGATTTGTGTCCGACGAGGCAAGATCACTGGCCCAGAGTTACAAAACAAGGAAACATTATCTGGAATGTGGAACTGAAGCAAATCCACCCTTTCAAGACACTATTTGGAAATTGGGTTGGGAAAACCTTTGTGCTACACATCATGCGTTTAACTTGACCATCGTTGCCAAGTTCTACGTATCATGCGTTTAACTTGGGTCACCACACTCAAGAATGCAGTTGAAACTCTGTGGGTGGATTTCCAATTCAAGAGTAGATGGTGTGACCACATGGAAAAAGTAATGAGCTACTAGTTTCCTGAAGCTGTGAAGGCGATTGGTCCTTTTTTCATCATTTGATGGGGACATTGGAGCTGGCAGCGAGGAAGTGGAATCATTCTCTCATTATTATTCATAAAATGTCCTATTTAGAAATATCGTAACTTGACATTTACATTTACATTTGGTGTTGTACTAAGACTGTGATTGATAGACACATGGATAATGATAATTTCTATATTTATTTGGTTAGTTCTTAAAAATTAGGAGTAGTAAAAATTGTGGCGGTCTAACACAGCCGTACGCAGCTGCCTTACTAGTCTTTAGCACCGGTACATTACCTTAAAGGCACCGGTATGGAAGATTTGAGCACCATCTTATCACTAAATTTAAGATAACGCCATCTTCTATTAACGTAAAAATAATAAAATATTTTTCACATAAAAGAACCATACCAAGATTTACATGTTTTGGAGTTGTAGGAACACTTCAAACAACAATTGGGGTCATTTTGTAATTTTTTGAGACTATTCCCATCTCGTAAAAGACATCCTTCCGTTCAATCAGATAGTTCCAATTTGCAAAAGTGCATTTCCCCAACATTGAATTTTGTTTCCTCATTGCCAATTTTGTATTTCGACAATTCCAATTTTCTTGGAGGGACTAAAGTGCAAAAAGCAAAAAGTTTGCTCGTAACTCCAAATTCAAATCCGCTCAAACATTATCATACATTTACACTCCCTGATGTGTTCTACAATCAAAAATCTAATTCTATGTCACTAAAAGGATAGTAACAAGTCTTTTTAAAAGTTCCTGAATTCTCAAAGTTAACATTAGCTAAACACCTCTTTCTAAGTTTACAACATACACTAGCGCTTTTAATTATGTGCCAGCAATGTAACAATTATTTTAATCATTCATTTTTATCCAATGAAATGAAATATCATGGGTGTACGTGGGTAAGTTAGCGTAATTTGGGAATTTAGTTAGAGGGCCTTCTTTGCAAACAAATTAAAATTCACCCTCGGGACTACAATCGATTAAAATTAATCTTCTGTTCCTATTCCCAGGTATGTCATAAACCTAATTGATACTCATCAACGAGGACTACGTGGTCATAAATGTTTCAAAACATCTTTGGGCGCCAATGTAATTTTACTAAAGTATATAATCCATTGTTGCTGGAATGATTTTTTTTTTAATTAAACCATCCATAGATGGGGGAAATTATATTTGGCCTTCCCAAGCCAAGAAATAAACAAATATTAAAAGGAAGCCGAAGCTAAGTTCTAATATACAATGTCGAGCAGTAGGCTCATGAAGCAACATTTGTTGCATCCAAAAAATGAAAGAAACCCGGAAGATCGATAGAGGATTACAAAAGCTCCTAATCTATAGTAGAGATGTTCAAACTTATTAGTGGATCTGGTTAAAGAAACACAAGGCAGTCTGAAACATTCTACATAGGTTAGAATCATATCCTCTACTAACCGAGAGTGATGTGATAACGCTAAGCCAATTGCAACTTTGATAGCCATCCAAGAGTGAGTTGTATGTTGCTCCCACCATGTGAGACTATCCAAATAGTGAAATCACCATGATCAATTTACTCCTACAGATGAGTGTCAGGCAGTATGGAGGAACCCGAGACCAATTGAGCATGAGCCATCATCATGTATGTTCCATCATGAGCCAGAGCCACAGTAACAGCTTCCGTGCACTCAATCCATGTGTATTCGATGAGGGACAGGTGAGGCATCCAATGGATCAGGAACTCATCAGGAATCCCCCATCCTAATAGAGTGAACCTGCATAGAGAGAGTAGAATTCAGTAGCATCCGAACTAATTCACCATCCTTAACGACGGAGTACCAATTTGATCAAGTCTAATAAGTCCCTAGACTGAGTTAGAGAGCTCAGAGAAACTGAGAAAAATAGAATTAGACCTATTTTTTAGACTGTTTTTTACAAGGGTATGTGCAACAAGATTTGCCTGTCTATAAATGTGAACTAATTTAAAAGCACCCATAGATTGGTGAATCTCATCAGATAAGGTGAACAATTTCCAGTGAGCCCTACTAGGATCATTCACAAAAAGTACAGCACTAAGACAATCAGATTCAATAAGAACAGGTGAGGAGCAATCAATAGATTCCTAAATAGCAAACTTAATTGCCTTTAGTTCTGCTTCCAGAGGGGATGAAGCTCTATCATATACAGTGAAGGCCCCTTTGAGACTACCTCTACTGTCCCTAATTATCATTCCAATCCCACACATATTAGTATAGCAGCACCATGAAGCATCTACATTAATCTTAAAACCTGAGCAAGGCCTCTCCCATGCAATTTTAAGAATTTTTGGCTTTGGAGGCAGTTTGATCAAAGGCAGGAAAGAGTGTTGAGCAATACTGAAGTCAATAGTAGATCTAATGAAAACCGGTTTAGAACAAAATGAGTAAAAAATCTGATCCCTAATTTGATGAAGAACTAGTACTGTAGAAGGCTTTATAGAATCAAATAGGAATTTATTCCTCATCTTCCACAAGTTCCAACATGTAATTACAGCTGTTGTTCGGACCATAGTGGATTGTAATGAACTTAGGGTGGGAATAGTAATGTAGCAAGATAATCTCTCCCATATGGATGGGAAAAATCTATCCCTATTCCCATAAACTGATGAACTATTTTCCAGACATTCACAGCAAAGTCACAGGAATTAAAAAAATGGTCTAAGAGAATCTCAGATTTCTGAGGATGTTATCAAAAGGTAAAAATGAGTTTGTCATCTTCCACATGAAAACTAAATTTTTTTTCTCAATTCTATGATTCCAAAAATGTTGGACAGAGGCAATAGAACCTGGACTGTTGCTGAGCATAAGGTATGTCGATTTAAAAGAGAAATCACCATTGATGCCCGGTTTCCATATTAGCCTATCTTCCCTGTGTGGAGATAGTTTGGCTTCCTGCAAAAGAGAAGTGACTTCAGGTGGTGGGAAAGGACTAATTCTACTGATGAAATCAGTGTTGTTAGATATAAATGCAGAGACTGTACAGTCCTCAGCAATATCAACCAAGTTCTGTTCACAATGGTCAATAAGGGGACCTATATCTAGCCAGTTAGATCTCTAAAAGTTACATTCCCCTTTTCCTATAATGACTCTAGAGTTAGCTTCTGCCCATGTGTTAACAGAACATATCCTTTTCCAATTTGAAGAAGACCTATATGAGGGAGGGAGTGCTGCCACTAAATGAGTCCACAGAGCATCTGCTTTTTGGTATTTCCACCAAAGCTTAACTGAGCATGTTTTAATTATGGTGGATATTGATCTGAAACCTAAACCATTTTGATTAGTTGGTAAGCAAAGAGCAGTCCATTTTCTCCAACATCTTTTATGTTTCAACTCATTATCCCCCCAGAAAAAGTTACTCAGTTTTTTTTCTATGTGTTTTATGATCATTTTGTTCGGTTTCAAAACCGACCAAATGTGTTGAGGCAAAGAGTAGATGCAAGATTCAATCAGTATAATCTTACCCCCTGTAGAAATCCATTTATTTTTCCAATTACCAATCTTGCTGTCAATCTGCTCAAAAAGAGGTTGAAAATATATCTTTTTTGCTCTCCCAGTAAAAATAGGTACTCCCAGGTATGAAACTGGGAGAGTTCCAATTTTCATTCCCAAGATCCTTTTAATATGGTTAACCTTTTGAACCGAAGCATGCTTCCCTATAAAGATATCACTCTTATTATAATTAATTTTTTGACCAGTGATCTCTTCAAAGGTAGACAGGAATGCTTTCAATCTAATCAAAGTTAGGTTAGTTGCTTTAAAGAAAACAACAGTATCATCTGCATATGATAGATGAGAGATTCTAGGAGGATTACCTGGGAGGTCAAAATATGACAACTTACCACTGTTGAAAATGAATGCCAAGCTCCTAGAAAAAGCCTCAGATAAAATATTAAACAAGAAAAGAGATAAGGGATCACCCTGCTTAATTCCCCTAGTGGGTTGAAAAAATGCCACTGGCTTACCATTAATTAGAACAGAAAACCAGGCCTGGGACAAATTTTTCATGATGGAAAAAATAAACTTAGCATGAAATCCAAATTTAGCTAAGACATTATATAAAAAAGACCACCTAACTCTATCAAAAGCCTTTTTAAGGTCCAGTTTAACAATACAGTTTGGATCCCTTCATTTCCGATTCAGAAACCTAACCATCTCTTGTAAATATATAACATTATCAGATATGTCTCTCCCTTGTAGGAAGGCTGTTTGATTAGGGGAAATAATCTTAGGCATTAAAGACTTAAGTCTTTCCATAAGCGATTTAGAGCATATCTTATTTATCACATTAGAGAGACTTATTGGTCTGAAATCCTCAAAAGAGGTGGGGGTCTTTTTTTGGGGATTATTGTGATCCATGTACTGCTAATACCCCTAGGCATATTATTTGCAGAAAGAAAGTCCTGTACAGCCAACAGTAGATCATTTGCAATAATATTCCATGATTTTATGTAGAACTTAGCTGTGAAGCCATCAGGACCTGGGATACTCAGTTTGTTAAGACTTAGAACTATCCCTTTAAGCTTAGTTAATGAAACTGGTTTCAGTAGTTGTTCATTATCCTCCTGATTAATCAGTTTAGGGATGTGATTCAGAAAATGAGATAAGAAGAGAGAGCTGTCAGGGGAGCTATCCTCATTTAGAAGGTCCTAGTAAAAATTAATAGCTTCCATCTCAATATCATTTATATTGTCTAACCACTGGCCATTTCTGCTCTTAATTCTAGTGATCTTCAACCTATTATTTCTTTCCTTTACAGAGTTATGAAAGAAACTTGTGTTATTATCCCCTTCCTTTAGCCATTTAATCTTAGCTTTGTGTTTCCAGAAATTTTTTTGTTCAGCCAAAGCCCTAACTACCCTAGCCTTAGCCTCCCTAAGTTTAACCCTTTCAGTTTCAGAGTCAATCTGATCAGATATTAGCTCATGAGCCTGCATAGCCAGTTCAGCTTGCACTACATTATCTTGAATGTTGCCAAATTTTTCTTTTTTCCATATTTTTAGTTCCTTCTTAAGTCTAACAAGCTTAAGATAGAAAGAAAGCATTCCCGACTTATGTAGGGGAATCTCCCAACGCTGTTTGATTACCTCATAAAAATCCTTTCTTTTAAACCATGTGTTCAGAATCTAAATGGTCTAGGATTGGATGGAATATCAGTACCAACAGTTAACAACATAGGGTTGTGATCTGAACTAACCCTATTCAAAATCTGAACCGAGGATGCAGGATAAGATAGGGACCAAGAGGAAGTACATAAACCCCTGTCTAATCTTTTAACTGTAGGAGTTCGTAGTCTATTATTAGTCCAAGTAAACAAATTACCTACAGTGTTAATTTCCTCCAATGCAATTGCATTTATAAAATCATTAAAATCCCTCATGCTCCTAAGTTTGGGAGTAGAAGGACCTTTATACTCATTTATAGATGTAATTGTATTAAAGTCTCCTATGAATAGGGATTCAGAGTGAGTGCAGGACATGAGATTAGACCAAAGGGATTTCCTACCAGTTCTAGTTCTAAGTCCATAAATAAAAAATACATCCATAGTCTTGTGAAGATTAGTGCAATTCAGATTAACTGCAAGGAACTGTAAATTATCACATTTCACTGTTAAGATTAAGTTAGAGTTCCAAAAGATCCAAATCTGGCCATTATTTGCAGGGATGCAATTATCATAGTTCAACAGTTGTCTATATACATCGCATTGCATGTTATCATGTTTAGGCTCAATTAAACATATGAGGTCAAATTTGTGCATGTTGATCAGATTACGTAGTCTTAACATAGATGTGTCCATTCCCCTGATGTTCCATACCAGCATTTTTATCTTAACTGTTGTATTATTCATAGGGAAACATTACTCGAGCTTTTTGATCTAGTCATGATAGTATTTTTCTGTGAGAAAAACAACTCATTTCTCTGTTTATTAGATTTCCCTAGTAACTTATCCTTTTTCAGCCTGGCAGGATTAGAAACTGGAGAGCTAACCTTACTTACCTGATCAGCACCTTCATCCTGGTCAGAATATGGAGCTGCTAAAGTGTCCAGTGTATCAGGAAAGTCTGCATTGATTGTATTAGCATCATGGGTGACCCCTTCACTTGATAACTCTTCATCAGCAAGAGGTAGAAATCTGTTCTCTTTGTGTTTCTGCTGAGAGAAGATAAAGTTTTTTGCAGCAATGATAGAGTTGAAAGGTGAGAAAGACCTGCCACGTTTACTAGGCAAATCATCCTTAGCAAACACTGTCCTAAGGTTTGGAGGGGCAGAAAGCGAATGCCTAGGTAATTGTCTTGATGTACTGGAATTAGGGGAAGGCTTTTGTGATATAAATGAACTGGTCAAGACTTTACCAGGTTCAGGTGACTGGGAATGGAGGAGAACTTCTCCTTCCATTTGAGTAACCATAGGATGGAGCTCAGAAACATTCTCAGTAACAGTTTCCTGGATAGCGCCGGAGGTAGAAACCTCAGCCTCAGTTATTACTTCTTGGTTTTGGACACAGCGGGCCTCAGGGATCATTGGATCAATCCCTAGTAGGGTCTTGTCAGTTAAAATATCCCTTCTAGTTCCTTGTTCATTAACTGGGGTAGGTACCAACTGTTGCTTAGGGACATATTTGAATTTCTGAGCATGGAATGTTTTTTGTTTTTTTATCACTGAAACACCTGAACTCCCAGCTCTTGTGTTTCCATCCTGATTAAGATTTAAATTCATTCTACCATGATCTTCATGGCCTATTTGTTGAACTTCAGTTTGATCTATTAAGTTTATAGAGTTATGAGACACCTTTTCAAACCTCTGGGACTTTATTCTCTTAAGCTCAGGATGCAAATAGATACAGTATATATCCTCATGCCCTATACATTTACAGTGATAGCAATAAGGTGGAATATCCTCAAATTCTAACGGGAGTTTAACCACATTATATTCATTTCCATCTTCCTCAATTCCAACTCTGATGAATAACGGAATTTTTTTTTCAGGTCTATTTCTACGCACATTTTAACACACTATGGCCTTGAGAGAGCCGCAGTTGCAGCATCTACTTTTATAAAGTTTCCAATTTGGTTTCCCATGATTTCAAGCATAGCAGAGTTGTAGAAATATACAGGGACATGAGGTATAGAAACCCATACCGGAACAATAGATGATTCTGCCTCAGGGGAGAAGTCAGACGTCCATTTGAAAACCTTCTTTTGGGCGTGATTGAAACTCCATTGACCCTTCAGCCAAAACCTTTGGTAATCATCTTTCTCTTGAAAGCGAATAAGCACATGATGGAAGTCAATTGAGCCAATCTGGAATTTGCCCTTGAAGCCCACCGAGTTGAAAGAATCATTGAGCTGTGCCATAGATGGTTTGCCCCTGGCGAATTTGCCCACAAGAGCGTTTTGGTAGTGGGAGGCGAGGATGTCTGCGTCTTTGCGGCTTACCAAGCAAGCTATGTCTCCCTTATATTGTGTTTTGGGAACAATCTCTGGGTTCGAAGGGAGGGAGTCACGTAGAGGAGGAGGCCGGTTTGCTAGAGCCTGGAGGAAGGATTTGCCTCCTCCTCGGCCAGACAGAGGAGCTGCCATAGCGGCGGAGGTGAATCCGGTCAGTGACCGTTATCAGTTAGAATGAAGAGGAAGAAGGAGGAGAAAGTTAAAATGGCAGTCAGTGAATCGTTTTGGCTAAATCGCACTATAGTTTGCACAGAGCAATAGTAATAATCGCACAAAGCAATATCAAAAAAATACGTGCTATTATGCAGCATAATTGTTGTTGCTGGAATGGCAAATTTACATGTACACCATAACACTCATGGTTTTGAAATGTGAATTAAACATAAATTTGGTAAATTAAAAAAAACAACTAATCCTAAAAAGGTTGGGGGTAGAAAACCAAATAAATGAAAGTTTGTAGGAATTGTTAGAACCGGTATGTTTCTTACCGGTGCTCAAGTTTTTACGGGAAATACAAATAATTTGAAATTTCAAACTGGCTAGGTGGGAAATTTGAATTTTTTGAGCATTGGTGCAAGGATTTTTAGGCACCGGTTTGATATACTGGTGCTCAACACTTAGAAAAAGTACAAGTTATTTCCCTTCTCTCCAACATGTAAGAATTAAAATAATGGATATGAGCACCAGTATGCTCAACTGGTGCTCAATAATTAGAATATTTCTACTCAAATTGCGTACATATCGGTCTTTGTCTAGTTCAAAGAATAAAACAATTAGGCAAAGTAGTGGCGCGTAGCTGCATTTTTAAGCTATAACATCGGTTTTATGTACCAGTGCTCAAGACTTAGAATATTTCTACTTCAACTTGCTCTCTGCCCAAATGTGAATTTTATAAAATAAATATATAGCAGCTCCACAAAGCTGCATTTACTGATTATAGGCACCGGTATTGGATTGGTACCGGTGCTACCAGATAACATATACAAGGCGGACGCTTCCACTCCCACTCTTACACCATCTCTCTTGCCACTCCATTTTTAAGCCACACCACCACCACTCGTCAGGCAACTCGACCAACACCCCCACCACCACCAGCCATAAATCTCCACCATCGGTTGACCACACCAGCCATCACTCCCCACTACCGCCGCTCTTTTGGCTTTGATTCCTCCACACCTCCATTGACTGTTCCTCCGCAACCTCCCCCGCCTTGTTGGTCTGCCACCTCCAACGGTAAATCAAGGTTAGTTACCATGGTTATGAAGTTAAGGCCTTTTGTATCGATTGTTATGTTAAATGTGATATGGATGTGTATTTTGGATTGTTGACAATGTCGTTGAGAATGTTGTTGTGTACCCAAACAATCTAATGTTATTGATATGTTTGAACAGTTTAGTTGTGTCTGTTTAGATGTGATTTTTCTTTGCAATTCCTAGTTCAACAATTATATTTGTATTTTCTATGTTTGATTAGTTGAGTTGTGGTTGATGAGTTGTGGTAATTGAGTTGTGACTTCCATTTGTGATTCCCCTTTTGACAATTAGATTGTGTTAATGGAATGCCTGAATTGTTGGAGTTCTGGTTGTTGAGATGTGACTGAGATTGTGATTGTTGGCTCGACACTTACATTGTGAATGTGAAAAATGATTGTGAGGTTTGAATGGTTGAGTAGTGGTTGATGAGTTGTAATTGTACTTTGTGATTCCCAATTCAACACTTATATTCTAATTGTCAATTGTGATTGGGATGTTTGATTCGTTCTGTTGAGTTGTGATTCTGAATTGGATATCGCCAACTATGGTTACTCTTTTTTGAATATTGGTTTACGATTCTTTCTTTATAACATTGAATCTCTAACATTCAATTTCATTGGCCTGCATTAGATGCCTCCTAAGGGTAACAAAATGGCTACAAGAGGGAGGAAGAGAAAGAGGGGATATGCCGTAGTGGGAAAGGTTGTGGACGAAAAAAACACAACCACGCCACCCCCCTTGGACCGTTCCACTACTATTACAGACCAAGGAGCCTGATTCCACAGTTAAAGAGCATCCCCATAATGAATAGCCTTAGCCTCCACTGTTGATGAAGAGTCTCCATCCACCAAACCGAAGACCTCCAATGAGGACGAGACAGATGATGTTTCCAAGGCAGTGGGAGGGGGGAAGCATAGAAAAGCCTTTGATAGGTTTGAAATAAAATATTGGTGCAAGAAACGTGGTACAACCACATGCCAATCGGTAATGCTGGCCAAGGAGAATAATGTCTCGATCCCATGGCAGTTCAAACTTTCTTACATGTCCTGCACGAAGAATTGGACGGCGTGGACAACATACATACACTATGCATTCCAGCGGTGAATAAAGTTTGGGACACACATGCATTGAAAAAACATCCATGATGACACCAAGGAGGAGGCTGGGAAAGACATTTCGGTAAGAGAATTTCATAACTCATATATGTTGATGTTATTAAATTTGATTAAGAAGCTAAGATAAATTCCCTTTTTTTTGCATGAATACAAGCCAACATAAGTTTCTGTGCTAAATTTCCAATATGCAAGCAAGCTTCAGATTTGAGCAAAAGTTGACCGAATCACAACTTGAAAAGTTGAAACAGTATGTGTACGTTGCAGCTAAATGCCACTGTAACTTGAAATCAAAAGTGGCAAAGAAATTCAATCATCAAGTAGAAAAAACCAAGAAAAATTTACCATACTAACCTTGGGACAAGTACAAATGGATGGATGAAGAGGAGTGGTATAAGTTTGTGAAGATAAGAACAACACCTGAGTTTAAGGTAAACTTTATATCAACATTCAGCCAAAATCAACATGTGTGTCATTTTGGTTTAATTATAAATTTCATTGCTTCCTATGGATAGAAAATAAGTCAGACTAACAGCGAGCACTTAAAGGAAAAGTTTTACACACATCAGACTGGAAGGAGCAGACACCGAGTCACGCGAAAAAAAATAATCGAGAAAAAGAAGGAAGAGGAGCGAGTGAAACTGGCTGCTCAGGGGTTGACAGAGAAGGAGATCGAGATGATGTGTCCATTTTATGTGCATATTTTATTACTTTTTGGGGTAACTTTTGTGCTCCTTTTTTATCAAGATCTTGCGTTTTGCCCTAAAACTTAGGAGAGGTAAGAGCGACTTTACGCTATTTATCTTTCTCTTAGTGGATTTTGTGTGACAAAGGAAGAACATCAAGACGTGAAGATCAGAGACCATTAAAGATCACCTTTTAAAGAATTTGAAGATTTGAAGACTAGGTTTGAAGATTGAAGACAAAAAGAATCAAGGATTTGAAGGCAAGGCGGCACAAGGGTGAAAATAGGCAACTCGCCCGGGCAAGGCCATTTCCGCCCGGGTAAGGTCATTCCCGCCCGGGTGAGCCCATTCCCACCCGGGCGGGAGCCTACTACACTTTTGGGTTTTTCTTTTCTTTTCTTCCCTCTTGTACTATAAAAGAAATTTTTGGCCAACCACTTCATATCCTTATCATTTTGGCCGAATTTCCACTTCAAAGAACCCTAGGTTCTTCATCTTTTTCATCCTTTCTCTCTTTATTTCTCTATGAATTTGTTTATGGATGTTAGTATGACTTGTATTAGTTAATCTAGTTCTTGGGTGCAATTGACTAAGGCTTCCAAGCCCATGTCTTAAGAACAATTTGTAGCCTATTTGATACACTTACTATTATGCATTTATAGGGCATTGAATGTGTTTGTTAATGTCATTAATGTTCTTGAAAGCTTGATTATATGAAGTACTTGTATGATATGCTTGTTAGGGTTTGGGGAAATGGGTTGATTTCCCCTTTTCTTGATAGGAATCGAGGAGTATGATTTAGAGCTTTTGATTGTGTTGATGGATTGATAATTGCTAGATGAATATGATAATGTTGAACTCTTTGTCATGTTTGTTTCTTGTAGAAAATGAGAGAAGTCTATGAATGTCGATCGTTCTTTGCTAATCTTGTGTAAATGCATGAATTGGTAAAGTGCTTAGACACGGTGTAGTGTTTATAAGTGTTGCCAAGCTTGTTGATTCTTTATGCTCAATGTCATCAATAGGATACTTTTAGTCATGTTTTGACTAAGGGAGTCATTGGTGAGGTTTGACAAGAGACGTCGAATTCACTCTTGCAAACTACTATCCAAGAAGGATAGAAGTTCAATCTTCACAACAAGTAGTGAAAGTAGCAAATATGTTGCATGTTCAATGATGGATAAGAGGCTTAGAAGTGGAAGTCAATTGCTCCCAAGGTTAAGTTAATTATTGGTTTAATCACCTTTTAATTGCTGTTGCATACCTTGCATATTTAACTTGATTGATTAGTTAATTTGTCTTTAATTTCTTAACTTAAGACAAAAACCAACCAAGTTTTCCCCTTGTTTACATGCCTATATATATGTGGGTGTGTGTGTGTTTATATCTAGTATGTTTTCTCATATATATGTTTAAACATTTGGAAAGATCCCTCTTCTCGTGGACGACCCCGACTTTCCATTATCCACTTAATTTTAGATAGGATGCATTAGGTCTTATAAATATTAACTTTGAGAGATACGGCAATGACCTCCCAAATTTTTGCGCCGTTGTCGGGGAAGAGGCATTTATTTTTTAAGTGTTTGGGCATATTATGTGTGATTATGTGCTAATTGTAAATATTTGTTTGTTTGTTTTTGTTTTGATTACTTAGTTGAATTGCCATTTTTGCTTAGCTTGGAGACGTACTGTTCGCGTTCTTGGTATATGGTTTGTACGCAATCCTCATCACAAGAACCCCTACACCCGAGTTAGAGTTGAATTTGAGATGGGCTAGGAGGCTTTCTTTGGAAAGTGTGAATAAAGCCCCTCCTAGTGACCATTTTTTGGATACCTCTTCCCCTATGGAGCATTAACAAGAGCTTGACGATGAGCATCCGGGAGGAGGACCTCAACATCCTTCTCTCAAAGGGAGAGCTCTTCCTCTCCAAGGAAAAGAGATTCCTTTGGGGCAAGCATTGTTAAGAGACATCATGGACCCCAACCTCGATCAACAACCAATGTGCATTGAGTATCCTTTGGTTGGACCAAATGGGCATTTTGAGCTAAAAACCAGGTTCATAAACATGCTACCCATCTTCCTTGGTAGGCGAGGGGAGAATGCCAACAAACACCTCACCGAATTTCACTTTTTGTGTGGTGGTACGATCCCCCATGGAGTGGATGAAGACTTCTATAGGTTGAAGGCATTCTTGTTCACTCTAATGGATGGTACAAGAGATTGGCTCCACTACCTACCACCCAAGAGCATCAAGAGTTAGCTTGATATGAAAACAAAGTTTCTAGCCAAATACTTCTCGGCCTCGAGATCCATCGCCTTGAAAAAGGACATAAGTAACATCCTCTAATGAAATGAAGAATCTCTTCAAGAAAGTTCTCGCAAGTTGTCCTTACCGCGGTTATTCGGAGGATGATTTGGTCTATTACTTCTACAATGGTCTTCTTGATGAGGATCAAAGGTTGGTGAGGAGTTCTTGTGGAGGCACCCTTAGGAACAAGACATCATCTGAGGTTGTGCAATTGTATGAGGAACTAGTAGAAGAATCAAGGAACTTTAGTGCAAGGGCCAATTTGAGAAGAAGAAATCCAATGCCTGCAAGTGACTCTTCCAATAGTGGGAAGCTGGAAGACTAAGTCTCGGCCCTTGCATCTATGGTGAATTGTTGATGATGAAGCCTGGAAATACGCCACATGTTAAATCATGTGAAATTTGTTACTTGGCGTATCTTACAGACAATTGCCCTACATTGCAAGAGGACTATGTCGAGGAGGTGAGTGCCATGGGGTACCAAGGAAATCAAGGCTACCAAGGTAACCAAGGAAATCAAGGCTACCAAGGTAACCAAGGAAATCAAGGCTACCAAGGTTATAAAGGGTACCAAAACTGACCATACAATTTGGGAAATCGGGATAACCCAAACCTCTAGTATGGAAACCCCCAAGGAAGAAAAAACCCTCAACCGTATCAGCTTCCTCGATAACAATATAGTCCACCTCAACAACAATTTCAAAGGATCCAAGACAAACCCCAAGACCAATGGGAGAGCTCGAGTTAACAAAAGATGAGGTGGTGCAAGTCATTCACCGGTCGAGCATGTGCGTAGAGAAAGGTGAAAAATTCTAAGATGAAGCCAAGGCAAGCATCAAGAACTTGGAAACTCAAGTGAGCCAAATAGCTCAAGTGGTGAATCAGATGGAGGCCCGAGAAAAGGGCAAACATCCCTCCCAACTAGAGATCAACCCTCAACAAAATGTGAGTGCAATCTCATTGAGAAGCGGAAGTGAAGTGAAGGAGCCCCAAGAAAGGGTTGTTTTTTAGCGGATGGTTGAAAAAGAGGAAGACCTTGAAAAGAAGGCCGAGGAGTTGGCCAAAGAGAGAAAAAAAGAAGAAATTGAGGTGGAAACATTTGTGCCAAGACCAGGATCAAATCCCAAAACTTCATCCCCACCGCACAAGAAGTCAAGAGGGTGGAGATCTATATCTATGCGCTGGAACCTCCGTTTCTCGAGGCATTAAAGGATACGAGGACAAAGGAGGATACCATCAACATCTACAAAGTCTGTCATAGATGCGAGGTAAATATTCCACTCTTAAATGCTCTAAATCAAGTTCCTAGGTATGCTAAATTTCTTAAAGAATTGTGTACTGTCAATAGGAAACAACAATTGAAAAGTAAGAAAAAGGGGGTGAAGAGTGAATATGTCTCCGCCGTGTTTGATGATGAGATGCCGCCTATATGTGATGATCTGGGAAAGTTTACAATCCCTTGTGAGATAACAAGGCCACGTTAGACTTAGGTGCTTCAATCAATGTGATCCCATATTCCTTGTATGAAAGTCTAAATCTAGGCACTTTGCACAAAATTGGGGTTGTTAGTTGTTATCCAACTAGCCGATAACTCTAGCACATACCCGAAAAGTATTTTGAAGGATGTGTTAGTGAAAGTGGACTCTTTGACATTCCCCACGGACTTTTTTATTCTTGAAATGGGAGGTAACAGTAGTTCTAAACCTATTATTTTAGGAAAGCCGGTTCTAAAGACTTCAAGGACCATAATTGATGTGCATAAAGGAACATTGCCCATGGAATTTAATGGGCAGAAGGTAGAATTTGACACTAATAATTCTATTGATCATCCTAGTAGATACCATTCTTGCCCAGCTATTCATGTTATTGATGATAAAGAGCAAAATTATATTGAGCCCAAAGATGGTAGTTCCGTAAATGTTGCCATAGATGATGTTTTGAGTGATGCTTTGATTTCAAATGTTGTTATAAAGTTACAAGTTAGATTCTCACCGTGCATTGCCCGAGGTATTTTATAGTATAAAATTTAATTTAATTAACATTTAATATTTCCATCTCATATTTAAATTTAAAATAAAAACTAAATATAAAAAATTCCATCTAAGAATAACTATATGAGTTACAAATTGAAATATTCAATTTAGGTAGAATATATTAAATAATGCACCAAGTCTTGTTATAGCAAGTTTAAAGCTTAGGGAGGAATTATGATGCAATTATATATTATAATTGGGATAGGATTCATTTTAAAAGTTACAAATAAATTTGGAAAATGTGAAGTTTTGAGTTTTTTTTGCAGAAAGATCTCAACCTATAGTTTAGACTTCCTCACAGGAGACCATCTCTAAATAATGAATAAATTAACCTTTGTTATTTTCATAAAATTTCAAGAAATAACATATTAAAAGTATATGAAGTAAACTAAATATAAAAATAAACAATCAACTTGTAGATATATAAAATTTGCCTTCGAAAATACAAGTAATTACCGTAAAACAATGAAAATTCATGTCCACTACTAAGGAAAGATATTCTCGCAATTTCCTAACAAATCATACAAAGACTTGGGTGAGACCGTCTCACCTAAGCTTATGGTGAGACAAAGGTTCTATTAAATATTATATGAGTTACAAGGACTAATGTGCTATTATAATATATTATATTTTCTGATATCATTTTTTTTTTATCTCTAGAGAAACTGTTCCTCCCTCTTCCTCTCACCCGACGAAATTCTCTCAGTCCTAGCTTTCATTTTCATACAATTTTCCTTCCTCAATCAATGATTTTGCTGGTGAATTGTGTTGAATTTTGTTATTCCAGCATCCAGAAGGTAAATATGTAATTTTTCATTTGTTTTTCGAAGATTAGTGATTTGAATTTTTTCTGATGTTTCCTGCTCTAGCTTAGGTCAAGTGCCAAGCTGCCACGTGATCCTATCTTATCACCCCGCTCAAGGAAGGTTCTTCTCCAACAACTTTGAAGTCCAGTACACCAATTCAGTATTTTCATTCCTATTTTGTTAATTTTTAGAAGTGAGACCTCGACGAATCGTCCGTTTGATATCGTATGTTAGAAAATGTATGGTGTCATTCGATATCATACGTTTCTTGTGTTTCAACTTCTTTGAACTGTATGAAAGGTTATAAAAGATCAATGATATTCAATTCTGCGTCCAGTGATGTTTTTATGGTGTTGTTTGTCTTTTATCACTGTTGAAAACTGCTAAGCATTGTTGTCCATTTGAGGTGTTAATTTAGGCTGATTTTACTGCTTTTCTTGACTAATTTTAATTGCTTATGCATGATCCTTGATTATTCCTTTTTTTCACGACAAGAACATGTGCGCTTGGAAGGTGAATCTGATTCAGTGAAACCAAATGATTATAACTGAATTAGTTAGCATGTTTATGTATTTAGTTCAACTGTTTATGTGGTTAATTATTGTGGGGATCTGAATACTTTCATATACATCATTTTATGAATCTTTATGTAGACTATATAATGTCAGGCATGTCTATTTGTTTATCTTTGTTGTTATAGTCCTTTCTTCTTGTGTGTATGGAATCACTTTTGAATGTAGATGATGTAACACAACTGAGAAAGTCCAGTCGATTACAATCTAAACCATCTACTGAGGATGGTATGTGTATTTTTGAGTTTGTAAGTTTTGCAATTTCGTATATGCATATTTTTCTAATATGTGATTTTTTAGATTTAAGGATAAACAGGCTCATTTTTTCAAAGGTAAAATAATTTAGAGAAAAAAAATACTATTACTAGTAGTCGAAACATTATGGTTTTGAATTTTTAGTTTATCTTGTTATTACATTTTTCGTGTAACTCTACACTAATAAATCTGTATTTTTTTATAGCTGAGATAGTGCAAAGGTTGTGGATAAGTGGTAGTAAATCTGCAGAAGATAAGCATATGAAAGTAGCTGGATCTTCTGTAAAAAGTTTGAAATATTAATTTTGTGTTTACTCTTACTGTGTGTTGGTTTACCTTTTATATTTATTGAATTACTTTTTTTGAATTGATACTACTATGATCGAAGGTCGTGATCAATAATCCCCGAGTTTTGACATTTTTAAAAGAATCTACTTAGATTTTATGATAATAATTTATTCTTACACTAAATTGTTTTTTTGGTCTCCAACATATTATACAAAGCCATCTTTTTGTCCCAAAATCAATACTGCGTTTGTTCAGCAATGAACATACTGAAATTGATTTATTTGGTCCCTAAAAATGATTTTCAGGTAAATCAGAATTATTTTCCAATGCACCAGAATCTTCTAACCCTTTTTTCTGAAATTTCTCTCTCATCCTCCTTTCCCTTTCTGAAATTTTCTTTCTACTGTAGCGACCGGAAACGGTCACATTACCACTACTAACGGCTCTCTCTCGTCTGTCAAGATAGTTGGTCCGTTGATTAGAATCCATGGCGGATAAAACAACAACCTCTAATGCCAAATCGTTCATCGCAGCCCTTCAATCAAAAGCTCCTCCACTCCTATCAGCCCTACCAAACAATCCAAAGATCACCCCAAAATCCGAACACCTCGGTGAACCCGCCTGTCTATACTCGGATGATGATATATCCACACTCTCGGTTCACTATACGAACGCCCTTGTTGGTAAATTCACCAAGGGAAGATTATCTATGGACCAGCTGGAAGGAGCCTTCAAGACAATAGGTTTCTCCGGGAAATACCAATTGGGGTCGCTTGACTACAAGCACATATTGATCCACTTCAAACTCCCAAATGACTATCAACGCTGCTGGATCAAAGGAATATGGAGTTTCAATGGAGTTCTCATGAAGATACTCAAATGGTCGCCGGACTTCTACACAAAAGGAATCGCCGATCGTCCCAATATGGTGCACAATCAGGGAAGTTCCCCTTTACTATTACAATACTTCATCTATAGAGGCTATTGGAAATAGTATAGGCTATTTCATCAAAAATGATTTAGCTACTGAGATGCTAACTAGGTCATCAGCTATCAAGCTCTGTGTGGAGATAGACCTCCAGAAACCCCTAAATCAGTTCATTTGGTTAGGTTCTATCTCTAACAATAGGAAATATACCATTGAGTATGAGGACATACCCCTGTATTGTGAAAATTGTGCTAAATTGGGACACTCATTGAACCAGTGTAGAGCTCTTGGCCAAAAGAATATAGCTCCACATTGGCAACCCACAGGGAACAGATTTGAAAAGATACCTAACATGGCCAATGAACTACAACCTACAAACAGCTACCAACTCAAAGAGCAGTTAGTGCATCAAAAAGCCACTACAAACCCTACACCGCAACCATCCTCTTACAAGCCCAAGTCCATGGAAATTAGCCCTGGGGATGTAATTGTGGTCCTGGTTGGGATCTATACTTCTATTGTATCCAGATGTTTGTTCTTGTGCCTAGTGGTTATGGATCTTTTCACTTCTGGTGAACACCATTGTTTACCTTAAAGGACTTTGAAATGAAAAAAATTCTCATCCCCACAGATAACCCCAAATGATGTGGTAGTCTGGTCAAGCAAACCACTCACTGTTCACTCTGTGAATATCAATCCTACATAACATATCCCGGAAGTGATTTCGCGAGAAAAGCTCTGACGATCAAGTTAGTCTCCTTCTTCAAGAACTAGTTTATCTCTTTTAAATTTATATATTGATAAATATGATGATGTTGCTGAGGACAGTGTAATTCAAATTGGTAATTTTTTGCATAATTTGTTCTTTTTTCTGTATCATAAGCTTTAACGTTTCATGTGTTTCTTTGTTATGTTATATAGTTGTTGTTGAGGTCGTGATGAATGATCCCACTATTTCGACATTTTAAAAACATTTTGGTTAGATGCTATTTTACTTTCTTCCTATTCAAATGTTGTTAGTTTGGCTCTTTAGTTTATTAGTTTATCTTTAAAGTAGAAATTGAGAAGGATGGTACTACTGATGGCAGTGTAGTTGAAACAGCTAGTAGTTTTTAACATGTTTTTTTTCTTCATTTTGTATCATTAGCTTTATTTTTGCTAGTTTTTTTTTTGGTGATCTCAACTACTTGATACATGCTATGATGAGTGGTGCTACATGCGATTTCGTTTCCATGGATAGTTGAACTCTTATATATGTAAGCTTGCTGGTTCTGATGTCCAACATTGGTTATGGTATTGACAAAAAACTCAGGTTATTCAAAGTATTTTGAACTATATTTCTTTGACTCTACTTTTTTATTTGTGTGTGTATTTTGAAGGCGTTGATAAAGTTGAGATGGATCGACATTGTTCAGAATAATTGGTATATTCACTACTAGAAATCGGGTACATAGACACCGGTACACTTACACCGGTGCTGATATACCAATGCTATTAAACACCTATTGCACAGTATAAATAGTTGTTTATGAAAAAATGGTGCCTAAAAGGTAATGGAACCAGTAAAAAACATATCGGTGCTCAGGTCCGGTGCCTATGAGTCAGATTGGGGTGATTTTGGCTAATTTTGAGCACCAGTATGTTTGATACCGGTGATGGAAAATGGTGCTGTAAAATATTTACGTGGGAATTCATATCAATCGTACCGGTAAATGTTCTGGTTCCAGTGCATTTTGGGAAGAAATGATCATAAATTTGAGCACCGATATAACGATTAGCACTGGTTTATTTGTCCCATTGCTAAAATTTATAAAAGCGAGAAATATTAGAGCACTGGTTATTTGTACTAGTGTGTTTGAGTGAAGATTAGAAAAATGTTGGAAATGGGAAAATTTTGAGCTTCAATTCTTTCATTTATTTCTAACACTGGTATAACTACCGGTCCTATTGCTACAATTGCATCAATAGCACCGGTATGATATGTTTCGATGGTGCTATTGTTGCATTAAATGCTCACATAACACCATTTTGATCGGGTAAAAAAAGGAAGAGAGTTTTGGATGTCACTAATGGAAATTTGGGGTTGGAGAAGGCATTGAATGTTCATCAATTAATTCCCTTAAAGCTACTTCATTTAAAATATATATATATATCATTTAAGATGGAATTTGTGTGGAATGATATGTTTCAATAAATATCTTGTGAGTTTGAGTTATAATGTTCCTTGACACTCTTGATGTAATGTATGGCTTTGATTGCATGTGATTTGAAGTATAGGGTGTGGTAGGATTGTAGTGTGTGTGATCATGCATATTGCATGTTTATAGGGTGTGTTATGAATGAGCTTATTGTTTATGGTGTAATTGTATATTGCTTTGGATGTTTAAATGTTGCTTATTGATTACATTGTAGATATACATCGTGCCATTGAGAGGCGTAAGCATGTTTATCACAACGTTAGCTTGGTGAGTGATGAATTTATTTCTTTTGTTTGGGACTTCTTGGACTATGCTTTTGGTTGTGAAAAGTGCATCCTATGTCTATGTATTGATTGTAAAAACTGTAAGCATACTGATGATCAAGATTTGTTGCAACTCCATTTGTACATGAGAGAGTTCTCGAAGGATTATTTTGTTTGGACTTTTCATGGGGACAAACCACCACAGACGTGGTTGTACGTAGCAAGGGGAAATATTTTAGGGATTTGAAATCAGATGACAATTTTTAGGAGGTGGTGGATGAATTTAGGGGGAGGCCTGAGGTTCTGTCAAAATTTCTTGATGAGAAGGACAAACCGCTGTATCCTGGTTGTAAGGAGAAAGACACAGTAATGTCATGTTTGATGGATTTGATCAACCTGAAAGGAATTAGTTCATGGACCGATACTAGATTGGATAAGTTGTTGAAGTTTTTGAATGAGTAGCTCCCCTATGGAAATGGTTTACTGGACAACCTGTACGGTGCAAAGAGAATTTAGTGCCCAATGGGAATAAAGTATAAAAAGATACATGCATGCCCTAATGATTGTGTTTTGTATAAGGATCCATTGGGAAAAGTGGTGGCTTGCCTTGTATGCAAAGCATATCGTTATAAGCAAAGAAGAAATGATGTTGTTGATGAAGATGTAGTTGTGAAGGTAAGGAAACCGGTCCCTACGAAATGCCTGTTGTACCTTCCTATTGTCCCCGGTTTGAAGAGGTTGTTCAAGAACGTCGTGGATGCAGAAATCATGAATTGGTACAAGGATAGGGGTTGTGTTAATGATGATATCATTAGTCACCCATCAAATGGGGATCAATGCAAGAATTTTGACAACAGGTATCCTAAGTTTGCTGAAGAACCCATGAATTTGAGAATGGCTTTGTGTACTGATGGTATGAATCCCTTTGGTAATATGTCATTGAAACATAGCTCATGGAATGTTATGCTTTGTATTTACAATCTTCCTCCTTATATATGCATGAAGAGGAAATATGTTTTGATGCCATTAATGATTTCAGGTTCGAGGCAACCTGGAAATGACATCGATACTTAACTAGCCCCACTCATTGAAGATTTGAAGCGGTTGATGAGATGTCAAATGCATGTATTTTCAAAAGCATTTAACATATTTTTTGTCATATTTTTGTTCTAATATTTATAGATTTAGGTAGGTTTACATGATAAGGGGTTTAGATGACAATTTTTGGTAATCTATCTAAATACTTCATTTTGTAACCTATGTTTATTCTAGTGGGATTTTGGTCCTTATGAGCATCTAGATTCCATTTTGTGATCTTCATTTGTAGATGCCTTGTGAGTCCTTTAGAGTGGTTTAGTTAAGTCCACGTGCCAAAACTTGGTAGAAGATAGAAGGGTTGAAGAAGGAAGGCAAAGAAACGGATGAATTGTCACCCCGGAAGTTTGGACAAAGATCTTAAAGTTATCCAGAAGAATCAGCCTACAAGGGTGGCATCATTGGATTCATTTTCTTGAGAACTATGAAATCGACTACAAGAACTATAAAATCGGATCAACGGTTCACTTATAGCGATGCAAAAACCAATAGGCCAGTGAAGAAGGTCAGGTGCACAGCATGGGCGCTTAACCGCTTGCCAGTGCACCCCAAACCGTGAAGGAAAATATCCCTCATTTCTCCATTGTGTGCTTGGTGCTTGAGCTTGTGCGCCCCCGTGGTTAAGCACCGTGGGGCCAGCAGACAAGCACCATGGGCCAGCAGACAAGCACCATTGCGCCACCGATCCTATTGCCCAGCCGTCTCGCGCCACTGACCTAGCCATGCACGCCCCACACACCCGACACACGCTCGGTGCAGTCTGCTGTATTTTGACCTTTCTTTTACCAACTTGGGCTATAAATAGCCCATTTTCTTCCCCATTTGTAAAAGCCTGACTTTGGGGCTCCAAAACCCTAGTTTTTCCCCTTTTCTTCCATTTTCTTCTTCTTTGTTTGTAAATTTATGTTCAAAGTAACGGGTTTTGACTATCTAGCTTAGTTTTGTACTTGGGAGCAGTTGATTGAAGCTTCCACACTTGTGTAGTAAGAACCTCTATTTCACTATTTCTTGAAGCTTTTGTTATTTAGCATACATGTGTTTTAATGTGATGTTTTACTTCATTTAGATCATGCCTTGTTTGAGAATAGGAAGAATACAACCAAAACCACAAGAATACAACCACCATTCCACCACCAAAAAACACTAGTAAAACCACCATCTAGGATTACTACTAGTTGTCTTTTGTGAGTGTTGACCGGGATTTGAATAGTTTTGGCTTCATAGTGGATGGATCAAACTTCCATTTTGGGCAGATTTTGAGAACATGGAGGAGAAAACATTCATTAAGAAGTGAGCATTGCTATCACCGGGAAGGATCTCCAAGGTCCTAGTTGTGAGTATTTATTTTCTTTCTCCCTTATTTCTTTATCTTGTCCTTTTCACATTGAGGACAATGTGTATTTCAAGTGTGTGGAGGTATGGAGAAATATATCTCATTGTATTGTATTGTAGTGTGCCTATGCTCCACTTTGATTTGTTTTGTTTGAAAAAAATGAAAAATGAAAAAGAATCCCGCTAAGTTGAAAACCCGAGAGGGGAACTTAGGCAAATGTGGGAGGCTTGGATAGGTCAAAAAACTTAAAGGTAAACCTATGCAAAAATGAGAGGCCAAATGGTGTGGAAAAAGGTGAGGGTGACATTGAAAAAGAAAATTGTGTGAAGCTAGGATAAAAACCCGAGAGGGCTCATAGACAAAATGAGAGAAAAGGAGAGAAATTGAAATTTTTTATGCTTCTCTTGATTTGTCTATTGGGTGGCTTTTTTGGTAGAGTAAGTTAGCTTGGAATTATATGTATACCTCACTTTTGTTATGGTTTGTTGGTTGTTTAGATTATCTTAGGCTTTGTAATGTGAGATTGTGAGAGATTCTTATGTCTTGGGAGTTAGGGTAGTCCAGGAATATGATGTTGGATGTTTTAGGAAAACTTTTACATACTAGTTTACGCTTTGATCTTTGCTTGTTCTTGTTTACTCAAGGACGAGTAAGGTTTAAGTGTGAGGAGATTTGATGAGACGTCAAATTCATATATTTTTCCAAGAAATTTAACAAATCTTTCGTCTATTGTAAGGTAGCTATATTTAGGTAGGTTTACATGATAAGGGGTTTAGATGACCATTTTTTGTTTTTATATGTAAATCCTTCATTCCGTAACCTTTGTTTAGTCTAATGGATTTTTGGTCCTTACAAGCATCTAGATTCCATTTTTTGAGCTTCATTTGTAGACGCCTTGTGAGCCCTTTGGAGTGGTTTACTGAAGGTCATGTGCCAAAACGTGGTAGAAGATAGAAGGGTCAAAGAAGGAAGGCAGTGAAGCGGATGAATTGTCACCCAGAAGTTTGGACAAAGTTCTTAAAATTATCCAAGAAGAATAATCCTAAAAGAGTGGCTTCATTGGTTTCATCTTCTCAAGAACTATGAAATTGACTACAAGAACTCCAAAATCGGAGCAACGGTTCACTCATAGCGACGCAAAGACCGACCGGCCGGTGAAGAAGGCCGGGCGCACAGCATGGGCGTTTAACAGCGCGCCAGTGCACCCCAAACCATGAAGGAAAATATCCCATAGTTCTCCATTGTGTGCTCGTCGCCTGAGCCCGTGCGGCCGCGTAGTCAAACACCCTAGTGCCAGCAGGCAAGCACCCTCGCGCCACCGACCTAGTCGTGCACACCCCGCACGCACGCTATGCGTAGTCTGCTGCGTTTTGACCTTTGGTTTTACTAAATTGGGCTATAAATAGCCCCTTTTCTTCCCCATTTGCAAAAACCCGACTTTGGGGCTCCAAAACCCTAGTTTTCCCCCTTTTCTTCCATTTTCTCCTTCATTCTTTGTAGATTTGTGTTCCATGTTATGGGGTTTGACTATGTAGCTTAGTTTTGTACTTGGGAGCAATTGCTTGAAGCTTCCACACCTATGTAGTAAGTATATCTATTTCACTTTTTCTTGAAGCTTTTTTTATTTAGCATTCATGTGTTTTAATGCTATGCCTTCGGTAGAAGGCTTGTTGTTTTCAAATCTATGGTTCTTCGTGTATAATGCCATTGATGAAATACCTTTATGGTGTGGTTTTCCAAAAGTGTTTATCAATGAGGTTTGCAAATGGTCATTGTTTGTCTTTGTGAATTACTCTTAAGAAGAAATGAATGTTGATCTTAAATTGGGAAGTGATAGCATCCCCCATAGGCAACAAATGTGATAGAATGAGTGAATGGTTCAATGATCTACATGAGGTTTGAAAGTGGATATACATTGCCCCCAAGGCTTTGTCTTTTGTAGTTTCAAACCTCTTTTCTTAGTTTGTTTGATGATTAGCATAGTTACTTGACTTTGCTAGTTATCTTGTCTTTTAAATTTCATAACATAGGACCAAAACCAAAAAGCCCACCCCTCCCCCCTTTTACTTGCTTTTATATATTTAAATATTTCTACTTCTAGCCTAATATCAACCTTATATGTTAAACGCTTAAGAAAATTCCTCTTCTTCATGGATGACCCCAATTTTCCACTATCTACTTAGTTTTAATTAGTAAGCATTTAGAGATTATAAATTTAACTTTTAGAGGTACGACGACAACCTCCCAATTTTTGGTGCCATATCCGGGGAAGAGACGTTTATTTTTAAGTGTTTGGGCATATTTGGTTGCATATTAGCTAGTTTTTTTAAATTTTCCACTCCTTTGTGGTTGTTTTTTTTGGAGTAGGTATTGCATGAGTTCTTGGTGGATTTTTATCGATAATCCTTGCAATATGATTCTGGACTTTTGAAAAAGAGAAAAAAATTCTAAAAAATTGAACGTCTCACCTTGAGGGAACTCATGATGAGAAGAGAGGTTCAACAAGAAAGGTTTTCTAGGATGTGTCATTCCAACCATCCTACCGAGTCTTGCTATATGTTGAGAGATGAGCACTATGAAGAGGAAAGAACCCTTGGTTTCCAAAACTAAGGGTATTATGAAGAGTGTTACCAAGAGGTAGGAGATATTGGTTGTCAAGGGCAAGAAACCCAAGAATGATATCCATACCACAATCCTTACAACCCGGAATGGGGTGGTATTCTGGATTGGTGGTATGAGAATGAGTCGAAAAACCAACAATACAAGAAAAATAGTTGGCCATTACCATCTTATACTATACCCCAAAACCAAACCAAACAAGGAAGTTCAAGTTTGACACGTGAGGAACTAACAAATGCAATAGCAAACTCGAACAACTTTACTAGTGAGGAACTGGACACTCGGTTCTCCTATAGTGTTGAGGCTATTAAGGGGCATGCAAGGATTATATTGGAAGCGTTGGCCCAAATGGAAGCTCGTGTTTGCAAAAATACACCATCCTAAGTTGAACTCGAGGATTCGGTGAGTGAGGTCACCATGGGAAATGAGTTTGAGTTTGAAGGGGATGAGGAGTTAGCTGTTGAGGATGAAAAATGGAGAAAGAGGTGATTGGGCTACATTCATTAGCATTGTCACTCCTACCCCCACCTAGTGAACTGACTCCACCATTTTTGGAAGTTTTGAGGGAGATAAGAGAGGAGCCAAAAGAAAATCTCAAGCCTCCTAACCAACCAACTCCCTTTAAACCATCTCCACCTCCACAAAACTTTCCTCTTGAAAATTTTGTACCCCCACCTCTCTATTTTTGGATGCTCATGGTGAAGGGGTTCAAACCTTCACCATTTGGATAACATTAGGGTTGTGCCGAAGACCTTAAAAATATAGAGCTTCTCGAGAGGCAACCCAGGGTTTTAAGTTAGGTTAGTGTTTTTCTTTTCTTGAAAAAAAATCCCCCACCATGTCCTCAAACCCTTACCCAAAACCACAAGAATACCACCACAATCCACCATCAAAAACCACTAGTAAAACTAGCATCTAGGAGTAGTACTAATTGTTGTCTTTTGTGAGTGTTGATCGGGATTTGCATAGTTGTGGCTTTGTAGTGGATGGATCAAAGTTGCATGTTGGGTGGAGTTTGAGAACATGGAGAAGAGAACATTCATTGAGAAGTGAGCATTTTCATCAACAGGAATGACCTCCAAGGTCCTAGTTGTGAGTATTTCTTTTCTTTCTCCCTTATTTCTTTATCTTGTCCTTTTCACATTGAGGACAATGTATGTTTCAGAGGTGGGGAGGTAAAGAAAAATATATCTCATTATATTGTATTGTAGTGTGCATATGCTCCACTTTGATTTTTTTTTTTAAATGGAAAAAAAATTCCCGCTAAGTTGAAAACCCGAGAGGGCAACTTAGGTAAAAGTGGGAGGCTCAGGTAGGTCAAAAATCTGAAAGGGCGACCTGTGCGAAAATGAGAGGCCAAATGGTGTGGAAAAAAGGTGAGGGTGACATTGAAAAAGAAAAATGTGTGAAGTTAGGATAAAAACCCGAGAGGGCTCCTAGGCAAAATTAGAGAAAATGAGAGAAATTGAAAAAAAAAATTATGCTTCTCTTGATTTGTCTATTAGGTGGCATTTTCGGTAGAGTAAGTTAGCTTGACATTATATGTATACCTCACTTTTGTTATGGTTTGTTGGTTTTTTAGATTATCTTAGGCTTTGGAATGTAAGAGTGTGAGCCCACGCGCCAACGCGGTTAAGCACTCTGGTGCTAGTAGACAAGCACCCTCACACCACCGACCCTAGTGCTCGCACCGGTGCCCAGCCATCTCGCGACAATGACCTAGCCGTGTGTGCCCTGCACGCCCAACACACGCTCTGCGCGGACTGCTGCATTTTAACCTTCATTTTTACCAACTTGGGCAATAAATAGCCCCTTTTTTCCCCATTTGCAAAAGCTTGACTTTGGGGCTCCAAAGCCCTAGTTTTCCCCTTTTCTTCCATTTTCTTCTTCTTTCTTTTTAGATTTATGTTCTATGTTATGGGTTTTGACTACCTAGCTTAGTTTTGTACTTTGGAGCAATTGATTGAAGCTTCCACACCTATGTAATAAGAACCTCTATTTCACTATTTCTTGAAGCTTTTGTTATTTAGCATTCATGTGTTTTAATGTGATGTTTTACTTCATTTATATCATGGGTTGTTTGAGAATAGAAAGTGTTTGTATGATTGAAGTGGAAGGGTGTTAGGAAAGTTGTAAATTTCTCAACTCATCTGGCATGAAAATCCAAGAAAATGGACTTATAACTTCTAGTGTATCATGTGTTGTGATTATTGCTAGATAAGTATGTTAATGTGGATTTTTCTCATATTTATCCTATAGATGCAAAGAAAGGTTGAACCTTGAATGTGGGTTGTTCTAGGTTTAGATTCATGAATGCTATGTTTGGTTAAATGGCCATGCTTTCGGTAGAAGGCTTGTTGTTATCAAATCTATGGTTCTTCGTGTATAATGCCATTGATGAAATACCTTTATGGCGTGGTTTGCCTAAAGTGATTATCAATGAGGTTTACAAATGGCCGTTGTTTGTCTTTGTGAATTACTCTTAAGAAGAAATGAATGTTGTTCTTCAATTTGGAAGTGTAGAATTCCCCATAGAATGTGATAGAATGAATGAATTGTTCAATGATCTACATGAGGTTTGGAAGTGGATATCAATTGCCCCCAAGGCTTTGTCCTTTGTATTTTTAAACCCAGCATAGTTACTTGACTTTGCTAATTATCTTGTCTTTTAAATTTCATAATTAGGACCAAAACCAACCAAATCCCCCTTTTATTTGCTTTTCTGCCTCTGATTAAACTCTCCCCAAAGCCTAAAATTTGGAAAATTGCATGGGAGAGGCCCAAATCTGGCTTTAAGTTAAATATGGATGCTGCATGGTGCTGTAACACCAATATGTGTGGGATTGGACTGATTATTCAGGATAGTAGAGGTGCCTTTAAGGAGGCTTATACTTTATATACTACTGCTATCTCCCCCTTGGAAGCTGAATTGAAAGCAATTAAGTTTGCAATCCAATTTTCTACTCATTTGACTTCTCCTGTATGTATGGAATCTGACTGCCTTAGTGCAGTACTCTTTGCTAATGATCCACATAGATCTCCCTGGAAACTGTTCTGCTTATCTGATGAGATTCATCATTCTTTGGGGGATATTCAACTTATGCACATTTACAGACAGGCAAATCAGGTGGCTCATACTCTTGCAAAAAATTGTTTGCAAAAAAAGTGCAATTCATCCTTTCACAGAATCTCTGTGCTCCTTAACTTAGTCCAGGGACTAGTTAGACTAGACCAAATTGGTACACCTTCATTACGGATTGCTACCTAGATCGGATGCTATTGATTACTACTTTTCTCATGCAGGATATGGATCTGTCAACCCTGTTACATTGATATATTGTCTCTGCTGAGTTTAGGAAGCGCTCTTGATGCTCTTTACATCAGTCGGGATGCTGCTTACGATAGAATCTGATGCATCCTGAGCAGAGATGGACGATGGATACAATTTGGATACTCTGCTGCTGGCTGACTGGATGCTGCTTTAGGAGGGCATCTGCAAGCCTGGATTTCGGATTGTTCCATAATTTGGTGCACTATTCTGTACATAATCCTAATTCCAGGATGATATCACATTTGCAAATAGTTATGGTTCTCGGTCTGTATTCCTGGTCAGTAGAGAATACGCTTCTTACCTATATGGAGAGGATTTGGACTGCCTTGTGTTTCTTTAATAAGATTCACTAATAAGTTTGATCATCTCCATCATAGACTGAGAGCTTTTGGAATCCTCTAATGATTTGCCGGTCGTATCTTCATTCTTTTGGAAGCAAAAAGTGTTTCTTCAAGAACATAGTGCTCACCATTGTATATATCAACTTAGCTACGGCTTCTTTTCATTGTCCTTTTAATTTTGTCTATTTTATGGCTTGGGAAATCCTAATATAATTTCCCCCATCTAAGGATGGTTTAATTTAAAAAAAATTTAAATATATCTACTTCTCGCCTAATATCAACCTTATATGTTTAAACACTTAAGAAAATCCCTTTTCCTCGTGGACGGCCTCAATTTTCCACTATCTACTTAGTTTTAGTTCATAAGCATTTAGGGCTTATAAATTTAACTTTGAGAGGAACAATGATGACCTCCTAGCTGTTGTGGTTGGATGTTGTCAAGGTGTTCGATGGTCATTGTGGGGAAAAGTTTCCTCTGAAGGTGATGCTGTTCTGCACTAGTAATTATTTTCCAGCATATGGAAATCTTTTGCATTATGTTGTTAAGGATCACATGGCATATCCTGTGTGTGAGGAAGCAAGTGATTTAACACAGCTGAAAAATGGTTGAAAGACTATCTATCTCAGTCATAGGAAATTTCTCCCAGCGAAGTACAAGTTTCGCGGGAAGAGAGAGAAGGAAGGCACCAAGGATGTTTAGTGGGTTTTCCATCCACAACAACGTGAATAAACTCAATGTTTTTCTAGGATATAAGATATCAAAAGCGGCCACCTTAAAGGACGGACCTTCGAAGAAAAGATCGATATTCTTTGATTTTCCGTATTGGGAGACTTTGGAGGTTTGCCATTGTTTGGATGTGATGCATATAGATAAAAATGTGTGTGAGAGTTTAATTGGTACTCTAATAAACATTCTGGGTAAGACAAATGATAGCTTGAATGCATGGAACAACCTAGTTGAGCTTGGTATAAAAGTTGATTTAGCTCCTGAGGTAAAAGGTAAACGGCTATACCTACCACCAGCTCCTTACAATCTTTCTATCACCAAGAGAAGGTTGGTCTTTGAGTGCATTGTATGAGTCAAGGTACCATCTGGCTACTCTTCTAATGTAAGTTAGTTTGTGAATGATGAATTGCATCTTCATGAGCTGAAATCCCATGATTGTCACGTGTTGATGCAACAAATCTTGGTCGTGGCTATCTGTGGGGTCCTGGAGGAAGAGGTGAGATTATGCATCATGCACATGTGTTTCTTTTTCAAATCCATTTTCCATAAGAATATTATCAGAAAAAAGCTAGATGAGTTGGAGCGCGATGGGATACATGTGCTTTGTTTGTTTGAGAAGTATTTTCCCCTGGAATTCTTTGACATTATGGTCTATCTTGTAGTCCATGTTTTCAGGGAAATTAGAATGTGTGGTCTCATTGGGATGCATTGGATGTACCTGTTTGCGTGTCACATGGGGGTCTTCAAGGGTAATGTGTACAATCAATGATGACTCGATGCTAGCATTGTCCAGAGGTAAGTCACGGAGGAGATAATTGAGTATTTCACTACAAATTTGCAAGGGAAAATGGTAGTTGGAGTTCCCCAGCATGTCCACAACGGAAGGAAGAAAGGTATCCCACGTTCAAAGGATACGATATACACACCATCTAATGTTGAGTTGGTGAAAGTCCATATTTATGTTTTGCATAACAGTAGTGAGACTGCTATTTATGTTGATGAGCACATGTTAATGTTGGAAGAACTCTATCCCAAATGACCGTCGAACCAGTTGCAACTTGAGAATTCTAAAATGTTTGTTGATTGGTTTTATAATCATTGTAATGTGGAGGGGATTCCGGTTAAATTTTGTGTGTTTGCAAGGACACTGGGTTGCACGGTTAAGAGATACCAGGGCTATGATATCAATGGATACAGTTTTTTGACTGTTTCAAGGATAGAAAAATCATAACTCAAAATAGCAGGGTTTTTTTGGAAGCTGAATCCATGTGGCAGTCGAGCAAGAGAGACAAAAAACCAACCATTGTCATAATGGTATTTTATAGGCGAGGATATTTGCGAGTTGGATTATGTGAAGTTTGAAGTGGTATTGTTTAAGTGCTTTTGGGTTGAAAATTGTGTTGGGGTACGTACCGAGATGCCCATGAGTTTTACGCTAGTTGACTTGAATCGTGTGGGATCTGAGAATGACAAGTTCATCTAGCGGCTCAAGCTCGCCAGATGTTTTACATCAGAGACCCAAGCAATGAGAAGTGGCATGTTGTACTCCACGGTAAGAAGTACTTTTTTAAGATGAAATTGGAATTCATGTCAATCCAATATTGCAGAGTTTTTTGTCTTCTTTCCTTGGAGAACATTGGTGGACCATTTGTAAACAGGCGATCACATGGGGATGGACTGTGGGTGGACGCGAATGGAAATATTGTGGGTCGTGATGTTGTCTTGAAGAGGAAGAGATAGGACGTTCCATTTGTATTTTGATGACTTTTGCACCCTATAGGACCATTTTGTTTGGCCTAAAGAATATTTTTAGTGGAATTACGTACCTATGTTTGAAAATTTTAGGTTCCTCAACTAATTTATCAAAAAGAAAAATGTATGGTTATTAATAGCACCGGAAAAAACTTATAATACTTGTGCTATTGATTTAGGAACATGCTCTTTTTTAGGTAGAGTACATGAAAACAGAGTTTGAGCATCGGTTTTTATACACCGGATAATGTACCGGTGCTTAATAGTCAGACAGAATAAATAAAATAATGTTTAAGCAGCTACGTAGGGCTGCTTTAATAACAAGAACTAGTATGAGGTTGTTTTTTAGAACCTTTTTTTGTACATGTGCTCAATCCTTATTTAGAAAACATATGAGTTGCTCTATGTTTCATATTAAATTGATATTCAAGTAGCAGCGTAAGGCTGCCTTCATATGGAGCACTAGTATTTTATGTTTTTAAAGCACCGGTATTTTACCGGTGCTCAACACTTAGTCATAAATATCATAAGTTGCTCTTTGGTCCCATTCTAAATAAGAAAAATACATGCCCCGGCAGCTGCATGGGGCTGCGTTTATTTTATAGCATTGGTATGTTCAAGTACCGATGCTAACAAAATCTGCTATAATCAAACTTCTCGGTCGTTATTTGACCAAACTTTCATAACCCCCATGTTCACATCTCCTTAGAGCAAACCCTACATTCTTCCTTAAAGGTGACAAAGCTTCAAAAAGGTACTATTCTCTCACTCAAAAGACTGCAGTGAAGTGGAAATCTATTACTTCTGTGAATGAATCCTTATTTTATCAAAGTTTCATATCAAGATTGTGGAAATTCCGAAAACATGATCATTTGGGATTGTTATATGTGCACCTTGTTTCACAATTACTTGTGTTTTATAATCAACAGGATGCTATCCTTGTTGTTTATGTACAAATGTACAACGCCGTAATTACATTAATATTGAACTTGTGGTAAATCGTCAATGCAAACAAGGTGTTTAATGAAATGCCTCTATGACAATGTACCAGATGGCCCCCAAATCCAAAACAAAGAAGCCTAGGAAAGAAGGGTGTTCTTCACCCTCAAAAGGCTCGTACCTGAGGGTGGCGGAGGATAGATTTGTGTCCAATGAGGCAAGATCACTGGCTCAGAGTTACAAAACAAGGAAACATTATCTGGAATGTGGAACTGAAGCAAATCCACCCTTTCAAGACACTATTTAGAAATTAGGTTGGGAAAAGCTTTGTGCTACACATCATGCGTTCAACTTGACCATCGTTGCCAAGTTCTACGTAAATTTGAGGTGTGGATTGGGCACGGAAAAAGTTTTATGCCGTGGAAAATATGTCCCCACTGCTCCCCAAGTCATCAATGAACTGTATGGATTGCCCAATGTAGAAGATGATGAGGATAAGATGTTGGCGTTGATCAATGAGGATGATGATATGAATGATGAAGTATCAAGGAGATTTGTTCACTGCATCACAACTGAAGGTACCAATGTGGATGCTCTCGTGTTTCCTGGGTGAACAAAAATTCTAAAGAAAACACTAACTCCAGAAATGAACGAGCGGTATCACTTTGTCGCCTCCCGTATCGACACAGACACGGTTAACACATAAGTGCACACGATAAGGATAATCAAGTTGTATGCCATTAAAAAGAAACTTCGTTGGAATGTAGGAGAGGGAATTTATCAGGCCCTTACCAAGGACAAGTACAAGTCTAGCTCGTGTGTTTTCGCAGTCTGATTTCTTCACATTGTGGATTTGCAGGTGTGCCTAACTATGACAACGACACATGGGGTCATCCAATGACACAAATTGCTGAATATTCATTCTAAAAGAATGTTGATCCTACCTCTGCTACGTCGATTGAATCTCGGGTCACCACACTCAAGAATGCAGTTGAAACTCTGTGGGTGGATTTCCAATTCAAGAGTAGATGGTGTGACCACATGGAAAAAGTGATGAGCTACTAGTTTCCTGAAGCTGTGAAGGCGATTGGTCCTTTTCCATCATTTGATGGGGACAATGGAGCTGGCAGCGAGGAAATGGAACCATTCTCTCATTATTATTCATAAAATGTCCTATTTAGAAATATCGTAACTTGACATTTACATTTACATTTGGTGTTGTACTAAGACTGTGATAGATAGACATATGGATAATGATAATTTCTATATTTATTTTGGTTAGTTCTTCAAAATTAGGAGTAGTAAAAATTGTGGCGGTGTAACACAGCCGTACGCAGCTGCCTTATCAGTCTTTAGCACCGGTACATTACCTTAAAGGCACCGGTATGGAAGATTTTAGCACCATCTTATCACTAAATGTAAGACAACGCCATCTTCTATTAACGTAAAATATAATAAAATATTTTTCACATAAAAAACCATACCAAGATTTACATGTTTTTGAGTTGTGGGAACACTTCAAACAACAATTGGGGTCATTTTGTAATTTTTCGAGACTATTCCCATCTCGCAAAAGACATCCTTCCGTTCAATCAGATAGTTCCAATTTGCAAAAGTACATTTCCCCAACATTGAATTTTGTTTCCTCATTGCCAATTTTGTATTTTGACAATTCCAATTTTCTTAGAGGGACTAAAGTGCAAAAGGCAAAAAGTTTGCTCGTAACTCCAAATTCCAATCCGCTCAAACATTATCATATATTTACACTCCCTGATGTGTTCTACAATCAAAAATATAATTCTATGTCACTAAAAGGATAGTAACAAGTCTTTTTAAAAGTTCCTGAATTCTCAAAGTTAACATTAGCTAAACACCTCTTTCTAAGTTTACAACATACACTAGCGCTTTTAATTATGTGCCAGCAATGTAACAATTATTTTAATCATTCATTTTTATCCAATGAAATGAAATATCATGGGTGTACGTGGGTAAGTAAGTGTAATTGGGGAATTTAGTTAGAGTGCCTTTTTTGCAAACAAATTAAAATTCACCCTCGGGACAACAATCGATTAAAATTAATCTCCTGTTCCTATTTCCAGGTATGTCATAAACCTAATTGATACTCATCAACGAGGACTACGTGGTCATAAATGTTTCAAAAAATCTTTGGGCGCTAATGTAATTTTACTAAAGTATATAATCCATTGTTGCTGGAATGACAAATTTACATGTACACCATAACACTCATGGTTTTGAAATGTGAATTAAACATAAATTTGGTAAATTAAAAAAAAACTAATCCGGAAAAGGTTGGGGGTAGAAAACCAAATAAATGAAAGTTTGTAGGAATTGTTAGAACCGGTACGCTATGTTTCTTACCGGTGCTCAATTTTTTGCGGGAAATAAAAATAAATTGAAATTTCAAACTGGCTAGGTGGGGAATTTGAATTTTTTGAGCATTGGTGCAAGGAGTTTTAGGCACCAGTTTGATATACTGGTGCTTAACACTTAGAAAAAGTACAAGTTATTTCCCTTCTCTCCAACATGTAAGAATTAAAATAATGGATATGAGCACCAGTATGCCCAACTGGTGCTCAATAATTAGAATATTTCTACTCAAATTGCGTACATATTGGTCTTTGTCTAGTTCAAAGAATAAAACAATCAGGCAAAGTAGCGGCGCGTAGCTGCATTTTTAAGCTACAACGCCGGTTTTATGTACCAGTGCTCAAGACTTAGAATATTTCTACTCAACTTGCTCTCTGCCCAAATGTGAGTTTTATAAAATAAATATATAGCAGCTCCACACAGCTGCATTTACTGATATAGGCACCGGTATTGGATTGGTACCAGTGCTACCAGATAACATATACAAGGCGGACGCTTCCACTCTCACTCTTCCATTCCCACTCTTACACCATCTCCCTTGCCGCTCCATTTTTAAGCCCCACCACCACCGCTCGTCAGGCAACCCGACCAACATCCCCACCACCACCAGCCATAAATCTCCACCATCGGTTGACCACACCGGCCATCACTCCCCACCATCGCTGCTCCTTTGGCTTTGATTCCGCCACACCTCCATCGACTGTTCCTCCTCAACCTCCGCCGCCTTGTTGTTCTGCCACCTCCAACGGTAAATCAAGGTCAGTTACCGCAGTTATGAAGTTAAGGCCTTTTGTATCAATTGTTATGTTAAATGTGATATGGATGTGTATTTTGGATTGTGGACAATGTCGTTGAGAATGTTGTTGTGTACCCAAACAATCTAATGTGATTGATATTTTGAACATTTTAGTTGTGTATGTTTAGATGTGATTTTTCTTTGCAATTCCTAGTTCGATATCTATATCTGTATTTTCTATGTTTGATTAGTTGAGTTGTGGTTGATGAGTTGTGGTAATTGAGTTGTAACTTCCATTTGTGATTCCCCTTTTGACAATAAGATTGTGTTAATGAAATGTCTGAATTGTTGGAGTTCTGGTTGTTGAGATGTGACTGAGATTGTGATTGTTGGTTCGACACTTACATTGTGAATGTGAAAAATGATTGTGAGGTTTGAATGGTTTAGTAGTGGTTGATGAGTTGTAATTGTACTTTGTGATTCCTAATTCAACACTTATATTCTAATTGTCAATTGTGATTGGGATGTTTGATTCGTTCTATTGAGTTGTGATTCTGAATTGGATATCGCCAACTATGGTTACTCTTTTTTGAATATTGGTTTACGATTCTTGCTTTATAACATTGAATCTCTAACATTCAATTTAATTGGCCTGCATTAGATGCCTCCTAAGGGTAACAAAACGGCTACAAGAGGGAGGAAGAGAAAGAGGGGATATGCTGTAGTGGGAAAGGTTGTGGACGAAAAAAATACAACCACGCCACCTCCCCTTAGACGACACCAAGACCACCGTTCCACTACTATTACAGACTGAGGAGCCTGATTCCACAGTTAAAGAGCATCCCCATAATGAATAGCCTTAGCCTCCACTGTTGATGAAGAGTCTCCATCCACCAAACCGAAGACCTCGAATGAGGATGAGACAGACGATGTTTCCAAGGCAAGGGGATGGGGGAAGCATAGAAAAGCCTTTGATAGGTTTGAAATAAAATATTGGTGCAAGAAACGTGGTACAGCCACATGCCAATCGGTAATGCTGGCCAAGGAGAATAATGTCTCGATCCCATGCCAGTTCAAACTTTCTTACATGTCCTGCACGAAGAATTGGACGGCGTGGACAACATACATACACTATGCATTCCAGCGGTGAATAAAGTTTGGGACACACAGGCATTGAAAAAACATCCACGATGACACCAAGTAGGAGGCTGGGAAAGACATTTCGGTAAGAGAATTTCACAACTCATATATGTTGATGTTATTAAATTTAATTTAGAAGCTAAGATAAATTCCTTTTTTTTGCATGAATACAAGCCAACATCAGTTTCTATGCTAAATTTCCAAAATGCAAGCAAGCTTCAGATTTGAGCAAAAGTTGACCGAATCACAACTTGAAAAGTTGAAACAGTATGTGTACGTTGCAGCTGGTAATGCCACTGTAACTTGAAATCAAAAGTGGCAAAGAAATTTATTCATCAAGTAGAAAAAACCAAGCAAAATTTACCATACTAACCTTGGGACAAGTACAAATGGATGGATGAAGTGAAGTGGTACAAGTTTGTGAAGATAAGAACAACACCTGAGTTTAAGGTAAACTTTATATCAACATTCAGCCAAAATCAACATGTGTGTCATTTTGGTTTAATTATAAATTTCATTGCTGCCTATGGATAGAAAATAAGTCAGACTAACAGCGAGCACTTAAAGGAAAAGGTTTACACGCATCAGACTAGAAGGAGCAGACACCGGGTCATGCGGAAAAAAATAATCGAGAAAAAAAAGGAAGAGGAGCGGGTGAAACTGGCTGCTCAGGGGTTAACAGAGAAGGAGATCGAGATGATGTGGCCATTTTATGTGCATATTTTATTACTTTTTGTGGTAACTTTTGTGCTCCTTTTTTATCAAGAGCTTGCATTTTACCCTAAAATTATCTTAGGAGAGGTAAGAGCGACTTTACGTTATTTTACCTTTTTCTAAGTAGATTTTGTGTGACAAATGAAGAACATCGGGACTTGAAGATCAGAGACCATTAAAGATCACCTTTTGAAGACTTTGAATATTTGAAGACTAGGTTTGAAGATTGAAGACAAAAAGAATCAAGGATTTGAAGGCAAGGCAACACAAGGGTGAAAATAGGCAACTCGCCCGGGCAAGGCCATTTCCGCCTGGGTAAGGTCATTCCCGCCCGGGTGAGCCCATTCCCGCCTAGGCGGGAGCCTGCTACACTTTTGGTTTTTGCTTTTTTTTTCTTCCCTCTTGTACTATAAAAGGAATTTTTGGCCACCCACTTCATATCCTTATCATTTTGGCCGAATTTCCACTTCAAAGAACCCTAGGTTCTTCATCATTTCATCCTTTCTCTCTTTATTTGTCTATGAATTTGTTTATGGATGTTAGTATGACTTGTATTAGCTAATCTAGTTCTTAGGTGCAATTGACTAAGGCTTCCAAGCCCATGTCTTAAGAACAATTTGTAGCCTATTTGATACACTTACTATTATGCATTTATAGGCCATTGAATGTGTTTGTTAATGTCATTAATGTTCTTGAAAGCTTGATTATATGAAGTACTTGTATGATATGCTTGTTAGGGTTTGGGGAAATGGGTTGATTTCCCCTTTTCTTGATAGGAATCCAAGAGTATGATTTAGAGATTTTGATTGTGTTGATGGATTGATAATTGCTAGATGAATATGATAATATTGAACTCTTTGTCATGTTTGTTTCTTATGTCGATCGTTCTTTGCTAATCTTGTGTAAATGCATGAATTGGTAAAATGCTTAGACACGGTGTAGTGTTTATAAGTGTTGCCAAGCTTGTTGATTCTTTATGCTCAATGTCATCAATAGGATACTTTTAGTCATATTTTGACTAAGGGAGTCATTGGTGAGGTTTGACAAGAGATGTCGAATTCACTCTTGCAAACTACTATCCAAGAAAGATAGAAGTTCAATCTTCACAACAAGTAGTGAAAGTAGCAAATAGGTTGCATGTTCAATGATGGATAAAAGGCTTAGAAGTGAAAGTCAATTGCTCCCAAGGTTCCGTTAATTATTGGTTTAATCACCGTTTAATTGTTGTGCATGCTTTGCATATTTAACTTGCTTGATTAGTTAATTTGTCTTTAATTTCTTAACTTAAGACAAAAACCAACCAAGTTTTCCCCTTGTTTACATGCTTATATATATGTGGGTGTGTGTGTGTGTTTATATCTAGTATGTTTCTCATATATATGTTTAAACATTTGGAAAGATCTCTCTTCTTGTGGACGACTCCGACTTTCCATTATCCACTTAATTGTAGATAGGAAGCATTAGGTCTTATAAATATTAACTTTGAGAGGTATGGCGATGACCTCCCAAATTTTGGCACCGTTGTCAGGGAAGAGGAATTTATTTTTAAGTGTTTGGGAATATTATGTGTGATTATGTGCTAATTGTCAAGATTTGTTAATTTGTTTTTGTTTTGATTACTTAGTTGAATTGCCATTTTTGCTTGGCTTAGAGACGTACTGTTCGAGTTCTTGGTGTATGGTTCGTACGCAATCCTCATCACAAGAACTCCTACACTACGACCCCGAGTTAGAGTTGAATTTGAGACGGGCTAGGAGGCTTTCTTTGGAAAGTGTGAATAAAGCCCCTCCTGTGACCATTTTGTGGATACCTCTTCCCCTATGGAGCATCAACAAGAGCTTGACGATGAGCATCTGGGAGGAGGACCTCAACATCCTTCTCTCAAATGGAGAGCTCTTCCTCTCCAAGGAAAGGAGATTCCTTTGGGGCAAGCATTGTTAAGAGACATCGTGGACCCCAACCTCGATCAACAACCAATGTGCATTGAGTATCCCTTGGTTGGACCGAACGGGTATTTTGAGCTAAAGACCAGGTTCATAAACATGCTACCCATCTTCCTTAGTAGGCAATGGGAGAATACCAACAAACACCTCACCGAATTTCACTTTTTGTGTGGTGGTACGGTCCCCCATGGAGTGGATGAAGACTTCTATAGGTTGAAGGCATTCTTGTTCATTCTAATGGATGGTGCAAGAGATTGGCTCCACTACCTACCACCCAAGAGAATTAAGAGTTAGATTGATATGAAAACAAAGTTTCTAGCCAAATACTTCTCGGCCTCGAGATCCGTCGCCTTGAAAAAGGACACAAGTAACATCCTCTAGTGGAATGAAGAATCTCTTCAAGAAACTTCTTGCAAGTTGTCCTTACAGTGGTTATTCGGAGGATGATTTGGTCTATTACTTCTACAATGGTCTTCTTGATGAGGATCAAAGGTTGGTGAGGAGTTCTTGTGGAGGCACCCTTACGAACAAAACATCATCTGAGGTTATGCAATTGTATGAGGAACTAGTAGAAGAATCAAGAAACTTTAGCGTAAGAGCCAATTTGAGAAGAAGAAATCCAATGCCTGAAAGTGACTCTTCCAATAGTGGGAAGCTGGAAGACTAAGTCTCGGCCCTTGCATCTATGGTGAATTGTTGATGATGAAGCCTGGAAATACGCCACATGTTAAATCATGTGAAATTTGTTACTTGGCGTATCCTACAGACAATTGCCCTACATTGCAAGGGGACTATGTCGAGGAGGTGAGTGCCATGGGGTACCAAGGAAATCAAGGCTACCAAGGTAACCAAGGAAATCAAGGCTACCAAGGTAACCAAGGAAATCAAGGTGGGCAAGGCTACCAAGGTTATAAAGGGTACCAAAACTGACCATACAATTTGGGAAATCGGGATAACCCAAACCTCCAGTATGGAAACCCCCAAGGAAGAAAAAACCCCCAACCGTATCAGCTTCCTCGATAACAATATAGTCCACCTCAACAACAATTTCAAAGGATCCAAGACAAACCCCAAGACCAATGGGAGAGCTCGAGTTAACAAAAGATGAGGTGGTGCAAGTCATTCACCGGTTGAGCATGTGCGTAGAGAAAGGTGAAAAATTCTAAGATGAAGCCAAGGCAAGCATCAAGAACTTGGAAACTCAAGTGAGCCAAATAGCTCAAGTGGTGAATCAGATGGAGGCCCAAGAAAAGGGAAAACATCCCTCCCAACTGTAGATCAACCCTCGACAAAATGTGAGTGCAATCTCATTGAGAAGTGGAAGTGAAGTGAAGGAGCCCCAAGAAAGGGTTGCTTTTGAGCGGATGGTTGAAAAAGAGGAAGACCTTGAAAAGAAGGCCGATGAGTTGGCCAAAGAGAGCAAAAAAGAAGAAATTGAGGAGGAAACATTTGTGCCAAGACCGGGATCAAATCCCAAAACTTCATCCCCACTGCACAAGAAGTCAAGAGAGTGGAGATCTATATCTATGCGCCGGAACCGCCGTTTCTAGAGGCATTAAAGGATATGAGGACAAAGGAGGATACCATCAACATTTACGAAGTCTTTCATAGATGCGAGATAAATATTCCACTCTTAAATGCTCTAAATCAAGTTCCTAGGTATTCTAAATTTCTTAAAGAATTGTGTACTATCAATAGGAAACAACAATTGAAAATTAAGAAAAAGAGTGTGAAGAGTGAATATGTCTCCGCCGTGTTTGATGATAAGATGGCACCTATATGTGATGATTTGGGAAAGTTTACAATCCCTTGTGAGATAACAAGGCCATGTTAGACTTAGGTGCTTCAATCAATGTGATCCCTTATTCCTTGTATGAAAGTCTAAATCTAGGCACTTTGCACAAAATTGGGGTTGTTAGTTGTTATCCAACTAGCCGATCACTCTAGCACATACCCGAAAAGTATTTTGAATGATGTGTTAGTGAAAGTGGACTATTTGACATTCCCCGTGGACTTTTTTATTCTTGAAATGGGAGGTGACAGTAGTTCTAAACCTATTATTTTAGGAAAGCCATTTCTAAAGACTTCGAGAACCATAATTGATGTGCATAAAGGAACATTGTTCATGGAATTTAATGGGTAGAAGGTAGAATTTGACACTTATAATTCTATTGATCATCCTAGTAGATACCATTCTTGCCAAGCTATTCATGTTATTGATGATAAAGAGCAAAATTAAATTGAGCCCAAAGATGGTAGTTCCTTAAATGTTGCCATAGATGATGTTTTAAGTGATGCTTTGATTTCAAATGTTGTTAGTACTAACTTGAAGGAAAACAATAATAGTGAATACACTCTTGGTAAAACAACATCCAACACTTTTCGTGCATCCACAGGTAGGGCAATAAGGGTGGTTTTCCCTCCTTATCTTGAGAAGACTTCGATGAAAGAGTGCAAACCACTACCGAAAGCTCTTAAATGTTCACCCCATGGAGAAGGAGAGAAACCCCCGAATGCTCACGTGCTTGAGATCACCATGGAACAAAAATTTTATATTTGTATTTTATATAAAAAAATTAATTTTATATAGAAATACTTTACTATGTAAAGAATATAATGATAATAATATGGCATACATGTTGATAATGAATCAATAATTATTTAAAGTTACAAGTTAGATTCTCACCGTGCATTGCGCGAGTATTTTATAGTATAAAATTTAATTTAATTAACATTTAATATTTCCATCACATATTTAAATTAAAAATAAAAACTAAATATAAAAAATTCCATCTAAGAATAACTATATGAGTTACAAATTGAAATATTCAATTTAGGTAGAATATATTAAATAATGCACCAAGTCTTGTTATAGCAAGTTTAAAGCTTAGGGAGGAATTATGATGCAATTATATATTATAATTGGGATAGGATTCATTTTAAAAGTTACAAATAAATTTGGAAAATGTGAAGTTTTGAGTTGTTTTTTGCATAAAGATCTCAACCTATAGTTTAGACTTACTCACAGGAGACCATCTCTAAATAATGAATAAATTAACCTTTGTTATTTTCATAAAATTTCAAGAAATAACATATTAAAAGTATATGAAGTAAACAAAATGTAAAAAGAAACAATCAACTTGTAGATATATAAAATTTGCCTTCGAAAATACAAGTAATTACCGTAAAACAATGAAAATTCATGTCCACTACTAAGGAAAGATATTCTCGCAATTTCCTAACAAATCATACAAAGACTTGGGTGAGACCGTCTCACCTAAACTTATGGTGAGACAAAGGTTCTATTAAATATTATATGAGTTACAAGGACTAATGTGCTATTATAATATATTATATTTTCTGATATCATTTTTTTTAATCTCTAGAGAAACTGTTCCTCCCTCTTCCTCTCACCCGACGAAATTCTCTCAGTCCTAGCTTTCAATTTCATACAATTTTCCTTCCTCAATCAACGATTTTTCCGGTGAATTGTGTTGAATTTTGTTATTCCAGCATCTAGAAGGTAAATATGTAATTTGTTGTTTGTTTTTCGAAGATTAGCGACTTTGAATTTTTTCTGATTTTTCCTGCTCTAGCTTAGGTCAAGTGCCAAGCTGCCACGTGATCCTATCTTATCACCTCCGCTCAAGGAAGGTTCTTCTCCAACAACTTTGAAGTCCAGTACACCAATTCAGTATTTTCATTCCTATTTTGTTAATTTTTAGAAGTGAGACCTCGACGAATCGTCCGTTTGATATCGTATGTTAGAAAATGTATGGTGTCATTCGATATCATACGTTTCTTGTGTTTCAACTTCTTTGAACTGTATGAAAGGTTATAAAGGTCAATGATATTCAATTCAGCGTCCAGTGATGTTTTTATGGTGTTGTTTGTCTTTTATCACTGTTGAAAACTGCTAAGCATTGTTGTCCATTTGAGGTGTTAATTTAGGCTGATTTTACTGCTTTTCTTGACTGATTTTAATTGCTTATGCATGATCCTTGATTATTCCTTTTTTTTCACGACAAGAACATGTGCGCTTGGAAGGTGAATCTGATTCAGTGAAACCAAATGATTATAACTGAATTAGTTAGCATGTTTATGTATTTAGTTCAACTGTTTATGTGGTTAATTATTGTGGGGATCTGAATACTTTCATATACATCATTTTATGAATCTTTATGTAGACTATATAATGTCAGGCATGTCTATTTGTTTATCTTTGTTGTTATAGTCCTTTCTTTTTGTGTGTATGGAATCACTTTTGAATGTAGATGATGTAACATAACTGAGAAAGTCCAGTCGATTACAATCTAAACCATCTACTGAGGATGGTATGTGTATGTTGAGTTTGTAAGTTTTGCAATTTCGTATATGCATATTTTTCTAATATGTGATTGGTTTACATTTAAGGATATAAAGGCTACTCTTTTCAAAGGTAAAATAATTAAGAGAAAAAAAATACTATTACTAGTAGTCGAAACATTATGGTTTTGAATTTTTAGTTTATCTTGTTATTACATTTTTCGTGTAACTCTACACTAATAAATCTGTATTTTTTTATAGCTGAGATAGTGCAAAGGTTGTGGATAAGTGGTAGTAAATCTGCCGAAGATAAGCATATGAAAGTAGCTGGATCTTCTATAAAAAGTTTGAAATATTAATTTTGTGTTTACTCTTACTGTGTGTTGGTTTACCTTTTATATTTATTGAATTAGTTTTTTTGAATTGATACTACTATGATTGAAGGTCGTGATCAATAATCCCCGAGTTTTGACATTTTTAAAAGAATCTACTTAGATTTTATGATAATAATTTATTCTTACACTAAATTGTTTTTTTTGGTCTCCAATATATTATACAAAGCCATCTTTTTGTCCCAAAATTAATACTGCGTTTGTTCAGCAATGAACATATTGAAATTGATTTATTTGGTCCCTAAAAATAATTTTCAGGTAAATTAAAATTATTTTCCAATACCGCCAGTGGTATTTTCATAATTTTACTAATTAAAAAATATTTTCAATTAAAAATTCAAACCCTCCCATAAAGCCATCATCACCGACTTCATACCCTCACTTTCATCCCTCCCGGCCGGAAAGCCAGTGAGAAACCCACCGCCGATCATATGGGTTTTGCTAGAACTCACCGGAAAAACCCTTCATCCGCCGCTGGAAAAACATTCCTCGGCGATCCAAAGAACTATCTGAGATCTGAATTGACAAAAAGACAATATGATTATCTGCCAGCTGCCTCCCATAGCAAGCCCACCGGGCCACTCACCGGGCTCACTGTTCTTCCGGCAGCCTCGAATAACAAAGACTGGAATAAAGCTGCCATCGAAAGTAGAAAGAACAATCAGTAACCATGTTGTGATAATTGATTATTACCTGGACTCTGATTTTGCAACTAAGGTACACAAACTCACAACAAGGGCCAGTAACTAGCAAAGTACACAAACAACTGAGCTTTTAGGCATCAAGTTCTACAGCCAATACAATTATCACCAATCGAAATGCAAAAAGTGCTGATTGCAACGCACCTGACTCAAAGAAGCCGGATTCACGGCGCTGTTCGAATTGCTAGGAACCGCACCAGGTTTAAATCTCTGGGAGGGAATGCTGAGCTGTTCATACAGAGCCATCTTGTTCCTAGGAGGAGCTCTTGGGCCTCCCTTCTCTGTGTCGTTCACATGAGGCCAGGGAAACATTGGCCCCATCGTCTTCTCATCCTCTTTCCTTTGCTTCATCTTCTCTAATAACCACCCCAAATTAACAGAACAATCCCGACGGAAACCCACCAAAATCTGTCTCTTGAACAAGGTCAAAGGACCCGAAATAGAGCAGATTAAATTAATGAATCCCAAACAGCGCAAAACCCATGTGCAAGAACCCGAAATCTCGAAAACCCAGACACCAAGATTGATTTATTCCTCGAATTCAGACCTTTTCTTAGCAACCCAGATAACCAACTGAATAAAAAATTAGGGGCAAAAACCCCTTTCAGGGTGGAAGAAGAATACTGGGAATCCGGCAGTACAAAACAAAAGGTGGGAGAAGAGATTCGAGAAATGGAAAGAAAGCAGTCATTTTCAAGGGTTCTGGACAGAGAAGGTAGAGACTTGCGGATGGATCGCTCATTGGGGAAATGGGGCCAAAAAGTTCAAGGTCGCTATCGACCGTCGGCGGAGAAGAAACGATGGTTGACGGTTGACGATTGAGAAGAGGAGGGGTGGTTTGCATTTTTTTTTATTATATTGTTTTAAACGTAGGGGTATAATGGTCATTTTATAGATTTTGTACTAATTTTGTCGTTCACTGGTGTGGTAGTCCGGTCAGGCAAATCACTCATTGTTCACTCTGTGGATCTCCTTCCGGCAAAACAAATCCCGGAAGTAATTCCGGGAGAAAAGCTCCGATGATCAAGTTAGGTTCCATCTTCAAGAACTGGAATTTCTTAATGTATTCACGCTTACCCTAGCTCATCTTGCTGTATTTATAGGCCAATGTGCTTGTGATTCTTTGCTTTTCGGAGTTGAGATCGTGAGTCATACCACGATTACCAAGTTCAATGCCTGTGGCTTCATGTTCATTGTTCGTTCTGTCTTTCTCATCCCACGTTGTATGCCATAACTGCATAATCTTATGCTCGACTGATCTTCACCTTGGGCTTAAGTGACTTCATGTGGCTATGAGGCAAAATTGGGTTGGGCTTAGATGCCAGTAGTCCCTTAACCGTTGGGCTGCATATACACCATAAGCCCCCCACCCCCCACCCAGCTATGAAGTCAATACTACACGGAGCTATGGCTATGTTCAGGAGCTACTTTCAAACTTATTATTTTGTCGCGAAGTGATGCATAATGATCAGTTTGTTCTTGCTGTGATATGAACCACTTTCGCGAAGTGTTGTAAGCTTCTTGGCTATGTTTTGCTACCTCCCTGAATCACGTATTCTTTGAGATTTGAATTTCAAAATTTTGAACAAGGGCTTATCACGTGGGTATCCAGCACCTCTGTAATCGCTATTCACTCTGTAATTCCTTCATCCGTCATTACATTTTCTTTTTCTTATAATTGCCTTGAATCTTGCCCTTTGAAGTTTGTCCCTATTCAGTGTACTACCTTCGCCGCCTTCTCAAGTTCCCAAAAAGGTAAATTACTTTTGTTAGGCTGTCATGATTGCTTATTATTCCCTTTTTTCTCTTGGCTTTCTATTTTCTTTAATTCAAACCTCCCTGAGTTTTAGACTTCTTCATCTTCTTCTATTTTCTTTTATTGTGCTAATCTTCACTAATTTTCCCTCTAAACTAGTAAGTTCTCTTATACTTCTCTTTTCTGTTTCTGTAACAGGTTGTGTGGGTCTGAATTTGTAGATCTTTGTGTCTATAGTGTGGTTCAGTTTCATTGAAGTGGTATTTTTGCCTCTCTGGCGCTCACTTTTTGTTCTGGAGTTTGGCCGAAATCATCAATTGTGGCCTTCATTTTTTTAATTGATGCCACCTTCGTCTAAATTTTAGGGATTTTGAGCTCTTCCATGTCTGCTTCTAACAATATTGGGATTTCTGTGCCAAACGTCCCTGAAAACGATATTGATTCCGGGGGGAATTTTGACCACCTTGTCGGCTCTTCAGTTGTTAATAGTATCCTCTCTGATTCCTATGTTGAGGATTTAATACATAGCTTCCCTTTTCTGTGCTCATACAAACTTAAAGCTCCTAATGCTTCTAACAGTGTTCGCACTTCTCCTTCCGGTTACATATCATGTTATTTACAATACCTTAAGTTTGGGCTTTCTTTCCCCTTGCCCCAACATGTCTTGGACTTGCTTTCTCATTATAAAGTTTCTTTTATGTTAGCTGCATCCTAAGGCTGTTTCTATTTTTGTTTTCTTCTATCATGTGTGCGAAGCGGTGGTGTTCCTTTCTCCATTGACTTGTTTTGCAACCTCTACCATCTTAAAAAAGTAAAGAACACCTCCGGTGAGTTCACCCTTTATTATGTGATCCCAACAATTAAGTTCGTTAGTGGGTTCCCCCAATAATTGTGGAGTGAAAATTTTTTCTATATAAAACTTGATAGTGATAGTAGGCCAACTTTTCCGATTTGGAACTATGATGTTCTGAAATTGAAACTTCCTAAGGATAGGTTTCGTCTTAATGCCGATTCCAAAGTTGTAACCTTGCTTAGCCAGCATTCCATTGCCTTCGCCCTACTCTTTCCTTTGAGCAAATGTGTTTTACTTGTCATTGATATGGTTGTTTCCACTCTTTCCAACTTTCTTTTCCTTGTTTCGATTCACATTGCTTCTATGTTTGTTTATTTGTCTAACTTTCTTTTTGTGCTAAGCTGCAGATATGGATCTAACCGGACGCTCCGCTAAGAGAAACTTCATTACTGATGACGATAATGAGGACTTCGAGACTTTGTTGACTGAGATTAATAACGACTCTGAGGTTGTTATCCCTCGGGAGGTGATCAATGAAGCTACCTTTTAGCCAATGCTTCTGGGTCCTTGGTCAAAGAAGTTAGGAGAGGTGGTAACTGCACGTCCAATGAAACATTTCATAGGCAGAGGCAAAAGGAACAAATCGATGGGTCGAATACGAAGCTGGAGCCTGTTAAGAAGAAGGTGCGTGTTAGCCATCCACATCCGAACCCATTATCCCATCGTTATGATTTGATTGTGGGAGGGATTGTTCCTGCTACGCTTACTAAGTTGTCACTTTATGAAACAATGATTGTGGTATGTTCTCTCTCTGTTAATGTATTATCATGATTTAAATGTGTGTTTCTTAATGTATAACTGCTCCACTTCTTTGCTTGAATTGAAAACAAGATTAGTGAGAGCCTTCAACTTCTCAGCGAACGGGTTGCTGAGTTTGTGAAAGGAGGCGGTGCAATGCTGGAAAGGTTGCAAGCCAGCAAAGCAAAGTGTGCTGCTCTGAACACCTCTGTTAAAGCTGTCAAGGAGCAAGCGTGTATATTGGCCACTGAGGAGGAGATGAAGAAAATTTGTTCCCAGTTGGAAGAGATGGGGACCATTATCCCCGCTTCACCTGCATATCCCCAAGTTCTAGTTGATCGACTGGTGAAGACAAAGTCCTTTTATGCTTTATTTGAGGAATTCAGAACTAGCGCTTGCGATGTTGGGTGCTGCGAGACCTTGGTTGAGTTGTGGAAACTGAACCCTCCCGCAAAGGTTGAAAAGCTACCCATGCTGTCCAAATCTGAGAAAGTTCTGGAATGCCAAAAGTAAGCCTTAAATGAGGGTTTCCTTAAGAGCATCTTTTATGGTGATCATCCCTTCGCACTGCTATCCTATCTTGCTAGTGTTCCCAGTCTACCTTCCATAGCTGAGTTGAAGCGATGCGCGATCGACTATCTTGAGAATCTCCTATTTGGCTCCCCCTCTTCAGAGCTTCATATTCCTGATGATACTCTTAAACCTAATAATGATATGAACCTTGAAGGTGATTTAAATGATGAAGCCTCCACTCAACTTGCCGGCAAGGAGGGATTCGTTGTCCGCACTTCATTCGCTTCTCCTACTAAAGTTAGTGAACCTTATTGCTATGTAATTTGAGGAGTTTTTTTTGTTATTCATGACAATATTTTGATTTATGTGTGTACTATGCATACATCAAAATCTACTAATCGCATATCCAAAGAGTATCTCCAACTTATTTCCTCTGATCATCTATCTCGTTTGGAGTCCATTCCTTTACATCTTGGGTGGGGATCCCATACATCTTCATCAACTCCATCATCTTCCACAACATGTCCTTATAAAAAAATTATTCCCGATGGTTACAATGTTGAATCGATTGGCAAAGATATTGTTCGTGGTCTGGTTGATCTTGAAGTTTCCAGTGTATACATGGATTTGCTTAAACTCCCTGCTCGTGTTCAAGAATTGGCATTGTCTTTAGGCATTCACCAGAAGTATATGCTCTTGGTTATTAATGATCTTAAAGCGAAGTGGGAGAAGACTGTAAAGGATACCCAGGATGCAATGCATGATTTACGAGGAATATTCAATGAGCAAAACAACCTTATTCAACGCCAACAGTTAACCATGGTGAAGATGCTTCGACAAAAGGAGGAGGCTAAAAATTATGCTTCAAGCAAGACTCGCAAAGCCCATTAGAAAACACTGACCATTGATAAACAGTGTACTCGTCTTGATGACCTTTTTAACCGGTTATACAAAAGGAAGGATGAATGTGACCACTTTTTAACTTCTGCCCTAGGTTGGCAAAGCAAGTTTGATGAAAATTTTGCTATAAACACGCAGCTGCGAAATGAAAATGAGCAACTCCTCACTGAGTGCGAATGTCATGATATATCTTTGCACCAACTTGAGCATGCTTGTGTTGAGTACAAAGATAGACTCCAGGCTCTCCCATTGTCATCTTGTACAGATACTGGTTGTGGAGATCTTACTATGGAAATTGATGGGTAGGGGATTAATTTGTCAGAGGCTGTCTGATTGCATCTTTGGTTCCTAGAGGAGGAGGTGAAAAATTTAAAGGCTAAGAATAAGAGATATGAAGAAACTGTTAATGTTAGAAGTATGATGCTGGATCGCAAGGAGTTTGGTCCTATAACTAACTTTGAGGCATACTATGCTAGATATCTTGGTCATATGGAGTGAAGGGGTCTAATATATTTACACATGAAGTGGCGATACGAGCATATAGTTAGAATCGGCGTAGAGCTGAGCACCCTCATCGTGAGGTCAAGCACGGTCATTGTTGTGGTGGTTCATCCTATTTTGGATCATCACGAGCATCTAGATGTAGATAGATCCCATGTCTTAAGATATTTTCCCTTCCATGTAACACCTTAAATAATTTTACGGTCACTTTATAAACATGCATTTTTGCTATCACTTAATAAGCTGTCTTCCATCAACTCTTATACTGGCATTTTCTTGCTTTTTGCCTGAGTTGTATGATTGAGTTTGTAGAGCTACAAGATCTAAGGCTTGCTTCTATTGCATTATCTTGTGCCATTGAGGTTTTGTGCCTTTTGCAAGATATATAGCTTGCGTATTTAGTATAGCAAAGCTGCAAGATCTATTGCTTGAACTTTTAAGAGCTTTAGGTTTTATGACGTGAAAGGTCTATTGCTTGCTTGCATCACTTTCATGAGAAAATATGCTCTTGTGCAAGAACTATAGCTTGCGATCGTAAGGTTCGCAAAGTTGCAAGATCTAAAGCCTGTAAGCATCGGTAATTGTGCAATATCTATAGCTTGCGAGTGTATAATTTGCAAAGTTGCAAGATCTATAGCTTGTTGTTTGCGAGATTGTGATCGGCTTTGACAATTGAAGAGCCTTAGTGTATTGATTGTAATGTGCTACAAATGTGTTGTCATCTAAAATTTCCAAGTAGAGAACTAAAAATGCAATTGTGGCCCAGAAATATGGTTTTTAGTATTTATAATATATGACTGCAATAATGTCGCCATAGAAACAAAGAAAGGATGCAACCAATGATAATCTCATTGTATCTGTACAGGTATATGCTCCCTATCATTTTCCTCAAATCTAGACACAGGACTTTCTCAAATTGACCACATGCCATTTGTTAGGGGCATTGCTGCCATCCAACCTTTCTAGCTCATAAAAATTGGATTTGTGAGCCCTTGTAAGGTCCCTCCCACTTTAGGCATAGCTTTCCTCGTTCCTCTGCTAGGCTAGCCTCATTCTTTCTTAACACAAAATTGCCAACCTGAAATTGCGTTTCTTTCACCTTCTGAATGTAAGCTCTAGCCATTCTTTCCTTGTACTTAGCTTCTGTGATCATTACGAATTCTCTTTTTTCTTCCAGTTCGTCCAGATCCAGCCTCATTATGTTTGGATTGTCTTCCTCTTTGTAATCGCATACTCGAAGACCATAGACCTGATTTCCACTGGTATCACTACTTCATGACCATAGACCTGATTGTATGGTGTCTTCCCTATTGGTTCTCTATTGGTCGTTCTACATGACTGTAGGATGTTGGGTATCTTCTCCACCCAGCTAGTTTGCTTTCCCTCTAGTCGCTTCTGAATTCCTTAGACGATGGTCCTGTTCCTTACTTCTATTTGTCTGTTAACTTGAGAGTACTCTACAGAGGTTACTTTTTGAAGGATCTAGGGCCTTGAACACCAGCCCATGAAGGTACTACTTGTGAACTGTGTACCATTATCCGTGATGATAGTATGTGGCACCCCAAAGCGACACACTATATTCTGCCAGGAAAATTTTCTAGCTACCTCAGTTGTGACTTATCCTAATGGCTTCACCTTCACCCACTTTGTGAAGTAATTGATTTCCACAATTAGAAATTTAGCGTTGGTTTTGCCCTTTAGGAAAGGTCTAACTAAGTCGATTCCCCATTTATCAAATGACCAAGCTTCATATATCCCTCTAAAAGTGGCATGTGGCTTATGAGACAACAAAGCATTGATCTGGAAACTCTTACATTTTAGTACAAAGTTGTGTGCATCGTTAAACATAGTCGGTCATTAGTAGCCTACTCAGATGATCTTTCTTGCTACCGTTCTAGCTCCCTGATGCGTTCCACACAGCCCTTCGTGCACTTCTTTTAGAATCTCACCCACCTGCGATAGTCCTATGAGTTTTATCCATGGAGACAGAAAACCTTTCTTGTTCAAGATTCCATCTTCGTAGGTGGTGTACACCTAGCCCAAATACTAAGAGGCAAGCCTAAAATCACAAACGGGCCTGAGGCTAACCAGCGATGCAAACTGGGCCAAACGGATGCTGGGCAGGTTGAGTCAACCTACAAACCAATAATAGTGGGGTCAACCACAAACAGGATTTCTCGGTCCCACGATTAGACAGATGATGGAAAGCCCGAATAAGATGGAGCCATGTTCATGATACACTATTAAAGGAAGAAGGAGGGTACGAATCAAGATAAGCACAACTAACTTGAGAAATTCCAATTCTTAGAAGAGAAGGCTGACTTGATCGTCAGAGCTTTTCTCCCAAAATCACTTATAGGATTGGTTTTGCAGGTGAAGAAGTTCTAGGAGTGAACAACAAGTGGTTTGCCTGAAAGGACCACCACATCATTTGGCGCTGACTATAGGGATCAAAAATGTTTTTGTTTCAAAGTCAATCAGGTAAATAATGGTGTTCACCAGAAGTGAGAAGAGCTATAACCACACAAAAAAAAAGTAAACACCTGGACATAATAGAAGCATGCATCCTCCCCAGGATCAGGATTACATCCCCAGTAGAGAAAGAGAGCATAGTAGAGAGGAAACAGACGAGGAGGAAGAAGCAGAATCCCCCCAACACGAACCAAGAAAAAGAAAGAAAGGCATTCGCAGCATTTTTAGAAGCGAACAGGGAAAATTTTTACAATCAGTTCATGACAATGCTCAAACCAAATAGTCCAAAAATAGAAAAAAATAGTAAGTCAGGAATGTGAAAATCTCAAGTACGAAGAAGAACTGCGGGACATCGCTGCAGATGATGATGTAGACAAATCACCCCCAGTGCAACATCTCCAGGATTTTAAGCTGCCAATAGACTTCAAACTTATCTACATGTTAAGATCTACGATGGGACCACAAACCCAAAAGAGTTCCTACATTCATATAGAAACACCATGAGGTTTCACGATGCAAACATCAAACTAGTATGCAAGGCGTTCCCAATCTTCTTGTCAGGAACAATGATCACCTGGTACGAGGATCTCCCAAGTGGAAGCATCAAATTGTGGGCATAATTATCAGATTTATTTCTGGTGTGCTTCTATCAGAAGTAAAGATTCACAAAAATGATAGCAGACCTTAATAACATAGCCCAACGAAGTGAAAAAAGTCTGGCAGAGTATCATAGTAGGTTCATGATGGAAAGTTTTCAAGCTTGCAAATTGTCATTCCAATCGTCATTAGGAGCATTTATAGAAGGAATGTTATTAGGAGAGTTCTACAAAGAAGTAACAAAGAACATGCCCAAAAACCCGAGAGAGCTACAAAGGACAATTGAATAGCATGTGTAAACAAAAGAGGCGAACAACTGTAAGATAGAAAGGGAACGAGGCGAGAAGCAAATAATGGAAGATTCACAGAGGGGTTTTAAGAAGAAAGGTAAAGGAAATGTCACTTTCAAACGGGGAGAAACAAGATCGCAAGTCAAGTCATTTCAAGATACACCTCTGACTAGATCAAGGAAGGAGATATGGAAAGCGAACAAGGATCTATTTTGAGAACCATCACCTATGCTAGCACCATGAGAGAAGAGATCTAGGGATTATTATTATGCCTTTCATAAGGACCATGGTCATGACATTGAATATTGCAGAGACCTGAGAAGACAAATTGAAGAAAATTTTAGGAAGGGCTACTTAAGCGAATATCGGAAGGAAGGAATAGGCCAGCATGTGGACACTAGCAAAATAACAAACCCATCTCCAAGAAACCAAGGTACAGTGATCACAATGGCAAAGAATAAAAAAAATGACTGTGGCGGTGGATTGCAATGATGATGCAGGTAATGAAGTATCAGAGACAAGAATCTTATCCATACACATATCCATGGAGTTATTGTCCAACAATGCTTGGAAGGCCAAAGCAAGATACTCTCCACTGCAATAGCCGGTTGATCAAAAGGCTTCGTTCGAATGAGGTGATCACCTTTAGCGAGGAAGATGCAATACCTAATGCTTTGCCTTACAACGATCTCATGGCCATCATAGCAAAAATTGGGAATGTAACTATTACAGAGTGTATGTAGATGACGGAAGTGCAGTCGAGACATTATTCTTAGACTGCTTCAAGAGAGCTGACCTAAAAAAATCCATGTCCTAGCTTGTAAGATTCACTTGACGAGCAAAAATTCCACTGGGGAATATACAGCTGCCTGTCACTATTGGATAAAGTGTGAGAAATTGCACCATCATATGCCACTTCGTGGTCATGTATCCCCCAAGTTCATTTAATGCCATAATAGGAAGGCCATGGATAAACAGAGCTAAAGCAATATGGTCCCCTTACCACCTGGTAATGAAGTTCCCAACTCCAGCTGGTATCGTGACCATAAGAGGAAACCAGCACATGACCAGGTAATGCATGGTCATAGCAATGAAGGTATGAAATATTCGAGAAAAGGCAAAAATGGTTAGCACAATCTCAGGCAGTGGTTTACTAGAGCAGCCAAAATTAGCAGTAGACTTGGGAGAAGAAACAGAGCTAGTTAGCTCGGATAGCGAAGATAATTCGAAGTACATGAAGATAGGAAAACACCTTCCAGATAAGGTGAAGGCGAAGGTTGTAGAAATCCTACGAAGCCAAAAAGACACGTTCACGTGGGGCATCCAGAACATGGGCGGGGCATACCCAAGCATTGCTACTCATTCCTTGAATATCAGTAACTCAGTCAAATCGATTAAACAAAAGAGACGTTGCTTCGCTAGTGATAGCCAAAAAGAAATCGAAGAGGAAGTTATAGCACTGCTTCAGGCAGGTATACTGAAAGTGGTCATATACCCAAATGGGCTAGAAAACCCGGTCATGGTGAAGAAATCAAACACAGGTTAGAGAATGTGCATTGACTTCACGGATTTGAATAAAGCATGCCTAAAGGACTGCTACCCTCTTCCAAAAATTGATCAACTAGTTAAAGTGATTTCAGGATATGAAGCCATGCGTTATTAAACGTGTACAAAAAAAACACCAAATATTGATGAATCCATAAGACATAGAGAAAATGGGCTTTACAACAAGATTTGGGAAATTTTGTTATGTGAAGATTCCGTTTGGGTTAAAAAATGTTGGGGAAATGTACCAGAGAGTAGTCAATCACATATTTCACAATCGGATAGGATGAAATGTCAAGGTTTATATCGATGACATTATTATCAAGAGCAGGAAAGTAGATAGCTTTGTTGCAGAGTTATAAGAAACTTTAGACAATACCAAATTCCTAGTGGGACCATTCCTAAAAGGCACAGACAATGCCAAATTCCTAATTGTGGCAATCAATTACTTCACGAAATGGGTGGAGGTAAAACCATTGGGATGAGTATGAGCTGAAGCAACTAAAACATTTGCCTGGTAGACCATTGTGTGTTGCTTTGGGGTGCCACATACCATTATCATGGGCAATGGTGCACTGTTTACAAGTAGTACGTTCACTTATTGGTGTTTAAAGCTTGGGATTTTCCAAAAGTTCACCTCTTTGACACACCCTCAAACTAGTGAATTGATTCATTATCAACATGTATGCCATATTATTATCATTATATTCTTTACATAGTAAAGTATTTCTGTATAAAAATTAATTTTTTTATATAAAATACAAATATATAATTTTTGTTCCATGGTGATCTCAAGCACGTGAGCATTCGGGGGTTTCTCTCCTTCTTCAAGGGGTGACCATTTAAGAGCTTTCAGTGGTGGTTTGCACTCTTCCACTGAAGTCTTCTCAAGATAAGGAGGGAAAACCACCCTTATTGCCCTACCTGTGGATGCACGAAAAGTGTTGGATGTTGTTTTACCAAGAGTGTATGGATTAGCTGTCAGCCATGAACTGCATTTCTTGGTCTCACGATCAGACACACGATGGGAATCCCAAATAAGATGGATCCATGTTCGTGATACACTATAAAAGGAAGAAGAAAGGTACAAATCCAGGTAATCGCAACTAACTTGAGAAATTCCAATTCTTAGAAGAGAGGGCTAACTTGATCGTCAGATCTTTTCTCTCAAAACCATTTTAGGGATTGGTTTTGCAGGTGAAGAAGCTCAAGGAGTGAACAACAAGTGATTTTCCTGAAAGGACCACCACAGAAGTAGGTGTAGTTGTTCGAACGTAACTCCAACTTCCGGGCTTGCACCTTATCTTCTGGCAACGTTCCCTTTGCAAAGTACTCTACTAGTGGTGTCATCTTGCTTACATCTTCCATCTGGAATATTGACACAATAGTTGATGTTGTGCTATCGACTTGAATAACCTTTACTACCACGTTTCTATGCTCACTCAAAGATTAAAATCTAGTTGTTGCTAACTTGCTTAGTGCATCCGCCTTTGCATTCTCACTTCTTGGTATGTGCTAGATATAAAAATACTCAAGCTTGGCTATGAGCAGCTAGACTCTCTTCAAATACTTCACCAGTTGTTCCTCTCGCACTTCACAGTCTCCTCGCACCTGCTAGACTATGATTAGTGAATCACTGGATGCTCACGCTTTTGACCATCATTCTGATGGTAAGGTCAAGTACACATATCAATGCTCCGTACTCTGCTTCGATGTTAGTGAGCTAGAAGTTAAAGTGAAGTGAGTATCTGTGTTCCCCTCCTTTCAGATTGACCAACAGTAATCTTGCACCGTAACCCTCTGTTGGATGCGCCATCAACGAACAATTTCCATGCAATCTCTTCCCACTTTGCTTTCCCTTTTTCAATTATTAGTATATTAAAGCCAGGGTTAACTTCTCAAATGGAATGTATGCCTTCTTTGCATTTTGCAATATTATGGTGATATAGTAGACTGGTACTTGTTTTTTGCCTTCCAGACGTACCAAAGCAGAACTGACTGCATTCTGCGAGATTGCCAAATATAAATATAGGGTTTCTCCCGAAAAAAGTGACTTCAACGTGGACAATTCTTGAAGTTGTTCCTTCAAACAGTTGTACGCTTCCTGACATTGTTCGCTCCAGGTGATCTTTTTGGCCTTCCTTGTGGTTTCTAAGAGTGTGAAATGTTCTTTGGTGCTTTTGAGACAAACTGGCTAAGCGCAGCCAGCAACCCCATCAATATTTGCACCTCCTTGATTGTTTGTGGCTCACAGTTTCAATTCCTTTTTGAGGATACCTTATATCCTAAGAACTTTCAAGTGCCTACTCCAACTACGCATTTTTAGTGTTAAGCTTCATCTCGATGTTATGTATCGTGTCCAAAGTTTCTTTTAAGTCTGCATCAAAGTTACCCACCTTCTAAACTTAATAACTATGTCATCCACATATGCCTCGACATTTTGCCCTATTTGACTATGAAATGTGCTATCGACCACTCTCTGGTACGTTGCCCCTGCATTTTTTAAACCTAAATGGCATTTTTACATAACAAAACTTTCCAAATCTTGTTATAAAGGCCGTTTTCTCTGTGTCATTTAGATTTATCAAGATTTTGTGGTATCCCTTATACGCATCTAAAAATGCCAGGACTTAATATCCTGAGATCGCTTCAACTAGATGATCAATTTTTGGCAAAGGATAACAGTTTTTTGGGCATGCCTTATTCAAATCCGTGAAGTCAATACATATTCTCCAGCCTACGTCAGAATTTTTCACCATGACTGTGTTCTCTAGACACTTCGGGTATCTGACCTCTTTTATATGCCAACCTGAAGCAGCATTGTAACTTCTTCTTCGATTGCTTTTTGCATGTTGCAAGCAAAGCATCGTTGTTTTTGCTTAACCAGCTTAACCGAGTCCCTGATGTTCAAAGAATGGGTAGAAATGCCTGGGTCTAATCCTCCCATGTTCTGGATGCTCTATGAAAATGTGTCTTTGTGGCTTTGTAGGATTTCTATGACCATCCTCTTTTCCGTTCCTGGAAGATGTGTCCCTATATTTACGCACTTAGAATTATCCTTGTCATCTAAGCTAACCAGCTTTGTTTCTTCTCCCAAGTCTACTGTTGATTCTGTCTGCTCGAGCAACCTACCATCTGAGATCGTGTTAACTATCTTTGCATTTTCCACAATTTTCCTTGCCTTCATTGCGATAACCATATATTGCCTCGCTGTTTGTTGGTTTCCTCTTATGGTCACGATTCCAGTCGGAGTTAGGAATTTCATTACTAGGTGGTAGAGGTACCATATCTCTTTTTCTTTGTTCATCCAGGGAATTTTGATGATGACTGTAAATGTGCTTGGGGCATCCATGACAACGAAGACACACATGATGGTGCAATTTCTTCCACTTTATCCAATGGTGACAGACATTTTTATATTCCCCAAAGGAGTTTCCGATCTCCCCGTGAATCTTACAAGCGAGGACGTAGACTTTTTTAGATCAGTTTGCTTGAAACCTAACTTATCGAAGCATCCACAAATAATATCTCGACTGCACTTCCATCATCTACAAACACCCTATGAACTGTTGCATTTCAATTTTTTGATATAATGACCACAGGCATTGTGAGAAGAAGTATTAGGTACTACATCTTTGCTAAAAGTGATTTCCTAATTTGAACGAAGTCTTTTGTCGTTAGGCTCTTGCGTGGGAGAATATCTTTCTTTAGCCTTCCATGCATTGTTGGACAAAGACTCTGTGGATCTATGTATAGATAAGATAATTATTTTTGGTATTTCATCTCCTGTATCATCATTGTAATCCACTGCCACAGTCATTTGTTTTTTATTTTTCGGCAGTGTGGTTATCGTCTCTTGGTTTCTTGGAGGGGGGTTCCCTGCCTTGTTCGCATCACCATACTGGCTTCCTTCCTTCATTCTATATTGGCTTAAGTAGCCATTCTTTAATTTGTCTCCTCAGGTCTCTGCAATACTCAATGTCGTGATCGTGGTCTTTGTGGAAGGCACAGTAATACTCCTTGGACCTCTTTTCTGGCTGTGCAGACATAGGTGTCGGCTGGTGAAACAACTCTTTGTTTGCTTACCATATCTCTTTCCTTGATTTTGTCAGAGATGTATCTTTGTTCACCTTGTGACCTCGGTTCTCTTCCCTTGAAAGGGGTGTTTCCCTTTCCTTTCTTCATAAATCCCTTTTGCAAATCCTCCATTGTTCACTTTTTGCCTCGTTCCTGCTCGATCTTGCAGTTTTTTGCCTCTTTTGTTCACATATGCTACTTGATCATCTTTTGTGGCTCTCTTGGGCTTTTGGGATGTTCTTTGTTAGTTCTTTGTAGAACTCTCCTTATTGCATGCCTCCTGTAAATGCTCCCAGTGAGGATTGGAATGACAAGTCGTAAACTTGGAAACTTTCCATTACAAATATATTGTGGTACTCCACCAGACTTTCATCACTTTGCTGGCCTATGTTATTCAGATCTGTGATGGTTTTTGTGAATTTTTGCTTCTGAAAGAAATGGCCCCAAAACAGATCCGACAATTACCCCCAAGATTTGATACTTCCATTTGGAAGATCGTCATACCACGTGATCGATGTCCTTGACAGGAAAATAGGGAACAGTTTGCACACCAAATCTATGTTCGCATCGTGAAATCTCATGCTATTTCTGTATGAGTGTGGAAACTCCTTCATATCCATGGTCACGTCCTAGATTTTAACATGTAAAGGAAGTTTGAAGTCTTTTGGCATCTTAAAATATCGTAGATGTAGTGCTATGAGTGATCTGTCCGCTTTGTCGTCTGCAACAATGTCCCACAACTTTTCTTCGTACTTGAGTTTCTCATGATCTTGACTTACTCTTTTGTCTTGTCTTGGAGATTTTGGCTTGAGTGTCATCAGGAATTGGTTGTAGAAACTTTCCTCATTCGCTTCTAAGAATACTATGAACGCTCTTCTTTCTTTTTCTTGGTTCATGGTGGGAGATTGTTTTTCCTCTTCTTCCTCCTCTGTTTCTTCCTTACTACACTCTTTTTCTCTACTGGGGATGTAATTGTGGTCCTGGTTGGGATCTATACTTCTATTGCATCCAGATGTTTGTTCTTGTGCCTAGTGGTTATGGATATTTTCACTTCTGGTGAACACCATTGTTTACCTTAAAGGACTTTGAAATGAAAAAATTCTCATCCCCACAGATAACCCTAAATGATGTGGTAGTATAGTCAAGAAAACCACTCGTTGTTCACTCTGTGAATATCCATCCTGCATAACATATCCCGGAAGTGATTTTGGGAGAAAAGCTCTGACAATCAAGTTAGTCTCATTCTTCAAGAACTGGAATTTCTTAATGTATTCACGCTTGTCCTAGCTCATCCTGAGCTGATTGTATTTATAAGCCAATGTGGTTGTGATTCCTTGCTTTTAGGAGTCGAGATTGTGGGTAATACCATGATTACAACGTTCATTGTCTGTGGCTTCATATTCGTTGTTCATTCCACATTTATCGGCCCATGATGTATACCACGATAGCATAATATTATGCTTGGCCAATATTCACCTTGGGCTTAAGTGACTTGTATTGCTATGAGGCAAAATTAGGCTTGGCCTAGAGGCCAACAGTCCCTTAACTGTTGGGCTACATATACACCGTTGACTTATCTGAAAGCCCCCACTGGGGACTAAACAAATCAATTTCAGTGTGTTAATTGTTGAACAAATGCGGTATTGGCCTTGTGGACTAAAAGATGAAATTGCATAATATGTTGGGGACCAAAAAAATAATTTAGTCTTATTCTTATATTTTTATCGTTGGCTCGGTTATTTAATTCATTAGTTTATCTCTTTTAAAAGCTTAAATTGATAAGGATGATGTTGTTGCCGAGGGCAGTGTAATTCAAAATAGTAATTTTTTTGCATATTTTGTTCATCTCTTTGTATTATTAGCTTAGGCATTTCATGTGTTTCTTAGTAAATACTATATAGTAGTTGTTGTGTCTGTGATGAATGATCCCTGGTATCAACATGTGAAAAACAATTCTAGTTAGATTTTATGATTATAATTTCTTATGTTTATATTGTCAGTTCGGCTATTTTATTAACTAGTTTATCTCTTTTAAAATTATATATTGATAAAGATGATGATGTTGTTGAGGACAGTGTAATTCAAACTGTTAATTTTTTGCATAATTTGTTCTTTTTTCTGTATCATCAGCTTTAACGTTTCATGTGTTTCTTTGTTATGTTATATAGTTGTTGTTGAGGTCGTGATGAATGATCTCACTGTTTCAACATTTTAAAAATATTTTGGTTAGATGTTATTTTACTTTCTTCTTATTCAGATGTTGTTAGTTTGGCTCTTTAGTTTATTAGTTTATCTTTAAAACAGAAATTTAGAAGGATGGTACTACTGATGGCAGTGTAGTTGAAACAGCTAGTAGTTTTTAACATGTTTTTTTCTTTATTTTGTATCATTAGCTTTATTTTTGCTAGTTTTTTTTGTGATCTCAACTACTTGATACATGCTATGATGAGTGGTGCTACATGCGATTTCGTTTCCATGGATAGTTGAACTCTTATATATGTAAGCTTGCTGGTTCTGATGTCCAACATTGGTTATGGACTATATTTCTTTGACTCTGCTTTTTTATTTGTGTGTGTATTTTGAAGGCGTTGATAAAGTTGAGATGGATCGACATTGTTCAGAATAATTGGTATATTCACTACTAGAAATCGGGTACATAGGCACCGGTACATTTATACCGGTGCTAATATACCAATGCTATTAAACACCTATTGCACGGTATAAATAGTTGTTTATGAAAAACCGGAACCAGTAAAAAATATGCCGGTGTTCAGGTCCGGCGCCTATGAGTCGGATTGGGGTGATTTTGGCTCATTTTGAGCACTAGTATGTTTGATACCGGTGATGGAAAATGGTGCTGTAAAATATTTACGTGGGAATTCATATCAATCGTACCGGTAAATGTTCTGGTACCAGTTCATTTTGGGAAGAAATGATGAGAAATATTTGAGCACCGATATAACGATCAGCACCGGTTTATTTGTCCCATTGATAAAATTTATAAAAGCGAGAAATATTAGAGCACCGGTTATTTGTACTAGTGCGTTTGAGTGAAGATTAGAAAAATGTTGGAAATGGGAAAATTTTCAGCTTCAATTCTTTCATTTATTTCTAGCACTGGTATAACTACCGGTCCTATTGCTACAGTTGCATCAATAGCACCGGTATGATATGTTTCGACCGGTGCTATTGTTGCATTAAATGCTCACCTACCACCATTTTGATCGGGTAAAAAAAAGGAAGAGAATTTTGGATGTCATTAATGGAAATTTGGGGTTGGAGAAGGCATTGAATGTTCATCAATTAATTCCCTTGAAGCTACTTCATTTTAATATATATATATATATATATATATATATATCATTTAATATGGAATTTGTGTGGAATGATATGTTTCAATAAATATCTTGTGAGTTTGAGTTGTGATGTTCCTTGACACTCTTGATGAATAGATTTTGTTTGCAAATGTTGATGTAATGTATGGCTTTGATTGCATGTGATTTGAAGTATAGGGTGTGGTAGGATTGTAGTATGTGTGATCATGCATATTGCGTGTTTATAGGGTGTGTTATGAATGAGCTTATTGTTTATGGTGTAATTGTATATTGCTTTGGATGTTTAAATATTGCAAATTGATTACATTGTAGATATACATCGTGCCATTGAGAGGCGTAAGCATGTTTATCACAACGTTAGCTTGGTGAGTGATGAATTTATTTCTTTTGTTTGGGACTTCTTGAACTATGCTTTTGGTTGTGAAAAGCGCATCCTATATCTATGTATTGATTGTAAGAACCGTAAGCATACTGATGATCAAGATTTGTTGCAACTCCATTTGTACATGAGACGGTTCTCGAAGGATTATTTTGTTTGGACTTTTCATGGGGACAAACCACCACCAGACGTGGTTGTAGGTAGCAAGGGGAAATATTTTGGGGATTTGAAATCAGATGACAATTGTTAGGAGGTGGTGGATGAATTTATGGGAGGCCTGAGGTTCTGTCAAAATTTCTTGATGAGAAGGACAAACCGCTGTATCCTGGTTGTAAGGAGAAAGACACAGTAATGTCATGTTTGATGGAGTTGATCAACCTGAAAGGAATTAGTTCGTGGACCGATACTAGCTTGGATAAGTTGTTGAAGTTTTTGAATGAGTAGCTCCCCTATGGAAATGGTTTACTGGAAAACCTATACGGTGCAAAGAGAATTTAGTGCCCAATGGGAATAAAGTATAAAAAGATACATGCATGCCCCAATGATTGTGTTTTGTATAAGGATCCATTGGGAAAAGTGGTGGCTTGCCTTGTATGCAAGGCATATCGTTATAAGCAAAGAAGAAATGATGTTGTTGATGAAGATGTAGTTGTGAAGGTAAGGAAACCGGTCCCTACAAAATGCCTGTGGTACCTTCCTATTGTCCCCGGTCTGAAAAGGTTGTTCAAGAACGTCGTGGATGCAGAAATCATGAATTGGTACAAGGATTGGGGGTGTGTTAATGATGATATCATTAGTCACCCATCGAATGGGGATCAATGGAAGAATTTTGACAACAGGTATCCAAAGTTTGCTGAAGAACCCATGAATTTGATAATGGCCTTATGTACTGATGGTATGAATCCCTTTGGTAATATGTCATTAAAACATAGCTCATGGAATGTTATGCTTTGTATTTACAATCTTCCTCCTTATATGTGCATGAAGAGGAAATATGTTTTGATGCCATTAATGATTTCAGGTTCGAGGCAACCCGGAAATGACATCGATACTTAACTAGCCCCACTCATTGAAGATTTGAAGTTGTTGATGAGATGTCAAATGCATGTATTTTAAAAAGCATTTAACATCTTTTTTTCCATATTTTTGTTCTAATATTTATAGATTTAGGTAGGTTTACATGATAAGGGGTTTAGATGACAATTTTTGGTTATCTATCTAAATACTTCATTTTGTAACCTATGTTTATTCTAATGGGATTTTGGTCCTTATGAGCATCTAGATTCCATTTTGTGATCTTCATTTGTAGATTCCTTGTGTGTCCTTTGGAGTGGTTTAGTTAAGGCCACGTGCCAAAACTTGGTAGAAGATAGAAGGGTCGAAGAAGGAAGGCAAAGAAGCGGATGAATTGTCACCCCGGAAGTTTGGACAAAGATCTTAAAATTATCCAGAAGAATTAGCCTATAAGGGTGGCATCATTGGATTCATTTTCTCGAGAACTATGAAATCGACTACAAGAACTACAAAATTGGATTAACGGGTCACTTATAACGATGCAAAAACCAACAGGCCAGTGAAAAAGGCCGGGTGCACAGCATGGGTTCTTAACCGCTTGCCATTGCACCCCAAACCATGAAGGAAAATATCCCTCATTTCTCCATTGTGTGCTTGGTGCTTGAGCTCGTGCGCCTCGCGGTTAAGCACCATGGTGCCAGTAGACAAGCACCATGGTGCCAGCAGACAAGCACCATTGCGCCATCGATCCTATTGCCTAGCCGTCTAGCATCACTGACCTAGCCATGCACGCCCCACACGCCCGATACACGCTCTGTGTAGTCTGCTACATTTTGACCTTCTTTTTACCAAATTGGGCTATAAATAGCCCATTTTCTTCCCCATTTGTAAAAACCCGACTTTGGGGCTCCAAAACCCTTGTTTTTCACCTTTTCTTCCATTTTCTTCTTCTTTGTTTGTAGATTTATGTTCAAAGTAATGGGTTTTGACTATCCAGCTTAGTTTTGTACTTGGGAGCAGTTGATTGAAGCTTCCACACCTGTGTAGTAAGAACCATTATTTCACTATTTCTTGAAGCTTTTGTTATTTAGCATACATATGTTTTAATGTGATGTTTTACTTCATTTAGATCATGCCTTGTTTGAGAATAGGAAGTGTTTGTATGATTGAAGTGTTAGGGTTTTAGGAAAGTTGCAAATTTCTTAACTCATTCGGCATGAAAATCCAAGAACATGGACTTAGAACTTCCAGTATATAATGTGTTGTGATTCTTGTTAGATACGTATGTTAATGTGGATTTTTCTCATATTTATCCTTTAGATGCAAAGAAAGGTTGAACCTTGAATGTGGTTAGTTCTAGATTTAGCCTAATGAATGCTATGTTTTGTTAAATGGCAATGACTTCGATAGAAGGCTTGTTGTTTTCAAATCTTTAGTTCTTTGTGTATAATTCCATTGATGAAATTCCTTTATGGTGTGGTTTGCCTAAAGTGATTATCAATGAGGTTTGAAAATGGTCGTTGTTTGTCTTTGTGAATTACTCTTAAGAAGAAATGAATGTTGATCTTCAATTGGGAAGTGATAGCATTCCCCATAGTTAACAAATGTGATAGAATGAATGAATGGTTCAATTATCTACATGAGGTTTGGAAGTGGATATACATTACCCCCAATGCTTTGTATTTTGTAGTTTTAAACCCCTTTTTCTTAGTTTGTTTAATGATTAGAATAGTTACTTGAGTTTGCTAGTTATCTTGTCTTTTAAATTTCATAACTTAGGACCAAAACCAACCAAACCCCCCTTTTTAATTTCTTTTATATATTTAAATATATCTACTTCTAGCCTAATATCAACCTTATATGTTAAACGCTTAAGAAAATCCCTCTTCTTCGTGAACGACCCCAATTTGCCACAATGTACTTAGTTGTAGTTAGTAAGCATTTAGGGATTATAAATTTAACTTTGAGAGATACAGTGATGACCTTCCAAATTTTGGCGCTGTTTCCGGGGAAGAAACGTTTATTTTTAAGTGTTTGGGCATATTTGGTTGCATATTAGCTAGTTTTTTTTATTTTCCAATCCTTTGTGGTTTTTTTTTGGAGTAGGCATTGCTTGAGTTCTTGTTGAATTTTGATCGAGAATCCTTGCAATATGATTCTAGACTTTTGAAAAAGAGAAAATTTTTTTAAAAATGGAACATCTCAACTTAAGGGAACTCATGATAAGAAGAGAGGTTCAACAAGCAAGGTTTTGTAGGTATGTGTCATTCCAACCATCCTACCGAGTCTTTCTATATGTTGAGAGAGGAGCAATATAAGGAGGAAAGAACCCTTGGTTTCCAAAACCAAGGGTATTATGAAGAGTGTTACCTAGGGGTAGGAGATGTTGGTTATCAAGGGCAAGAAACCCAAAAATGGTATCCATATCAAAAATTTTACAACCCAGAATGGAGTGGTATTCCGGATTAGTGGTATGAGAATGAGTCGGAAAATAAACAATACGAGCAAAATAGTTGGCCATCACCATCTTATACCATACCCCAAAACCAAGCCCAATAAGAAAGTTCAAGTTTGAAACCTGAGGATGTCATGAATGCAATAGCAAACTTGAACAAACTTACTAGTGAGGAACTGGACTATCATCTCTCCTCTACTGTTAAGGCTATTGAGGGGCATACATGGAGTATATTTGAAGCGTTGGCCCGAATGGAAGCTCGTAATTCCAAAAATACACCATCCCAAGTCGAATTCGAGGATTCGGTGAGTGAGGTCACCATGGGAAATGAGTTTGAGTTTGAAGAGGAGGATGAGTTGGTTGTTGAGGATAAAAAAAGTAAGGAAGAGGTGATTGTGTTACATTCATTAGCATCATCACCCCTACCCCTACCCCCACCTTGTGAACTAAGTCCACCATTTTTGGAAGTTTTGAGGGAGATAAGAGAGGAGCCAAAAGACAATCTCAAGCCTCCTAACCACCCAACTCCCTTTAACTATCTCTACCTCCACAAAACATCCTCTTGAAAATTGTGTACCCCCACCTCTCTATTTTTGGATGCTCATGGTGAAGGGGTTCAAACCTTTTCCATATGGATAACATTAGGGTCGTGCCGATGACTTTAAAAATATGGAGCTTCTCGGGAGGTAACCCTAGGTTTTTAAGTTAGGTTAGTTTTTTCTTTTCTTGAAAAACAATCCTCCACCATGTCCTCAAACCCTTACCCAAAACCACAAGAATACAACCACAATCCACCACCAAAAAACACTAGTAAAACACCCATCTAGGATTACTACTAGTTGTCTTTTGTGAGTGTTGACCGGGATTTGAATAGTTTTGGCTTCGTAGTGGATGGATCAAAGTTGCATTTCGGGCAGATTTTGAGAACATGTAGGAGAAAACATTCATTGAGAAGTGAGCATTGCCATCACCGGGAAGGATCTCCAAGGTCCTAGTTGTGAGTATTTATTTTCTTTCTCTCTTATTTCTTTAACTTGTCCTTTTCACATTGAGGACAATGTGTATTTCAAGTGTGGGGAGGTAAGGAGAAATATATCTCATTGTATTGTATTGTAGTGTGCCTATTCTCCACTTTGATTTGTTTTGTTTGAAAAAAAATGAAAAATGAAAAAAAAAATCGCTAAGTTGAAAACCTGAGAGGGCAACTTAGGCAAATGTGGGAGGCTTGGATAGGTCAAAAACCTGAAAGGTAAACCTATGCAAAAATGAGAGGCCAAATGGTGTGGAAAAAGGTGAGGGTGACATTGAAAAATAAAAATGTGTGAAGCTAGGATAAAAACCCGAGAGGGCTCATAGGCAAAATGAGAGAAAAGGAGAGAAATTGAAAAATTTTATGCTTCTCTTGATTTGTCTATTGGGTGGCTTTTTGGGTAGAGTAAGTTAGCTTGTAATTATATGTATACCTCACTTTTGTTATGGTTTGTTGGTTGTTTAGATTATCTTAGGCTTTGTAATGTGAGATTGTGAGAGATTCTTATGTCTTGGGAGTTAGGGTAGTCCAGGAATATGATTATGGATGTTTTAGGAACACTTTACATACTAGTTTATGCTTTGATCTTTGCTTGTTCTTGTTTAATCAAGGACGAGTAAGGTTTACTGTGAGGAGATTTGATGAGACGTCAAATTCATATATTTTCCAAGAAATTTAACAAATCTTTCGTCTATTGTAAGATTGCTATATTTAGGTAGGTTTACATGATAAGGGGTTTAGATGACCATTTTTTGTTTTTATATGTAAATTCTTCATTCCGTAACCTTTGTTTAGTCTAATGGATTTTTGGTCCTTACAAGCATCTAGATTCCATTTTTCGAGCTTCATTTGTAGATGCCTTGTGAGCCCTTTGGAGTGGTTTACTGAAGGTCATGTGCCAAAACGTGGTAGAAGATAGAAAGGTCAAAGAAGGAAGGCAATGAAGCGGATGAATTGTCACCCAGAAGTTTAGACAAAGTTCTTAAAATTATCCAAGAAGAATCAGCCTACAAGAGTGGCTTCATTGGATTCATCTTCTCAAGAACTATGAAATTGACTACAAGAACTCCAAAATTGGAGAACCGGTTCACTCATAGCGATGCAAAGACCGATCGGCCGGTGAAGAAGGCCAGGCGCACAGCATGGGCGTTTAACAGCGTGCCAGTGCACCCCAAACCGTGAAGGAAAACATCCCATAGTTATCCATTGTGTGCTCGTCGCCTGAGCCCGTGCGCCTGCGCAGTCAAACAGCCTAGTGCCAGCAGGCAAGCACCCTCGCGCCACCGACCTAGTCGTGCACACCCCGCACGCACGCTATGCGCAGTCTGCTGCATTTTGACCTTCATTTTTACCAAATTGGGCTATAGATAGCCCCTTTTCTTCCCCATTTGCAAAAACCCGACTTTGGGGCTCCAAAACCCTAGTTTTCCCCCCTTTTCTTCCATTTTCTTCTTCATTCTTTGTAGATTTGTGTTCCATGTTATGGGGTTTGACTATGTAGCTTAGTTTTGCACTTGGGAGGAATTGATTGAAGCTTCCACACCTATGTAGTAAGTATCTCTATTTCACTATTTCTTGAAGCTTTTGTTATTTAGCATTCATGTGTTTTAATGCCATGCCTTCGGTAGAAGGGTTGTTGTTTTCAAATCTATGGTTCTTCGTGTATAATGCTATTGATGAAATACCTTTATGGTGTGGTTTTCCAAAAGTGATTATCAATGAGGTTTGAAAATAGTCATTGTTTGTCTTTGTGAATTACTCTTAAGAAGAAATGAATGTCGATCTTCAGTTGGGAAGTGATAGCATTCCCCATAGGCAAAAAATGTGATAGAATGAGTGAATGGTTCAATGATCTACATGAGGTTTGAAAGTGGATATACATTGCCCCCAATGCTTTGTCTTTTGTAGTTTCAAACCTCTTTTCTTAGTTTGTTTGATGATTAGCATAGTTACTTGACTTTGCTAGTTATCTTGTCTTTTAAATTTCATAACATAGGACCAAAACCAAAAAACCCACCCCTTCCCCCTTTTACTTGCTTTTATATATTTAAATATTTCTACTTCTAGCCTAATATCAACCTTATATGTTAAACGCTTAAGAAAATTCCTCTTCTTCATGGATGACCCCAATTTTCCACTATCTACTTAGTTTTAATTAGTAAGCGGCATTTAGAGATTATAAATTTAACTTTTAGAGGTACGACGACAACCTCCCAATTTTTGGTGCCATATCCGGGGAAGAGACATTTATTTTTAAGTGTTTGGGCATATTTGGTTGCATATTAGCATGTTTGTTTTTAATTTTCCACTCCTTTGTGGTTGTTTTTTTTGGAGTAGGTATTGCATGAGTTCTTGGTGGATTTTTATCGATAATCCTTGCAATATGATTCTGGACTTTTGAAAAAGAGAAATTTTTTTAAAAAATTGAACGTCTCACCTTGAGGGAACTCATGATGAGAAGAGAGGTTCAACAAGAAAGGTTTTGTAGGATGTGTCATTCCAACCATCTTACCGAGTCTTGCTATATGTTGAGAGAGGAGCACTATGAGGAGGAAAGAACCCTTGGTTTCCAAAACTAAGGGTATTATGAAGAGTGTTACAAAGAGGTAGGAGATATTGGTTGTCAAGGGCAAGAAACCCAAGAATGGTATCCATACCACGATCCTTACAACCCGGAATGGAGTGGTATTCCGGATTGGTGGTATGAGAATGAGTCGAAAAACCAACAATACAAGAAAAATAGTTGGCCATTACCATCTTATACTATACCCCAAAACCAAACCCAACAAGGAAGTTCAAGTTTGACACGTGAGGAAGTCATGAATGCAATAGCAAACTCGAACAACTTTACTAGTGAGGAACTGGACACTCGGCTCTCCTATAGTGTTGAGGCTATTAAGGGGCATGCAAGGATTATATTGGAAGAGTTGGCCCGAATGGAAGCTCGTGTTTACAAAAATACACCATCCTAAGTTGAACTCGAGGATTCGGTGAGTGAGGTCACCATGGAAAATTAGTTTGAGTTTGAAGGGGATAAGGAGTTAGCTGTTGAGGATGAAAAAATGGAGAAAGAGGTGATTGGGCTACATTCATTAGCATTGTCACTCCTACCCCCACATAGTGAACTGGCTCCACCATTTTTGGAAGTTTTGAGGGAGATAAGAGAGGAGCCAAAAGACAATCCCAAGCCTCCTAACCAACCAACTCCCTTTAAACCATCTCCACCTCCACAAAACTTTCCTCTTGAAAATTTTTTACCTCCACCTCTCTATTTTTGGATACTCATGGTGAAGGGGTTCAAACCTTCACCATTTGGATAACATTAGGGTTGTGCCGGAGGCCTTAAAAATACAGAGCTTCTCGGGAGGCAACCCAAGGTTTTAAGTTAGGTTAGTGTTTTTCTTTTCCTGAAAAAAAATCCCCCACCATGTCCTCAAATCCTTACCCAAAACCACAAGAATACCACCACAATCCACCACCAAAAACCACTAGTAAAACTAGCATCTAGGAGTAGTACTAATTGTTATCTTTTGTGAGTGTTGATCGGGATTTGCATAGTTGTGACTTCGTAGTGGATGGATCAAATTTGCATGTTGGGCGGAGTTTGAGAACATGGAGAAGAGAACATTCATTGAGAAGTGAGCATTTTCATCACCGGGAATGACCTCCAAGGTGCTAGTTGTGAGTATTTCTTTTCTTTCTCCCTTATTTCTTTATCTTGTCCTTTTCACATTGAGGACAATGTATGTTTCAGAGGTGGGGAGATAAAGAGAAATATATCTCATTATATTGTATTGTAGTGTGCATATGCTCCACTTTGATTTTTTTTTTGGAAAAAAATGGAAAAAAATTCCCGCTAAGTTGAAAACCCGAGAGGGCAAATTAGGCAAAAGTGGGAGGCTCAGATAGGTCAAAAATATAAAAGGGTGACCTATGCAAAAATGAGAGGCCAAATGGTGTGGAAAAAAGGTGAGGGTGACATTGAAAAAGAAAAATGTGTGAAGTTAGGATAAAAACCCGAGAGGGCTCCTTGGCAAAATTAGAGAAAATGAGAGAAATTAAAAAAAATTATGCTTCTCTTAATTTGTCTATTAGGTGGCTTTTCCGGTAGAGTAAGTTAGCTTGGCATTATATGTATACCACACTTTTGTTATGGTTTGTTGGTTTTTTAGATAATCTTAGGCTTTGGAATGTAAGAGTGTGAGCCCGTGCACCAACGCGGTTAAGCACTCTGGTGCTAGTAGACAAGCACCCTCACACCACCGACCCTAGTGCCTGCACCGGTGCCCAGCCATCTCGCGACACCGACCTAGCCGTGTGCGCCCTGCACGCCCAACACACGCTCTGTGCAGACTGCTGCATTTTAACCTTCATTTTTACCAACTTGGGCTACAAATAGCCCCTTTTCTTCCCCATTTACAAAAGCCTGACTTTGGGGCTCCAAAACCCTAGTTTTTTTCCTTTTCTTCCATTTTCTTCTTCTTTGTTTGTAGATTTATGTTCTATATTATGGGTTTTGACTATCTAGCTTAGTTTTGTACTTGGAAGCAATTGATTGAAGCTTCCACACCTATGTAATAAGAACCTCTATTTCACTATTTCTTGAAGCTTTTGTTATTTAGCATTGATGTGCTTAATGTGATGTTTTACTTCATTTATATCATGGGTTCTTTGAGAATAGAAAGTGTTTGTATGATTGAAGTGGAAGGGTATTAGGAAAGTTGTAAATTTCTCAACTCATCTGGCATGAAAATCCAAGAAAATGGACTTATAACTTCTAGTGTATCATGTGTTGTGATTATTGCTAGATAAGTATGTTAATGTGGATTTTTCTCATATTTATCCTATAGATGCAAAGAAAGGTTGAACCTTGAATGTGGTTTGTTCTAGGTTTAGCTTAATGATGGCTATGTTTGGTTAAATGGCCATGCTTTCGGTAGAAGGCTTGTTGTTATCAAATCTATGGTTCTTCGTGTATAATGCCATTGATGAAATACCTTTATGGCGTGGTTTGCCTAAAGTGATTATCAATGAGGTTTGCAAATGGTCGTTGTTTGTCTTTGTGAATTACTCTTAAGAAGAAATGAATGTTGATCTTTAATTTGGAAGTGTAGAATTCCCCATAGGTAACAAATGTGATAGAATGAATGAATGGTTCAATGATCTACATGAGGTTTGGAAGTGGATATCAATTGCCCCCAAGGCTTTGTCCTTTGTATTTTTAAACCCAGCATAGTTACTTGACTTTGCTATTTATCTTGTCTTTTAAATTTCATAATTAGGACCAAAACCAACAAAATCCCCCTTTTTACTTGCTTTTATATATTTATATATATCTACTTCTCGCCTAATATCAACCTTATATGTTTAAACACTTAAGAAAATCCTTCTTCTTCGTGGACGGCCTCAATTTTCCACTATCTACTTAGTTTTAGTTTGTAAGCATTTAGGGCTTATAAATTTAACTTTTAGAGGAACAATGATGACCTCTCAGCTATTGTGGTTGGATGTTGTCAAGGTGTTCGATGGTCATCGTGGGGAAAAGTTCCCTCTGAAGGTGATGCTGTTCTGCACTATTAATTATTTTCCAGCATATGGAAATCTTTTGGGTTATGTTGTTAAGGATCACATGGCATGTCCTGTGTGTGAGGAAGCAAGTGATTTAACACAGCTGAAAAATGGTTGAAAGACTATCTATCTCAGTCATAGGAAATTCCTCCCAGCGAAGCACAAGTTACGATAAGACGAGATTCATTTTGTTGCGGGAAGGGAGAGGAGGAAGGCACCAAGGATATTTAGTGGGTTTTCCATCCACAACAATGTGAATAAACTCAATGTTGTTCTAGGATAGAAGATATTCTTCGATTTTCCGTATTGGGAGACTCTGGAGGTTTGCCATTGTTTGGATGTGATGCATATAGATAAAAATGTGTGTGAGAGTTTAATTGGTACTCTACTAAACATTCTAGGTAAGACAAATGATAGCTTGAATGCATAGAACAACCTAGTTGAGCTTGGTATAAGAGTTGATTTAGCTCCTGAGGTAAAAGGTAAATGGCTATACCTACCACCAGCTCCTTACAATCTTTCTATCACTAAGAGAAGGTTGGTCTGTGAGTGCATTGTATGAGCCAAGGTACCATCTATCTACTCTTCTAATATAAGTCGGTTTTTGAATGGTGAATTGCATCTTCATGAGCTGAAATCCCATGATTGTCACGTGTTGATGCAACAAATCTTGGTCGTGGCTATCTGTGGGGTCCTGGAGGAAGAGGTGAGATTCTGCATCATGCACATGTGTTTCTTTTTCAACTCCATTTGCCATAAGAATATTATCAAAAAATAGCTACATGAGTTGGAGCGCAATGGGATACTTGTGCTTTGTTTGTTTGAGAAGTATTTTCCCCCGAAATTCTTTGACATTATGGTCCATCATGTAGTCCATGTTTTCAGGGAAATTAGAATGTGTGGTCTCATTGGGATGCATTGGATGTACCTATTTGCATGTCACATGGGGGTCTTCAAGGGTTATGTACACAATCAATGTTGACTCGATGCTAGCATTGTCCAGAGGTAAGTCACGGAGGAGATAATTGAGTATTTCACTACAAATTTGCAAGGGAAAATGGTAGTTGGAGTTCCCCAGCATGTCCACAACGGAAGGAAGAAAGGTATCCCACGTTCAAAGGATACGATATACACACCATCTAATGTGAGTTGGTGAAAGTCCATATTTATGTTTGCATAACAGTAGTGAGACTGCTATTTATGTTCATGAGCACATGTCAATGTTGGAAGAACTCTATCCCAAATGACCGTCGAACTAGTTGCAACTTAAGAATTCTAAAATTTTTGTTGATTGGTTTTATAATCATTGTAATGTGGAGGGGATTCCGGTTAAATTTTGTGTGTTTGCAAGGACACTGGGTTGCACGGTTAAGAGATACCAGGGCTATGATATCAATGGATACAGTTTTTTGACTGTTTCAAGAATAGCAAAAGCACAACTCAAAATAGCATGGTTTTTTTGGAAGCTGAATCCATGTGGCAGTCGAGTAAGAGAGACAAAAAACCAACCGTTGTCATGATGGTATTTTATGGGCGAGGATATTTGGGAGTTGGATTATGTGGAGTTTGAAGTGGTACTGTTAAAGTGCTTTTGGGTAGAAAATTGTGTTGGGGTACGTACCGAGATGCCCATGAGTTTTACGCTGGTTGACTTGAATCGTGTGGGATCTGAGAATGACAAGTTCATCTAGCGGCTCAAGCTCGCCAGATGTTTTACATCAGAGACCCAAGCAATGAGAAGTGGCATGTTGTACTCCATGGTAAGAAGTACTTTTTTAAGATGAAATTGGAATTCATGTCAATCCAATATTGCAGAGTTTTTGTCTTCTTTCCTTGGAGGACATTGGTGGACCATCTGTAATTAGGCGATCACATGGGGATGGACTGTGGGTGGACGAAAATGGAAATATTGTGGGTTGTGATGTTGTCTTGAAGAGGAAGAGATAGGACGTTCCATTTGTATTTTGATGAATTTTGTAGCCTATAGGACCATTTTGTTTGGCCTAAAGAGTATTTTTAGTGGAATTACGTACCTATGTTTGAAAATTTTAGGTTCCTCAACTAATTTATCAAAAAGAAAAATGTATGGTTATTAGTAGCACCGTAAAAAACTTATAATACTTGTGCTATTGATTTATGAACATGCTCTGTTTTTAGGTAGAGTACATGAAAACAAAGTTTGAGCATCGGTTTTTATGCACCGGATAATGTACTGGTGCTTAATAGTTAGACAGAATAAATAAAATGATGTTTAAGCAGCTACGTAGGACTGCTTTAATAACAAGAACTAGTATAAGGTTGTTTTTTAGAACCATTTTTTGTACATGTGCTCAATCCTTATTCAGAAAACATATGAGTTGCTCTATGTTTCATATTAAATTGATGTTCAAGTAGCTGTGTAAGGCTGCCTTCGTATGGAGCACTAGTATTTTATGTTTTTAAAGCACCGGTATTTTACCGGTGCTCAACACTTAGTCATAAATATCATGAGTTGCTCTTTGGTCCCATTCTAAATAAGAAAAATACATGCCCCGACAGCTGTATGGGGCTGCATTTATTTTATAGCACTGGTACGTTCAAGTACCGGTGCTAACAAAATCTACTATAATCAAACTTCCCGGTCGTTATTTAACCAAACTTTCATAACCCCCATGTTCACATCTTCTTAGAGAAAACCCTATATTCTTCCTTAAAGGTGACAGAGCTTCAAAAATGTACTATTCTCTCACTCAAAAGACTGCAGTGAAGTGGAAATCTATTACTTCTGTGAATGAATCCTTATTTTATCAAAGTTTCATATCAAGATTGTGGAAATTCCGAAAACATGATCATTTTGGATTGTTATATGTGCACCTTGTTTCACAATTACTTGTGTTTTATAATCAACAGGATGCTATCCTTGTTATTTATGTACAAATGTACAACGCCGTAATTACATTAATGTTGAACTTGTGGTAAATTGTCAATGCAAACAAGGTGTTTAATGAAATGCCTCTATGACAATGTACCGGATGGCCTCCAAATCCAGAACAAAGAAGCCTAGGAAAGAAGGGTGTTCTTCACCCTCAAAAGAATCGTACCTGAGGGTGGCAGAGGATAGATTTGTGTCCGATGAGGCAAGATCACTGGCCCAGAGTTACAAAACAAGGAAACATTATCTGGAATGTGGAACTGAAGCAAATCTACCCTTTCAAGACACTATTTGGGAATTGGGTTGGGAAAAGCTTTGTGCTACACATCATGCGTTCAACTTGACCATTATTACCAAGTTCTACATAAATTTGAGGTGTGGATTGAGCACGGAAAAAGTTTCATGCCGTGGAAAATATGTCCCCATCACTCCCCAAGTCATCAATGAACTGTATGGATTGCCCAATGTAGAAGATGATGAGGATAAGATGTTGGCGTTGATCAATGAGGATGATGATATGAATGATGAAGTATCAAGGAGATTTGTTCACTGCATCACAACTGAAGGTACCAATGTGGATGCTCTCGTGTTTCCTGGGTGAACAAAAATTCTGAAGAAAACACTAACTCCAGAAATGAACGAGCGGTATCACTTTGTCGCCTCCTGTATCGACGCAGACATGGTTAACACATAAGTGCACACGATGAGGATAATCAAGTTGTATGCCATTAAAAAGAAACTTTGTTGGAATGTAGGAGAGGAAATTCATCAGGCCCTTACCGAGGACAAGTACAAGTCTAGCTCGTGTGTTTTCACAGTCTGATTTCTTCACATTGTGGATTTGTAGGTGTGCCTAACTATGACAACGACACATGGGGTCATCCAATGACACAAATTGCTGAATATTCATTCTACAAGAATATTGCTCCTACCTCTGCTATGTCGATTGAATCTCGGGTCACCACACTCGAGAATGCAGTTGAAACTCTGTGGGTGGATTTCCAATTCAAGAGTAAATGGTGTGACCACATGGAAAAAGTGATGAGCTACTAGTTTCCTGAAGCTATGAAGGCGATTGGTCCTTTTCCGTCATTTGATGGGGACAATGGAGCTGGCAGCGAGGAAGTGGAACCATTCTCTCATTATTATTCATAAAATGTCTTATTTAGAAATATCGTAACTTGACATTTACATTTACATTTAGTGTTGTACTAAGACTGTTGATAGGCACATGGATAATGATAATTTCTATATTTATTTTGGTTAGTTCTTCAAAATTAGGAGTTGTAAAAATTGTGGCAGTGTAACACAGCCGTATGCAGCTGCCTTATCAGTCTTTAGCACCGGTACATTACCTTAAAGGCACCGGTATGGAAGATTTGAGCACCATCTTATCACTAAATGTAAGACAACGCCATTTTCTAATAACATACAAAATAATAAAATATTTTTCACATAAAAAAACCATACCAAGATTTACATGTTTTGGAGTTGTGGGAACACTTCAAACAACAATTGGGGTCATTTTGTAATTTTTTGAGACTATTCCCATCTCGCAAAAGACATCCTTCTGTTCAATCAGATAGTTCCAATTTGCAAAAGTACATTTCCCCAACATTGAATTTTGTTTCCTCATTGGCAATTTTGTATTTTGACAATTCCAATTTTCTTGGAGGGACTAAAGTGCAAAAAGCAAAAAGTTTGCTCGTAACTCCAAATTCAAATCCGCTCAAACATTATCATACATTTACACTCCCTAATGTGTTCTACAATAAAAAATCTAATTCTATGTCACTAAAAGGATAGTAACAAGTCTTTTTAAAAGTTCTTGAATTCTCAAAGTTAACATTAGCTGAACACCTCTTTCTAAGTTTACAACATACACTAGCGCTTTTAATTATGTGCCATCAATGTAACAATTATTTAAATCATTCATTTTTATCCAATGAAATGAAATATCATGGGTGTACGTGAAATGAAATATCAATGGTAAGTTAGCGTAATTGGGGAATTTGTTAGAGGGCCTTTTTTGCAAACAAATTAAAATTCACCCTCGGGACTACAATCGATTAAAATTAATCTTCTGTTCCCATTCCCAGGTATGTCATAAACCTAATTGATACTCATCAACGAGGACTACGTGGTCATAAATGTTTCAAAAAATCTTTGGGCGCTAATGTAATTTTACTAAAGTATATAATCAATTGTTGCTGGAATGAAAAATTTACATGTACACCATAACACTCATGGTTTTGAAATGTGAATTAAACATAAATTTGGTAAATTTTAAAAGAACAACTAATCCTAAAAAGGTTGGGGGTAGAAAACCAAATAAATGAAAGTTTGTAGGAATTGTTAGAACCGGTACGCTATGTTTCTTACCGGTGCTCAAGTTTTTACGGGAAATAAAAATAATTTGAAATTTCAAACTGGCTAGGTGGGGAATTTGAATTTTTTGAGCATTGGTGCAAGGATTTTTAGGCACCGGTTTAATATACTGGTGCTCAACACTTAGAAAAAGTACAAGTTATTTCCCTTCTCTCCAACATGTAAGAATTAAAATAATGGATATGAGCACCAGTATGCCCAACTGGTGCTCAATAATTAGAGTATTTCTACTCAAATTGCGTACATATCAGTCTTTGTCTAGTTAAAAGAATAAAACAATCAGGAAAAGTAGCGGTGCATAGTTGCATTTTTAAGCTACAACACCAGTTTTATGTACCATTGCTCAAGACTTAGAATATTTCTACTCAACTTGCTCTCTGCCCAAATGTGAATTTTATAAGATAAATATATAGCAGCTCCACACAGCTGCATTTACTGATTATAGGCACCGGTATTGAATTGGTACCGGTGCTACCAGATAACATATACAAGGCGGACGCTTCCACTCCCACTCTTCCATTCCCACTCTTACAACATCTCCCTTGCCGCTCCATTTTTAAGCCCCACCACCATCGCTCATCAGGCAACCCGACCAACACCCCCACCACCACCAGCCATAAATCTCCACCATCGATTGACCACACCGGCCATCACTCCCCACCACCGCCGCTCCTTTGGCTTTAATTCCACCACACCTCCATCGACTGTTCCTCCGCAACCTCCACTGCCTTGTTGGTCTGCCACCGCCTTGTTGGCCGCTTGTTTCGATTGTTATGTTAAATGTGATATGGATGTGTATTTTTGGATTGTTGACAATGTCATTGAGAATGTTGTTGTGTACCCAACAAATCTAATGTGATTGATATGTTTGAACAGTTTAGTTGTGTCTGTTTAGATGTGATTTTGCTTTGCAATTCCTAGTTCGAAAGTTATATTTGTATTTTCTATGTTTGATTAGTTGAGTTGTGGTTGATGAGTTGTGGTAATTGAGTTGTAACTTCCATTTGTGATTCCCCTTTTGACAATTAGATTGTGTTAACGGAATGTCTGAATTGTTGGAGTTCTGGTTGTTGAGATGTGACTGAGATTGTGATTGTTGGTTCGACACTTACATTGTGAATGTGAAAAATGATTGTGAGGTTTGAATGGTTGAGTAGTGGTTGATGAGTTGTAATTGTACTTTGTGATTCCCAATTCAACACTTATATTCTAATTGTCAATTGTGATTGGGATGTTTGATTCGTTCTGTTGAGTTGTGATTCTGAATTGGATATCGCCAACTATGGTTACTCTTTTTTGAATATTGGTTTACGATTCTTGCTTTATAACATTGAATCTCTAACATTCAATTTCATTGACCTATTAGATGCCTCATAAGGGTAAAAAATGGCTACAAGAGGGAGGAAGAGAAAGAGGGGATATGCTGTAGTGGGAAAGGTTGTGGACGAAAAAAAAAACAACCATGCCACCCCCCTTGGATGACACTAAGACCACCGTTCCACTACTATTACAGACCGAGGAGCCCGATGCCACAGTTAAAGAGCATCCCCATAATGAATAGCCTTAGCCTCCACTGTTGATGAAGAGTCTCCATCCACCAAACTGAAGACCTTGAATGAGGACGAGACAGATGATGTTTCCAAGGCAGGGGGAGGGGGGAAGCATAGAAAATCCTTTGATAGGTTTGAAATAAAATATTGGTGCAAGAAACGTGGTACAGCCACATGCCAATCGGTAATGCTGGCCAAGGAGAATAATGTCTCGATCCCATGCCAGTTCAAACTTTCTTACATGTCCTACACGAAGAATTGGACGGCGTGGACAACATACATACACTATGCATTCCAGCGGTGAATAAAGTTCGGGACACAGAGGCATTGAAAAAACATCCATGATGACACCAAGGAGGAGGCTGGGAAAGACATTTCGGTAAGAGAATTTGACAACTCATATATGTTGACGTCATTAAATTTAATTTAGAAGCTAAGATAAATTCCCTTTTTTTTGCATGAATACAAGCCAACATCAGTTTCTGGTGAAATCGTTGATGATGAAACCTGGAAATACGCCACAAGTTAAATCATGTGAAATTTGTTACTTGGCGTATCCTACAGACAATTGCCCTACATTGCAAGAGGACTATGTCGAGGAGGTGAGTGCCATGGGGTATCAAGGAAATCAAGGATACCAAGGCAACCAAGGAAATCAAGGTGGGCAAGGCTACCAAGGTTATAAAGGGTACCAAAACTGACCATACAATTTGGGAAATCGGGTTAACCCAAACCTCCAGTATGGAAACCCCCAAGGAAGAAAAAACCCTCAACCATATCAGCTTCATCAACAACAATATAGTCCACATCAACAACAATTTCAAAGGATCCAAGACAAACCCCAAGACCAATGGGAGAGCTCGAGTTAACAAAAGATGAGGTGATGCAAGCCATTCACCGGTTGAGCATGTGCGCAGAGAAAGGTGAAAAGTTCTAAGATGAAGCCAAGGAAAGCATCAAGAACTTGGAAACTCAAGTGAGCCAAATAGCTCAAGTGGTGAATCAGATGGAGGCCCGAGAAAAGGGCAAACATCCCTCCCAACTGGAGATCAACCCTCAACAAAATGTGAGTGCAATCTCATTGAGAAGCGGAAGTGAAGTGAAGGAGCCCCAAGAAAGGGTTGTTTTTTAGCGGATGGTTGAAAAAGAGGAAGACCTTGAAAAGAAGGCCGAGGAGTTGGCCAAAGAGAGCAAAAAAGAAGAAATTGAGGTGGAAACATTTGTGCCAAGACCAGGATCAAATCCCAAAACTTCATCCCCACCGCACAAGAAGTCAAGAGGGTGGAGATCTATATCTATGCGCTGGAACCACCGTTTCTCGAGGCATTAAAGGATACGAGGACAAAGGAGGATACCATCAACATCTACAAAGTCTGTCATAGATGCGAGGTAAATATTCCACTCTTAAATGCTCTAAATCAAGTTCCTAGGTATGCTAAATTTCTTAAAGAATTGTGTACTGTCAATAGGAAACAACAATTGAAAAGTAAGAAAAAGGGGGTGAAGAGTGAATATGTCTCCGCCGTGTTTGATGATGAGATGCCACCTATATGTGATGATCTGGGAAAGTTTACAATCCCTTGTGAGATAACAAGGCCACGTTAGACTTAGGTGCTTCAATCAATGTGATCCCATATTCCTTGTATGAAAGTCTAAATCTAGGCACTTTGCACAAAATTGGGGTTGTTAGTTGTTATCCAACTAGCCGATAACTCTAGCACATACCCGAAAAGTATTTTGAAGGATGTGTTAGTGAAAGTGGACTCTTTGACATTCCCCACGGACTTTTTTATTCTTGAAATGGGAGGTGACATTAGTTCCAAACCTATTATTTTAGGAAAGCCATTTCTAAAGACTTCAAGGACCATAATTGATGTGCATAAAGGAACATTGCCCATGGAATTTAATCGGCAGAAGGTACAATTTGACAATAATAATTCTATTGATCATCCTGGTAGATACCATTCTTGACAAGCTATTCATGTTATTGATGATAAAGAGCAAAATTAAATTGAGCCCAAAGATGGTAGTTCCTTAAATGTTGCCATAGATCATGTTTTGAGTGATGATTTGATTTCAAATGGTGTTAGTGCTAACTTGAGGGAAAACAATAATAGCGAATACACTCTTGGTAAAACAACATCCAACACTTTTCGTGCATCCACAGGTAGGGTAATAAGGGTGGTTTTCCCTCCTTATCTTGAGAAGACTTCGGTGGAAGAGTGCAAACCACCACCGAAAGCTCTTAAATGTTCACCCCTTGGAGAAGGAGAGAAACCCCCGAATGCTCACGTGCTTGAGATCACCATGGAATAAAAAGGTGAGTTGTTGGAAATGTTGAGGGAATATGAAGAAACCCTAAGCTATTTGAAGAAGGTTTTGTTGGGGGATGATGTGAATCCCAATTGTTTTGACCCGGATAAGAAAAAGGGGACCGATCATCTCGGTTCACTTTGTGAGTAAGCTCCAAGAAGTGGAGTAAGTCATGCTGACGACGTTAAATAAACTTGGTTTTGATCATCCAGATCATCATTCTTGACTTTTCGTCAATGTTGTCGCAATGATTTTTATTGTTATTTTTCATTGTTTTAATTTATTTCTATCATGGTTGTGTTCTCCATGATTTTTTAGCAAAATAGGTCAAGCATTGGAGAATCGACGGCAATTTTGGAACAGAAAAATTGGCCATGAAAGAAGAAGAAATAAAAAAATGGGGGAGGGGGTGAGAGGATCAGGTCTGGCCGCGGATGCTAGGAGCATTCCCGCCCGAGCGGCCAAGCCCCTACCTGTGCGTCACGCGTGGGAACTATTCAAAAAATATGTTTTTTTCCTCCTTTTATTTCTCTCCCTAATTTCTCTTCTCTTCCATTTATTTCTTCTTCATATTCTCTCTCCTACAATTCAAGAACTCCCCCAAATAACCCATCTCCATCATCTAAATTTCACCATTCTTAGCCAACATTCAATAATTTTCACTCATCAAATCCATCCTCCAACCCATTTAATCTTCAAATCCAAAAATTTATCCAAGAACCCTAACTTTTTGAAATTTTTGTTCTTGGGTTGAATTGGTCACTTGGGAAGCAATGAATTGCTTGGACTCACTTGGAAAGGTGTTCTTCCTAGTTACCCTCTTCACAACCACGGGTGTTTGTGCTTAGTTGATTTGAGGTGTGGGAATTTTTGTGGTGATGTGCTATATTGTCAATTGTTCGTTGGACTCTTGGAGCTTGGGGGAGTCGTTGCATCAAGAGTTTGTAAGTTATTTTTTCTTCTCCTCTATACTTGAAACTTGTTCCCTTAGGTTTTTTACATTGAGGACACGTTATTATTTTAAGTGTGGGGAGGGGGGTTTAATGATTGACATCTATATAATTAGCTACTTTTGATTGGAAAAACAAACGTGAAAAAAAATTGAAAATTTTGAATAAAAATAGAAAATGAAAAAGAACAAAAATAAAAAGAATCCGCTAAGTTGAAAATCCGAGAGGGCATCTTAGGCAACATTGGGGGCCCAGATAGGTCGAAAACCTGAAAGGGCGACCTAGGTAAAAATGAGAGGCTAAATGTGCGGAATAAGGTGAGATATGAGCCAAAGAAATATGATGTGTGGCTAGGATGAAAACTCATAAGGGCTCCTAGGCAAAATGAGAGAAAGAGAGAAAAAGGAAAAATGTTGAGACCCCTTGGGATTGGAAATTTAGCGGGGAAAACAAAGTAAGTTATGAAATTATTGATTGTTGATATACTTCGTTTCTAGGATGATATATTGGTATAAAGTGGAGTATGTGTTTGAACTTTATGTGTACTTTTAGCTTCACCTTTTACCGTTGGATTTGGGATTGTCAATTCGGGATTTGGAGATGTTTTAGGGATATCAATGAATTGATAGGTTGATATGGTTTGGGTAGATTTAGGAATGGGGGTTGTGGGAAACTTCTCATTTGATCTTAGCATTGGGATGCATGATATGGAGAGTTTTCTGAGGTATTTACTTGGGAGAATAGTAGTTAGGATGTGGATACGTCAATTTTTTGTGCGCTTGGACCTTTTCTTACTCGAGAGTGAGTAAGGTTTAAGTGCGGGGAGATTTGATGTGTCCATTTTATGTACATATTTTAGTTTTTGGGATCACTTTTGTGCTCTTTTGTTATCAAGAGCTTGTGTTTTACCTTGAAATTATCTTAGGAAAGGTAAGAGCGACTTTATGCTCTTTTACCTTTTTCTAAGTGGATTTTGTGTGACAAAGGAAGAACATTGAGACTTGAAGACCGGAGACCATTGAAGATCACCTTTTGAAGACTTCGAATATTTAAAGACTAGCTTTTAAGATTGAAGACACAAAGAATCTTTTTTTTTAACTTGAAGACCATCCGAGGATGGGGGGAAATATATTAGGCTCCCCTAACCGTTATAATTAAAAGCCAAAATAGCGCCGCATGAGTTTGTTCGTTACAAAAGATGAGCCAATTGATGATCCAAGAGCCCTAAGAGCTCTTGAAGCAATTAAGAAATTGCTTACAAAAGCGTTGTATACACCTATACAAAAAGAAACTAATACTAAGAATGAGTCAAAGTGTCAGAAGAGGTCTATCTTATTATTCCGATGTACTATAATATCACGAACGAGTCGGGGAATCGAGGTTGTCGAAACCCCTGTTTGTCAATGATATTCAGACAATAGGAACATAGATAAGCAAACCATTTTTAGGCGAGTTTTGTAGCAGCACTTGGACTGAAGTGCGAGCATCATCTTAGCAAAATTACAGCAGTATCCTCTCAGCTTCCTGGTAGCGTAATTAAACTTCCTTGCGGCATCATCTTCAGCAAAATGTTGACATGAATCCATTTTGTCCTAGCCGAGCTAAACCCCTAGATACCTGAGAATCAGCATGAAGAAAACAGCAGTATCTATACTAATAGTGAAAAGAATTGAGAGTACAGCAACCAGAAAAGATAAGGAGAAGTGATAGAGGCAGCTGTAAATTTAGCAATTGTTCCTGGGTCAATGGATCAGCTTATGAAAGAATACGATTGAGCTAAGAGGCTCCTATTCTAATCCCTGGGAATCCGATATTATCCAGTGAAAGGAGACCGTGAAGAAAACTTGGAGTTGACATGATATCTACATCCCCCTGAAGATTATTTTCCATAGCAAATTTAGCCAAGAAATCTGCAGGTAGATTAGCTTCCCTAGGGATATATTGGATTGGGGTTGTGAGCTGTTCTTTGTGAAGTGTACTACAGAGAGAGAGAAGTTTCCAAGGACAGCATGAGGGGTTGATAATACCCCTAACAGCAATTAGACAGTCTGATTCAATTACACAGGTATGTAAGGAAAGTTCTGAACAGATTTCATAAGCACTCTGAATAGCTATAATTTTGGCATGTAAAGGAGCAAGACAGTGGAATGATTTAACTCTCATTTTTACTAAAGCCCCCCTCCAGTCCCTTACTATCACTGCAATAGAAGAAAAACCACCATTTTTCCAAGATGCATCCGTATTAATTTTGTATCCAGTTAGTGGTTTTTGCCAATTGACAGTAGAAATTATTTTTTTCTTCTTTTAGAAATTTGTGGGATGATTTTTGCCTGGATCCATCTCTTGTTCTTTTCTCTGTTCCCAAAAAATTGATGAGCTGTAAAAATTTGGTAAATCATCCCTTTGATGTCATGAAAACATGCTTCAGCAGAAAAAGAAATGTTTTCAAAAATGATTTTGTTCCTATAAATCCATAAGAACCAGATTGTAGCAACTAGGGAAACAGCAATCAAATTAGCATGTATCTTGGATTCGGCTTTGTATGCTAAAAGAATTCCACTCTATATTTTAGACTACTGAATCCAATTAGTTGTAACTGTAGGAGAGAATGGACTTTTTGCCAAACAGCATTTGAAGATGTGCATGAATTGAAATAATGTTCAGGGTTATCTGATTGATTCATGCAAATAGGGTATCTAGAAGCAAGGGAGAAACCAAACCTATTGAGGATATTATCAAATGGTAAGATACCGTTTAGTGCTCTCCATAGCAAAATAGACATTTTTCCAGGAAGAAAAGGAGACCAAACCTTTTGAAAATCTCTGATTTCAGGTCTTCTTTGTCTGAACAGAGAGTAAGTTGACCTGATTGAGAAGTTTCCATCCATGGTGAGGGTCCACAAAAGCTTATCTTTGTGTGAGTAATCCAAGGTAACTGACTGCAAAGTATTGAAAATGTTGGTAGTCAGATGTGGCTCCAGGATTGGAAGAAAAGAAGCTTTGTCAATAATGAAAGACCTTAGAGATATTTCCTGAAAAGGAATATTCAGGTCTTCAGGCCATTTATAGCATAAGGCTCCATTACCAAGCCAATTAGCATTCCAAAAAGAACAGTCCCCAATTCCATAAATAACTCTAGAAACACTATTTGCCCTAGCAGTAATTCTACTAATCCTAGACCATGTGTGGGATTTTTTATATGAGTCAGGTAAAGACCATAAAAGAGAAGCCCATTGGGTATTGTTTTGTTGCAACTTCCACCATAGTTTACATGAAAAAGCTTCCACTGTTGCATTTAGGTCTCTAAAGCCTAAGCCATTTTCCCCCACAGGGAAACACATTTTTTTCCAAGATCTCCACCTTTTTCTTTCAGTATTTTCACACTTCCCCCAGAATAGGCTAAATGCCATTCTTTCCATTTTTTAAAATGATCCTAGGGGGTCTTAAAACTGCAAAAATATGGATAGGAATCGAAAGGAAACAGTGATTTATCAGAATGATCTTTCCAGCTGAAGTTAACCATCTATTCTTCCAATTATTAATTATTTTATCCATTCTTTCTAATACTGGAAGATAATAAACTTGTAAATAGCAACCAGCAAATATAGGTACTCCTAGGTATTTGAAAGGGAAGGAGCCTTTCTCCATTCCCAGAATCCTCTTGACTGTGAGAACAGTTTGAGGAGAAGTGTTATGAGCTACATAAAATTCTGATTTGGAGAAGTTAACTTTTTGACTAGATGTAAGCTCATATGCTTAGAGGAATTGTTTAAAACGCTTCAGATTGTTTGGCCTGGTGTTCAAAAATACAGCAGTATCATCCGCATACATGAGATGTGTGAGAGGGGAGCATGAAGTGGGGAGACTGAAATATTGAAAGAAACCTTCACTAAACATTTTTTTAAACCTTTGGAGAATGCCTCAGATAGTAGATTATACAGGAAAGGAGATAAAGGATCCCCTTGTTTGATACCTCTAGAAGAAGAGAAAAAGCCAAATGTAACTCCGTTAACTATGCCAGAAAAATGTGCAGCAGCAATGTTATGCATTATAAGTCCTACAAATTTACCATGAAAACCAAAATTTAGGAGTATTGAATTTAGGAATGACCAAGAGACCCTGTCAAAAGCCTTTTGCATATCTAGTTTGACTATCAGGTTAGTAACTTTAGATTTCCTAGACAATAATCTGGTCATCTCCTTCATTTGAATCACATTATCTTAAATATCTCTTCCTTTGATAAAAGCACTTTGCTCAGGAGAGATCAGTATATGCATTAGAGGTTTAATCCTTTCCATCAGCAGTTTAGAGAAAACTTTATTAACAAAGTTTGGTAGACTGATAGGTCTAAAATCTGCAAATGAGGTAGGGATTGGCTTTTTTGGGATTAATGTGAGCCAAGTACTTGAAATAGCTTTAGGAATGTTGCCATTATTTAAAAAATTATTTGCAGCATCTAAAAGATCTAGTTTAATGGTTTCCCAGAAATGAATGTAAAAGTCCCCTGGAAAACCATCAGAGCCCAGAGCACTAGATTTGTTAAGATTAAAAACTGCAAATTTAAGTTCCTGTAAATTAATGGGATTCAGCAAAAGAAGATTTTGTTGATCTGTGATAACTTTAGGAATCTCATTAAGAAAATGGTTAAGATAGGTTCCCTCTTTTTGTGAGACATCCTGATTGAGTAGTTCCTGAAAGAACCTAACTCCTTCCTCCTTAATCAATTTTGGATCCGATATCTAGTTACCATTGCCATCTTTAATTTTGCTAATTCTTGCTCCTGCTTTCTTTTCCTTAATGGAGTGGTGAAAGAAACTAGTGTTAGCATCTCCATGTTTTATCCAATTAAGCCTAGCCTTTTGTTTAAGAAAAATGTTGTATTCTTTCTGCGCTCTCAAAAGATCAGCTTTTGACTTTGTGAGTTCCATTAGTGTTGCATCATCTTGAGATTGCTGAAAAAGTATTTCAAGATCATTTACTCTAGTCTCAGAATTAAAAAGATTTTGATTCACATTTCCAAAATTGGTTCTGTTCCAGTCTTTGATTACAGTCTTTAGTCTCTTTAGTTTGTGTACCAGATTATGCATACCATTGAAGGGAGAACTTAAATTCCAATTAGAGAATACCATTTCCTGAAATTCTTCTCTATTAGACCACATTTCTTGATATCTAAAAGGCCTTGGAACCTGTTCTATAGCAGATTGGACTGAAAGTAATAGGGGAGAATGATCAGAGGTTAGTCTATTTAGAACATGTATGGAGCTATTGGGAAAGTGGTCAAACCAATCTAAATTGCTCATTCCCCTATCTAGTCTCTGAAACTGTAGATCCTTACATTTGTCTAGATATCTGTTATTGCTCCATGTGTAAGAATTTCCTACTATGGGTATTTCATGCAGATCCATATTAGATATGAAGTCATTAAATTGTTTCATACTTTTTCTGGGGGTGGACTTCCTGCCTTTGTATTCTGATACAGAGGCAACAGTATTAAAATCTCTTATGTAAATTGCTGGGTCAGAATCAGTAGATTGTAAGTCAGACCATAATACTTCCCTCAAATGTCTATAGACACTAGCATAAATGAAGAAGCAATTCCAGGATGAAGAGGTGGCTTTATCAGATATTTTAGTTTTTATGAATTGATCAGACTCCTGTAAACTAACTACAGTGAATTCATGATTCCATAGGAGCCAAATTTTTGCATTCTGGGCATGGAGTGCATTTTCAAAACCTAGAACATGCTTCAAATTAATCAGATTATGATTATCATGCCATGGTTCTATTAAACATAAAATGTCTATCTTATGCTTCATTTTGAGAGCCTTTAATCTATCAAGTGAAGTGCCATAACCCCTAACATTCCAGACTAAAATATTCCCGAATTTGGTGTATTTTATCATTTAAAACTAGATGGGGTAGCTTTTTGTGATGACCTTAGGATCCTTTGTTTCATTACAGTGGCCTTGCTATTTTTTTATCAAACTAAACTCACCTTTCTCCTTAGTTCCTGAATTAGAGATATTTACCTCCAGAAGAATGATATGTTCTTCATTGCTACCTAGAACAGCAAGGTGACTGGTAGATTCGGATACTGATCTGGAGAGTTTCTCAGAGGGATCCATTTGCCCCTCATCAAAGGTGCTCAGTACAGCTACTAGTACCTCATGATTGGTCTAAACAGCCTTATCTGCTTCTGTGGGAAGTTCAGCTAATTCCAGTGATTCTAAAGACTCATGGAAAATGTCAACAAAATCATCCTCTTTAACCTCATTTTCATCATCATTTAGATCATCCTCTTTAACCTCACTGTCATCCTCCTTTAGATCATTCAAAGATTGAAAAGCATTTGATATTGAAACCATACTGTTTTTTACCTAAAGCTTCTTTGATAGGAGATAGCTCTGACTGTTTTTTCTTTCTCCAGAAGAAATTTGTGATTGGTTTTGAAATATCATCTAGTGAGTAAAAAAGAGTATTTCTCTTCATCTGATTGACTCCGAGAAGATTAAGCTTATTATTCACCATAAAGGCTGAGTTCTTTTCCTGAGTTTGAAAATCAGTTTCCTTTTGAGAAACTGATAGGGTTGAAGATCCTTCTAATTCCAATGTGACTTTAGGGAGATTGCTTAAGTTTGTCTTTATTTCGTTCTGAACTGGGGGTTTTCTCACCTTACTCTCTTTGTTGTTTCTCAGTTCAGGATGCAAGAAATTACAGTTTAGATGATTGTGGCCTATTATCCTACAGTGAGTACAGTAAGATGGCAGTTGGTCGTATTCTGTAGGATAGTCTGCTACTTTGTTTCCAATTCCTACCACAATAGTAGAAGGGAGATGAGACAACAGATCAACTTCTACACATACTTTAATAGCAGAGGGTCTAGTCAGAGATTTAGTAGCAGCATCCATTTTCAGAAAACTACCTATCTGACTACTAATGCCTATAATAGCCGACGTATTATAAAAATGAATTGGAAGTTGATGAATTGTTATCCATGCCGGAACTGTAGAGGATTCAGTGGTCGGAGAGAAGTCAGGGGTCCATTTCTGTACCTTCATCATCGTTCCTTGTATCATTCATTGACCCTTCATCCAGCAGTGCTGGTAGTCCTCGCTATCCTGAAAATGGATTAAAACATGACGATAGTCAATTGATCCTAGCTGAAATTTAGCATTGAAACCTATTGATTTGAAAGCAGATAAAAGGGTCTCCATTGGTGGTTTCCTTTTATTTAACTTCCCGACCAAAGCATTCTGATAATGCAAAGCCAGAAGATCGCCTTCCTCCGGAGGGAGGATATATGCGATCTTACCCTTATACTCCGTAATGGGGTGAAGATTGGGAGTGTCAGGGAGAGAAGATAAGAGAGGAGAGGGTTTCGAATTGAGAGCTTGAAGAAAGCTTTTGTTAACAGGTGGGGGAGAGGCTAGAGGAGGAATAGGCGTCGGAGACACCATCGTTGTCCACCAGAAGAAGGGAGTTGTGAATATGACCGTTATCAGAATAAAATGGGGAAGACGAAGAACAGTAATGTGTGTGTGTTTTTCGCACGTAGGATCGCACGTAGTAACAATAGAGAATAGGGGATTTCTCTTGGCCTAAGACACAAAGAATCAATGATTTGAAGTCAAGGCCACACAAGGGTGAAAATAGGCAACCCGCCCAGGCGAGGTCATTTCCGCCCGGGTGAGATCATTCCCCCCCGGGCGAGCCCATTCCCGCCCGGGTGGGAGCCTGCTACACTTTTGAATTTTTTTTCTTTTCTTTTCCTCCCTCTTGTACTATAAAATGAATTTTTGGCCACCCACTTCATATCCTTATCCTCTTGGCCGAGTTTCCTCTTCAAAGAACCCTAGGTTCTTCATCTTTTTCATCCTTTCTCTCTTTATTTCTCTATGCATTTGTTTATGGATGTTAGTATGATTTGTATTAGCTAATCTAGTTCTTGGGAGAAATTGACCAAGTCTTCAAAACCCATGTCTTAAGAACAATTGTAGCCTATTTGATACTCTTACAATTATGCATTTATGGAGCATTGAATGTGTTTGTTAATGTCATGAATGTTCTTGAAAGCTTGAGTATATGAAGTACTTGTATGATATGCTTGTTAGGGTTTGGGGATATGGGTTGATTTCCCCTTTTCTTGATAGGAATCCAAGAGTATGATTTAGAGCTTTTTATTGTGTTGATGGATTGATAGTTGCTAGATGAATATGATAATGTTGAACTCTTTGTCATGTTTGTTTCTTGTAGCAAATAAGAGAAGTCTATGAATGTCGATCGGTCTTGACTAATCTTCTGTAAATGCATGAATTGGTTTAATGTAGACACGGTATAGTATTTATAAATGTTACTAAGCTTGTTGATTCTTCGTGCTCGATGCCATCAATAGGATACTTTTAGTCGTGTTTCGACTAAGGGAGTCATTGGTGAGGTTTGACAAGAGATGTCGAATTCACTCTTGCAAACTACTATCTAAGAAGGATATAAGTTTAGTCTTCACAACAAGTAGCGAAAGTAGCAAATAGGTTGCATATTTAATGATGGATAAGAGGCTTGGAAGTGGAAGTCAATTGCGCCCAAGTTTCCATTAATTGTTAGTTTAATCTTCTTTTAGCTGTTATTGCATGCTTTGCATATTTAACTTGCTTCATTAGTTAACTTGTCTTTAATTTCATAATTTAGGGGAAAAAACTAAACTTTCCCCCCATTTACATGCTTATATATTTGCTTATATCTGGTATGTTTTCTCCTATATATATTTAAACATTTGGAAAGATCCCTCTTCTCGTGGACAACCCTGACTTGCCATTATCTACTCAATTGTAGATAGGAAACATTAGAGCTTATAAATATTAACTTTTAGAGGTACGACGACAACCTCCCACGAGACTAAGCTCGAGACCAAGGAGTTGAGTGTGAATAGGTCCTTAGTCTACCTCAAGTACATCAAGCTGGCAGACAAAGACAAATACACTGATCCGAGCGACATAGAAATTGCAGAGAACATTGTAAGTTTTTCCACATTAATTGATCATTACAATGTTTAGTATTTACACATTGAGTGATCTTGACATTTTTGCAAATTCAATTCATTTTTTATACTTTACGCCTGCCCACAGATCAAAATGAATGAGCAGGTTGCTAAAGGCACATTGGTTCTCAAACCGGGGCAGGATATACTAATAGCGGTGACCGGCAAGCCAGATCACCCAGAGAGGTATATGGGTACTCCATCAAGCCTCCGTAAAGAGCTTTTCATACCCCATCTGTGAAGAAAATGCAGAAGCAAGTGCAGAAGCAAGTGTAGTAGCAGCTCATCCTCACTCCAGTAATCCAATAGAAGAAAGCAAAGGACCAGCCGGTGGTGAATGCAATGGTGTCATACCTCTCCGAACTCGTCAAGGGGATCGCATCGGTGAGAGGGGTCCAAATACCACCTAGCCTGGATGATCCCAAGTTTTTAATAGAAAAGACATTGGTCGAAGTGAGCGTGGCCCAGAAAAAAATAGATGGTCCTCTTAGAAATGAGGAGGACAATGCGGAGGTAAAAAAATGGGATACCATTCGTCGTTCTTTCTTTCATTGCTTGATCTATTATAGATTACATTTCCTACATTTCATTATTAACAAAGTTACACGATTGATGACACAATTAATGACAGGATGGGGAGAGGGTGAGTTTGTTCATAAAGCAATTGGACGGGTCAAGGGCCTTAGTGGCAAAGGGATTTATCCAAAGAAAGCGCCACGGCCGTACATCAGCAAGTGGAATCGCTCGTGTCTAGGTGATTGATCCAGTCTTCTATGCCAAAGAAAGATTGCCCTCTACCAACAGCACATTGTTTGATGTAGGAGAGACTCTCGCACATGTCGTTGACTGGTCAAAGTCTTTGATTGACCATGATTTAGACACCCCTGCTAAAAAACAGAAGAACGAGCTTGTCGAAGAATCTGTGGAAAAAAATAGTGACTTCCACCGATGACGAGGTATATCAAATTAACTATTACAAATATATTTTTAATTAATAACATATTCTAAGTGTTTAAATGTATGTTACTTCAAATTAAAATCTGGCTACTTTGTCAACACAGCTTGATGATTTGACCATGAGTTGCAAGCCACGGAAAAAAATGCACAAGACAGAGATCTCGCCCCTGAGATTGGTAATACTATCATAGCTCGTGACTAAATGATCCACACATATTTGGAAGTTTTACTTATCACTAAACACATATTTTTTTAACAACTACGTGCAGATTAAAAATAGGCACGCCTTAAAGGAGTCTCCAATTATGAGGGAGTTAATAAACCATTGCGACGAGAAGGCAACGGAAATGAATGCAAATGGGAAGGTTATATTTTACAACTAGTTTCTTGTATCCACATTTTCCAAGCCGTGCAAATCTGGCCTTTGCATCCAACAACTATTGAATTTTGGAGACAAGCTTAGGAATTGTCATGGGATGACATGGATCTCAAATGCACAAATGGATTTGGAATGGGATGAGTTCCAAAAAAAATCAATTCATGTTTCTTGTCCTTTAACATATTCGTGACAAATATAACTCCTGCTCTGATAGGAACCTGTGGAGTAAAATGGAGGCCACAATCAATGGCAGAATCCAGTTCTGTGTCTCGAACACTAGAAGAAACGACAACTTGCTTCAGGAGGAAGACATAACTTCTCGAGTTTGCCTCATCTGGAACTCGATAATTAACTCAAACGCCGCCATGTATTTGGTGTCATACCTCAGGAAGTCAGACATTTTACATTTTAAATTAGATTGATATATGTTTTGTAAAATTCAACAGATATATTAACTTTAAAAGTATTAACCCAGTTCACATTTCCCGAGGATTACATAGAGACACAAGTTATTTCCAAGTAATAATTTAAGCAGCATGAGCCCTACTTTTTCCAATAATATTATTTTCAAAGGTAGTAACTCAAACATGTCACAGAGTTGCATGTCAATACGAGAGGTTGAAGAGGAAGAATGAACCCTCACCGGATTTCAGCTGGAAGATAACAAACATCAAGGTAAGTAGTAAGTACATTTTCTTTTTTATGTACACTAATTTCATCATCGATTCGATCTTAGCACCGATGACAAGGAAGTAGCTAGGAATGCTGCTACTATGTCATGCGATTCCTTGAGGAGCTCGCACTCGAGAAAACTTCAAACAATCGTATCAATGTAAGTATCGAAACTCCAATACAAATAACATAATATGTGTATGGCTTATATTGCAGTAACCCCCGTCATACAAACTTTTAATCTGATCAAAATGCAGATTTTTCCGGAGAAGCAGGGCTTGTACAATGCCCACAAACTCCAAGAGGTAGCGGTCAAATGGTGCTAGGCATGGGTTAATATTTATGCAATGGTGGCCAGGAATGATCCAGACAAATTTGCTGACTGATGTCTGTGGATGGGTGATGGGAAATTGTCATTTATGGATTGATATGGCATGATGGAATATTGACATTTATTCCATTAATTCTTAATTCTTTTGTTGTACAATTTGTTCATTGTTATTTACATCATTAGTTGCCTAGTAATTTTACCAACTTATTGAAGGGATTATTTATAATCCTTTTTCCCCATGCAAATTTTTTCTAAAATCAGCACTGGTTGCTTATTCAGATGCGGTGGTATCAATTAAAACCAACCAGGGATACCGGTGCCTAAATCATCACTGCTACCAGTGCTATTGTTTAAAGTACCGGTTCTATAATCATACTTATATGCACCGGAAAACTTTCTATACTGGTGCTATAATATGATCACCCGTACATATACTTACTACTGCTGCTCAAACACTGTACCTAGCAGGTTGATTTGTGCACCAGTAAATTAATTTTTTAGCACTGGTCTATAACATACTAGTTCTCAACTTTAAAACTGGTACTTATTCTTACTAACGGTGCTCGAAAACTATACCTGGCTGGCAGATTTGTGCACCGGTAAATAAATTTTATATCACTGATACGTAACTTAATGGTTTTACTGTATAGCGCCGGTATATCTTACCTTTGCTATTACCTCGACCTTTTGCACTGATTCACTTACACACCGGTATCCCAGTAGGCAAAAAACTGGTGCCTATGATTGATTTCTACCGGTGCCTATGGGGGTCCTTCCAATGGTGATTTTTTTCTCATATGTTGATCGAATATCTAGAAAGCAGGTCGATCGTGCTGTACTGAACCATATGAACCGCTGAAAACTTGTCCACAAATTTGCTTGGATCCTTCCTGCAAATTGCATAAAAATCTAAGCCTTTTGTATACATCCAAGTGCCCTCCATCCAAAAAAAGGAAAAAGAGCATCAGATTTAGATAAATTATTGGTGATATTTAATTTGAGACAAAATTAAGCAGACTTATAAACAATGACAGTACACACAATTTTATATTTGTACTTCTCTTTACATCCTTAGTTCAAGTATTTAATTTTTTTTAATATAAATTTAGAATTAAGAAGATCCTTATTTACAAGTTTAGAAAATGTATAAATTAGTTTATATATTTACATTCATAAGTTTAGAATATATGTTAATCATTTTTTACATGACATGATAATAATTATTGATTGTACCTAGCAAATATATAAACTAATTCATATGTTTAGAAGGTTTGTTAATCATTTTAATTACTTTTCTTAGATTTTTTTTTCAAAATATTATAGAACTACAACTAGGAAATGTATAAGCTACTTCACATGTTTAGAACATTTGTTTATCATTTTAATGAATTAGTTTAGCCATATGTTTTTTTACAGGATAGAGTAGTTATAATATTACACTTAACAAATATGTAAACTAGTTTATATGGTTTGTTAATCATTTTAAATATTTTATTTAAACTTTAATTTGTTTTCAAATAATTACTCCCTCTGTTTCATTGGATGTGACACACTTTCCTTTTTTTAATTGTTTTTGTGAATTAGGCACACTTTCTTTTTTTGGTAAGATTCCTTCATTTTCATCCACTTATTCTTCTTTTTTCTTTCTAAATTAAATTTCATCCACTTATTTCATTCACCTAAATCCAAGTACTTAAGGCTTGTGTGCCACATTCACTGAAACGGAGGTAGTATAAAATTTACAACTAATAAATTAGTTTATATGTTTAGAATGTTTGTTAATCGTTTTAATAACTCTATTTAGACTGTTATTTTTTGTATGATAGTGATTGACTTACAATTAGAAAATACTAGCTAGAGTCCTACCGCGCGTTGTGTGGTGAGCTTGATACTCGTTTTGATATTATCGTACAGTATTACTTTTAAATTTAATACTCTAAATTCACATTTTTATAAGGCAAAGTCTTGGGAAAGACGGTCTTTCCATAGGCTTATGGAAAGACAGGGTTTAATTTGAATAATAAAAGGTAAAAAGCCTTAGTTGCAACATTAAAAATTTAGTATGCAACATGTAGTAGTTATAAAATTTATAACCCGGTTCATGAAACCCAAAAATTTTATCTTCATTTCTTCTAATTTACACTTTAAACATTGGTCTTTCCATGAATTATGGAAAGACCGTCTTTCAAGAGACGCACTCTTTTTATAAACATCTTATTTTTAAGAAAAAGTTATGGTAACATTTTTTAAAAATGTTTTTACTTTACAGCACTATAAACACTAAATAATTATTTTCAATCAAAGAAAGTGTTACTTAAACTTCATTTTATATAAAAATATCTTCAAATAAATTTTAAAAAATCGAGCAATCGTTAGCTTGAGATCATTATCTCATATAGACTAATAAGAAGATCGATATGACAATAAATATACACATGACGTTGGTGCTATATATTTATCAATATATGAGGATCGAAGATTTATCTATTGAATATGTCGATATATTGTAAAAAAAATTGCAAAAATTTGTTAGTTTCCACAAAATATTCTAGTGAATTTTTTTCTTCATTTTTTTTATAATAAAGAGGATTTGTCTTGTCTTTCTTACTACGAGAAAATTATCAGGACTTCATTTGAATTTTGTCTTGACCATAAATTTTCCTTAGTTTGGTGCATGCATTTACATAACCCAAATCCCTATGAAATATTTTGTTGTCATTATTAATTGTGTACTAAATTAGTAGTTAAATAAGTGGTTTTGCGGCAGAAGAAGGAAGATTCACCATATCTTGACATACCCTACGCAAGTGCAGGGGCACCTTGAACAACCTTTACACACTCTATGCCTTCAAAAATTAAGACAAAAATTAAGGCAAAAAATGAACAAAATGAATAAATGTGTTATTTTATACCTCAGGGTCACGGTGCTAGCATCGTAGCTCATTGTTTTAGTAGAACGGTTCATCAATTGAATCCAAACAGGTCCGCCACCAGTCTTCTCAATCAGACTCACTCCACTCTGAACAATCAAACCCTTAACTTGTCTATCTATTACTTTCTCACGTCACTGAAAAGAAACATAAAAAAACAGAATCAAGAACCAAATATGGCAAGAAATGCAATGAACACTGAAAAGCAAGCAACTCGTTTTATCTTATACAACAAAATCCCTGGCCATAAAGCATAGAAGAATCCAACTGGGGAGATAATTGATTCAGTTCACAATAAAGATCGACGGAAGTATTCGAGTTGGTTTTCGCTTCAAGAAAACAAGGAAATGTTTAGTTTTCTTGATGATGGACTTCAACTGTCTAACTGCTCGAGAATTTAACTGCTCGCGAATTTAACTGCTCGATAAGATGGGTACTTATCTACAACATTTCCTTAAAGAAATTCCTAAAGTGATCACTGACCAACAAAATCTCACCCTGTTGCAACCTTTTTATATCCAGGAACTTAAATTTGCGGTTTTTGATTTAAATAAATCTAGTGCTCCAGGTTCTGATGGATTCTCAGGTGAGTTTTACACCTCTTTCTGGGACACTATTAAAGATGACCTCTTAGATGCTGCAAATGACTTCCTAACTAATGACAATATCCCAAAAGCCATCTCTAGCACTTGGCTTACCTTAATCCCCAAAAAACCAATTCCAATCACGTTTTCTGATTTCAGACCTATCAGCCTATCCAATTTTGTGAATAAAGTATTCTCTAAAATGATAATGGAAAGGATTAAACCTCTGATACCATTACTGATATCCCCCTGAGCAGAGTGCTTTTATTAAAGGAAGGGATATTTATGATAATGTCATCCAAATGCAAGAGATGACCAGATTTCTGTCTAGAAAATCTAAGGCTTCAAATTTGATAGTTAAATTAGATATGCAAAAAGCTTTTGATAGGGTGTCATGGTCATTCCTGAACTCAATTCTCCTCCAATTTGGTTTTCATGGTAAATTTGTTAGAAGCATCATGCATAATATTGCTTCAGCTCACTTCTCAGTTCTAATTAATGGAGTAACTTCAGGCTTCTTTGCATCTTCAAGGGGTATTAAACAAGGGGATCCACTTTCTCCTTTCTTGTACAATTTACTGTCTGAAGCTTTCTCCAGAAGTTTAAAGAAATTGTTTAGCATAGGGTATTTACAATATTTCAGTCTGCCAAAGACATGTTCCCCCATTTCATATCTGATGTATGCTGATGATACTGCTGTTTTTTTTAATACAAATCCCACTACTCTGAAAAGGCTTAAAAATTTCCTGAAAGCATATGAGCAAACATGAGGTCAAAAGATTAATTTTGCAAAATCTGAATTTTTTGTTGGCCCAAACACCTCTGCAGCATTAGTTCAATCTGTGAGAAGGAGTCTAGGTATGGTGAAAGGTTCTTTTCCTTTTAAGTATCTAGGAGTCCCTATTTTTTCAGGTCGTAATCTTCAGGTTCATTACCAACCTATTTTGGAAAGAATGGAGAAATCTATAAATAATTGGAAGAATAGATGGCTAACTACAGCAGGAAAGATTATATTGATTAATCATTGTCTTCTTTCAATTCTCACGCACATTTTTTGCAGTTTTAAGTCCTCCAAAGATAGTTTTTAAAAAAATGAAAAAAATTGCTTCTGGCCTATTTTGGGGGAGCTGGGACAACACAGAAAGAAAAAAGTGGAGATCCTGGAAAAAAATGAGCCTCCCTGTGGAGGAAAATGGAGTAGGCTTCAGAGATCTAAATGCTATAGTTGATGCTTTCTCTTGTAAACTATGGTGGAAACTGCAAAAAAATAATACTCAATGGTCTGCTCATTTATGGTCTCTTCCTAACTCTTACAAAAAATCTCACACTTGGAACAGAATTTGTAAAATCACTGCTAAGGCAAACAACCATTCTAGAGTTATCTATGGTATTGGTGAATGTTCATTTTGGAATGCTAACTGGATAGGTGATGGAGCTTTGTGTTATGAATGGCCTCAAGAGATGGATATTCCCTTCGTGGATATCTCCCTAAGGTCATTCATAACCAACAAAGATACTATCCTTCCAAATTTGGAGCCTCATTTGGCTATCAATACTTTTCATATTCTGCAGGAAGTAAATCTGGTTAACTCCCATGAAGATAAGCTTGTCTGGACACCAACCATGGATGGGAATTTCACAATTAGTTCTGCCTACAGAATCTTCAGACAAAAGAGACCAACTATCAGACATTTCAACAATGTTTGGTCCACTTTCATCCCTAAAAAGATGTCTGTTCTTATGTGGAGAGCACTCAATGGAATCCTTCCATTTGATAATATTCTCTTTAGGTCTGGATTTTCTCTAGCTTCTAAATGCCCCCTATGCATGAACCATTCTGATTCTTTGGATCATTTCTTCAACTCCTGCCCTTCTTCCATTGTTATATGGCAAAGAGTTAATAACCTTTTACAACTTCAACAGTCAATTTTTGGAAGTCTAAAAAGTAGAGTAGAACATTACCTATCCTTTAGGGCTGACTCTAAGATACAGTCAAATCTGATAATTGCTGCTCTATTAGTTACAATCTGGTTTCTTTGGACCAGTAGGAATAAAATCATTTTCGAAAATAAGCCTTTCTCCACAGATGCATGTTTTCAGGATATTAAAGACATGATATTCCTAATTTTCTCAGCTCATCAACTGAAAGGTAATCTAGATAAGCATAAGCATTAGATCCAAGCAAAAATCATTCCTAATATCCTTCAAAAAAAGAAAAAATCTGTGATTGCGGTGAAATGGCATATACCACTAATGGGATACAAAATTAATACTGATGCTACATGGAAACCCGGTGGTCTATCCTCATCTGCAGTAATAGTTAGGAATTGGAAAGGGATTGTGGTTAAAATGAGAGTCAAAACTTTCCAATCTCCTTCGCTATTACATGCTGAACTTTAATCCATTCAAAGTGGCTATGAATTATGCTCAGAACTGGCACTAAATTGCTGTGTTATAGAATCTGATTGTCTAACGGCTGTTAAGGGTATTCATAATCCATCGAGATGCCCATGGAGAGTTTTCTCCATTTGCAGTGTTCTTCATTTAAAACATGTGGTGCATCCAATCCAACATACTCCTAGGGAAGCCAATACTGCTGCTGATTTCTTGGCAAAAATTGCATTGGAAAATAAACTAGGGGGTGATTTACATATTTAGTCAGTTCCCCTATTTCTTAGGGGTCTTTTCCTCCTGGACAGGAATGGTTATCCTGGGCTTAGATCCAATGGATATTAATATGAATTAGAATAAGTGTGTTTATGCTTATCAGTGTTAGTATAAGTGTGTTTATGCTTATGAGTATGCTTGTTGCTTAGGAGTGTGACTGATGCTTGTTGCTTATCAGTGTTAGTATAAGTGTTGTTGCTTATGAGTATAAGCAACAAGTTTGTGCTTGGTGAAGCTTCATTTATTGGAACTTCACTGGTTAATCATATAATTGCCTCCTTCACCATTAGAACAGAAACTGCTGCTATTTCTTATATGCTTGGCAGGTCTGATGCTGACCTGATGCTGATGATACTTCTTCTACTTCACCCTCTGATGCTGCTGGGATTTTGCCCTGCTGGAGTTTATTGAAGTTCTTGTCGTATGATGACACCACTCCACACTGAGTGCTTGCCTTATAGCTGCTCCATTGTTTATATTGGTTCTAATCTTTCTCTCCATCTAGCTGGCATATCATTGACAAACAGGGGTTTCGATTTCTCGATTCGCCGACCTGTTCATGGTATATCAGCTACATGGAATACTAAGATAGTAGTCGTTTAGCATATTGATGATCATTAGTTTCTTTTAGCTTTGAATAGGTGGAAATACCGCTTTTTGAAGCAAGTGCTATATTGTTTCAAGAGCTTATTTTGGCTCTTGGATCATCAATTGGATGATCTTTTTGTAAAGAACAAACACATTCCGAGCCTAATTTGGCATATTTAAATTTGGCTTGGGGAGCCTAATAAATTCCCCCCATCTTCGGATGGTTTAAATTAAAAAAAAAATAGACCACCCCCGCCAGTTTCAACTTATGCATTTCATTTTCCTCGACGGGAATGGCTCTTGTCAGTTCTCACCGCTGCTCCTTTTATGGTTTGACCCTCTGAAAAAGATAGAAATGTTTAGAAGGTAACATATACTCCCATTTAAATATAAGACTAAAAAAGTACATAAAAATTAATACTAAATTTTTTAATTAACATTACCACACAATAGTTGGACAATAAAAAATTTGTTGTATAACTAGTTCACTGAAAAGAATATGATATGATTCTTGAGTTCATTTTTTAATTAAATATAGATGAACCATAAGGAATTCAGTAGTATAATTAGTTCACTCAAACGAATCTAGTATGATCCCTAGACCCGGTTCTCTTGAGTTGATTTTTAACTGAATCAAATTGAATATATTAAAGAATAAGAATAAACGTTCTATTGAACTTAACTAAAGTAACTAAATTAATTTAAAGTACATATAAGTAGATAAGGTGGTCTCTAGGTACCGCGTGGGGAAAAAAAAGATGCACACTCTGTGTGTTTTTTATTCATCTAGTTTTCTTATCGACATCTTCACCGGTGTTGCCATGGGCAAATCATGGAACAAGAGGGGCATGAAGAAGCTCATGTATCAGCTAGTGAGGGAGGAAAGCAAAGAAGAAGAAAAACAATATGGGGATCTGAGCAGTAGAAAAACAGAGTTAGCTGGGAAAAGAGGGGCAACGGAGGAAGCAGTGAAGCTTGGGAAAAGTGTACGCACAGAGGAAGCAGAAGGGAAAACAGTGACAACCGATGAAGGATTAGCAACGGTGGAAAAACTGAATCGGGAAGGAGCTCAGAATTCAAAGGTAATAAAAAGACTCTCGTGGGGGGATAAAGCTGAAGCAGAAGATGGCATGCATTGGTCTTCTCTGTTCGATTCACAAGAAGTGAGGAGGTACGAAGCGACAAACATTGATGGACTGGAATTGGATGAAATCAGTGAAGATGATATTGAAGACGGAGTAAAGCAGTGGGAGAATTGCGTTGTATGCAAAACAATGGGTTGCGATCTTCCGTTCAAGGTAATAGAAGTATTTATCCATAGAATTTGGGGGTAAGAAAGTTATAAAACTATGGCAATTACAGAGAAGTGCTTTTATGATTAAACTTGTTTCAAAACATGTTTGTGATGAATTTGTTAGGTTAGGAATGATTTTTTTTTTTATGGAAAACCTGTGATTCTTAAACTCTGGGAAGGGATATGGACATGAGTGAGCCAGATACAGTGCCAATATGGGTTCAGTTGCCTAATCTCCCCCTAGTTTACTGGAAACCTAAGACAATCTGTAAAATCATGAGTTCAATAGGGAAGCCCTTATGCTTAGATAAAGCTACAGCTGAGAAAGAAAGACTTTCTTATGCTAGACTGAAAATTGAAGTTGAAGTTGGAACCTCTGTGCATGATAATGTGCTTTGTGTGAATGGAAACCAAAAAAAAAAGTTACATAAGGTGGAAACATGACCTTTGTTTCTTCTTCCCCATATCCTATTACATCAAATTTTTGTGCTACAATATTCCTTGTGTATTCATTGTTCGAATTCTGAAGCCTAAAAAAATGTTGGTCAAAGGATTCGAACACTAAACCCTGCAACGATTCTGTAGTTTCCACAGCATTATCCACAGTTTTCATCCATGAAAAAAGATGGCAACCATAGCTACAACAACTAATCGAATATCACCATGTCATTGACTCCTCAGAACAAATGCCTTCCGTATCCCCAACTAGTACATAAGGCTTGTGTGCATCAAATTCAGAACAAGTATCATTCACTACATCATGAAAACTGAAGAGTACAAAGATCCTTAACGGAAGAACAATCTGATCCATGGACAAACACTTCTTGGAGCGATAATTTCACGCACTAAAATACCAAAACCAATCATCACAACGTTTTTTCGAATTTCATTTCAACATCTAAATAAAAATGTGCAACTATGAGGTCGAGTCATACCTCAGCAACAATAGAATCGCCATTGTAGATTGTGCAGGATCTCTTGAAGGGAGAGCCTCTCATTTTTAGAGTGTTGCATCACACCTTCAGCTTTTTCACACATAAGAAGTATCTCAAACTCTGTTCATAAACCCTAGTGTGGAGGCCATGGCTGAAGCAGAAACTGAGTACATCCCGCCTCCAGAGCTAGAGGAGTTAGTTCGGTCTGAATCCCGTGTGGTTGACATCTTAGCAAGAGTCTCAAGCATCCAATCCCCCCCAGGAAGTTCATCACATATGCTGAACATAAGGCCTGTACCCACGAAATTCCAAATATAGCTTTCAGAAGGGCTTCCTCCCGCTGAATCCCAGTGATCCCGAACTTCTGAATGAATTTGTGGGCATATAAAACTTCTTGTATGATAGCCAGCCAATAATCACGGCATGTGTGACCTTTAAGCTCAGGAAGCTCCATTATAACTGGTTCTGGTCCACAATATAAACATTTTGGCAGATTTTAATTAATTCCAAGAGTAATGTATATGTACCCATTATAATGGAAACTGTAACTATCTGTTGTATTAATAATAAATTTATCCCAAACCATTGCAGGTTCATTTTCTCACACAGAAATTGATTTGTACAGGAATGCCTTATCAAAGAGTCGGGTACCCCAAGGTCCTGTTAATTCAGGTCTAACAACCTGCTTCAGATCATCAGATAGGTCATATACTTTTGCCTTATCATAAGACAACACGAAGGGCTTCAAAGTAGAGAGCATGATCTGTTAGAACTAATCGACCTGCAATCAAGCATGATTCATTATTTATTTATTCAAATTGAAGACACTGTTCCAGTCATTTATCAAAAGAGCACATTCCAAACAATACCCAAATCTCATTTTATGCAGCCTACAGGGGAATAAAAGCAATCTGAGATCAATAAAGAAAAGACTCACCCGGCCAGGTGGATATACCAACATGTTCAAGAACTGGTTGGCTGGTAACTGTACCATCCACCTCCAGTATCCTCTCTGCTCTAGCAGATCGTAGGGTAGAGAGGAGTGAGGACTCAGATTGGGTCTTAACTTTCCTTACTGCCCTGGAGGAAAAAAAACAAAATAAAATCTTCTTTTAGAAAAAGACTAAATCTGTACATCTCTTCTATTGTCCTACTTTAGCTAGAACAAACACCTCAGTTTCTTTTCTACTCCGAATACCAACTCCTCTTTACTATCATCTTCGACTCTGAAGCATTGCCCAAGTGCATCCTGCAAAAACAAGAAGCACAAAATCAGATTCTGAAAATCCTAATAACCCATCTTAAGTTTCACAAAAATCAGGTTCATAAGACTTCTTATCAGTTAAGTTCGTGGAAAGGCACAACCATCAAGTGCAAGATTAAAGGAAAATGTAGTAGTGATCATCGCTAAAGATTAAAAGCTTGCCTGTGAAAAAACAAGCATGAACACCAGAACCGGAATCCCAATTTCAGCACACTTCATAATGGATTCAATAATCGCTTACAAAAGGAAATCCTAGATTGCACAGGCCAAGTTCAGTGAGAGTTATAAGTCGAAGGTAATGGTAAATAAAAAGAAACCGTGAGAGTGTACGGGAGTGGGAACATTGTCCAACTCCCGTGATACAATGAAACCTACTAAACTACCCCTGATCTAGATGATACAATCAGGTGGCCCAGAAGGAACTGGAAAAGTCTACGGAAATGGGAACCTTGTCCCACTCCGTGAATACATGATACCTACTAAGCTACCTCTGGACTAGATGATACAGCCAAGTGGCCCAACAAAATGCTACCCCTTCGTGATAACAGGGGCCTGTAGAAATCATCTGTGAAAATACCAAGGGGCATGAGAACAGCCTCACTAGCCTCTCACTCCATGCTCCTTCCATACAACCGGTTGTGTGAACCAGCTCTTCAGCCGTGGTTTGTTCCCCACGGGTGTCTTCCTAACCGAGAATGGTCTCGGCCTTCAAGTGAAGTAGTATGACGTCTTCTCCAGGAAGAGCTGGCACACCGCTTCTACCATGTACACCTCTAAGATGAGGATAAAGAGGTGTTATTGGCCTTCGATAACGATCTCTGGATGAGTGCCGAGGTTATCTCGGTGGGGTTGCAGATTGACCGTAGTCTGTGTTGCTCCCTAGTGTGCCCCGCCGATAGACCTCCAAATGATGAAGAGACTAGGCATGACTTCTACCGCGCACGCCCCGCGTAACGGTTTTGTAACCCTCCTCTCTATTTTAGGCATATGGACAGCCTGATGCCATTTTGTAATTTTCAGTGCAGCGCAGGCAAATAGCGCAACCAAAGAGTACAACTTCCATACAATCGGACGTGTGAATCGATTCTCGAACCGTGGTTTTTCCCCCATGGGTGTGAGCCCAACCGTCGCTAAAGTGTGGCGACGGCCTTCCAAACCAAGAGTGAACTCGGCCTTCCGGGCCGAATGGCCATGCAAGTAACAGTGAGAATCCTTGTGGTCAGATGAAGAGAGATTGCTGCCCTTTTTTTTTATCGGGCCCCTTCGAGGGTATAACCCCTTCGAGGGCAGAGCCCCTTCGGGGGTATAACCCCTTTGAGGGTATGACCCCTTCGAGGGAAAAGCCCCTTCGAGGGTATAACCCCTTCGATAGCATGGCCCCTTCAAGAGTATAACTCCTTCGAGGGCAGAGCCCCCTCGTGGGTATAACCTCTTCGAGGGCAGGGCCCCTTCGAGGGTATAACCTCTTCGAGGGCAGGGCCCCTTCGAGGGTATAACCCCTTCGAGGGTATAACCCCTTCGAGGGCAGGGCCCCTTCGAGGGTATAACTCCTTCGAGGGTATAACCCTTTCGAGGGCAGAGCCCCCTCGAGGGTATAACCCCTTCGAGGGTGGTGCCCCTTCGAGGGCATAGCCCCTTTGAGGGCATAGCCCCTTTCGAGGGCATAGCCCCTTTGAGGGTATAACCCCTTCAAGGGCATAGCCCCTTTGAGGGTATAACCCCTTCAAGGGCAGAGACCCTTCGAGGGTGAAGCCCCCTGGAGGGTATAACCCCTTCAAGGGCAGAGTCGCTTCGAGAGATTAACCCTTTCGAGGTCAGATCCCCTTCAAAGGATTAACCCCTTCGAGGGTAGAGCCCCTTCGAGGGTATAACGTCTTCGAGGGTGTAATCCCTTCGAGGTCCGAACTCAAAATGTCCCGATCCAGCTGTAAAATGAATCTCACGTCTAGACTTGCTTCATCACCTCAAACGTGACTTTCCGGCACCGGTGACTCGCCGGGAACTGGGCAACATAAGTGAATCCACCAGTTACGAGAATAAGCTGTTCCATTTGTCTTTTTTCGGGCATACATATGGATGTTCAAAGTGAATAAAAAGAAATCTGCATACATGGCATAGAGCACAACAAATCAGTCTCAACTCCAACTAATTCAGGCAAGACCAGGCCGAGCGGTTTCCGGGAACTGAGCACAAGTGAGGCTTTGAACACATGCAAGGTCGTGGTTCACCGGGTGCTTGCAAGGGTGAGAGTTTCCCAGGTTTTGAGTGCACGCAGGGCCGAAAGGTGACCGGGTTCTGGGCACTAGCTAGGCCGGAGGGGTAGGCCGGGATCTGAACACAAGCTAGGCCGGTCAAGTGCCCGGGGTTCTAGCCTAAGCTCGCCTAAATCAGTTGGGTAGTAACAATCTCTATGTATGAAACCCATCTTTAAATCCATTCCCAAATGAACTTTCATACTACCTATCCACTATCAGTAAGGAACAACATAGATTCTCCTTAAACATCCCCTCACAAATCAGCCCAGTTTTTCCCTAAGGAACTCCCTAAGAATCCATACATGGGTGTTCATGAGGCTACAAAATAGGTCAGAAATTTGGCATAAAAAGCATAGCACTTGATCGAGGGTTGCAATCAAACCAGCAAACAAGGTCGGGGTAGAGCACAGGTTCACTAGAATGAAAGCACTCAAATGCTATGAGTTTTTATGCCTAAGCTTCATGAATTAAAGCACTCAAATGCTATAAGTGGAACAATGCAAAGAAGGCTGAGAAACCTTAAAGTGTTTCTTCATAAGCCTAGAAAACCAATGGCCATTTGGGAAAAAGAACCAATGAGCAGGGCACCTTGTATGCCTCTCATTGTCTCCACAAACCTCTCTCCAGGATCATCTTTATAAGGCTAAGTATTCGTGAAACATGCTAAATGGAAGCAATTCATGCTATTCTTCTTGATTCGACTGCGTGAAAAAAAAATGCTCCATATGCTCATCAAAACATCAAGTGCAGTTAACATTTTCTAACAACAAAACACAGCTTCATAACGACATGATTTAGTTTCGAAAGTGATCGATGATCTAAATAACCTTGAGAACATCTCACTTTTTCAATGACCATGTTCCAATTACTTTCTAGATTGAACATGGTACTAACTTCAGGATCTACTATATACAAATGGCAATTTCTGCGAAAAATGAACCATAAACCTTAATTTACTCTGCAAATTATCAATCTTTCTAATCAATTAGCTTTGAACGAGCAAATACACAAGACCACAAGAATAAATGTTGGGAGAGGAAAGGACCTTCAGGTTTCTGAATTGAAAACAGAGCTTTCCCAGAAGCATCAAGCAGCAATTTGACAGAGCAATTGGACTGAGAGATCGCCGCTGACTGAGTCTTGTGGTGGTCGGACGGCCGTTGAACTTGGAACATTAAATTCCCGCCAGAATCCTTGATCAGTGTAGAAAATAAGGGTAGTAATTGTGTTAATGTATTCATGATCTCATGATACATAGTAGTACAAAATACCTATATGGGCAAAGAAAAGGTAATAGAATATAATTACAAGTAATATTTTAATTCCTTAATACTCCTTCTAAAGTTGGAGCATGTGGATAAAAAATGTCCAACTTGCCAAGCAGAGAATGAAACTGGTTACGTCCGAGAGCCTTCGTGAACAAGTCTGCAGGTTGATCTGACGTGCAGATATGCTGAGTAACAATAGTGCAAGATTGAACAAGTTCCTAGACAAAATGACAATCAACTTCAATGTGCTTTGTGGATTTGTGGAACACTGGATTTTCTGCAACATGAAGAGAAGATCGACTGTCACAAAACAGTCGCATAAGAGAAGTGTGCATAACCGCTAAGTCTTTCAGTAAAGACTTAAGCCATAACAACTCACAACAGGTAACATCCATAGCACGATACTCCTCTTTAGCGGAAGATCGAGAAATAGTAGGTTGCTTCTTAGTCTTCTAAGAAACTGGAGAATCATCAATCATCACAAAATATCTGAAAAGAGAATGCCCGGTAACCGGGCATGCAGCCCAATCGAAATTACCGTAGGCAGTTAACTATAACGCACTACTAGAAGAGAGAAATAAACCTTGGCAAGGATGACTCTTCAGGTAGTGCAACACACGAACTGTAGCTTGCCAGTGAGGAACACAAGGAGACCTCGTGAATTGCTCAAGTGTATGAATCGAATAACTAAGCCCAGGACGAGTAATGGTCAGGTATATCAGGTGCCCAACCAAACGCCTATACTGCTCAGGGTCATGGTAAGGTGGACCTTCAAAACGTGCCAAATCATGTTGTTGATCTATCGGAAAGTCAGTCATTTTAGAAGTAGATAAACATGTATCAGATAATATGTCCAAAGAATATTTCCATTATGAAAGACACATCCCCTCCGATCTTCTAGTGATCTCTATACTTAATAAATACTTAAGCAAACCAAGGTCTTTCATATGGAAACAAGAAATCAAGTATTTCTTGAACTCAGAGATGAGCGCAAAAAAACTACCAGCAATGACCACGGGAAAAGACAAACAAAGAGTAATCTGCCTTAGTCTGAACAAAACCAAATGCTCGTAAAGCCTGAGCTAATTTGGCTAACCAATTTCTATGAGCCTGGTAAAGACCATAAAGAGATTTCTGAAGGCGATATACATAACCATGGGGACGCAGCATAGCCTGGTGGGAGTTGTATAAAAACCTCTTCATGCAAATAGCTATGCAGGAAAGCATTATGAACATCCATCTGATGCAGTTCCCAATCACGAATGACCGCAACAGGTAAGAATAGGCGAACATAACTCATCTTTGTAACCAGAGCAAATGTCTCAGTATAATCAATCCATTCAACCTATCGATTCCCTAGAACCACTAGGTGTGCCTTATGATGTTCAATATTACCATATAACTTAAACTTCATCAGGTAAACCCATTTGCAACCAATCGCCTTCTTATCCAGAGGCAGATGAGCCAAAGTCCAAGTTTAATTGCACTCAAGCGCGGTAACTTCGTCCGACATAGCATCTGGCCAATGAGCATGCTCAGATGCCTCAGAATACGTAGTGGGATCTGCACTGGATGTTACTTCACCCAAAAATCGAGAATTCATACTAGAAAATTTATCACAGTTTACATAATAAGTAAGAGGATAGAGAACACCTGAGTATAGTGACGGCGCATGAGTGAATGAAGACGTAAGTAGGGGGTTCTTCAGTAGTAAGAGCACAAGCATAATCATCACAATCATAATCTTTCAAATAAAGAGGAGGTCGGCGAGCACGAATACTCTGTCTGATAGGTGGCAACTCGGCAGTAGTTCCATCCGGAGCTGGAGATGCCGCAAAAAGTTGCTAGGCAGGCAGCATGTGAAGTGCATGGGAATCCATCGACGGCAGTATGTGAGGCGCGTGAGGTGGAGGGTTCCTTGGCGATGCAATGTCTGGACGAGCTTAGACGGGATCTGGCGATAGAACCTCGTCCGTCGGGGATGAGCTAGTGAGCACCGACGGGTCAATGCCAGCGACGGCCGAGGTAGATTAGCCGTGGAAACCTATGGCAAGAGGCTAGCAACAAACGGTGGTGGAGGACCAGCGGTCGGGTGACTGACGTCGGAGAACCGGCAGCGTTGTCCGACGGTGAGTGACCGCTAGTGACCGATGTCAGAGATTCGATGGCAGCCAGCGACAAGTGATCGGCGGCAACCAGCATCAGAGAACCGGTAGCAACCGACAGTAAAGGACCAGCGGTGGCCGGCGGCAATGGGACGTGTGGCTCCAACAGCGGTAATGAGGAGGCCGGCGGTGAGGTGGTGGTGCCGCTGAGTCTTCTGATGAGGGTGATGTCGAGGTTTTAGAATACAAAAACTTGTCTTTAAAAAAATTGGCATCCCGACTAGTAAAGATTATGTTGGATTCCAAGTCAAAAAAGCGATCGCCTTTCTTTTTGGCAGGATAACCGAGAAACAAACAACGCCGACTTCTTGGTGCAAACTTGTCACGATATCTGGGAACAGGAGAAGCAAAATACAAGCATCCAAAAACTCATAAGGATTAGTAATTTGGAACATGCCCATAGAGAAACTCAAAGGGAGTATGACTATTGAGATGCTTCGTCGGTGTCCGGTTAATCAGATAAGCAGTTGTAAGAACACATTCACCCCAAAAATAAATTGGAAGACTGGCTTGAAACTGTAAGGCACGTGCCACATTGAGTTAATGGCGATACTTCTTTTAACTCGACCATTCCGCTGTGGTGTATCAGCCATAGATGTCTCAAAGATGATCCCAGATGCAGCAAAATGAGATCTCAAAGGCAAAAATTCAGTCCCGTTATCAGCCCAAACACAGAGTATGGTTCAACCCCACAGGTTCTTCATCGAGGCACAATATTCCAAAAATCTAGAAACTACTTCTAATTTAGCCACTAATAAATAAACCAAACAGCTCGAGAATAATCATCAACATAGTTAAAAAACCAAAATGCACCACTAGAAGATGGTGTTCTATTAGGACCCCAAACAACACAGTGAATTAATTGAAATAGTTCAGTAGCATTTGTAGAACTCAATGGAAAACTATGTCTAGTCTGTTTTGCCCTATAACATATAGAGCAAGGAGCAAAAGTCTTATTAGTGCTAAAATCAATAAAAGAAACAGAAGACAACACCGTAGAGAAAGGATGTCCAAGACGCTGATGACATAAATCAGAAGAAGACACAGAAGCAATTGTTGGAAGAGACTGTGGGATAGGAGGATGATCACGAGTATCCAGCAGACGAAGCCAAAACACTATCCCTTTTTGTTCACCCACGCCAATCACTTTCCTTGATGTGTCCATTTTATGTGCATAATTTAGCACTTTTTGGGGTCACTTTTGTGCTCTTTTATTATCAAGAGCTTGTGTTTTACCTTGATATTCTCTTAGGAGGGTTAAGAGCAACTTTATGCTATTTTACCTCTTCTAAATGGATTTTGCGTGACAAAGGAAGAACATGGAGGCTTGATGACTAGAGGCCATTGAAGAACACTTTTTGAAGACTTTGAAGACTTGCTTCAAAGACATGAAGACTTGAAGACCGGAGGCCGTCGAAGACCATTTCTTGAAGACTTTGAATAATTTTTTCAAAGAGTTGAAGACTTGAAAAATGAGATGATCATTGTGAAGATTAGTGTCTACCACAAGAAGAAGAAAAGAAGACAAGGTTAAGTTCTGGCGCCAGTCGCGAGTCGCAACAAACGGGTGGCCAGAACCTAACCTTATCCTTTTGTACTATAAATAGCACTCTCTTTCCTCTCATTCATATCATCTTCTTTCTGCATTTTGGTACTATTTCTAACCCTAGTTTTCACCGTTTTTCACCTTTAAATTCTTTTTTAGTATGTTTGGTTTGTTAGCATTAATTAGTAAGAACTCTTGTAGCTTAATCTAGTTCTTGAGAGCAATTGATTGAATCTTCCAAACTTATGTAGTAAGATTCTATATTTGCTCATTTATTAACATTTATTGGAGAGCATTTATTATTCCATTAATGTTGTGTTTTGCCTCATTTATACCATGGGTTATTTGAGTATATGAAATGTTTGTATGATTGAAATGTTAGACTGTTAGGAAAGTTGAAAATTTCTTAACTCATTTGATATGAAATCCAAAAGCATGGATTTAGAACTTCTTGTGCATAATGTGTGATATTTCTTGCTAGATGAGTATGTTAATGTGGATTGTTCTCATATGTATCCTATAGATGCAAAGAAAGGTTGACCTTGAATGTTGTTTGTTCTAAGTTTAACCTAATAAATGTTTTGTTTGGTTGAATGACTATGTCTTTAGTAGAAGGCTTGTTGTTATCAAACATATGGTTCTTTGGGTTAAATGTCATTGATGAAATACTCCTATGATGTTGTTTGTCTAGGGTGATTATCAATGATGTTTGCAAATGGTCGTTGTTTGTCTTTGCAAACTACTATTAAGGAGGAATGAATGTTGATCTTCGAATGAGAAGTGATAACAAGGAGGAATGAATGTTGATCTTCGAATGAGAAGTGATAACATTCTCCAGAGATAATAAATGTAATTGAATGAGTGAATGAATCAAAGAGCTATAGGAAGTTTGGAAGTGGAAGTCGATTGCCCCCAAGGCTCCGTTAATTATCATTTTAATCATCTATTTAGTTGTATTACATGATTAGCATAGCTCTCTTCCTTTGCTAATTTTTGTCTTTCAATTTGATAATATTGGATAAAAAACCAACCAACCCCCACCCTCCCCATTTACATACTTTTATATGTATCTATATGTGTATATGCCTAATATGTTTTCTCCGCTATATGTTTAAACACTTGAAAAGATCCTTCTTCTCGTGGATAACCCCGACTCGCCATTATCTAATTAATTGTAGATATGAAGCATTAGGGCTTAAAAATATTAATTTTGAGAGGTACGGCGATGACCTCCCTAATTTTGGCTCCGCTGCCGGGGAAGAGGCATTTATTTTTAAGTGTTTGGGCAAATTATGTGTGATTATGTGCTAATTGTAAATATTTGTTAGTTTGTTTTTGCTTTGAGTTTTATTTTGTTGACTTGCCATTTTCGCTTGGCTTGGAGACGTATTGCTTGAGTTCTTGGTGTATGGATCGTACGCGATCCTCTTCACAAGAACCCCTACACTAAAACCCCAAGTTAGAGTTGAATTTGAGACGGGCTAGGAGCCTTTCTTTGGAAAGTGTGAATAACACCCCTCCTAGTGACCATTTTGTGGATAATTCCAATTCTATGGAGCATTAACATGAGCACGAAGATGAGCATCCGGGAGGAGGACCTCAACACACTCCTCTCAAAGGGCGAGCTCATCCTCTCCGAGGAAGGGAGATTCCTTTTGGGCAACCATTGTTAAGAGACATCATGGCCCCCCAAGCTCGATCAACAACCAATGTGCATTGAGTATCCCGTGGCTGGACTGAACGGGCATTTTGAGCTAATGACCGGGTTCATCAACATGCTACCCATCTTTCTTGGTAGGCAAGAGGAGAACGATAACAAACACCTCACCGAATTTCACTTCTTGTGTGGTGGTACGGTCCCCCATAGAGTGGATGAAGATTTCTATAAGTTGAAGGCATTTCCGTTCACACTAAGGGATGGTGCAAGAGATTGGCTCCACTACCTACCACCCAAGAGCATCAAGAGTTGGCTCGATATGAAAACAAAGTTTCTATCCAAATACTTCCCAGCCTCGAGATCTGCCTCCTTGAAGAAGGACATAAGTAACATCCTCCAATGGAATGAAGAATCTCTCTTCGACTATTGGGAGAGATTCAAGAAGCTTCTCGCAAGTTGTCCTTACCACGGTTATTCGGAGGGAAATTTGGTTGATTATTTCTACAATGGTCTTCTTGATGAGGATCAAAGGTTGGTGAGGAATTCTTGTGGTGGAACCCTTGGGAAAAAGATGTCATCTGAGGCTATGAAATTGTATGAGGAACTAGCGGAAGAATTAAGGAACTTTATATCAAGGGCCGATTTAAGAAGGAGAAATCCAATGCCCGCGAGTGACTCTTCCAATAGTGGGAAGCTTGAGGACCAATTCTCGGCCATTGCATCTATGGTGAAATTGTTGATGACGAAGCCCAAAAATGCACCACATGTTAAATCATGTGAAATTTGTTACTTAGCGCATCATACAGACACTTGCCCTACTTTGCAACAGGACTATGTGGAGAAGGTGAGTTCCATGGGATATCAAGGAAATTGAGGCTATCAAGGCAACCAAGGATATCAAGGTGGGCAAGGCTACCAAGGTCACCAAGGCTACCAAGGTTATCAAGGGTACCAAAATCGGCCGTACAATTCAGGAAATTGTGATAACCCAAACCTTCGGTATGGAATCTCTCAGGCAAGCCAAAACTCTCAACCGTATCGGCCTCCTCAACAACAATATAGGCCACCTCAACAAAAATTTCAAAGGCTCCAAGACAAGCCCTGAGAATAAGGGGAGAGCTCGGGTTTGACAAAAGATGAGGTGATGCAAGTCATTCACCGATTGAGCATGTGCATGGAAAAAGGAGAAAATTCCAAGATGAATCCAAGGAAAGCATCAACAACTTGGAAACTCGAGTGAGCCAAATGGTTCAAGTGGTGAATCAGATGGAGGCCTCGGAGAAAGGTAAACTTCCCTCCCAACTGGAGATCAATCCCCGCCAAAATGCTAGTGCTATCACTTTGAGAAGTGGTAAAGAGGTTAGATCTCCCCCGGTTGGTGAAGTTGTTGAAGACGAACCTAGAAGGCTTGAAATACTTGAGAAAGAAGTGGAGGAAGAGAACAAGGAGGTGGCCAAGGAGCAAGCAGGGAAGGGAAAGGAGAAGGAAGAGGAGATCACCGTTGAGAAATGAACCTCCGTTCCCAAACCTTCATCCCCTTCTCACAAGAAGGCAAGAGTGGTGGAAATTCCGCCATATGTGCTGGAACCACCATTCGAGAAAGCTCTAAAGGACAAACGGAGGTACATGGTAGAAGCTATATTTGGCGAACCGTCGCGTGTGGTGGTTCGAGTACTCACCCTAGTAGTGGTTCGTGTACTCATGGTTTGATCATGGTTCATGTACTCTCAGTTCGAGTGGTGGTTTATGTGCTCCCAGTTCGTGTACTCCCTCTAGTAGTGGTTCGAGTACTCTTCCCAGTGGTAGTTCATATACTCCTAGCTCGAGTGGTATCATGTACTCCTAGTTCGTGCATCATCTCCAGTGGTGGTGATGCGTCCACTTTATATACTTATTTTAGTACTATTTAGGATCCATTTTGTGCTCTTTCATTACCAACAGATTGTATTTTACCATGAAATCCTCTTAGGAGGGGTAAGAGCAACTTTGCGCTCTTTTACCTCTTTTAAGTAGATTTTTGTGTGAACAAAGTAATGAAGACCGGAGGCCATTGAAGACTACACTCTCGAAGATTTTGAAGACTTGTTTCGAAGACGTGAAGACCGGAGGCCATTGAAGATTCCTTTTGAACCAGTTGAAGACTTAGAAGTTGAGAGGAGTGACTATGGAGATGACTACATGCCACAAGAAGAAGAAGAAAGTTAATGCAAAAATTCGGGTCATCGTCGCGAGTAGCGAAGGACACGTCGCGAGTTGCGACCAACAGCCGTCGCGAGTCGCGACGAACAGGTCGCGAGTCGCGACGGCGACTGACCAGAATCCTAACTTTATTTCTTCTCACTATAAATACTATATTTTCTCCTCCTCTGTTATTCATTCTGAATCTGCGGCTGCTGTACTATTCTAAACCCTTGTTTTTTTCATTTCTTTCATCTTTGATTCATCTTGTGTTTTGATTTGTTGTTTTAGATAGATTAGCATGAACTCTATTAGCTAATCTCATCTCTTGGGAGCAATTGACCTAAGCTTCCAAACCTATGTCCTAAGAACACTTTGTAGCTTGTTTATTACTCTTGCTATTATGCATTTGTGGGAATTTAATGTGTTTGTTGATTTCATCATAGCGGTTGAAAGCTTGAGTATATGAAATGCTTGTATTAATTGCTAGCTAGGGTTTGGGGAAATTGGGTTAAATTTCCCCCTGTTCTTGTTAGGGATATATAAGTATGATTTAGAGCTTTTGATTATGTTGATGAATTGATGATTGCTAGATAAATATGCGATGTTGAACTCTTTGCCATGTTTATCAATTGTAGCAAATGGGAGAGGTCTATGAGTGGTCGCTCTTGACCAATCCCGTGTAAATGCATAGGTCGGTTAAATGCTTAGTCACAGTGTAGTGGTTATAAGTGTTGCCGAGTTTGTTGATCCTTCGTGCTAAATGCCATTAATGGGATACCTTGAGTCGTGTTTCGACAACGGGAGTCATTGGTGAGGTTTGACAAGAGATGTCGAATTCACTCTTGCAAACTACTATCTAAGAAGGATAGAAGTTTAGTCTTCACAGCAAGTAGTGAAAGTAGTGAATTAGTTACATGTTCAATGATGGAAACAAGGTTTGGAAGTGAAAGTCAATTGCACCCAAGGCTCCGTAATTGTGTTTTCATCACATCCCTATTTGCGTTTGTATGATTAGCAACATTCCCTCGAATTGCTAATTGTTGTATTTCAATTTGCTAATTTAGGAACCATCCAACCAAACCCCCCCCCTCTTTGTTTACATGTTTTTATATATATCTATGTATGTATGTGTTTAGTACGTTTTCTCATATAGGTGTCTAAGTACTTAGAAAAATCCCTTTTCCTGTGGACGACCCCATCTTGCCACTATTTACATTGTTGTGGATAGGACGCATTAAGGGTTTACAAGTATTAACTTTGAGAGGTACGGCGACGACCTCCCAAATTTTGGCGCCGTTGCCGGGGAAAAGGTGTTCATTTTTAAGTGCTTTAGCATATTATGTGTGATTATGTGCTACTTGTGAATATTTGTTAGTTTGATTTTTATTTTATTTTGATTTCTTAGTAGATTTGCCATTTTCGCTTGGCTTGGAGACGTATTGTTTGTGTTCTTGGTGTATGGTTCGCACGCGATCCTCTTCACAAGAGCCCTTACACTACGACCCCGAGTTGGAGTTGAATTTGAGACGGGCTAGGAGGCTTTCTTTGGAAAGTGTGAATAACACCCCTCCTAGTGACCATTTTGTGAACACATCTTCTTCAATGGACCCCCGAATCGAGACTGAAGATGAGCAAAGGGAAGAAGAAGCCTACAATCCCCATCCCCACCAAAGAGGGATCCCTTTGGGACAGCCCTTGTTGAGAGAAATCATGGCGCCCAATCTTGAGCAACAACCGATGTGCATTGAATACCCAGTGGTTGGACCAAATAGGCATTTCGAGCTGAAAACCGGGTTCATCAATATGCTACCCGCATTCCTTGGAAGGCAAGGGGAGAATGCCAACAAGCATCTCACCGAATTTCACTTCTTGTGTAGCGGAACGGTTCCTCACGGAGTGGATGAAGATTTTTACAAGTTGAAGGCATTCCCTTTCACTCTTAAGGATGGTGCTAGAGATTGGCTCCATTACCTACCACCAAGGAGCATAAAGAGTTGGCTTGATTTGAAGACAAAATTTCTCGCCAAATATTTCCCGGCCTCGAGGTCCGCTGCTTTGAAGAAGGATATGAGCAACATTCTGCAGTGGCATGAAGAGTCTCTCTTCGAGTATTGGGAGAGATTTAAGATGCTCCTCGCAAGTTGTCCCTACCATGGTTATTCGGAGGGAGATTTGGTGTATTACTTTTATAATGGCCTTCTGGATGAAGACCAAAGGCTGGTTAGAAGTTCTTGTGGTGGCACCCTCGGAAACAAAACATCTGCTGAAGCCATGCAACTATATGAAGAGCTAGCGGAAGAGTCGAGGAATTTTAGCTCAAGGGCTGATTTGAGGAGGAGAAACCAAAGGCCTGTAAGTGATTTTGCCAACAGTGGGAAATTGGAGGATCAAGTCACGACCCTCACATCCATGGTGAAGACCTTGATGACCAACCCCGGAGGAAGTGCGCCACATGTTAAGTCCTGTGAAATTTGCTATTTGGCGCACCCTACGGACACATGCCCCACTCTACAAGAGGATTACGTTGAGAAAGTAAGTGCTATGGGGTATCAGGGAAATCAAGGATACCAAGGTACCTATGGGTATCAAGGTGGTCAAGGCTACCAAGGTGGTCAAGGTTACCAAGGTAACCAAGGCTACCAAGGTAACCAAGGATACCAAAGATACCCAGGGTACCAAAGCCGGCCATATAATTTGGGAAATCGTGATCAACCGAACCTCCGGTATGGAAACCCTCAAGGAGGCCAGAATTCTCAACCGTACAGGCTCCCCCCTCAACAATACCGGCCACCTCAACAACAGTTCCAAAGATTTGAAGACAAATCCCGAAACCAAGGGGAAGGTTCGGGGCTATCCAAGGATGAGGTAATGCAAGCTATTCACTGATTAGGCATGAGTGCTGGAAAGAGCGAACAATTCCAAGATGAAGCTAAAGCAAGTATCAAAAACTTGGAAACTCAAGTGAGCCAAATAGCTCAAATGGTGAACTGGATGGAAGCCCGGGAAAAGGGTAAACTACCTGCTCAATCAGAGATCAACCCGAGGCAAAATGCAAGTGCTATCGCTTGAGAAGTGGTAGAGAGGTCGGTGCTTCACCGGAGGCTGAAAATGTTGAGAAGGAGCCAACGAGAACTGAAGAGTTTGAGAAGGGAGTTGAGGAAGAGGCAATCCATGAGAAGGAGCCAACGAGAATTGGAGAATTTGAGAAGGGAGTTGAGGAAGAGGCAATCCATGAGAAGGAGCCAACGAGAATTGAAGAGTTTGAGAAGGGAGTTGAGGAAGAGGCAATCCATGAGAAGGTGACCAATGAGCTAGCCAACAAAGATAAGGAGGAAGAAATCAAGTTGGAGACATTGCCACCAAAACCGGAGTTAACCTCCACCCCGGAACCATCCTCTCCTCCACACAAGAAAGCAAAGATGGTGGAGAGCCCCCCATATGTTCCGGAACCCCCATTTCCAGAGGCCTTGAAAGACAGGATGAGGATGGAGGATAACAAAGACATCTACGAAGTCTTTCGTAGGTGTGAGGTAAACATTCCTCTCTTGAATGCAATTGAACAAATCCCTAGATATGCCAAATTTCTCAAAGAATTATGTGTTGTGAATAGGAAACAAAGGGCCAAAAATAAATTGAAAAGTGGAAAAAGTGAGCATGTTTCTGCATTGTGTCAAAAAGAGCTACCCCCTAAATGTAGCGATCCCGGTATGTTCACAATCCCGTGCATAATAGGAAATACTCGTTTTGAAAAAGCTATGCTTGATTTAAGTGCATCCATAAATGTTCTTCCTTATTCTTTGTATGAAAATCTTAACTTGGGAACATTGCATAAAACCGGGGTGGTAATCCAATTGGCCGATCGTTCTAGTGCATACCCTAAGGGTATTGTCGAGGATGTGTTGGTTAAGGTGGATTCCTTAATTTTCCCCGCAGATTTTTATGTCCTTGACATGGAGCATGATAAACATGCCGCCCCAATTTTGTTGGGGAGGCCATTTTTGAAAACATCTAGGACAATGATTGATGTGCATAAAGGTACCCTCACCATGGAATTTGATGGAATGAAAATAGAGTTTAACATAAATGATTCTATGAAATATCCTAGTGAAGAACATTCTTGCCATGCCGTAGATATTGTTGAAGAAGTTGTGCAAGATGTTTTTGAACTAAATGGTGAGGATTCTTTATTGGTTGCTTTGCAATGTGATGTTGATGATGCCCACAATGTATATTCTATGAGCACTAACTTGAAAGACAGCTTTGAAGATTTGAACTTGCTTGAAAAGATGACACCGAGTGTCTCAACACCTTCTCCTCTACTCTTAGAGGAACTCGAGGAACCGGAATTCCTCCCCTCGCTTGTGAAAGCCCCGGTGCTTGACCTTAAACCTTTGCCAGATGATCTTAAGTATGCATTTCTTGGGGAAGGCGAGACGCTTCCAGTTATCATTTCGAGCAAGCTCACCAAGGAGCAAGAAGAAAAGTTGATGGTGGTGTTGCGGGAGAACGAAAAAAAAAACGAGTTTGCTTATAAAATCCGATGAACATTAGTTTCCCCTTCAGTTTTTCCTCTGTTTTTCTTCTTCCCCTTCCTCTCCACTCGCCGATACACCTTCCCCGCCGCCACCTCTCCGCCGCCTCCTCATCTCCGCCGTCGCACCACCACTATCCTCCCCCCACTCACACCACCCTTCCCACACTCTCCACACTCCACTCACATCTCACTTTCGAAAAAAAAAATCCGAAACCCTAGATTTCGGGGGATTTTGACGCTGTAGGTAATTCGATCGTGGGCTCCTGTTTTTACTCTTCCTAAGCATCATAGTGGTACACCTCTACCCTCTTTGGAGCCCTAATTGTGATTTCGAATTTATGTGCTATTTATTTGATATTGTGTATATTGTGTGAATGATGTTTGGAGTTTATATTCTTATTCTTGTTGTGGGAATTTTGGTGAATATGCTATGCTTTTAATTTGATTCCATGGGTATAGGGTGCATATTTTCTTAGTGCGGTTTCTAATGTATTATTGTTATAATTTGGGGGAAGTGGGTTGATTCCCCCCCTGTTGTTACTCGATCTTACAATGTATGCATTCGTGTTGTTTTGGCTAGGGAGTAGGTGGTCATTATGCATTATAGGCATGTTAACCCGTTGTTATTTAGATAAGCTGTTTTGGTGTGGTTTAGTGTGCTTCGAATGCTATATAGTTTACGGTAATTTAGCCATGGAACGAAGAGGGTCACATTGTCACTATGCTAGTGATGGCTACGTTACTGGAACATAACTGTAATTTTGAAATATAGCATTTAGACTTTTTGAGTATTTCGTGGATTTAATGGTATGGACTTCTTGGACATCATGTACATTGTATATGCCCTTGTAACTACGGATTGAACTAGTTAGACTGCTTTCGTTTCAGCCTGTGAAGCTAAACTAGTTTGAAATTGGTCACTGACTTGCCATATTGCATATACATATGTTCTTCTCGTTTGACCTGTTTGCTCTTTTTGCTGGTGATTGACAGATATGGCCCCAAAGAGGAGGTATAGGCCTACCCAGCCAGCCGAGCGCACTGCCACTCCAGCTTCGCCACCGGCTCCAGAGTCAGACCCTGTACCACCCCTTCCGGAGAGGTACATGGGTTTGACCCGGATCACCGGGTCCTACGCGGAACGATGGGAGGGCTTACAGGGGCGCCTGTTAAAGGAGACGAGCTTTGTTGACAAACCCACGTTGGATCTCCTTGGTCTCTTGCAGCCTGTCAGAGTCCTCCTCGCCAAGGGGGGACTGGAGGGATTTTTTACGAAGAACGCGCCGACATACAGACGGTACACAATGGAGTTTCTCTCCACCGTCCGTATCAGCAGTATGAGGGGCGATAAACCTTGTGAGAGGTACCTAGCCTTTCACTTGGATGACATTTCGTACCAGCTGACAGTCTCTCAGGTGGAGGAGGCCTTCGGTTAGGTCACTGCTGAGATACGGAGCAGGCTGGATCCTGCAGCCCCGGAGCGAACCATCGAAGATGACATGCTATTCTGGAATGTCATCAACATGAGGGCCAAAAACTCCCATGATAAGAGCAGCTCCATCGTTCACCCCGCGCTCCGTTACGTACACCGACTCTTAGCTGGCACAATCTTCTGCTCCGCGGAGCCGACGAATGTGCCAGACAATGACATTCATTTTCTGTGGCACTTAACGAGCGCGGGGCAAGGGTACGGGTTGTGGGCAGAACTCTGGATGAAAAGAGTGGTCGAGTTGGCAGGAAAGAGAAAAGGGAAAATCATGATTGGAGGATTAATCAGCATTCTAGCCCAGTACTTGGGATTAGTCCCTCCGACCGACTTTCCATGCCTTGGGAAGCGGACATCCTATCTCATCACCGTTGATCGACTGGTCAAATTTGAGATGCTCAGTGTCACCAGGACCACTGGGCTCTATCATTGGTTGTACGGTGCAAGGAAGGTCACTTTCATGGCGCTCCCTCAGCACAGCAGGACCCGACTGGAATTCGACACACCTTTGGGAGATTTGGCGATCTTCCCTGATTCTTCATGTTCAGCTGAATTCCAGCGCGCGCTTCACGACCTTGGCCCAGCGCCAGTCCTGCCAGACGATAGCACCCTACCTCCTCATCAGCATCATCAGTACCAGCACCCCTCTCCACAGCCTCCACCTCAGATGGATCCCATGCAGGAGGATCAGGCTGCACCTCAATATTCTCAACCTCCGCCTGATTTTTATGAGCGTATGCTGCAGACCATACAGGAGGGTTTCCACCGTCAGGACGAGCACAACAGGTTTGTCTCCCAGGCTTTGATCGACATGGATGAGGAGATCGACCACCTGTCAGCTCGCATCCATGAGATGCAGTCCCAGTCGGGCACCGATCCGAGAGCAGAGCAGCGGAGGGCACGGAGGCAGTGGAACGAGGAGTGGCTAGTCCAGTATCAGCAGCGTTACTCCGGCGGCGAGCCTTCATCTTCACAGCCTTGATCGAGTGAGCTTCATGCTTTCCCCCCTTTTCCCATACTTTGCTTCGTATGATTCTGCCCTACTCTACATTGAGGGCAATGTAGCTTTCTAAGTGTGGGGAGGGGTCTCTATTGTCGTTAGGACTTCCATTATTGCTCTCTTTTGGATACTTTGTTTTCCTTTGGATGTTTCATGTTGATTTGGATATTTTTACTCAGTTATTTGCTATAGATATATGTAAAAAAAAATCAAAATCAAAAATCAAATCAATCCCGCTAAGTTGAAAACCTGAAAGGGCAACTTAGGCAACATTGAGGCCCGGATAGGTCGAAAACCCTTAAAGGGTGGCCTAGGTAAAAATGAGAGGCCAAATGTGTGGAAAAAGGTGAGGTGTGAGCTAAAAGAAAAATGATTGTGTAGCTAGGATGAAAACCTGAAAGGGCTCCTAGGCAAAATGAGAGAAAGCGAGAGAAATTGAAAGAGAAATATGATATGTTTACTCATTTGCCGGCGATGGAGTCATAAGGTTGCGGTGACCACACGGATGGATCGGGTAGCTTCACTTTTTTAGGAACATTTGGGAATGAACAAATTAGCGGGAAGAGACGGAGTAAGTTATGAAATTCTTGATCATTAATAGACTTCGTTTTTGGGTTGATATATTGATATTGAATGAAGCATGTGCTTTGAACTTGATGCATACTTTTGGTTTCATCTTTTATCAGTAGATTTGGGACTGTCAGTTTTGGATTAGGAGATGTCTGAGGGAAAGTAATGAATTGACGGGGTGATATGGGTTAGGTAGATTTAGGAATAGGGGTTGTGGGAAAATTCTCATTTGATTTTAACCTTGGGATGTGCGATATTGAGAGTTTTGTGAGGTAGTGAATTGGGGGATTAGTAGTAGGATGTGGAGGTATCATTCTCTCCGCATACTTGGATTTTTCTTACTCGAGGGCGAGTAAGGTTCAAGTGTGGGGAGATTTGATGCGTCCACTTTATATACTTATTTTAGTACTATTTAGGATCCATTTTGTGCTCTTTCATTACCAACAGATTGTATTTTACCATGAAATCCTCTTAGGAGGGGTAAGAGCAACTTTGCGCTCTTTTACCTCTTTTAAGTATATTTTTGTGTGAACAAAGTAATGAAGACCGGAGGCCATTGAAGACTACACTCTCGAAGATTTTGAAGACTTGTTTCGAAGACGTGAAGACCGGTGGCCATTGAAGATCCCTTTTGAACCAGTTGAAGACTTAGAAGTTGAGAGGAGTGACTATGGAGATGACTACATGCCACAAGAAGAAGAAGAAAGTTAATGCAAAAATTCTGGTCATCGTCGCGAGTCGCGACGAACACGTCGCGAGTCGCGACGGCGACTGACCAGAATCCTAACTTTATTTCTTCTCACTATAAATACTATATTTTCTCCTCCTCTGTTATTCATTCTGAATCTGCGGCTGCTGTACTATTCTAAACCCTTGTTTTTTTCATTTCTTTCATCTTTGATTCATCTTGTGTTTTGATTTGTTGTTTTAGATAGATTAGCATGAACTCTATTAGCTAATCTCATCTCTTAGGAGCAATTGACCTAAGCTTCCAAACCTATGTCCTAAGAACACTTTGTAGCTTGTTTATTACTCTTGCTATTATGCATTTGTGGGAATTTAATGTGTTTGTTGATTTCATCATAGTGGTTGAAAGCTTGAGTATATGAAATGCTTGTATTAATTGCTAGCTAGGGTTTGGGGAAATTGGGTTAAATTTCCCCCTGTTCTTGTTAGGGATATATAAGTATGATTTAGAGCTTTTGATTATGTTGATGAATTGATGATTGCTAGATAAATATGCGATGTTGAACTCTTTGCCATGTTTATCAATTGTAGCAAATGGGAGAGGTCTATGAGTGGTCGCTCTTGACCAATCCCGTGTAAATGCATAGGTCGGTTAAATGCTTAGTCACAGTGTAGTGGTTATAAGTGTTGCCGAGTTTGTTGATCCTTCGTGCTAAATGCCATTAATGGGATACCTTGAGTCGTGTTTCGACAACGGGAGTCATTGGTGAGGTTTGACAAGAGATGTCGAATTCACTCTTGCAAACTACTATCTAAGAAGGATAGAAGTTTAGTCTTCACAGCAAGTAGTGAAAGTAGTGAATTAGTTACATGTTCAATGATGGAAACAAGGTTTGGAAGTGAAAGTCAATTGCACCCAAGGCTCCGTAATTGTGTTTTCATCACATCCCTATTTGCGTTTGTATGATTAGCAACATTCCCTCGAATTGCTAATTGTTGTATTTCAATTTGCTAATTTAGGAACCATCCAACCAAACCCCCCCCCCCCCCCTCTTTGTTTACATGTTTTTATATATATCTATGTATGTATGTGTTTAGTACGTTTTCTCATATAGGTGTCTAAGTACTTAGAAAAATCCCTTTTCCTGTGGACGACCCCATCTTGCCACTATTTACATTGTTGTGGATAGGACGCATTAAGGGTTTACAAGCAGTGGCGAAGCCACACTGGAACCTGGGGTGCACGTGCACCCCAGAATTTTATTTTTTTTAAAAAAATTTTTTTTAATGGGGCAAAAATGATTTAATTTTAATTGTGCACCCCTGACTCTGAGAAATTTATTCAGCGCACCCATTTCCTGATTCTCCTCCCAGACGGACGGCCAGGGCCAGACCTCCATCTTCTGCCTCGGCTGCTCAATCTGCTCGGCCGCCCACGGCCCATCTCCCTGCTATTCTGCTCGGCATCTCCGGCTCCCTGCTCGGCCGCCCATGCCCATCTCCTCCCTTTTCTGTTCGGTCAGCCGCCACTGCTCCCTGCTCGGCCTCGGCTGCTCATCGGCTCATCCCTCTTCTGCTCGGCGTTATTAATCAAGCCTATCAAGGTTCCTTTCTCTATTTTTTCCCTACTTTCCCAAATTGCAAGTTCCCAACGTTTTTGATTGTGAGGTTTGTTTGTATTTTTGAAAATTTTATGTGTGGTTATTGTGGTATTTGATTCAATGATTTCCAATTTGAAAGGTATCTAATTGAAAGTTCCCAACGTCTTGATCAATTAATTGTAAGATTTTGATTGTATTTTTGACATTTTTGTGTGTATGTGTGTTGTGGTAAATATAATATTTGATTCAATGGTTCTCACTTCTCAATATGAAGGACATTTAATTAAGGAACATGGGGTATATTTTGTTCCTAGAATTGTGAGAATCGGACTCCGATGGATTTGTAGTTTTGTATTGAAGATGAACACATCTCACTAGAACAAAATTTTGGGGTTTATGTGCTTGTGTTTCCATTGAGTTTAATCTTGTTGGAGTTTTGAATCTTTTAATTTTGGGTTTTAAATTGTTATTTTGCTTAACTTAATTATTTTATCCAGGATGAAAAGGAAACAAAGTGGTGGTATTTTAAGTTTTTTCTCAAAAGTTCCTAAAGAAGGGGGCGAAGGTAGTTCTAGCCCAAATCTTCAACAAACTCCATCATCTCAAGAAGTATTGCATTCTTCTCCTCAATTGAATGATTCTCCACCCGAAGAAACAAGGGTTTCGGACATTCCTCAAAATCAAGAAGGGGAGGGTACATCAAGGTTGAGAGAGGAGGGAAGAGTAACTGATATTGATTTGTTGAATCTCCCTCAAGATCCGGGAAAGAGAAAATTGATGAGTACATTCCATCCCGATGATAAAAAACTAGTTAGGAGGGCTTATGTGAATAGACCTCTTTGTCAACCTGTAGGTCATAAATTTCCTCTTACACAAAGTGGAAAGAAAAACCGCAGATTCAACCCGAGATGGTTTGTAACTCACAAAGCTTGGCTTGAGTATAGTGTTGAAAAAGATGCTGCTTTTTGCTTTGCTTGTTATTTGTTCAAGAATGATGACGATGGATCTGATGTTTTTGTTAGTGGTGGTTTCAGGAGTTGGGGCAAACCGGATTCTCTTGAGAGACATGTTGGTGCACTTAACAGTCATCACAATGTTGCTATGACAGAACTTGAAGCTTTTAAAAATCAAAAAGTTTCTCTCCCTTCTACTTTGGCTAATCATTCCGATGAAACTAAAAGGCAGTACAGAATGAGGTTGGAAGCTTCCATTGAATGCATGAAATGGCTTTCTGTTCAAGGGTTGCCCGCTCGTGGACATGATGAAAGTTTAGATTCATTGAATAGAGGTAATTTCATACAACTTCTAAAATTTCATTCAAAGGGTAGACCTGAAGTTGCCTCAGTAGTCCTAGAAAATGCTCCTGGTAATTGTCAATTGACATCTTCTGATATTCAAAAGGATATCTTACAAGCACATGCTATAGAGACTACTCAATTGATTATTGATGAAATTGGAGATGATTTCTTTGCCATTCTTGCTGATGAGTCTGCTGATATAGTTGATAAAGAACAAATGGCTCTTTGTTTGAGATACATTAGTAAAGATGGTGAAGTTACAGAACGTTTTCTTGGTGTTATACATGTTGTGAATACTACTTCTTTGACCCTAATGGAAGCAATTAAATCTTTGCTTATGGATCATTCTTTACCTCTTTCTAAAGTTCGAGGTCAAGGTTATGATGGAGCTAGTAATATGCAAGGGTCATTGAATGGTCTTCAAAGATTGATTAGAAATGAGTCCCCGTCTGCATATTATGTTCATTGTTTTGCTCATCAGCTTCAATTAACACTTGTCAGCGTTGCTAAAGATAATGATGATGCTAGTTGGTTATTTTGTGAGGTGCTTCCCCTTTTGATTAGTTTTGTGGGTGGTTCACCAAAGAGAAAAGCATTTCTTCGGGAGAAGCAGAAAGAGAGAGTTGTTGATGCTTTATCTATTGGTGACATTGAATCAGGTAGCGGTTTAAATCAGGAGAAGAGCTTGGCTAGGGCTGGTGATACTCGTTGGGGTTCTCACTATAAAATTATTTTGAATGTTCTTGATTTGTTTCGCCCACTTCTCGAGTCTCTTGATGCTATAGCAGATGAAGCTAAGGAAAAAAGTGAGAAGCATAAAGCATGTGGAATCACTCACATGTTGATGACATTTGATTTTGTTTTTGTGGCACACTTGATGAGATCTATCTTTGGGATTACAAATGAGTTGAATTTGGCCTTGCAAAAGAGGGATCAAGATATTGTGAATGCAATGAGTTTGGTTGATGTAACTAAGAGAAGTTTGCAAAGAATGAGAGATGATGGATGGAATGATCACTTCGACCAAGTCACTTTATTTGTGGCTAAGCATGGCATTGAGATGCTAAACATGGAGGATATGTATGTCATTCCGGGGAGAAGGATGTTTCGTGGTAAAGGGCCAAGAATTACAAATCTTCATCATTTTCAAGTCGATGTTTTTAACAGTGTGCTTGATCGACAATTATCAGAACTTGAAGACCGATTTACCAAGCAAAGTAAGGATTTACTTATCTGTATGTCATGTTTTAATCCTACTAATCGGTTCTCATCATTTGATACATCGAAACTTGTCCAACTTGCTGGGTTTTATCCTAATGAGTTTTCAAGTGTTGATTTGATGGTTTTAAAACATTCACTTGATACTTTCGTTGATGACATGCGACATGATGAAAGATTTTGGGCATTGAAGACTCTAAATGAGCTTTCTGTCAAACTTGTTGAGACAAGAAAGCATGAGACTCATTCTAGAGTATATTTGCTTTTAAAGTTGGTTCTGATTCTACCAGTGGCAACAGCAAGTGTGGAAAGAGTTTTTTCAGGAATGACTTTCATCAAGAATAAACTGCGTAATAGCATGGGAGAACAATTGTTGAATGATAGTTTGGTTACTTATTTGGAGAAAGATTTGGCCTTGGATGTTAGTCCAAGTACGATTGTAAGTCGGTTTCAAAGTATGAAACCTCGACGAGTGACTATTTAGTGTGTTGTATTGAACTTTTTAGACATTGAGTATTATGATTTTGATTGTAAAATAACTTGATTAAGATCTAATTATTTATTTTGATTGTAATTTTTTTTTTAATATTTGAAAGTGCACCCCGATTTTGAAATCCTGGCTTCGCCCCTGTTTACAAGTATTAACTTTGAGAGGTACGGCGACGACCTCCCAGGTGGTTCGTGTACTCTCACTGGCGGTGGTTCAAGTACTCACCTGGCACCAATGCGGTTGATACGGATCAAGTGGTGGCGCAAGTACTCCTGGTTTGTATACCGTCTCTAGTGGTGGTTCATGCACTCTCTCCAATGGTGGCATGAATACTCCCAGATTGAGTGGTGGTTGATATACTTTCAGATCGAGAGGTTATCCACATACTCCCGGTTTGTGTACCACCTCTAGTGGTGGTTCGTGCACTCTCTCTCTAATGGTGGCACAAATACCCCTGGTTCAAGTGGTGGTTCACATACTCCCGGTTCGAGAGGTGGTTTATGTACACCCAGTTCAAGTACCGCCTCTAGTGGTGGTTTGTGTCCTCTATCCAATGGAAGTTCAAGTACTCAAGGTTCATTTTGGTGACACAACTTTCTGGTGTCACAGTTTTATGGCAACACGACTCCGTAGCACCACGGCTTCATGGCACCATGAAGTTCTGGCGCAATGGTCTGCTGGCGAGATGGTTTATCTGGCACCACGGTTTATGTAATGATGGTTTTATGAAGCTGAGGCTTCTATGGCACCACGGTTTCCTAACACCATGGTTCTATGGCACCACAGTTTTCTAGCACCACGGTTCTATAATTCCACAATTTTTTGGACATAATACAGACTGACCGTACTATTTACTACATCATGGGTTGTGCATTTCCTCTAAATGTACACCCATGTCTCAGCATGTAGTCCAACCAGAAGGTTTTGTCTTGAAGGTCTACCTGTGTCAAGACAATACTTTCTCCACCTTAGAAGTGTATATAGTAGAAAGTGCCTCATCATGCCGAACGGTGGCACATAGGTGACAACACCTTCAATTTGGTGTATCACACAAGACCCCCACATTCAAAACCCGAGTCCACTTTTTTTGGCTGCACTAGGATGGATTAAATCAGCTCCATGACTATGGTTTCTTGAAGACCCGGGATAACCTTAATTGGTGGCGACCATTTCTCTCACAATTTACAAGACCCGAGACCACTAACCTCCGCTGCACATGGGATGACAACATTTGTGAAAGAAGAACCAGTACCCTCTCTGGTTAGATTGTATAGGTTTGGATTGGCATCCTAATCTTGACTCGCATTTATGCAAAAATCATTTCTATGCTAATATAGAAGGCCTTGGATGTATGAGGTAGAAACGGTATCTTGGAATTGGGTAGTGAATTTGTTTTCACCCTTGTTCATTATATATTTCTTTACACTCTAGTTTTTCCATTCATGAAAGGGATATGCATGTAGCCCGCCCCAGCTTATCATTAATTAGCTTGGGGCATGTAGGAATCACATTGTAGTACGGGAGGGTACTCTTTCAAGGCACTCACCCAAATGTTCCACCATTTTTTCTATTTACCATATTTACCTCTAAAGGACAAATGGAGGAAGGAGTCCAACAAAGACATCTATGAAGTCTTTCGTATGTGTGAGGTAAATATCCTTCTTTTGAATGCTATTGAATAAATTCCTAGCTATGAAAATTATTTGAAGGAATTATGTGTGGTAAATAGGAAACAAAGAACAAGCTGAAAAATGGGAAAAGTGAGCATGTCTCCATTTTGTGCCAAAGGGAGTTACCCCCTAAATGTAGCAATCCCGGCATGTTCACAATCCCTTGCATGATAGGGAATACACACTTTGAAAAAGCAATGCTTGACATAGGTGCATCAATAAATTTGATTCCTTACTCTTTGTATGAAAGCCTCAATCTTGGTACTTTGCACAAAATTGGGGTGGTGATCCAACTAGCCGATCGTTCTAGTCTGTATCCTAAGGGTATCATCGAGGATGTGTTGGTTAGGGTGGATTCCTTAATATGTCCCATGGATTTTTATGTCCTAGACATGGAGCATGATAAACATACCGCCCCAATCTTGTTGGGGAGGCCATTTTCGAAGACCTCTAGGACCATCATTGATGTGCATAATGGTACCCTCACCATGGAATTTGATAGGATTAAAGTAGATTTTAACATAAATAACTCTATGAAGTATCCTCTTGAAGAGTACTCTTGTCATGCTAGTGATTTTGTTGACAATGTTATGCAAGGTGTTTTTGAATTGAGTGGTGATAATTCCTTATTATTTGCTTTGGAAAATGATGTTGAAAATTCATGTCTTGTATATTCCATGAATACTAACTTGAAGGAAAGAGTTGAGGAGTTAAGCATTCTTGATGAAGTGGTGCAAAGTCCTGACCCTCAACTCTTTGAGGAAACTGAAGAACCGGAATTCCTCATGTCACTTGTGAAAGCTCCGGTGATTGAGCTTATACCTTTGCCAAGTGACCTTAAGTACCCATTTCTTGGTGAAGGGGAGACACTTCCGATTATTATTTCAAACAAGCTCACCAAAGAGCAAGAAGAAAAGTTGATAGTGGTGCTACGGGAGAATAATGAAGCAATGGGATAAACTATTACCGACATCAAAGGCACAAGTACATCCACTTGCTTGCATAGAATTTTGTTGGAAGAAGATGCAAGACCTGTGCGACAACCCCAATGCCGTTTAAACCCACCTATGATGGATGTGGTAAAGGTGGAAATTCTCAAGTTGCTCCAAACGGGCACGATCTATCCAATCTCAGATAGCAAGTGGGTGAGTTCAACTCAAGTGGTACCCAAGAAGAGTGGGATGACGGTGGTAAAAAATGAGAAGGATGAAATGGTACCAACTCGAGTTCAAAACAGGTGGCGCGTTTGCATTGACTACCGAAGGCTAAATGTGGAAACCCAGAAGGATCACTTCCCATTGCCATTAATTGATCAAATGCTCGAGAGGTTAGAAAGCCACCCTTTCTATTACTTTTTGGATGGGTACTCGGGGTATTTTCAAGTGGCTATTGCCCTAGAAGACCAAGAAAAGACCACCTTCACGTGCCCCTTTGGTACATTTGCCTACCGGCATATGCCTTTCAAGTTATGTAACGTCCCCGCAATTTTCCAAAGGTGTATGGTAAGTATTTTCTTAGAATTCGTTGAAAATTTTTTTGAGGTATTCATGGATGATTTCATCATTCATGGTAATTCTTTTTGACAACTGTTTAGCAAATTTGGGACAAGTTCTTAAACATTACATTGATATTAATCTTGTGTTAAATTCTGAGAAGTGTCAGTTTCTGGTAGAGCAAGGCATTGTCTTAAGCCATGTTGTTTCCTCTAAGCGTATTGAGGTTGACAAGGCAAAGATAAACACAATTAAAACTTTACCTTACCCTACTAATGTGTGCGAAGTGTGATATTTTCTTGGCCATGCAGGATTCTACAGCTGGTTCATCAAGGACTTCTCAAAGATAACATCTCCTTTATGCAAGTTATTGCAAAAAGAGGTGGAATTTGTGATGGATGAGGGTTGTAAAGGGGACTTCGATACATTGAAAGGAAGGTTAGTCTCAGCCCCTGTCATACAATCCCCAGTTTGGTCGTTGCCTTTTGAGATCATGTGCAATGCTAGTGATTATGCCGTTGGAGTGGTACTTGGTCAAAGGGTGGGGAGATAACCTCATGCCATCTACTACGCATAAATGCCTCTCAATGAGGCCCAAAAAAACTAATCCACAAAAGAAAAGGAGTTGCTAGCAGTGGTATTTTCTTTGGGAAAATTTTGATATTACTTGCTTGGTACAAAAGTTATTGCGTACACTAACCAAGCAGCGCTTCATCACTTGATGACGAAGAAAGAGGCCAAGCCAAGATTGATTAGGTGGATCCTGCTTCTGAGTGAATTTGAGTTAGAGGTACGAGACAAGAAGGGCACAGAGAATCTCGTGGCTAATCATCTGAGCCAGTTGGCACCATGCCAAGATAGTCAGGTAAATCTATCAATGAAGGAGAAACTACGGGAGGAGTTCCCCGATGAACAATTGTTCGCTATCCGGGACCTCCAACCGTGGTATGCCAACATTGTGAACTTTCTTATCTCTAGTAAATTTCCTCCTCACTTTTCTAATGCACAGAAAGATAAGCTAAAAAGCGATGCTAAATATTATGTGTGGGATGATCCCTTTTTGTGGAAACATTATGTAGACCAAATTGTTAGGAGATGCATCCCCGGTAATGAAGTGCATTTGATTCTCACTTTTTGTCATTATCATGCATGTGGTGGTTATTTTTGGAGTTGAAAGGACCGCTAGGAAAGTCTTAGAAAGTGACTTTTATTGGCCTACTTTGAATAAGCATGCATACATATTTTGTAAGGCTTCTGACAAGTGCCAGAGAGTAGGAAATATCTCATCTAGAAAAGAGGTACCCCAAAAATCTATGCTATATTGTGAAATCTTTAATGTTTGGGGTATTGACTTTATGGGACCTTTCCCTAGTTCTTGTGGGTTTACATATATTCTTCTTTCCATTGATTATGTGACCATGTGGGTTGAAGCAAAACCCACTAGGACTGATAATTCTAAAGTGGTTACAAAATTCTTGAAAGATAACATCTTCTCTAGGTTTGGGGTGCCCCAAGCCTTGATAAGTGACTGTGGCACCTATTTTTGCAATTGGACCATAGAGGTACCCTTAAATAAGTATGGTGTTACTCACAAGACATCCACTTCCTATCACCCGCAAACCAATAGACGGGCTAAAGTTTCCAATCTGGAAATCAAATCCATCCTTCAAAAAATGGTTAACCCTAACCAGAAGGATTGGATTTCTCAATTGAATGATGCCTTATGGGCGTATAGGATGGCTTATAAGACACTAATCGGTATGTCACCATACCGGCTAGTGTTTGGTAAGCCCTGTCACCTACCGGTGGAAATTCAACATAAGGCTGACTGGCCAGTCAAAGAATTCAATCTTGATATAGATGAGGCCGGCTTGCATAGGAAGTTATAGTTGGATGAACTAGATGAGATCCGGAGGGAGTCCTATAAGAACGCTGAAATCTTTAAGGAGAAGACAAATGTTTGGCATGATAAGATGATCATTAGAAAGGAATTTGACGTGGGTCAAAAAGTCCTCCTAATCCAATCTCGCCTTTGCCTATTCCCCGGTAAGTTGAGGTCCCGATGAATCAGTCCTTTCGAGGTGGTGAAGGTATTCCTGCATGGCGCAGTGGAGATCCTAGATCGAGCTAAGTCCAATACATTCAAAGTAAATGGACAACGTTCGAAGCCTTACCATGAGAATTTTGTTCCGGAGAAGGGAGAGGATGTTGATCTCCTCAATCTGGCTTGTGAGTAAGCCCCAAGAAAAGAGAGTGATTCTTGTCAACAAGGTTAAAAATACTTGGTTTTGATCATCCGGATCCCCATTCGTGACTCTTCATTGATGTTACTTGGTTTTGAATTTTGTCTTTAGTTTCATTGTTATGCTTTGTGCTTTTCACAGTTTGTTTTTCCATGATTTTGTAGCAATTTGAAACCAATGCATTGGAATTTTGAAGGGAGAAATGCTTGGAGTCAAGAAGGAAAAAATTAGACAAGAGTTGAAATCAGAAAAAACTTCTAAGTACTAGGTGGGTAGCCCATCGCGAGTTGCGACCACCTCGTCGCGAGTTGCGACAGGCTCAGAATTCTTTGGTGGAAATTTTGAACCTCAGCCTCCACTTTTTGTGAGCTGCGATGGCCTTGTCGTGAGTCGCAACAAACCATTTCAAGTCGCGATGAAGTGGTAGCGAGTCGCGACCAGATCAGGATTTTGTACTAAAAATAGAGCTCTCATGCTCCACTTTTTGCGAGTCACGACCACATCAGAGCTTTTGCTGAAAAATAGAGCTCTCAGGCCCCACTTTTTACGAATCGTGATGGTCCAATTGCAAGTCGTGATGGACCATCACGAGTCACGACGTGAATGTTGACCAAAAGGGCCGTTTGACCTACCCATCGTGAGTCGCGAAGAACAGGTCGTGGGTCACGACAGTTGTGCATAGCAGTTTATAAAATGGGTAGCAAGTAAAATTTTTATTCCTTCCCTATTTTCCTTTAATCTTCTCTGCCATTCCAGCCGCGCCACCTCCTTCCGGCCACCGCTCACTGCCGCTACCCACAGAGCTCTACCCACAGAGCTCTACACCACTTCCCAATCTAACATCTTCCCAATATCTACCCACAAATCACCATAAGGTTTTGAAGAACACAAACCCTAGAATTTGTGGGTTTTGTGATTTTAGACAATCCAAATTCAAATTGATTGTGGGCTTCCTTCTTTCGTCCTCTTTCTGAGTGGTACATTTCTTAACTTTATTGAATCTTAATTGTGATTATATTATATAATTTATTTATTGGATATTGTGTGGATTATGATTTATGCCTTAGGAAATTGGATTGTTGGAACTTTGTTGATTTTGTGAATATATTGTGCTAGAGATTTGGGTTGATGAAGATCATGTGAATACACTGTACCTATAGATTGGTTAGATGTGAGATAACATCATAAGCACTTTAAGTGTGTTGATTTGCTCGTGCTGGTTTTATGCTTGCATTACGTTATTGGCGTTGCTTTGGTTGAGAATGGATTGTGGCTTATACTAGATATGAGGCATGTTGGCCCTTGATTAGACATAGTTGTTATTTGGATGCAATGTTATTTTGCCTAGGATAGTTTGGCCATGGCACTTGAATGTTGACGTTATAAATGTACTAATGGTGGCTAAACTAGTTAGGCATGACTATGATTATGAAATATAGCATATTAGATATTCAACTATTTGAGAACTTTATGGACTTGAGAATATGGGCATATTCGATATAACATGGATTGTGTATGCAATTGTGATCAGGACTTGAACAAGTTGGCTTGGAATTGATTTGGTTTGTGATGATTGAAAAAAAAACTAGTTTAAAGTTTAGTATGATTTTATAATATTGCATATATCTATATTCTTGCGTGTTTGACTTGTTTGTTGTGGTTGTCAGATATGGCCCCTACTAAGAGACTTAGGGCTCCTCCATGAGGTGGGCACACTGCCGCTCCGCCTCCGCATCTTCCACCGACGCCAGAGTTGATCCCTGTACCTCCTCCTCCTGATAGGTACATGGGTATGACCCAAATCACCGGGTCCTACACAAAGAGATGGGAGGCCTTGGCCAACCATCAGCTCAAGGAGATAAGTTTCATAGACACGCCCATATTGGATGCTCTTGGGCTCACCCAGCCAGTCTGATGCCTCCTCGCCAAAGGGGGGATAGAGGGTTTCATGAGAAAGAGTGCCCTCTCTTACTGGTGATATACACTGGAGTTCCTGTCCACAGTCAGGATATGCAGCATGAAGGATGACCAACCATGCAAGAGGTATATCACCTTCCACCTAGATAAATTGTCTCGCAGTTTGAGGAAGCTTTCGGATGGGACACTGCAGAGCTACGGGCGAGGTTGGATGCACATGCCCAAGAACAATCGATTGAGGAGAACATGCAATTCTGGAGTGTCATCAACATGAGGCCGAAGAACTCCCACGAAAAGAGCAGTGTCATCATCCACCCCACACTCTGTTATGTGCACTGACTTTTGGCTGGCATGGTACTTTGCTTGGCGGAGCCGATGAATGTGCCAGAAAATGACTTTCACTTCCTATGGAACTTGACGAGTGAGGAATTGAGGTACCGGTTATGGGCTGAGCTGTGGATGAAGAGGATTGTAGAGGTGGCAGGGAAGCCAAAGGGGAATATTATGGTTGGAGGTATGAAAGGCCTCTTGGCGGAGTACGTAGGATTGGTTTCACTGGCTGACTTTCCGCACTTAGGGAGGCGCACTTCCTACCTCATTAATGTAGAGAGGTTGGTTTGATTCAAGATGCTCAGGCCCACCTGGGCTGCGGGGGTATTCCACTAGTTATATGGTGCCAGGAAGGTTACATTCATGGTGCTTCCTCAGTCCAACAAGACAAAGTTGGAGTTTGATACAACCATAGCTGACTTGGCAATCTCACATGAATCCTCGTGCAGAGAGGACTTCTAGAATGAGCTCCACGACCTTGGTCCAGCCCCTATCCAGCGTGATGATAGCAGCCTTCCTTTCTCCGAGCGACAGCAGCATCACTCCCCGTAGCCTCCACTAGAGACCGAGCCAATGCAGGAGGATTATGTGCCACCTCACTAAACCCAGCCTCCACCGAATTTCTATGAGCATGTGATACAGACCATGCAGGATAAATTCCACCACCAAGATAGCATGATGCTGGAGCACAATGTGTTTGTCTCCCAGAGCTTGATCGACATGGATGAGGAGATTGATCATCTATCAGCTCGCATCCATGAGATGCAGTCCCAAGTAGGAAGTGTCTTAGGCCTCGATTCGGGAGCAGAGAGGCGGAGAGCTAGGAGGCAGAGGAGCACGGATTGACTGGCTCATTATTAGCAGCGTTATTTTAGTGGTGGCCCTTCTTCCTCACAGCAGTGATTTGTGAGTATCATATCCTTACCCTTTCCATACTTCGCTTTGTACGCTTCTACCCTATTTGTCTACATTGACGGAAATATAGTGTTCTAAGTGTGGGGAGGGGTATCTACTGATTTCACGGTTGGGGTTGGAAATATTCTGTTAGACTTGCTACTTTTGGATAATTATTTTTGCTTTGTTTTGGATATTTTTCCCCTTTTTTTGGAATGCTTTTCTATTGATGTACTTAGATGATGTTGGCTTTGATATTTTTCTTAGCCTTAACATTTGGAAAGCACTTTACTACTTTTTGGATTGGAGAAACATGAAAAAAAATTGAAAATTTTGAAAAAAATAGAAAATGAAAAAAAATATAAATAAAAAGAATCCCGCTAAGTTGAAAACCAAAGAGGGCATCTTAGGCAACATTGGGGCCCAGATAGGTCAAAATCTCGAGAGGGAGACCTAGGCAAAAATAAGAGGCTAAATGTGTAGAAAAAGGTGAGATGTAAGCCGAAGAAACATGACGTGTGGCTAGGATGAAAACCCGAAAGGGCTTCTAGGAAAAATTAGAGAAAGAGAGAAAAAGGAAAAAATGTTTTGTGTTATCTCATTTTCCTGCGTTGGAGTCATAAGGTTGTGGTGGCCATATAGATGGATTGGGTAGCTTGGCATCTTGAGACCTCTTGGGAGTGAGAAATTTAGAGGGGGAAGACGAAGTAAGTTATGAAACTCTTGATCGTTAATATACTTCATTTTTAGGTTGATATTTTGGTATAAAGTGGAGCATGTGTTTTGAACTTTATACATGTCTTTAGCTTCACCTTGTACCACTGGATTTGTGATTGTCAATTCGAGATTTGGAAATGTTTTAGAGATAGCAATGAATTGGTGGGTTGATATGGTTTGGGTAGATTTAGGAATGGGGGTTGTGGGAAACTTCTCATATGACCTTAACACTGGGATGTGTGATATTGAGAGTTTTGTAAGGTATTGGCGTGGGGGAATAGTAGTTAGGATGTGGATACGTCATTTCCTTGGTATGCTTGGATCTTTTCTAACTCGAGGGCAAGTAAGGTTTAAGTGTGGGGAGGTTTAATGTGTCCATTTTATGTGCACAATTTACTTTTTGGGGTCACTTTTGTGCTCTTTTATTATCAAGAGCTTGTGTTTTACCTTGAAATTATCTTAGGAGGGGTAAGAGAAACGTTACGCTCTTTTACCTCTTCTAAGTGGATTTTGTGTGACAAAGGAAGAACATGGAGGCTTGAAGACCGGAGGCCATTGAAGATCACTTTTTGAAGACTTTGAAGACTTGCTTCGAAGACATGAAGACTTGAAGACCGGAGGTCGTCGAAGATCATTTCTTGAAAACATTGAAAACTTTCTTCAAAGAGTTGAATACTTGAAAAATGAGAGGAATCATTGTGAAGATTAGTGTTTACCACAAGAAGAAGAAAAGAAGATGAGGTTAAGTTTTTGCGCCCGTCGACGAACCCATCGTGAGTCGCGACCAACGGGTGGCCAGAACCTAACCTTATCCTTTTGTACTATAAATAGCACTCTCTTTCCTCTCATTCATATCATCTTCTTTCTGCATTTTGGTATTGTTTCTAACCCTAGTTTTCACCATTTTTCACCATTAAATTCTCCTGTAGTATGTTTGGTTTGTTAGCATTAATTAGTATGAACTCTTGTAGCTAAATCTAGTTCTTGGAAGAAATTGATTGAATCTTCCAAACTCATGTAGCAAAATTCTTTATTTGCTCATTTATGAACATTTATTGGAGAGCATTTATTATGCCATTAATGTTGTGTTTTGCCTCATTTATACCATGGGTTGTTTGAGTATATGAAATGTTTGTATGATTAAAAAGATAGAGTGTTAGTAAAGTTGCAAATTTCTTAACTCATTTGATATGAAATCCAAAAGCATGGATTTAGAACTTCTTGTGTATAATGTGTAGTATTTCTTGCTAGATAAGTATGTTAATGTGGATTGTTCTCATATTTATCTTATAGATGCAAAGAAAGGTTGAACCTTGAATGTTGTTTGTTCTAAGTTTAACCTAATAAATGATATTTTTGGTTAAATGACTATGTCTTTAGTATACGGCTTGTTGTTATCAAACATATGGTCCTTTGGGCGAAATGCGATTGATGAAATACCCCTATGATGTTGTTTGTCTAGGGCGATCATCAATGAGGTATACAAATGGTCGTTTTTTGTCTTTGCAAACTACTATTGAGGAGGAATGAATGTTGATCTTCAATTGAGAGGTGATAACATTCTCCATAGACAATAAATGTAATTGAATGAGTGAATAAATCAATGAGCTATAGGAAGTTTGGTAGTGGAAGTCGATTTCCCCCAAGGCTCCGTAAATTATCATTTTAATCATCTTATTAGTTGTATTACATGATTAGCATGTTTTCTCCGCTACATGTTTATACACTTGAAAATATCCCTCTTCTCGTCGACGACCCCAACTCACCATTATCTACTTAATCGTAGATAGGAAGCATTAGGGCTTAAAAGTATTAACTTTGAGAGGTACGGCGATGACCTTCCATTCCTCATACTGATTTTCTGTAAAATGTAATAGTTTTCAGTAAAAACAAAGCTAGACATTTTAAGGCAGATAACAATCTAGAACAATGATAATAAGTTGCACCGAAAAATAGGTATATATAGCACATGAGAAAGAGTGACAGAACCAAAGAAAATAGAATCATATTGGGTAGTAGATGACACAGAGCCATCAGGCAGAACAATATTCACAGTGTCAATAGCAGTAGTAAGATCAGTAAGAGAACCCTTGTCACCAGTCATGTGATATGAGGCTCCTGAATCAAGTATCCATGGTAAATTAGACTTACCCGACCCATTGTCAGTAAGAGATTTGAACTGATTAAATAAGTGTATGGTCGTGCTCCAGTGGTCATCAGACAGAGCAGGGCTAAAATTGGGTCGGGTAGGGATGCAACCAGAGGAATCCACCGCCACTAGGCCAGACGATGACATGGCAGCACCAGAAAATGGAGGCGGGAGTGGAAGAGCCATGACGGATCATCCGTTCATGACGGCCATGGTCGGCAGAGGGGCTGGCGATGTCCTCCTGGCAGCGCTGGCTTTCTTCTTTAACTCCTTGAACCATTTTGGTACACCAATGATCTGGAAGCAGGAATCCTTATCATGACCCTTGCGATGACAATGTGTACAAACAAGATTCTTGCAGTCAGATGTAGAAAGAACAACTGGCAAAGAACTTATAGGTGGTGGGTGTCATGCAACATACGACATGGAGTTAGAAGAAGGATCACGAGCTCGGATGACAGCTCAGTGATTCTCCTCCTGCGCAACAAGGGCATATACTTTCATGACGGGTGGCATCGGATCAATGCTTATGATATGTAATCGCAAGGTGTGAAAGTCTTCGACGAGGCCAGAGATGAATTGGTAGATCGAATCCTTCTCTCTCTCTCAGAAGACTCTCGTAGAAATATTGCAAAGGCACAATGCCTTGCTCTCTTCATAGTCACAAAGTGGAGGAGGCCACATGCAGTGGTAGTCTGCAAACAACTTCTTCAGTTTGCCAAAGTAAATGTCGATGGGCTGATCGTTCTGCCTGCAACTCTGAATAGCCTCTTGCATTTGCAAAAACTTCATACCATCGCTAAGAATAAATCGTGTCTTCAGGTCATCCCACCATTCCTTAACTGTGGAAAACGATCTTGTAGAAGATCTCAACACCGGATCCAGAGTTTGTAAGATCCAGCAGACAAGAGTAGCATTAACCCCAGACTAAACAGCAACATCAGGATGACCATCCTGGGGTTTGGTAATGGATCCATCAATGAACCCAATCTTGTTCTTAGCAAGGAATGCGCCGCACATCGCGTCAGACCATTCAATGTAATTTTCTTGAATTTTCAGCATGTTCGGTATAATTTGTAGACCCAGACCATAGCCAGAGCCAATAAAGTAAGGATCAATCGATTGACGACCATAAGGCATAGTAGTCCGAGGTCCATATTGCATGGTGCTTGGGATATGGAGCTTGGGATAAATTTGCAATTCATGGCAATTTTTTAAAACTGTTCTTTTAAGTTAGAAGGTCTAATGTCCTACTTAAATTTTTAAAAACATGTTAATACAAGAGATTAAGTTATTAAGATCATATGTTTAAGTTATTAGTTCATATTTTAAATGTTCTAGTTCAACGGATTTTGAAAATATTTTCATATTTTTTATGTAATCAAAATTTAATTTTCATTTGTATTTTTGGAAAAAAAATCAAAAAAATTCTGAACCAGTTTTTTTTATATATATCATATTTTTATAAATTATTAGGTCATATGTTTAATGCAAAGGTTCGTGATTTTAAGTAGTAAATGTCACAAGTTTATAAAAATTTGAACAATATCTCTTTAAATTTCTACATTTAAATTATAATCGGAATGAACTTTTACTACATAATTATACACTTACAATCAAGTTATAATCTTAAGTTCTTTATCGGTAAGCTTGAAATTTTCTCTGAGGAGATTTCTTCCTCTGTCATTATTGGAATCTTCCTCAATCAACTATGGTTTTCCCATTATTTCCTTGTCGGCGCCGTTGTGATGACGGAACCTAAGAAACAGCCACCCTTCTCCTACGCACAAATGCGTAACCACTATTTGATCGACGCCCTCAAACCAAATGGAGTTCCATTCAATCCAAAACCTAGAACTGATCATCTGGGCAAACTAAGCTTAACGTTCTCATATGCTGAATGCAATCGATTGGAAGCGCCACTCCTGTGGACTCTGGTCAGGAAATTCTCTCACAGCAGACCGCAGATGGATAAACTCGAAAAATATTTTTAGACGATCGACTTTAAGGGACATACAGATATTAATCTTCTGGACAACAGGCAAGTTCTAATTCTTTTTAATCAACCAGATGGTTATTATAGGTGCTGGTTACACAAAATCTGGAATTTAGTGCCTACTCTATCCGAATAACCATATGGACTTCCCAGTTTTATTCAAACGCCAACTCACCAATTGTTCTAGTCTGGGTTGATCTGTAAGGACTCCCCACATCAGTTTTTTGATCAATAGACTATGATGTCAATAGGAAGTTTAATTGTTACTTCTATTAAGGTAGATAAGACCACCCTGAAAAGGACTCATCCCCATGTAGCTAAGGTCTGTGTGGAGATAGGCGTTTCTAAGCCTCTTCAAGAACGAGTTTGGATTGAATATAGGGGGGTCAGGTTTTTGGCAATATCTGGATTATGAAGGCCTCCATGTCTACTGCTTCAAATGCTCTAAACTTGGTCATGTTTCATCAATGTGTAAATCTGATCAATCAAAACAACACTAAATGCCTGGAGGCCACTATCCAGCAACATTCCAGCTCAAAACGCAAGTAAAAATCCCGCCCCTAATGAAGAACAGAGAAGGCCTACAGGTAATGGGAGCAGGTCATCTTCTTCTGGTGTCTCTATTGTGGGAAAATTATATGTGCCTGTGGTAAAAGGTAAAACTAACAATGCAGTGCAGGTAATCTTTAGTGGTGCAGGAAAGGTAAAAGTCTCAGACTCTGATGAAACTCAAGAACAGACTATCAGTATCAAAGAGGGTCAGAAAACTTCCCTTGAACCACAAGGAGTAGTCAATGCTAGTGTACCCTCTATTACAGAGGGTCATGTTCTTCTTAACTCTCCAAATCGTAGTGATAAAGAACCTGTTTTACATGCTATCAATACTCCATCATATGTCAATGTAGTTGTGCTTGAACAAAGTAATGATGTTAACACTTCATATGGACAAAACTCACACACTACTACTCTCATTGTCATTAAGCCTACATTGGCGACTGATCACTTCACTTTGAACTCATCTGAGCTTGATATATCACCTGTTGTTATTAATACACCCAATGTGAATGTTATTAACCCATCCATTTTTTAACTCATTTGAGCCTAATTCTTTTTCTGTTGGAGCCCCATCTACTGGAAAAGGTATTAACACCAGCATACCTCCTAAAGTTAATCATCTACTTATATCATCTTCCTCTGAACTAATAGAGAATATGAGTAACAGATCTATTGGCCAAGAGATTAACTCTGTCCACCCTTCTACACGAAAAGCGGATACTACTCAAAACCAAAGTTTTAATCTTTCAATAAAGAATGTTCAAAGCCTGAATGAGGAATTCATAGAACTAAGTGCTAGAAACTATCCTCTATTGTCCTCTGGTAAAAAAGCATCCAAAAGACTAGAATGGCTTAATGCTGAAAAATCAAATCCTAGCCATTCCTATCTAACACTAGAAGATTCATTAAACTTTAAGGAAATTAAGCAAATCCTGATTGAATCCAATAACAAATTCAACTCCCTACTAAAACAAACTGAAAATTCTGAGGACTTATCAATAACTGATCAGAAAACAAAGGCCAGAAAATGCAATAAAAAGGACTACGTAGCTACACCTAAAACTGTAGCTACCTGATCCTCTTTGAATAACTTAAAATATTAATGATGATAGGACCAAAAATATATGTATGGAATGCTAGGGGAGTAGGTAATAAATCTACTCTAATCAGAATAAAAGATTTTAAAAAAGATTCAAAATTGTTATATTTGTCATCATTGAGCCAATGCTCAGTAAAAAAGGATATTAACTCAACCAAACAAATTTTGGGTTTTTAGAACTATTTCTCATATGCCAAATGTAAGATTTGGATCTTCTGGACTGATGAAATAACCCTAACCATAAATACAGTGGAGGAGCAATATATAATATCCACATTTAGACATCCTTTACTACAAAAAGAATGCCAAATTGGATTTATATATGCGAAACACACTAATAAGGAAAGGGTGAAAATGTGGAAATCTTTAGCAGCTTTTGATCACACCCTTCTTTGCCTTATAGGTGATTTCAATGTAATTTTTAACTTTGATGAATACATTTGACCCTCTGTGCCTAATATCAAAGACATAAATGCATTTAATAAACTCATAAGCTTTAATAACATCTCTGATATGCCAACATCAGGTTCTTTGTTCACTTGGACAGGAATGAGACCAAAAGGTAGAGTGTGGAAAAGACTTGATAGAGGTTTATCTAATAACTTATAGGATCAGATCTTTCAATCCTCTCATATCCAAACCTTAGCTAGAGATCAGTTTGATCACAACCCATTAATTCTTAAATTTTCTAAAATTTTTAATCAAACCAGGACTAAACCTTTCAAATTTCTTAACTGTTGGGTAAACTATCCATCATTTATGCAATTAATTCAGCAATCCTGGAAAATCCACACAAAGTTGTCTGGAATGAAGAAACTGATCTTTAAACTAAAAATAATTAAGAAGAGATCTAAAACTGTGGAATACCAACACATTTGGTAACATTTTCATAGAATTCAAAAAATGTGAGCTTCCTTAATCAAGGCAGAAGAAGATCTGCAAAACACAAAAAATGAGAATGATCTCTTAGCTTTTTTATTATTTTTTTGGAACGTAAGAACTTTCTTTATAACTTCAAACTGTACATCTTCCCAATATACAACCTTACCCTCCATCTACATATACTCCACGATGAGCTTAGCACATTTGTCTTTAAGCTTGAAATTACTCAAACTCCTACTCACTATACAATCAAGAATTTGTTGAAGTAGATTCATCTCCCAAGTGTTATCATTGAAGCATTTCTCATTTTTCCACTTCCATATGCCATAGAGTGTTTCCACAACAGCAATCTTCAGCATTTTTTATCTCCAGCCCTTGCCCTGACATCTTCTCTCCAGCCAACCCAGTTCCAAATCCCATCCATTTGCAACCAGTGAAGCACTTCATTCCATATTCTCCTAGTACTCTCACACCCAAAGAGTATATGTTGGATTGTATCCTCCTTCTCGCAGAACAAGCACTACCACTACAAAAAATAGCACCTATTACCTTAATTTTTCAGCCCTATTTACCTCAGTTTTTTGCCCCCCAGAAAACTGAAGTAAATGTGGGTGTAGTAAAAATATACCTTTCACCTCAGCTCGAAACCGAGGTAAAAGGTACTTTTTTACCTCGATTTTAGATTGACGTCTGTATCTTCTAAGACCAACCTCGCACCAAGGAAGAAAGCCGACAATAATACCATGCGGCCACGACATCATTCAAATCAATGTCGGCGTCCTTAAAAAGCAAAGTCAATAACAAATGGAAGCAAACTATGAGATTGGAACAACCACGACATCAATGCGATCGACGATGCTTATAATTATAGCGACATTGCTAATGATTGTATGCGAGATCGCAAGATCTAGTGCCCTCTCATCATTTACATACTGATGTGGATGGCTAGCCAATACGATGTCATTTTGAATATGCGACCTTGTAAAAAAACCCGCGAGTCATAATCAATGTCAGTTTAGTGTCGGTACGTGTTGTTCTTGGAGGGTGGCATCGTATACGTGTCGTATCAGTACTGGTTTGGGCGTTGTCACAGTATGAATTGTACAATATTATATTATTTAATTTCTGATGAAATTAAAAAAACCATTGCACATACCAACAAATGACATAATATATTCAAATACACATGGTTGATGTGAAAATGAATGATTAATTTAATCAACATCCATTGCCTACATCGTAAGGCACCCAAGCTCAAAGTCCATTGTAACTCTCTCTGTCCTATTGAAACAAATCATCATGAAACAAAATTTATGTCAGAATTCGGTAGTCCTATAATGATGTACACATAATATTGTCAAGTGCATGTATCAATAATTTTAAAATTGGAAAATTACCATTAATGGACTACTGCGATGTTGCATTTTTTAGGATGACATGTCGATTGAACCGATGAAAGTACGAAGTTGGACATTCAAGATGAGGATATCAGTTCTGGAAATGCGGCTTCACACACATGTTGGCTTTATGTCGTCTGGGGCGATAAACACAATGTGATGTTGCACATTCAAACTGTGTTCATAATAAAATTTGATTATTTTCCACCATCAGCAATAATTTGTTCTTAATCCACATCCTTACAAACAAGACATTATTTAGGAAAAACATACATTGTAACTTATATAACATGTAACAAAATCATCATACTCAATGAGTATATTCAATGTTTTGTCAATGTGAACAAACACATGTACAATTTAGGAGATGCCAAAATGATCTACCTCAAATTAATTGAACCCGGAGATGCTTCATCCTAGAAATATTGTTGATACTCGATTGAAGAAATTAGATTGGACTCTTGAGTGTTTGTAATGGTGTTAATGGATAGGATGAGGTGGAGTTGTGTTGAGAGAAAATGTGTTGGAGATGGGAAATGATTGTGTTTGTGCTGGATGTTAATGTAATGAGATGAGTTTAGGGGGGAATTTTGGTTCAAAATTTTGCTCAAAATTTCATTTCCCACTGGAAATTTTCATTTTGAGCGACATCACATAGAGTTCGGTCCCTGATTCATATTATGCAAATAGACGTTGCAAAATCAGACAAATGGGGCCAAAGTATAATGGAATATTCAAAAATGACGGATGATTAACCCGAGTTTGAGGACACGGACCATTGCCATCCCCCGGTCAAACTCATAACAATCGTTATTCATAACAAAGAAACTGGGGTGATTCCAAAAAGGATTTCAACAGGTTTATCCCAGATAAACCCTGGATACTTAATGGAATAGCATCACGCGGACCATCCTCCCATCCCCCAGTCAAACTCATGAGAATGCGATTTATATTACTCAGTAGCTCCAATTTGGCATTCATCCTCCTCCACCATGTTGGTTGAAACTAATTGTAAAAAGTTAGAAGTTCACCGGCTATGTGAAAATTGATGTCGATCGAACCGTACCTTAAATAGGTCATGAACAATTGTAGATAAAAATTTAAATTATCTAATTTAAAAGTAATCGATATCAAGGTCAATTACTTTCATCTAGGTCACACGCGAGCCCAATTTCCATCTTATTGGGCTAAAATTGTGAGGCCCAACTTAATAGACTTCGACCTTGGTACCATGTCGGATACTTGTTGCTAAACCAAAAAACAAGTGTAAAATTCCACAACGATTAATGAAACACAAGCCCATTTCTATGCTAGTGGGCTATTAGTTTTAGGCCCACATTTGGAATAGCCGATGTCACCCTAGTGTTAGTATGAATTATATCCATGCGACGACATACAAAGTCGGCTTGCCCTAGGTGGAAGTCACAACGCTTCATTACGAGTGTATAAATTGAGCCACATCTGATACATCATTTCAAACTCTCTGCATTCTCTCTATTTTCAACACTCCTCACAGACCAACCTTCTAAAGGGTATGTCATCCACATGATTTCGCATTTTTCTTTTGTTTTGGTTTTTATCCTTTAAATTCTTGTGTGTAGTAGGGTGTGAATGTGTTAATTGTTATCATTTTTGAGGATTCTATGGTCTTGTAGTTTTATAGTGTGGGAATGTGGTGGTAGGGTGTTTGAATATGAATTAGGGTGGTACAATATGCGGTAAGGTTGCTGTCATTTTCTACTGTTGTTGTTAACTGCTGAAATGCGACGTCGTGGACATGTCGGTCTGGCTTTTGTTATACCGATCCATATGAAACGTTAAAATCATGCTTTCTTCAGAAAGTTATATAAATGTTAACTTTCACATGCATTAGTTGACCTATCGGTTATACCAGTACTTTTGCTATGTCCGCACATTCTCCGACAGATTTTCACATTTTGTACATACTCTGACCCAGATAAACTTCAGGTCTATTCCTATTATGGTAATTCCTCCATGTTTCCTATTATAGTAAATTTGTCTATAAATTACTTTCAGAAGTACTAACAAATGTTATTTGTATTTAATTCAGTAAATCCCAGACAAAAATGCTGAGTACATAACGTCGTACAAGTTTCCGGTTGTGATTAAATGCAAGGGAAGAGAATACAAAATGCACTACTTGGGGAACATGATTCTTAAGACCCTGACCCCGAAGAGGTTTGGCCAGCTTCTTGAAGAAGAAGAACTTGAGAAAGGGAATACAGTGTACTTCGAGCTCATAAATGGTGCTAGGCCCGTAGTTTTCCATGTGATCGTTCTTCCCCGCAAACATTAGAGGGCTCTCTAAGATTTCATATGACTATGTATTCAAAACTTGTTTTCTTTTGTTTTGGTTGATTTGAATCGCGACATATTTTGTGTCCAAAATCTTATAATTCCAAATTTTTTTAATGTTTTTTGAAAAAAGTGCTTTTATAACCATACCTAATTGACATAAGTACCAATATAACCTTTCAGTATTTGAAAGTACCGGTATAACCATATCTAGTTAGTGAAAGTGCCAATATAACCCTCGCCGGCAACTTTTGGCCAGAATTTAATGAAATTACATGTTTGCCCTTCTGAAAAAAATTAAAATACAAAAAAATAGGAAATGATGCTATTACCCTTAGACTCATTGCCGGACCGCCGCTGGACCGCCGCTGGAACAGGTAGGGTTACATCAGCACATTATAAAATCTTATTGGGTTATATCAGCACATTCCTAATGTTTGTAGGGTTATATCAGCACATTTCTTATGTCTGTACGGTTATATCAGCAAAATTCTTAAAACTTATAGGGTTATATCAGCACATATTATAAATATTAAGTGTGTGGTACTCGGCTAGCCTTAACGGGCGACCACATCATCATATACATCATTTAAACATCATAACAATATCATATACAACATAAAAAAATTGACATCATGACACCATCATTAATATTAAACAACATTATCACATATCATAGCCTCATTTCAAAACTTATCAACATTAAAAATCCTATGTCGAAGAACACAACAAAATAATAATCACACACAAAACCAAAGGTTATCGAATCATCAATCCGGACTAAACACAACAAAATAAACAAAATATCATTGAAACCCTATACTCTACAATATGTACTGATATGACCCTACATATTTTACTAATGTGTTGATATAACCCTATAAATTTTAGGAATGTGCTGATTTAACCTACAAGTTTTACTGATATAACCTTACCTAATCCGGCGGTGGTCCGGCGAACTATGAGGGTTTATTGTCCACATAATTTCAGAGTTAGCCCAAAGGATATTTTGGTCAATTTACATAGAGTCAACGCCAAAAAACTGAGTTCAATGCCGGAAATGAGGTCTGAGGGTTATATTGGCACTTTCATTAACTAGATAGGGTTATATTTGCACTAAAAATTATCATAGGGTTATATTGGCACTTACTCAAATAGATAGGGTTATATTGGCACTTATCCCATGTTTTTTATGGTTATTAAATATTTGATATTTACCATAACATGTTAAGCAATGTTATTTAGAATTGTATTAATAAATTGGAATGGTTGACCTGTTGGGTGGTAGGACATATAAGTGTGATGTCGGTCTCATGTCAGTATGTCTTTGCACTAACCAACATACCTGCGACATCCCACTTAACCAGTGGAGTTCAACACATGGTTAAAATGACGTTGTTCCAAAACATGTTATAAATATGGTAACCCTAAGAGAAAGTTCAAGCTTTTCTTCACATATTTCCCGCTAATTCCAACGATCACCACCGTTCACCCTACTCTTGTGTATTGGAAATAAATATGGTTTATCAAATCTCCTAAAACACAAGTTCTGTACTTCTTGCATCACAATGTCATATCAGTGGTCTATGAATTTGTTTTGTGTTCTATGCTTTCTAGCCTGTTGTTTCAGATTTGTACGTGTTTGAACTTTCCTTCATTTTCAGCGTTGGTACTATAATTTGGTATGTTTCCCAAGGGTACTTTGTTTTGTTTCATGTTGATGAAGATCCATTTTTATGTGCTTCATCCCGTAGCAACCTGTGATACCTACGATGTCGGTCGTCTATCTGACATAGTTCGATTCGTCCGATAGATGTGCGACCTTGCTGATTTATATTTTCCAACCTGATAATTCTTCATTTTATGACGTCGGTTGTATCTCGATTTCACATTCTGTTAGCCCGCATTGTTACCGACTTCGCATTTTTGGAATCTACGAGACCTCGGTATTATGTCGGTTTTCAATTCGATTAAATACACACACAACTAAGATCGCATTATAAGGTCGACCTAATCACTGCTTCATACCGAGATGCACCTGTGACTCTAGTTGCAATGTTGCGCATGGCATTCCATGGTTTGGTTTATCACTTCAAATTTTCACTTCTAATGCAGGAAAAATGGCTGGCAAAGAATCGTCTAATCCATCTTTTTCAGGTATTTCACCTATTTACATATATGTGTGTATATATATATATATATTTTTTTTCAAACGAAATTCAACTCTTTAATTTGTAACAACTAATACATTCTAGTTTTCATACAGTTCATCACACGGTGCGGGCACCCTGAGCCTTATTTCTTTGACATTGAACATCATGTGATGGCTATTGATAGCCCACATTTTTACTGCACTTTGAAGCAGTTGAACTTTGGGAAAATACCTACTTTGGTAAAACTTTTTAAATAAATTTTATTAGTTGACAATTGCATATGTGTATACATATATACATACACACACACACATATATATACACACATACATACATACATATATAAATATTTCTAATCAATATTTGTTACGTTGACTTAGTACATCCAAGGGGAGATTGTACCAGTCATACCAACTGAGAAGGTCCCCCGTAGTGCTAAGGTTCTACGGGACGGAGTGGCATATGAACTACTCATGGGGTGGGAGTGTTAATGCCCTATCCCCAAAGGGTTTTGGCGAGTCCCTTAGGGGTAACAACCTACACAATGATTGCTAGCAAATGTTGTGCCTAATTAACTAACCTCATTTTTACATTCCCCCTCATTAATCTTGATGACGGGATATGATAAGGAGAGAGATGCCGAAGACATTGGGGAAAAGAGCATGACCTCTATTTTATTGTAATTTATTTTCTTGTGTCAGAGCAAATTCTTTAATTTAACTTGTCTGGTACAAAATATGTGATTTCGCCAATCGTTCTCAATACCTTTCGGCATCAACGACTTATGTAGTGAAGTTGGGCAACATTTTGAAAGAACACATGCGACGTCGCATCTTATTTGGTAGTATCATTTGATTCATTTTTTATCCTTTTACTTCGGTTCAAAAAATAACCGATGTAAAAAACCAATTATTTACTTTGGTTTTTTTATAATGCGAGGTAAATAATATCTTTACTTCTGAAAAAAAATAACATATGTAAAATTACTTTTTACCTCAGTTATATGGTGTTAACAAAAACAACTGAGGTAAAAGGGGCAAAGTTAAAGGTCTTGTTTCTTGTAGTGTGCTCTCTTCTCTAATCATTTTAAACCCTTTCAACCGGTCCCTCGTTGTTAGCCTTTTATGGTAACTCAGCCGGAGAATAAATCTGGTTCTCAGACGTGCAACATTCCCAATGAGCAAATTGCACCAAGATACCTATGGTCCTGTATACAACAAGTCATCATACAACCACCTATTATGGAAACTTTGCCACCCAACCTGTGCACTCCAACCAGCCACTCGCTGTGCCATCATTCTACACTTGACCAGCCTTTTTATCATCCACGAACAAGAAGCGGGAATTGCATCGTGATAACATCACCCCCCTTGATATAATAGGCATGCATTCACTTAGTCCACAGTCTGTCTGTCTTTGGGCACAAATTCCACACATTCTTATACAAGCAAGCTAGGTTTCAAACCGGTAAGGAAATAATATTAAGTCCACCTGGTTTTTTAGGTTCACACAATTTAGCCCAGGCAACCAGTGACTTCCGTGTGAGAAATTCACTCCCACTCCACAAAAAGGAGCGACACACTGCCTCAATATGTTTAAGTACATATTTAGACAACAGAAATACTTGGAGCCAATAGTTTGTTATTGAGAACAAGACACTCTATACCAGCTGTAACCTTCCCGCGTAACTCAAGAGTTTAACACTCCAACTTCTAACTCTATCCACAATTCTTTCCACAAGTGGTTTACACATACGCACGGTGAGTTTCTACTCGCCAAAGGCACGCCCAAGTATCGAAATGGTAACCCTCATTCCTCAAAGCTAGTAGCTCGGAATATGGCCTCTGTCTGACCAATCTCCACCTAGCCAAAATAGACTTTACTCTTCTGTTTTTTTACTCTCAAGCCTGCGAAGTATTCAAATTTCCTATACCCCTGCATCAGCGCCTCCACAGAGTCCACTTCACCCTTTGAGAAGAGAAAAACATCGTCGGCAAACGTAAGGCATCTAAGTTGTAATAACTCACATTTCAGATGGAACCTATACCTTTTACTCCCATCAACCGCCTAAACACAGTGTGTCATATACTCCATAACAATGACGAACAACAACGGTGATAGTGGATCCCTTGGTGCAACCCTCTCATAGCCTGAATAATATGGGATGCCTTTCCATTCACTATATATTTGTAGAAAACTGTTGGCACACACACCATTGTCCATTTCACAAACATATTCGGGAAACCCATACTCTCAAGAATTTCCTCCAAAGCTCTCCAATCAACTATATCATACTCTTTCTGTATGTCCATTTGTACTGTACATATCGGGACCCCATTCTTCTGCTTGTAGCCCCTTAATAATTCATAAGAAATCATGATGTGATCGTGGATGTTTCAGAACGACACGAACGCTTCCCGATTCAGATGAATGATTTCCTTAAGCACTTTGCTCAGTCTGTTCGTCAATACCTTGAAAACCATCTTATACAAAACTATACAACAAGAAATCAAACAAAAATCCGCGACCTTCTTCGCCGCTGGACTTTTGGGGAGCAGGCTAACCAGGGTACAATTTGCTGCTCTATACAGCCTTCCATTGCCAAAGAAATCATCTATCGCTGCCATTACATCCGAACAAACAGTACCCCACACAGATTTGAAGAATTTCACTGTAAATCCATCACAACCAGGTGCCTTGAATCTCCAATTCCTTCAAAGGCATCCCACACCCCCTATTCCATAACTCCTAAAATCAGTCCTCTCCTGGCTTCATTGCTCAAAATTGTACTTGTCTGAATCACCTCAATATCAACAGCCTGGTACCTATCTTCAGTTCTGCTAACTAGATTTTTGTAGAACCCCAAAATTTCATTTTTAAGACCCTCTTGATCCGTAACTAGTTCCCCGGTATCTTTTTCCAGTCTCTGAATGCCTAGCCATCTATTTTTTTATCGAAGGGATGCGTAGAAATATGCATTACTACCATCACCAAGCTTAAGCCATTCATCCTTGGACAGTTGTTTTGCCACCTTCCCACCAATATCACCCCAATAATAAACCTCATTTATACAGCTGATTACCTTCTCAAATCTCTCCTTATTTATTCTTTGACTGATTAGTGCCTTCTGTGCCATTTCCAACTCACCTCTAGCTCATTCCAGTTTCACCTAGATCCCCTGATCTGCTTGTTGAACCTCCACAAATCTTTTTGTAACCTCGTTAGCTTATTCTATATAACATAAATTGGCCTCCGGTGCGAGATTCCAACTTTCTACAATAGCCTCCCTGACCTCATCCTGCTCAAGAAGACAGTTGATGAGTTTGAATTGTCTATAAAGTTTGCCACTTTATTACCCCAACTTAACTCTTAGTAACGCATGGTCCAATACCCCAGCCTCCAGGATCTCCACCACCACGCCTGTAAATTTGCAGAACCAATCCCTATTGGCAAGAGCGCGATCGATCCTTAAGTATATTACCCCATCCACATGACAGTTCGACCACGTATAATAGTCACACGTGGTAACCACCTCACTCAAATTCAGACCATTCATCATATCTTCTAAGTCAACCTCCTCACCAGCCTGAACTTCAACACCTCCAACCTTATCCTCCAAATTCAGAACATTATTATAATCACCAATCAATATCCATGCTCCTTGAACATGGTTCCTAAACTGCTCAATACTCCTCCATAATCCCTTTCTTTCCCGCAAATGATTCCCAGGATAGATGACACTGAACCAAAACTGTACTGTACGATTCATATCACTGACTTGGCACAATATCATTTAATTTGTATCACAAAGTTTCTTCACTCCAAGTTTTCCCTTATCCCATAGAACCCAAATCCTACCATTTGGATGTTTACTATAATTTTAAATAAACTCCCATTTATCCCCAAAACACCTCTTAACTTTTGTAGCATTTTCTTCTTTAACTCTAGTTTCCAACAATACAGCAAGCTTAATATCCATGCCCTTGAGACGAGAGGTAATGTCAACCTGTTTTTCTATTTTATTCAGTCCTCTCACATTCCATGAATCTATCATGGAACAAAACCAAACTCACTCCCAGAGTCCATCCAAACTACTGAAGGCAAATTTGGTTTCTCCCTGCTACACTCTTAACCCCTAGTATCCCCCTTGATACCTTCAATCCAAGTCTCCTTTCCTTTAGTCTTGACCACAAAGGACCCCTCCTCTGTTACAGTCACTACAGCTTTCACTAAGACCTTGTCTGGCACCAATTCAGCAACTACACTCTGATCCCTCTGAACCTCTTTATCCTCAAGCACCACTTTTACACCACCTTTTCTCCTTCTCCTTACAACAATGACCCCCTATCTGATAGAATTCACAGAAGAGTGGTTTACCCTCTATCTCCACTTTCTGCTTAATCGTGCCCCTATTCACATCTCTAATGCTGATAACCTCAGGAACCTTCTCAGCAATGTCAATTTCCACCAGGATCCCAGTAAAAGAGATTCTCAGTTTATTAGTTGTGCATTCATCCGTAAACAGCAGCTTACCGAGCACACTTCCAATCTTCCCCAGACTTTTGAAACCACATAGGTGCACTGATAAACATGGCAGCTTCACCCAAATTGGAATCACTCTGACCATATCATTTTTCAATGAGATATTAGGCTTCCATACTTGAAGGTACATTTCCATACTATAGATGGTGTATGGCCCCCTCCTAAATAATGCTTCCCTATTCTCCTGAGAGAAAAAATGCACTACAAAATAACCTTCCTCATTATACAACAACTCTGACATCACTACAAACGACCATGAAATTCCCATAAACTTTCTAACAACAGCCATAGTTAGATTACCCCTAAACACATATATAATTAATGCATTTTCTAGTACTCAATCTCCAATTGAACATATTACAATTCAATTTCCACAGAAACCTCACCATCAACTATCTTAGGGGGAACATAGTCTATAAGCATACCATTCACTGGATCCATTTTCCCAATCAGAACATCAGCCCATCTTTTCCCCAAATTACTATCAACATTAACCCTATCAACATTCACATTAGTACAAGCATCATCGAGTTCAGCATTAATTAACTTAGTCATCGGCAGATCCTCGCTTCTAATTGCTCTAGCCCATCTGATTTATCCGCTGGTGACTCCCGCTCACCAATTTTGATTTCTCCAACTGACTGGCAACCTCCACAACATCCCTCTGCTTCATGTCGCTCCACTTCCTTGTCGGCAACACCACCTTTTTTCGAGGCCACCAGCGGCCATGCTTCATAGCTGAATGATAATCGCACCTTGATTGTGTGTTTTATCACCAATAGTTAGACTTACCTTTTAAGTTCTCATTATATTCTATTAGCTTTTAAAAAAGAAAAATCAAACCTCACATTTGCTTTAGCAAATCAAGAATCCTTTTGGAAGCAAAAATCAAGAATTAAATGGCTAGCTGAAGGTGATCAAACACTAAATTTTGCCACCATTAAGTAAAAAACAAATACCATAAACAAAGAATTGTAGGAATTAAGAACTGCAATGGGGAATGGATCTATGATCATCAACTTATAGGGGAAGAAGAAATTGCTTTTTATCTAATCTCTTAACCCATGAAGAGAATGATTATACTGGATTTAACACAGCATGTTTGCTAGAAAACCTTCCAGTAACCATTACAAAGGATATGAACATAGAGTTAACTAAATCAATAACCATGGAAGAATTAACTAACACCATTATGAGCATGAATGGTGACTCTGCACCTAGGCCTGATGGGTTTCTATTTTGTTTTATAAAAAAAATGTTGGAATATCATCAAAGAGGATATTCTCCAAGTTGTCCGAGATTTTTTAAACCAATCAGAAATCCCAAAAGCCCTAACTGCAACTCTAATAGTATTGATACCCAAAAAGGATGTTTGCTTATCATTCAAAGACTATAAACCAATTAGTCTTTGTAATTTCTCTAATAAAATCTTCACAAAACTAATTGCAGATGGACACAAACCATTCATGAATGATATTCTTAGCCCTGAACAGTTAGCCTTTACTTCTGGAAGAGAACTCTCGAAAAATATTCTCATAATGCAGGAAATGGCAAGCTACATCAACCCTAAATCCAGGGGCTATAACATGATAATAAAACTTGATATAATGAAAACCTTCGACTGAGTTTCCTAGCCTATCAAAACTATTATCAAAATTGGGATTTGCAGATAATCTGATTAACCTAATCATAAAAAACATAAGATCTGCATGTTTCTCAATATTAGTCAATGGTGATTCCTTTGGATTCTTCCCAACCTCTAGAGGTTTGAAGCAAGGTGACCCTCTATCACCTTTGCTCTTCATTCTAATGGCTTAATCCTTTTCCAAATCCCTTAACTTCTCTTTCAGATATGATGGGATTCCTTATTATAAGCTACCTAATAACATGATAACATTACACATCTATCCTTTGCTAATGATACAACAATCTTTTTAAAATACATAAAGGCTGGAATTTAAAAAAAAAAACTTATGGGATTTTTTCAAATGTATGAAAATACATCTGGTCAAAAAATCAACTATGAGAAATATTCTTTTTTTAATATGCAAAAATGCCAACCCAAGAATTATTTCACAGATTAAATCGTAAAAAAAATGGTATAGGGGAGATTTCCATTCAAATATTTAGGCTCCCAAGTCTTCATAGGTAGGAAAAATAATTCCCATTACCTTAACCTACTTAACTCTATTAACTCTAAAATCATATAGTGGCAAAACAAATTCCTAACTCCAGCAGGCAGAATGATTTTAATCAAACATATCTTGACTTCCATTCCCCTTCACATAATAACTGTACTTAAACCCACTAACTTCATCATTAACCAAGTACACAAAACATTGGCCAAATTCTTTTGGAAATCCAATTCTTCATCTGAGACAGGGAGAACATGGAGGTCTTTTGATAAGCTGTGTTATTCCTTAGATGAAAATGGCCTGGGTTTTAAAAGCCTCCACCTTATGGTTAAAAGTTTTTCTTTAAAACTAGGGCGGAAACTTCAATAAGGGACTTCACTGTGGGCTCAATTCATGTGGTCAACACCAATCTTTTACCGGGGAAAAAAACATGGAAAAGAATAAAAGAGATTGATAATATAGCCATAAAATATACTCAGATTCGAATTAGTAAAGGATCTGTTTCATTCTGGGATTCCAATTGGTTAGGTTTGGGCCTTGTATCTCATAAATGGAATCCTGATATTGATCAACCTTTTCCAAACCTCACAGTGTCTGAATTCCTTATTGAACCAGAAATCTTTCTTAACACTCTACAAAGCCACTTCTCCAATAAAGTTACCCATACCCTCAGAAGTAAATTCAATCGTTTTCCTACTTATGAAGATAAGATGATCTGGAAGCCTAATCCAAATGGGATTTTCTCTTTGAAATCTTCTTATGAACTAATCAGACCAAAGAGATAGAAAATCCAATCACTCAATCACCTCTCGTCTAAGTTTCTCCCAGGAAAAATTAGCATCATGAATTGGAGACTATTAAATAGACTCATACCTTTTCTTGATGTTCTGTAGGATTTCACTTTTAATCTTCCATCAATATGTTCATTTTGAAAACAAGATTCTGAAAGCATTCATCACTATTTCAATAGTTGTCTTGTTATTCAAAAGATTTGGAATAAGGTTGACAAAATATTTGACATCCAAACCACATCCTTTGAATACTTATGGGATAGACTGTTTCACTATTGGAATCTGAACATGGTGTCTCATGATTTCAATATTCTTATCAGGATTATGCCATGTATATGCATTTGGTTATTTTGGTGTGCTAGAAATAGCTATACTTTTGACCAAATCAAGCCAGATGATGAATTTATATTCAATAGAATCTTGTTAACTTTAAATGACATACTGATTGGATATAAAATCAAGTACTTATGGAACTTAACCTCGAGTATCCCAAGATTGTTCATATGCAGGGTCAAAAATAGGTTGGGAGTCATATCATTCAATGGAAGCATCCTACTCATTTCAAGCTAAACTCAAATGGATCCTTCCTAAAAAATGGAAGTACTGGAGCATGTTTCATCATCAGGGATTGCACTGGTAAGATGGTGGCAGCACCTGCTAAGTATATTTCAACCACTAACAGTCTTCAAGCTGAAGCTCAAGCACTCAAACATGGAGTTCAGTTAGCTCAGAACCTCAGCATTAGACACATTCAGATGAATGCGATTCTGAACTGTTAGTTAAGATTATCAGGAAGGATTTCAGTGGAAGATTAGCTTCTACTTTTTTATTATTTTTTTGGAACGTAAGAACTTTCTTTATAACTTCAAACTGTACATCTTCCCAATATACAACCTTACCCTCCATCTACATATACTCCACGATGACCTTAGCACATTTGTCTTTAAGCTTGAAATTACTCAAACTCCTACTCACTATACAATCAAGAATTTGTTGAAGTAGATCCATCTCCCAAGTGTTATCATTGAAGCATTTCTCATTTTTCCACTTCCATATGCCATAGAGTGTTTCCACAACAGCAATCTTCAGCATTTTTTATCTCCAGCCCTTGCCCTGACATCTTCTCTCCAGCCAACCCAGTTCCAAATCCCATCCATTTGCAACCAGTGAAGCACTTCATTCCATATTCTCCTAGCACTCTCACACCCAAAGAGTATATGTTGGATTGTATCCTCCTTCTCGCAGAACAAGCACTACCACTACAAAAAATAGCACCTATTACCTTAATTTTTCAGCCCTATTTACCTCAGTTTTTTGCCCCCCAGAAAACTGAAGTAAATGTGGGTGTAGTAAAAAATATACCTTTCACCTCAGCTCGAAACCGAGGTAAAAGGTACTTTTTTACCTCGATTTTAGATTGACGTCTGTATCTTCTAAGACCAACCTCGCACCAAGGAAGAAAGCCGACAATAATACCATGCGGCCACGACATCATTCAAATCAATGTCGGCGTCCTTAAAAAGCAAAGTCAATAACAAATGGAAGCAAACTATGAGACTGGAACAACCACGACATCAATGCGATCGACGATGCTTATAATTATAGCGACATTGCTAATGATTGTATGCGAGATCGCAAGATCTAGTGCCCTCTCATCATTTACATACTGATGTGGATGGCTAGCCAATACGATGTCATTTTGAATATGCGACCTTGTAAAAAAACCCGCGAGTCATAATCAATGTCAGTTTAGTGTCGGTACGTGTTGTTCTTGGAGGGTGGCATCGTATACGTGTCGTATCAGTACTGGTTTGGGCGTTGTCACAGTATGAATTGTACAATATTATATTATTTAATTTCTGATGAAATTAAAAAAACCATTGCACATACCAACAAATGACATAATATATTCAAATACACATGGTTGATGTGAAAATGAATGATTAATTTAATCAACATCCATTGCCTACATCGTAAGGCACCCAAGCTCAAAGTCCATTGTAACTCTCTCTGTCCTATTGAAACAAATCATCATGAAACAAAATTTATGTCAGAATTCGGTAGTCCTATAATGATGTACACATAATATTGTCAAGTGCATGTATCAATAATTTTAAAATTGGAAAATTACCATTAATGGACTACTGCGATGTTGCATTTTTTAGGATGACATGTCGATTGAACCGATGAAAGTACGAAGTTGGACATTCAAGATGAGGATATCAGTTCTGGAAATGCGGCTTCACACACATGTTGGCTTTATGTCGTCTGGGGCGATAAACACAATGTGATGTTGCACATTCAAACTGTGTTCATAATAAAATTTGATTATTTTCCCCATCAGCAATAATTTGTTCTTAATCCACATCCTTACAAACAAGACATTATTTAGGAAAAACATACATTGTAACTTATATAACATGTAACAAAATCATCATACTCAATGAGTATATTCAATGTTTTGTCAATGTGAACAAACACATGTACAATTTAGGAGATGCCAAAATGATCTACCTCAAATTAATTGAACCCGGAGATGCTTCATCCTAGAAATATTGTTGATACTCGATTGAAGAAATTAGATTGGACTCTTGAGTGTTTGTAATGGTGTTAATGGATAGGATGAGGTGGAGTTGTGTTGAGAGAAAATGTGTTGGAGATGGGAAATGATTGTGTTTGTGCTGGATGTTAATGTAATGAGATGAGTTTAGGGGGGAATTTTGGTTCAAAATTTTGCTCAAAATTTCATTTCCCACTGGAAATTTTCATTTTGAGCGACATCACATAGAGTTCGGTCCCTGATTCATATTATGCAAATATACGTTGCAAAATCAGACAAATGGGGCCAAAGTATAATGGAATATTCAAAAATGACGGATGATTAACCCGAGTTTGAGGACACGGACCATTGCCATCCCCCGGTCAAACTCATAACAATCGTTATTCATAACAAAGAAACTGGGGTGATTCCAAAAAGGATTTCAACAGGTTTATCCCAGATAAACCCTGGATACTTAATGGAATAGCATCACGCGGACCATCCTCCCATCCCCCAGTCAAACTCATGAGAATGCGATTTATATTACTCAGTAGCTCCAATTTGGCATTCATCCTCCTCCACCATGTTGGTTGAAACTAATTGTAAAAAGTTAGAAGTTCACCGGCTATGTGAAAATTGATGTCGATCGAACCGTACCTTAAATAGGTCATGAACAATTGTAGATAAAAATTTAAATTATCTAATTTAAAAGTAATCGATATCAAGGTCAATTACTTTCATCTAGGTCACACGCGAGCCCAATTTCCATCTTATTGGGCTGAAATTGTGAGGCCCAACTTAATAGACTTCGACCTTGGTACCATGTCGGATACTTGTTGCTAAACCAAAAAACAAGTGTAAAATTCCACAACGATTAATGAAACACAAGCCCATTTCTATGCTAGTGGGCTATTAGTTTTAGGCCCACATTTGGAATAGCCGATGTCACCCTAGTGTTAGTATGAATTATATCCATGCGACGACATACAAAGTCGGCTTGCCCTAGGTGGAAGTCACAACGCTTCATTACGAGTGTATAAATTGAGCCACATCTGATACATCATTTCAAACTCTCTGCATTCTCTCTATTTTCAACACTCCTCACAGACCAACCTTCTAAAGGGTATGTCATCCACATGATTTCGCATTTTTCTTTTGTTTTGGTTTTTATCCTTTAAATTCTTGTGTGTAGTAGGGTGTGAATGTGTTAATTGTTATCATTTTTGAGGATTCTATGGTCTTGTAGTTTTATAGTGTGGGAATGTGGTGGTAGGGTGTTTGAATATGAATTGGGGTGGTACAATATGCGGTAAGGTTGCTGTCATTTTCTACTGTTGTTGTTAACTGCTGAAATGCGACGTCGTGGACATGTCGGTCTGGCTTTTGTTATACCGATCCATATGAAACGTTAAAATCATGCTTTCTTCAGAAAGTTATATAAATGTTAACTTTCACATGCATTAGTTGACCTATCGGTTATACCAGTACTTTTGCGATGTCCGCACATTCTCCGACAGATTTTCACATTTTGTACATACTCTGACCCAGATAAACTTCAGGTCTATTCCTATTATGGTAATTCCTCCATGTTTCCTATTATAGTAAATTTGTCTATAAATTACTTTCAGAAGTACTAACAAATGTTATTTGTATTTAATTCAGTAAATCCCAGACAAAAATGCTGAGTACATAACGTCGTACAAGTTTCCGGTTGTGATTAAATGCAAGGGAAGAGAATACAAAATGCACTACTTGGGGAACATGATTCTTAAGACCCTGACCCCGAAGAGGTTTGGCCAGCTTCTTGAAGAAGAAGAACTTGAGAAAGGGAATACAGTGTACTTCGAGCTCATAAATGGTGCTAGGCCCGTAGTTTTCCATGTGATCGTTCTTCCCCGCAAACATTAGAGGGCTCTCTAAGATTTCATATGACTATGTATTCAAAACTTGTTTTCTTTTGTTTTGGTTGATTTGAATCGCGACATATTTTGTGTCCAAAATCTTATAATTCCAAATTTTTTTAATGTTTTTTGAAAAAAGTGCTTTTATAACCATACCTAATTGACATAAGTACCAATATAACCTTTCAGTATTTGAAAGTACCGGTATAACCATATCTAGTTAGTGAAAGTGCCAATATAACCCTCGCCGGCAACTTTTGGCCAGAATTTAATGAAATTACATGTTTGCCCTTCTGAAAAAAATTAAAATACAAAAAAAATAGGAAATGATGCTATTACCCTTAGACTCATTGCCGGACCGCCGCTGGACCGCCGCCGGAACAGGTAGGGTTACATCAGCACATTATAAAATCTTATTGGGTTATATCAGCACATTCCTAATGTTTGTAGGGTTATATCAGCACATTTCTTATGTCTGTACGGTTATATCAGCAAAATTCTTAAAACTTATAGGGTTATATCAGCACATATTATAAATATTAAGTGTGTGGTACTCGGCTAGCCTTAACGGGCGACCACATCATCATATACATCATTTAAACATCATAACAATATCATATACAACATAAAAAAATTGACATCATGACACCATCATTAATATTAAACAACATTATCACATATCATAGCCTCATTTCAAAACTTATCAACATTAAAAATCCTATGTCGAAGAACACAACAAAATAATAATCACACACAAAACCAAAGGTTATCGAATCATCAATCCGGACTAAACACAACAAAATAAACAAAATATCATTGAAACCCTATACTCTACAATATGTACTGATATGACCCTACATATTTTACTAATGTGTTGATATAACCCTATAAATTTTAGGAATGTGCTGATTTAACCTACAAGTTTTACTGATATAACCTTACCTAATCCGGCGGTGGTCCGGCGAACTATAAGGGTTTATTGTCCACATAATTTCAGAGTTAGCCCAAAGGATATTTTGGTCAATTTACATAGAGTCAACGCCAAAAAACTGAGTTCAATGCCGGAAATGAGGTCTGAGGGTTATATTGGCACTTTCATTAACTAGATAGGGTTATATTTGCACTAAAAATTATCATAGGGTTATATTGGCACTTACTCAAATAGATAGGGTTATATTGGCACTTATCCCATGTTTTTTATGGTTATTCAATATTTGATATTTACCATAACATGTTAAGCAATGTTATTTAGAATTGTATTAATAAATTGGAATGGTTGACCTGTTGGGTGGTAGGACATATAAGTGTGATGTCGGTCTCATGTCAGTATGTCTTTGCACTAACCAACATACCTGCGACATCCCACTTAACCAGTGGAGTTCAACACATGGTTAAAATGACGTTGTTCCAAAACATGTTATAAATATGGTAACCCTAAGAGAAAGTTCAAGCTTTTCTTCACATATTTCCCGCTAATTCCAACGATCACCACCGTTCACCCTACTCTTGTGTATTGGAAATAAATATGGTTTATCAAATCTCCTAAAACACAAGTTCTGTACTTCTTGCATCACAATGTCATATCAGTGGTCTATGAATTTGTTTTGTGTTCTATGCTTTCTAGCCTGTTGTTTCAGATTTGTACGTGTTTGAACTTTCCTTCATTTTCAGCGTTGGTACTATAATTTGGTATGTTTCCCAAGGGTACTTTGTTTTGTTTCATGTTGATGAAGATCCTTTTTTATGTGCTTCATCCCGTAGCAACCTGTGATACCTACGATGTCGGTCGTCTATCTGACATAGTTCGATTCGTCCGATAGATGTGCGACCTTGCTGATTTATATTTTCCAACCTGATAATTCTTCATTTTATGACGTCGGTTGTATCTCGATTTCACATTCTGTTAGCCCGCATTGTTACCGACTTCGCATTTTTGGAATCTACGAGACCTCGGTATTATGTCGGTTTTCAATTCGATTAAATACACACACAACTAAGATCGCATTATAAGGTCGACCTAATCACTGCTTCATACCGAGATGCACCTGTGACTCTAGTTGCAATGTTGCGCATGGCATTCCATGGTTTGGTTTATCACTTCAAATTTTCACTTCTAATGCAGGAAAAATGGCTGGCAAAGAATCGTCTAATCCATCTTTTTCAGGTATTTCACCTATTTACATATATGTGTGTATATATATATATTTTTTTTTCAAACGAAATTCAACTCTTTAATTTGTAACAACTAATACATTCTAGTTTTCATACAGTTCATCACACGGTGCGGGCACCCTGAGCCTTATTTCTTTGACATTGAACATCATGTGATGGCTATTGATAGCCCACATTTTTACTGCACTTTGAAGCACTAAAAAAGTAAATGCTTTCCTTGATCTCTCAGGTTTACCTAAAGATATCAAAGGAATGATTAATCTTGACTTAGTTTTATTTCCTTACATTAGGAGGAAAATTATATTTAGATCTTTGTTTTTCATATTCAAATCTAAACTATTTATGCTGGAACTTATCTTCTATATCATAAGTGATATGATTTTCCTATATAGAATTGGTTACTGCAGGTCTTTGCTTTGTTTTGACAGGTGCAACACTTTGCCTGGAAGCTTGGAATGCAAGTTGACAGCTTTTTGGGATGCACACATTTAGCAACAACTCCAACTTCCTCTTAACCAGCCGATGCAATATCCTCTGAACCCGATGATCGATCCTCTGAGTGTTAACCTTAAGCTACAACAGCTTCACCATTGGAAGCTACACAATACTTGTAAGTGTGACATTGTTAGTCACTTTTTCCCTGATGATATAAAAGTGAATCTCTTCTGGGGATGAGATTTGCAAGGGACCATTATGGAAGGCCACCTCTTTTTGTCGACACATGGGTGTGGAGGCAAAAAAGTGGAAGGCTATAATGGATCTCGACTTGGGGTTAGAGTTGTATCCTTCATTAAGCTACGGATTAGAGATGAGGGATATGGAATAAAGCTATATGTATCTAGCTATTCCACACAAACTTTCTTGGTTGTACAAATGATAAAATTGTGTATTTCTTTTGTCCTTTTATGGTTTGGGGAGCCAAATATATTCTCTCTCACTTAGGTGAGTATTTTAATAAAATAAAAAAAATACACTTACAATTAGCTAAGTTATATTAGTTATTGTATTTAAAATGTTTGTTTATATCTTAAAGGACTTTGTTCAATTTCATTTTTTACAAGGCTTGCACTAATTATTTATATATATATATATATATATATATATATATATATATATATTAGTTCATATGTTTATCATATTTTCTAATCTTTTTAAGATCTTTGTTTAAACTTTTGTAATTACAAGACTAACGATAGAACATAAAACTAACAAATGTATAAATTAGCTCAGATATTTATAATATTTGTTAATCCTTTTAAAATTTTAGTTTAGGTTTCCTTTTTCTACAAGATAATTCTAAAACTTTCAGCCAACAAATTTATATTTATATATTAGTTCATATATTTAGATTGTTTGTTGATCATTTTAATAATTTTATTTAAATTCTCATTTTCTGCAATATAGTTGACTAACTTACATTGGGAATTGAATGTTAGCCTAGCGGTTGAAGTATAGTGTTACTACCATGAGGTCATGGATTCAATTCCCACCAGGGCAAGGGGAGGGGAGGGATTTTATTGGGGGCTCATTTGAGTTATTACCCAATTTAAAAAAAAAAAAAAAAGTTAACTGACTTACAATGAGATGATTGTATTTAAAATCAGGAGGGTAGAGACACCCAATAAGTGCGACTTTGAGTAAAATATTAACAACCTAGGGTCTTAACTAGCTTAGTGATATATCATGAACAATGGAAGATAATGATAATACTCTATCGTTTTTCCATTTATGACACTATATGTTTAGCTGCTTGGATTTAGGCGAAAAAAATAAGTGAATGAAATTGAATGTAAAAAGTAAAAAGTAAAAAGTAGAATGCGTGGATGAAATAGAAGGAATCTTATCCAAAAAAAATAAAGGGTGTCAAATAAAAAAAACAATTCATTTATACTAACTGTCATAAATAACAAAACTAACAAAACATGGGGAATACATTATTTTGACACATTGTATTATATATTCTGTGATGTAATGAGAATACACTTTGTCAAAACCTAGTGCCTTAACTAGCTTAGGGATATATCATGAACAGTGGAAGACGTTAATTGTCACTCAACTTTGTTGTTTCAGGGCATGGGCAGTGGTGGTCTCTTAAAATTAAAAGATCGCTTAAGAGACCGAAAACTATCACAGTGGTGGTCTCTTGTTAAGAGACCACTCACCAGGCTCTTGGTAAGAGCTCGGTCAAGAGGCCGAACGTGGTCAAAAATGTGCAGCTGCGCACATGGGCTTGCTGCACAAGCTTTTTTTTTGCCATAGTGGGACACGTGGCGCCCCCTGAGTGGGCCACGTGTCCCACTCAGCCGCATCCTTTTTTTTATTTTTTTTGTTGCGGACACGTGTCACCCATGGATTGGGCCACGTGTCCGCAACGGTAATTTTTGAGGGGAAATCTAAATTTGAAATCTGGGGGACACGTGGTCGAATAAGAGGTTGACACGTGTCCCCCAACGACCGAAAAAATGGCTATTTTTTTAATGAAACACGTGTCCCATTCTGGTGGCGACACGTGTCCCATTTTGAATGGGACACGAGACACCCAATAAGTGCGACTTTGAGTGAAATATTAACAACCTAGGGCCTTAACTAGCTTAGTGATATTTTAATTTATATTAGTTTTTTAATTTTTATATTTCATTCTCCCACTTTTTTTGCCTATAAATATGGAACATTTCAACTCATTTCACCACTACTTCCAATTCAAATTCTCTTACCTCACGAATTCATCTTCTATATTGTAATTCATTTTTTGTGATGGATTCACGAAGAACGTCGAAAGGCAAAGATCGGGTAATTCCAAATTCTTTCAATATGGAGAATTTTTTGCAAAATCAGAATTATCGGCCATTTCCAAATTCGGAATTTAGTGAAAATTCTCCGAACATCCCTCCCCACTTTTATTTCAATTCTCAACATTCATACATGAATTTTCAAAATCAATGCCACTCTTCACGAAACGCATACATGAACCCTCCTTACCCGAACCACTCCCAAAATGCGAACACTCAATCGCAAAATTCGTACCATAATTTATATGGTCAAAGCTTTCATGCTCCACATCTTGATGCTATAAACGAATCGGGAGCATATTCACCCCGAGGAGGTCGCGGTTCACCGGGTCAAAATTTTGGTGGTGAAGATGGGCGACAATATGGAAGTCACGATGTTAAGGATGGTAAGCCCTATTTTAATGTGTTTTATTTCAATTATGAAGATTCTAATTTATAATTCATTTATATTGCCTTCATTTCCCTTTGTTATATTTTAAAATAAGTATATTTGAACATGCAAAATATATGTAGCTAGTATATGCATTTAGTATATGCATTTTAATATGCAATCTAGTATATCATTTGAACAATCAAGTACGTCATCTAATATGTTCGTGTATTTTAAAATGAATTCTCATAATTTGGATTAGTATATGTTTGAGATTTGTTTTGCTTTGAAAAAATGATTTTTTCATTTAGGAAATTATGTAGGTGAAGGAAACGATGAAGTTGCAATAGTGGCCGGGAGTACGATTCCGAAGAAGAAAGGTAGCCGGGACAAATGGAGTGTAGAGGATGATAAAATCCTTTGTGGCGCATGGTTCGAGCATTTCACCGACTGCGTGGTGGGTACAGGTCAAAATGCTGGTGTGTTTTGGTCTAAAATTATGCGCGATGTGAATCATTATGCAAATTCCAACCGGTCAATGAAGTCGTGCAAGTGTCGGTGGTCAAAAATGGCTCACGATATTGGCAAATATGTGGGGTGTGAAAGTAAAGCCGCGCGTCACTTCAGTCGGGGCGGGAGTGGCTCTAGCCAAGGAGATATAAAGTCATGGACCCTGAACTTGTTTGCAGATGAAAATGATGGACAACAATTTTTATTCTTCCATTGCTATGACAATTGTAGAAGGAACCCTAAATTCATAGCACAATATGGCCCAAAGGATACCGATGGAGAAGAATATTCACCACGGGTGCCATCAACACCCCGTAGTGGCGATGATCCTCAAGCTATGCAATATCCATCCAGACCTATTGGTGTGAAAGCCGCTAAATGCAAGGCAAAGGGCAAAGGAAAGGCCAGGGCAAGAACAACAAATGATGAAAAAGAATCCGCTAGAATGCAGTGTGCGGCCGCAATTGAAGCAGCTACAAAAAAGGTTGAAATACTTGCAGAGAGTGAAAGAGCTAAAATGGAGTACAACATATCACAACAGGAGTTCGTTGAAAAACAATCAGAGCGGGATAAACTGATAGCTAACACTAAACTCCTTGATAGTTTGATTCAAAAGGGAGAGTTGTCCGCAGCAGAGGAAGAACTACGAGATAAATTAATTGGGGTAGTCTACGGTGGAAATTAATTGTACAGAGTAATATTTATTTTTTTGTCAGACTAGATCAATATTTATTTTTTTCCTATTTTTAATAATTGGTCGGATTAGACCAATATTTTGATTTTTAAATTGTAATATTGGGTTGGAGTAGATCAATATTTTATTCAGTTTTTCCAGTTATTTTTATAGTTGTTATAATTGGTTTCACGCACTTTTTATGTTTTCCATATTATTTTATAGAAAAATGAATTCTCATAGTATTTATTTATTTAATTTCATTTTAATAGTTTCTTCAAAAAAAATGAAATTCATTTTATTTTTTACATTGAAGCATCGTATTGACAAGAACGAGAAAAACAAATTATTTAACATATTTTTAAAAAATGAATTTAAATTTAAATATTTAAACATTATATTAAAATAATATGGAAACGAATTTAAATTTAAAAATGAATTTAAATTTAAATTTAAAAACGAATTTAAATTTAAATTTAAAAACGAATTTAAATTTAAAAGCGAATTTAAATTTAAATATTTAAACTTATTTTTGGTGGACAAATTTATTTAAAATAATATGTAATGGTCAAATTAATGAGTAGGATAGAGAAAATCAAGTGGGTTCCATGAATAGTGTACAGTGGTCTCTTAACCATTGTGGAGAAAAAAAAAGTTGTCTCTTAAGTGGTCTCTTACGCTGAGGTGAAAAAAAGAGGGAGAAAAATAATATATTTAATTGATAAGAGACCGGTAGTGATCTCTACCACTACCCATGGGCTAATTCAAATACCTAATGGATAAAAGGATGCATTCTATTCTTGACATCTAATATTTTATACTTTTTGGATAAAGGGATGCATTCTAATATTCGATGGATTAATTCTTGTTTGTACAACAATCTTACATGGAATTCGTTTTACGGTTTTCAAAATTTAAGTTAGACTAGCTACTACTTTATTTTTTATTTAATTTTAAATTACTATTACATGCATAAAATATTTTTACAAAGTCTTATTTTATACCTATTAAGCATTAGATGATGTCATTTTATAATTGATATAGTTAATGTGGTAATTTAATAAGTATTTTTATTTATTGTAAAGAAGATTTTATAACTTTGAAAAACTTTTAAAATGTGTCACATGGTATAAATAATTATAATTTGACCACGAAAGTTATTGAAATAAGGTTTTTCATAATTGACCTAACAATTAGTCGATATAACAAGAGATTTTCTCTGAATTATTATATTATAACACCTGCCTCTAATATAAAGCAAAGTCTTGGGAAAGACGGTCTTTCCATAGGTTTATGGAAAGACCGGGTTTAATTTGAATAATAAAAGGTAAAAGGTCTTAGTTGCAACATTAAAAATTTAGTATGCAACATGTAGTAGTTATAAAATTTATAACCCGGTTCATGCAACCCAAAAATTTTATCTTAATTTCTTCTAATTTACACTTTAAACTTTGGTCTTTCCATGACTTATGGAAAGACCGTCTTTCAAGAGACGCACTCCTAATATAATAGCTAAAAACATGGGAAAATTATTCTAAGATGGAAGGATTATTCTTTATTCTTTATTTTTTTTTAATTAAAACCATCCTTAGATGGGGGAAATTGAATTAGGCCTTCCCGAGCCAAAAAATAGACAGAATAAAAAGTAGCCGAAGCAATAGTAGCCTATACATAAGTGCTCACTGGCTAATTGGAGCAACACTTGTTGCCCCCAAAAGAATGAGAGGAAAGATACATGTAAACATCGAGTCGGAGACCTCTTCATAGATGATGGAAAGGGTCAGAACTTATTAGTGAGTCCGAAAGGAAACACAGGGCAGTCGAAACCCTCCCCATATAAATGAAGAGGCATTCTCCATAAACTAGCCTGAAGTTGAGAAACTAATCTAGCTACTTGCAAAAGAAGAGAAAGTAGCAATATTTCCATCCATATGTACATTTGTGACGAAATCTTCAGTATCCGAATCCAGCCAACATAACAGCAAGTAGACCAGTTTCCATGAGGCCTGACCAGTTTCCATGAAGCCTGACCAGCTTCCTTTAATCTGCAATGGAAAAACAGGAAAAACAGTAGCTTCCAAACTAGTGGACAATTCTCAAAGAGGGAGTATTCATTTGGTCTAGTCTAATTAATCCCTGGACTTGGCTAGGCAGCAATGAAAAATGTGGAAAAGCCAGGTTACATTTTTGTGAGAAGCATGTTTTATGGAAAGACCACTTGGGTTATTATCTTAAATATTTTAATTTTTTATTAAATTTAAATATTACATTTTATAAGTTAAAATAAGTAATAATATGTATTTGATGTGAAAATATAAAATATATGATATAAAAATATTTGTAAAAGTTCTGAATTTTGTATATAATTTAATACATACCGTGTATAGTATAAAAAATAAATGATATGTCCATAGCTATATGAACATACCGCATGTGAAGATATTCACTCCTCTTTGATTTGTTTGGAATTGTTTGGAAAACTTGAGAAATAGAAATGCTCAGTCCTACTACCTCTGCCCCTGCTTGTAGTTCCTCTTAGCCATTACTAAGAACAACACTAAAGAAAGCCAACAAACATGAAAGGGTGTTTTTGGAGACACATTATATTCTTCTTTTCCGTCGCACAAGAAACTTCTTACTTTCATTCTTAGTCATTTACACGAGTCATTTTTTATTTGTAAGTTTTTCGTATATAATCATATCAAATTTACCTTCACTAATCCCCAAATTTACTTTTCTTTGATGATTTTGAATACTATTCATGATATCTAGCTTACTCCCTCCGTCCTATCTCAAACTGTACACTTTCTATTTAGAAGTGTCCCCGCTCAAATTGCAATTTCTAATTTTTGCCCAAAAAATCAAGTTGACTTGCCCTGAAATTTCATTTTTACCCCTTTTGTTGACTGAAATGGCATTGGTCTTGGGTTGGTGATTAGGGTTTAAGGGAGAAAATTAGCAACGCCTCTCTCCTTTTTTTCAATTCAACTTCTCTTTTCTCTCCCTTTCACCTGCTCTCTTCCTCTCTCTCTTTTCTCTTGTATCTTTCTGCTCTCTCTTCCTCTCCCTCTCTCGAATCTTCCATCACCATCTTCCTCTCCGCTCAATCTTTTCATCTTCTCCGCAAACTTTAAATTGTTGCCTACGAATCCTCTTTTTTTGTTGGTCGATTTCTTCTCTCAGTTGTGCGAACGTCGAGGTCGACCAAATCCATCCGCACGCCGGCCGCTGGTCAGATCTTCTGGTTTGCTGGCCGTTTTCTTTGCTTGTCGAGGTTCTCGCCGGAATCTCTGGAGTGGAAGCACAGGGCTATTCATGGCATCGCCTTGCTCGAATGAACGAAGGTGGCTTTGTGTTTTTTCCTTCCAATTTGTAAGTTTTTAACTTTATTTTTTGAAAATCTATGGTTAAATGGCTAGCCCTCTTGCGTTCATAACGATTTTTACTTTTTTTTTGGGTTGAGTTTTGTTAATATGGGGAAATTGGTTATGGTCCCTCAGATCTGGTTGCTTGAAGGCTGTTTAAATGTTTAAAACGTTTTGAATGTTGAAGAATTTGTGTTATTTGGTAATATTATTGGGGGTTTTTGCTCCAATGTTGAAGAATGCTGAATGTTGAACGTTTTTTTTTAATTTAAACCATCCGAGGATGGGGGGAAAGATGTATTTGGCTCCCCAAACCATAGAGATGGCAAAATGCCTGAAGATTCATACATGTGTACAGAAGATCATCCTTATGATGATCAGAGAGCAATCAGTAGCTCCAGAAGCAAGAGTATTTGCTATCAAAAGAGATGTTACTATCTGAAATAGCTAATCGTGAAGCTAATCTATAGAAAGTACCCTTCTATAGATATATTTCCGATGTTTTCCATAAACAGTTCAGCGAATTGAGAAATCGAAACCCCAGTACGTCCGTGGAAATCAACAGGAAAGAAACTATAGAAAGAAGATTAAGAACAGCCAGCAAAGTGTGTAAGGATCGTTGGTCTGATAGATGGCTTGAGTTTGTTTGTCCCGAGTAGTTTGTCCAGAGTAGTATAGTCATGTCTGAGTCCAGTGATAGTAATCTGCATGATCCATCAGAGTCCGACAGAGGCCAATCCTGAAACGAAACAGAAGAGCAGCGTAGATTCCATTCCAGAGAAACAGGAACTTAGAGCAGAGTTGAATCCGTAGAGTAGATTGCAAAGAGTAGATTGAAAGCAGTTAGAGTAAATGAACATCTCAAAATCAAGAGCCTACTCGTATGGAAGGAAAACCAAGTCTTTCTAGAGAAATAAGACCTCTGAGCACAGGGGGTGCCAACTGAATATCTATGTTACCTTGTAGATTATTCTGTAATGAGTATTTAGCCAAGTAATCCGCAGCACTATTAGCCTCTCTGTGGATGTGTGTAATTGGGAATTTCATATGCATAAGGTTTAGTGCACTGCAAATAGAGAAGTTCCTCCAAGGGGCAGTCATCGGATTATGTATTCCTCTTACAGCAGTTAAGCAATCTGATTCCAATTCACAATTTGCAATATCTAATTCTACACATATTTCATATCCAAACTGAATAGCTATCAATTCAGCAAGTAGTGGTGAAGGGGATTGGAAAGTTTTAGTTCGCATTGTAACCACATTCCCAAACATATTCCTAACTACTACAGTCGAAGAAGCCGAACCAAACGTTTTCCATGAGGCATCTGTATTGATCTTAAATCCTAAGGAAGGTTTCTTCCATGTTACAGCAATAAAAGGTTTCCTTCTCTTGGAATAAATGTTAGGGATAATGTTGGACTCTATCCAATACCTGTTCCTATCTATTTTACCAAATAGGTGATGCACAGTGAATATATCATGGATGATGCATTTAATCTCATGTAAGCAGGCTGTAGGGGAGAATAATTCATTATCGTAAATGATTTTGTTCCTCTTTACCCACAAAATCCATATTGTAACCAGGAGTGAAGCAGTGATAATATTAGAATGGATCTTTGTATCAGCTTTGAAAGAGAGGAAGTAATCAACTCTGTGCTTCAATTTTTCAAACAAAGGTTGCTGCAGATGTATCAAATCACCCACTCTCTCCCAAACAGCAATAGAAAATGGACATGAGTTGAAAAAATGATCTAGGTTATCAGTGTGATTCATACACAAAGGACACATAGATGCAATTTGGAAACCTAGCCTGGCTAAGATATTGTCAAAAGGCAGAATGCCATTGATTGCACGCCACAGTAAAATTGATATTTTCCTAGGGATAAAACTCCATGCCTTAGAAAGGTGTCTGATTCTGAATTTTCTTCGCCTGAAAGTGTGGTAAGCCGAGCTTACTGTGAACCTGCCATTGATGTTTGGAGTCCAAATCAACCTATCCTCATGTTGATAAACCAATTCTGCAACCTGCAATGTGGCAATTTTATTGGTAGCCATATGTGGCTCCAGCTGTGGGAGGAGGTTAGCTTTATTTTGTATGAAAAAACCTTAGGGAGATATCCTCAAAAGGGATATTATGCCCATCAGGCCATTCATAGAAAAGTGCCCCCTCACCAGTCCAATTCGAGTTCCAGAAAGAGCATTCTCCAAGTCCATATATCACTTTAGAGAATCTGTTAGCCTTAGCAGTGATATGACAAATTCTTTTCCAAGTATGAGATGTTTTATAAGAGTTGGGGAGTGACCATATTAAAGAGGTCCACTGATTTTTATTAGCCTGTAATTTCCACCACAATTTACATGAGAATGCATCCACTATTGCTCTTATATCTCTTAAGCCTAAACCATTTTCATCTATTGGTAAACTCATGTTTTTCCATGATCGCCATTTTTTCCTATCAGTATTATCCACTTTCCCCCAGAAGAATGTTGAAGCTATTTTTTCTATTTTCCTTAGGACTATCTTAGGAGGGCTCAAAACAGAAAAGATATGAGCAGGAATCGAAATTAGGCAATGGTTAATAAGTACTAACTTACCAGCACTAGAAAGCCACCTATTCTTCCAATTGTTAATTGTCTTCTCCATTCTTTCTAGCAGCGGCTTGTAGTATACCTGCAGATTACGACCATAGAAAACGGGAACTCCCAGATACTTGAAGGGAAAAGTGCCTTGTACCATTCCCAATATTCTCTTAACAGAAAGAATGATATGAGGAGGGGTTTTATGTGAAGCAAAGAATTCAGATTTCCCAAAATTAACTTTTTGACCAGTAGTCTGTTCATAAGCATGTAAAAACCTTTTAAACCTCTTCAAAGTTGTAGGATTAGCTTTGAGAAATATTGTTGTGTCATCTGCATACATTAGGTGAGTAACAGTTGAGCAAGATTGAGGTAAACCGAAATGTTGGAGATAACCAGTGTTAAACATCCTTTTCAGAACTCTTGAGAAAGCCTCAGATACCAGATTATAAAGAAAAGGGGATAGGGGATCTCCCTGTTTTAGCCCTCTGGAAGATTTAAAAAATCCTGAGGTGGCTCCATTAATTAAGACAGAGAAGTGAGCGGAAGCTATATTACTCAATATTATTTTAACAAAGTTTCCATGAAAACCAAAATGAAGAAGTATAGAGTTGAGAAAAGACCATGACACTCTATCAAAGGCCTTTTGCATGTCAAGTTTCACAATTATATTATGAGCCTTTGATTTTCTGTTTAAAATTCTGGTCATTTCCTGCATTTGGAGCACATTATCAGTAATATCTCTACCGTTGATGAAAGCACTTTGTTCAAGAGAAATTAATGAGTGCATTAAAGGTTTGATCCTTTCCATTAGCATTTTTGAAAACACTTTATTAATAAAGTTAGATAGACTAATTGGTCTAAAATCAGAGAAGGAGATTGGGATGGGTTTTTTGGGGATCAAGGCCAACCAGGTGCTGGATATGGCTGTTGGGATATTTCCTGAAAACAGGAAATCATTTGCAGCATCCAGCAAATAATTTTTTATGGTTTCCCAGAAGGTTGTATAAAAACTGCCTGAGAAACCATCAGAGCCAGGGGCACTACTTTTGTTCAAATCAAAGACAGCATGCCTAAGTTCCTGAATTGTAAACTGTTGAAGAAGAAGTTTGTTTTGTTCTTCAGAGATGACCACTGGTATTTCATGAAGAAAATAGTTAAAATAGGATCCTAATTTTGGAGGGGATTCCTCATTTAATAAGTCTTTGTAAAAACGGATGCCTTCCTCTTTAATCAGGTTAGGGTCAGAAATCCAGTTACCTAAACCATCTTTTATTTTGCTAATCCGGGACTTGGCTCTGTTTTCCTTAATGGCATGGTGAAAGTAACTTGTATTAGCATCTCCAAACTTAAGCCAATTTAGTCTAGCCTTTTGTTTTAAGAAAATGATCTTCTCTTTCTGAGCTCTAAGCAAAAAGGCTTTAGATTTATTCAGATCGGCTAAATCCTGTTCATTTTGAGTTTGTTGGAAAATTATTTCCAATTCACAAACTCTCTCCTCAGCTTGGATGAGGTTCTGATTAACATTCCCAAAACTGTTCCTGTTCCATTGTTTAATTTCCAGTTTAAGCCTCTTAAGTTTATGAACAAAACCAGTCATTCCTCTTAAAGGGGATATTAAATTCCAATTTCTGATCACAATATCCTGGAAATCTTGCCTATTAGACCACATATCCTGATATCTGAAAGGCCTAGGAATCATTTCAGAAGCAGATTGTATAGACAAAAGTAGTGGGGAGTGATCCGATGTAATTCTATTTAAAACTTGTATAGAGCTATTAGGGTATAGATCCAACCAGTCAAGATTACAGAGTCCCCTATCTAGCTTTTGAAAAATGAGGTCTTTACATCTGTCCTTAACACGATTATTACTCCAGGTAAAAGAATTTCCTACAGTTGTAATATCATACAAATCAGAGCAATTAATGAAGTCATTAAATTGTTTCATGCTTTTATGAGGAGTGGTTTTCCTTCCTTTGTATTCAATAACTGAAGCCACCGTGTTAAAATCACCAATATATATATGGAAGGTTCAGACTGTGGAGTACATAAATCTTTCCAGAGATTTTCCCTCATGTTCCTATGAACACTAGCATAGATGAAGAAGCAATTCCAACTAAATGAGGTAGCTACATCTGAGAATGTTGAACGTTTTGAATGTTTAAGATATGTTTGCATGTTTGGTAACATTATTGGGGTTCGAATGTTGAAGAATTTGTTTGATATTTTCTGAGCTTATGAGTTGGGGATTCACTCTGTTTTTTTGTTTTGAGAATTTGCTCTTTTTTTCCAGATCTGTCCGACAGAAGAAGATGAACTGGAAGATGAATCGGAGGTTTAGAAGCCATTAGCTAATGCATCTTTTTTTAATTTGTTGATTTGTAACGAATTAATGGAAAGTTTTGTATAATTGAAAGTAATTTCAGTCCGTAATTTTTGTAATTAACATTGAGCGGTTACTGTTACCATCCACTTTTTGTCATTTCAAAGTCAGCTGACTTTTATTACTGTAGATAAATACCCTTCTGTTTCTCTCTCTGCAAATTAAGCTAATTGAGCTGGCACAGAGGCAGTACAAAAGTTGAATTTTAACATTAAAAGATGCTGCCTCACCAGCTTGAATAAAAGATTGAGCCGAATATAATTAGGATGTTTATTCTATTCAAATATATAATTAGAATTTGACAATTTTAACTAATTTTTTTTTTGTACAGATTTAGGGTATGTTTGATAGAGTTGTGTTTATAAGCAAGACTAACTCATTTTGAAAGCAGTGGAAGATTAGCTTCTACTTTTTTACCAAAAATAGCTTATACTTTTAAAATAGACTATTTTAAAGCACTTTATCAAATACTAAAATGTATTTTGCTTATAAGCAAAATAACTTATAAGCTCCACCAAATAAAGCATATTAGTACCGTACATTCTAATTCAAAATATATGTATTAATTAAGCAGTGTATTTAATTTGGTTTATAATAAGTTGATCTTTCTAACAAGCTCTTTCTGCGTAGTATAAATATGAACACAATATTATGCATATAAATACAGATAAAATTAAATTAAATATCTTCAAATTGCCACAACAATTATTATACGGTATATCTGGTGAAAATTATACGGTACCCCTAATAATTACTTGTGGTAACTAGCCGGTCATCACTTTATGTATTTAAGAATAGAAAAATAAAAGCAAATCACCATCCATAATTTACGGAATTTAACCACAATAACACTCCTTATACTCAATAGTTATACTCACTGGTTTAGGAATGATCCATTAAAGGCAGTTGTACCGGGAATTTAAAGATATTTTTTTGATGTCCTTAGTGGCTCTGTCTTTAATCAACAGAAAATAAGGCAATTCAAATAACCACTTTTAAAAATCGCAAATAAAACCGCCTTTACGAAGGATTAGAAACAATTTCCAAAGAATTAAATAAAATCGCAAATAAAATAGGATCAGAAACAGTTTCCGAAGTTGGAAACTATTTCTTACCTTCCAAAAAAAAGTTGCCGGAGGTTTTCGGCAGCACAACAAAGCCAGATCTAGATCAACGACATAAATCAACACAGCAAAATGAGGCATAAATTATAACAAGAACACATCGTTAAATCACAATCAAAACAAGAACACAACAACACAATCAAAACAAAAACTTAACAACACAAAAATCAAAACAAGAACAGCAACGGCGGCGGTGCGCCTTCGGCGAAGAACTCCGGCGCCAGTGTCGATCGATCTCCACCAGTAGAGGGCTTCACCAGCAGCATCGATCTCCAGCGGTAGCAAGCGGATTCTATGGTGGTGGCGAGCGAATGGGTGGATATCGAATGAACGGCCGGAGATCGAAGGAACGACCAATTTCTATGGTGGTGGTGGAGAGCTAACGAGCGGCTTTTATGGTGGTGGTGACGGGCGAACAAGTGGAGCGGCTTCTATGGTGGTGGCAACGGAGGGGTGTGAGGCGAAGGAATATTGGTGAGGCGGTGGTGGGTTAGGGCGGTGGTGGGGTGAGGCGGCGGAGGGGTGAGGCGGCGGAGGAGTGAGAGGCAGCGGGGAAAGGTTTCAGGCGGATGGCGGAGGGAGAAGTATTTAGGTTGGAGAAGTCTTTAGGGCAAGTGCAATGGGTTTCTTAAAAATTAAAAAACCGCTCTAAAAACCGAAAACATCCACAGTAGTGGTTTTTAGGCCGGTTTCTTGTTAAGAAACCGGCCCATAGTTTCCAACTAGGGAACCGGTTAAGAAACCGGTTCCGTCAGAATTTGTCAGCAGACGCACATGGCCGCTTGATGCGGCAAATTTTTTTTGGGTGAGTGGGACACGTGTCACCCATACATTGGGCCACGTGTCCCACTCAAATGCTGATTATTTTTTTTGTAAATAGAGGGACACGTGGCACCCTCTGGTTGGGCCACGTGTCCCTGTCTTTGTTTTTAATATTTTTTTTAAAAAAAAAGCTGAATTTTTTAATTTTTAAAATTTAATTTTAAAATGTTTTTAAATTAAAAATATTGAATGATTTTCGATTAAAATTTGGAATGATTTGGAATAAAAATTTAGAATAATTTTTGAGAAAATTATTGAAGAAAAATTATTGAAAAAATATGGAATAATTATTGAAAAAATGAAATTCAATTTTAAAAATTATAATGTATTATTAAATTTTACATTCATTTTATTTTGGGTGAGTGGAATTTATTTAAATTAAATATTAATAATAAAATTAATGAGTAGGATAGAGAAAATCAAGTGGGGTACATAAATAGTAAAAAGTGGTTTCTTACCATTGTGGAGAAGAAAATGTGTGGTTTCTTAGGTGGTTTTTTAAAGTGATGTGGAAGAGAGAGAATGAGAAAAATAATATATTTAACTAGTAAGAAACCGGTAGCGGTTTCTACCATTGCATATGGTAGAAACCGCTACCGGTTTCTTACTAATTAAATATATTATTTTTCTCATTCTCTCTCTTCCACATCACTTTAAAAAACCACCTAAGAAACCACACATTTTCTTCTCCACAATGGTAAGAAACCACTTTTTACTATTTATGTACCCCACTTGATTTTCTCTATCCTACTCATTAATTTTATTATTAACATTAAATTTAAATAAATTTTTCTACCCAAAATAAGTTGAATGTAAAATTTAATACATTATAATTTTTAAAATTGAATTTCATTTTTTCAATAATTTTTCTTCAATAATTTTCTCAAAAATTATTCCAAATTTTTATTCCAAATCATTCCAATTTTTAATAAAAAATATTCAATATTTTTAATTTAAAAATGTTTTAAAATTAAATTTTAAAATTAAAAAAATCAGCTTTTTTTAAAAAAAATTTAAAAACAAAGATAGGGACACGTGGCCCAACCAGAGGGTGCCACGTGTCCCTCTATTTACCAAAAACATATATGCAGCATTTGAGTGGGACACGTGGCCCAATGTCTGGGTGACACGTGGCCCAATGTATGGGTGACATGTGTCCCACTCAGCCAAAAAAAATTTTGCCGCAGCAGGCCATGTGACAGGGCTCTGACAAAGCTGCCTCTTCCTATTTCTTAACCGATTCCTAGCATGGCAATCAAGGGCCGATTTCTTGTTAAAAAACTGACCTAAAAGTCACCACTGTGGGTGTTTTCAGTTTTTAGAGCGGTTTTTTAAAATTAAGAAACCCCACTACACATGCCCTTAGGTGTGGAGGTGGATGGAAACTAAAGTAAATAGGCGTTTAATCTCCCACCGACTAAGTATGAAATTATATGGGTCAGCTACATATTGGGCTAAAAAATAAGCCCATTAAAGGCGGTTCTAATTAGAACCGACTTTAAATTAAAAGAGTGAGCTAGGAAATTATTTTCAAGTTCAAAAATGTGCCATTTCCGAACTTGGCTTCCGGACCTCAATTAAAGGTGGTTTTAAAGGCAGCTAAAATTCCGCCTTTAATCAACAAAAAACCACCTTAAAATTTGTATGAAGGACACGATTCATTATTTCCAAACTCGGAATATTTTATTGAAGGCAGTTTTTTATAAATTGCCTTCCCTTGCTGCCTTTGTATTAAGGAATTAGAATATTACTTGTAATTCTAATTATATTCTATTACATTTTCATAGCTTGTATAGGATTCTATACCACTATATAATGTATCCTAAGATCATGAATACGAACTCACATTATTACCCTTATTTTCTACATGGTATCTGAGCCTAAAATCCCAAAATCCTAAAAATAAATATTCTTCTACCTTTCCGAGCCACTGCCGCTACCATCAAGTCGTGCGTCGATCCACGCACCGTCCACAGCCACCGCCGTCTGCTCCATTCCTCCTATCGTCGATCGCCACTACCACCATCTAGCTGTGGTAATCCGTGCATTGCCTCTCCTGATCTGATCGGTCCGTGTGTTAAGCCACACACATCGATCACGAAGCTTATGTGCCGTCGCGTTCCCGTCATGAGCCGCCATCGATCCGATCCACCGCCGGTTGCTGCACCTGCTATTGATCCGTACCTAATTTTGCACGATGTCTGCTTCTGAAGAACATGCTCGTATTTATGCTGCACCTGAGGTTCCGAAGCTTCAGGATATGAGTGGTTATGATGTGATTACGACCTTACTGAAGTAGTTACAGTTGTAATCTGGCCATCAGATTATTGTACATATTGGTCGTCTGTCGACTGATCCTTGCTTTATTGGCTCTGGCGATGGTCCAGGTCTGCAAATTATACCGAACATGCTGAAAGGTCAAGAAATTACATTGAATGGCCTGACGAGATATGTTGCACATTCCTTGCTAAAAAAAGATTGGGTTCTGGGAGGTGGTCTTCGTACCTCTCAAAGTTAATATTTATAAGCCCTAAATGCTTACTAACTACAACTAAGTAAATAGTGGAAAATCGGGGTCATCCACGAAGAAGATGGATTTTCTTAAGCATGTAAACATATAAGGTTGATATTATTCTAGAAGTAAATATATCTATACGTATAAAAGTGAGTAAATTGGGGGTTTTGGTTAGTTGGTTTTCCTAAGTTATGAAAATAAAAGACAAACTAACTAGCAAAGTCAATTAACTATGCTAATCATCAAACAAACTAAGAAAAATGGTTAAACTACAAACAACAAAACCTTGGGGATAATTGATATACTCTTCCAAACCTAATGTAGATCATTGAACCATTCACTCATTCTATCACATTTGTTACCTATGGGGAATGCCAATGGAAGAACAACATTCATTCCTTCTTAATAGTAATTTGCAAAGACAAACAATGACCATTTGCAAACCTCGTTGACAATCACTCTAGGCAAACCACACCATAAAGGTTTTTCATTAAAGGTATTATACACGAAGGACCATAGATTTGATAACAACAAGCCTTCTACCAAAGACATAGTCAATTAACCAAACATAGCATTCATTAGGAAAAACCTAGAACAAACCACATTCAAGGTTCAACCTTTCATTGCATATATAGGATAAATATGAGAAAAATCAACATACTTATCTAGCAAGAATCACAACACATTATGCACAAGAAGTTATAAGTTCCTGTTCTTAGATTTTCATGCAAAGGAGCTAAGGAATTTGTCACTTTCCTAATACCCTAACACTTCAATCATACAAAGCCTTCTTATTCTCAAACAACCCATGGCATAAATGAAGTAAAACATAGCATTAAGAAGACATGAATGCTAAATAACAAAGACTTCAAGAACGAGTGAAACAATCTATTCACTACCTCCACTACTTACTGTGAAGATAAATCTTCTATCCTTCTTAGATAGTAGTTTGCAAGAGTGAATTCGACATCTCTTGTCAAACCTCGCCAATGACTCCCTTAATCGAAACACTACTAAGAGTATCCCATTAGTGGCATTGAGCACGAAGAATCAACAAGCTTGGCAACACTTATAAACACTACACCGTGTCTAAACATTTAACCAACTCATGCATTTACACAAGATTAGTCAAGAACGATCGACATTCATAGACTTATCTCATTTGCTACCTAAAACAAACATGACAATGAATTCAACATTATCACATTCATCTAGCAATTATCAACACATCAACATCATTAAGAAGCTCTAACTCATGCTCTTGAATTTCACATTAAAAGAGGGGAGAATTAGCTACTTTCTCTCAACCCTAACAAGTAATCATACAAGCAATTCATATACTTAAGCTTCCAACAACATCAATGCTATTAACAATTCACATTCAAAGCTTAATAAATGTACAATAGCAAAAGCACTAAATAAATAGATATGATTCTCAAGACATAGATATGGAAGCTTCAATAAATTGCTCCAAAGATTAAACTAAGCTAGATAATTAAAAGACATGATTAACCTACAAAAACTAAGAAAAGAAAGAAAGAAAAACTAGGGTTTTGAACCCAGAAAAATGTAGGAACCAGAAGGGTCTAAAGAGGAGAGGAAACAGTTTAGTATTTATAGTAAAAAAAGTACTCCCTCTGTCCCAGGGAAACCTGCAGAGAGAGAAATCTCTCCTTAGGATTTCCCCTGGGCCCGACGTTGTCAACAGCCATGTGCTGTTTCATAACCCAAAAAAAAAATTGCCTGGGATAATCAAAATTAGGGTGGTAAATCCTTCCCACCTTTCTTTAATTGGCTGCCTTCCCGCCAAATTAATGAGCTGGGAAGGCGCCAAAACTGTACAATGTGGTACTATTCATACAGTACCAAAATTCTCAAAACTTACAAACACATTCCCTATTTATACAGTCATCCCTACTACCATCAATGAACTAAAGCTATGTAAATGAAGACAAAAAACTGTGTAAAGATTTAACTTCATGCCAAAACCCCAAACCCATAAAAGTTTGGGTTTTTTTGGGGAACCCTCAGGTAGAACATCACAAGTCATCGAGCCGTCCCGAGCCCCATAGGTGCTGGTTGCTCTCATTTGTGCATCTTCCCATCATCATCGGGTTTTTTTACGGGCGATGCAGGTCAAGAATCTAACTAATGAAGAGAGGCAGCACATGGCAGAGTTTCTGTTGGAGCACCATAAAGATGGAAATATCCAGCACTCAAAAGGGGAAGAGGCAGCTGCTATGTTCGATTGCAGCATTCGTACTGTCAGCACAATCTGGGCACTGACTAGAGCTCAAATAGAAGCCGGAGTCCCACTGAACCTGCATCATCGGATGCCAGGCCATCCTCCAAACAACAAGAAAAACATCGATATTGATGCCTTGAGAATGTTGCCTGCAATACAAAGAAGAACCATGAGGGGTACAACCAAAGCATTAGGCATCGGGAAGAGCAGCGTTCAACGTGCCATCGCAGCCAAGGTCATAAGAAGTCATACAAATAGCATCAAACCTGCCCTCACCGAATAGAATAAGGTATCTCGTATGTGGTTTGTTTTAGAAAAGTTAGATCCAGATCTTAGATTCAGGTCCAGGTCCATAGACCATGTCATTCACATAGATGAAAAATGGTTCTATTTGAGTAAACTCACTGTTAGGTACCTACTCGCCCCAGATGAACAGGAGTCATACCGAACATGTAAACACAAGTCCCACATACCAAAATTGATGTTCATGTGTGCAGTAAGTAGGCCAATTTGGGGGGAAAATGGTGAACTACTTTTTGATGGGAAACTAGGTATATTTCCATTTATGCAAGATCAAGTTGTAGTCAATAACAGCAAAAATAGGCCAGCAGGTACAGTGGAAAAGGTGCCAATACCAAAGATCACAAGAGATGTGACAAGAGCCAAGATAATACAAGAAGTAATTCCAGCAATCAAAGCAAGGTGGCCAACACATTTACTAGGCAAGTTCATACTCATTCAACAAGACAATGCAAAGCCACATATTTCTAATCATGATCCAGATTTTAGGGCAGTGGTGGAAATGGATGGTTTCTACATGAAACTTGTTAGTCAACATGTAAATTCACCCGATTGCAACATACTCGACTTAGGTTTTTTTAACTTAATTCAGAGCTTACAACAAGAACAAGCATTAGAAAATGTGGGGCAGCTAATTGAAGTAGTGCAATTAGCATATGAAAGGGAAGATGCAGTCACTTTGAACAAAGTGTTTGTCACTCATCATCAGTCAATGATAGAGATACTGAAAGCACGTGGATCAAACAAGTACAAGGTGCCACACATGAATAAGGACATGCACATAAGGAATGGGACTCTACCAAGGTTACTGCAGGTAGATGAAGAGGTGGTGAGGGGCAGTATTGAACATCTGATCAACAAGAGGGCACTGGATGAAACCATCATACCATTGATGCATGCCCTAGGTTATAGACCGTGAGTGCACTAGTGTAAAACATTTTGGGGGTTGGTCAATTGGCAAATTTTGATAGGCAGGAACATCTCACTTTTGGTGTGAATGGGATATTCCAAGACCAACACCGGATAAATATACATTTTCTGCTAATGTCATTTACCCTTTTTTTAAAAGATGTATGTTTGTGCCTCTATTATCATGTTTTCATTTTCACAAAAAGGCATGACATCTTCTGGGAAAAAGAAAACCCACTAAACATTTGAGCCACTAACAATGAACACGCAAAAATGCACTGATCAAGTTTACCCACAACAGAGGGAAGATGCATACTGATCAGCTTTAGTCACACAATACTGAGGACACAGAATTAGTCACATAATATTGATCAGGTATAGTTACAGAGTATTGAGCACACAAATACACAACACACAAGCAACTAACATAGGAGCACAGGTTCACCTGAAGACAGCGGAGAACAGATAACAGAGGGAAGATGCAACTTTCTGAGACTGGCACAACAGCAACACAAGTACTGAGCACACAAATACACATCACACAAGCAACTGACATGGGAGCACAGGTTCACCTGAAGACATGGGAGCATATATAACAGAGGGAAGATGCAACTTTCTAAGACAGGCACAACATCAACACAAGTACTGAGCACACAAATACACAAGACGCAAGCAACTGATATGGGAGCACAGGGTCACCTGAAGACAAGGGAGCACAGATAACAGAGGTAAGAGGCAATTATCTAAGACAGGCACAACATCAACACAAGTACTGAGCACACAAATACAAAACACATAAGCAACTGACATGGGAGCACAGGTTCACCAGAAGACAGGGGAGCACAGATAATAGAGGGAAGATGCAACTAACATCAACACAAGTACTGAGCACCCAAGCCAAATGCAAATGGAAGATACAAAAAATAGCCATTGATCAGGATGACACAAGAAGAACATGAACACAAGGCTAAACATTCACAATATCCCAGTGCTACCAAAAGACCTTCAGATCAAAATAATGAGGACATACATGGAGCAAAATCACCTGATTTGCAGTCACGAATATATCTTTTGAACTTGCATCACAGTAAGAGGTTCGAGGGTTTCCCCCTTCACATAGTTCGTAGCATCTTTCACAGCAGACCATTTCCATACTTCCAAAACTAAAGTATTCAACAAGTAAATAAATTAGTTAGCCACAAATAGAGTATAAATCACCTATAATCTGAAACCCTAATATACCGAAACCGTGAAGCCACTTATCTTTTTACACGCATTCATGGTCGTGGACAGAGCAAATATAACATTTTTTTATAGGGATTCATCACTTCCGGCGCCGACGCTTCTCATTCCTGCCTTCCCTTATCCAAGAACATAGCAAATGTAACATCTCATTGCTCCCATGGTCGGTGTCGTCGGACTCACTGCCCCCCATCTTCATCTTCGACGGGAACTCACCTTTTAAGGCTATTGGTCCACCACCGCCGACCCCAATGTTAGGGTTTTTTAACCCACCACTGGAACCAACATCACTGAGGCAAGGACGGTTTCCAGGGTGAACATGCCTACCGGGGACGACGCTTTGACCTCTACAACACTGACGAAAATGTCATAGAGAGCCGAATCTAACCTTCAATGACCGATACAAGGCTTCGCCACTGTCACTTCCCCGATGATGGCATCGGGCCACTAAATAGAGATTGCATCATCCGCCTCCGTCTCGAGGACGACCTCTGACGGACTAAAGGTGTCGGACACATAACACAATGAGCATCTCCAGCATGATTGACCGGAAGAACTGGTGGAAATTGACATTTGAAATGAAGAACAGGGATTGGGGAAGATGATGAGACCAAAAAAGGGCTAGATCGGTAAACAAATTTGGACCGATTTGAACAGATGATGAGACGTCAAATGCATGTATTTTCCAAATCATTTAACATCTCTTTTATCATGTTTTTGTTGTAAGATTGCTAGATTTAGTAGGTTTACATGATAAGGGGTTTAGATCACCATTTTCGGTTTTTATATCTAAATCCTTCATTTTGTAACCTATGTTTAGTCTAATGGACTTTTGGTCCTTATGAGTATCTAGATTCCTTTTTGTAAGATTAATTTGTAGATTGCTCATGAGCACTTAGGAGTGGTTTAGTGAAGGCCATTCGAAAGGATGGTAGAAGATGGAAGGCCACTCACAAAGTGGTAGAAGATAAAGTGAAGAAAGGAGAGCAAACCAAAGGGTGAAGAATGATCTATGTTTTGAAGCAGAGTTTTGAGAATTTTCCGAGAAGAATCAGACTCCAAGAGTGGTACCATTGGATTCCTCTTCTCGAGTACTATAAAATCGACTACAAGAACTCCCAAAATGGATCAACGGTTCACCCGGAGGAAGCAAAACAAAACGGGACTTTTTTCCGTTGCGACGAGTGTGTTGCGACTCACGAAATGTTGACCTGAGAGCTCAAAATTTTACTGATCTGGTCGCGACTTGCGATGGAGTCGCGACGGCCTCGCAATACTGCCCTGCAACTTGCATTTTACTCCTTTTTTTCTTGTACTATAAATAGCTTTTAACCCCCTTCTTCCCCAACTCTCTAAGCCCGACTTGGGGGCTCCAAAACCCTTGTTTTTCACCATTTTCTTCCATTTCTTCTTCTTTCTTTGTATATCTTTGGTCTATGTTGTGGGTTTTGATTATCTAGCTTAGTTTTATCTTGGGAGCAAAGGATTGAAGCTTCTATTTCTATGTAGTAAGAACCATTATATCTATCTATTTGGTGCTTTTGCTATTGTGCATTTATTGAGCTTTGAATGTTAATTGTTAGTGGCATTGATGTTTTTAGAAGCTTGAGTATATGAATTGCTTGTATGATTACTTGTTAGGGTTGGGAGAAAGTAGATAATTCTCCCATCTTTTAATGTGGAATCCAAGAGCATGAGTTAGAGCTTCTTAAATGATGTTGGTGTGTTAATAATTGCTAGATGAATGTGATGATGTCAAACTCGTTGTCATGTTTGTTTTAGGTTGCAAATGAGAGAGGTCTATGAATGTCGATCGTTCTTGACTAATCTTTTGTAAATGCATGAATTGGTTAAATGCTTATGCACGGTGTAGTGTTTATAAGTGTTGCTAAGCTTGTTGATTCTTCGTGCTAAATGCCATCAATGGGATAACCTTAGTAATAAGGGAGTCATTGGTGAGGTTTGACAAGAGATGTCGAATTCACTTTTGCAAACTACTATCTAAGAAGGATGGAAGATTTATCTTCACAACAAGTAGTTGAAGTAGTGAATAGATTGTTTCACTCGTTCTTGAAGCCTTTATTATTTAGCATTTATGTATTCTTGATGCTATGTTTCACTTCATTTATGCCATGGGTTGTTTGAGAATAGGAAGCATTTTTATGATTGAAGTGTTCGGGTGTTAGAAAAGAGACGAATTCCTTAGCTCCTTTGCATCAAAATCTATGAACATGAACTTAGAACTTCTTGTGCATAATGTGTTGTGATTCTTGCTAGATAAGTATGTCAATGTTAAGTTAAGTAACGAATGTGATAGAATGAGTGAATGGTTCAATGATCTACATTAGGTTTGGAAGTGGATATCAATTGCCCCCAAGGCTTTATCTTTGTAGTTTTAAACCCCTTTTCTTAGTTTTGTTTGATGATTAGCCTAGTTACTCGACTTTGCTAGTTATCTTGTCTTTTTACTTTCATAACTTAGGAAAACCAACCATCCAAACCCCCATTTTTACTCGCTTTTATATGTGTATATATATCTACTCCTAACCTAATATCAACCTTTTGTGTCTAAACGATTAGGAAAATCTCTCTTCTTCGTGGACGACCCCGACTTGCCGCTATCTACTTAGTTGTAGATAGTAAGCATTTAGGTCTTATAAATATTAACTTTGAGAGGTACGGTGACGACCTCCCTGCAGATCTGAACTAGGGTTTAGAGGAGCACAGGGAGAGAATGTGAGAAGATGAGGAAGATGAATAATGAATGAGAGCGGTGAGAAATCAGAGACTAAGGCATGTGAATTCACTGCCCAAGAATCTTTAATTGGCCACTTTTGTCGGTTGGGTGGAGTAAAAGAGAAGTGAATAAATTTGAAATGGGAGCTGCAAATGGGATGTTTTAAAACCTGAATAAGTGGGATTGGGATTAGTGGATTTGGGTTTGTTAATGTTTAATTAGGATGATTTGTTTGTTAAATGAGTGACCTTTTTGTAATATGATAAATCTAGTAAGGGTAATGTGGGAATTTCTAATGAAATTCTTTTCCAAATGAGGAAAATTTTAAAACTGTGCAGATTTTCCTAGGACAGTCAAAAAAGGAAAGTGTGCAGATTTGGCTGGGACGGAGGGAGTAAAAAAGTTTCTGGCCATCCGCCGTCGCAAGTCGCGATCGCTTCGTCGCAAGTCCCGACCAAGCCCATTTTCAGCAGCTTGATTTCTTTCTTCTTTTTGTTTCAAGGCCTCCTCTTCACTTCACTCATCTTCAATTCTTCAAGTCTTCAAAAGCTCAAATACAAGTCTTCAAATTTTCAAAGGTATTCTTCAAAGTCTTCAAACAAATTGCCTTGTCACACAAAATCCTCTAGAATAGTAATAAAAGCGTAAAAGTCGCTTTTAACTCTCCTTAGAGAATTTCAAGGAAAAATGCCATATCTAGAGAAAAAAAGTGTATCCTAAAAGTCCTAGTATAACCGTATAAAATGGGCATATCAGGTTCATTGAGGGATCCATTACCAAACCCCTGGATGGTCATCCTGATGCTGCTGATTGGCCTGGTGTTAATGCTACTCTTGTCTGCTAGATCTTGCAAACCATGGATCCGGTGTTGAGATCTTCTACAAGCTCGTTAGCCACAGTTAAGGAACCGTGGGATGACCTGAAGGTGTTGAAGGAGATAGCCAACGCTGCCAGGAGGATGATGTCATCCTCTCAATCGATCGCTGCCGCTGTGAATGGAGGATCCACCATGACTCTTCCACACCCGCAGCCATGTCGCCGCTTGGCCTAGCGGCGGTAACTTCCTCTTGCAGCGTCCCTACCCGGTCTGATTTTGGCTATGCTCTGTCTGATGACCACTAGAGCACGACCATGCATTTATTTAATCAGTTCAATTCTCTTACTGACAATGGGTCAGGTAAGTCTACTTTGCCCTGGACGCTTGATTCGGGAGCCTCATATCACATAACCGGTGACAAGGGTTCTTTTACTGATATTACTACTGCTGTTGAAACTGTGAATGTTTTTCTGCCTGATGGCTCTGTGTCATCTACTACCTAATATGGTTCTATTTACTTTGGTGTCTTCACTCTTACTCGTGTGTTATATATACCTACTTTGCGGTGCAACTTATTATCATGCTCTAGATTGTTATCTGCCTTAAATTGTCTACCTTTATTTACTGAAAACTATTGCATTTTAAAGAAAATCATTTAGAGGAAAGTGATTTCCGTGGGTGAATAGAAAGGGGGGTGTTTCAGCTTCGTCTGCTGGGTACTCGTGATCATCCTCCTATCCCGCAGTCCCATCCGACCGTTGCTTTTGTGTCTTTTTCTAATTTATGGCATCAGTGACTTGGGCATCCTTCCTCTACGGTGTTGTCTTTTGTCTCTTCTATTGATTTTATCACTAATAAGACTTATGTTCCCTGCTCTATATGCTATAGAGAAAAACATACTAGACATAGTTTTCCATTGAGTTCTACAAAAGCTACTGCACTATTTCAATTAATACATTGTGATGTTTGAGGTCCTTATAGAACACCATCTTCTAGTGGTGCATTTTATTTTTTAACTATAGTTGATGATTATTTCTGAGCTGTTTGGGTTTATTTATTAGTGGCTAAGCCAGATGTAGCTTCTAGATTTTTGGAATTTTGTGCCTAGGTGAAGAACTAATGGGGCCGAACCAGACTGCGTGTTTGGGCTAGTAACAGAACTGAGTTTTTTCCTTTGAGATCTCATTTTGCTGCATCTGGGATCATTTTTTAGACATATATGGTTGATACACCACATCAGAATGGTTTTGTTGAAAGAAAGCATTGTCACTTACTTAATGTGGCGTGTGCCTTACGGTTTCAAGCTAATCTTCCAGTTGATTTTTGGGGAGAATGTGTTCTTACTGCTGCTTATCTGATTAACCGGACACCGATGAAGCATCTCAATGTCGTACTCCCTTTGAGTTGCTCTATGGACAAGTTCCAAATTACTCATCCTTAAGATTTTTTGGATGCTTGTCTTTTGCTGCTCATGTTCCCAAATACTGTGATAAGTTTGCACTAAGAAGTCTGCGTTGTTTGTTTCTTGGTTACCCTGCCGGAAAGAAAGGCTATCGCCTTTTTGACCTGGAATCTCGCGTAATCTTTACTAGTCGGGATGCAGATTTTTTTGAAGACCAGTTCCTGTATTTTGCAACTCTGACATCGTCCTCATCAAAAGACCCCGGCAGCGCCACCACCTCACAGCTGGCCCCATCATCGCCGCTGCCAGAGTCGCATGGCCCATTGTCTCCGGCCACCACCGGTCCCATTCCTTCGGTCGCCACCGATTACCCGCCACCGGCATCTGCTAGTTCTCTGATGCATTTGGAGCTTGCCCTTAGTACAACTCAAAGGGAGTACGACACATGATTTGGCACGTGTTGACAGTCCTGATTACCATGATCCCGAGCAATACAGGTGTCTGGTAAGGCACCTGGTATACCCGCCTATCACACGTCATGCGCTTAGTTATTTGGTTCATACACTTGCGCAATTCACGATAATCCTTGTCAAGGTTTATTTCTCTCTTCCACTAGTGTGTTACAGTTGACTGCTTGCTGTGATTCAGTTTGGGCTGCATGCCCAATTACCCACCGTTCTCTTTTCGGATATTTTGTGATGATTGGTGATTCTCCGGTTTCTTGAAAGACCAAGAAGCAACCTACGGATTCTCGATCTTCCGCTGAAGTGGAGTATCGTACTATGACTGTTACCTATTGTGAGTTGTTATGGCTTAAGTCTTTACTGAAAGACTTATGGGTTATGCACATTTTTCCTATGCAACTGTTTTGTGACAGTCAATCTGCTCTTCATATTGTGGCAAATCCAGTGTTACGAACGCACAAAGCAATTGAAGTTGATTGTCATTTTGTCCGGGATCTTGTTCAATCTGACACTATTGTTACTCAGTATATCTGCACGTCAGACCAACCTGCGAACTTGTTCACTAAGGCTCTCGGACGTAACCAGTTTTATTCCCTGCTTGGCAAGTTGGGCATTCCTGATCCCCATGCTCCAACTTGATGAGGAATATTAAGGAATTAGAATATTACTTGTAATTGTGTTTATATCTATTACCTTTCCTAGCTTGTATATGTATTCTTACCACTATATAATGTATTATGGGATTATGAATACAAATACACATTATTACCATTATTTTATACATTTTGTTAGGAGGGTCTCTACTAGTGACCGGTGGGTATGACTTTCCGCCACCTAAAAAGTGGTAGGTATTAGTATTGGTTTGACAAAATGGTGGACTTAGGTTTTCAACGAACTACTCCCTCCGCTCAACAAAAATTAGCATAATATAACTATGGAAATCAACTGTATCAATTAATATTTAACCACTAATATTTTTATTTAATCGCACAAAAGAAATCTGAAAAGCTAGCAATATAAAATATATATTATTAAGAATTAAATAATATATAACTCGATAATAATTTTAAATGTACAATAATATAATGTAATGGTTGAAATTGGCTCAGTTGGACTTTTTGCAAAAAGTCAACTATATCATATTTACTGAGTCTGAGGTCGCATAAAAAGTGAAATATCCTTTTTATTAAAATTGTATCATTCAAAAATGCATTAGAAATAAAAACCTTTAAAAGTAGATTGATTAAGCTTACTGAAAAAAAGGTGATACCAATAGCACTAATTCCAACCAAGTACATCTTGTAAGCAGATAAAATTTTGCTCATCCAGAGTACGCACTACTTTCTTTATCATGATAGGAAATTCCTTTCATCCATTAGAAGCACGAGGATCTTCTAGAAATTCAACGTCCCTGAAGATGGGCATATCACTAAACCCTAATTCAATTCCAAAAACATCCACCATCTCTTCATTATGTGCATTGTCCATAAAATACAAGCACAACCATACCCGAATAGGCCCAACATAAATCTGGTTTCGACAGAAATCGAGGTCATTGAAAGCTACATCAATAGATGTTTGAGGTTGCACACGATGAGATGCATATTTCTAAATAATGCACACAGTCTTACTACTCTTGTTGTTCATGTATAAGTGACTAGTTCACTGTTCATCGATAAATAATTTAAACTGGTTCCGACAGAAGTCGAGGTCGTTGAAAGCTACATCAATAGATGTTTGGGGTTGCACGCGATGGATGCAGATTTCTAAATAATGCACGCAGTCTTACTACTCTTGTTGTCCATGTATAAGTGACTAGTTCACTGTTCATTGATAAATAATTCAAAATATTAAACTTTTAGTTCGAAAGAAAAATTAAGACACTTACACAGAGATGGATTTCCGCTCGACAAGAAGAGATACCGAGGCCAAGGAACGGCTAGCCCAATATACCCGTATAGAGTGGTTGTAACCGAGGCCAAGGAACGGCTAGCCCAATATACCCGTATAGAGTGGTTGTAACTTGTGTCGAGCCGAATAACTTTCGAGAAAATCAAACTTCCATGGTTGCCATCCCATATGTCAAGGTAGAATTTGTAATAATTTCTAGAGAACCGTGGTATATATTTCCTTGTAAAGTCTAGCTTCCTATTAATGATGTTGAAGCTGCGATAGACGCGGTTGAAAAATGTTGTATCATGTGTCTCAGCTCTACTGAGCGATTGGGTATTCGGTTTGCGTTTTTCATTTTATTTGATTAATTTTGTTTTATTTTAATATTATATATTTATCTAGTTTAATTATTATAAATAGCTAATTTATATATCGGCATGGAATACCGAGCATTAGTTTATGAATCATGAGGCCTAATTGTTTTATAATTGATTCGTATGTGCTCTTGATTGTTCTTGGTTTAATTTATTCTTAAAGTGTTTAAGCCTGACCAACTTGAATATTATTGGGATATTGCTATCTGATTCCACCAATACGTAATCGTTGGAAAGGGTTAGTAAGTAGCGAAATCTTGTGGAAACTATACAGATAACTAGTTAAGACTGTAACAAAAAGATGTGAAACAATTAAATGTGCGTTACAACTTGCGAATACTTGGGTAATTGTTATATCTGGTTCTTTTCATTCTTAGTGCTATCGAGGTGTGTATCTGGTTCAGCGAATACTTATGGGGGCATCTTGGTAAGAGAAACAATTGGTTAATTATAATTGGTTACTTATCGATAAAGTAAGAAAGAATTGGGGAGGTAAGCGTACCTACTTTCCTATAACTAATAGATATATATGAATTGATTTATCTTTGCATCGATGATCAATGTTTAACTAATGTGAGTTATTCCGAGCCGATTACATTCATCATATATTTTCTAGATATATTAAATATTTGTTAGTTTGCATTTTAGTTTATATTTGATATTTGTTAATTGCGTCATTAGTTGTTAGAAAAATCTGAAAATTAAAGCATGGTGGCAACTTCAAAATGGTCTATATTAGTAGGTAATTTTTATAGTTATTGCTTTGTTCCTCATGGGGACTCTGCTTACTACTGTTCTAATCTCATTTATAGAGTTTGCAGATTATTTTGATGAGTGAAAAGACGTTCACATACCACCTTCCTGAGTTTCTTCTTGTGCTTCTTGCCCAGTTTAGGCTGATCGAGTATGTCCTTAGTGTTGTTGTCAACCTTACAAACATGACAGTGACAAGATTGCTCCATTTTAATTTTCTTGGGTGCATTTTGGGATGCTTTCAGCCTTTGATTGTAATTAACAATCAGCAGCCATGTGATTGATTAGATCCTGCATAAATGTGTCAGTCAACATGAGGAATCCAAAAAAAAACTTAGCCAATTTTATATTGTACATGTAAATTAAATAAGAATAAATGAAAACTTACCCCTCCATAGATGGGTGGTACTGGAATCGGGTAGGAAGGAAAATACGGATTCGCCGCCAAAGGCCAAGAAAGTCGGAATAGTCTCTGACACCGCCGATTGAGAAGACGTTGTACTAACACCGGGAATAAAGTATTCATAAATCACCTTATTGACACTCATAATATATTCCAGATGCGGATGGTAATAGCAATAGAGGGAATCAGGTGGTGGAGGGGTATTACTAGCCATTAGTAAAATGCTAGTATTGTGTTGCAATGAATTGGAATTGGAATTGAAATTTGAATGACATGTTTGTGTTTTATAGACTTGGAATCCAACTACTCACGGGTCTCACGTGTCTCACAATCTGATAAGAAGCCATGGTTGAAGGAATCTGGAAATGGAGTTTTCGGGTGTTTGCTGGTAAAATGGGTGCACTGGGTGTTTGCTGGTAAAATGGGTGCACTGGGTGTTTGCTGGGGTTGCACACACGTGAGTGCTGACTGGGCTATTAGTGATGTTTTTAGAAATTTAAAAGGAAAAAATGATGAATTTTTTTTTTTTTTACATTTTTAGTAATTTCTTCTTTATCGGTAATCTTCGCAATTAGGTTGTCGATGTGGACATAATCTATAACTTCTATTAAAAGAGCAACTTTTTGATCAAGTGGCACCCCCACATTAATTTTTTAAAATAAATATACTAAAATATTTATAAATATTTTATTTTATTTTAAATAATGCATCGTGTGTAATTTTCATATAGATATAACAAAAATTTATTACTTACTAAAGTTATAAATTTTATCATATATTTTTATTTTCGTTCATAAATCTGTGCATCGGCACGAGTGGTATCTAGTTTAATACTATAACATTTTTTTCTCCCTATTTTCGAATTCTAATTAGATAGTTTAAACTTGTCATTGATTTTATTCTATTTGTAATATAATCATAATTTTATACTTCCTTACTTATCAAATTTGACATACTCCATCTGTTTTGTTATTTATGACACACTTATTATAAATGAATTTTTTTAAAGTTGTCACCCTTTACATTTTTGGCAACATTCCTTCAATTTCATCAATTCATTCTACTTTTTTTACTTTCTATATTCAATTCCATCCACTCATTTTCTTTGCCTAAATCCAAGCATCTAAACCTATGGTGTCGTAAATAGAAAAAAATGGAGGGAGTACTTTTTTTTTTCTTTCATATTGATTCACTTTTTAATTTTTTTTTTGTAATATCCCATTAATTTCATTCTCACATTCTACTTTTAATTTCCTTTCTAATTTCAATTTTATCCACTAATTTAATTCATTATAAATCCAAACATCTGAACTTAGGAGGTCTATACAGAGAAACACAAAAAGCATATACCTGGGATTCTCTATTTTATTCTTCCAATCATATATTGGTAGACTCATCTATCCAGATAATTAGAGGCGGAGGAAGCGCTGGGCAACCCATGACAGTTTCCCCTCCTTTTAAAAATATATACTTCCTCTGTTCCACCAGTTTTGGCTATCCTATCTTTTCAAAGTCAATTTTAGTAAATTTTAACCATTAATATAAGTTAATATATATGATAAAAATATCATGGAGATATTGTTAGATTCATCTTAACATCTATTTTCTAAATATCAAATTTATATGCACAATTTATATATGTAACTAGAGATACTGACTGTCAAAGATGATATTGAACACCGTGAAAAAGTAGAGTGGCCAAAAGTAGTGGGACGGAGGAAGTATATATATATATATATATATATATATATATAATATTTTTAGTTAGTTTAAAAATATATTTTTTGAACTATGGTGGATCGCATTTAATATTAAATAGAGATATTGTTGAAATTTAAAATTTATTGAAATACGGTAAAGCCGAGATGAAAATATTATAGGTTCAAAATCAAAAGGTAAAAAAATATAATACAAGAAAGTTCAAATGGATGCATATAGGCTATTTACGTACTTTGTTTAACTAAGCACTGGTAAGATTGTAATGGTGTAAGTTGTACTAAAATTTTGAAGGATGCTTTTCAGATGTATTTGGGCAATGTGATCCAGGACCTGTATCTTGTTCTCAAACTTTTCCAATACATTAAAAGGAGATAAAATGATTTTTCAAAAAAAAAAAGAAAAAGAGAATGGTTCTATCTATAGCAGCATTAAAAGAGGTCATTATTGTCACATGTCACTCACACAAAATTCCACGTCAGCTTCAAAAAATTAATTTAAAGTACAATATTTTGTAAAGTTAACTTATCCCAATTTACAATGCAGACCTCTTCACGCAAGATTTTCAATGCTCTTCCAATATTTTAATGCTTTTCCATTGATGATTAATTAATCCTACTCTATTTATGATCATTGGCGGAACCAATGGTACGCGAGGTAGGGCTCCAGCCCTACCTCGATCGTCGGCCGGAGGTAGCAGGAGGCGGGAGCGCGTCTTCCGGCGGAGTTGGGCGCATCTCCGGCGCGGCGGCACACCAGCTGCTCGAAGCCTGCTCGTCGGACGGTCGGAGAAGAAGGGTTTTAGGCTTTTTGCTTGGGTTATTGGATTGGGCTTGGTTTTGGCCCAATCCAATTCCCTAATCGAATTTAATTTTTTTTTTCAAATTACAAAATGAAATGACGTCGTTTCACTAACGTGAAACGACGTCGTTTCATTCGCCCTTCTGTTTTTAATACCTAAGTACTAAAACGACGTCGTTTCACGTTAGTGAAACGACGTCGTTTCACATTTAGTAATTTAAAAAAAAAATCGATTAGGGAATTGGATTGGGCCAAAACCAAGCCCAATCCAATAACCCTAGCCTAAACCCTTCTTCTAAATGAGCTGGAGGCGAGAACCACTGAGCAAAACAGCAAGCAACGCCTCCAGTCCGCTGTCCGCCCCTGCTCAGCCCCCGTCCGCCGCCGCGTCACCGCCGTCCGCCACCGCGCCACCGCCGTCCGCCGCCTATCCAAACCACGGTAAGTCGGTAACCACCGCCGGTATACTTCTTCTCTTTATGCTAAGATTTATTAATTTTAGAGTTTATTCTCTTTTTTATTTATTTCTTCAAAACTTAAATATAATGTGAACATGATTTTTAGATTGGATGTTGAATTGAATTTATATGGTTGTATTATATATGATTTTTTAAATTTAGTTGAATTGCATATTTAAATTTAGTTGAATTGCATATTTAGTTGGAATTTAGTTGGAATTTAGTTGGAATTTAGTTGAAATTATAATTGTTTGATTTATTTTGTATAATTTTATGTGAAAATGAAATTGTCAATTTGTCATAATCGGTTTATGGAATTATCAATTAGGGATATTTGTTAAATTGAATTTAGATTAATATGATTTTATAAATTTTTTTGCTATCTCAATTTGTTATTGTTTCGTAACTCTTTTAGATTTTTTAAAAATAAATCAATTTGTTATTGTTATCTCATTTTTTTTCTTATTGTTATTGTTTCCCAGGGGCGAAACTAGAAAAAAAATTTCAGAGGCGAAAATTTTTCAGCCTCCCTTGAAATTTTTTTCTAGTTCCGCCCCTGTTTATGATTATTTATTAATCCTACTCTTTTCCTCCTGGTTCAGCAGCAACTGCTTCTTCTACTAGTCTTTTAGGTTTTAGCTTCTACCTGCGGTCTAGCTTTCTCTGTCACGCCACCAAAACCATAGGATGTTTAGTTCAAAGAGTGGGTCTCCTGACAGGCGGCCTGTCCATAAGCTTATGGATAGGCCACTTATTTCTTACCTTATATACTGTATTTCTTAAATTACATACAAAATTTAAAATTTTTAAAAATATTTTTTTATATGATATAGTTTTATATTTTCACCTTCAAATACATATTATTACTTGTTTTAACTTATAAAATGCAATATTTAAATTTTATAAAAAAATCACAACATTTAAGGCAAATGCCCCTGAGGACTGTCCATAAGCTTATGGAAAGGCCGCCTTTCTTGAGACTTACTCTAGTTCGAATATAACACCATCACTTCACCATTCATACACTAGAGAGTAGGAGTTCTTGATTTTAGTATAGCAAATATTTGAAACTTGGCATCAAATACGGTGGGTTCTGAGGTTGGATGACAATATAGAGGACGCATTTAGTAAATGCGTCCTCTCAAAAATGTTTTTTTTTTTGTTTTGAGCCGATGGAATTTTTTTTTCGGCATAATGATTAGAGGACGCATTTACAAAATGCGTCCTCTAGGAAAATAATTTTTTTTTTCAGTGGAATAAATAGAGGACGCATTTACAAAATGCGTCCTCTTGGAAAATAATTTTTTTTCCGGTAGAATAAATAGAGGACGCATTTACAAAATGCGTCCTCTTGGAAAATAATTTTTTTCCATTTTTTCTGGCAAGTTGAGTATAAAAATAAAATATAAATAAAGATAAATATACATACAGATAAATATAAAAATAAAAATGAAAATAAATAAAGATATATAAATATGCACACACGTAAATGTGTGGATGTACACACACGTCAATGTGTACAAATATATACGTAAATATAAATATAAATATATACACATATATAAATATAAATAAAGACACATACATAAATATAAACATATATATAAACATAAATGAAGATATACATATATATATATATATAAATGTATATAAATATAAAAAATATATGTAAATATAAAAATATACGTACATATAAATGTAAAAATAAATATAAATATAAATATGAATAAAGATATATGAATATGCACACACGTAAATGTGTGGATGTACACACGCAAATGTGTGGATGTACACACACGTCAATGTGTACAAATATATACGTAAATGTAAATATAAATATGTACACATATATAAATATAAATAAAGACACATACATAAATATAAATAAAGATATATATTTATATATATAAACATAAATATAAATATAAATGAAGATATACATATATATATAAATATAAAAAATATATGGAAATATGAAAATATACGTACATATAAATATAAAAATAAAAATATAAATAAATATAAATAAAGATATATAAATATGCACACACGTAAATGTGTGGATGTACACACACGCAAATGTGTGGATGTACACACACGTCAATGTGTGGATGTACACACACGTCAATGTGTGGATGTACACACACGTCAATGTGTGCAAATATATACGTAAATATAAATATAAATATATACACATATATAAATATAAATAAAGACACATACATAAATATAAATAAAGATATATATATATATATAAACATAAATATAAATATAAATGAAGATATACATATATATATAAATATAAAAAATATATGGAAATATAAAAATATACATACATATAAATATAAAAATAAATATAAATATAAATATAAATAAAGATATATAAATATGCACACACGTAAATGTGTGAATGTACACACACGCAGATGTGTGGATGTACACACACGTCAATGTGTGGATGTACATACACGTCAATGTGTGCAAATATATACGTAAATATAAATATAAATATATACACATATATAAATATAAATAAAGACACATACATAAATATAAATAAAGATATATATATATATATATATAAACATAAATATAAATATAAATGAAGATATACATATATATATAAATATAAAAAATATATGGAAATATAAAAATATACATACATATAAATATAAATATAAATATAAATATAAATATAAATAAAGATATATATAAACTCTAATATATATAGAAGCCACGCATTTTAAAGGTAGTATAAAAAAATCGGTAATGTAATAGTATTTTTTGTAGCTTTAAATAATGGAAGACGCATTTGGAAAATTAATTGTTCGGTAGACCGGGTGTCGGCATCGGCCGGAGAATTTTAATTATTGGGCGAAATGGTTATTCTCGTGTTTGTCTGATTGTATGTTGTGAACTAGTCGAACGATAAATTAGGACAGCGTGAGTTGCTGTTTGGTAACTAGTCCTGAATAAGGGTGCCGGAATGAAGTATTGCATAGTTAGAATGAGTATGAATTAGCATAAATGTACAATAGCCGAACAGTACGTGCGAAATGTAATGCAAATCAGTGTTTAGTGGCATGCTCTGTCCTAGTGACGATGACGATCCCTGCAAAGCTTTCCGCCCGTTCCACACGGTGGAGGGCGTACGGTCCTAGATGTCCGTCGAGGAACAGCCATCTGTGTAGGCACGTGCACTTCCTGAAGTGGAACTCCCTCTGGTATTTCGTCCTCCATTTCGTCTCCCGTATCCTCACGATAGGCATGTGGAACACTACCCGTATGTGACTGAGGATCAGGTGACATGAATTGATGACTCGATGTTGGAGTGACATATGCAGTGTGTTCCGATGGAGTCATACCGTAATGTGAAGGTTCACCGTGCGATGGGCCGGCAATCGGTGGACTCGCATGTGATGGGCCAGCTTGTGATGGTCCAACGTGTTCCTCCCGGCCCCTAGGACGCCGCCTCCGACCTCCCTGTCGAGCTGGTGGAGCCTGGCGGTCGCTTCTGAGGTCTGCATATCTGACACCAGGGGGAGGATCTGCACGGTGCACAAGCGGCTGATAGTACTGTAGCCTGGAGGCCTGATGCGCGTGTTGTAGACCCCGTGTGACAACTTCATGGATTCCGCGGAGAGCGGCCGCGAATGGTGGGGGACATCCATCCAACGGAATGTTCGACATGTTGTACACCTCAGTGACTATCTGCAACTATAGAATCGAGATACATATGTTAGTTATGCAATATAGGGGAAAGCCGTAGCATTATTTCTTGAGAATGTTATGATTGTAGGAAATACCAAGTACTCTGCAGTTGCACTGTCTCCATGGAAACCCTCTGTAGCCGTGGTAGGCCGTCCTGGCTGATCAATCATGCTCACCGTCTTGCGGAAGTACCACTCCATGTATTCACGGCTGGGACAATATGGATCTGCATACCCAAGTGGGTGTACTTGTCGACCAGATCGTTGCTCCCACTCAACGAGAAATCTTCTTAGTTCGGCACGCCAATCAGTGCCGGACCTGCCGCGACGGTCTATATCATGAAGCAGTTTATACTCTTCCCTACTGACCAGCTGGGTGGGTATTGGCTGGATCAGGCCGAACTGCCTGAGAACCCGATGTGCGTGGTGGAACTCCACTACATGCCAGCAGATGAGGTCGACGCACAGCAGCCAGTTGTTACTACTAGCAGTACAGTACCACGGGAGTTGGGCCACGATGTCCGGCGTGTATGGCTCCCAGATAAACTGAAAGAACATCATAGTGGTCCCGTTAGGTCTTGAATACCATTTTTCGCACGAAATCAGGAGATTGTAATCCAAGATGGCCCATACCTGATTCTGAGTGAGAGATGTGATTTGATCGCGATACACTTTCAAAACATGCATCGGTGAGTGTGATAAATCGTGAGGGGCTCTCCACCTACGAGCGGTGATGAGTGAACTATATTAGCAAATATATGGAATTGACCACAGTTTCAAAAAGTGACTGCTAGTGTTATTCGGCACCTACCGGGACCCAACAGCATTCATCGGCGCCGATATGGGTAGAGCTCCTGCGGGTCGGATGGATGGGATGCGCTCCCATGCCCACAACTGTTCCACAAATTAAATTACATGTAATACAAAGTAACAGAGAGGACATTATGTACGAATGAGTGGAGTGACAAATTACTTTACCTGTAGCAGGACAAGGGGGCCAGAAATGGATTTTACTTGTGGGATTGCAGCGTCACATAAGCACCGGTACAAGTGTGCAAGAATGGCACTCCCCCAACTGTAGTGACGTGCTGCACCTAGGTCCATCAGTATCGACAGGTAGAGCAGTGGAATTAGACTACCCGATGTGTCTGACATGAGCATTCCCCCAACCAGCAGCAGAATGAAAACTCTCGCCCGCTGTTGACACTGGACCTCAGTAGGGTGAGTAGGGAACGGACTGCCCAACAAATCTCCCAACCAGCTCGCCCTAATGCGACCCCCTCGGATAACTCCGGGGTCAGGTGTAGCACCTAGGTAGTCCGTACAAACTACCATCCATTCCTCAGTACGCCTACGGGTATCGATCCCTGTGACTGGGATCCCATCGATCGGAAGACCCCATAGCATCCCCACATCCTGCAGCGTGACCGTAGCCTCCCCCACCGGGAGGTGAAATGTGTGCGTCTCGGGCCGCCACCGCTCCACTAGGGCAGTGATTAGTGAATGGTCAATCCGTATCGATGCAGAATCAAGGAGTCCCTGGAATCCTACGCCACGCACGTACATCAGAACTGGGTCAGGCACATCTGCGGTCCAGCATGCCCCATCACAGCGCCGGACCTGCATTGCCTCATCTTGTAACTGTCTGTTGTACACTGCCCGGGCACGATGCTCCTCGTGCAGGTACAACAAATCGTCCTCCATGGGTCCTGGGTGGCAATGGTCCATCGTGTTGCCCCTGTACACAATTACGACATATGAAAATTAGTTACTGAAGCGATTAGAGTGGCAAACATATTTGGCAAATAAAAGCAATAACATCACAAGTAACAAGCTATAATATTCCGATGGACTACACAATTACGACATATGAAAATTAGTTACTGAAGCGATTAGAGTGGCAAACATATTTGGCAAATAAAAGCAATAACATCACAAGTAACAAGCTATAATATTCCGATGGACGAAAGTACATGTGCAAGTAACATATGACCGAGGTACCATTACAGACACTACACGACAACATGACACTAATTATGGCCACGCCTACGGCGGCCCCTGGATTCAACCGGCACCCGCTCGTCCATCTGATTCCTTATCCTTCTCTCCGCAAACTGTCCACGACGCCTACTGCGGAACTTCTCCCCATCAGGAACCAACCTCCATTCAGCACGTTGCCAGAGCGATGGATCTCTTACAGGCATGAAACCCTGACTATATTGTTGCACATATGTGGTCGTGAGATACACCCTGTCACATAGAGTAGCCGGATCGTCACGCCTATGCCGACAGACGGCCAAGGCATGGGAACAAGGGAAACGGAAAATCTGCCACTCACGACAAGTACACTCTCTTCTTCGGTATTTGACCGTGTACTGCCGGTCACTGATGCCCCCATCGATGTTCCTAACCACAACCCTATAAGTCTGCGATGCATGACCGAACACGGTCACGATATGCCCCTGCGCCAACCGCTCCTGCTTCTGAAACTTTTTCCAGATCCTGCTGGGAAACACGGACCTGGACAAACGGGCAACATTTTAGAATACATTAACTGTTTTGCAAACACTCAGAAAAGGGATACGTAAGTGACAAATTACCTCCAATTCGTGGCGTCCATAAACCTCTGGGCAAACATTTCAACTGTTCGCTCCAACGTCGCTTTGACACAAGCTGTGATCGGCAGATGGCGTGCGCGGCGCAAACAGTTGTTGTAACTCTCAGACAAATTCGTCGTCAGAATTCCCCAACGTCGATCACCCACATCGAATGCAAGACACCACTTACTCCTATCTAGCCGTTCCAGCCAAGCCCAAGCAGATGGATCTGTACTCTCTAGCTCCTCCTTGTACCCCCTCCACTTGCTCACTCGCCTAGCAGAACCAAGCTGCCACACCAGAGTCTTCAAAAGCGCATTCTTGAACTTCCCGTTATCATATGATAGGAAGTTGGATTGAAAATGCCGCAGGCAAATTCGATGGTATCCAGCCGGTTCCATCCACTCCTCCATATGCGTCATCGCATTTATGAGTCCAGCATGCCTATCGGATATGACACAGATTGGCGTGTTAGCACCACCAACGACGTGAAGACGCAGTCTCCCCATGAACCAGTTCCAGCTCTCATTCGTTTCTTCGTCAACAATAGCGTAAGCGATGGGGAGGATGTAATCATTTGCATCGTGCGCCACGGCGACCAGCATTGTGGACTTATATGCCCCTCTCAAATGAGTGCCATCCACGCTTATGACATTCCTGCAGTGGCGGAAGGCTTCAATTGCCGGACCAAATGCCCAGAACACAAATTTAAATTTCCTCGACCCGTGGCCGTGTATTCTATCAGGTACGTCAGCCCAGTCTACAACGGTGCTCGGATTGGCCCTGACTAGCTCATCCATAAACGTTGGGAGCTGTTCGAAAGAATCCTCCCAAGTCCCGAACACCATGTCAATTGCCTTCTGTCGTGCATACCACGCCTTCTTGTAGGAAATGGTTACATTGAACTCCTCCTTCACTTGAGCTTGCACATCTTTGACTGTGTAAGAAGGGTTTACATCAATGTGGTGGCGGATTGAACGGGCGATCATCACCGACGTCAGATTCACGTTACCCGTAGATCGACCAGCACCAACACACCCATGGCTAGTTCCCCATTTGGTGATCTCCCACATGCCATGTGACGCCTTCTTGGAAGCTCTGGCAACCCAAACACAATTCCCAGTTCCTTGGACAACGTCCTTGCATTTCGCATACCATGTGCGTGATGTGCTCTCCACAACCCTGTGTTCCCTGTTCATCATGGAACTCCACCTAGAGATAGCTTCAACCAATTGGGCCTTCGTCTGGAATCGCATACGCACATCCACTACACCCGTCTCTCGATCGTAGGTAGAAACTCCGGACCCAAAATGAGTTGGGTCATAGCTATCCTCATCCGGGCCACCATAATCCCTGTAGTAGGCCTGTGTATCTGGATTCGCCAGAATATGAAACGCCGGGGGTACATTGTTCGTGCACACCACCTGTTCTTCATCGTCCCCAGGATTCGAATCAGTTGATAAGGAACAATCATCCTCACTTCCACCATCAAGTTCACCCTCGACATCATCGTCTTCGCCACCGTCATCCCTACCAACAAGGTCACGAACGTGTCCCACATAATCATCATCCAAGACATTCTGCTCGTCACGGGCCATACCATACATACCACCACTTGTGGACGGCTGAGCACAATCCACGGGAGCATACCCAGAAGCAGAAGGTTGGCTGGACTCACCAATTTCTAAACCCCGGCTACGAACGTGTGGCGGTCCGCATGGTGCATCAGCCAAGTTCTGGAAGTTGCTCAACAACGACATGAACGTCATTGGCCGTGGCCAATCATTAGTGCTTGCCAACTGTTCCATAACAACGTAAAAATCCGCGGACGACAACGACAATCGATCAACAATGTTGAAGAAGAACGTCGTTGAGTCATCATCTTCCAAATTATAACACCGATAGTATACAGCCGAACCAATCAGTTCAGGACATCGGTAATATATTTTCAACATATACCCCTCACTCGCAATGCCAAGCCTCGTGACAATTACATCAACTAATTCTGAGTGGTTCAACCTCCTCTCGAGAGTCAGAACTCGCTCCGGTATTGGAGGATCATAATACACACCCACGGTCAAATCGAACTTGATCTGACCGCCTCTATACATATACACAGTCAAAAACATCGCACGACTGCAATACACGAATACATAACTTTCAGTTCATTTTCATTCTACATTCATTTCATTGCACCCTCAAACACGTACATGCACTCCACTAGACCACATCAACAGCACTATTAACACAGACATAATACATTAACAAGTAAACGATTATGCAAAGACATCACTTCTATTTTATTCTCACCCGACATTCCTTCCCGTAGTATCCTCAAAAGTCATTATTATTGCTACAAACTAAATACATTTATCAGTCAACAATTCACTTCGTCACTTCATTTCATCACGCATGAGCATTAAACGCTATAACAGCATCGGACCAAACTTAATCGCTAAAACCACACACAATCATACAACACATCCGAATTAACTACAATATTTCCGTAGCTCCCCAACTTATAACAAAAATATCAGAAACTTCCTTCGTGGAACACATTCGTGGAACACATTCGTAACCTTATTTAGGGTTCAATTAACATCAACAAAATGAAAAAAGAGGGGGGTGGAAGTCTAACACTCACAAACAAGGAGTCAACGTGGAAGTCAACGGAGGTCAACGGCGGGTCAACGACGGGTCAACGCCACGAACTTCACGCCGTTTCAGATATCTACAACCACAAATCCGTTGCAAATTTTACTCATACAAAATCTTGACAAAATAAAACAAGAGCAAAATGTGGGATTTTTTCATAAGTCATTATTATTGCTACAAACTAAATACATTTATCAGTCAACAATTCACTTCGTCACTTCATTTCATCACGCATGAGCATTAAACGCTATAACAGCATCGGACCAAACTTAATCGCTAAAACCACACACAATCATACAACACATCCGAATTAACTACAATATTTCCGTAGCTCCCCAACTTAAAACAAAAATATCAGAAACTTCCTTCGTGGAACACATTCGTGGAACACATTCGTAACCTTATTTAGGGTTCAATTAACATCAACAAAATGAAAAAAGAGGGGGGTGGAAGTCTAACACTCACAAACAAGGAGTCAACGTGGAAGTCAACGGAGGTCAACGGCGGGTCAACGACGGGTCAACGCCACGAACTTCACGCCGTTTCAGATATCTACAACCACAAATCCGTTGCAAATTTTACTCATACAAAATCTTGACAAAATAAAACAAGAGCAAAATGTGGGATTTTTTCATAAGTCATTATTATTGCTACAAACTAAATACATTTATCAGTCAACAATTCACTTCGTCACTTCATTTCATCACGCATGAGCATTAAACGCTATAACAGCATCGGACCAAACTTAATCGCTAAAACCACACACAATCATACAACACATCCGAATTAACTACAATATTTCCGTAGCTCCCCAACTTATAACAAAAATATCAGAAACTTCCTTCGTGGAACACATTCGTGGAACACATTCGTAACCTTATTTAGGGTTCAATTAACATCAACAAAATGAAAAAAGAGGGGGGTGGAAGTCTAACACTCACAAACAAGGAGTCAACGTGGAAGTCAACGGAGGTCAACGGCGGGTCAACGACGGGTCAACGCCACGAACTTCACGCCGTTTCAGATATCTACAACCACAAATCCGTTGCAAATTTTACTCATACAAAATCTTGACAAAATAAAACAAGAGCAAAATGTAGGATTCTTCAAAACATAAAAATACATTACCGATAACGTGAACAGGCGGAAAGGCGTAGAACAACCGGCGCAATGACGGAAAGGAAGATGGGAGAAATGGAGAAAATTTTCGGCCAAGGAAATGGGAGAAATGGGAGAAATTTTCGGCAAAGCTTTCAGCAAAAACAAACAAGGGAAGAAGAAATGGTAAGAAAAAAAGAGGAGAGGAGAGTTTGCTAAATAGGCAATGAAGGGGGAGTGCGGTGAAGAGGATGCAATGGATTGGGCGTATTAATAGGCAGGGGAAAGGATTGCCAAAATGCATTGACCGAGAGGCCGCATTTAGCAAATGCGGCCTCGTCCGTGACCCTGACACACTGCCACTGACCACTGCGCCGTGCTCCCCCTGACCGAGAGGACGCATTTGCTAAATGCGTCCTCTCCGCCACGTCAACATCCCACATGCACCACAAATCTGGAGAAAAAAAAAAATAAAAAGGGAGAGGACGCATTTTGTAAATGCGTCCTCCCTATTTGCGTCCACTGTGCAACACTGTTGCAACAGATATAGAAATTTCTCAGAGAGTAGAGACACAAACTTTTTTTCTTCTGCAACTCAAGTTCCTCCATTTCACGGCGCAGCTTCTCAGGGTCACCCTTTTCAACCTGATGTTGGAACACAAAATATGCAATATAAGCATCAATTGAGCACAAAATATCTTACCAAGCACAACATCACATTCAAAAAAGATAAAATCACATCTGGCCAAGGGTCTTCTCACGGGCTTTTAGGCTAGCATCAGCAAAACGATTCAGGGCAAATCATTTTCTCAAAAACTGAAGCACTGAATCCTTAAATCACCAAAATGTGAACCATGACCATTAAGTTAGTCAATACAAACTTCCCTGCCAAATGTCTGGACTCAATGGAGTTAGTTCAATAAACAAAAGAGCGACTCACTTGAATTCTTCAACTGCATCTCCATTCCTCCTTCAGCACCAACTCCGAGACCGTAAGACATCTATAGGCTATAGTAACTGCTACCTGTGAAACAATCTAAACAAAATATGGCCAAATACAATGATTATAAATTCCTAATTTAATCGATTACAATCATCCACATTTAATAATAAAAATCAATCCATAAATACATTATAATACAATTATCCAATCCACAAACAAAAAATTCACGAATATAAAATAATATCATACAAATTATATAGTTATCCAAAAATTCACGGTTAAATAACACAAGTTCAATTTTTGGCAAGAGGTTGGATTTAACATGAGACCTATAAAAGTCTCTTAAAAATTTGGGTTTAGCAACCATTGCTGCAGATTCACCTCTTCTTGCTGAAATTCTTGCTATCAAATTTGCCTGTCAAAACTTTAGCCATTTGGATGACTCTGTGATTATTGAATCTGATTCTTTATTAGCAGTTAACATGATAAATGATCCATATTCTGCTCATTGGCAACTGTTTAATGTTGCTTATAAAGTTAAACACCTTTTATGTGGTGTTGTGCTTTTACATGTTCCTCGGGAAGGTAACTCTGTGGCTAACGCAATTGCCAAACACCACTCCACCCATATCAGACTCTGAATTTACTTAATGTTCCAATACATATTACGGGGCTTATTGCTTTAGATAAGGAACAATTTCCACAGGTTAGAGTGCCCCCTAACTGCTAGGGAAAGGATGGATACTGCTGATGGAATTTTGTTCAATGCAGGTCCAATTCTGAACAACCTCACACTGGCAATTTCTCACCAAAACACCACACTCGCTGTTATGTTGCCTGTGGCGTATTGCACTGCTATGTTGCTGCCCAGAAAATCACGTGTTGCTGCCCAGAAAATCACCATCAGGAGTTCGCCCACTTTTGCTAATATCATGCTAACTTTCAGATCACCTATAAGTTAGTTGCCTGGCCAAAGTACGAATTAATACGGGTTGTGGAGATTCGTTCGCTTTGGAATCGCAACTAACTTAATTTTACTTGTTCGACCGACCTGTATAGTTCATAACCTAGGCTGTAATTATCATTTTGCGGGCATTGCTGTTGCCTTCTGTAAAAACTAACGCTACGCTTCTATGGTTCTTTATTGGCTTGGGGTACCAATATACCAAACCCTCACCCTCGGGTGCCTTTCCATTAAAAAAAATTTGGAATCCCCTCTTGCCTTAGATCATAGGGAGTAGGGGTCTCCAGGAGCATCTTAATTCCCCGCATAACCGTGGTCTTAAGAGTGACTTTTTTTTTCTCTTACATTCTGTAAGCATATCTAGCATAAACCAGACCTCTTGCACCCTTCCGATCAAGTTTACCCCGGTAGCATCTGTGCATTGATATAATGATCATTCATATACAGCTTAAAACTCTTTGGCAACTTATGTTCATCCTTTTCTGTGCTAATGTCTGGATTAAGTTTGCGAGTAAACAACTTAAGCAAATTTTCATAGAATAGCGAACGATTTTATTGACTATCTCAGGCAATATTTTTCCATAAGCCATCTCGAGTAACAATGATCCGAGAGCCTTTTATCCAGTCTATTCATTATTCCGAGCTATCCCATTTGCTAGGAGTGTTGCTTCAGAATACATCACGTGAAAATGAATCCCCACTTCACCTTGATCCCTTTGCACAAAAATACTAGAATGTGATATGATAGCCTTTCTTTGTGAGAATTTTTTCCTCGGGTGATATGCACTAATAGCAATTTCAACTGCTGCTTGCTGTATCAGTTCACGAGTCATCCCTCCAGGGTTACTCTGAATCATAGTAGTTATAATTTCCCCAAATCCAATATTCAGATTTTTGGCGTACACTACATTCTGTGCCATTTTCCTTCCAAAATTGAACAAAAAATGAAAGTGAAGTTAAATAATAAATCATGGCTATTAATATATAAGAATATAAAATTATAATCTTGCTCTTAACAGTAAAGTCCACAAAAGAGTAATGCATAATATTTAATTAGCACTGAATATGTCTGCAGCACTGTGGCAAAGCATCACATCTGTCACTTAATATGTCTGCAGCCTGACTCAATTCCCCAACATATTAAGGGACTGATTGCTCTAGATAGGGCACAAATACCTCAAGTTAGAGTACACTTATAACCTTGCTTAGGGTTGATACTGCTAATATGGTTCTCTACTATGCAGGTGTATTTGGCATATGTTGGATGGTACTGTGATCAATTTGTCTATAGCTGCGATATATGGAGGACACTCAGGATTTTGTGGCTCAGTTCAAGCACAAATAAGGGCTTCAATGATGTCTCCTCAACTGATTTATGATTTTGCTATTCTCAACAATTACTGGCTAATTGTATAGTACTAATTTTAGTAAAGTGGCCTGGCTAAGGGAGGGAATTCACACAGGGGGTGGAGATTCTCTCATTTAGATCGCAACTTTACTTCACCTTTCATGCTACTCTCACATGGAGGTCTGCACTGATAGTTAGAAATCTCCTATAGTTTAGGACTTTTGGAGGCAACTACGTTGCCTTATGTTCCTCGATATGGACAAACTTCTTGTACAAACTGTAACCATTCCATAGGGCTTGGGGATCCCAATACATAATTCCCTCACCTATTAAGGTGTTTTCATCAAAAAAAATAGCACTGAATTTGAGTAATATATGGGTATCTCAATAATAACTTCATGCCCATTGAATTATTTCATGAAAGAGCTTAGAAGGTGGATATTTAAGAAGTTTATACTATTAACAAGGTCTTTCTATTTAAAATTACTAATCAAGTTGCGACTGATAAATTATTAATTTAGAAACATTAGTGTAATTTGTACATATATAGACACATGGAAACATATAGTAAGTACTGATGTGTATAGATTATGTTGTTTATTTTATTGGGTTTATTGGAATTTTGCTAGAATAATGTGGACTTTAGGTGTGTTATTTTCCACAGATTACAGGTTTTTGGGCTTGAGCAGAATTTGGAGGAAAATGAGGAGAATTATGGCAAAAAGAAGACTGTCAACTTGCGCAGAAAGATTTAGACTAGCAAAACCGTGACAGTAGAATTTGGAGCTGATTTGGAGGATGTTTGGAGCTGATTTGGAAATAATTTTGGCTGATTTGAAGAGATTGGTGGAGATATTTTTGGAGATATTTTGGAGATATTTTAGATCTTATAATTTAAAATCAAAATTTAAATTGGAAAAGGATTGTAACTGATTTAGAGTGTTGCGTTTGTATACGTGTATCTCCAATGCTAGCTTCAAAATGAAAAATGTCATTGCCACATAGGAATGAATGGTGGGTTTCAGAATGAAAAATGATCTCCAATCCAAGAGTCAATTAAAGACTCAGTATGACATAGATGACAGTTGGAGTGAAGGCCTCAATTAGAGTTTTTGTTTACCGACCTCACATTGAAGCCGTCGGTTTATCAAGTTACCATATTTAAGTATTTTAATTTTACTTTTAATCATTTTACTATTTCAAATTTAGATGCAATATTCAGATTCCAATTTTAAGATACTATTTAGATTCACAACAAATTTTATTCATTAATTATATTACATTGATTTAAAATATTAAAATATATTTTTAAATTATATCTAAAAAATATTCAATACTATTGTAAAATTTAAAGTAAATTATAATTTAAATTAAGTTTATAAATAGTGTGAACTATTATTTTATAATAATAATTTAGATATATATAAAACCGAAAGTTAAATTTTGAGTGGAATACTATTTTCAAATCGTTGAGTGTGAGTTTATTTAAAATGAGTGTGAGTTTATTTTCAAATCAACTTGGATCCTTAGATTATAAGCATGTGCTTATTAGATTCGAATGGCTTAATGATTATCAACGTTGCTGGATGAAGGGAGTGTGGAATTTTAGTGGAATCCTACTCAAGCTGTTAAAATGGACCCCTGAATTCTCAAAGAATCCCCCATAGTTCCTGTGTGGTGTATTATTAGAGAAATTCCTTTATACTATTACAATTCGGCCTCAATAGAATCTATTGGTAATAGTATAGGGAGTTTCATAAAAAATGACATAGCCACAAATATGCTCACAAGACCCTCAGCAATTAAGCTATGTGTTGAAATTGATTTGCAAAAACCACTGTGTAACCATATTCGTTTGGGATCTGTAACAAATAATAAGAAATATCTAATTGAGTATGAAGACATCCCACTGTACTGTGATCACTACTCCAAATTAGGTCATTCTATGGCCCAATGCAGAGCCTTTCCTCCTAACCAAAATGTCAAACCGCAGGAAGAAAACAAGATACTTAACCAGTCCCTATGGCAGCCAACTGGGAAAAAGTTTGAATCTCCTCCCTTGATAATACTTGATGAACAACCTGATCCTATTAGTAGAGATAAAGACAAGATTGCAAGTCATGTGGCTTTGCCATCCTCCTCTCATAATCCCCAATCCAGCCCCAACATTGAGATTCCTAGTACTGTAGGTACACAGCTGGATACCACACCTGAAAAATGTTTCAATCCCAAAAACTATGCGAGCACGGATAACTCTTTATCCAAGCTGCTCAATGACTCTGCCCTCACTAACTTCACCCCAAGGACATATGCCATAGATGATATCCATGTGGGAAAACATACATTATGTCTGGAACAACAAAAGAATATTACTAACTCCTCTCAAGGAAGAGTAGGAAATAGATTTGCAGTTTTGCAGGATGGGCAGGAGGATTTAATCTCAAATCAGGATGATGTGGCAGCTCCAGTGCTCAATTCATTTCACCAAGCCAGCATGATATCTCCTCCCAATCTGGGTCAAGAAACATTGCAAGGTAAGTCTAAAGGTAAAAGAACTAACTATTTCTCCCAGATTAACAAAATGATGCTCAGATCATCTACTAAAAGTAGTAAATCTAGTGAGCAATGACTGGTCTCCCTTCAATAAATTTCTTAGTATGGAACATTAGGGGAATGGAATCATCAATGTTAAGATTAATTAATTTGGTTAGACTAAAAAAGATTCAAATGTTGTGCCTAATTGAACCTATGCATGACAATTCTAAGATTCATTCATATATGGATAAACTTAACTATCCAAATGGCCTGACACTGTTTAATAGTAAAATATGGATTATGTGGACTAATTCAATCACAGTTTCCCTTCTATCTTCCCATGAGCAATTTTTACATGTGCACATAAATCATCTGACCATTAATGCTCAAATGGATGCTGTTTTTGTTTACACACTTAGGAATAGAGAAGGCAGGAAGAATCTTTGGAAAGACTTGGCTCCAATCTCTAATGGTGATACCATTTTTATTGGAGATTTTAATACTATCACCTCTCTCACTGAATATAGGGGCCCTAGTACACCTTCCTTAGGTAGCATTAGAGACTTTAATGTGTGGATAAATACCTCGGGTGTTCAGGAAATCAACACGGTTGGGAATCTTTTTACATGGTGCAACTCTAGACTTAGGAACCCCACATCTAAAAGGCTTGATAGAGGTTCATGTACTATATCCTGGAACTATAGGTTTCCCTCCTCTTCCATTCAAATCTTGAACAGACAAACTTCTGATCATTCCCCTTTGCTCTTACAGATTTCAAAGTTGACCACTATTAACCCTAAACCATTCAGGTTTCTTAATGTATGGTTTAATAGGCAGGACTTCATCGCACTAGTTCAGACAAATTGGGATAAAGAAATGACAGTATCTGGTTTATTAGGTTTCTACCTTAAACTAATTAGGCTTAAAAAGGAGATAAAAATATGGAATAGAGATTGCTTTGGGAACATTGATACTAATGTTTTAAATGCTGAGGAATCCCTTAGAATCCAGGAATCTCACTTTGATCTAAATCCCTCGGATGCTGAACTTATGGAATTAAATCGAAAAAAAGCTTTACTGTTGCGAGCTCAAAAGGAAAAAGAAAAGTTCTGGAAACAAAAAGCCAAGTTGAAATGGCATAAGTTAGGTGACAATAACACTCAATTATTCCACAAAGTGGTTCAAGAGAAAACTGTAGATTACAGATTAGTAAGATTAAAAATAAAGATGGTCAATGGCTTAGTACCCAAGCAGACATTAACAATGAAGCCATTTCTTTCTACACGGATTTGTTAAAGGATCCTAATCTATTGCCAAATGACACATACTACTCACATTTTCTGAACCAAATACCTAATGTCATTACTGCAACTGATAATTGTGAATTATCTAAACCTGCAACTGAAACTGAGGTAGAGGCAGTAGTTAAAGGTTTAAATAAAAACAGTAGTCCTGGCCCCGACGGTTTCACACCTAAATTTTACCTGAAATGCTGGCCTATTATAAAAGCTGATCTAGTTCAGGCTGTTAATGATTTTATTGATGGTACTCCCCTTCCCAAGGGAATTTCCAGTACTTGGATTACTTTAATACCAAAAAAGACCACACCTTGTTCATTCGATGATTTTAGACCTATTAGCTTGTCTAATGTCCTTAATAAAATATGCTCTAAGGTTCTAATGGAAAGGCTTAGACCATATATGGATAAACTGATCTCCTCTAATCAGTCGGCCTTCATGAAAAATAGGGACATCTCAGACAATATAATTTACCTCCAGGAGATGATTCGATTTCTAGATAAGAGAGCTAGGATCCCTAACTGTATTTTGAAATTAGATTTACAGAAATCTTTCGATAGAGTTAATTGGCATTTTCTGATGAATATTATGCTAAAATTTGGTTTCCAAGGTAAATTTTTACATGCTGTTATGTCTAATCTTTCACAAGCCTATTTCTCTATACTTGTCAATGGCAATCCTGTGGGTTTTTTCAAGGCCACAAGAGGAATTAAGCAAGGTGATCCCCTATCCCCCTCTCTTTTTAATATTTTCTCTGAAGCTTTCTCTAGAAGTTTATCTTTCATTTTCCATAACAACAAGCTTTCATACTATCAGCTACCCTCCCCAATTCCAGCAGCAACTCATCTTATGTATGCTGATGACACCATTATATTTATGCAAGCATCTAAATCCAATCTTGTTAGGATTAAAGCCTTCCTGGATGTCTTTGAATATACCTCTGGCCAAAAATTTAATTTTCACAAGTCTGATTTCTATATTAGTAAAAGGGCTTCAATTGGCAAACTAAATCAGATCAGGATGATTCTTAAAATGAAGCAAGGCTCCCTACCTTTTCAGTATCTAGGATGCCCTATTTTTAAAGGTAGAACACTTAATAGGTACTATCAGCCACTTATGGAGAAATTTGATAAAAAACTACAAAATTGGAAAAATCAGTGGCTTAGCTCAGGGGGCAAACTAGTCCTAATCCAGTCCTGTTTGTATTCAATGCCTCAACATATTTGGAATGTTACTAAACCACCAAAAACATTAATCAAGAGCCTAGAGAAAAGATTATCTAGGTTCTTCTGGGGTGAGTCAGATGAGAAAGGAAATAAAGTTTGGGAAAGGAAATAAAGTTTGGAAAAAATGGGCTCACCTTGCAACTCCAATCTCTCAGTGTGGTTTAGGCTTTAGATCAATTCGAGCTATTTTGGACGTATGCTCCCTTAAACTGTGGTGGAAAAGTCAACTAGGGAACACATCATGGGCTCAACTGTTATGGTCTTTTTCTGATACCCATAAAAAATCTGTAACCTGGAAAAGGATTTGTTCGGTGAACCTTTTTGATGAACAAAACTCCTTCATAATTCATGGTAAAGGGCTATGCAATTTTTGGACATCAAATTGGTGCATGACAGGTCCACTCATAAACCATGTTCCTGATCATATCTCTGCACCAATTCTGTTTTGTACTGTAGCAGATTTTATTAGGAATAAAACTGAGATTATTGCACTGATTTCTCCTTATTTAGTAAATGATACTCTCTCATTCTTACAGGAAGCTGATCTTGTAGAGACAAGAGAGGATAGGATCATCTGGAAGCCTGATCCTGTTGGAAAGTTTTCATCTAAATCTGCATATAGCGCAATTACAGGTCCTTCGGGTAATTCTCTGGCCTTCAAATTTTTATGGCATAGGGCTTTACAAAAAAAGATATCTATTTTTTCTTGGAAGATGTTACATTCCCTTCTCCCATTTGATGATGTGCTAATTTCCTGTGGTTTTAGTTTTGCATCGAAATGTCCTGTTTGTTGCTATATGGATTCACTTGAACATTTTTTCACTGCATGCCCTCTGGCCAAATCTGTATGGTGTTATATGTCTTCTTTAGTTCAATTCCAAATACCCGAACCTCATTCCATAGCTCAAACCTTCTTCATTTTTTGGAATTGTAAGGATCTACCTAAAGGCCACCAGCTGTTATGTAACATACTCCCTCCCATTACTTGCTGGTGCCTTTGGAAAGCTAGGACTCGATATCTTTTTGAACAGATCCCCTTTTCTGCCGATTACATCTGTAAGGAAGCTATTGATCTTATCAGGCTAGCACTATTCTCTAATCCTACATATCTGAAATCCTCAAATGGCATGCCTCATCCAATAAAAAATCTTTTACCTCAGTTGAGGCCCCCTCCTAAACCGATTATTCGAACTGTATGCTGGGAGAGACCTCGAGAACATTGCATTAAGATCAATAATGACGCATCTTGGTTCCCGGATAAGGCTGCAGCAGGGGTAGTAATAAGGAATTGTAGTGGTTCACCCATACTGATTAACTCTGCATCCATCTCTGCTGAATCATCCCTTCTTGCTAAAATTCTTGCGGTGAAAATTGCTTGTCAAAGTTATACCAACTTGGATGAATCTGTTATCATTGAATTGGATTCTTTATTGGCAGTCAAGATGATATGTGATCCATATATTGCTCATTGGCCTTTATTTAATGTTGCCTACAAAGTCAATCATCTTCTTTGTGGCGCTGTGCTTATGTATGTGCCTAGGGAGGGTAATTTGGTGGCAGATACAATAGCTAAATATCATTCTGCACATAATCAGACTTTGAATCTCAATAATGTACCTGTGCATATTAGGGGTCTTATTGCACTTGATAAGAAACAAACTCCCCAGATTAGAATTCTCTCCAATTGCTTGGGATAGGATTGATACTGCTGATGGTTTTTATTCATGCAGGTACTTTTCTGACTGACCTCACTTTGGAAATCTCCCTTCCATTACTTACCTTGCTGCCAGTGGCGGAACCAGGAGTATATGTTAGGGGGGCGAAAAAGAGGTTAAATTTTTTTAGGGATTGGAACACGGAAAGCCATTCCAGTAAGCTTTCCGTTGAGTTCTAGAAGAACTTTGCCAACAGCCTACACACCATGGAGCAGATAGAATGAATAAGCTTGGATTGTACAAACAAATGTGAATGCAACTCTCTCCAAATCATACCTTTGCAGCACCAGTGGAACTAGGAATGATGTTTTGCGCCGCCCCTCGGCCTCCACGCCAGTCCTTCATTGAAGGACCATCCACAGTCTTTTGCGTGGCTGAGCACAAGAAGAAATAAGATAACATCAAAGAACGGCAATGATGGATATTACAGGCACAGAATTCATGTTATATGCAGAAAGTACCTGTAGTAGCATGGACAGTTGTCATCAATCCCTCAATAATACCGAACTCCTCGTGAACTACCTACAAGAGGGTGGAAAATAACAAGTTGGAAGGAGTTAAATGCTTTGAACGACATTAAAGGAACCTGTGTATATCGCTAGAAGTTGAACGCAGGAAAAGGTTACCTTAGCAAGAGGAGCAAGGCAATTAGTTGTACAGCTAGCGTTAGAAACAACATCCATACTTGGTTTGTAGGTAGAAGGGTTCTCAACTCGACAGGAATAAGACATGTCACCAAAGTGACTAATAGGCAAAACTAAAGAATTGTCTCCAGAGTAACTTGAGATACACAAATTACTCAATACCAAATGAATAAAGGTATGTGAAACAAGCGATGGGACAAACACAACAAAGCATACAGTTATAAGGTCTATCAAGCACGAGCTACATTCTATCATTCAATGCACTTGAAATTCAAAGGAGGTTATCTTAAAAGTATTGTGACCGTACCATGTACTTAGCATCAATAAATGGATCATTGACAGCAACAACCTCAATGTCATCCCTTGCAGTTGCAATCCGCAGCACTAATCTTCCGATGCGGCCAAACCCTACACAATTGGTGTACATTTGCAATGACAGTTACTACCAACAAAATAGAAGGAAAAAAACAGCAGTCTCCAAGATTTTGATATGTTCATTTACATGCTTGAAAGAAAGAACGAAAAATCAAGTAAACATACCATTTATTCCAACCCTTGTTCTCCCACTGCTCGGAGATTCTACCATATTCCCAAACAACAGGTACAGAGAAACCGTGAGTAAGACAGCAACTACAGGACTCGCAGCTTAAACACAACAGGAGTCAGATTAAGAACAGGATGAACAATCTTACTCCGGATAGTAGGAGGCAACTCGGTGGCGGTAGATTTGATAGGTTGAATACTTCTCACTGTACATTTCCTACAGAAACAAGTACCCTCAGCTAGCCGTATCAAAACAACATCTCCGTTGCATTTCATAACAAGCAGTTTCAAGTATAAGCACACACGCGTACACACACAAAAACAGGAGAAAAAAAAGAATGGCATTTCACTCAACCGGATGGACGATTCCCCTGCGACGGGATGTCCATAGATGCCCGACTTGAAGCTCACAGAACTTGCACCGGCCTGAAACCAACACAAGCATTAAACTTTTCGAACCTAAAGAAGGAACTTTACTGCCCCTTTCTATTACACCATGATTAAATGACCTAATACTATTGATTCCTGAACATAAACTACACATTCCTGAGCTAAACACTCAGCTGGACAGGGAAGAAAAACAAGCAAGTCGAATAACAAACTACAAAGGCATATCAGACCATACATCACTAAAATTATCCAAATCTCGAAAGAAATGGAAAACACATACGCAGAGAGAGAAAGAATCGTGCTGGCGTAAAAAAAACAAAATAAACAGAAACTAAAAACTCCAAAAGCATGGGAAATTTACTGCCCCTTTCCATTACACCAATTCTTGGACAAACTACACATGTCCAAGTCCAAGCTAAACAAAATGAATAAGAGAAAACGACTATAAATCACTAAAACCATCCAAATCTTAAAATGAAAATTTAAAAAAAAAACACACAAACACGCATTGACCTGAGATCGGCGGGAGGATGCGCCGCCGCCATGAACGACAGGCGAAGGTGAGGATCTCAGGAGCGATGAGAAAGAAGCCATGTTCAACGAAATCCCTTCTCTTCAAAAGGGATGTTCGAAAATGGTGAGAACTGCAAAACCCTATAGGGAAACGGCCTTTGCTGCCTCGCTCCGGGCTCCGGCGCCGACGACTCAAGGGGGGGGCGGAATCCGGTGGCCTCCGGTGGCTCTAGGCCTAAATTTCGGGCCGCTGGATCTTAGGGGCGCTAGCACCCCCTCGTCCCCCCTAGTTCCGCCGCTGCTTGCTGCGCTGCTGCTTGGTGCTCTCTCGGAGATTGTTGCTCAGACTCCATCAGCATGGGTTCTCCCATTTTTGCTATATCATTTTATACCTGACTACTTCCTAGTTAGTTGCCTGGCCAAAGTGCGAATTAACACGGGGTGTGGAGATTCGTAGCTTTGGAATCGCAACTAACTAAACTTGACTGATATTTCTCATCATGTACAGTTCTTAGCTTAGGCTGTCTAAGATTTTGCGGGCAATTCGGTTGCCTTCTGTAAAGTTTAGCCACTATACTATAGTTCTTTTGGCTTGGGGTACCAATATATCAACCCCCACCCTCGGGTGTTTTTTCATTTAAAAAAATATTTAAAATGAATGGAATCAAATATATTACATATAACATTCCTATTAATTAATTTTGATAAAAAATATTTTTTAATGGTCAAGTGATGTAACTGACGTTACTATTGGAGTGCAAATTTCTAGAAAGGCTTTCTATTAGATCTCCCATGTCTACGTTATGTAAACGCCTAATAAAAAATCGATAAGTGGAGTCTATTTTTACTCCTGAACCTAAAGCATCGGAGATGTTATAAGAATGCAGACGCATAACGGAAGGTACACGTAAGCGAGGAGTTTCGGTCAGTAGTTTTTAAAGTAATTTTTGGACAGTAGTTTTTGTAAGTAACTCTCGTTTCCAGAGATAGACTTAGACCTGGAAACAGTTCTTTTCTTGGGGTGGGAGTTTTCGTTTCACAAAGACTTTGGGTTTCTAGCCTTGTTTCCTGAGCAGATTTATTTCTCTTTGGTTTTAGTTTTGTTCCATAAAAGACAATATTTTATTAGATAAAGGCATCACTGAAGTATTATTATATGCTTTGGGATTTCCATGCGTATGCTTAGGTATTCTTAGTTTGCATGTGGCCAGTTTCCTGGTTTAATAGATTTAGTGGTCCTTTATATCGTCATGTTTATTATTTATATTAATTATTTGTTTAGTTTAATCATAAGTAGCTAATTCATATATGGACATAGAATAATAAATGTTAGTTTATAAATCTTGAGGCCTAAATACATTATAATTTGCATGTTTTTGTTCTTAGTTGAATTTTATTTCTAAGATATTTAAGCCTGATCAACTTGAATATTTTTATAGTACCGCTATCTAATTTCCACCAATACGTAATTGTTGGATGAGATTAGTACGTAGCAAAATCTTATGAAAAAATAACTAACTAGCTAAGACTGTAATAGAATGATAGGGAATAATTGAGTGTGAATTGCTATTTTACTTTTACTTTGGCAATTGCTATATCAGGTTCTTTTATTTCTTAATGCTATCCATTTTTGAAAACGCTACTTTTGATTTTTCACAGTTTATGCCTAGCCCAGAAACTTTATGAAATTCTTGCAAAACTTGCTTCACTCCTTCCACAGATCTTCTATTAGCTCAACAAAACACTAGTAGATCATCAACAAACACCAGAGAGCGTACTCTTGCCTTACTAAATCTCTGATGGTAGTCAATACTTCTACTTTCAATAGCTCTATTAAACAGCCTGGTTAAGTAATCCATACAAATCACAAATAACAGTGGTGACATAAGATCTCCCTGCTTTACCCCTTTTTCTTGCAAAAAACTCCTTTGAATACCTAACATTAATAGACAAGCAAAAACTAGACATCCTTATACACCTCATTATCCATTCAATCAGTTTTTAAGGAAACTTCAAAGCATACAACTAACTCTTTAATAAGTCCCAACTTATGCTATCAAAGGCCTTACTGATGTCCAACTGCAACATACAACTTGATTTCATATTTTCATTCCTATATCTATGAAGCAACTCTTGAGCAAGCAATAGATTATGGCAATGTACCTTTCTTTTATAAAAGCACTTTGATTAACACTAATTATAAAAAGAAGCACAGTTCTCAATCTAGCACATATTATTTTTGTAATCACTATATAAATCCCAGAGCAACAAGATATAGGTCTATAGTCAGAGGGAACTTGAGGTGTAGCCACTTTTGGTAGTAAAGCAGTGACTATGCTGCTGAAATTTCTAGGTATCTCCTCCCCTTCAAAGAAGCTGTTCACAGCTTTTAGAATTCCATCTCCCACAATACTCCAAGCTTCTTTAAAAAAAAAAAGACTTGTGAAGCCATCTCTCCCAGGACTTTATAATGACTGAATCCCTTTCAAGGCCCTCAGAATTTCCTCTGATCCCACAGGAGTAATTAACCTTGCTTGCTACTCTACAATCATTACGTTTCCTTATTTAGCAATATCCTCATTCAACTTTTCAATTGCCATGCTTTTCCCCATCACAGTCTTAAAATGCTCAACCAGACTCTTTTATATCTCTCCCTGATCAGTAATGCTTTTCCCCTTTATATTTATGGCTACAATGCTCTTCTTATATTTTCTTGATTTCACTGCTTCATAAAATAACTTTGTTGGACGGTCCCCTTCACATAACAATCTCATTTTTTTCCTTTTGCTGTAATAACCTGTATTCAACCTCCTACAAAGTATCCGACTCATTCCTAACTCTATTTTCTATCATCTGGCTGCTGATAGACTGCGGATCAGACTTTAGAATTTCCAATGTCTGTCTCCCTTCCTTCAGTTTTACTTCAACCCTTTCCCCAATTACCCCCAAAATTTCTTTTGCTCAGCAAAGATAGGGGTTTTTCAAGAGCCGTTAGCACTAATTGCAAGTCCTCCATTGTTTTAATCTCCTTGCTCCTCTAAACCTGCTTAATTACTCCTTCAAACTTCTCTGGCAGTGAATACATATTAAAGTACTTAAATGGTTTTCTGAATTTAATTGTATCTGTATCAAATCTTATCAGTAAAGGTAAATGATCATTCATTGACTCCATTCTAACTTCATGGAATACTCCACCCAATTCATTCCACCACAGTTTGTTAACTAGCCCTCTATCCAACCTGCTCAAAACCCTTTCCACTCCATCCCTTCTATTAGTCCATGTATGCAAACTCCCAGTGGTTTTTATCTCCTGTAACTCCAAATCCTCCATTGTACTTTGAAAGTCCACCTGCTTTTTTTCATCCACCATAACTCCTCTAATTCTATCTTGATACTCCAGTGGGGAATTGAAATCTCCCACAGTTAAACCAAGGTGTACTTCCGTGCCCAACATTTTTCAAAAACTGCCAGAGTCCCTCTCTTTTAAGTCCAGTGTTATACCCATAAACCACTGTATAGTAACAACTATGATCTCCCTTACTAGTATTTCCATGTTTATCCACTGTTCACCTTTTGATAGAACTTTTACTTTAAAAAATCATCCCTCCACAATATCCATATCCTTCCTCCACTAGTGATATTAGAGTTTGTTATCATCTCCCATCCCAACCAAATACTCTTCCAGACCTCCATTTATTTTTCTTTTCTAATTTTTGCCTCTAGTAAACATAGTTAACCAATTCTATTATGTAAACAGAACTTCTTGATTGTACTATGCTTGCTAGGTTTATTCAACCCTCTAACATTCCAAATCCCCCAATTACTGTCCATGGGGAGGCTTATGCTTCAGAATTTTGCCATTTCCCCCACTTTTGCCCATGTCCTGCTGCCTTCCACCATTGATGCTCATTCTAGGCCCTTTACTGAATTCCCCTGCTCCAGTCTTCTTTTCAATGCTACTATTTTTTCCTTGTTCCGTCTCCTTAATACTCCTAGACTTCTCATCACTGCCACCATTTTTCCTTTGCCTTGCCTCCTTACTGCTCCCCTGATTAACATTAGAAGATACAACTCCTGTAGCTACAGGTTCAACAGTTTCTGGTTTCCCAATTCTCACAACTAGTATATATACCCTTCATTTCTGAATTCCATCTTTTTTCACCTCCAGTTTCCCTCTACAATCTTCACTACAGTGTCCCAATAGATCACAAACTTTACACTTAACTGGTTTCCATTCAAATTCCAGTTTTTGTTGTCTAATTACACTGTGTTCATTCAGGTACAAAACTTTGTTAGACAATTTATCCTTTATCTCAATTTCTACCTTAACTCTTGCAAAAGCCAATCTGCCTTTCATCAATGTGGCATTATCCAAACAAACTAGAACCCCTATAGGACTAATAATCTTACTTATCAGTTTCGGATGCCAATACACCATAGGCAGTTCTGGAAACCTTATCCAGACAAGAAATATACTAGGCTCATTGTAATCTAAATCAGGTGTCCAGACCTTCACCACTATTATTTTTCCATAAAAAAATAGTATCATTTTAAACAATCTCATCCTTAACATGGTTGTGTTTGGTAGATGGTATATATATATATGTGTGTGTGTGTGTGTGTATCCCAAGAACAAGTTGATCGATTCACACACATATGCACATACGTACACATGATGACACTTTTAGTATTGTGTAGCAAATTGATTGTGTTTATTTTTATTATTTTTGAATAATGAATATTTTTGTAATATTTGTATTATTTTGTTTAGATACAATGGACCGAGAATCGATGCTTGCGTGGAGAAAAAATGGTTATCTATCCAAGTGTAGCTAGAGGTAGTTGTGAAAATATTGCATTTATTGAGTCTTTTCTAGATTATACCTTTGGTCGGGAGGAGAGGATACTTTGTCCATGCAAAAGATGCTTGTGTCGTGAACGGTTTGATGATCGTGGGCTTGCTAGATTTCATTTGCTGAAGAACAGATTGTAAGAGATTTCATGGAGAGGTTGGGCAACGACATAATGGTGGTGTGTTTGACAAGGTAGATGGAAACAAATGTATCATTGATGCTATGTTCAATGACATTGTAAAAGATTTCCAGGGGAAGCCTAAAATGTTGAGTCCTTTGCTCGATGAAAAAGAGAAACCATTGTATTCAGGATGTAAAAGTAAGGATACCATAATATCCTTTTTAATGGAGGTTTTCAATTTGAAAGCTACAAGTTCTTGGAGTGATACAAGTGTTAATTCACTCCTAAAGTTTCTAAAGGATAAGTTTTCGAAAGGGAATGGAATACCAAAAAAATTTTACGAGGCTAAGAAAATATTGTGTCCACTCGGTTTGGAATACATGAAAATACAAGCATGTTCTAATGATTGTGTGTTGTATGATGGTGATTTGAAAGACGCGGTTGAATGTCCCGTGTGCAAACATTCAAGATATAAGGGTGTGAGGAATGATGATGATGGGTGTTTGGCTAAGAAGAAGAAGGTCCCATTGAAGTGTATGTGGTATCTTCCTTTAATTCCTAGGTTGAAAAGGTTATTTGCAAATTCAAAAGATGCAAAGAACTTGCAATGGCATGGAGAGAGGGAAAGACCAAGGGACAAAAAGATAAGACATCCGGCAGACGGTGAACAATGGAGAAATTTTGACAAGCAATGGGATGAATCCATTTGGTAATATGTCATCAAAGCATAGTTCTTGGCCCGTGATGTTGGTTATATATAATTTTCCCCCTTATTTGTGCATGAAATGTAAATATGTTATGATACCTCTGTTAATCTCAGGTCCTAGACAACCTGGGAACAAGGTTGATGTTTATCTGAGACCACTGATTGATGATTTGAAGATATTGTGGGAAGAAAAAGGGTTGTTGGTATTTACGCCTATATGAATGTGGAGTTTCAATTGCGTGCCATGCTTTTTTGCATGATCAATGATTTTCCAGCCTATGGAAATTTGTCGGGGTATATTGTGAATGGGAACAAAGCATGTCCTATTTGTGAGGAGAAGACATAATTCAAACAGCTAAGACATAGAAGAAAGACAGTATATCTTGGCCATAGAAAATGGCTGCAAGGAAACCATAAATACCAGGATGCTGTGGTCAATTTTGTAGGGGGGAAAGAACGAAGGAAATCCCCTACACCACTAACTGGTGTAAAGATTCACCAGAAGGTTAAGAAATTGAGAGTGGTGTTGGGAAAGTATAAAGGCAAGGACATAATACATTGTGATGGTCTATGGAAGAAAAGGTCAATATTTTTTAATCTACCGTACTGGAAGCATCTTGAGGTTAGGCATTGCCTAGACTTGATGCATATTGAGAAAAATATTTGTGAAAGTTTGATAGGCACCCTCTTGAATATTCCCTGGAAGACGAAAGATAGTTTGAATGCCCGATTGGACTTGGTAGATTTGGGAATCAGAAATGACCTCGCTCCAAAAGTGAAGGGTAAGAGAAATTACTTGCCCCCTGCACCTTGTACATTGTCAAAGGAGGAGAGAATCTCAGTTTGTGATAGTTTGAAATCAGTGAAGGTTCCAATTGGTTATTCATTAAATGTTAGTCGGGTAGTTACAGAGGATTGTCGGATGACTGGGTTGAAATCTCATGACTGTCATGTTCTGATGCAACAACTGTTACCTGTTGCTATTCATGGGGTAATGGAGGCCAACGTAAGGTACTCAATCATTAGACTTTTTTTTTTGGTTTCATATGCCGGAAGTCTATTGACCGGGACCATTTGGATGTCCTACAAAAAGAGGTTGTTGTTGTGCTTTGCAAGTTGGAAATGTATTTCCCTCCATCTTTTTTTGATGTAATGGTTCACTTGGTTGTTCATTTAGTGCGGGAGATAAAGATACGTGGTCCGGTTGGTATGCATTGGATGTATCCTTTTGAGCGACACATGAAAGTATTGAAGGGATACATGAAATGTATGAGTCGGCCGGATGCTAGTATTGTTGAGAAGTATGTCCCCAAAGAAGTAATTGAATTTTTCTCTAGCTATTTAGAGGAACATAGAAATTTTGGGGTGCCCCATAATTGACATGTTGGAAGGAAGGTGGGCAAACCGAGGTTAAGTGGAATGTTATTTACTCCATTGAATAGTGATTTGATGTTAGTTCATTTGTATGTCTTGAGGAACTATAGGGAGACTTCTGCTTATGTGACCGAGCCCCTTAATTCGATCACAGAGTCTCATCTCACGTGGCCCCCAAATAAATTTTAGTTTGAGCACAATGACAAGTTTGTGAATTGGTCTTATGATCGATGCAATGTAGGTGATTATGACCAAAAAATTAGAGCATTTGCAAGGAAGCCTAACTGAACGGTTTTGAGGTAGTCCATATATGACATAAACGGTTTCTCTTTTGCTACTGGGGACCAAGATTTAAATAGCACAACACAAAATAGTGGGGTATACATTGAGTCAGAGACAATGTGGCTAGCAAGTAAGAAAGACAATAAACCTGTCCTAGCTGTGATGATGTTTTATGGTGTTATTGATGAGATTTGGTAGCTTGACTATGGATAATTCAAGATTCCGGTTTTCAAGTGCCTTTGGTTTGATAACACAAATGGAGTTCGAAGTGATGACCCAATGGGATTTACCCTTGTTGACCAGAGTCGTGAAGCATATGAAAATGATCAGTTTATCTTGGCCGAACAAGCAAGACTAGTTTTCTATGTTAATGATTTGTGCAATGTAGGTTGGTCTGTTGTGTTACAAGGTAAGAAATACTCTTTCCGTGACAAAATTAATTTTGAAGTTACAAGTGAAAGGTTAGAGTTCCCCTTTATTTCCCCCCGACTTATTAATGACGTGATTGAGGCGGAAGCAATACGGAGGAAACACATAGATGGCATTTGGATAGATGAAGATGGCCAAGAAATTGGAGACATTCAATCGAAAAAGAGGAAGATGGTTGAAGACTAGCGGGTGAAGAGCAATGAATTCGAGAAACAATTTATCTATTTTTGTAGTATGTTGTGTTTTGTACCACTGTTAACTATTCTACAACTATGTTCTACTTGGTACCTATTTTGAGCAGCTCTGCCGCTCTTTTGGTGAAGCCTGGACAAAATAAGCTTCATTTTGCTATGGTAGCGGCTGCCAGCTGCAGCGCGCTGCAGCTCTTTTAGACACAATACCTATTTTGAGTTGCTCGTTCAGTTATTCTAAGACAAAAAATGGATACTTTAAAAGCCTAGAACTGTCAACTTCCAAAATCAAATCCACAGAGTAGCAATATAGTAGCACCATATGTTATGGAAATTGAAATCACGATAAAACAGAGATCCATATAAACCATGCAAAATAAAGAACTTGAGAAAATCAAGATGTGAGCACAATGAAGGTAGTTAATCCCCGCACGAGCTATCCTCCTTAGCGTTGGAAGATGGCGAATCTATAGTAGGGATGGACCCAATTCCTTAATTCTCTCACCACACATGGCTGTAAGGATCTTCCCAACCTGCTCAGCCCATCGCACCAAGTGATCAACCTTCACTTTCAGTGCTGCCATATCTCCATACGAATTCTCTTTAGAAGATTTACTTGTTGCCAACATTGATGACACAACAATTTTCTTCTTTTCAAGAATATTTAAGGGTTGATGGGAAGCTTTGGCATGAGTGTGAAATCATCATCTTTCCATTTGCAACCTGCTTCCACGCATAAGGCAGTGATGAGGGAGGAGAAGCCTATACAGTTGTGGGCATTGACACAATCCCAAAATGTATGCCATTATCGTACTCCCAACATCGATGCTCAAGTTCCTCTCGATCTTGTACAACAATAACATACGGGAACAATGAACCTCACTATTCATTTTCACCGACAGCAGGCGTGCAGCTATGAAACTGTACTTGACGTGCCTATTTTATACGGTTAAATTAGGACTTTTAGGATTCACTTTTGTATACTTTTGTGCTCTAAATGGGACTTTTGCCTTAAGGTTCTCTAAGGAGGATTAAAAGCAACTTTTACGCTTTTATTACTTTTCTAGAGAATTTTGTGTGACAAGGTAATTTGTTTGAAGACTTTGAAGAATACCTTTGAAGATTTGAAGAGTTGATGACTTGTAATTCAGCTTTTGATGATTTGAAGAACTGAAGAAGTGAAGAGAAGAGGAGGATATAAAACAAAAAGGAAAAAGAAGAAATGGTGCTGGACTTGGAATTCGTCACGAGGTCATCGCGAGCACGTCACGACTCATGATGGACGAGGGGTCAGAAACTCTTCTTGCTTTTTGCACTATAAATACTCACCTTATTCTCTCCTCTTCATAACACGAATCCAGCCTCTTCTTCTTGCATTTTGGGTTCAAACCCTAGTTTTTCTTTCTTTCTTTTCTTAGTATTTGTAGGTTAATCATGTCTTTTACTTGTCTAGCTTAGTTTTATCTTGGGAGCAATGGATTGAAGCTTCCATTTCTATGTAGTAAGAACCATAATATATCTATTTGGTGCTTTTTCTATTATACATTTATTAAGCTTTGAATCTGAATTGTTAATGGCATTGATGTTGTTGGAAGCTTGAGTATATGAATTGCTTGTATGCTTACTTGTTAGGGTTGAGAAAAAGTAGCTAATTCTCCCCTCTTTTAATGTGGAATCCAAGAGCATGAGTTAGAGCTTCTTAATGATGTTGATGTGTTGATTATTTCTAGATGAATATGATGATGTTGAATTTGTTGTCATGTTTGTTTTAGGTAGCAAATGAGAGAAGTCAATAAATGTCGATTGTTCTTGGCTAATCTTGTGTAAATGCATGATTTGTGGAAGTAGTGAATATATTTGATCATTCATTCTTGAAGCCTTTGTTATTTAGAATTTATGTGTTCTTAATGCTATGTTGCAGTTCATTTATGCCATGTGTTGTTTAAAAATATGAAGTGTTTATATGATTGAAGTGTTAGGGTGTTAGGAAAGTGACAAATTCCTTAGCTCCTTTGCATTAAAATCTAGGATCATGAACTTAGAACTTCTTGTGCATAATGTGTTGTGATTCTTGCTAGATAAGTATGTTAATGTGGATTGTTCTCATAGTTATCCTATAGATGCAATGAAAGGTTGAACCTTGAATTTGGTTTGTTCTAGGATTAGCCAAATGAATGCTATGTTTGGTTAAATGGCTATGTCTTTGGTAGATGGCTTGTTGTTGTCAAATCTATGATCCTTCGTGTATAATTCCATTGATGAAATACCCCTATGGTCGTTGTTTGTCTATGGTGATCATCAATGAGGTTTGCAAATGGTCGTTTGTATTTGCAAACTACTCTTAAGAAAGAATGAATGTTGACTTTCCATTGGCATTCCCCATAGATAAAAACCATGATAGGATGAGTGAATGGTTTAATGATCTACATTAGATTTGGAAGTGGATATCGATTGCCCCCAAGGCTTTATCTTTTGTAGTTTTAAAACCTTTTTTCTTAGTTTTGTTTGATGATTTATCATAGTTACTTGACTTTGCTAGTTGTCTTGTCTTTTAACTTTCATAACTTAGGAACACCAAACAACCAAACCACCCCCGTTTACTTGCTTTTATATGTGTATATATATCTACCCCTAGCCTAATAGCAACCTTTTGTGTCTAAATGCTTAGGAAAATCTCCCTTATTCATTGATGACCCCGACTTGCCGCTATCTACTTAGTTGTAGATAGTAAGCATTTAGGGCTTATAAATATTATCTTTAAGAGGTACGGCGATGGCCTCCAAAATTTTGCCGCCACTGCCGGGGAAAAGGCATTTATTTTTAAGTGTTTAGGTGTATTTGGTTGCATATTAGCTAGTTGTTTTTATTTTCCACCCCTTGGTGGTTGTTTTGGTTCGGAGTAGGTATTTCTTGAGTTATTGGAAAATTTTTATCGAGAATCCTTGCAATATGATTTTGGACTTTGGAAAATTTTAAAAATAAAAAAAATAAAAAAATGGAGCGTCTCACCTCGAGGGAACTCATGATGAGAACAGAGGCTCAACATCCTACCGAGTCTTGCTCTTTGTTGTGGGAAGAGCACTATGAGGGGGAAAGAAACCTTGGTTTCCAAAACCAAGGGTATTATGAATAGTGCTACCAAGAGATAGGAGATGTTGGTTTTCAAGGGTAAGAAGCTCAAGAAGGGTATCCATACCACAATCCTTACAATCCGAAATGGAGTGGTAATCTGGATTGGTGGTATGAGAATGAGCCAGAAAACTAACAATACGAGCAAAATAGTTGGCCTCACCACCTTATACCATACCCCAAAGCCAAGCCCAACAAGGAAGTTCAAGTTTGACACGTGAGGAAGTCATTAATACAATAGCAAACTTGAACAACTTTACTAGTGAAGAACCGGACACCCGGCTCTCCTTTAGTGTTGAGGCTATGGAGGGGCATGCAAGAAGTATATTAGAAGCTTTGGCCCAAATGGAAGCTCGTGATTCCAAAAATACACCATCCCAAATCAAAATTGAGGATTCGGTGAGTGAGGTCACCGTGGGAAATGATCTTGAGTTCGAAGGGGATGAGGAGTTGGTTATCGAGGATGATAAAAAGGAGAAAGAGGTGATTGTGCTACATTCATTAGCATCATCACCCCTACCCCTACCTATTGAACCAACTCCACCATTTTCAGAAGTTTTAAGGGAGATAAGAGAGGAGCCAAAAGACTACCCCAAGCCTCCTAACCACCCAACTCTCTTTAAACCATCTCCACCTCAACAAGACTTTCCTCTTGAAAGTTTTGTACCCCACCTCTCTACTTTTGGATACTCATGGTGAAGGGGTTCAAGCATTCACAATATGGATAACATTAGGGTCATCCCGACAACCTTAAATATATGGAGTTTTATCGTGCCGATGACATAAATAAACTCGGCCTTTTATTTTGGTTTTTGTTATTTTGTCTTGTTCTTTTTAGGGTGTGTTTTTCTGAAATTTTGTAGAAAAGTGAAGTGCATTGCATTGGAGGAGATGAAGGAATGAAATCCATGAAAAAGGGAAGAAATCTTGGAATGTTGGTGAGAAAATATTGAATTCTTTCTAAGTACTGGGAGGGCTTGTGATCGCGAGTCATGACTACCTCGCGATGACCTCGCAATGGACCATCGCAAGTTACTATGTGATCAGAAGTTTCATGCTAAAAATCAGCCCCCATTCACTACTTTCCGCAAGTCACGACGAGGCATCGCGAGTCGCGACCAACAGGTTTTCAAGACAGCATTCACTCGAGAATTTGAGTCAAGCCAAACCCAAAAAGCCATCAGTTCCCGAGGCCACATGCCCTCGAATCAAGCTGAAACCCTTGACACATCATTCCATCGAGACCTCGGGTCCTCGAGACTGCAATTCCTTGACTAGAGCTGAAGTCCTCAAGACCTCGGGTTCTCGAGGCCATAAACCCTTGAGTCGAGCTGAGCTTAACAGTGCAAGCCCTTGAGTCGAGCTGAGCTTAACAGTGCAAGCCCTCGATGACATCGGGTCCTCAAGGCCAAAAGCCTTCAACTCGAGTTGAAGCCCTCGAGACCTCTGGTCCTCGAGACCACAAACCCTTGAGACATCATCCACTCGAGACCTCGAGGCAGCAAGCCCTCGACCGAGCATAATTTGAAAGTACATCAATCCTCGAGATCAACCCTCAAGGCATTATCCCCTCGAGATCTTGAGGCACCAAGCCCTCGACTCAAGCAGAACTTGAAAGTTCATCAGGCCTCGAGACCTTAGGCCCTAGAGATCAGCCCTCGAGACATCATCCCCTTGAGACTTTGAGGCAGTAAGCCTTGAATCAAGCTGAACTTGATAGTCCATTACCCTCTCGAGGCCAGTTCTCGAGACCAGCCATTGAGACATCATCTCCACGAGACATCATCTCCACGAGACCTCAAGGCCGCAAAGTCCTTGGCTCAAGCCGAACCTGAAAGACCATCATTCATCGAGTCGAACCGAAGCCCTCGATGCATCAGCCCCTCGAGACCTCAGGTTCTCGAGGCCACAAGCACTCGATTTAAGCAGAAGTCCTCTAGACCTCGGGTCCTCGAGGCTGTAATCCCATTCGTGCTGAAGCCCTCGAGACCTCAGGTCCTTGAGGCTGCATTCCCTCGACTCGAGCTGAAGTCCTCGAGACCACAAGCACTCGATTCGAGCAGAGAACCTAAAAGTGCATCATACCCTTGAATCCTTGGGTTCTCGAGGCCAAAAGCCCTCGACTCGAGACGATGCATCGCGAGTCGCAAACAGTGCTGTCGCAAGTCGCGATGAGAAATCGAACTTTTCAACTGAGCTTAAACACTGTATAATCCTTCCTTCTTCTCCAAATACTCCCAAGAACCACCACATATCCACTCATTCCTCCACCATATCACATATATTGACATATGAAAATTCTTGCATCTTTATAGTATCTTTGTTGATTGTAGTATGCCGACTACATCATTGAGTCTTTAACTGCTATGTTCTATAATGATGCTTGGATATGTGTCGATGTATGTTAGATATTTTTATTGGACAATCTTATAGTGGTGATTGCATTATGAACTGGTTGTTCTTGCATGCTAGCTTCATTTGGAATGCTTTTTGCTACTTTTGATTGGAAATACATGAGAAAAAGAAAGAAAAATTGAAAAATTGAAAATTTTGAAAAAAATAGAAAGAAAAGAAAACCCGCTAAGTTGAAAACCCGAGAGGGTAACTTAGGCAACATTGGGGGCCTTGATATGTCGAAAACCTAAAAGGGCAACCTAGGAAAAAAGTGAGAGGCCAAAATGTGCGGAAAATGGTGAGATGTGAGTCAAAGAAACATGATGCGTGACTAGGATGAAAACCCAAAAGGGCTCCTAGGCAAAATGAAAGAAAAAGAGAGAAGAAAAATGCTATGATTTCACTCGTTTGCGGCATTGGAGTCATAAGGTTGCAGTTGTCATACAGATGGATCGGGTAGCTCAACATCCAGAGACCTCTTGGGATTGGGTAACTTAGTGGGTTGAAAAATGAAGTATGGTTATGAAATTCGTGATTGTTTTATACTTTGTTCAGGTTGATATATTGGCATTGGGTGAAGTATGTGTTTAAACCTCCTTTGTGGTTTTGACTTCATTTTATGTCATTGGATTTTGATTGATATATTGGTATGAAGTGAAGTATGTGCTTGGACCTCCTAATGGTTTTAACTTCATTTTGTATCATTGGACTTTGGGATTATCAATTCGGGACTTTGAAATGTTTTTATGGGTAGTGAATTGATAAGTAGGTTTGGTTAGATTTAGGAATTGGGGCTATGTGTGTGAAAACTTCTCATTTGAGCTTTAATTTTGGGATTTATGATATTGAGAGTTTTTGTGAGGTTTTGATTGGGGAAATATTAGTTTAGGATATGGACGTATGAATTCCTTTGTGTGCTTGAATCTTTTCTTACTCGAGGGCGAGTAAGGTTTAAGTGTGGGGAGGTTTGATGTGCCCATTTTATACGGTTATATTAGGAATTTTAGGATACACTTTTGTATACTTTTGTGCTCTAAATGGGAATTTTTGCCTTGAAGTTCTCGAAGGAGGATGAAAAGCAACTTTTACGCTTTTATTACTTTTCTAGAGAATTTTGTGTGACAAGGTAATTTGTTTGAAGACTTTGAAGACTTCGAAGAATACCTTTGAAGATTTGAAGACTTGTAATTGAGCTTTTGAAGATTTGAAGAATTAAGAAGTGAAGAGAAGAGGAGGATATGAAACAAAAAGGAGAAAGAAGAAATGGTGCTGGACTTGGAGTCCATCGCGAGGTCATCGCGAGCACGTCGCGACTCGCGACGGACGAGGGGTAAGAAACCCTTCTTGATTTTTGCACTATAAATACTCGCATTATCCTCTCCTCTTCACAACACGAATCCAGCCCCTTCTTCTTGCATTTTTCTGGGTTCAATCCCTAGTTTTTCTTTCTTTCTTTTATAGTGTTTGTAGGTTAATCATGTCTTTTACTTGCCTAGTTTAGTTTTATGTTAGGAGCAATGGATTGAAGCTTCCATTTCTATGTAGTAAGAACCATAATATATCTATTTGGTGCTTTTGCTATTGTGCATTTATTGAGCTTTGAATGTAAATTGTTAATGGAATTGATGTTGTTAGAAGCTTGAGTATATGAATTGCTTGTATGATTACTTGTTAGGGTTGGGAGAAAGTAGCTAATTCTCTCATCTTTTAATGTGGAATCCAAGAGCATGAGTTAGAGCTTCTTAATGATATTGAAATTGCTAGATGAATGTGATGATGTTGAATTCGTTGTGATGTTTGTTTTAGGTAGCAAATGAGAGAAGCCAATGAATGTCAATTGTTCTTGGCTAATCTTGTGTAAATTCATGATTTGTGGAAGTAGTGAATAGATTTTGTCATTCGTTCTTGAAGCCTTTGTTATTTACCATGCATGTGTTCTTAATGCTATGTTGCACTTCATTTATGCCATGTGTTGTTTGAGAATAGGAAGTGTTTGTATGATTGAAGTGTTAGGGTGTTAGAAAAGTGACGAATTCTTTAGCTCCTTTGCATGAAAATCTAGGAACATGAACTTAGAACTTCTTGTGCATAATGTGTTGTGATTCTTGCTAGATAAGTATGTTAATGTTGATTGTTCTCACATTTATCCTATAGATGCAATGAAAGGTTGAACCCTGAATGTGGTTTGTTCTAGGATTAGCCTAATGAATGCTATGTTTGGTTAAATGACTATGTCTTTGGTAGACGGCTTGTCGTTGTCAAATCTATGGTCCTTCATGTATAATGCCATTGATGAAATACCCCTATGGTCATTGTTTGTCTAGGGTGATCATCAATGAGGTTTGCAAATGGTCGTTTGTATTTGCAAACTACTCTTAAGAAAGAATGAATGTTGACTTTCCATTGGCATTCCCCATAGATAAAAATCGTGATAGGATGAGTGAATGGTTCAATGATCTACATTAGATTTGGAAGTGAATATTGATTGCCCCCAAGGCTTTATGTTTTGTAGTTTTAAAACCCTTTTTCTTAGTTTTGTTTGATGATTTAGCATAATTGCTTGACTTTGCTAGTTGTATTGTCTTTTAACTTTCATAACTTATGACCACCAAAAAACCAAACCACCTCCCTTTACTTGCTTTTATATGTGTATATATATCTACCCTTAGCCTAATGGCAACCTTTTGTGTCTAAATGCTTAGAAAAATCCCCTTTCTTCGTGGATGACCTTGACTTGCTGCTATCTACTTAGTTGTAGATAGTAAGCATTTAGGGCTTATAAATATTAACTGTGAGAGGTACGGCGACGGCGTCCCGATACCACACATTCATTTAGGGCTTGGGTGCACTTTTTTGGGGGGCGATACCTGGTAAAATAAATGTCATATGGTACGAAAGGTCACATCAAAATGTTAACTCAAGTAAACACATTCAGGAAGAATGTTAGCACATGGAAAATAAATGTCATCATATGCAAAAAAGATTGGAAAAATGTCATAAATTTCACACCGTGGTTGTGATCACCCTTTACAACACCCAAAAAATAATGAAATAAAAAAGATTTGCATCCAGATGTCAGCACATGAATAAATTCTAGATGTCTGCTGAGTTACTGTAACATAACATAGGCATAGAACTGTATTTCTATCAGTAAATTTTACCAGGATTCACATAAAACATAGGCTTAAAGGTGTATGAAGAACAGAGGCATAGAACTGTTCCTTGAAGTTAGGCATAGAACCAATTCAAAAAACATAGGCATAGAACTATATTTGCATAAAACATAGGCATATCATACAGTGGTAATAACTCCTGCATTTCCAAAACAAAATCAAAATTAGGTTTTTCACAATTAGGTTTTTTCATAAAATCAAACAATCAACATACAAAAAATGTAGACAATTCCTAGGCAACCAAAAACGAAAGGGTATGCACTTTCCGACAAGGGTTTGTTGATGAAAGGTGTTTGGAGGGCGGAGGGTGGATAGAACTTGGCGGAGGGAGCTTGGCGGACGATAGCTTGGTGGATGGTGTATGAACGGTGGATGGTAGATTGACGAAGGACGGAGCTTCGCTGCGTTGGAATGGAATGAGCTTGGCAGAGGTTGAATGGAGCGGGGACGATGGAGGGAGCGGGGATGGTGAAGGGAGCTTGGCGGACGATAGCTTGGTGGATAGTGTATGAACGGTGAATGGTAGATTGACGAAGGACGGAGCTTCACCGCGTTAGAATGGAATGAGCTTGGCAGAGGTTGAATGGAGCGGGGACGATGGAGGGAGCGGGGATGGGGAAGGGAGCGGGGACGGTGGAGGGAGTGTGGACTGAGCTTGCCGGTGGAGGGAGCGGGAGACAGTGGAGGGAGCGGGGCAGAGGAAAGGTGTTAGGGTATTAGGTTGAATGACCAATTTTACACACACATTGGCTACATTGTACACACACATGGTCTGAATTTTACACAAACATGGGCTGAAAGGTAGGAGGCGCTATGTAGGAGGCTTGAGGTAGGAGGCTTAATGGCAGTGGGCTCGATGGTAAGATGCTCAAGGTAAGAGGCTCGATGGTAGTAGGCTCGATGGTAAGAGGCTCGAGGTAGGAGGCTCAATGATTTGAGGGAGGTAGGAGGCTTGATGGTTCGAGAGGATCGTGGAGCTCGAATGCTCGAGGGGCTCAATGGCTCGATGGATCGAGGGGCTCGATGCTTCAAGGAATCTAGGGGCTCAATGGCTCGAGGGGGTCGATGGTTCGAGGGGATCGATGACTCAAGGGGCTTGGGAGGCTTGAGGGGCTCGATGGGCTCGAGTGCTCGAGGGGCTTAATGGCTCGAGGGTGCGAGGGCTCGAGGGGAGTGAGGGGAGCAAGGGGCTTGAGTGGCTTGAGGGGCTCGAGTGTCTCGAGGGGTTTGAGTGGCTCGAGTGGTTCGAGGGGCTCGAGGGGCTCAAGTGGGTCGAGGGCTCGAGGGTTAGAGGGCTCGAGGGTTAGAGGGCTTGAGGGTTAGAGGACTCGATGGTTAGAGGGCTCGAGGGTTCGATGGTTCATGCTCAAGGCCTCAAGGGTTCGAGGGTTTGATGGTTCAGGCTCAAGGGCTTGAGGTTCGAGTGCTCAAGGGGTTCAATAGCTCGAGGGTTCGATTTCCTTAGTAGGACTTGATTTCCTTTTGTAGTCTATTTATTCCTGACATCAATAGATCACCACATTCGGGAGCGAGGACTCAAGGGCTCAGGTTGAGGTTGTTTGAAATCTGAGGCCTGATTTTCAAAAATTATATTATGTATAATATATTCGTAATGACAAGAAGTATTTGGCGTAAGAAATTATTGTATTCCTGACAAGAATATATACAGTATAATAAGGAAACATAATATGAGTATAACTCTGGCTTATCAACATGACTTATCCTGAATCAATCAAGATCTAATCAGAAACGTGATTTACTCTAACACGTAAGTCAAGAAATCAATTTACATATCAGTATTCTTTATACACTAGTTAACTATATATGATCGTGTTCAATACAACTAAGTCTTGTTCAAACCCTAGTCAATTACTTGATAACACGTACGGTTATCTACAAGTCGCACGTAGTCAGTGAGCGTTCCATGTACACTAGTTAATCGACTATAACTTAATTGGCGATCCGTATACACTTGTAATATACAATCGTACAATACAGTTTTCCTCAAATACATAAACATGTTTGAATTGACTCATACTAATTCCTAGTTAAACTCTATTTCTCTAGCCGTTCTATGTGTACAAGTAATAGTATGAAACACTAAATACACAATTCTAGATAGAAGAGTCTATTGTAATTAACAGTCTCCAGACCTTAATTAATTTGTCTTGAAATTATTTAAAATTCTGCACCTAACTCAATACGAAGTAGTATAAAAATCTCATGAAAATGAGCAGGTTAGCCAACAAAGGAACTTGACAAATTGAACACCAAATTGACCCAACAAAGCAGCAAGAATGGTCAAAATAAACTCCCAATTGGCTCAACAAAGCATCATTTAGCTTCCCTCCCAAATTTTCCCTCTTCCCTTTATAACCTTATCCCCAAATTTTCGTAACTCCCACCCTAACACTTCTACCAATTTTCCCTCTTCCCTCTTCCCACCGATTTCACTCTTCCTTCTTCCCTCCCTGCTTCCCCTTCTCGTTGCTTGCAATTTTTGTCGAGTAAAGCAGGCGCTTTGCCAGCCTGTGGAAAAAAACATTGCTGAGAGTGATTGATTTTTGGGTAAGTCTTCAAGAACTCGTTAAATGGGTTGTAGTTTATTTTTTTCTTGGTTTAATGAATAGATATATATTGGTTATTGGTCTCTTAGCTTGTGAGTTTGTATTTTAATTTGTTGGGTTATTAGTGTGGGTAGTTGTTCATGTGCATAAATGATTTGTTTGCTAATAATTTTAGACTTTTTTCCAACTTTGTTATTGCTCTCGTACAAAAGTTTTGGATATTATGTTGATAGGTTATGTTAAGATTTCAATTTTTGATTAACTCATACAAGTGAGTGAATGGCTAAGCCGAGGAAGAAATTGTTTGACTCCGGTACTAAAGCCGTAGAAGACAATTGTGTTACCCCTACAAAAGATGACAATTGTGATGTCAATAACGAGGAGGTTGGTGATGCACCCAAATCATGCTTGGGATCTGAAAACTCGGGGGAGGAAGAAGAAACAATATCAAAAGATGACATTTGTGGGAGGTTTGACAAGTTTGCGATTAAAGAGTATTACAAGCGTAGAGGCACCGCCACATGCAAGTACGTGTTGCTAGCCAAGCAAAAGAAGCCCATTAAAATATTCTTTGACGATGACTTCGAGCCCTTGGTTATGTGCAGCCGGTGGTCGATGTATGTTGGCTATGCCTTTCGATGAAGAATCCACTTCGGGACATGACATAATTGGAAAGCAGTCCCAGACCATGTAAAGAAAGGTGCATGGGAATACATTCTCATAAGTGTGTTCTAATCTCCATTTTCATTTGTTTAGTTCAAATTCATTACATTTTACAATAACAACACGTATCTTTGTCCACTAGATTAGTTGGGACATACAAACCAAAATGACATTCAATGAGATGAATAATTTCCAAAATAAATTGACAATTTATGCAAGTGAGGAATTGGAAGGCTAAGGTGGCTCACAAGTACATCGCGCAAAAAAAAAAAGGTTCTTGTGCATGGACAGATTATCGATGGGTGGACAAAAAAGAATGGGAGCTATTTGTGAAAGACAGATCAATCCCTGAATTCAAGGTTATTCCTTAAAAAAATCTTAATTTCTAGTCATTACTTTGTGAGCATATTAGAAATTGATGAACATATCGGCATTAAGTGATGCAGAAAAAGTAAGTGCCTCACATAAGGAGTACATCCATCACACGGGCAGTGGAGGGAATCGTAGGCTTGCTATAGAACTCGAGAAGAGGAAAAGAAGGGCTAAAATTGACGAGATTATGGATCAAGGTCAAAGTGTGGAAAAAGCGCATGCTTTAGTTCAAATCATTGATTTCAAACCGGGCCACTTGGAGGTGTTCCTAGAATCTAACTGGGATAAGAAATTATCGACCCCGGCTATTGTGAGCCAAATTCACAATTGATTCTATGTTTATTAATATTATTAGATGGAATGCATAGTAATGGCTTGCATATGTTTTGTTTAGTAGAAAAACCTTTTGGATAAGAAGCAAAAGGGAGAGTTGGTAATACAAGGAAAAGAAGATATTCTCGTTCAAGCAACGGGTAAGAAGGATCATGGGGGTTGTTGGAGAGGTTGCCTCACAACGGCCATGGTGAACGAGGCCCTACCACATATTGCTGTGAGCCATTATGCATCTAGTCAATGTGGGAGCACAAACACAAAACTATCCGATGAAATCTCAAATTCAAACAAACTACCAACAGATGTCATCGAGCTCAACAAGAGATTTGTTGCCTTATTTGAGGCCCAAACAAATTGGCTTGCTGGAAAATTGGGTAAACCTATTCCCCCACACTTGGATGCCCGTAATTTCCTTGCTATATCTTCCAACCCCGTGAATAAAGATAATTGGGTATTCATTCCTTCAGCATCTGGATGTAGTGACCCACAAGGAACCGTTGCGAATGACAAGGTATTCTATACCATGAACCTCGTCGTTAGCTTCTTTCTTGCTCTGTGAACGTTAGTTTCTAGATTTCAATTTCCTGTCAATTTTTTTTTCTTTTAGACATTTTATCCCAGACAACATGCTGAAAGCTGCTGCGCGCTGCAGCTTTCAGTGTAAGCTGAACACTGAAAGCTGCTGCTCACTGCAGCCTTCAGCAACTTTTTGGGCTATAACAAATAGCATTCACGGTTGATCTACTAAAGGTACTCATAATGAAGACCAAGGATCCTGTGAACACGAGATGTCAAGAATCACAGATTAAGTATACAAAAAAGCGAGATTTAGAATAGAAAAACAAACATAGTTGTCTAAACCCCTTGTCATGTAAACTCAACTAATGTCGCCAAATTGCCAACCAAAAGTAACTAAAAACTATATCTAATGCATTGGTTAAAGCATGCAAAATGGTATAGATCAGACTCCCCACACTTAAACTTTTACTCATCCTCGAGTAAATAAATCAAAGAAAAAGGTTCAAGTGGAATGAAGCATGCAAAAATAGCCAATTCATTCAACTTATTCCCATGCTACCCTAGTTCCCCCAAGAAGGTGAAAATCTCACAACACTCAAACTCCCCAAAGTTCCTAAAGCAACCAAACCACCCAAAGCAAGTAAATGTGTATGAAAAAAGATAAGTGACATAAGATCATAATAAAGCCAAGCTTACTTTTCCCAAAGGTAGTCCCAAAAGCAATCAACGAGAAATTCTCAAGAAAAAAAATCCACCAAGGAAATCCCAAAGCCGTTGACTTGGTTGCAACGTAGGGATAACTTAAGATTCTCGACCTAGTTGCAACCAAGGAGTCTAATGTATCGTCAACCTAGTTTCTTGTTTCTTTTTTCATTTTTATCTCAATTTCTATCATTTTTTCTAGGAGCCCTTTTGGGTTTTCATCCTAGCTTTATCCACAAAATATGCTCACCTCTCACCTTTTTCCACACGGCCTCTCACTTTTGCCTAGACTTGTAAGTCTAGCTGGGCCATGCCTCTCACTTTTACCTAGGCCTTTCAACCTATTTGGGCTTTTTCTCATGTTACCCAAGTCGCCCTTTTGGGTTTTCGACTTGTCCAAGTTTCAATTTTTTTTTCATTTTTTCAAATTTTCCAATTTTTTTGGTGTAGTACAAAATGGCCCCAAAAGTGAGCTTCATACTACAAAAGTTAAGCAGCAACACAATACACCACCAAATCCTGAATCCAAATTCCACATGCAAACTAGAATCCTAAAATCCTAGCATAACATGCAAACCACCAAAATTTTCCAAATGCATCCCAATCACAAGTAACCAAAAATCTACCAAGAAAAACAAACAAAGCATGCATGCACTCACTAATCCCTTCCCCACACCTAGACAATGCATAGTCCCTTATGCATTTTCATGTCAAATCAAAGGTGAAGTAGGGAAACTAGTGATGGATTCCTTGTGACTCCATGAAGATGAATGGTACCGAAGACAAAAAACTGCATCCAAAAATGAAACACAAGCGTAATTCCATTCCAAACAAAATCACAAATCTCAGCAACTCAATGAAACATTTTTCTCACAACTCAGACACGTATCTCAAGAACAAACTTTCATTTAGAAATCAAGCTTTTACAGCACCACCACAATTTTAATAAAGCTTGTCAAAAAATAGTTCACCAAGAGTTCGTGTGTGTAAGTGATCCTTTAAGAAGGGAGAGAGTGAAAATGATGAAATTCAATGGAAAAACATGTATTTCAAGGATATGCACAATCTATCTCTAGAAAAATAATTGTATATTTATTGTCGTCGTCACGACTTATTTTCTTGAATTCAAGGGTCATGATTTTTATTCCCCAAGGGAGGGGGGGGGCATCCTCCTTATTCTCTTCTAAAGCCCCCCACTCAAGATGAGGCTTCAACCTTTGCCCGTTAACCACCAGCTATGTGCCATCTTTTTGCTCCTCACTTCTATTGCTCCGTGATCAAAACCTTTGTCACTTCATATGGACCTTCCCACCCTGATCTTATTTTTCATGAAAGAGATGAAATCTAGACTGGTAGATGAGGAATTGTTTCCCCACAAAGAAATCCTTATTCACTATCTTTTCATCATGTCTAGCTTTTGTTCTTTCCTTATAGATCAAAGTAGTATCATAGGAATTATGTCTACGCTCATCAAGTTCTAGCAACTGCATCTTCCTCTTATTCCGAACTTCCCTCAAGTCTAAGTTCATACGTTTGATGGCCCAGTGTGTTTTGAACTCAAGTTCAACCGGCAAGTGGCATCTTTTACCAAAAAGGATCCTGAAAGGTGACATGCCAATTGGGGGTTTTTATGCAGTGCGGTAAGCCCAAAGAGCATCATCCAACCAAGAACTCCAATCCTTTCTAGAGGTGTTAACCATCTTCTTGAGGATGGCTTTGATTTTGCGGTTGGATATTTCTGCCTTGCCATTTATTCGTGGGTGGTAAACGATGGAAGTTCTATTATTCACCCCATATTTATCAATCAATGTTGCCATGAATTTGTTGAAAAAATGGGTTCCTCTATCACTGACAAGGACTCGGGTTACCCCGTACCTTAAGAAGATGTTGGATTTGAGGAAGTTGACCACAGTTGCTGCATCGTTCTTCTTTGTAGCTTGGGCTTCTAACCATTTGGATGCATTGTTAACTAGCACCAAGATGTAGTAGTTCTCACCTGAATTTGGGAATGGACCCATGAAGTCTATACCCAACATGTCAAAGACTTCCACTAGCATTGAAAAGGCTTTAGGCATCTCGTTTTTCGATTAGATGTTACCTACCCTTTTGTATTGATCACAAGATGCCACAAAATATCTAGCATCAGTAAGTATATTAGACCAGTACATACCACAATATGTTACCCTCCTTGTAGTTCTCTTATTACTAAAATGACCTCCAACTTGGGATGAATGGCACATCTCGAGTACACGTCCAACCTTATCATCTGGTACACATCTTCTAATTTCTTGATTGGAATAATACTTCCACAGGTAGGGGTAATCCTAGACATACTCCTCCATTTCATTCACCAACCTCTCCTTTCTTGATTTGTCAAAGGATGTGGGAAACTCCTCACTGGTGAGGTAGTTCACTATATTGGCATACCAAGGCTAGATAGTTACTACCCCAAACAACTCTTCATCGGGAAACTCTCCCCAAATAGGTTCCAGCTTTGTCTTTTCTTTGACAGGTTCTGAGCTTTCATAAATTGGCAACTTGCTCAAATGGTCGGCCACTAAATTTTCCAAGCCCTTTTTATCTCTCACCTCTTGGTCAAACTCACTCAAAAGGAGTATCCACCAAATAAGTCTTGGCTTAGCCTCTTTCTTTGTCATTAGATGACGAAGTGCTGCATGGTCGGTGTATACAATGACTTTGGTTCCTAGGAGGTATTGAAGAAAAATTTCTAGGGTGATGACTACGACCAGTAGCTCCTTATCAGTGATACAGTAATTGCATTGAGCATAATTGAGAGTTACTGACACGTAGCATATCACATGCGGTCCCATTCTCTGGCCCTAAACAATGCCTATGGCTTGATCGCTCGCATCCCATATGATTTCAAAAGAAAGGGACCAATCTGGAGGTCAGATGATTGGGGCAGTCACTAACTTGTCTTTCAAGGTGTCAAAAGTCTTTTTGCACCCCTCATCGACAACAAAGTTGAATCTTTTTGCAGCAGCTTGCACAAAGGTGAGGATATTTTGGAGAAATTCTTAATGAAACGTCGGTAAAAACCGACATGTCCTAAGAATGATCTCACATCCTTGAAATTGGTGGGATAATAGGAGGTCGTCGCCATATCTCTCAAAGTTAAATTTAAAAGCCCTAATGCTCCCTATCTACAACTAAGTAGATAATGGCAAGTCGGGGTCGTCCACAAAGAAGAAATATCTTTCTAAGGGTTTAAACATATAAGGTTGATATTAAACTAGAAGTAGATATATATAGATATATAAGAGCAAGTAAAAGGGGGGGAGGGTGGTTGGTTGGTTTTGGTCCTAAGTTAAGAAATTAAAAGATAAGATAACTAGCAAAGTCGATAAATGGCTAAAAGTATCCCATTAATGGCATTAAGCACAAAGAATCAACAAGCTTGGTAACACTTATAAACACTACACTGTGTCTAAGCATTGAACCAATTCATGCATTTGCACAAGATTAGGCAAGAACGTTCAACACTGATAGAGCTCTCCTATTTTCTACAATAAATAAACATGACAAAGAGTTAGATATTATCACATTCATCTAGCAATTATCAACACATCAACATCATTAGAAGCTCTAACTCATGCTCTTAAATTTCATATTAAAAGAGGGGAAACTTAGCTACTTTCTCCAAACCCTAACAAGCAATCATAAAAGTAATTCATATAATCAAACAACCAACAACTTTGATGCCATTAACAATCTACATTCAAAGCTCAAAAAATGCACAATAACAAAAGCAATAAATACATAGAAAGACTTCTAAAGACATAGTGTAGAACCCTCAATCAATTGCTCCCAAGTACAAAACTAAGCTAGATAATAAAAACCCATAACATAGAACACAAATCTACAAACAAAGATGATGAAATGGAAGAAAATGGTGAAAAAATAGGGTATTGGAGCCCTCAAGTTGGCCTTAGAGAGTTTGGGAAGAAGGGGATGAATGCTTTTTATAGTACAAGAAAAGGGGGAGTAAAAGCAAGTTTCTGTGCAATGTTCGTGACGGGTGAACATTTGTTTACGACAGGCAAACTAATCAGGAAAATTGAGAGCTACCAGTCCATCTAATTTGCGAGTCGTGATACACTTTTCGTGAGTCGTAACACAAAAAAGTCCGATTTTGTTTTGCTTCTTCTGGGTGAACCGTTGATCCATTTTGGGAGTTCTTGTAGTCAATTTATAGCACTCGAGAAGAAAAATCCAATGGTACCACCCTTAAAGGCCGATTCTTCTTGGATAATTCTCAGAACTCTGCTTCAAAACATAGATCATTTTTCACCCTTTTCTTTGGTCTCCTTTCTTCACTTTATCTTCTACCACTTTGTGAGTGGCCTTCCATCTACCATCCTTTTGAATGACCTTCACTAAACCACTCCTAAGTGCTCATGAGAAATCTACAAATTAAGCTTACAAAATGAAATATAGATACTCGTAAGGACAAAAAATCCATTGGACTAAACAGAGGTTACAAAATGAAAAATTTATACATGAAAACCGAAAATGGTCATCTAAACCCCTTATGAGTAAACCTACGTAAATCTATCAATCTTACAACAAAAAGATGACAAAAGAGATGTTAAATGCTCCGAAAAATACATGCATTTGACATCTCATCAAATGTCCCCACACTTAAACCTTTACTCGTCCTCGAGTAAACAAGAACAAGAAAATATCAAAGCATAAACTAGCATGCAAAAGTTTTCCCAAAACATCCAACATCGTATTCCTAGACTACCCTAACCCCCAAGACATAAGAATCTCTCACACTTTCACATCCCAAAGCCTAAGATAATTTGAACAACCAACAAACCATAACAAAAGTGAGGTATACATACAATTCCAAGCTAACTTATGTACCCAAAAAGCCACCCAATAGACAAATCAAGAGAAGCATACAATTTTTCAATTTCTCTCATTTTGCCTAGGAGCCCTCTTGGGTTTTCATCATAGCTTCACACATTTTTCTTTTTCAATGCTCACCTTCACCTTTTACCACACCATTTGGCCTCTCACTTTTCCATAGGTCTCCCTTTCGGAGTTCGATCTATCCGTCTTCCCACTTTTGCCTAAGTTTTCCTATTGGGTTTTCAACTAAGCAGGACATTTTTTTCATTATTTAATCTTTTTTTTTCAAACAGCAGAAATCAAAGTGGAGCATATGCACACTTCAATACATTACAATGAGATATATTTCTCTTTACCTCCCCACACTTGAAACACACATTGTCCTTAATGTGAAAAGGACAAGATAAAGAAATAAGGGATAGAGAAAAAATACTCACAACTAGGACCTTGAAGGTCCTTCCAGGCGATGGTAATGCTCACTTCTTAATGAATGTTCTCTCCTCCATGTTCTCGAACTACGCCCAATATGAACTTTGATCCATCCTTTACAAAGCCACACTATGCAAATCCCGATCAACACTCACAAAGACACAACTAGTAGTACTCCTAGATGGTGGTTTTGGTAGTGGTTTTTGGTGGTGGATTGTGGTGGTATTCTTGAGGACATGGTTGAGGGGGATAACTATTTTTCTCGTACTGTTGGTTTTCGGGTTCATTCTCATACCACCAATCTGGATTACCACTCCACTCTAGATTGTAAGAATCGTGGTATGGATACCACTCTTGAGCTTCATGCCCTTGAAAATCAGCATCTCCAACCTCTTGGTAGAACTCTTCATAATACCCTTGGTTTTGGAAGCCAATTGTTCTTTCCTTCTCATAGTGCTCCTCTCTCAACATATAGCAAGACTCGGTAGAATGGTCGGAATAACACATCCTACAAAAACTTGCTTGTTAAGCTTCTCTTCTCATAATGATTTCCCTCAAGGTGAGACGTTCCATATTTTTTTTCAAAAGTCCGGAATCATATTGCAAGGATTCTCGATAAAAATTTCACCAAGAACTCAAGAAATACCTACTCCGAATAAAAACTACCAATATGTGGAAAATAAAAACAAATAGCTAATATGCAACCAAATATGCCCAAAAACTTGAAAATAAATGCCTCTTCCCCGGAAGCGGCGCCTATATTTGGGAGGTTATCGCCGTACCTCTCAAAATTAAATTTATAAGCCCTAATGCTTCCTATCTACAAATAAGTAGATTGATGAGACGTCAAATGCATGTACTTTCCAAAGAATTTAACATCTCTTTTGTCATATTTTTTTATGAGATTGCTAGATTTAGGTAGGTTTTCATGATAATGGATTTAGATGACCATTTTTGGTTTTTATATCTAAATCCTTCATTTTGTAACCTATGTTTAGTCTAATGGATTTTTGGTCCTTACTAGCATCTAGATTCCATTTTGTGAGCTTCATTTGTACATGTCTCGTGAGCCCTTTGGAGTGGTTTAGTGAAGGCCACATGCCAAAAATGTGGTAGAAGATAGAAGGGTCGAAGAAGGAAGGCAAAGAAGCGGATGAATGGTCACCCAGAAGTTTAGAAAGAGTTCTTAAAATTATCCAAGATGAATCAGCCTACAAGGGTGGCTTCATTGGATTTGTCTTCTCGAGCACAATAAAATCGACTACAGGAACTCCCAAAACGGATCAACGGTTTACCCGTGGGAAGCAAAACAAGAAGCCTCAAATTGTAGCCCATCTGAATTTTTTGGGCTGAAACCTCCACCACCCGGGCGACGCCATTTCTTCCCGGGAGTCTGCTGCATTTGTTTTGGTTTTTCTTGACAAAATTAGACTATAAATATCCCCCCTTCTTCCCCATTTTCGTATCCCCGACTCCCGGGCTCCAAAACCCTAGTTTTTCACCATTTTCTTCCATTTCTTCTTCTTTCTTTGTACATCTTTGTTCTATGTTATGGGTTTTTATTATCTAGCTTAGTTTTGTACTTGGGAGAAATTTATTGAGACTTCCTTGCTAATGTCTTGAGTATCATTTCTATCTATCTATTGCTTTTGCTATTATGCATTTATAGAGTTTTGAATGTGGATTTTTAATAGCATAATGTTGTTGGAAGTTTGAGTGTATGAATTGCTTGTATAATTTCTTGTTAGGGTTGGGAGAAAGTAGCTAATTTTCCCCTCTTTTAATATGGAATCCAAGAGCATGAGTTAGAGATTCTAAATGATGTTGATGTGTTGATAATTGCTAGATGAATGTGATGATGTTAAACTCATTTTCATGTTTGTTTTAGGTAGAAAATGAGATAAGTCTATGAATGTAGATTGTTCTTGACTAATCTTGTGTAAATGCATGAATTGGTTAAATGCTTAGACACGGTGTAGTGTTTATAAGTGTTGCCAAGCTTGTTGATTCTTCGTGCTCAATGCCATCAATGGGATACTTTTAGTCGTGTTTCGACTAAGGGAGTCATTGGTGAGCTTTGACAAGAGATGTTGAATTCACTCTTGCAAACTACTATCTAAGAAGGATAGAAGATTATCTTCACAACAAGTAGTTAAAGTAGTGAATAGATTGTTTCACTCATTCTTGAAGCCTTTGTTATTTAGTATTCATGTGTTCTTAATGCTATGTTTTACTTCATTTATGTCATGGGTTGTTTGAGAATATGAAGTGTTTGTAGGATTGAAGTGCTAGAGTATTAGGAAAGTGACGAATTCCTTAGCTCTTTGGCATGAAAATCCAAGAACATGAACTTACAATTTCTCGTGCATAATGTTTTGTGATTCTTTCTAGATAAGTATGTTAGTGTGGATTGTTCTTGTGCATAATCAATTGCTCCAATGTACAAAACTAAGCTAGATAATCAAAAATCATAACATAGAACACAAATCTACAAAGAAAGAAGAAGAAATGGAAGAAAATGGTGAAAAAATAGGGGTTTGGAACCCCCAAGTTGGGCTTTGAGAGTTGGGGAAGAAGGGGGTGAATGCTACTTATAGTACAAGAAAAAGGGAAGTAAAATGCAAGTTTTTGGGCAATGTTTGCGATAGGTGAACATTTGTTCGCAGCAGGCGTACTAATCATGAAAATTGAGAGCTCCCAATCCATCTAATTCGCGAGTTGCGATGCACTTTTTGCGAGTCATGCAACACTTTTTGCGAGTCGCGACACACTTTTTGTGAGCTGCGACACAAAAAAGTCCAGTTTTGTTTTACTTCCTCCGGGTGAACCATTAATCCGTTTAGGGAGTTATTGTAGTCAATTATATAGTAATCGAGAAGAAAAATCCAATGGTAACAATATTTAGGTCTTATTCTTCTCGGATAATTCTTAGAACTCTGCTTCAAAACATAGATCATTCTTCACCCTTTTATTTGCTCTCCTTTCTTCACTTTATAGTCTACCACTTTGTGAGTGGCCTTCCATCTTCTACCATCCTTTGGAATGGACTTCACTAAACCACTCCTAAGTGCTCATGAGAATCTACAAATTAAGCTTACAAAAAAAATCTAGATGCTCGTAAGGACCAAAAATCCATTAGACTAAACATAGGTTACAAAATGAAGGATTTAGATATGAAAACTGAAAATTTCTCAAAATATTTCTCTGAATACCTCAATGAATACCATGAAATATTTCTTGATAAATTCATAGAAAATGATAACCATGCATCTTTGAAAAGTGCCTGGGGCATTACAAAGACCGAAGGACATACGCCTATAAGCAAAGGTGCCAAAGGGGAAAGTGAATGTGGTCTTCTCCTGGTCTTCTGGATTAATGGTTATCTGTAAGTACCCAGAATATCCATCAAGGAAATAGTAGTATGCACAATCGGCTACCCTTTTGAGCATCTGGTCAATGAAAGGTAGGGGAAAATGGTCTTTACGAGTCACCGTGTTCAAGCGGCGGTAATCAATACACACCCACCACCTGTTTTGAATACGGGTAGGCACCAAGTCCCCGTCCTTGTTTCTTACCACCATGACTCCCCTCTTCTTAGGCACTACTTGGGTGGTACTCACCCAAGTACTATCAGAGATAGAATATATTACCCCAACCTTAAGTAGCTTAAGGACTTTTCCTTTAACTACTTCCATCATAGGCGGGTTTAATTTCCTTTGAGGTTGGCGTACAGGTCTTGCACCCTCCTCTAATAGGATATGGTGCATGTATGTTGAAGGACTTATCCCCTTGATATCAGCCAATGTCCAGTTGCCCCCTTGAATTTTTTTCAACACCTCAATCAACCTACTCTCTTGGTCACTAGAAAATTTCCTCAAAATGATCACTGGCAATGTCTCATTTGCACCTAAGAATGCATACTTCAAATGCTCAGGAAAAGGGTTAAGCTCCACTATGGGAGGCTCTTCTACCAAAGGTTTGGTTAGTTCATCTAAGTTCTTAGGCAAGGGTTCCACACAATCCTTACCCAAAGGTTCGATCTCTTCTACACTCCCCACAAGATTAGCTTCCAAGGTGTTATCAAATATATAATTTAAAGCATTATCATCGAAAGCTAATCCCTTGTCTATGTCAAAAATATCTTGCACAAAATTTTCTTAAATATTAATCACAGGGGGTGGAAGTTTTTATTAGAATAAAACAGTTCATGCTCAAATTCATGCTCATAATCACCCATTTTCTTTAACAATGCCTTAAATTCATGCAACCAATTGTGGGTGTAAAAAGAGATATCACTCATCTCATTGTGACAGATTTTCACACGTGACTCTCTTTTCCTCAAGTCTCTCAAATAAATTTCCGGAGGTGCCTACTCGTCTGTGAACTTACGCCTTCCAATCAAATGGTTCATTGCATCTAGTAGCTCATTCACCTTTTCTCCTATCATGTCAACACCAGAAGATATGTGTGCCCCACAATTCTTAATGCAAGAGAATACTTGGTTTTGTAAAGTTTCACTAGTTTTCAAAAAACTGGTTAGAGCTTCAAGTATCTCTTCACATAAAGACTGGGGGGGGGGGTGAGATTGGTTTGGGTGAGTCGTGGTAAATAAACCACTCTCACTCCCTCCGATCTTGCTGAACTGCAAGTTCCATCTCTCTCCTGTGGTTACTTAACCACGAGCTAACTCTATAGGGTGATCGAAATGACATACCCTACAAAGTTTCATCTCTTGAGTGGTATTTCCCCACATTATCAGAATCTCAAAGAATCAAAGTAACAAGGAAACTATGACCAAAACTCCACTCACAGCAAACAAAACAACCAAAAGAAAAACAGTAAAAGACACTACTAACTACTCTACTAACATGTCATGCTCAACTAATACTTAAACTGAAAAACATCCCCGGAAACCGGTTGTTTTAATGACCCGGTTGTCATTAAAACACGAGCAGAGGGGATTACGGGTCAAACATAGAGATTTATATTTTGCACCTATTCTTACTACTAAGCTACCAAGGGGTAGTAAGCAGCAATCCTTGGGTTTGTCCACAAGGATGCTAGGTCTCAAATAGTAATAAAAACACAACCTCTTGAGGGTCGTCAATCCGCACGAGTGAAAGGAACAACTAGTAGTGTAGACATGCAACTCGAGAGGGGTTGGGGTTTTCAACTAACAACTACAAGTATGCAATTGCCAAACAAGTAAACTATTTATACTAGGAACTTGGGAATGATTTAGTAACATGGCAGTTTGAATGCTTTATTCCTCGATTCATTCACATATAGAAAAACAAAAGACCTATCAGTGTGTTTACAACACGTGGTGTGACCAATGACATACACTTCCCTAACCCTGTCACGGTGGGTGCGTTCGCAACCCTCTATCGGCACCACCATTATAATTAGGGGATTACATCGAGGTTCGACCATCATTACAGGTCTGTTTCTCCCCATTCTATTATGTCCCGAGCTTCCACCATGAATGCAACTACTCCCTCCAGGTCCTATATATGCTAGGCCCAATGTTCGTAGGTACCTTATCCGTGATACTAGGGTTTCAACACAACACCTAGCTTCCTACTATTCACTATCTCTACTTGTAACCTCTCAGAAAATAGTTACGAAGTCAGCTAAGACTGGTGAAATGAAAAATAGGTTAGAGCATTCTCGAATCCCCCATGCACACACCCATGTAAACGCATTCTCCCCTACCCATTCTAACATCCAGATTTCTTTTCCCAAGGGGGCATCAATAATTGCACCATACATGAGTATATACTAAAGTGTGTGCTTATATGTGGTTTAGTACTCATGCATTTATAACATTCAAGAATAATCACAATAATATCATAAACACAAAGATATGATGAATTTAATAAATCTCATAAAAAATTTAGAACAAACCAAGTGCCAAGATAAATCCCAAGCTAATCTAACTACTCTTTAGACATGGAATTCAAATATATATTTGAATTCTACATCTTTGGGACAAAGCTAGAAGAAAAGAAAACAAAAGATTACAAAACCTACAAAAGGAACTCCTTCGTTCTCTCCAAGCTCTCTCCTCTCCAAATGTGTTTCCAAATATGATCCAACCTCTTCAAATGAGTAGGCTAGGGTCCTGCTATAGTAGTAGGAGATTGGGCCTAAAAATAGGCCTGAAATAGTCCAAAGTAGCAAAACCCTAGGTCAGCCGCCAAGGTTTCGCGGGCCGGCATGGATGGCACGGTCTGTGAAGCATGCATTGCTATGAGATGCTAGATCTACCATGGTCCGTGAATGTTCATAGCCACAGCCCGTCGGATCTAGCGTAGTCCATGAAGCTAGGATCCTGCCACGGTTTGTGAAGGTATTCACAGACCGCAAGCAGCATGCGATTTTTGCTCAGAGTTTTCCCACGGTCTGTGGAGGTTTTCACGGACCGCGAACAGCTTGTGGCTTCTGCTCTGAAATTTTTTCATGGCCCTTGAAGGTTTTAACAGACCATGATTAGTTTATGGTCTTGCTCAGAAGTCTTCTCACGGTCTGTGTACATTTTCACGAACCGGCTCTATATTTATCCATAATGTATTGAAGGATAATTCTTCTTGGATCGTTCTTGGACTAAGGAACACCCCTTTGACTATGATTCACCATTTTCTCCTTTGACCGTCTTAAACTCCGAAGCTGCCTATCTTTGGCATCAGTCTCCTTCTCCACGCATTGATGTTAGTGGCCTTTGTGTACTACCATTAAAATGCAATAACCTTTAAATCTTCTACCGTTAAAGAAAATGACCTTCACAAGAATGAAATATAATAAATAGCATTCACGAGCGATCTACTAAAGGTACTCATAATGAAGACCAAGGAGCCCGTGAAAATAAGATGTCAAGAATCACTAATTTTTTATACAAAACGTGGGATTTAGAATAGAAAACCAAACATGGTTATCCAAATCTCTTGTCATGTTAACTTAACTAATGTCGCCAAACTGCCAACCAAAAGTAACTATGTCAAATGCATTGGTTAAGGCATGCAAAATGGCGTTGATCAAGTAAACTTAGATGCTATAATGTGATGTCGGTATCATTTTAGGAAAATAAAAGGTCAGACCGAGATACATTCAACGTCAGAAACTGAAGAACATGCTACTAAAAATAATATATGTGATGTCAAACTTGTATCGCATGAACTGAACTGTGTCAGACACTCTACCAACGTCGCACATATCAGAGGTAGCTACTCGAAGAAACACTTCAAACCGGAAAAAATGAAGCTTCATCAACATAAATTTAAACAAAAACTCTTTGGAGACATAACAAAACATTGTACGAATGTTCAAAGTCAAGGAAAATTCACACTCTAATAAATTAGAAGAAAAAGCTAGAAAACCAAGAAAACAAAACAAATTCACAGACCACACAGATCTGACATTGTGAAGTAAGAATTACAAAACTTATGTATTAGGAGATTAGAAAAACCATACATTTTTTCCAGTATAGAGGAGAAGGGAGGAAGCTGGAGACCGTTGCAATTTGCGGGAAACTTGTGAAGAGAAGCTTGAATTCTCTGTTATGGTTACCATATTTATATATGTTTCGGAATGACGTCGTTTTAACTAGATTGTGAAGTTCACTTAATATGGTGGGACGTCACACATATGTTGCTTAATAGAAAAACGTATGGACCTAGGATCGACGTCGCATGTTGATGTGCCTAACAATTTTGTCCTACTACCCAGCCGGTCAACAATTCCAATTTATTAATAAAATTCTGAATCAACATATATTTGCTTCTTACAAATAATTGGAAGAAATTATTCAGCACACACAAGTCTTTTACAGTTTCCTTAATGAGCTTTGAATTAAAACTTTGTTCATCTTCTGTTAGGTTAAATATTAAACATTGAATAACATTAAAATAATGATAAACAACCAAATTTAAAATTTAAATATTTCAATTAAAATATGTCTGAATACAAATTATTCCAAATACGAATCAATTAGTTTTAAGTACAGGTACATACAGAGTCTAAGCTAAACATCTAATGTTCCCGGGGAAAAATGACAACATGGAAAATTATGGGCCTAGCGCCATTAATGAGCTCAAAGTACAGCGTGACCCCAATCTCAAGTTCTTCTAGGTCAGGGTCTTCAGCATCCTGTTCCTCGAGTAGTGCATGCGGTACTCCCTCCCTTTGTACCTAATCACATCATCCAACTTGTACGGCACTAGGAGCTCACCAATTTGGTCAGGGAGGTACTGAATTATAAACAAAAAACCTTTGTTAGTACTTATAAAATTAATCTATATAAAAAGTTAATTGAAATTTAAAATTTGTTTGAAATGGGGAGGATTTACCATAATTGAAATTGACCTGAAGTTCGTCTGGGTGAGAGTATGTACAAAATGCAGATATATACTCTAGAATGTGCGATGCAGACTATTATCATCCAAATCACTACGGATTTATATTGGTCAGTGAAATCATTAAAAATTCAATTTGATTCTCAGTAATGAAATAGTAGGAATACTGAAAAACATAATTAAAAATCGCTCACCTTAATTGGTTCACGACTGGAACTAGCATTGTTAGCAATATTGTTGTAGTCTATATTGTTAGGGATGCTAAATGTTATGATAGTTAGACAATGGGAAATAAATACAAAAAAATATTTTTAGTTGACCAATAAAGGTGATGTCGCTCTAACATCGGTATAACCAATTGGTTACCTGATGAGGGTGCGATCTTGCATTGATATGGCCATCTACAGAAAACATTCTTGCAACATCACCTAAGGATCGGTACAACATAAGCACGATTGACGTTCCAGAAATGTCGTATTCAAGCAAAGAATGAATAACAAGAGCAAAAACTTCACCCTTACACCATATTGTAGCATCCCAATCCATATTATAACACCCTAATACCATATTCTAACACCCTAAAACCATATTCTAGCACCCCAAACCATAGAAACCTTAGAACTTAAAAAACTAACACATTCACACCCTAATCGAAATACATAGCAATTTCAAAGATAAATACAAAAACAAAAGTAATGTAACCACATGAGAAACCATACCTTTTAGAAGATAGGAAGGGAGGAGTTTCAAAATTCGAGAGAACACAGAAAGTTTGAAGTGATGTATGAGAGGTGGATTCCATTTATACATTCTTCATGAAGCGTTGTGGCTTTCGCCTAGGGCTGTCCGACGTCGCATGTCAGTCAAACTTACTGACCTTAGATTGATAATTGTTCGACTTTGACTAATATAAATTTGGTCCTCACTATTACAACCCACAAGAAAAGGAATTTTCTTGTGTTTGACCAATGCATGCGCGAGTTTGCATGTAATTTTAGTTTAGACATGAAACTGACATAGGATCGACGTTGGCGCCTATGAAATTGGGCCTCAACATTTCAGTCCTAGCTCTAACATGTCAACTGGGCCCGTGTTTGACCGAGACAAACATAATTGACTTTTAAAATGAGTAATTGTACATTACATACTTCTAATTTAAATTTATAACTGTCCATGAACTATATTAACATCTGGTTCAATCGGAATCAATTTTAACATAGCCAGTGAACTTTTCAGTTTTCATACTTAGGACCCTCCAAGAGGGTGGGGGATGACAAAATGAAAAATTGGAGCTTCCCAATAATCTAAATCGCATTTTCATGAGTTTGACTGGGGATGGCAAGGGTCCGTCCGCACATTGGGGTAATTGTCGTAATTTTTGGAGTGTTCCATTAATACCCTTACTATAAGCATTATGAGAACGGTCATTTCCACCACATAGAATTACATGAAATTTAATATTCTAGATTTTTATGAAATTAAAAGCTAATAAAATTCCGTCCGTCAAATTTTAAACGACGCTAGTGCATTGTGTAGCGTAAATGTAGATGATTACTTGTAAGTATACAAGGTTCATTCGGGAAGAACTTGTTCAATTAGCTACAGGATTATGCTAGTTTATTTGTTATGACTAACAGTGATCATGAGTTTAACTGGGGGATAGCAAGGAACCCGTTCAAAAACCTGGGTAATCGTCCACCATTTTTGGAGTATTCCAAGCGTTATGAGAAACGATCATTTCCACCACATAGAATCACATGAAATTTAACAATCTAGGTTTTTTATGAAAATAAAAACTAATAAAATTCTGCCCGTCAACTTTTAAAAGGCGCTAGTACATTGTGTAGAGTAAATTGTAGATGATTACTTATAAGTATATAGGGTTCATTGAGGAAGAACTTGTTGAATTAGCTACGGGATCATGCCAGTTTATTTGTCATGACTAACGGTGATCATGAGTTTGACTGGGGGATGGAAAGGGACCCGTCCGGAAACCAGGGTAATCGTCCGTCATTTTTGGAGTATTCCAAGCATTATGAGAACGATCATTTCCACCACATAAAATCACATGAAATATAATATTCTAGGTTTTTTTTATGAAATTAAATGCTAACAAAATTCCATCTATCAAACTTTAAAAAGGCGCTAGTATATTGTGTATAGTAAATTGTAGATGATTACTTCTAAGTATACATGGTTCATTCAGGAAGAGCTTGTGTAATTAGCTACGGGATCTTGCCAATTTATTTGTCATGACTAAGGGTGATAATGACTTTGACTAGGGGATGGCAAGGGTCCCGTCCAGAAAGCAGGGTATTCGTCTATCATTTTTGGAGTATTCCAAGCATTATGAGAACGATCGTTTCCACCACATAAAATCACATAAAACTTAATATTCTACCTTTTTTCCATGAATATAAAAGCTAATAAAATTCCATCCGTCAAATTTTAAAAAGCGCTAGTACATTGTGTAGAGTAAATTCTAGATGATTACTTATAAGTATACATGGTTCATTCAAGAAGAACTTCTGGAATTCCCTGTGGGATCATGCTAGTTTCTCTGTTATGACTGGCGATGATCATGAGTTTGACTAGGGATGACAAGGGTCCCATCCGAAAACTGGGGTATCATTAGTTTCTTAGGTCATTCCAAGAAAGTGGGAGGCGTTTAAATGCAAAATTGGAGATAACATTTTTTATTCACAATACAGAATAATGTTGTTCCTACTTGGCATGAATGGGTGTGGAGCCAGACGTGGTGGATGGTGTTGAGAACTTGTGGTGTTCCAAACCTTTTTCTTACCTTGGTCTCATACATTGGGGACATTGCATGAACTAAGCGTATGGGAGGGGTTGGAGCACCTTCACACTGGTGGTACCTCCTTTGCTTTCATCGTTTATGCCTTTTTCTGCTTATGATTGTTTTGAATGTTGTGATGACTATTTTCCCTCTTTCCTTTTCCCTCATTTGGTTTTGAAAACATTTCTTATTGGTTTGTTTTGGAAACTTTGTTTTTGGTGTGAGGGCACATCTTTGTAGTTTGTTTGGGATGTTGGAACACTTTGGTGGTTTCATCTTGTTTTTTCTTATCTTCATTTAGTATGAAGCCCACTTTTGGGGCATTTTGTTCTACATAAAAATTTGAAAAATTGAAAAATGAAAAAAAACTCGACTAAGTCAAAAACTTGAAACGGCGACTTAGGCAACAGTGGGAAAGGCCCAGATAGGTTGAAAAACCTATGCAAAAGTAAGGCCATGGTGTGGAATAGGGTGAGAAGTGAGCTCAATTTGTGTGAAGCTAAGATGAAACCCGAAATGATTCCTGGGAAAAATGAGAGTAATTGGAAACTATCTTGAATTGTATTGGGTAGCTTCTTCGGCGGAGTAAGTTAGTTTCACATATATCATGTATACCTTACCTTTTTATAGGTATGATTGGTTGGATAGGTCACTTCAACTTCTTTGGGTAGTGAGGTTTGCGAGAGTCTCACATTTTTAGAGGAACTAGGGTAGCTTAGGAATAATGTTGAATGTGTTGGGGAACTCTCTTTGCATGCTAGCTTTCGACATAGATTTTTGCTCATTCTTGTTTACTCGAGAATGAGTAACAGTTTAAGTGTGGGGGAATAGATCTACACTTAAAATCATGTGTTGACCAATTTATTTGACATGTTTATTAGTATGTTTTTGTTAGTTGATTGCTAGGTTTAGTTAGGTTTACAACACAAAGGGTTTATATGACCATTGGTTGTTTTCTTATCTAAATCCCTACTTTTGTAGACTTATTTGGACCTAATGGCCACTATGTCCTTTCGAGTACCTAGATTCTATTTTTTTAGCTTATTAGTAGGTTACTCTTAAAAACTTCAGTGTAGATTGTAGATGGTTATCTGCAAGGATGGTAATAGATAGTAGAAGGATTTTTGCAAGAATGGTAGAAGATAAAAGGCCACGAGTCAAAACGTGGCAATAGATGGAACCAAGCAAAGAGGAGAAAAAAAGTCAAAGATCGAACTAGTGAAGAATTGGTAGGGTCGTGTTATACTACATGGGTTATGCCAACCAAATTGGATGGTGCCAAAAGGGTTATGACATGGGCCGCAAGGAACTACATGGCCTGTGACATTCAACAATCTCATGTGGCTAGGTATGCAGCACATGCCGTGCCATATTGCATGGCCCCTGTCTCTTGAATTCAAAATCCAAAGACCAGCCCACGTCATGTGAAGATTTGCATGACTGCACCATCAATTGCCCAAAAACTGACTCCCAACAGGCGGCCTGCAAGGTTTTCCATGACCTGTGGCACTCAAAAGGTGAAATCAAGCTTCCACCCGACAACCCATGAAGAATCACACGGCCCGTGCCATTCAAATGCTCAAAATACCCGTGTTCCCAGTTAGTGGCCTGCACAAATATCCATGGTTGTGCACTGAGAAGACCATGCGACACATGCCTTATCACGCAGCCTGTGCACTATTGCACGGGTCGTGCCACACTGGCCGTGTGCTATTGCACGGCCATATAGGGTTTAGTTTCCTTTTTAAGCCTCTTTCAAGGCCCAATTCTATGTACTATATAAAGAGACCTATGGCTACTTGGGTTTAAGTTTGGATAGTTTTATTCTTCATTCTCCTAGTTTTTCCTAAGAGTAGGTAGAGAGAGGAAGGGCTAACCCTTCTCAATTATTTTAATTCTCCTAGTTTTTCACAAGGGCATTGAATCCAATAGAAAGATTGGGTTCAATTCTTAGGGAGTAGTGATTTAGCTTAGGGATTTATATTTGTATTCATGTATTAATAGTTATTTTGTGAGATTCTAAGATCTCTCTATCCTTTGATGTTTATTGACCTCCCTCCCCCTGGGGTCGCTAATAAACACCCTTTCGGGAGATCTAATAACCTGAGGAGAAGCGTTGGGATCAAAGATAGATATTTATATTCTGCTCTTATTCATACTACTAAGCTACCTATAGGGTAGATAGTGGCAATACCTGAATCGTCCACAGAGATGCCAGGTATCTAAAATTTAACTGCACACAGCCACGACCGGGTCGTCAATCTGATCGTGTGTTAGGAATAGCTAATATTGCAAGATAAGTTTTGGGGTATGGGTGGGTTTAACTAACAACTACGGCCAAGAAAGATCATAAGACAATAAAGCTATATATCGCTAACAATTGGGGAATATTTGTGTAACATGAGCAGTGATATTCTTTAATCCTTAATCCAATCACATTTAAGACATACCCAACTATCCTAGTGCTCAAGATACGTAGTGTGGTCGATGGTCAACACTTTCCCATACTTTTCACGTAGGGTGCTTTTGTATTCTTCCATCGGCACTGCCTCATAACTAGGGGAGTGCAATAACGGCTAGGTCTTCTGTACATATCTGATTCTTCCCCGTGCAATTACATCTCGGGCTTTTCACTATGAATGATTCTCCATAGACCTACAGAGCCAAAGGTATAGACACCTTATCATTGACTCTAAGGTTGCAAATTATGCTAACCCTAGATTTCTACTAATGTTATCTCTAACTGTAACCCTTCGGGCCAACTCGTTAGCTAAGATTAGTGTATGTTCAATTGTAATGTTAACTTGACAACCAACATGCATACACTGATACGGTTCTAAACTATCGTTACCTGTATACATCTAGGTTTCACTCCCCGAGAGATATCAATAATTGCGCTAACATGAAAATAGACTAAGGTGTATGCAAACATGGTGTGACAATAATTCAATTAGCAAGAATCATAAACACAAGCCAACATACTATTGAACCTATAGAATCTCCCAAAATAAACACCAAGTCATGAATACAAATACCAACCCCAAGCTAAATCACTACTCTCTAAGCATTGAACCTAAATATTTCATTGGGTTTAATACCCTTGGGCAAAAACAAGAAGAAAAGAAATGAATTATAGAGAAGGATTATTCCCTTTCTCTCTCTACTTAGTCTTAGGAGAATAGAAAAATGATCCAATTTTTTCCCCAACTTAAACCCTAGTAGCACTACAAGAGACAACACCTATTACCTATTTTTTGCAGTGCTTTTTACCTCAGTTTTCAGCCCCTAAAAAACTGAGGTAAATGTGGGTGAAGTAAAAAAGCATACTTTTTACCTTGGTTCAAAACCAAGGTAAATAGTACCTTTTACCTCAGTTTGGGACCGAAGTTGGCATGAATTAAGATTGACGTCACACAATGGTAGAAGTTCGATGTTATGATACCCCGGCTACGACATCATTGGATACGACATCAAAACTATGAAGCATGCCACATTGATGAAAGGAATGTAGCAGCCAATGTGAGAGGAAGTGCATCGACATCGCACCAGATGATATCGTTCATAATACGGTTGGGTTATTGAGAAGTAATGTCGCACATAGCGAGGGACCCATGTCGTGTCCCCAGTGATGTGGAACGCTAACAAAACGACGTAGTTTTGTTTGTTCGACATTGCAAAAAAAGGGGCGCCGGTCTATGGGACATCGGAAATATGTCAGTTTGGAGCTAGTTAATGCAACATTGCGGTTTAGTCGGTCAGCTCTCATTTCTTGTAAAACATTATAATAATAAATATTCAATAACAAATAATCGGTGTTCGATAGCCATTACATGTTATAAATAATATGATAAATCGAGTAATGTTTGAACATCATACAACAATATATTGTTCAATTATTGTGTGAACAATTAATTGACATGTTAATTTAAACCAACGAAATTATGGCATACTAGTATATTACAAATAAATGCAACAATATATTACAATACATAAGGTTGTTATAAAATTGAAATAATAATTGCATTTAACCTCCATTTTGTATGTTGTACGCCATTCATATTTCTAGGGAGACCGATGAGAAGCCAACTATGTCCATCTGAGATGCTAGAATCGACTGATAAACCCATTTGATCCTATTACAACCAATACATAAGAAACAAAAATTATGTTACAATTGGGCAGTACCCAAAAATACACGTAATATATTCATATGTAGACGACATTATTCGTAATATGGCAATATTAATTGATTAGTTTTAAAGCAACTTTGGACTCATAAATACCGAGGTCGCACAAATCAATTTCAAATCGACTTCGAATATTCATGGATATCAATGCTAAACTCAACAATTCCTCACCTCTATGACATCAATTCGAACTCGGTATCGTATCGTACCGAGCAATTAATGACCGACGTTGCACATTCATATTGTGTTCATCTGAATATGAGCCATTTTCTCACACTTTACAAACATTTCATCTTATTGGTAACAAACGCAACATACATTTTATAAAACCTAGAATATGAAATTTTATGTGATTCTATGTATGTGGCAGAAATTTTTGTTCCCATAACACTTATCATTATAGTATTAATGGAATACTATAAAAAAAACCTGGAAGATTTCCCATGTTCGCGTGCCTGTAAGACAGCACGCATAATTTCCATACGAAACATTTGTCTTTTCATTTGGATGAATGTCTCTTAAACCATAGTGACAAGCACGGAAGTTTGGGCCATAATGTAATTTCCCTAAAGTTTTGTAATGCCCTGTCCGTATATAATTTTTGCACGTTCTGGTGATGTGTCCATGGCCAAATTTGAACATGGTGGTTGAAATTTGATGGACGTAAATTTTTTTATTATATTTCATGAGAAATGGAGACTATGCAATTTGGGCTATTTGGCCTGCAATCCATTAATGCAACATCGCTCTTGCTTCGCTTCAAACTGGGTGACGAAGACATTGAAGCATCATTGGGCTTTTGTGCTTTTAGTTTTCCACTGACCGGAGCCGTAGTTATTTTTGGATTGGGACCCTACTCTAATACGACCCAGTGTTTATTATGTACGACATCAGGCAGGCCTTGGTTGTATCTCGTATGGATAGATTATTATCACAATATCACTATATCAATTCGATTACCTATAGTCTAGGCCCAAACCTACAACCCGCGACGTTGCACTACAGTCCCAGCCTAATTCTTCCTATGCAACATAGCATGTGAAGTCGCACCAAATGGCAGCATTTCACTGCAGGTATATAAATACTCGACCACCCTACCCCTTCGCATTCCCAACCGAAGACATCACACCAAAATCTCCCATCTAAAAAAATGGCTGAAAAATATTCAAATCCAAACAAAGAACATTGTTCTCATATCACCACAGCACCAAAACCGACATTCAATTTCTTTGGTCGTAGTGCATTGGCAAATTTCTCCAAAGGGAAAAGCAAGAAACCCTAACAAGGTAAGGATTTTTAGATGAAGTTTGATGTTGGTTTTTTGGGTTTCATGTAATTCTTTTGTTACCCATTCCTTGGTTATTCAATTGTGGCATGTTAGTTGTTTACTTTTTGATGTTTTAGTTGAGATTATAGGTGTTTTAGGACCATTCATGTTCTAGTTGCATACTGTTTCAGCTTAGATGACTGAACTGCATTGTCACACATTCAAACATATGAATTTGCAACCTCGCATATGTCACGCCAGTCTAGATGAAGTGTTTACGACATGAATACAAACTCAGCTAAAACACATTGACATCATTGAGTTTTTAACTGTTGCACTTACTGTTATGCGTCCCTTTGATTCTCATATGGCTTGAATGAAGTAGATAGCCAGGATGAAAATGGAAGACACCATGTGGGTAGATCCATCGCACACAAAGAAGGCAAAGAAAATGGCCACCCCTCCATCACCAACATGGGAAAAAATACGTTTCATCAAGGAGGAGGCAGAGACGTGTTTTGAAAACCTCCAGGGCTGAAAGATAAAAGAGGTCAGGGTGATGAAGCTCGAGAATATGGAATGACTACACCTCGATGTTTTACTCAAAACCCTTCAAACCATCATGAATAAAGGGTTTGATATACCTAGATAAACCGACATTCGATATAGAGGTCAAAGAGTTCTACGCCAATTTTTCTAGGGAATCAAACACCATATACAAGATAAGAGTGAATGGGATAGACATGGAGATAATGACATAGTTCATCAATCAAGTTATTGGGTGCACAAATGGTGGGAAGAATCAGCCGGAGGTTGAGCCTATACAGTTGTATGCCCGGGACAATTGGCCTTCATGGGTAGATAAGAATAACCCTTCTGGGGCACTTAACCCCAACCAAATGGTGGAGAAGTACTTCAAAATTAAAGTGAAGAACAGACTCATCCCAATAAAGAAGATCAAACTTAGTGTTCTCAACCTCCAGGAGCGAATAATGTCCAATATAATTGTACAAGTACTTATCCCAGATGGACATCCTACAAAGTGCATGATCAATGGGACCGTATATACTATAACTTTGCAGAGAAGTAGGTAACCGACCCTGGGTACACCATCATCCAGAAGATGCATCAAGTAGCTCTCTTCACAAAGAGCTGGACACTCCCTTACAGCTACGTCATTACTGCCATTCTGGAGAACAAGAAGGATCCCATCAAATGAAAAGCGAATATCCAGCCTAAGATGCAAACTACGATGCAAACTAATTTAGGTTGAAGTATTGGGTTTGGGAGGTGGGAACGTGGATTGATTGTAATGTCCCTAAAAGGGATAGGGATGTGCCTCCCACACCAGACCCCGAGTTGACTCCATGGGCTTCCACAGCTATGGACATTCACCCCACCATTACTCCCGATCCCTAACGGGTAATAAAATTTTGAGTTTTTTTGTTCATTCCAAATTATCATTAATTAAAATTTTAACATTTTCCTTTAATGTAAATAATTTCTTATCCCACAGGACATAAAAAAATCCTGAGGCATCCTCCTGAAGAATATGGCCGAGACCAAGGTCATGCACGGGGAATGTCCTATGGAAGAATTGTGGGTGTTGAAGTCTATGATTGCTGATGTGATCAATGAACCTGCAGGGGGATGAGGGGCCTGAGGTTGACGAGGATGGGCTGGATACAACACATGATGAGAGAGGGTCAAGCACTGGCGCTAGCGCGTCGTCCCTTGAAGGGTCGAAGACTAATTCTCAATAAAATGGAAGCAATTTATCGGTAAACGATTTTATCCCACCCATGTCACCACCCCATTGATTTACATGGATCAAATGTTTGTTATTAGTAGAAGATGAATAATGTTTGTTTGGATTTTATTAGGAATCTATGTCTTTTGTTTCATTTTCATTTTGTTGGGATGTTACATGGTATGTAGAATTATGTGTTTTGGATATATATATATATATATATATATATACATATGCATGCACGTACGTACGTACATACCTAGCTTTGGTCTTACAGATGTAACTTGATGAAATTTGAGACTAGCTGTGGTGAACTTTGAATGAAACCTTTGGATGGTACATTCCAAGTTCTGGCTGTATTGGTTAAGTATCCTTAATTTATCAGGTATGATAGATATTTGCGACCTCACGCTCTATTCGCATGGAATGATTTTGTGTTAACCGACATAATACCAATTTAGGTGCGGCATCACATAAATTAATTTATTTGGAAGGATTTTAGGCACGGGTTTTGGCCGAGGGGCATGTGTGACTTCACTTAGTGGAAAAATTGATGTCGCACTTTACATCGAATAGAAGTCGGTCACCTCGACTGATAGTGTGGATTTGATCTTCTCATCACTAACTATTACTGCTGGGTGTTTCCGATGTCACAATCATGTCAGTAATAACTTTTACTTCAATCTCCTAGACTATTCACTCTGTTTATAGTAGAACCGTAGTAAAAAACCTATTATTTACCTCAGTTTTTTTTAAAACTGAGGTAACTAATATTATTTAGTTAAAATGATGTATGTAAAAGAACCTTTTACCTCGGTGTTTTGAGTTAAGCCAAAAAACCAAGGTAAATAGGGAAAAGGAATAGGTTTAGCTTCTTGTAGTGTAGACATAGGCTCCGGTATATAGTAGTAGGGGAATGAGCATTTAAAAAGTCCCAAAATGTGGCCAAAATCCTAGCAGCTACAATAGGCGCGAGGAGTGGTGTTTGGCACGTCCGTGCTGGCTAGCTCTGACACATGCCATGCTGTGTGGCACGGTTGTGCTGGTTAGCTCTAGCAAGAACCGTGCAGCTGACATGGACTACTGGCTAGGGCTTTTCCCTTGGCTTTCTGAGCATGCGATTGCATTGTTTGGTATGGGTAGTCGACTGGAAGCTTGTTGTTGGCAGCTCTGATCACGCGGCCATGTCGTTCGGCATTGGCCATCATCTAGGAGTGCTTCCTCGATCAGTTGAATGACATGGGCCGTGTAAATCTTCACGGGCTGCCAGCCGGGTGCAAGGATTTTGCTTCGGAATGGCACGAATCGTGTAATACCTTGCAGGCCATTGGTGGGAAGTCAATTTCTGAGCAAATTGATGGCATGACCGTGTAGAATGTCACACCCTGTTGGCTAGTTTTTGAGTATTGTAGTTGAAACTACATGGGTCATTTAAGAGGAAATGCATTCTGTCCATACTTAGTTGCATAGAGGGTTGAACTGGTATGGGTCGTGTGGGAACAAGCAACTTGTGCCAAAAGGATGTGGCATGACCATGTCAGTTGGCACGGTCCATGCTAATGGCCCTTGGCACGGTCTGTGTTGGTTGGTGCATCTGTGCGAAGTCTTGAAGAATTGAACTTTGACTCCCTTTTTTTTCTTGCTTGTTTCCATCTACTATCATGTTTTGACTCGTTGCCTTATGTCTACTACCATCCTTGCGGATGACCTTCTAATATCTACTACCACCCTTGCAGGTGGCCTTCTATAGGATTATGCCAAAGTAATCACAAGAAACCTACTAATAAGCCCACAAAAGAATATCTAGGTGTTCGTGAGCACAAAGTGTCCATTTTATCCAATTAAGTTTACAAAACTCGGAATTTAGATAAGAAAACTAACAATGTTCAACTAAACCCTTTGTTATGTAAACCTGACTAAACCTAGCAATCAACCAAAAAAAACATTATAACAAATGTCTCAAATTTATTAGTTAACGCATACTTAAAAGTGCAGATCGCTTATGAATATTATGTTGACTTGTGCCTTACTTTCTTGTTAAATGCATGATTAATATACTATGTTGGCATAAACCTTAGTCTACTTTCATGTATGGCGCACTATTATTGTCCCTATGGGAGTGTTTCTAGGGTAATAGAGGGAGTGAGAAGTTCGTGACCGTGTGAGTGTATGCATGTGGGTTATGAGCACTGCTCCGATGACCGTACGCTAGTTTGAACTGGAACAGTAGCCCGATAGGAGGACAAGATAGTTAGTAGAAACTACGGTAAGCATAATCAACATATGTCGTAGCAACCTTAGAGTTAACATAAGGTGCCAATCTTTTTCCCATTTAGGCCTAGAGAATAGCATTCATAGTGGAGTGCCCGGTATGTAATTCTTTACGAAAAGAGTAGATCTGCACAACAGGAGGGGCCGTTGATGCACTTTCCTAATTATGAAGGCATCGTCAATAGAAGAAAATGAGAGCACCTTTGTGTGACTGACAAAGGGAAAAGTTGACTTTCGACCACATTATGTGACATAAGTATTAGGATAGGCTTATGAGTATTGTATTTGATGGAATCTAGGATTGAAATATTCTACCGGTCATGTAAAGCAAATATTACCAAGTGTTAGCTTTATATAGTTTATGATCTTGTTCTTGCATGCTTGTAGTTTATTGATAAACCCCCTAAAACCTTGTTTGTAACATTGACTATTCCTGACACATGATTGAATTGACGACTCGATTGTGCCTTTCCTTAGTTAACCTTTATATTCCTAGCATCCCTGTGGATGACCCCAAACTTGATACTATCTACCCCTTGGTAATTTAGTAGTAAGAATGGGAGCAACAATATAAATTTCTATCTTTGATCTTATCAAAGCGCTCTAATTGATTGTATTATCAACCCCACGGAGTGCGGATCACTTCCCCCTCTCGTTCCTTCTGCTAGGAGCGGTGATATAAATCTCATTGCAATAACTATAGATTGTGGAATTAAAATATATGACCAAATGAAGGGATTTGCAAATCCTCACCAAGTCACAAAAAATATAAGAACGTAGCCATTGGGATGCTCTTAATCTTGACTTGCTCTCCAACTAGCCTGCGAGATTAGATCACAAGGTATACTGGTACTTAATTAACCCTTAGGATTAAGCAACAATGAAAATAGCTCGCTAGCAACAGAGTATGAACCCAAAGGTTTGTATATTTGATTGATAAAAGTGATGAGTATGAAACTCGGCCAACCCCTCTATTCATAGGGAGTCTATCGGTCAAAGCCTTAATTACCAACCCCAACCCCAATTGCAAACTGAATATGAATCGACTTATCACAGATTTAAGAAGCTAAAACCATATCTAACTAAAATTTAAAATAAATAAGGCTATGGTCGAATTCATCCATATCACACTTTGGATGAATATTGTCTTATCTAATCTTACCAAAGCTAATTCTAATCAGAATAAAACTGAATATGCTAAATGCTAATGGACTGTGATTTTGAAGTTAGCTCTTCAAAGCCCACATGGCTGAGCTATCAGCACAATAAACCCAAAATGAAATAATTTTACAATATTTTACAGTAATCACACTACCTCATTAAAAACCCGGTGGAAAAAAAGAGTATAGTGTTCTTTATGATGTATTTAGTTCTTTGACAGTCTTGAATAATAAATCCAAGATGTCGATTATGACTTCTTCTTCATTTTTTCATCATAAAGGCAATCAATTAAAGAATTTAAAGAAGCATCTCTAAGCTTATTCTTTGACCTGGTCACAGGTCCCGCCATGTCACGTAGAGGATCCCAAACATAACCTTTAAATGTTTGATCAAGTCATAGAATGTTTTCATTTATGGTGGTAGTTCTCTTGGCTTCTCCATTATTTTCTTCATGGTCAAAAGGTTTGCCCTCGAAACTGAATCGTCTTCAAAGATAAATGGAGATAAATTAGCAATATTGAAGGTCGCACTAACACCATAATCATTTGGTAACTCAATCTTGTATGCATTGTTGTTCACACTCACCAACACTTTAAAAGGACCATCTCCAAATGGAATCAACTTATATTTTCAAGCATTTGGAAACCTCTCTTTCTGCAGATAATCCCAAACATAATCTCCGACCTGGAACCTCATCAATTTCTGACCCTGATTAGCTTGCCAGCATTCTGTTCATTTGTCCGTTCAATTTTCTTGCGCACCTTCTCATGTATTTTTTTTTCACAAAATTGGCTTTGTTTTCTCCATCAAGGTCTATAACCTGTTTAAAATTTAAAGGAAGTAGATCATGAGGTGTAATAGGTATAACACCATAAACAATTTCAAATGAAGATAAAGAGTAGTACAATGAATAGTGCGATTATAAGCAAACTCTGCTACTGGGTTGCATTTTTTTCTCAAATTTTCAAGTTTTTCTGGACTAGGGCATGCAGGAGAGCCCTTAGGGTTCGATTGGTCACTTCTATTTGCCCATCTGTTTGAGGATGACTTACACTCAAAAAAAGCAATTTCGTCCCTAACTTGCGCCACAAGGTATACTAAAAGTAGGACAAAAATTTAACATCGCGATCAGAGACAATGGATGTTAGTAACCCTTGTAGCCGAAATGCCTCCCTCAAAAATAGATCTACAACATGTTTTGCATCATTTGTCTTACTACATGGAATAAAGTGTGCCATTTTCAAAAATATATCCACAACCATAAAGATAGAATCGTTACCTGACTGAGATCATGGTAAACCGAGAACAAAATCTATGGAGATATCAACCTAAGGGTGTGTAGGAATAGGTAATGGAGTATAAAGACTATGAGGCTTAGTTTTTTACTTAGCATTCAAGCAATCAAGACAATTCCTTGAAACCTTTTCAATAGCCAGTGCCATTTTCGGCCAATAAAAGTGTTCTCGCAACAAATTATAAGTTTTAAATGCACCAAAATGTCCCATTAAACCACCTAAATAAGCTTCTCTAAGAAGTAACTCACGTATAGAACACTGGGGAATATACAACCTTTTATTCATAAACAAGAAAGCATCGTGCCGAAAAAACTTCTCATAAGCACCATTTTTGCTTGCCGCATAAATAAATGAAAAATCAGGATCAGTCGCATATAAATATCGCACGAATGAAAAGCCTGACATAATGCATTCCAATCATGTAAGTAAAACATATTTACGACTGAAAGTATCAGCAACAATGTTTTCTTTACCCTTTTTGTAATGCAGCACATTAAGAAAAGATTCAATGAAACTAGACCACTTAGCATGATACTTATTAAACTTCATCTGATTTTGCAAATATTTCAATGACTCATGATCACTATGAATGAAAAATTCTTTATGCAATAAATAATGTTTCCAAGTCTCTAATGCATGCACAGTTGCATAAAATTCTTTATCAAAAATAGGACAGTTTAGAGCGCCGCCCTTTAGCTTTTCACTGAAATAAGCTATAAGTCATTCTCTTGCATCAAAATAGCACCAATACCAACACCAGAAGCATCACAATGAATCTCAAAAGTACCATCAAAATCAGGTAAAGCAAGAACAAGAGCATTACATAATCATACTTTCAATTCATTAAATGCATTCTCTTGACAATCAGCCCAAACAAATTTCACATCCTTTTAACTAGTTCATTTAGAGGTGGAACAATAGATGAGAAATCACGCACAAACCGTGTATAAAAACTAGCTAAACCATGAAAAGAACGTATTCAGTTGGCATTGGTAGGTCTCAGCCAGATTTTAATGGCCTCAATTTTGGATTCGTCAACTTTTATGCCCTCCATAGAGACCACAAAATTGAGAGATACAACCTCCGGAGCGCAAAATGTGCACTTCCTGATGTTCCCATACAAACAAGACTCACAGAGTGCAAAAAGAACCATTTTAACATGCTCAATATGTTCATCAGTAGACTTAGAATAAATCCATATATCATCAAAATAGACCAAAACAAATTGACCAATAAACTTTCTCAAGACATGATTCATCAACCGCATAAAATTACTAGGTGCATTAGTCAAACCGAAGGGCATAACAATCCATTCATCCAACCCAAACTTAATCTTAAATGAAATTTTCCATTCATCCCCCTCTTTAATTTGAATCTGATGATAACTCTGAGTTAAATAAATCTTAGTATAAATCACATATCCTTGAAAATCTTAAAGCATATCATCTAACCAAGGGATATGATGGCAATAATTAACGGTAATCTTGTTATTAGCATGAAAATAAATGCACATGCACCAATTTTTTTTCTTTCTTAGGAACTAAAATGATAGGCACAACACAAGGACTAAGAGATTCTTGAACATAACCTTTTCGAAGTAACTCATTGACTTGTCGGTGTAGTTCCTTTGTCTCCTCGGGGTTTGCTTTATATGCCAGATGGTTTGGAATAACCAAACCCAGAACCAAGTCAATCTGGTGTTCAATACCTCGTAATAGGGGTAAACCCGTAGGTTAAGCTTCCAAAAAGACGTCCTAAAATTCCTATAACATCTTCGAAAACCGTGGAGGAACATGCATAGGAATATCATCACTGGAAAAATAGCTCTCTTTAAAATGCATGATAAGCAAATAAGAATGATTAGAAAAAACAAGATTTACATCCCTATTTGATGCATAAAATGATCTACTAGGATCAATAGGAAGTTCATGTCTCATCATGTAAATTGATGGTAAAGAACTTAGATGTGAAGATAGAATTTTACACGACTTATCTGAATCATTCTTGTACTTACCTGGCTTACCTTGAATTTTGGTAGAAAATTTCAAGGTTTTTTCCTCCTATTTTCACCTTGTGGGTGAGCCCCGTCAAACCCTGGCTAGGGTTTTGTTCAGCCACTTTTACATCAGTTGCAAAATTCTCTTTGTTGACTTTCATGCTTCTCTGTGCTTCTTAGACTTCCACTGGAGATAATGGAGTGAAAGTATACCTTCTTCTATCCTTAAAGACAGTAATTGTTTTAGTGTAACCAGCATACATAGATTTACGATCAAACTGCCAATGTCTCCCTAACAAAATATGACTAGCTTCCATAGGTATAACATCACATAAGATAGAATCATGATATTTTCCAATCTTAAAGTTAATCATGCATTGTTTTTTAACCCTAATTTCACCACTACCATTTAACCAAATAAGTTTATATGATGATTGATGAGTAGTCACATGCAAAGACAATAAGTTGACAAGAAGATTAGACACATTATTAGCACAAGAACCACCATCAATAATCAGTAAACAATTCTTATCTTTTACAAGGCAACGAGTATTAAAAATATTCATTCTTTGTACCTTAGTTTTGACTATTTGAGAGTATATAAGTCTTAATGACACGAAGTTACCTTGTGTTTCTGGACCTTGTTCACTGTGATCATTTATGATGATCTCTTCATCTACATATTTTTCACCACTTTCATACAATGGTGGCATTTCAGCACATTCATCTTCTTTATCTCCTTTCTCAATTGTTGTTAACACTCGTCCATGGGGACAGTTACTACAGACATGTCCTCTCTCTTTACAATGAAAACAAGTAGAAGAGTCAACATAAACTAAATTTGATGACGAAGTAGTGGACTTACCTAGAATTTTTTAAGATAGTTTAGGGTGCTTCCCTCCTATCACAAGAATTATAAATTGGATTTGAATAGGTCTGGACCAATCCTCGTCCTCCCATGGGTGTGCCTCTACTTTGGCCATGACTAGGGTTTCCGACGTCAAACCCTGGTCTTTGACTTGAAAATCCAGGATGTGGCCTCCTCGATCGCAGGGTACTCTCAACCAACTTTGCTTTCACCAATAAATTGCCAATTGATATGTGATGTTGAAGCTTGACTAGCATTTGAAGGTTTTCACACGAGCCTTCAATGAATCAATTTTTGATGAATGTGTCATCTTCTTTCATCCCGACCCTTCTCATGGTCAACTCAAGATCTTGCCAATATTCATTAACTGTTCAATTTCCTTGTTTTCATGTTGGCCAGATAAGAATGTTGTTCCATCAAGTAAGTAGGCGGAACATGATATTTGTGAAGCTTGAATCACAATCTCTCCCAGGTGGAGATATGTTTCTTTTTGCCAATATGTCTCATTTCTTTTATATTTTTCCACCATTCAGCCACATAATGAGTGAAGGAATGTTGCACCACCTTGACTTTTTCTTTCTTCCAATAATTTTTTAGATCAAACAAATTCTCAATCAGTTGCTCCCAATCAAGATACTTCACCGGATTGTGTTGACCATCAAATTGATGGATGTCAAACTACAATCCCTTGATATCTCTAGTAAAATCTGAACCTGAAATAGATCCTAAGTTGGTTCTCACTCTTCCTCAGGAATGATGTTTACTATGGTGATACCTTCTAGAAGACCCTCATTTTGATCGCTTATCCGAACCATCATCAAAATATTCATCTGAACTGTCGGAACCACGGAATTGGTAGACATATCTCTAGTATTCTTCCCTCTTGGCCAATGATGTAGGTGTTGGCGGTGCCATGCTGTCAACCTTTCTTGCTAATCTTTGCAACTCACTCATGAGTGCATTTATTGCGACAGCAAACCGATATGGATCTGTGGCTTCATTAGGTTTAATTTGATACCACTCCCAACTATCTGGAGCCTTATCTCATAGATGATCACCGTGGCTGCCATCAGAGGTGTTCATCAATGGAAAATGGTTAGGATCGCTACCTAAAGGTGGGACGAATGGATTTTCGTCCGCCATTTCCGCTAAACTGCTAAGAAAATAAAATGGTTATTATAAAATTCGCCCCCCTTTCCCTTTATTTAGTAAGGCCACTCATCAAGTGTATAACACTCAAAAATCAAAAGGTGAAGGCTAATGTAAGGGAAATTGATCAATTCACCGCAATTTAAAGCAAAATATAGAGATGAGTACTGCATAACTTATTTCAAAATTTAAAAGTATATACTCAAATTTGGGCTCTACTATCTAGAATTCCAAATTCTACAGAGAATAAGGGAAAATTGCAATTTTAATGGCACAAATCGGAACTGTAATGAAGGAGTTACGATAAAACAAGAATGCTTTATCTAGCGACAAATAAGTTCCAAAAATTCAAGTAACGTTTCCGAAATGAATTTAGATTAGGAACTCAAACCCAAATCGCTTGTGGTAAAGGATTTTAATGACTTACTTGCAGCTCAAGTTGAAAAATCGAGGTCAAACCCCTCTCTCAATTGGCTTTTGTTTCCTTTTCCTGTTCCAACTTGGATTTTGACTTTTCTTTTCCTTTTTCAAATCGGATTTCCTTTTTTCTTCTTTCTTTTTCAGCCACAAATTCAAAATTTTCACACTATAAAACACTCCCAATCATAATCTTATCTCCCAAGAAAAATATTTTGAGTACAATTCCCAAAAGTTTCAAATATTGCAATTCAGTTCCCAAACTTTCAAAAAGTGCAAACTGGCCCCAAATTTATGATTTCAAAACCCTAAATTCCAATTTTAAAACCCAAAATCTTCTTCTTTCCGTTTTTGTTTTCAAAATTGTTTTAGAACCAAAAGTGCCTATGTAAAACTTGGAATAAGATATTTGCGACAACTTCCTCTTCATTTAAATGACGTTCGAGGTATTCAAGATCGTAAGGATTAAGAATATGACACTATATCTGGAATATGACTCAAAAGACTCTATGTTTTTTTGTATAAGGTGTAATCAAGAATCAAAGAACAATTCAAGATCATGGAATCAAAGAACGATGAAGAAAATAAATTGGATTATGAGCATGCAATAATTTTCAGAAGAGTGGAAGAAAAATATCACAAACACATAAACTATTTAAGCTACCTAAAAAATGAAACTAACTGGGAGGTGAAGGTGGATAATGCTTTTTGACGCACATACCCTTCGTCGTCCTGCTGACTCAATTGATGAAGGTGAAGGTGGATAGTAATACTGAAGTATTCTAACTCTCAGACCCTTCAACGTCCTTCAACTCTAGATTCAATCCTCCTGGTAGGAAAGATCAAACAAACACAGTTAAAATACGACACGAAAGAGTTTATAAATCTAAAAAAATCAAAATAACTGACTGCAAAACCCAAAAACCCCGATGATATATTTCGGCTACCAGTTTGTTTTGTTTTCCTCTTATACCAACTGATATGAATCTTCTTGCAAAGACTCTGAATTGAAAAATTAAAATCTTTGACCGAATGAAGAGATCTGCCAACCCTCACCAAGTGGCACAAAATTCAAGAACCTAGCATGTGGAATCAGATCACAAGGTTTACCAGTACTTAATTAACCCTCGGGTTTAAGCAACAATCAAAATAGCTTGCCAGCAATAGAGTATGAACTCAAAGATTTGTATATTTGATTGATAAAAATGGTGAGTATGAAACTTGGCCACCCCTAAATTTATAGGGAGTCCAACGGCCAAAACCTTAATTACAAACCCCAATCACAAACAGAATCTGAACCGACTAATGTCAGCTTTAAAAAACTAAAACCATATCTAGCTAATATTTAAATAAATAAGGCTATAGCCAAATTTGTCCATATCACACCTTAGATGAATATTGCCTTATCTAATATTACAAAAACTAATTCTAATAAGAATAAAACTGAATATGCTAAACCCCAATGAACTGTAATTTCAAAATTAGCTCTTCAAAGAACATATAGCCGAGCTATCAGTACAATAAACCCAAAATGAAATCATTTTACTATATTTTACAATGATCAAACTACCTCATTCAAAATCCGGTGGGAAAAAAGAGTATAGTGTTCTTCATGATGTCTTCAGTTCTTCACAGTCTTGAACAATAAATCCAAGATGCCGATAATGACTCCTTCTTCAATTCTTCATCGTAAAGGCGATCAATAAAAACATTGAAAGAAGCATCTTTAATCTTATTCCTTGACCTAATCATAGGTCCCTCCATGTCACTTAGAGGATCCTGAACATAACCATTAAGCTGTCTTGGCATCTCTATCAAGCTAGCTTCCTGGTCTCTTAGCTCGTGAAAAAGCTTCATCGGTTTCCCAGTACACCTTAGCTCTCTCTGGCTATCCGCCTCCCTAGCTTTCTCTCTGTCCTCTATCTCCTTCAGATTCTTTATCAGCTCTTTCTGCGAGGCCATAATGGTCTGTAATATTTTTGAGTTATTATCAAATTCAGCAGCGTTCTAAACCCAATTTCTCTCCCATCGGTGTGAGAGTAGGTTCTTTCTCCGAGCGTGTGATTTCCTCCACCAGGTCGTTATTAAGTAGATTTCCAACTACTAGTTGTCCTTTCATTGTGTATTTTGATATGCATGGATGGTATGAATGAAGTGATCCCCACAGAAGGCGCCAATGTTAAGTATGTATTTAGTAGTAAACTGTACCATGATCCAAATCCCCTTAGCTTGATAGAAAACTTACAAGACAAAAAATTGAAGGCCAGACAGGCCAGTATAGAGTCGTTCCTGCTCTGACAATCAAGTTAGTCGAGGGAGTCATTCTAGAGTTTCTATAGAAGGGTATCCAAGAAGTTAAATAAGTGATTATACCCTTTCTGTGTTGCATCCCTAGGTATATAGATAAGTTGGTGGCTTGATGTGACAGCTCTAGTCACCTTCCTCTTTGTTCGTTGGTTTCCTGTGTGAGACCTACATTCACCCGTTAAAATAGGGACTGGGTCATCTGGGCTTTGGCTCCGATTGGGGCCTTTTAGCCCATACCTTATAAGTTACAAAGTACGATTGTACATAGAATAGGATATTAAAAAATCAATTAGAAAATGATACCCTTCTTCTCCATTCCTTCTATAACTCTATTAGAGATGAATTTGAATTTGAAAAGGAGGAAAAATACAAAAGTTATCTATGGCTCTGGTGGCATATGTTAAAACTCATGAGTTATGGGAGATCATCGTCGTACCACTCAAAGTTACAATTTATAATCCCTAAATGCTTACTAAATACAATTAAGTAGATAGTGGAAAATCGGGGTGGTCCATGAAGAATAGGGATTTTCCTAAGGGTTTACAGATATAAGATGGATACTAGATTAGATATAGATGTATATACATATATAAAAGCAAGCAAAAAGGGAAGGGGGGAGGGTGTTTGGTTGGTTTTTTGAAGTTACAAATTAAAAGACAAGATAACTAGCAAGTAATGTAAATCTACTAAATATGCAACAAGTTACTAGAATGAGAATAAAACACAAATTTCAGGACCTTGGGCGCAATTGATTTTCACTTCCAAGCCTTTTATATATTTTTGAATCTACAACCTATTCATTACTTGACTACTTGTTGTGAAGACAAATCTTCTATCCTTCTTTGATAATAGTTTACAAGAGTGAATTCGACATCTTTTGTTAAACGTCACTAATGACTTCTTTAGTCGAGAAACGACTAAAGATATCCCATTAATTGCATTGAGTACGAAGAATCAATAAACTTGGTAACACTTATAAACACTAAACCGTATCTAAGAATTGAACCAATTTATGCATTTACTAAGATTAGTCAAGAACGTTCAATGTTCATGTACCTCTCCTAATTCGGTACCTTAAAAAATATGACAAAGAGTTCAACATCATCACATTCATCTAGTAAGTATCAAATCATCAACCCAATTAGAAGCTCTAACTCACACTCTTGGATTCCATATACTCAAGCATTTCATACAACAATAATGATATTAAAAACCCACATTAAAAGCTCATAAATGAAAAATAGCACAAGCATTAAATAGGTAGAAAGAGTTCTCAAGACATGGGTTTGGAAGCCTTAATCAATTGCTCCCAAGACTAAGTTTAGCTACTAGAAATCATACTAACAATCAACAACAATTCAAACATAATCCAAGATGAAAATAAGATGAAAAACTAGAGAAACTAGAGTTTTTGGAGTTGCAGAATTGGGAAGTAAAAGTGTGTGTAAGAGAGAGCATAAGATGCTATTTATAGTACAAAAAGTGTTTTTTTTAAAAGGAGGTAATTCTGGACAGCCAGCTGTCGCGACTTGCGACAGACATGGGTGGTTGCTCTTCATTGCCTTCTTCTTCTTGTCTAAGTTGTCACCATCTCTTCTTCAAGTCTTCATGATCTTCATGGTCTTCAAAAGCAGTCTTCATGGTCTTCAAATCTTCAAACGATTGCTTTGTCGCACAAAATTCCCTAGTAAAGTGATAAGAGCACAAAACTCTCTCCTAACTCTCCTAAGAGAATTTTAAGGTAAAATAGAGGATCTAAAGCACAAAAGCATACCAAAACAAGTTCAAAAGGTCCAAAAATAACCATATAAAATGGACATATCAAGTTACAAGATAGATAAAGTAAAACCAGGGGGTATATACTTGCCTTTTTTGTAATAGTCCAAAATGGCAAATACATTGTTAGCAAAGCCAAGCTCAAAAACAAAAATGGCAGCAATGACACTAATCCCTGACCAAGGATTAATAAATTAAGTATGGATGAAATCTCCCCAGAGTTTAATCCATTTTCTTTTGTAACGTTTCCAAGCCCGGATGCGTATATATACAAGCCTGTTTGTGGGATTAACCATGATATCCTTAGAGAGATAGTTGTACAAGTGAACCACAGCCATATTGGTGCCATATGCATTTGTAAGAATGCCGCGCTTTTGCAAAATCTTCACATCCTTGTGGTCGTTGATGAGGTCGCTCATAAAGGCAATGTAAGAGGTGACATCGTTCCCTAACCCAACATGAAATCTTTCCAAAGCCATAAGGTTTAGGAAGTCGGATTCTGCAGTATCATCCACCATTATTAGTGGGAGCTCTGGAACACCGGTCAAAGGGCCGGTATGGAAGTTGATATCTGTGATGCTTGTTGTTTGGCTCCTTTGAATTCCGATTTTGTATTCATCTAGTATTGCTATTGATGGAGTAATGCCAGACTTATCAAAGTTTAACATCCTAGCCTCAAACTCAGACTTAACATCTGACAAACCGAATTCATACTTCTTTGTAGTCCGAAGCCAAAATTCCAACCAGAAAGAACGGTCTAAATCCATGGTTGGCAGTTGGTACCAGCCCCCTAATAATTAGTTTCAATAAACTTGCAGTATATGCTCGCATTTTTTTTAGGTCTCCCAACACTGGGGATGTCGAAGGAGGCGGGACCACAGAACTCAACTATGACCTTGATCATGTAGTCATCTTTCTTAATGAATTGATTAGAGTAAGTTAGATGGATGATTGAGATATGGTGTATAATTTGGTGTACAAATAATGGTGTCTATTGAACCCTTCCCATATATATAAAGCAAGCTAGTTTATGTAAGACAAGCTATTTATGTGAAACCAAATCTTAGACATTAAAATATTTTAATGAAAGGTCCAGATTTTAAATCTAATACTAGTGGAAGATGATAAAGTAGGGGAAAAATTGATATTGAAAATGCGCAGATCTTTCATGGGCTGAGATCGGGTTAAACCAAAATCGGATCCATATTTCATTGATCACCAGCTCTTCTCTGTTTCTCCTGTTTCATCCTTCTCAATTTGTCTTTCATCTTCATCAATTTCTCTTTGTTGCTCCTAATTCTATGTCACTAAAGGTCAATTTCTCGGCTAGGACCAACCTTCGCCACGACTGGAGCTGGAGGATTCCCTAGGCGGCAACTTCAAGCAAGACAAATGCCACTTCTTTAATGCACATCTACGAGCACATCGGCAATGGTGATAAACTCGGCTACTTCTACGATGATCATCATCCACAAGATCTCAAGGTCGTGGGTTTTAATTCTTCTCATCAAATTTGGTTCGGAAGTTGAGAAATTGGTCTTTTCCATGGTGTGTTGAGGGATTGAGAAGAGGTGCCTGAGGCTTCTTTAGGGCTCTACATCATTCAATAACAAGTTGGCTCAGGTTTTCGTATATTTGGCTTGGTTCGAGTATCCTTTGATCTGAGTTTCTATTTTTTGTTGATTTTTTTGCCGAATTTAATCAAAGGGAATGTTATTGATATGTTTTGCCTCTTTGATAGAGTTGGGGGAGTAGCTTATTAGCATTGATAATCTGATTAGCATTGTGTATCTGAGTTTGTTAGGGCCTGGTATATTATTTCCATAATATATAAGGGTTTCTGATCCTAATCTGTGTACTAGTGCTTTGGATTTTACCAGGAGATGTGTTGCTTGGATTAATGTAGGATTGATTGCAAATGGCTTTGGATTTTACCAAGATATATGTTACATTGATTGATATAGGCTTGGTTACAATCAGTGGCGGAACCAGGAGGATATGTTAGGGGAGCGAAAAAGAGGCAAAAATTTTTTGCAACGCTAAATACAACAATTTATTTAATAAACAATGCTTACATAATAATTAGATTTTTACAACAAAGAACTATCACTGCATTAAAAACTATGTTTCAATACTTGGGTTACTAGAACTAGAACCACTGACCATAGGTGACAACTGTATCCTACGATGTTGCATACGTTGATAATGTTGCAAAATTGGTTCATTATCGATCCCAACAAAAATCGCCTTCTCAATATGCACTGTCATAACATCATTCATCCATTCATCTCCCATTCTGTTGTGTAAATCAGTCTTGATTCTCTTCATGGCTAAAAAAACTCGTTCAACAGAAGCAGTTGTAACTGGTAGAACTAAGGTTAACTCAATAAGACGATATACCAGTGGAAAACATGTATTCCTAGTTGTTTGAACCATCTTTTGAGCAAGACTTCCAAAGTCCTCAATAGCCAAATGCTCATGATCAAGTTGCACATTATGAATGAAAGTACTAAGTTGTTGATGAAGGCGGGAACGATATTCTACAGAGAAGTCACTTGGATATAGTTTAGCAAGACGAACTAACTTACCAATATCAAACTTAGAAAATGAATCTCTTGGATCAAGGCAAGCCATACAAGTGAGTAACTCTGTATTTGCTTCCGGAAACCGATTGTTCATTTCATGAATCATCCTATCAAAACCTAGTATTCAAAAAATAAAAGGTTAGCATGTAGCAGTGAAAAAAATTACAAATCAAATCAAATCAAATAAGGTATGTAAATTATAAAAGTAATACCTGAAGAAAAGTATCAACACGAAAGAAATCACCATGGGTCTGCATTTGCGTAAGTTGTTTCCTACGACCACGAATTGTTCGTTTATCTTCCATATTAACTACCGAGATGTCATGATTAACACAAAATGCGTTGACTTCATTTAACAACTCATGCCAACCATTCTCTCTGTATTGTTGCAACTCAAACTTCATTGTATTCATCAAACTCACAGCCAACACAATATTTTGATTCTTTTATTGCAAAGCATGGGACAAGGCATCTACAACTCCCAACAAATGCTTCATCATAAGCATCACAAAAACAAATTCATAACTCTCCATTTGCTCAAGCAAACCGCTTGCTGAAGATTTACTCAGATTTGCATCACCATCATCGTGGACGTTTTCAATCAATTGCAAAATAGATCCCCACATAGTAATGAAACGAATAATAGTAGTGTAATGTGACCCCCAACGAGTATCCCTCGGCCTTCTCAAACTAGTCTCTTGATTTTTTCCTCTTCCACTCACAATATCTCAATTCTCCATTCCCTCTACAATTCTAGTATGTTCTAAATCAAGAAGCATGTATTTTCTTCTACATGAAGCTCCAGCTAAATTCACAATCATACCAAGATAAACGAAAAACTGACACACAGTTTGATTATCATTAGCAACAGCAAGAACAACCAATTGAAGCTAGTGAGAAAAACAATGGACATACCTTGCACATGAGTTTTCTTTCAATATCAAAGCTTTCAGCCCATTATACTCTCCTCGCATATTTGAGGCTCCATCATATCCCTGACCTCTCAACTTTGACATTAATAATTTATGCTTTGAAAAAAAATCATCAATAGCACTTTTCAAACTAATAGCAGAAGTATTACACATATGCACAACACTAAGAAAACGTTCAGGAACGCATCCTTATTTGTTGACATATCTTAAAACAACCCCCATTTGCTCTTTTATTGATGCATCTCTAGCCTCATCAACCAATAGAGAAAAATAACTATGTCCAATTTCATTAACAATAACATTTGTTACATCACTAGCACAAGCACTTGATAGTTCCTTCTGTACTTTGGGAGATGTGAGCTTGCAATTTCTAGGGCCATTTTCATTCATGGTCTTAGCAACAACAACATTTCGCTTGCAATGCTAGTCAATGATTTTGAGATAATTGCCCTTATTCAGAGAATCCAGCCCTCCATCATGGCCACGAAAAGCCATACCTTGATTTAGCAAGAACCGTGTCACATCCAAAGCGGCTGTCAAACACTTGCGATATGCAATCTCCGATTCCCGCCCATGTGCCTAATAAGAATGAAGGATACTCTGTCTTTGATGCTTAAATGTATATAATTGTTCAGCTGCATCATAATGAGAACTACCCGCTACGCCAACATGTTTCTTATAGATATCAAGCGCTTTCTTCCAATTGTTCACCCCACTCACAGTAAATGCATCCTCTTCATCTCGACATCCCTTATGTGAATTCCAAAAGAGATAGAAACAAAAGCAAAATGTTGCATCCTTTGACGCTCTATAATCCAACCAATCAAATTTTTCATACCAAGAAGGTTGAAAACATCTATAGTCATTTCCCTGCTTTGTCTTTGGAAAAGAATGACCCTTAAGTTGGCAAGGACCTCTTAACACATATTCTCTCATCACTAAATCTCTAATAGAAACATCAAAATCCTTAATAGGTTTACGTTTCCCGGGATCATTTATAACATTATCCGAACTGAAGTTATTGATTTGATATAAAATATGAACTGAAGTCTTGCTTAATCTTTATTTTAGGGACTGTTGTCATCATTTTGGTGGCCACAATTTGTTCTGGTTGTGGCAGCAATCATCAGACCTTTACTTGTTTCAATTCAATTGTATTTATAGCACTTACGTTTGAAGTGAAGCACCTACATGTATTATTTTAAGCACCTTTAAATTATAAGTGAAACACCAACTAATATAATTTGAAGCACCTGTAAGTTACAAGTGAAACACCTACAAGTTATAAGTGAAACACCTACTAATATAATTTGAAACACCTACAAGTTACAAGTGAAACACCTACAAGTTATAAGTGAAGCGCCTACACGTGTAATTTAAATCACCTACAAGTTATTATTAAAGCACCTACACTTATAAACAATAGTTGGAGCATCTACGGGTCTTAGTTTAAGTTCCCTTTTCCAAGTTATTTTCGTGGGCTGATAGAGAAAGAACATATAGGTTACACGTGAAACACTTATAAGTAAAAGTTGAAGCACCAACGAGTTGTTAAAATCGTTAAAACATCAACAAAGTTTAAATTATCAAACAAATTTGAAAAACTACAAGCATCAACCTATATTACCCAAAAGCTAAAAATATCAATTCCTATCTAAATTTCACCTGGAAAATGAAAAATGCCAATATAAGGAAAACACACTACAAAACATCAATCATATCACCCAAAAAACAACAAACATCAACCCCTACACCTTAAACCCGCCTAGAAAATGAAAAAATCAACATGAGAGAAAAAAACTAAAATAAACCCTAAAAAACCTACAAAACATCAACTCATGTCAAACTAAAAACATCAAGAAAAAAACTACGATACATCAAGAATATAAATTATTCACTCTGAAAATCATAAATCATCAACAATTTTTTTTATAAAAAAATACAAATACCAACCTATATCACCCAAAAGCTACAAACATCAAGTCCTTTGAACCTCATCCGGAAAATGAAAAAAAAATCAAATTAAGAAAAAAATGCTACAAATATCAACTCCTATTAGTCAAAACCTCAGTCGAAAAATGAATAAAATCAACATTAGAAAATAAAATAAAAACTACAAATATCAATCCATATCACCCAAAAAACAACTACAAAACATCAACTCATATCAATTAATCCTCGCCCGAATGATGAAAAGCAACATAAGAGAAAAAAAAACTACAAACATCAATCAAAAAGCTATAATACTTCAAGAATAAATAATAATTTTAAAAAAGGACCTGGTGGGATTTGAACCTAGGTCTATAACCCCAAATCCTAGAACAATAACCAATACACCAAAGACTCGTTATTGAACATACACTCAGTTACATAATATTAAAACTCGGCATGTACCTCATGAAAATAAATTCTTCAAAATAAATGTCACAGTGGGATTCGAACTCTGGTCTATAACCTCAAACACGAAGATCTAACCACTAGACCAAATAATCTTTGCTAATCATATGCTCGGTTAAATAAAATTATATCTCAGGAAGTCTTTGAAAAAGTAAAGCACAATATTAAACCTCACTTCTCATGAGGAGAAACTTAGTCATCCGTCTTCCATCGCCACCCCCATCATCATCTATTGTCACGAGCGTGTGTCTGCACGCGTGAGTCATCCTCTCTCTCTGACGCAAACATCTCAGCACATTCGTCGTTGTCACCTCGCCACTGTCGCCTCGTTGCCGCTTGAATATGAAAACCTGTAGAATATAAATGTGTGATTTTATTGATCATACAAGAGGTCAATATATAGGCAGTATGTACATAATCATAAATGTAAAAGGATTCTATCTAAGGCTACAAGATATACCAGAACATTCATAAAATATCTCCTACAAAACCCTAGCTCTAGTTTATCACTGCATTGAAAAAATTGAGATTAATAAAATTGAAAGCAAACTAAATGCAAAAGTCCCATAATATACTCCCCCATCCCGAAGAAAATGGCTCACAAGTTCAGGTATTAACAACAATGGAAAAACAGTGAGAAAATTATCATTCGCAATCAAATTCACCCACAACAATCACTCCTGAGATTATAGGAATTTGAGAATTACCATTCAAAAACTAAGAAAATAAACCAAAAAATACCAGAAATTGATGAAGAATACCTCGCTTGGATATAGGTTAAGTTGCTAATTGGAATTGGGATTACTCAGCTCGTCCAAGTTGGAACTGTATGCTGCTCGTCATCATTGCCGCTCGACTAAAAAGCTTCCTATATCAGAGTGCCAAAAGCAATTAGGGAAGAATTGGGAACGAATTTTAGGTCTGGAAAGAAGATAGGCATAACCACCCCTAGAGCGGCGGCGACGTCCTCAATGTTAGCCTTGCCGAAGACGATGCTGTTGCAGAGTATCTTCAGCTTTGAAACAGAGGCTTTACGGTTGGTGGCACTCATGACGCGTTCCTCAGGATCCTTCTAGGAAGCCTTGCAGGTATTACAATCTCCACATTTTTAATCTATAGGCATCCACTTACAGGGAGTAAAACGGTGACAGACAAAACGCTGAGGTTGGGAGGAAACAGAGAGGTTGGGAGGAAATAGATAGCGTCAGGGGCGAAGCCAGGATTTCAAAATCGGGGTGCACTTTCAAATATTAAAAAAAAAATTACAATCAAAATAAATAATTAGATCTTAATCAAGTTATTTTACAATCAAAATCATAATACTCAATGTCTAAAAAGTTCAATACAACACACTAAATAGTCACTCGTCGAGGTTTCATACTTTGAAACCGACTTACAATCGTACTTGGACTAACATCCAAGGCCAAATCTTTCTCCAAATAAGTAACCAAACTATCATTCAACAATTGTTCTCCCATGCTATTACGCAGTTTATTCTTGATGAAAGTCATTCCTGAAAAAACTCTTTCCACACTTGCTGTTGCCACTGGTAGAATCAGAACCAACTTTAAAAGCAAATATACTCTAGAATGAGTCTCATGCTTTCTTGTCTCAACAAGTTTGACAGAAAGCTCATTTAGAGTCTTCAATGCCCAAAATCTTTCATCATGTCGCATGTCATCAACGAAAGTATCAAGTGAATGTTTTAAAACCATCAAATCAACACTTGAAAACTCATTAGGATAAAACCCAGCAAGTTGGACAAGTTTCGATGTATCAAATGATGAGAACCGATTAGTAGGATTAAAACATGACATACAGATAAGTAAATCCTTACTTTGCTTGGTAAATCGGTCTTCAAGTTCTGATAATTGTCGATCAAGCACACTGTTAAAAACATCGACTTGAAAATGATGAAGATTTGTAATTCTTGGCCCTTTACCACGAAACATCCTTCTCCCCGGAATGACATACATATCCTCCATGTTTAGCATCTCAATGCCATGCTTAGCCACAAATAAAGTGACTTGGTCGAAGTGATCATTCCATCCATCATCTCTCATTCTTTGCAAACTTCTCTTAGTTACATCAACCAAACTCATTGCATTCACAATATCTTGATCCCTCTTTTGCAAGGCCAAATTCAACTCATTTGTAATCCCAAAGATAGATCTCATCAAGTGTGCCACAAAAACAAAATCAAATGTCATCAACATGTGAGTGATTCCACATGCTTTATGCTTCTCACTTTTTTCCTTAGCTTCATCTGCTATAGCATCAAGAGACTCGAGAAGTGGGCGAAACAAATCAAGAACATTCAAAATAATTTTATAGTGAGAACCCCAACGAGTATCACCAGCCCTAGCCAAGCTCTTCTCCTGATTTAAACCGCTACCTGATTCAATGTCACCAATAGATAAAGCATCAACAACTCTCTCTTTCTGCTTCTCCCGAAGAAATGCTTTTCTCTTTGGTGAACCACCCACAAAACTAATCAAAAGGGGAAGCACCTCACAAAATAACCAACTAGCATCATCATTATCTTTAGCAACGCTGACAAGTGTTAATTGAAGCTGATGAGCAAAACAATGAACATAATATGCAGACGGGGACTCATTTCTAATCAATCTTTGAAGACCATTCAATGACCCTTGCATATTACTAGCTCCATCATAACCTTGACCTCGAACTTTAGAAAGAGGTAAAGAATGATCCATAAGCAAAGATTTAATTGCTTCCATTAGGGTCAAAGAAGTAGTATTCACAACATGTATAACACCAAGAAAACGTTCTGTAACTTCACCATCTTTACTAATGTATCTCAAACAAAGAGCCATTTGTTCTTTATCAACTATATCAGCAGACTCATCAGCAAGAATGGCAAAGAAATCATCTCCAATTTCATCAATAATCAATTGAGTAGTCTCTATAGCATGTGCTTGTAAGATATCCTTTTGAATATCAGAAGATGTCAATTGACAATTACCAGGAGCATTTTCTAGGACTACTGAGGCAACTTCAGGTCTACCCTTTGAATGAAATTTTAGAAGTTGTATGAAATTACCTCTATTCAATGAATCTAAACTTTCATCATGTCCACGAGCGGGCAACCCTTGAACAGAAAGCCATTTCATGCATTCAATGGAAGCTTCCAACCTCATTCTGTACTGCCTTTTAGTTTCATCGGAATGATTAGCCAAAGTAGAAGGGAGAGAAACTTTTTGATTTTTAAAAGCTTCAAGTTCTGTCATAGCAACATTGTGATGACTGTTAAGTGCACCAACATGTCTCTCAAGAGAATCCGGTTTGCCCCAACTCCTGAAACCACCACTAACAAAAACATCAGATCCATCGTCATCATTCTTGAACAAATAACAAGCAAAGCAAAAAGCAGCATCTTTTTCAACACTATACTCAAGCCAAGCTTTGTGAGTTACAAACCATCTCGGGTTGAATCTGCGGTTTTTCTTTCCACTTTGTGTAAGAGGAAATTTATGACCTACAGGTTGACAAAGAGGTCTATTCACATAAGCCCTCCTAACTAGTTTTTTATCATCGGGATGGAATGTACTCATCAATTTTCTCTTTCCCGGATCTTGAGGGAGATTCAACAAATCAATATCAGTTACTCTTCCCTCCTCTCTCAACCTTGATGTACCCTCCCCTTCTTGATTTTGAGGAATGTCCGAAACCCTTGTTTCTTCGGGTGGAGAATCATTCAATTGAGGAGAAGAATGCAATACTTCTTGAGATGATGGAGTTTGTTGAAGATTTGGGCTAGAACTACCTTCGCCCCCTTCTTTAGGAACTTTTGAGAAAAAACTTAAAATACCACCACTTTGTTTCCTTTTCATCCTGGATAAAATAATTAAGTTAAGCAAAATAACAATTTAAAACCCAAAATTAAAAGATTCAAAACTCCAACAAGATTAAACTCAATGGAAACACAAGCACATAAACCCCAAAATTTTGTTCTAGTGAGATGTGTTCATCTTCAATACAAAACTACAAATCCATCGGAGTCCGATTCTCACAATTCTAGGAACAAAATATACCCCATGTTCCTTAATTAAATGTCCTTCATATTGAGAAGTGAGAACCATTGAATCAAATATTATATTTACCACAACACACATACACACAAAAATGTCAAAAATACAATCAAAATCTTACAATTAATTGATCAAGACGTTGGGAACTTTCAATTAGATACCTTTCAAATTGGAAATCATTGAATCAAATACCACAATAACCACACATAAAATTTTCAAAAATACAAACAAACCTCACAATCAAAAACGTTGGGAACTTGCAATTTGGGAAAGTAGGGAAAAAATAGAGAAAGGAACCTTGATAGGCTTGATTAATAACGCCGAGCAGAAGAGGGATGAGCCGATGAGCAGCCGAGGCCGAGCAGGGAGCAGTGGCGGCTGACCGAACAGAAAAGGGAGGAGATGGGCATGGGCGGCCGAGCAGGGAGCCGGAGATGCCGAGCAGAATAGCAGGGAGATGGGCCGTGGGCGGCCGAGCAGATTGAGCAGCCGAGGCAGAAGATGGAGGTCTGGCCCTGGCCGTCCGTCTGGGAGGAGAATCAGGAAATGGGTGCGCTGAATAAATTTCTCAGAGTCAGGGGTGCACAATTAAAATTAAATCATTTTTGCCCCATTAAAAAAAAATTTTTAAAAAAAAATAAAATTCTGGGGTGCACGTGCACCCCAGGTTCCAGTGTGGCTTCGCCACTGGATAGCGTGGAGAGCTAAAATGGCGAGGAGACGAAGGGTGAGGAGAAGGTTCGTAGCAAAATGGTATTGTTATATGGTGATTGGGGCAAAGGCAACTGATTTTCCAATATGAAAATATCACGCCTGATATGAGAGAACTCATTGACTACCCCGTGATGGCAGAATTTAGGATCCCACTCACCATATTGCGCCTTGAAATCCTTGGAATTAGTGAAATATCCCATTATTCAAGCATGAAACATCCATCTCTTATCATCATCTCCAAGAATTTTGCCGGATTCACTATCCATTTTGGGTCCAATCATTACAAGAAATTGAACCTAATATTTGTCCCTATTTACCTCGGTTTTTTGGTTTAGTTCAAAAGTTGAGGTAAAAATTTCCTTTACCTTGATTTTTTTGAAGTAAATAATATTATTTACCTCAGTTTAAAAAAAATTGAGGTAAATAATAGATTTTTAACCACGGTTCTACAATAACCAGAGTAAATAGTCTAGGAAATCGAAGCAAAATTTATTACCGACGTGATTGCAACATCGGCAACAAGGGAAAGACCCAGCAGTAATAGTTAGTGATGAGAAGATCGGCTTTGCACTATCAGCCGATGTGACTGACTTCTATCCGACGTAAAGAGTGACTCCAATTTTTCCACTAAGCAAAGTCACACAGACCCCTTGGCCCAAACTCGTGCCTCAAATAATTTCAAATAAATTAATTTATACGATATCGCACCTACATCGGTTTTAAGTTGGTTAACGCAAAATCATTATGTGCGAATGGAGCGCGAGGTCGCACGTGTCTATCATACCTTATAAATTAAGGATACTTAACCAACACAGCCAGAACAATGAATGTACCATCTAAATGTTTCATTCCAAGTTCACCACAGCCAGTCTCAAATTTCATCAAGTTACATCTATAAGACTAAAGCTAGGTATGTACGTACGTACCATGTAACATGCCAGCAAAATACATAATGGTGCGTACCATGTAATATCCAAGTAAAATGAAAATGAAAAAAAGACCCAGAACTTTAATAAAATCCAAAAAATTATTCTGCATCATCTACGACAAACAAACATATGATCCACGACAATCAATGGGGTGGTGACACGGGTGTGATAACATCGTCTACCGACGATCTGCTTCCATTTTCTTGAGAAATAGTCTTCAACTCTCGGTGGAAGACTCGCTGGTGCTTGACCCTCCCTCATCATGTGTGGTATCCAACCTATCCTCGTCAACCCCAGGCCCCTCATCCCCCGCACATTTATTGATCACATCGGTAATCATAGACTTCAACACCCACAATTATTTTGTAAGATTACGCACGTCGTGTTCCATGAACAACGCCATGGCCTTGGTCTCAGCCATGTCCTTTACGAGGATGCCCAAGGCCTTTTTTATGTCCCGTGGGATAAGAAAATATTTACATTAAATGAAAATGTTAAAATTTTAATTAATGACAATTTGGAATAAACCAAAAAACTCAAAATTTTGTTACTAGTAAGGGGGGCGAGAATAATGGTGGCATGAACGTCCATAGTTAGAAGCCGACGGAGTCGCCTCGGGGCCTGGGTGTGAGAGGCACATCCCTATCCCTTTTAGGGACATTGCATCGTAGTACCTAGGCTGGATCTTCGCTTTCGATTTGATGGGAACCTTCTTCTTCTCTAAAATGGCGGTGATGACGTAGCCGTAGGGGAGTGTCCGACTCTTCGTGGAGAGGGCCACTTAATGCATCTCTTGGATGATGGTGTACCCAGGGTTGACTACCTTCTTCTCCGCAATGTGATAGTACTTGATAGTCTCGTTGATCGTGCACTCTGTAGGATGTTCGGCCGGGATAAGTACTTGTACAATTATATTTACCATCATTCTCTTATGAAGGTTAAGAACACCAAGCTTGATATTCTTTATTGGGATGAGTCCGTTCCTGACTTTAATTTTTTAGTATTTCTCCACCATTCGGTTGGGGCCAAGCACCGTGGATGTGTCATTCTCGTGAACCCGTCGAGGCCAATTGTCCTGGAAGTACAGTTATAGAGGCTCAACCTCCGGCTGATCCTCCCTACCAATTGTGCACCCAATCACCAGATTGATGAACTCTGTCGTCATCTCCACATCTATCTTATTCACTCTTGTCTTGAAGATGGTGTTCGATTCCTTAGCAAAATTGGAGTAGAACTCCTTGACCTCCGTATTTATATCGGTTTATCCAAGCATATCAAACCCTTCAATCTTGATGGTTTGAAAGGTTCGAGGAAAACATTGAGGTGTAGTCATTCCACATCCTCAGGCTTCATCACCCTAAACTCTTTTGTCCTTCGGCCCTGGATCTTTTCAAAACGCTTCTCTACTTCCTCCTTGACAAAGTGTATTTTGTCCCATGTTGGCAGTGGAGGGGTGGTTGTTGTTTTCACCTTCTTTGGGAGCGGTGGACCTACCCCCGTGGTGTCTTCCATTTTCCTCCTGGTTGTCTGCTTCATTCGAGCCATCTAAGAATCAAAGGGATGTAGAATAGTAAATGCAATTGTCAAGAACTCAATAATGTCAATGTGTTTTATCCGAGTTTGTATTCATGTCACAAACACTTCATCTAGACCGACATGATGTGTGTGAAGTCTCACATTCATTTGTTTGAATGTGCAACATTGCAGTTCAATAGACTAAGCCTACACAGTATGTGACTAGAACACAAATGGTCCTAAAACACCTATAATCTCAACTAAAACATCACAAAGTAAACAACTAACATGCCACTATTGAATAACCAAGCAATGGTCAAAAAAAGAAGTATAAGAAACTAGGAGGTCGTCGTCGTGCCTCTCAAAGTTAATATATATTAGCCTTAAAGGCTTACTATCTACAACTAAGTAAACAGCGGCAAGTCGGGGTCGTCCACGAAGAAGGGGGATTTTCTCAAGCGTTTCGACACAAAAGGTTTCCATTAGGCTAGAAGTAGATATATATATACACACACATATAAAAGCATGTAAATGGGGGGGTTTGGTTGGTTGGTTGTCCTAAGTTACAAAAGTTAAAAGACAATACAACTAGCAAAGTCAAGTAACTATGCTAATCATCAAACAAACTAAGAAAAGGGGTTTTAAAACGAAAAAAATAAATCCTTGGGGGCAATTGAATTCCACTTCCAAACCAAATGTAGATCATTGAACCATTCACTCATCCTATCACACTTGTTACCTATGGACGCATGACCATAGATTTGACAACATGCCTTCTACCAAAGACATGGCCATTTAACCAAACATAGCATTCATTAGGTAAAACCTAGAACAAACCACATTCAAGGTTCAACATTTCATTTCATATATAGGATAAATATGAGAATGATCCATATTAACATACTTCTCTAGCAAGAATCACAACACATTATGCACAAGAAGTTCAAAGTTCATGTTCTTAGATTTTCATGCAAAGGAGTTAAGAAATTTGTCAGTTTCCTAACTCCCTAACACTTAATTCATACAAACACTTCCTATTCTCAAACAACCCATGGAATAAATGAAGTAAAATGTAGCATTAAGAACATAAGAATGCCAAATAACAAAAGCTTCAAGAACGAGTGAAACAATCTATTCACTACTTTGACTACTTGTTGTGAAGATAAATCTTCCATCTTTCTTAGATAGTAGTTTACAAGAGTAAATTTCGACAACTCTTGTCAAACCTCACCAATGACTCCCTTAGATGAAACAGGGCTAAAAGTATCCCATTGATGGCATTGAGCACGAAGAACCAACAAGCTTGACAACACTTATAAACACTACACCGTGTCTAAGCATTTAACTAATTCATACATTCACCCAATATTAGTCAAGAACGATCGACATTCATAGACCTCTCTCATTTGCTACCCAAAAAAAATGACAACGAGTTCGACATCATTACATTCATCTAGCAATTATCAACACACCAACATCATTAAGAAGCTCTAACTCATGCTCTTGGATTCCACATTAAAAGAGGGGAGAATTAGCTACTTTCTCCCAACCCTAACAAGTAATTATACAAGCAATTCATATACTCAAGCTTCCAACAACATCAATGCCATTAACAATTCACATTCAAAGCTCAATAAATGCACAATAGCAAAAGCACCAAATAGATATATATGGTTCTTACTACATAGATATGGAAACTTCAATCCATTGCTCCCAAGATAAAACAAAGCTAGACAATTAAAAGACATGATTAACCTATAAAAACTAAGAAAAGAAAGAATGAAAAACTAGGGTTTGAACCCACAAAAATGCAGGAAGAAGAAGGAATTCGTGTTGTCTTGAAGAGTAAAGGATAAGGCGAGTATTTATAGTACAAAAAGAAAGAAGAGTTTCTGGCCATTCGTCCGTCGCGAGTCACAACGGGCTCGCGACAGACTCCATTTCTAGCAGCTTGATATCTTTTCTCTTTTTGTTTCATATCCTCCTCTTCTCTTCATTTCTTTAAAAGCTCAAATATAAGTCTCAAAATCTTCAAATCTTCAAAGGTATTTTTCTAAGTCTTCAAACAAATTGCCTTGTCACACAAAATCCTCTAGAATAGTAATAAAAGCGTAAAAGTCGCTTTTAACTCTCCTTAGAAAATTTCATGGCAAAATACCACATTTAGAGCACAAAAGTGTGCAAAAGTGAATTCTACAAGTCCTAATATAACCGTATAAAATGGGCACATCAAACCTCCCCGTACTTAAACCTTACTCGCCCTCTAGTAAGAAAAGATTCAAGCACACAAAGGAATTCATATGTCCACATCCTAAACTAATATTCCCCCAGTCAACACTTTGCAAAAACTCTTAATAAATAAATCCCAAAATCAAAGCTCAAATGATAATTTTTCACACACACAACCCCGAATCCTAAATCTAACCTAACCTACCACTTATCAATTCACTACCCATAAAAATGTTTCAAAGTCCCGAATTGATAATCCCAAAGTCCAATGACACAAAATGAAGTTAAAACCATATAGGAGGTTTAAGCACATACTTCACTTCATACCAATATATCAACCAAAACGAAGTATAAAACAATCAAGAATTTCATAACCATACTTCATTTTTCAACCCACTAAGTTACCCAATCCCAAGAGGTCTAAAGATGTTGAGCTACCCTATCCATCCGTATGACAACTGTAACCTTATGACTCCAATGCCGGTAAATGAGTGAAATCATAGAAATTTTTCTTTCCTTTTCTCTCTTTCTCTCATTTTGCCTAGGAGCTCTTTCGGGTTTTCATCCTAGCCACACATCATGTTTCTTGGGCTCATATCTCACCTTTTTCTACACATTTGGCCACTCATTTTTTCCTAGGTCGCCCTTTTGGGTTTTTGACCTATCCTGGCCTCCAATGTTGCCTAAGTTGCCCTCTCGGGTTTTCAACTTAGCGGGTTTTCTTTTCTTTCAATTTTTTTTATCATTTTCTATTTTTTCTATTTCTTTTTCTCATGTTTTTCTAATCAAAAGTTGCAAAAAGCATTCCAATTGAATCTAGCATGCATGTGAGTCCTCTAACCCCTCCCCGCACTTAAAACATTACATTGCCCTCAATGTAAACATGTAAGGAAAGAATAATAAAAATCAAGGTAAGAGGTAGAGTGACACCCGTTTCTCCACATAGTCGCCAGTGATATGGTTCAATCCAATGTAACTGTATAGAATTAGTCCCGGAATTGGTTTCGGAGCCCGAAGGGGGAGCAAAAGTGTCGTAGAAGAACTCAACCCTTGAGCAAAATATTGTCTCCTTGGCGCCATTTGATCAAGACTAACACCACAAAGAATAACATCAAACTCACAAGTACATAAGGATTTCTAATACTAGGTTTAGCATCAAGAGTTAATAACCACAGTATTATCAAAGAACAACCAATCCATCATGCAATCACCACTATAAGATTGTCCAATAAAAATATCCAATATATAATGACACATATCCAAGCATTATTATAGAATATAGCAATTAAAGACATAATGATGTAGTAAGCATACTACAATCAACAAAGATACTATAAAAATGCAAGAATTTTTATATGTCAATATATGTGATGGTGGAAGAATGAGTGGATGTGTGGTGGTTCTTGGGAGTATTTGGTGGAGAAGAAGGAAGGATTATGTAGTGTTAAAGCTCAGCTGAAAAGTTGGATTTTTTCATCTCGACTCGTGACAACACTGGTCACGACCTGAGATGCATCATCGCGAGTCGAGACAGGTAGGGAAGGTTCGGGTCTGGCTTGGCTCGAGGATGAAAGATGACATCCCAAGGGTGTTAGTCTCGAGGGGCTAAAAGGCTTCACTGGTCTTGAGGGCATCTGGTCTCGAGGACCCGAGGTCTCGAGGGTATGATGTACTTTTGGGTTCAGCTCAAATTGAGGGTTTGTGGCCTCGAGGACCCGAGGTCTAGAGGTCTTCAGCACGAGTCGAGGGATTACAGCCTCGAGAACCTGAGGTCTCGAGGGTTCAGCTTGAGTTGAGGGATTATAGCCTTGAGGACCCAAGGTCTCGAGGGCTTTAGCTTGAATCGAGGGCTTGTGGCCTCGAGAACACAAGGTCTTAAGGGTATGATGTCTTTTGGGCTCAGATCAAATCGAGGGCTTGCAGCCTCGAGGACAAAAGGTTTCGAGGGCTTCAGCTTGACTTGAGGAGTAATGGTCTTGAGGGATGATGGTCTTTCAGGTTTGGATTGAGCAAGGGCTTGCGGTCTCGAGGACCTAAGGTCTCGAGGGCTGATGGAATTTAAAGTACTGCTCGAGTCGAGGGCTTGCTGCCTCGAGGTCTTGAGGGGATGATGTCTCAAGGGTTGGTCTTGAGAACTGGCCTCGAGAGGGTGATGAACTTTGAAGTTCTGCTCGAGTTGAGGGCTTGCTTCCTCAAAGTCTCTATGGGATGATGTCTCGAGGGTTGGTTTTGCAAACTGGCCTCGAGAGGGTGATGGACTTTCAAGTTCTACTCGAGCCAAGGACTTTGCGGCCTCGAGGACCTAAGTCTTGAGGGTTGACTGGTCTCGAGGGACTGGTCTCAAGGGCTTGGTCTTGAGGACTCATGGATTTTCAGGTTCGGCTTGAGTCGAGATCTCGAGGGATGATGGTCTCGAGGACTCATGGATTTTGGAAGGGCTGGTCTTGTGGCCTCGAGGACCAAAGGTCTCGAGGGCTTCAACTTGAGTCGAAGGATTGCAGTCTCGAGGACCTGAGGTTTGAGGGAATGATGTCTCGAAGGTTTTAGCTCGATTCGAGGGCCTGCGGCCTTGAGGACTAATGGCATTTTGGGTTCGGCTCGACTCGAGGTATCGAGGGGATGCTGTCTCGAGGACCCGTTGGTCGCGACTCGCGAAGGCTCGTTGCAACTCGTAGAAAGTTATGCTGGGAGATGAATTTTTAGCACAAAACTTCTGATCACATCACGACTTGCAATGGTCCGTCACGAGTTCATCGCGAGGTCATCGCGACTCGCGATTACAAGACCTCTCAGCACTTAGAAAGAATTCAATCTTTTCTTACCAACATTCCAAGCTTTCTTCCTTTTTTCATGGATCTCATTCCTCATCTCCTACAATGTAATGCACTTCACTTTGCTACAAAATCACAGAAAAACATACCGTAAAAAGAACAAGACAAAATAACAAAAACTAAACAACAAAAACCAAAATAAAAGGCCTAGTTTATTTACGTCGTCGGTACAAAAAAGCTCTGTATATTTAAGGTCATCGGCACGACCCTAATGTTATCCATATGGTGAAGGTTTGAACCCCTTCACCATGAGTATCCAAAAGTAGAGAGGTGGGGGTACAAAACTTTCAAAAGGAAAGTATTGTTGAGGTGGAGATGGTTTAAAGGGAGTTGGGTGGTTAGGAGGCTTGGGGTAGTCTTTTGGCTCCTCTCTTATCTCCCTCAAAACTTTCAAAAATGGTGGAGTTGATTCAATAGGTAGGGATAGGGGTGACGATGCTAACGAATGTAGCAAAATCACCTCTTCCTCCTTTTTATCATCCTCAACAACCAACTCCTCATCTCCTTCGAACTAAAGACCATTTCCCATGGTGACCTCACTCACCGAATCCTCGAGTTCGATTTGGGATGGTGTATTTTTGGAATCACAAGCTTCCATTGGGGCTAACACTTCTATTATACTCCTCACATTCCCCTCAATAGCCTTAACACTAGAGGGGAGTTGGGTGTCTGGTTCTTCACTAATAAAGTTGTTCAAGTTTGCTATTTTATTCATGACTTCGTCACGAGTCAAACTTAAACTTCCTTATTGGGCTTGGTTTTGGGGTATGGTATAAGGTGGTGATGGCCAACTATTTTGCTCATATTGTTGGTTTTTCGGCTCATTCTCATACCACCAATCCGGATTACCACTCAATTCCGGATTGTAAGGATTGTGGTATGGATACCATTCTTTAGCTTATTGCCCTTGAAAACCAACATCTCCTACCTCTTGGCAGCACTCTTTATAACCCTTCATAGTGATCTTCCCACAATAAATAGCAAGACTCGGTAGGATAGTCGGAATGACACATCCTACATAACCTTGCTTGTTGAGCCTCTCTTCTCATCATGAGTTCCCTCAAGGTGATACGCTCCATTATTTTATTTATTTTATTTTATTTTTAAATCTTCAAAAGTCCAAAATCATATTTAAAGGATTCTCAATAAAAAATTACCCAAGAACTCCAGAAATACCTACTACGAACAAAAACAACCACCAAGGAGTGGAAAATAAAAACAACTAGCTAATATGCGACCAAATATATCCAAACACTTTAAAATAAATGTCTCTTCCCCGGTAGCGGCGCCAAAATTTGGGAGGTCGTCGCCGTGCCTCTCAAAGTTAATATTTACAAGCCCTAAATGCTTACTATCTACAACTAAGTAGATAGTGGCAAGTCGGGGTCGTCCACGAAGAAGGGGGATTTTCTCAAGCGTTTATACGCAAAAGGTTGCTATTAGGCAAGAAATAGATATATATACACATATAAAATCATTTAAATGGGGGTTTGGTTGGTTGGTTGTCCTAAGTTACGAAAGTTAAAAGACAAGATAACTAGCAAAGTCAAGTAACTATGCTAATCATCAAACAAACTAAGAAAAATGGTTTTAAAACTACAAAAATAAAGCCTTGGAGGCAATTGGAATCCACTTCCAAACCAAGTTTAGATCATTGAACCATTCACTCATCATATCACACTTGTTACCTATGGACGAAGGACCATAGATTTGACAACAACATTCCTTCTACCAAAGACATATCCATTTGACTAAACATAGCATTCATTAGGCAAAACCTAGAACAAACCACATTCAAGGTTCAACCTTTAATTACATTGATAGGATAAATATGAAAACGATCCACATTAATATACTTATCTAGCAAGAATCACAACACATTATGCACAAGAAGTTCTAAGTTCATGTTCTTAGATTTTCATGCAAAGGAGTTAAGGAATTTGTCAGTTTCCTAACTCCCTAACACTTAATTCATACAAACACTTCCTATTCTCAAACAACCTATGGAATAAATGAGGTAAAGTGTAGCATTAAGAACAGAAGAATTCTAAATAACAAAGGCTTCAAGAACGAGTGAAACAATCTATTCACTACTTCGACTACTTGTTGTGAAGATAAATCTTCCATCCTTCTTAAATAGTAGTTTGTAAGAGTGATTTCGAAATCTCTTGTTAAACCTCACCAATGACTCCCTTAGCCGAGACATGACTAAAAGTATCCCATTGATGGCATTTAGCATGAAGAATCAACAAGCTTGGCAACACTTATAAACACTACACCGTGTCTAAGCATTTACCCAATTCATGCATTTACACAAGATTAGTCAAGAATGATCGACATTCATAGACCTCTCTCATTTGCTACCTAAAACAAACATGACAACGAGTTCGACATCATCACATTCATCTAGCAATTATCAATACACAAACATCATTAAGAAGCTCTAACTCATGCTCTTGGACTCCACATTAAAAGAGGGGAGAATTAGCTACTTTCTCCCAACCCTAACAAGTAATCATACAAGCAATTCATATACTCAAGCTTCCAACAACATCAATGCCATTAACAATTCACATTCAAAGCTCAAGAAATGCACAATAGCAAAAACACCAAATAGATAGATATGGTTCTTAATACATAGATATGGAAGCTTCAATCCATTGCTCCCAAGATAAAACCAAGCTAGACAATTAAAAGACATAATTAACATACCAAAACTAAGAAAAGAAAGAAAACTAGGGTTTGAACTCACAAAAATGCAGTAAGAGGAAGGAATTCGTGTTGTCTTGAAGAAGAGAGGATAAGGTGAGTATTTATAGTACAAAAGGCAAGAAGAGTTTCTGGCCATTCATCCATCGCGAGTCACGATAGGCTCGCGATGGCCTCGTGACGAACTCCATTTCCAGCAGCTTGATGTCTTTTCTCTTTTTGTTTCATATCCTCCTCTTCTCTTCACTTCTTCAATTCTTCAAATCTTCAAATCTTCAAAAACTCAAATACACTCTTCAAATCTTCAAAGGTATTATTCAAAGTCCTTAAAGTCTTCAAACAAACTGCCTTGTCACACTAAATCCTCTAGAAAAGTAATAAAAGCGTAAAAGTCGCTTTAAACTCTCCTTAGGGAATTTCAAGGAAAAATGCCACATTTAGATCACAAAAGTTTACAAAAGTGAATTCTACAAGTCCTAATATAACCGTATAAAATGGGCACATTAGAAACCTGAAAAACCAACATCAAACTTCATCCAATAATCCTTACCTTTTTAGGGTTTATTTTTCTTCCCTTTGGAGAAATTTGCCAATGCACTACTTCCAAAGCAATTTAATGTCAGTTTTGGTGCTATGGTGATATGAGACCAATGTTTTCCATTGGGATTTGAGTATTTTGCGATCATTTTTTCAGGTGGGAGGTTTTGGTGCGATGTCATTGCTTGGGAATTCGAAGGGGTAGGGTGGTCTAGTATTTATATACCAAAGTAAAATGCCGCTGTTTGGTGCAATTTTGCAGGCTGTGTTGCATAGGAAGAGTCAGACAGGGATTGTAGTGCGACGTCGCAGGTCGTAGGTTTGGGCCCATCATAAGGGCCAAACATTTTTGGATTGGCTGGACTATAGGTAATCAAATAGATATACATTGATATCACGATAATAATTGATCTATATGAGATACAACCGAGGTATGCCCAATGTCGCACATAATAAACACTGGGCCGTATTAGAGTAGTAGCTCAATCCAAAAATAACTATGGCCCTGGTCAGTGGCGGACTAAAAGCACAAAAGCCTGATGTTGCTTCAATGTCTTCGTCACTGAGTTCGAAGCAAAGCAAGAGCGACGTTGCGTTGATGGATTGCGGGCCAAATAGCCATTATTGCACAGTCTCTGTTTCTCATGAAATGTAAAAGTAATAAAATAATGTCCATCAAACTTCGACCACCATGTTCGAATTTGGCCATGGACTCGTCATTGGCCCTGGCCAAAATTATTCATGGACATGGCATTACGAAACTCTGGGGAAATTACACTACAACCCAAACTTCCTTGATTATTATTGTGTGTTAAGAAACATTCACCAGAACAAAACGACAAATGTTTCATATGGAATTATGCATACTATCTAACAAGCACGCGAACTTGGGTAACCTTCCGGGTTTTTTAGCGCATTCCATTAATACTGTAACGATAAGCATTATGGGAACAAATTTTTTTGCCACATATATAGAATCACATGAAATTTCATATTCTAGTTTTTTTTTGAAATAAAATTGTAATAAAATTCCTTCCTTCAATTTTTACAAAGTGTTAGTACGTGGTCTAGAGTAAATTGTACATGATTACTTAGAAGTATACGATTGTCGGTCGTGTGATCTTGTGGAAGTCTATAGGGAAATATAAGACTCGATTCTTTATTACTATTGATTATTACAAGTTCAACTATATATGGATGACACTGCTTCTTTTTGGGACAATAAGAATTGAGTTTGGGGCCACACGTTGTCTTTTTTATTTTTTCACATAATTAGGTCCCTCCAAGAAACTAGCAGATGCCGAAATGAAAAATTGTATATATCATTATTTTATTCAAAGTTTGACGATAATGTTGTTTCAATTTGAGCATAAATGGGTCGATAGAAGGGCCTAGAACTTTTAAACAAATATTTTTACAAAAAATTACGATTATTATACTATGGGTACATATGCGGCGTTGCACACATGTCGCGTGTCACAAAAGATATACCGAATATCTAGCGACTTCGATCATTATGAAATTTCTAGCGGGAACCAAAAATTTCAGATAAAAATTTGAAAAACAATTTGCCCCTAAAACTATTTTTCATGTCAATAACTATCACCACTAACACTTATTTCCATCGCTCATACATATCTCACAAACCACCTATCCATTCACACCATAATGAAAGGGCTCATTCAAATTTATTTCTTCAATCATCAACAAGTATCCAAGAATGGAACAGCAGGTTCAAATTTATTGAGGTACTTTTCCATATTTTACATGTTCCTTTAGCAATTTTGTTACCATCCATACCTTCTATATGTTTTTTTCGTCATTCATGAAAGATCAAAGAATTTCATAAGGTTGAATCATAGTGTCACATGTTATATATTGTATGTTGTGTTTGTTACCAATATGATGACATGTTTATAAAGAGTGAGAAAAATGGCTTAGATTTGGATGAACACAAAATGAATGTGCGACGTCGGTCTTTAATTGCTCGGTACAATATGATATCGAGTTAGAATCGACATCGCAGAGGTGAGAAATTGTTGAGTTTAGTATTAATATCAATGTAATGATGTAGACCGTTTAGGTAAGTTGGTCTTCCTCTCCATGAATTTCTCTACCTGCAAGACTTATCCCGGAAGTGACTCCGGGAGAAAGGCTCCGACGATCAAGTCAGTTTTCTCTTTTCGGGACTGGAATTTCTATAGATAGTAGTGCTTACCTTATCTCATTCAGAGCTTGTTGTATTTATAGACTGATGTAGTTGTGGTTCCCTGTTTTTAGGGGTGAAGATCGTGGGTCGTCCAACGATCACCACCTGCTGAGTTTGGGGCCTTTGTGGCCGCTATTCATTCTAAGTTTCTCGGTTCCCGTTCTTTGTGGTGTCTGCCATTGGGATAGGCCTAGCGGCCCTTAGCCTTTTGCTCGCTAGACCACATATACACATAAGCCCCCCAGCCATGAAGCAAATGCTACATGAAGCTATAACCATGTTCATAAGCTGCGTAATATGTTTTCTTTGGTTATGATGTGAACAACTTTTACTAAATGGTTCATGCATCTTGGTTGTATACTGCAACTTCTTGAAATCACGCATTCATTTGAATTTCAAATTTTCAAAATATTTCTTTTCCTTATGACACTTAGTTGTTGCAATCTTGCAACCGAGATTTGCTCCTTCATATTCTCTATTCATTCCGTAATTTACTCTGCTGCCATTTTGGTTTCTTTCCTACAATTACTTTGAATTTTGTGCTTGAAAAACTTGCCCTATTCAGTGTAAACCTGCTGCCGTTATCTCAAGAATCCAAAAAGGTAACCTACTTTATGTCAGATTTTCATGATTGCGTATTACTCCACCTATTTGTCTCTTAACTCTTCTCTTTCTTTAGTTAAAACCTTTCGTAGACACAGACCCATTCATCTTCTTCCATCTTCTAAATTGCTCTCGATTTTTTCCTTGTATGCTATGCTTAAAACAATAAGTTCTCCTGTGTCTTTCTTTCTTTTCTCTTAAGCAATTTTTATAGGTTTCATTCTATGGATTTGTATCTCTTGTAGACTTCTTTCCATTGTAATTGGGGCTAACTTTTATACTATTTTCTTCGTCATTCTGCCTTTGTTCTCGATTCCGGCTCGAATAGTATTTTTGGCTTTTGTCGTTTAGTTGACGACACCATTCATTGTGTTTTGAGGGAACTTGAATTCATCAATGTCTGCTTCTAACAATCTTGGAGTCTCTGCTTCAAATGCCTGTGAAATCGATGTTGATTCAGGGGAGGATTCCGGCCACCATACCGGTTCTTCAATTATTAGTAGTCTTCTCACTAATTCCTATGATGAGGACTTGAAAAACACATTCCCTTTTTTTATGTTTGTACGAGCTTAAGGCACCTGGGGCCTCTGAGAGTGTTCGTACTCCTTTGTCTGGCTACTTATTCTGTTATTTAGATTATCTTAAGTTCAGACTTTCGTTTCCTTTGCCCCAAAATTTGTTGGATATTATTTCTCTCTATAAAGTGGGTTTATATAAACTACACCCCAAAGCAATCTAGATGTTTTTTTTCTTTTTATCATGTATGCGAAGCGGCTGGTGCCACTTTTTCTATTGACTTGTTCTACAACCTGTACCATCTTTGCAAAGTAAAAAACTCTCCTGATGAGTTCACTCTTTACCACTGATCCCCACTATTGAGTTCGTTAGCAGGTTCCCAAATAACCCGCCTCGACCCAGGATCGTTAATTTTAGCAAATTAACCTGAGTCGAGGGCAGTGGTCAAAGATAAAATTTATAGTTCTGCACCCCAATTTCACTATAATGCTTCCTAGAGGGTAGTCAGCGGCAAGCCCTGGGTTTGTCCACGAAGATGCTTGGTCTAATGAACCGACCTAAAACACAAACTCGTACGGGTCATCAATCCGTACGAGTGAAAGGAATAACTAGTAAAGAAAACATGCAAGGGGGGGGGGGTTGAATTTTCAATCTAGCAACTAAAAATCATGCAAAGTAAAAGAACACAACTACAATTTAAAGCTATCACTTGGGAAAATAATTGAGTGACTTAGTAAATCTAATGTTTCTATCCCCAATTCTTTCATATAAAGATCTAAGCAAACCTAATAGTGTGTCCATAACACGTGGTGTGGCCAATGTCATACACTTCCCCGTCCTTGTCACGGCAGGTGCTCTCACAACCCTCCATCGGCACCGCCATCGTAATTAGGAAAGTACAATCAGGTCAGACCGTTGTTGTGGGTGTGATTCTCCCCCCTGCGATTATGTCCCAGGCTCCCACCAAGAATGCAACTACTCCCCTCGAGTCCTATCAATTAGGCCCAAGGATCATAGCCACCTTATTTATGATAGTAGGGTTTCTTGTGACCCTATATTTCTACTAATTAAGCTATCTCTACCCGAAACCCATCATACAACTTTACAAAGTTAGCTAAGACTGGTGCGATGGTAGGATGATAAGGGTGACCTCAAATCTCCCGTGCACACACTCACACAAACTCGTTCCCTTCCACCCATACAAACATCCAGGATTCCCTTCCCAAGGGGGCATCAATACATGCACCTAGAATGAATAAAGCCCTAAGTGTGTGCTTACATGTGGTGTAATATTCATGCATTCAAACTCAAAAGAAAATCACAATAATATTATGAACACAAAATTAGGAGGAAATAAAGAATCTCAAAAGGCATAAAGATATAACCAAGTTACATCAATTTATCCCCAAGCTATAGAAAATACTCCACAGAAATGGAATTCGAACATTGATACGATTTCCACATCTTAGGATCAAAGAAAAATAAAAAGAAGAAAAAGTTTCCTAAGGAGAGAATCTCCTCTACTCTTGAAAGTGCAATATGAAAATGAAGTAAAGTCTAAGTATGAGTATCAATTCTCAAAACCTAGTAAACTAAGGTTCTATGTATAGTAGTAGGATATTGAGCCTAAAAATAGGCCAAAATAGGGTAAACCCTATGGTTGTACTTGGCACGAGACGCGAGGCCTGGCGCGGGTCACGCCGTTTCATGGGTGTGGGGCGCTAGTTCTTGAGCGTGGTACAGATCTTCAATATGGAGCAGGGCACTGGGGTTAGAACAGGTTAGATGTGGCACTGGCGCGGGCCATGTTGTCTCTTGCGGGGCACCATCAGAGTGGTGAATCTTGAGCTCCTGATTTGCGCCGGTGGTCATTGGCTCATGCCTTGGTTAGAATTGGTACTTTGCGCAGAAAAAATAGCGCGGGCCATGTAAATTCCCACATCCTGCATGCTGGTCATGGTATAATGACTTGGAATTGTACGTGATACCTTAAATGGGATGTCTCGGGCCCATACTTAGCCGCGTGAACGGGTACTTTGATTTGTGCTTGGCGGCCCATCGTGTCTGGCGTAGGTCGCACCACTGCCTCGCATTGGTCTCCATAACATTGGCATCTCCTCTGGCATGGGCTGTTGGTGCCAAACCATGCACAGCCCCCGCTGTCTCGTTGGTGCTTCGGCCGGCTAAACTAGTTTCCTTTGCTACTGGAGAACCGTTAGTCTAATTTGAGAGTTTTAGTAGTCGATTTTATAGTACTTGAGAAGACAAATTGAATGAAACCAACTTTGAAGGCTAATTCTTCTAGGATCCTTCTCAGAAGGAAGCATAACTCATCGGACCATGATTCCCCATTTCTTCGTTGGCCATTATGAATTCTGTGGCTACCTATCTTCGGCTTCAATGAATTCCGTAGCTACCTATCTTCGGCTTCAATCTCCTTCTACTATGCATTAAAGATCGTGGCCTTTGTTTACAACCATTCTAGAGGTGAATGGCCTTCGTCTCTACAACCATTCTTGCTAACAGCCTTCAATGCCTTCTACCTCCCTTAGAAATGTCCTTCGCATATAATGTAAAAAAACTTACCCATGGGAAACCTACTAAAGATGATCAAAAGGAAAATCAAGGAGCCCGTGGATACAAGATCTCCATTAGTACTAATTAAGTCTACAAAATGAGGAATTTAGACAAGAAAACCAAACATGGTCATCCAAACCCCTTGTCAACTCAACTAATACTAGCGATCCACCGAGTAAAAGTAACTAAAAAGTATGTCAAATGCATCGGTTAACGAACGCAAAATGAAGCAGGTCAGACTCCCTACACTTAACCCTTTACTCTTCCTCAAGTAAATAGAAGCCAAGAAAAAGAATAAAGTGAAATGAAGAGTACAAAAAGAAGTTAACTGAGGCATTTAACTTATTCTAAGATTACCCTATTTCCCCCAATAAGGTAAGAATATCACAACTCTCACACTCCCCGAAAGACATAATTAATCAAACCACCAAAAAGTAAAGTGTGGAAAAAGGTAAGCCAAAAAGATAAGTGACAAGCTAACTTACTTCTCCCAAAATGATCTGAAAGCAATCAAAGAGTAGTCTTCAAAAATAATCCACCACGGAAGCATGCATTCAACCTTGTTTTTTTCTTCTCAATTTCTCTCATTTTTCCTAGGATCCCTTTCAGATTTTCATCCTAGCTTTAACACACAAAGGGTACTCACTTCTCAACTTTTTCCACATGGCCTCTCATTTTTTCCTAGGCTCGTAAGCCTAGCCAATCCTAGACTCTCATTTTTACCCAAGCCTTTCGACATGTCCGGGCTTTTCCTAATGTTACCCAAGTTGCCCTTTTAGGTTTTCGACTTGTCCAAGTTTTTTGTATTTTTTTTTCATTTTTTCAAGGTTTCCAAATTTTTTTTGGTGTAGCACAAAAATGCCCCAAAAGTGGGCTTCATAGTACAAAAGATAGTCACACATAAGATATACACCACCAATTTCCTAAAATATCATATCCCATGCAAACTTGAAATCCCAAGCATAGCATGTCATACCACCAAATGTTCATCCAAAATCATCCCTCAACAAAGAAAAATCAACATCACAAACTAACAAGAAAAAATACCAAAGCAAGTCATGAAATGCACCGAGGAAATCCAAGAATGAAAAACTCCCTAAGTGCGCACTACTCCCTCCCCACACTTTTCCTATGAAAAGTGTCCAATGCACAAAACATCATGTCAAAACATAGGTGTGGTAGGAAGAATAGTGGTACTCACTCTCGCGGCCCCGAAGGGCCTTTATCCTTGTGACTTGTGAAGCTTCTATCCATGTACCTAGTTGCTTGTAGTGTGATCTCAATGCTATCCATCCATGAGCTAAGATCTTCCACTTGAGAGTGCATTCCCCCTATCGCTTGGACTACCTCTTGTAACACTTGAGTAGAGCTAGAAAGCCTGTCCCCATGTGAATGCAAGTGGTCAATGATGTTCATAGATAAGCGAGAGTGGTTAGGGGGTGCTCTCAGAGTGGACTTTCCCTCGACCTTCTCAACATCTAACTCCTAGTTAGCTATAACTTTATAGACTTCTCTATCAAACTTCCGGTCCGAAAAATAAGTAGGTCATTCAAGAATGTGTCATGGTCAATGACGATGCGCTATGGCTACGGAAGGATCATAAAGCTACACGTGCTCGCTCCGCCATAAAGCCATACATATCTGCCCTCCAATGTCATCGGTCCCATCAAAGATGCACTACCTAACTTCTCAATGTTGTACCGTGTGTCTGATCACCCTAAGTTAGCTAGAGCCTTTTGTGTGACCGGGTGACCTAGATACTCTGCTAAAAAATACCATCTATGTCTCCCATGGAAATTTTTCCACTCTTTCTGTCTCCCATTGCTAAGAATTCCTGTACAAAGTATCCCACCAAGTTCGGTTAAAAGTTACCCTTGGGAGTCATTGCAAAAAGGCAATGAACATCCGAACCCGGGCAATGTATTAGTTCACTGTGGTAAAAGACTCTCATAGCAAACAAAAGGTGAACATAATGGAACACTGGATGAACTATGGTGGTACTCTTGCACAAGTTCTTCCGATCTGTCCATGTCAGTTGCACCCAAGAGAGAAAGGTAACCCTTGTCAGTGTGTCTTCTGAATCTTCTTGCCATACCTCCACCCAAAAGCTCACGCAACCTACCGAGGGTCATCTGGTACTCCTTGTAGTCTAGGTTGAATTTAATTGCCTTGTGTCCATCATCATCTACGACCAACCATAGAGTAGCTAGGAACTCTAGGGTCCTCCTAATGTACGTTGACATACTCGGCTCAACATGTAAGTGACCGGCTCGAGTAAACCTAGAGCCACCAAGGTGTACTTGTAAGCAAAACCCATCTCCAAAATACTTCTCTTCGGCTCTCTCAAGTTCCTCCACCTCTTAAGCTCACAACTCACATTGGTGGGTAATGGCAGGAAGGTGATACAAAGAGGTTGATTCTCCAAGTTGGGTGCCATAAGCTTCCGTAGGATGTGGTTGTCTTCCGCCATTTGTAATGGGCTTCTACTACTACTTCTTGCCCGGTTGAACTTGTGCCATAGTTCTTCACCCCCTTCTCCTCTGACTACCTGTGTTCTTAGTCAGGTAGTGTAAGATGGCTAGATTAGTGGCAAGGGTGTGTACCATAAACTAGGGCAACAATACCCTTCCGAATACAACACTAGCAACCGGTTCAAAAAAATAACAAAATAAATAAAACAACAGCTCGAACCAAGAATCAACAATAAACGTACACAAACAAAAAAATAAAAGATACATTAACTACTCTACTAATGCGTTGTGCCTAATTTGATACCTAGACTGATAGCATCCCCGACAACGGTGCCAACATTTAACCCGCCTCGACCCGGGGTTGTTAGTTGTAGCTAATTAACCTGATCCGAGGGTGGTGGTCAAAGATAAAATTTATAATTCTGCACCCCAATCTCACAGCTATGCTACCTAGAGGGTAGTTAGATGCAACCCCTGGGTTTGTCTGCAGAGATTCTTGGTCTATTATACAGACCTAAAACGCAACCTTTTACGGATCGTCAATCCGTACGAGTGAAAGGAATAGCTAGCAAAGCAAACATACAAAGGGGGGAGGGGGTTTGGATTTTCAATCTAGCAACTAGAAAACATACAAAGTAAAAGAACACAACTACAATTTAATGCTAGCACTTGGGGAAATCATTGAGTGACTTGGTAAATATAATGCTTCTATCCTCAATTCTTCAACATAAAGATCTAAGCAAACCTAATAGTGTGTCCATAACAAGTGGTGTGGCCGATGGCATACACTTCCCCGTCCTTGTCATGATGTGTGCTTTTCCAACCCTTCATTGATACCATTATTATAATTAGGGGATAAAAATAAGGTTGGACCGTTGTTGTAGGTCTGATTCTCCCCCGTGCAATTATGTTCCAGGCATCCACCACGAATGCAACTACTCCCCTCGGGTTCTATTAATTAGGCCCAAGGATCGTAGCCACCTTATCTTTGATACTATGGTTTCTTGTAACCCTAGCTTGCTACTAATTAGGTTATCTCTACCCAGAACCCTTTGAACAACTTTACAAAGTCAGCTAGACTCGTGTGATGGTATGTGGATCAAGGTGACCTCGAATCTCCCGTGCACACACTCATGCAGACTCGTTCCCCTCCACCCATACAAACATCCAGGATTCCCTTCCCAAGAGGGCATTGATATGTGTGCCTAGCATGAATACAGCCCAAAGTGTGTGCTTACATGTGGTGTAATATTCATGCATTCAAACTCAAAAGAAAATCATAATAATATTATAAACACTAAATTAGGAGGAACTATAAAATCTCAAAACATATAAAGATATAACCTGGTCACATCAATTCATCCCCAAGGTATAGAAACTACACCCAGACATGTAATTCAAATATAGATTTTAATTTCACATCTTAGGATCAAAGAAAAAAAATTTAAAAAAGAAAAAGTTTCCTAAGGAGAGAATCTCCTCTACTCTTGAAAGTGCAATCTAAAAATGAAGTAAAGTCTAAGTATGAGTATCAAGTCTAAAAACCTAGTAAACTAAGGTTCTATATATAGTAGTAGGAGATTGGGCCTAAAAATAGGCCCAAAATTGGGTAAACCATAGCTCAGCCGCCGCCCGGCGCGGGGAATTATGAATGACATGACATGTGGTTGTACTTGGCACGAGACGCGAGGCCTGGCGCAGGTTGCACCGCTTAATGGGCGCGGGGCACTAGTTCTTGAGTGGTCCACAGATCTTCAACGTGGCGCGATGCGCTAGAGTTAGCGTGAGTTGCATCTGGTATTTGCGCGGGCCGTGTCATCTCCCGCGGAGCACCATCAGAGTGCTGAATCTTGAGCTCCTGATCAGCACCCAAAGCTGTTGGAGCAGGCCATGGTCAGACTTGGTGATTTTCTCAGAAAACTTGGTGCGGGCCACGTAAATTCCCCCATCCCACGTGCTAGTCTCGGCATAATGACTTTGAATGGTGCAGGACACCTAAAATGGAATGTTGTGCGCCTATACTTAGCCCCGTGGATGGTTTCTTCCATTTGTGCTTGGCGGTCCATTGGTTCTGGCATGGGTCACACCACTGCTTCGCATCGGTCTCCATGGCGTGGGGCATGTCCTCTGTTGCAGGTTATTGGTACCAAACCATGCATGGCCCGTGCCATCCCAGTTGTGCTTCGGCTGACTGAATTAGTTTCCTTCATTACGGGAGAACCGTTAGTCTGATTTGAGAGTTTTAGCAGTTGATTTTATTGTACTAGAGAAGAAAAATCCAATGAAACTAGTATTAAAGGCTAATTATTCTTGGATCGATCTCGGACTGAGGCATAACTCATCGGACCACGATTCCCTGTTTCTTCGTTAGCCGCTATGAACTCCATAACTGCCTATCTTTGGCTTTAATCTCCTTCTACCATGCATTGATGATCGTGGCCTTCATCTACTACCATTCTAGAGGTGAATATCTTTTGTCTCTACTACCGTTCTTGCGAACGACCTTCAATATCTTCTACCACCCTTACGAACGGCCTTCACATAGAATGTAAACAAAAAGTACCCATGGGCGACCTACTAAAGATGATCAAAAGGAACATTAAGGAGCCTGTGGATACGAGATGCCCATTAGTACCAATTAAGTCTACAAAAAATGGGATTTAGACAAGAAAACCAAACATGATCGTCTAAACCCTTGTCATGTAAACTCAACCAATACTAGAAATCCACTAAGTAAAATTAACTAAAAAGTATGTTAATTCCATTGGTTAACACAGGTGAAATGAAGAAGATCACCAAATAACTGTGAGGTGTGGCGTGAAAAGTTCTTCTATATAAAACTTGAAAATAATAGTAACCCAGCTTTTTCAGTTTGGAACTACGGAATTCCTAAATCAAAACATCCTAAAGTTGGGTTTGCTTGAATGCAGAGTCTGGAGTAGTAGTATCACTTAGTAAGCCTTCCATCTCACTTTGCCCTGCTAGTTTTTTAAGCAAAGGTTTTTGACTCACTGATTATTTGGTTGTTACTGCCTTGGTCCGCTTGATTATATTTATCTGTGTTTATATGTTGTTCCAATTTTTGCATGTTTTCCTAATTGTTTTTGCTTGTAGAGTTGCAGATATGGAGCTGACTCGACATTCTTCTGCGAGAAACTTCCTTTTGCGAGAAAATTCCTTTCTTGAGATGAGGAGGAAGAGACGGAGACCTTGGTTAACGAGGTCAATAAATATACTGAGGTTTTCATTCTAGAAGTGGTGACTGCCAAAGCTACTACTCAGCACCTTGTGCCTGGCTTGGTTGCTGAAGAAACTAAGGAGGGTGGTAATCTTAAACCCAAAGAAAGAACTCACCAGCGGAGGTGCAATGAGTGAACCAAGAACACCTGTACCACCTTGGAGCTCACGAAGAAGAAGGGATGTGTTAGCCAACCTCCTCCACACTCTCTCATGTTAAGCCGCAACTTGTTCGTAAAAGGGACTGCTCCTGCCACATTTTCCAAGCTATCTCTTTCAAAAATGATGGTTGTGGTATGTTTTCTTGATGTTGAATTATTATTATCACTTAAATGTTTTTCTTTATTGTATGATTACTCTTACTTTTGGTGTGCTTTGACACCAAGGTTGGTGAAAGTCTGCAAATTGTCAACGAAGGAGTTGCTAGCTTCACTAAAGGAGATGGTGAAATATTGGAGGAGCTACAAACGAGTAAGGTGAAATGCGGTATTCTGAAAAACCACTATTAAAGATTTGGAGGAGCGAGTGAGCATTGCTGAGGATTGTGCGATGACTGTGGAAAATGAGATGGAGAAGCTTCGCTTTTAGTTGGAGGAGATGCGGACAAATAGCCCTGCTTCCCCCAGATACCCTTAGCTTCTAGTTGATCGACTCGTGAAGACTCAATCCTTTTATGCTTTGATCGAGATGGTCTCAACTAATGCTTGAAAAGTTGGTTAATGTTTGGCCTTAGTTGAGTTATGGAAGCTTAATTCGACCGTAAAGCTTGATAAGTTTCCCAAGTTGGCTAAGTCTGAGAAGATCCTGGCAGAGCAAACGGAGAATCTTAACGAGGTTTTTCTGAAGAGCATCTCTGATGGAGGTCATCCTTTTCCACTGCTATCTTATCTTGGAGGTCTCCCAGCTCTTCCTTCTACGACCGAGCTCAAGAAGTGTGCGATCGATTACTGTGAGGAGCTTCCTTTAAGTTCCTCCAATTCTGATGATCGTTATCCTGAGCTTAATTCTAATGTCAATGATGCTGCGAACCCTGGGAGGGGGGATTGAACAACGAAGTTTTCATTCCTCTTGGAAGCAAAAAAATGATGCTCCTCTCATTGTTCATACTTCACCCTCCTCTCCTGCTAAAGTTAGTCAAGCGCCATAAACCTAAGACATTTCCTGTTTATTTCATGTAATTTATGACAATATTCTTAAGTATATTTGTATGATTTTGTATTGGTGGAAACTGATGCAATTATTATGCTCGCCTTTTATAATTTGACCTGTGTTTTTATATTTATCTAATTGTAGGGCTTTGATATCATGGTTGACCAATTATTTTTTGAAAAGTGTTGAATACCTGGGGTGTTATGTTCGTTTTCCTTGTCAGAATGGGTTTTCTTCTCCTTCTGAATGCTGCCCTATTAATATGATAGAAGAGACTGAGGGTATAACAAAAGAGTATTCCCAACTTAATTATTTTGACGTTTATCATGTGTGGAGTCTGTTCCATTGCATATTGGGTGGAAAGTCCCTATATCCTCTTCGACTTAAGATTCTTCCCCCACTTGTCCTTGTAGTAAGCTTATACTTGATGGTTATAATGTTGATTTGCTTGGGAAAGATACCATCCGTGGTTTGGTTGACCGTGAATCTGTAGCTGTGCGTTCGGTAAACCTCTCTATCCATTTTCAAGAATGGGCACTGGCACTGGGCATTCATCTGAAGTATATACTATTGGGTGTTAACGACCTTGAGGCAAAATGGGACAAGACTGCGAAGGAGACACGGGATGTTGTTCTTGATCTGCAAAGAATTTGCAACTAGCAAAATTATCTTATTTATTGGCAACAGTTGAATCTAGTGAAAATACTTTACCAACAAGAGGAGACTAGGAACTATAAGATGCGCGAAGTCCACCAAAAAACAGTGATCATTGACAAGCAATGTATTTGTATAGACGATTTGTATGATCGATAGAAGAAAAAGTAGGAAGAGTACGATCATCTTTCCACCTCTGATATTGGTTGGCAGACAAAGTTTAATGAGTAGTTTGTTATTAACACACATCTACAAAGTGATAATGAAGAGCTTCGCGCTGAGTGTGAGCGACTTGACGGATCCGTACATAAACTTAAATAGACTTGTGTTGAATATAAAGACAGACTCCAATCTTTACCCTCTTCATCTCGAAGGGGTACTGGTTGGGGAAATCTTACAAAAGAGGTTGACGGGCAAAGGATTAACCTATCTGAGGATGTCAGATCACCTTTTCAAATCTTAGAGGAGAGAGCACAAAACTTGTCAAATGAGATGAAAAGGTATGAGGAAACCGTGAATGTTATGAGTATGCAATTAGATCATGAAGAGCTTGGTCCTATGACTGACTTCAAGGCATACTACACTAAGTATCTTGGGTATATGGAGCAAAGAGGTCATATACGCAATCCAGCTTATCCACATATGAAGTGGCGATACGAACATTTGGTTAGTGAAGAACAAGCTGCTGAAGAGAATCGACGTAGGGCTTTGCATTCTTATCGCGAGGCTAAGCGTAATGGCCGGTGTGGTGGCTTGTCATTTCAGGATCCTCATGAGCCTCGAAGCATAGATAGATCCATTATTCTGAATGGATTATCCTTTCTTGTAATCTCTTCATAAATTTTCCATGTTTTTGTGAACTTTGTTTCTTCATCATTGCTGAATGAACTATCTTCCCTATGTTTTATATAGGCCAGATGTCTTCATGAATTACGAAGCTACAAGATCTCTAGCTTGCATATATTGTATTCATATGGTTAGTCATGATTTCTAGTTGTTTGCAAGATCTATAGCTTGCATTGCTATTATAGTGGAGCTTTGTTGTTTTAGTCGTGCAATATCCATTGCACGTGTTTCATTTATGAGAAAATCTTCTCTTGAGTAAGATTTATAACTTACGTTCGTGTGTATGGTCGAGTTGCGAGATCCAAAGCTCGCAAAGATCGATATTTACGCAAGATCTATAGCTTGTAGTTGTTTGATTTGCAAAATTGCAAGAACCAAAGCTTGCAAGTATCAATAAATGTGCAAGATCTATAGCCTGTTGTTTGCCAGGCTATATGTGACTTGTAAAGTTTAAGTGTCTTAGCCAACTAAACTTATCTTCTACCATTCACAAGTAAAAAATGAGAAATGTAATCATGGTCCAGGAAAGTGGATTTTCATATTAAATATGTATCCCTGCAATAATGTCTCATTATGAACAACAAAATAAATACTCCAAGGATGATCACATGGTTTCTGTACAACTAGGTGATCACTATTTTCCACCTTAACTCTAGACATAAAATTTTCTCAAGTTAATCACATGCCAAGTGTTCGGAATACTGGTGTCATCCAACCTTTCTAGTTCTTAACTGTTGGATTTATGGTCCTTTGTCACCCTATATGGTCCTTCTCACTTTGGGCATAACTTTCCACGTTCTTCTACCATGCTAGATTCGTTCTTTCTCAACACTAGATCACCAATCTAGAACCATGTTTCTTTCACCTTCTGATTGTGAACTCTAGCCATTCTTTTCTTGTACTTGGCTTCTCTGATTGTTGCCAAATCTCCATTCTCTTCTAGTTTATCCAGTTCAAGCTTTATCACATCTAGGTTGTCTTTCTCCTCGTAAATGCCTACTAAGAGATTGGAATTACCAATTTCTATTGGTATGACAACTTCATGACCATAAACCAAACTATATGGCATCTTCCCCATTGGTTCCCAAACAGACATTCTGTATGACCATAGTGTGTTTGGTAACTCATCTACCCATCAATTTCTCTTTCCTTCCAATCGCTTCTATATTCTTTGAACGGTAGTTTTGTTCGTGTCCTCCACTTGGCCGTTGGCTTGAGGGTGCGCTATAGACGTAAACTTCTGGAGAATCTTGAGCTTTGAGCACCAGTCGGTGAATACACCACTTGTGAATTGCGTACCATTATCCTTTACAATGGTATGTGGCCCCCCTAAAGCGACATACTATGTTGTTCCATAAAAATTTCCTAGGGACTTTAGCCGAGACCCTTCCTAGCGGTTTTGCTTCCACCCACTTTGTGAAATAGTCGATTGCTACGACTAGAAATTTGTCATTGTTTTCACTCCTTGGGGATGGTCCAACTAAGTCGATCCCACATTTATCAAACAATCAGGCTCTGTGATTCCTCTCAAGCTTCTTGTGGCTTATTCAATAACGAAGCGTTGATTTGGAAACTCTTACATTTAAGAACGAAGTTGTGGGCATCAATGAACATAGTCGGCCAGTAGTATTTAGCTCAGATTATATATTTTTCTATCGTTCTAGCTCCTTAATGCATTCCACATAGACCTTCGTGGACTTCTTTTAAAATATTCTTTGCTTGTGTAGGTCCTACGCATTTTATCCACAAAGATAAGAAACCCTCTTTCTATAAGGTCCCATCTTCGTAAGCGTAATTAGTAGAACGTAACTCCAACTTCCTGGCCTACATCTTTTCTTCCTGTAGGCTCCCCTTCACGAAGAAATCTATTAGTGGAGACATCCAACTTACATCGTCTACTTGGATTGCTGACACAATCGTTGACACTGTACTTCTGACTGGATGACTTCCATAATGACGTCTCCATGCTTGCTAAGAGAATCAAACCTTGCTGTTTCTAGCTTGCTTAGTGCATCCACCTTTATGTTTTTGCTTCGTGGTACGTGGTGTATGTCAAAATATTTGAGCTGGGTTATGATTTGTTGAAATTTCCTTAAATACTTTGCCAGCTACTCCTCTTGCACTTCAAAGTCTCCTCGCACTTATTGGACAACAATTAGTGAATCACTGGATACTCGAATGCTCATAACCTTCATTTTTACGGTAAGGTCTAGTCCACATATCAAAGCCTCATATTTTTCTTTGTTATTGGTGAGCAGGAAGTCAAACCGTAATGAGTATCTGTGTTCACCTCTGTGTGGGTCTATGAACAATAATCCTACCCCACAACCTTCTTTGCTGGATGCACTATCAACGAACAATGTCGATGCAACTTCTTCCCATTTTGTCTTTCCTTTATCAATCACCAAGATCTGATACATGCTTGCTCTTTGTGCTTCTTTGCTCGTCATCTCTGCAATAAAGTATGCTAACACATGAGCTTTGATCGTTGTCCTAGGTTGGAATTGTATTTCAAATTGGCCTAGTTCTAGGGCCCACTTTGTTAGTCTTCCTAATGACTCGGCCTTTTTGAGGACATTCTTAATTGGGAAAGCAGTGTAAACCACGATGCGATGAGCATGGAAATACATTTGTAGTCTTCGTACTGAGTAAACCAAGGCCGGGATTAGCTTTTCCACTGGCATATATGATTTCTCCGCACTTTGTAATATTATGCTAACATAATAGATTGGTACTTGTTTCTGGTCTTCAAGGTGAACCAAAATAGAGTTAACTGCATTCTACGAGATTTCTAAATATAGATATAACGTTTCTCCTGGGGCGGGTGATTTTAGCGTTGGCAATGTCAGAACCTGTTCTTTTAAACCATCATATGCTATTTGGCATTCTTGACTCCAGCTAAACTTATTTGCCTTTCTTAGAACTACGAATAGTGGGAAGTGCTTATATGCCGCTTTTGAGACGAACCTGCTAATTGCTGCTAGTGACCCCATTAGAACTTGTACTTGTTTGACAGTTTGTGGTTGAGGAAGATTGACTATGGCATGGACTTTTTCTGGGTTAGCCTTGATTCCCGTTGATGACACCTTGTATCCTAAGAATTTTCATGCACACGCCCTGAATACACATTTCTTGGGGTTGAGCTTCATCCCCATGACACTTAATGTATCCAAAGTCTCTTTTAAACCCACAATGCAGATATATACCTTCCTGTTTTTGATAGCCATGTCATCAACATACACTTCGACATTTTTCCCTATTTGATTACAAAAGGTGTTATCCACTACTCGCTGGTATATTGCCCCTACGTTTTTCAGCCCAAACAACATCTTTACATAACAAAATGTCTCAAAGCTTGTTATGAAAGCCGTTTTCTCTACGTCATCCGGGTTCATTAATATTTGATGGTATCCCTTGTACACGTCTAAAAATGCTAGCACCTATTATCCTGAAATTGCCTTAACTTGTTGATCAATTTTTGGTAGAGGACAATAGTCCTTGGGGCACACTTTATTCAGGTCCGTAAAATCAATGCATATCCTCCATCATGCGTAATACTTTCTTACCATAACTGGGTTTGCGAGCCATTTTGGATATATAACCTCCTTTAATATGCCAGCTTGAAGCAGTGTTGTAAGCTCTTCTTTAATTGCTTTCTGCCTATCGCTGGAAAAGCAGCGCTACTTCTGTTGAACTGTTTTACCGCCTCGATGATATTCAAAGAGTGTGTAGCGATATATGGGTCTACTCCTCCCATTTTATGAACACTTCATGCGAAAGTTTCTTTATGGCTTCGCAGGATTTGTATGATTCTCTTCTTTTCTTCATTGGGAAGGTATTTTTCCTATCCTTACACACTTTGAGCTATCTTCATTTTCCAAGCTAACTAGCTCCATTTCTTCTCCTAGGTCTGCTACTGATTCTGGCTAATTTGGCAATCCACCATTTGAGATTTTTCTAACCATCTTCACTTTTTCTCCCAATCTTCCCGCCTTCATTGGGATGACCATGCATTGCCTTGCCATTTGCTGGTTTCCTCTTATAGTTGCAATACCGGCCGAAGTTAGGAATTTCATGACCAGGTGGTAAGGAGACCATATGGCTTTGGCTTTCTTCATCCACGGTCTTCCAATAATAGCATTAAATATACTTGGAGCATCTATGACTATGAAGTCACACATGATGGTGTAATTTATTCCACTTTCCCTAATAGTGATAGATAGTTGTATATTTCTCGAATGCATTTTTTATCGCCCTAAAAATCCAACTAGCAAGGACATGGATTTTTTTAGGCCTAGTATCTTGAACTCCAGTCCGTCGAAGCAATTGAAAAATAGTATTTCAACTGCACTTCCATCAGCTACGAACACTCCATGTCAAGTAGCATTTCTAATTTTTGATATAATTACGATGGGATCGTTGTGAGGCGAAGTGTTTATACTGCATCCTCTTTCCTGAATGAGATTGTCTCATCCGAGCGGAGTCTTTTGTCAATAGGTTCTTACGGGGGAGTGTATCGTGCTCTAGCTTTCCAAGCATTGTTGTAAAATGACTCCGTAGATCCATGTAGAGACAAGATGACTGTTTTTGGCAGTGTAGACGCTGCCCCCTAATTCTTTACTAAGGCTTTCACTATTTTGCTATTTTCACCATACTGGCTTCCCCATTCCTTTCTATATTTACCTAAGAAGTCATTCCTTAAATTTTCTACAATTTGTCTTCTTAGGTCTCTGTAGTACTCGATGTCATGGCCATGGTCCTTGTGTAAAGCACTATAATATTCCCTGGATCTTTTTTCTGGTGGTTCTAGCATGGGTACTGGTTCTCCAAATAGATCCTTGGGTGGTTTCCATATTTATTTCCTTGGCCTTGTCAAAGGTGTATCCTTAAATGTTGCAGTCTGTGAACCTGGTTCTCTTCCTTTGAAAGGGATGCTTCCCTTTCTTTTCTTAATAAATCCCTTCTGCAAATTTTCCCACGTTCACTTTTTGCCTCTTTCCCACTCTATCTTACGGTTGTTTGCTTCTTCCATTTGGACATGCTGCTTAATAATCTTTTGTAGCTCCTTGGGGTTTTCAGGTATATTCTTTGTCAGTTCTTTGTAGAACTCTCCTAATTGCATGCCTCCTGTGAACACTCCCAATAACGATTGGAAAGACAATTTGCGGACTTCTAAGCTTTCCATAACAAACCGATTATGATAATTTACTAGGCTTTCATTGCTTCACTGGGCTATGTTTTTGAGATCCGCAATTGTCTTAGTGAACTTTTTTTTTGGTATAAGCAACCCAAAATAAGTCAGACAACTGTGCCCAAGATTTGATACTCCCATTTGAAAGGTCTTCATACCAAGTGATATTTGTTCCTGTCAAAAAGATGGGAAATGCCTTGCAGACTAACTCGATGCTCGGGTCACGAAATCACAAGTAGTTTCTGTATGAGTGCAGAAACTCTTTTGGGTTCGTGGTCACATCACAGATTTTAACGTGCAAAGAAAGCTTGAAGTCCTTTGGCATTTTAAAATCATGCAAATGTGGAGCTAGAGGCGATTTATCTGCATCATCTTCTGCGACGATATCACACAATTCTTCTTCATAGTTAGGTTTTCACACTTTTGATTTACCTTTTTTACTGGTTTAGAGGGTTTTTTCTTGAGCGTTTCCAAAAATTGGTCATAAAGGCTTTCTCTGTTTTCTTCCAAGAATGCCGCGAACGCCCTCTTTTCCTTGTCATGGTTATTGTTCAGACTCTGCTTCCTTATGTCTCCTCTTTTCTGTGTTACTTTTCCCTATTCAGGGTGTGTTCTTGATTATGATGTACTTCTTCATCTCATCTCGGTTCTTGTTCATTTGATTGATGGTTATGGCTCCTTTCACTCCTGGTGAACACCAATATTTACCAGAATGACCTTGAAACGAAAAGAAAATTTTCAACCCAATAATCGGTGCCAAATGATGTGGTAGACCACTCAAGTAATTTGGTTGTCCTCTCCAAGAATTTCTCTACTTGCAAGAGTTATCAAGGAATCGACTCTAGGAGAAAGGATCCGACGATCAAGTCAGATTTTTCTTTTCAGACTGGAATTTCTAGAGATAGTTGCGCTTACCTTAACTCTTTCAGAGCTTATTTTATTTATATACTGATGTGGTTGTTGTTCCTTGTTTTTAAGGGGAAAAGATCGTGGGTCATTGCACGATTACTACCTGCTGAGTTCATGGCCTTCGTGACCACTGTTCGTTCCATATTTCTAGGTTCTTATTCTTCGTGGCGTTTGCATAGTTTAATCAATGCTTTGGGCTGAAAAGGCCTAACTTTATCATCAAATGCCACTGGGCTGGGCCTAGCGGCCCTCAACCTTTTGCTTGCCGGACCACATATACACCACCATGAATATCCGAAGTTGGTTTTAAATCAGTCTTTGCAGCCTCGTTATTTATGAGTCTGATGTCACTTTGATACTAATCAATTTCTATTGCCACATTGTAAATAATGTTATCTACATATGAATATATTACGTGTATTTTTGGCTACTTCCCAATTGTAACATTTTTTTTCTTGTGTATTGGTTGTAATAGGATCAAATAGAGTTATCAGTGGATTCTAGAACATCAGATGGACGTAGTTGGCTTCTCACCACTCTCCCTAGAAATATGAATGTTGTTGATGTGTCCATTTTAAGTGCATAATTTAGTACTTTTTGGGATCACTTTTGTGCTCTTTTGTTATCAAGAGCTTGTGTTTTACCTTGAAATTCTCTTAAGAGAGGTAAGAGCGACTTTACATTTTTTTACCTTTTCTAAGTGGATTTTGTGTGACAAAGGAAAAACATGAAGGCTTGAAGACCGAAGGCCGTTGATGATCATCTTTCGAAGACTTTGAAAACTTGCTCCAAAGATTTGAAGACTTGAAGATTGTAGGCCATTGAAGATAATCTTTTAATGACTTTGAAGACTTGCTTAAAAGATTTGAAAACATGAAGAATAAAAGGGATTATTGTGAAGAAGATTGCTTGCTACAAAAAGAAAAAAAAAAGATAAAGGTAAGTTCTAGAGCCCGTCGCGAGTCGCGACACACGGGTGGCCAGAACCCAATCTTATCCTTTTTGTACTATAAATAACATTTCTTTCCTCTCATTCATAACTTCTTCATCCACCCAAATTTTGGTAATATTCTAACCATTTTCATCTTTGATTTCTCTTGTTTTATGTTTGGTTTGTTAACATTAATTAGTATTAACTCTAGTAGCCAAATCTAGTTCTTGGGAGCAATGGACCAAGGCTTCCAAGCACATGTCTCAAGAACAATTTGTAACCTATTTAATACTCTTACTATTATGCATTTATGGAGCATTGAATGTGTTTGTTAATGCCATCAATATTCTTAAAAGCTTGAGTATATGGAGTACTTTTATGATATGCTTGTTATGGTTTGGGGATTGGTTGATATCCCCTTTTCTTAATTAGAAATCCAAGAGTATGATTTAGAGCTTTTGATTGTGTTGATGTGTTAATGATTGCTAGATGAATATGATGATGTTGCACTCGTTGTCATATTTGTTTTAGGTACCAAATGAGAAAAGTCTATGAATGTCAATCGTTCTTGACTAATTTTGTGTAAATGCAAGAATTGGTCAAATGCTTAGACACAGTGTAGTATTTATAAGTGTTTCCAAGTGTGTTGATTCTTTGTGTTCAACGCCATCAGTGGGATACTTTTAGTCTTATATCGACTAAGGGAGTCATTGGTGAGGTTTGACAAGAGATGTCGAATTCACTCTTGCAAACTACTATCTAAGAAGCATAGAAGTTTAGTCTTCACATCAAATAGTGAAAGTAATAAATAGGTTGCATTTTCAATGATGGATAGGTTGCATGGCCCCCAACCTTGATCAACAACTGATGTGCATTGAGTATCCCTTGGTTGGACCGAATGGCACTTCGAGCTAAAGACCGAATTTATAAACATGATACTTATCTTCCTTGGTAGGCAAGGGGAGACTTCCAATAAGCACCTCACCGAGTTTCACTTTTTGTGTGGTGGTACGGTCCCCCGTGGAGTAGATGAAGCCTTTTACAAGTTAAAGGCATTCCCGTTCACATTGAGGGATGGTGTAAGTGATTGGCTCCACTACCTACCACCCAAGAGCATCAAAAGTTGGATTGACATGAAGACGAAGTTTCTTGCCAAGTGATTCCTGGCCTCGAAGTTCACCACCTTGAAGAAGGACATAAGCAACATCCTCCAATGGCATGAAGAATCTCTCTTTGACTATTGGGAAAGGTTCAAGAAGGATTGAATGTTGGGCAGAAATGGTGAAATTTGGATGATGGAAATGGATTTATTTGGGGGAGTTCTTGAAATGGAGAAAAGAGGAGATAGAGAAGAAATAAATGGAAAAGAGGAGAAATTAGGGACAGAAATCAGAAGAAAAAAATTTTCCCTGAATATTGCCCCTCGCGTGTCTCGTGGGAGGGGGACTTGGTCGCCCGGGAGGGAATGCTCCCAGTATCTGCGGCCTGCCATGGTCTTCTCCCTTTTTTTTCTTCTTCTTCTTTCATGGCCAATTTTTCCATTCCTAAATGGTCGTCGATTTTCCAATGTTCGACCTATTTTACTACAAAATCATGGAAAACACAACCGTGATAGAAATAAATTAAAATAATGAAAAATAAAAATCAAATTGCGATAACATCAATGAAAAGTCACGAGTGACGATCTGGATGATCAAAACCAAGTTTATTTAACACAGTCGGTATGACTTACTCCCCTTCTTGGAGCTTACTCACAAAATGAACCAAGATGATCGGTCCCCTTTCCTCTATTCGGGTCAAAACAATCGAGATTCACATCATCCCCCAACAAAACTTTCTACAAATTGCTTAGGGTTTCTTCATGTTCCCTCAACATTTCAAACAACTCACCTTTTTGTTCCATGGTAGTCTCAAGCACGTAAGCATTCGGGGGGTTTCTCTCTTTCTCCAAGGGGTGAACATTTAAGAGCTTTCGGTGGTGGTTTGCACTCTTCCACCGAAGTCTTCTCAAGAGAAAGAGGGAAAACCACCCTTATTGGCTTACCTGTGGACACATGAAAAGTGTTGGATGTTTCTTTCCCAAGAGTGTATTCTCCATTGTTGGTTTCCTTCAAGTTAGTACTAACAACATTTGAAATCAAAACATCACTCAAAACATTATCCATGGAAATATTTAAGGAACTACCATCCATGGGCTCAATTACATCTTGCTCTTTATCATCAATAACATGAATAGCTCGGCAAGAATGGTATCTACTAGGATGATCAATAGTTCCGCCCATTAAATTCCATGGTCAATGTTCCTTTATGCACGTCAATTATAGTCCTTGAAGTCTTTAGAAATGGTTTTCCTAAAAGAATAGGTTTAGCACTATTGTCACATCCCATTTCAAGAACATAAAAGTCTGCGGGGAATGTCAAAGAGTCCACTTTCACCAACGCATCCTTCAAAATACCTTTCGGGTATGTGCTAGAGTGATCAGCTAGTTGGATAACAACCCCAGTTTTGTGCAAAGTGCCTAGATTTAGACTTTCATACAAGGAATATGGGATCACATTTATTGAAGCACCTAAGTCTAACATGAACTTGTTAACATATTTTCCTCCAATCTCACAAGGGATTGTAAACATTCCTGGATCATCACATTTAGGGGGCATTTCTTCATCAAACACGGCGGAGACATATTCACTCTTTACACTCTTTTTCTTACTTTTCAATTGTTGTTTCCTGTTGATGGAACACAATAAATCTTAAGAAATTTAGCATACCTAGGAACTTAATTTAGAGCATTTAAGAGTGAAATACTTATCTCGCATCTGCGAAAGACTTAATAGATGTCGTTGGTGTCTTCCTTGGTCCTCATATCCTTTAATGCCTCCGGAAATGTTGGTTCCGGCGCATAGATAGGGATCTTCGCCCCTCATGACTTCTTGTGCGGTGGGGATGGGTTTTGGGATTTGATCCCAGTCTTGGCACAAATGTCCCCACCTCAATTTCTTCTTCTTTGCTTTCTTTGGCCAACTCCTCGGCCTTCTTTTCAAGGTCGTCTTCTTTTTCAACCATCCGCTCAACAAAAACCCTTGCTTGGGGCTCCTTCACTTCCTTTCCACTTCTCAATGAGATTGCATTCACATTTAAGCGGTGATTGATCTCCGGTTGGGAGGGAAGTTTGCATTTTTCCCAAGCCTCCATCCGATTCATTACTTGAGCTATTTGGCTCACTTGAGTTTCCAAGTTCTAAATTCTAGTTCTAAATTCTCGCCTTGGCTTTGTCATGGAATTTTTCACTTTTCCGCACACGTGCTCAACCGGTGAATGGCTTGCATGACCTCATCTTTTGTTAACCCTGAGCTCTCCCCTTGGTCTCGGGGCTTGTCTTGGAGTCTTTGAAATTGTTGTTAAGGGTGGCCTATATTTTTGTTGAGAAGGCCGATACAAATGAGGGTTTTGAGCTCCTTGAGGGTTTCCATATTGGAGATTCGGGTTATCACGATTACCCAAACAATACAGCCGGTTTTGGTAGCCTTGGCAACCTTGGTACCCCTCATTTTGTTGATATCCTTGTGAACCTTGGTAGTTTTGGTTGCCTTGGTTTCCTTGATACCCCATGACACTCACCTCCTAAACATAATCCTCTTGCAAAGTAGGGCAAGGGTCCGTAGGATGTTCCAAGTAACATATTTTGCTCGATTTAACATGCGGTGCATTTCTGGGCTTTGTCATCAATGATTTCACCATAGAGCCAAGGGCCGAGACTTAGTCCTCAAGCTTTCCACTATTAGAAAGGTCTGCGGGCATTGGATTTCTCCTTCTCAAGTTGGCCCTTGAGCTAAAGTTTCTCGACTTCTCTCCTAGCTCCTCATAAAATTGCATAGCCTTCAATGAATTCTTGTTCCCAAGGGTACCACCACAAGAACTCCTCACTAATATTTGGTCCTCATCAAGAAGACTATTGTAGCAGTAATAGACCAAATCTCCCTCCGAATAACCGTGGTAAGGACAACTTGTGAGAAGCTTCTTGAACCTTTTCCAATAGTCAAAGAGAGATATTTCATGCCATTGGAGAATGTTTCTTATGTCCTTTTTCAAGGCGGCGGGCTTCAAGGCCGGGAAGTATTTGGCTAGAAACTTCGTCTTCATGCCAAGCCGACTTTTGATGCTCTTAGGTGGTAGGTAGTAGAGCCAATCTCTTGCACCATCTCTTAGTATGAACGGGAATGCCTTCAAATTATAAAAGTCCTCATATACTCCATGAGGGACCGTACCACCACACAAAAAGTGAAACTCTGTGAGTTGCTTGTTGGCATTCTTCCCTTGCCTACCAAGGGAGATGGGTAGCATGTTTATGAACCCGGTGTTTGGCTCGAAGTTCCCATTCGTTTCAACCAAGGGATAATCAATGCATATAGGTTGTTGGTCGAGGTTGGGGGCCATAATTTCTCTCAACAATGCTTGCCCCAAAGGAACCTTCATTCCATGGAGTGGGGGAACTCGCCCTTGGAGAAGAGGATGTTGAGGTTCTCCTCACGGTTGCTCATCTTTATGCTCATGTAATGCTCCATAGAAGTAGATGTATCCACAAAATGGTCACTAGGAGGGTTGTTATTCACATTTTCCAAAGAAAGCCTCCTAGCCCGTCTCAATTTCAACTCTAACTCGGGGTTCTAGTGTAGGGGTTCTTATGAAGAGGATCGCATACGAACCATACACTAAGAGCTCGAACAATACATCTCCAAGCCAAGTGAAAATGGTAATTTAATTAAGAAATCAAAACAAAAACAAACTAACAACTAACAAAAACAAACTTGGCTGAGTTCATGACCTTCGTGGCAACTATTTGTTCCATGTTTCTTGGTTCCCATTCTTCATAGTGTCTACATAGCTTAGTCAATGCTTTGGGATGAAAAGGCTTAACTTCATCATCAGATGCCACTGGGCTGGGCCTCGCGGCCCTCGGCCTTTTGCACACTGAACCACATATACACCACCATAAATATCCAAAGTCAGTTTTAAATCGTTCTCTGCAACCTCGGTATTTATGAGTCCAATGTCTATTTGGTATTGATCAATCACTATTGCCATATTCCAAATAATGTTGTCTATATATGAATATATTACGTGTATTTTTAGGTACTGCCCAATTGTAACATAAATTATTTTTCTTGTGTATTGGTTGTAATAGGATCAAATGGAGTTATCAGTGGATTCTAGCACATCAGATGGATGTAGTTGGCTTCTCACCAATCGCCCTAGAAATATGAATATCATTGATGTGTCCATTTTATGTGCATAGTTTAGTACTTTCTGGGATCACTTTTGTGCTCTTTTGTTATCAAGAGCTTGTGTTTTACCTTGAAATTATCTTAAGAGAGGTAAGAGCAACTTTACGCTGTTTTACCTCTTCTAAGTGGATTGTATGACAAAGGAAGAACATGAAGACTTGAAGACCGGGGGCCGTTGATGATCATCTTTTGAAGAATTTTAAAACTTGCTCCAAAGATTTGAAGACTTGAAGACCGGAGGCCGTTGAAGATCATCTTATAAAGACTTTGAAGACTTCCTTAAAAGATTTGAAGACTTGAATAGTGAAAGGGATTATTGTGAAGAAGAGTACTTGCTACACGAAGAAGAAATGAAGACTAAGGTAAATTCTAGTGCCTGTCACGAGTCACAACGCACGGGTGGCAAGAACCCAACCTTATCCTTTTTGTACTATAAATAGCATTCACTTTCCTCTCATTCATAACTTCTTCTTCCACCCGAATTTGGTAATATTCTAACCCTAGTTTTCCACCATTTTTGTCTTTGATTTTTCTTTTTTTTATGTTTGGTTTGTTAGCATTAATTAGTATGAACTCTAGTAGCTAAATCTAGTTCTTGGGAGCAATTGACCAAGGCTTCCAAGCCCATGTCTTAAGAACAAATTGTAGCCTATTCAATACTCTTACTATCATGCATTTATGGAGCATTGAATGTGTTTGTTAATGTCATTAATGTTATTGAAAGCTTGAGTATATGAAGTACTTGTATGATATGCTTGTTAGGGTTTGGGGAAATGGGTTGATTTCTCCTTTTCTTGATAGGAAATCCAAGAGTATGATTTAGAGTTTTTGATTGTGTTGATGTGTTGATAATTGCTAGATGAATGTGATGATGTTGAACTCATTGTCATGTTTGTTTTAGGTAGCAAATTGGATAAGTCTATGAATGCCAATTGATCTAGACTAATCTTGTATAAATGCATGAATTGGTTAAATGTTTTGACACGGTGTAGTGTTTTTAAGTGTTCCCAAGCTTGTTGATTCTTCGTGTTCAACGCTATCAATGGGATACTTTTAGTCATGTTTCGACTAAAGGAGTCATTGGTGAGGTTTGACAATAGATGTCGAACTCACTCTTGCAAACTACTATCTAAGAAGGATAGAAGTTAAGTCTTCACAACAAGTAGTGAAAGTAGTAAATAGGTTGCATGTTCAATGATGGATAAGAGGCTTGGAAGTGGAAGTCAATTTCACCCAAGGTTCCATTAATTTTTTGTTTAATCACCTTTTAGTTGCTGTTGCATACTTTGCATATTTAACTTGCTTGATTAGTTAACTTTTTTTTTTAATTCATATTTAGAACCAAACCCCCCCCCCCGATTTACATGCTTTTAAATATATCTATGTATGCTTATATCTAGTATGTTTTCTCCTGTATATGTTTAAGCACTTGGAAATATCCATCTTCTCATGGATGACCCTGACTTGACATTATCTACTTAATTGTGGATAGGAAGCATAAGGGCTTAAAAATATAAATTTGAGTGGTACGGCGACGACCTCCCAAATTTTGGTGCAGCTACCGGGGATGAGGCATTTATTTTTAAGTGTTTGGGCATATTATGTGTGATTATGTGCTGGTTGTAAATATTTGTTAGTTTTCTTTTATTTTGATTTCTTAGTTGACTTGCCATTTTTGCTTTGCTTGGAGACGTATTGTTTAAGTTCTTGGTGTATGGTTCGCACGCGATCCTCTTCACAAGAACCCCTACACTACAACCCGAAGTTAGAGTTGAATTTGAGACAGGCTAGGAGGATTTCTTTGGAAAGTGTGATTATCACCCCTCTTAGTAACCATTTTCTAGATACTTCTACTTCTATGGAGCATCAACACGAGCACGGAAATGAACATCCTTCTCTTCAAGGGAGAGCTCCTCCTCTCCAAGAAAGGGAAATTTCTTTGGGGCTAGCCTTGTTGAGGGACATTATGGCCCCCAACCTTGATCAACAACCAACGTGCATTGAGTATCACTTGGTTGGACCAAATGGGCACTTCGAGCTAAAGACCAGGTTTATATACATGCTACCTATCTTCCTTGGTAGGCCATGGGAGAATGCCAACACGGACCTCACTGAGTTTCACTTTTTGTGTGGTGGTATGGTCCCCCATGGAGTAGATGAAGCCTCTTACAAGTTAAAGGCATCCCTGTTCACATTGAGGGATGTTGCAAGAGATTGGCTCTACTACCTACCACTCAAGAGCATCAAAAGTTAGCTTGACATGAAGATAAAGTTTCTAGCCAAGTAATTCCAAGCCTTGAAGTCCACCACTTTAAAAAAGGACATAAGCAACATCCTCCAATGGCATGAAGAATCTCTCTTAGACTATTAGGAAAGGTTCAAGAAGCTTCTCGCAAGTCGTCCTTACCATGACTATTCAGAGGGAGATTTGGTCTACTATTTCTATAATGGTCTTCTTGATGAGGACCAAAGATTAGTGAGGAGTTCTTGTGGTGGTATCCTTGGGAACAAGAATTTATCGGAGGCTATGCAATTATATGAGGAGCTAGTGGAGGAATCAAGGAACTTTAGCTCGAGGGCCGATTTGAGAAGGAGAAATCCAATGCCCACAAGTAACCTTTCTAATAGTGGAAAGTTTGAGGACCAAGTCTCGGCCCTTGCTTCTATGGTGAAATCCTTGATTACCAATCCCAGAAATGTGCCACATGTTAAATCGTGTGAAATTTGTTACCTGTCGCATCCTACGAACGCTTGCCCTACTTTATAAGATGATTATGTTAAGGAGGTGAGTTCCATGGGGTATCAAGGTAACCAAGGATACCAAGGCAACCAAAACTACCAAGGTGTGCAAGGGTATCAAAGAAATGAAGGGTACCAAGGTGGCCAAGGTTACCAAAACCGACCGTACAATTCGAGTAATCGTGATAACCCAAAACTCCGATATGGAAACCCTCAAGGAGGATAGAACCTTCAAATGTATCGGCCTCCTCAATAATAATATATGCCACCTGTACAACTATTTCAAAGGCTCCAAGACAAGCCCCAAGACCAAGGGGAGAGCTCGGGGTTAACAAAAGATGAGGTGATGCAAGCTATTCACCGGCTGAGCATGTGCACGGAGAAATGCACAAAATTCCAAGATGAAGCCAAGGTGAGTATGAAGAACTTGGAAACTAAAGTGAGCCAAATAGCTCAAGTGGTGAATCGGATGGAGGCCCAGGAAAAGGGTAAACTACCCTCCCAACAAGAAATCAACCCTCGACAAAATGCTAGTGAAATTGCTTTGAGATGTGGTAAAGAGGTTGGAAATTCCCCAAGTGATGAAATTTTTGAAAAGGAGCCTAGAAGGGCTGAAGTGTTTGAGAAAGAGGTTGAAGAAGAGGCCGAGAATTTGGCCAAGGAAAAAGCAAGGTAGGGGTAGGAGAAGGAAGATGGGGTTATTGTTTAGAAGTCAACCTCTATTCCAAAACTTTCATCACCTCCTCCTAAAAAGGAAAAAATAATGGAGGTTCCTCCATATGTACCAGAACCACCATTTCCGGAAGCTTTGAAAGACAAGAGGAGGAAGATGGACAACAAGGACATCTACAAAGTCTTTCGTAGATGTGAGGTAAATATACCACTCTTGAATGCCATTGAACAAATTCCTAGATATGAAAAATTTCTTAAGGAACTATGTGTTGTTAATAGAAAACAAAGAGCGAAGAATAAGTTGAAAAATGGGAAAAATGAGCATGTCTCTGCCTTGTGTCAAAAAGAGCTACCCCCTAATTGTAGTGATCTCGGCATGTTCACAATCCCTTGCATAATAGGAAATACACATTTTGAAACGGCCATGCTTAATCTAGGTGCATCGATAAATGTGAGCTCAACTTGGGTACGTTGCACAAAATCGGGTGGTAATCCAATTGGTCAATCGTTCTAGTGTATACCCTAAGGGTATTGTTGAGGACGTGTTGGTTAAAGTGGATTCCTTAGTTTTCCATGCAAATTCTTATGTCCTTGACATAGAGCATGATAGACATGCTGCCCCAATTTTATTGGGGAAGCCATGTTTGAAAACTTCTAGGACAATGATTGATGTGCATAAGGGTACCCTACCATGGAATTCTATGGAATAAAAGTAGAGTTTAACATAAATAACTCTATGAAGTATCCTAGTGAAGAATATACTTGTCATGCCTTAGATGTTGTTGAAGATTTTGTGCAAGATATTTTTGAGCTAAGTGGTGATGATTCCTTGTTAGTTACTTTGCAATGTGATAGTGATGATGCATACAATGTATATTCTATCAGCACTAAATTGAAGGAAAGCTTTGAGGACTTGAACTTGCTTGAAGAGATTAAACAAGGCCTCCCAAACCCTCCTCCTCTACTCTTAGAGGAACCCAAGGAACTGGAATTCCTTCCATCACTTGTGAAAGCTTTGGTGATAGAGCTTAAGCCTTTTCCAAGTGACCTCAAGTATGAATTTCTTTGGAAAGGGGAGACACTCCTGGTTATCATTTCAAGCAAACTCACCTAAGAACAAGAAGAAAAGTTGATGATGGTGTTATGGGAGAATTAAGAAGCAATTAGATGGACTATTGCCAGCATCAAAGGCATAAGTCTATACACTTGCATACATAGAATTTTATTGGAGGAAGATGCGATACCCATTCAGCAACCCCAACGCCTGTTGAACCCACCTATGATGGAGTTGGTAAAGGTGGAGATCCTCAAGTTGCTCCGAGCGGGTATGATTTATCCAATATCAGACAGTAACTGGGTGAGCACAACTCAAGTGGTACCCAAGAAGAGTGGGGTGATGGTGGTCGAGAACGAGAGGGGTAAAATGGTGCTCACTTGAGTCCAAAATGGGTGGCACATTTGCATTGACTACCGGAGGCTAAATGCGGAGACCCGGAAGGATCAGTTCCCGTTGCCATTTGTTGATCAAATGCTTGAAAGGTTAGTAAGCCACCCCTTTTTGGATAGGTACTCGGGGTATTTTCAAGTAGTCATTGCCTCGGAAGACCAAGAAAATACCACCTTCACGTGCCCCTTTGGTATGTTTGCTTACCTGCATATGCCTTTTTGGCTATGTAACGCTCCCGCGACTTTCCAAAGGTGAATGGTAAGCATTTTCTCATAATTTGTTGAAAATTTTTCTAAGGTATCCATGGATGATTTCACCATTCATGGTAATTCTTTTGGCAACGTTTTAGCAAATTTGGCACAAGTTCTTAAACGCTGCATTGATACTAATCTAGTATTAAATTCTGAGAAGTGACATTGAATAGTAGAGCAAGGCATTGTCTTAGGCCATATTGTTTCCTCTAAGGGTATTGAGGTTGACAAGACAAAGATAGACACGATTCAAACTTTTCCTTATCATACTAATGTGCACGAATTGCGCTCTTTTGTTGGCCATGCAGGATTTTACCGCTGGTTCATCAAGGAATTTTCAAAGATAGCATTTCCTTTGTGTAAGTTGTTGCAAAATGAGGTGGAATTTGTGATGGATGAAAGTTGTAAAGGGGCCTTCAATACATTGAAGGAAATGTTAGTCTCTGCCCCAATCATACAACCCTAGATTGGTCTTTGCCTTTTGAGATCATGTGCGATGCTAACAATTACACCGTTGGAGCGGTGCTGGGTCAAAGGGTGGGAAGAGGGCCTCACGCCATCTACTATGCATCCATGTCTCTTAATGAGACCCGAAAAACTACTCCACCACAGAAAATGAGTTGCTAGCATTGGTATTTTCTTTGGAAAATTTTTTATCTTACTTCCTTGGTACAAAAGTTATTGTGTACACTGACCATAAAGCACTTTGTTATTTAATGACAAAGAAAGAGGCCAAGCCAAGAATGATAAGGTGGATCCTGCTTTAGAGCAAATTTGAATTGGAGGTGCGAGACAAGAAGGGCGCGGAGAACCTTGTGGCCGATCACTTAAGCTAGTTGACTCCATGCCAAAACATTGAGGTAAATTCCTCAGTGAAAGAGCAACTATGGGAAGAGTTCCCCGATGAACAATTGTTCACAATTAGGGACCTCCAACCATGGTATGCCGACATTATAAATTTCCTTGTCGCCAGTAAATTCCCTCCACATTTTTCTAAGGCCCACAATGATAAATTGAAGAGTGATGCTAAATATTATGTGTAGGATGATCCCTTTTTTATGGAGACACTATGCGGATCAAGTTGTTAGGGGATGTATCTCCGATAATGAAGTACACTCAATTCTTGAATTTTGTCATTCTCATGCATGTGGCGGTCATTTTGGAGCAAAGAGGACTGCTAGGAAGGTTTTAGAAAGTGGCTTTTATTGGCCTACATTGAATAAACATGTATATACCTTTTGCAAATCTTGTGATTAATGCCAGAGAGTAGGAAATATCTCCTCTAGGAATGAAATGCCCCAAAGGCCTATTTTTTATTGTGAAATATTTGATGCTTGGGGTATTGATTTTATGGCACCTTTCCCTAATTCTTGTGGTTGTACATATATTCTTCTTGTCGATTATGTATCAAAGTGGGTTGAAGAAACCCACTAGGGCTGACGATTCTAAAGCGGTTGCAGAATTCCTGAAAGATAACATATTCTCAAGGTTTGGGGTACCCCGAGCCTTGATTAGTGACCGTGGCACCCACTTTTGCAACCGGAACACAGAGGCACTCTTGAAGAAATATGGCATCACTCACAAGAAATCCACCGCATATCACCCACAAACCAATGGGTAAACTAAATTTTCCAATCGGGAAATCAAGTTCATCCTTCAAAAAATGGTTAACCCTAATCAGAAGGATTGGAGTTCTTGGTTGAACGACGCCTTGTGGGTGTATATGATGGCTTATAAGACACCAATCTGTATGTCACCATACGATTAATATTTGGTAAGACCTATCACTTACCGGTGGAAATTCAACATAAGGCTCACTGGGCAGTCAAAGAATTCAACCTCGATATAGATGAGGCCAACTTGCATAGAAAGCTACAACTGGACGAACTAGATAAGATCCGGAGGGAGTCCTATGAGAACTTCGAAATATATAAGGAGAAGACAAAGGTGTGGCACGACAAGATGATCATTAGGAAGGAATTTGGCGTGGGTTAAAAGGTCCTCCTATTTAAGTCCCAATTTTGCCTATTTCCCAGTAAGTTGAAGTCTTGATGGATCGGTCTTTTTGAGGTGGTGAAGGTATTCCTGCATGGTGCAGTGGAAATTCTAGATCGAGCTAAGTCTAATACATTCAAATTCAATGGACAACGTTTGAAACCTTACCACGAGAATTTTGTTTCGGAGAAGGGAGAGGATGTTGATCTCCTTGATCTGGTTTGTGAGTAAGCACCAAGAAAGGGGAGTGAGTCATGCCGACGGTGTTAAATATACTTGGTTTTGATCATCCGGATCATCATTTGTAACTTTTCGTTGATGTTGTTTGGTTTTGAGTTTTTGTCGTTAGTTTCATTGTTTTGCTTTGTGCTTTTCATGGTTTATTTTTCAATGATTTTGTACCAATTTGAACCAAAGGCATTAGATAAATGAAGGGAGTAATACTTGGAGTCAAGAAGGAAAAGATTGGGAAAGGGATGAGATTGAAAAATTTTCTTAATACCAGGTGAGTTGCCCGCGATGGGCTCAGAATATTTTGCCAAATTTTGAGTCCGCAGGCTCCACTTTTCGCGAGCCGCAATGGCCGCATTACGAGTTGTAACAGTTTGGTCGTGACTCACGACCAAATTAGAAGATTTTGCTAGAAAAATTAACTCCAGGCTCTACTTTTTGCAAGCCGCAATGGACCATCACGAGTCATGACGGTTCCAAATCAGAAGATTTTGCTGAAAAATAATAACTCCCAGGTCCACTTTTCATGACTCGTAACAATCCCATCGTGAATTGCAGCTAATGCGATTCAAGCTTTGACCGGAGGTGTCTGTTGACCTACCCGTAGCGAGTCGCAGTGAACACATCACAAGTCGCGATAGGTGTACAGAACTATTTTTAAAAAATGGGCAGAATCCATTGCTTCTTCTTCCCTTCATACCCTCCGCCACTCCACCAAATTTCCACCACCCTCCGGCCACCACTCACCGGCGCTCCCCCCTAAAATCAACCCTACACCACTTCCCAGTCCGCCTTACCTAATCTCTACCCATAAATTGGCCTAGTTTGTTGAAGAACACAAAACCGTAGAATTTTGGGGTTTTGTGATTTTTAGCAATCCACATTTAAATTAGTTGTGGGCTTAGTTCCTTCTTCATCCTAAGCATCTAAGTGGTACATTTCCTCACTTTCTTGAGCTTTAATTTTGATTATGTTGTATAATCTATTTTATGGGACATTGTGTTAATTATGTGTTATGCCTTAGGGATTTATATTATTGGAACATTGTAGATTCTTATGAACATGTTGTGCTTATGATTTGATTTGATGGAGATCGTGTGAATATATTGTGCGCATGATTTGGTTGGATGTCGGATAACATTATGCTCATTTGGATTATGTTGATTTGTTCATGTTGGTGTTGTGCTTACATTATGTTTATATTGTTGCTTTGGTTGAGAATTTGGTTTTGGCTTGTACTAGGAATTAGGCATGTTGGCTTAATTAAACATAGTTGATATTTGGATGCAATGTTATTATGCTTAAGGTAGTTTGGCCATAGCACTTGAATGTTAACGTTATGAATGTACTAATGGTAGCTAAACTAGTTAGGCATGACTCTGATTATGGGATATAGCATATTGGATGTTTAACTATGTGAGAACCTAATGGACTTGAGATTATTGGCATATTGAATATGACATGGATTATATATGCAATTTTGGTTAGGACTTGAACTAGTTGGCTTGGATTTGATTTGGTTTGTGATGTTGACAAAACTATTTTAAGGTTGAGTATGATTTTGTGATATTGCATGTATGTATATTCCTGTGCGTTTGACTTGTTTCTTGTGGTTGTTAGATATGGCCCCTACCAAGAGACCTAGGGCTCCTCCATGAGGTGGGTGCACCACCGCTCCACCTCCACCTTCGCCGCCGAGTCCAGAGTTGAGCCATGTACCTCCTCCTCCAGATAGGTACATAGGTTTGACCCGGATCACCGGGCCCTATGCAGAGAGATGGGAAGCCTTGGTCAGCCGCCAGCTCAAGGAGTGAGTTTTATTAATGTGCCCACACTGGACGCTCTTGGGCTAACCCAGCCAGTCCATTGCCTTCTCGCCAAATGAGATATGGAGGGTTTCATGGGCAAAAGTGCCCACTCCTACCGGCGATACACACTGGAGTTCCTATCCATGGTCAGGATATGCAACATGAGGGATGATCAACCATGCGAGAGGTACATCACTTTCCACCTAGATGATATACCCCAAGAAATGATCATCTCGCAGGTTGGGGAAGCCTTTGATGGGACATGGCTGAGATCCAGGCTCTGGACTCACATGCCCAGAACCGATCGATTGAGAATGACATGAAATTCTAGAGTATCATCAACATGAGGGTGAACAACTCCCACGACAAGAGCAGTGTCATTATCCATCCCGCACTCCGTTGTGTGCATGGACTTTTGGTTGGCACGATACTTTGCTCGGTGAAGCCAACGAATGTGCCAGACAACAACATTCACTTCTTATGGCACTTGACAAGTGAGGGGTTGGGATACGGGTTATGGGTTATGGGCTGAGCTATGGATGAAGAGGATTGTAGAGGTGGCGGGGAAACCAAAGGGGAAGATTATGGTTAGAGGCATGGTCGGCCTCTTAGCGGAGTACCTAGGATTGGTCTCACTGGTTGATTTTCCATGCTTAGGGAGGCACACATCCTACCTCATCAGTGCAGAGAGGTTGGTGCGATTTGAGATGCTGAGCACCACGCGGACCACGAGAGTGTTTCATTGGTTATATAGCACCGTGAAGGTCACCTTCATGGCACTTCCTCAGCCCAACAAGATGAAGTTGGAGTTTGATACACTCTTGGCGGACTTGGCAATTCCACCCGACTCCTCGTGCAGAGACGAATTTAAGTGCGAGCCAATGATCTTGGTCCAGCCCATGTTTAGCACGATGATAGTAGTTTTCCTTTCACTAAGCGACAACATCAGCACTCTCAATAACCTCCACCACCTCACTACTCTCAGCCTCTGCCTAATTTCTATGAGCGTATGATGTAGACTATGCAGAATGGATTCCACCGCCATGACAACATAATATTGGACCACAATGTTTTTGTTTCCTAGAGCTTGATCGACATGGATGAGGAGATTGACCATCTGTCAGCTCGCATCCATGAGATGCAGCCCCAGGAAGGTGGTGCCTCAGACCCTGATCCTGGAGCAGAGAGACATAAATCTAGGAGGCAGAGGAACACAGATTGGCTGGCTCGTTATCAGCAACATTATTTTGGTGGTGGCCCTTCTGCCTCACAGCAGTGACTGTGAGCATTATATGCTTACCCTTTCCATACTTCGTTTTCTACGCTTTTGTCGTATTTTTTCTACATTAAGGGCAATGTAGTGTTTTAAGTGTGGGGAGGGGTATTTACTTATTTCACTGCTTGGTTTGGAGACATTTTCTAGACTCGCTACTTTTCGGATATTTCTTTTGCTTTGTTTTGGGGGATGCTTTCCTTTTAATGTACTGGGATGATGTTAGCTTTGATATTTTTCTTAGCCTTAACATTTGGAAAGCACTTTTCTATTTTTTGGATTGGAAAAACATGGAAAATTTGAGGAAAAAATAGAAAATGAAAAAGAAAAAAATATAATATAAATAAAAAGAATGATGCTAAGTTGAAACCCAAGAGGGAATCTTAGGCAACAATATAGGTCAAAAATCCGAAAGGGCGACCTAGATAAAAATGAAAAGCTAAATGTTCGGAAAAATGTGAGATGTAAGCCGAAGAAATATTATGTGTGGCTAGGGCGAAAACGCGAAAGGGCTCCTAGGCAAAATGAGAGAAAGAGGGAAAACAATTATGTGTTCACTCATTTACCGGTGTTGGAGTCATAAGGTTGCAGTATCCATGTGGATGGATCAGGTAGCTTGACATCTTGAAGACCTTTTGGGATTGGAAAATTTAGCGGGGAAAACGAAATAAGATATGAAATTCTTGTTCGTTAATATACTTCGTTTTTATGATGATATACTGGTATAAAGTGGAGTTTGTGTTTGAACTTTATGCATGGTTTTAGCTTCACCTTGTACCATTGGATTTGGGATTATCAATTCGAGATTTGGAGATGTTTTAGAGATATCAATGAATTGATAGGTTGATATGGTTTGGGTAGATATAGGAATGGGGGTTGTGGGAAACTTCTCATTTGATCTTAACGTTGGGATATGTGATATTGAAAGTTTTATTAGGTATTGACTTGGAGGAATAGAAGTTAGGATGCGGATACGCTAATTCCTTCGTGTGCGTGGATCTTTTCTTACTCGAGGGAAAGTAAGTTTAAGTGTGGGGAGGTTTGATGTGTCCATTTTATGTGCATAATTTACTACTTTTGGGGATCACTTTTGTGTTGTTTTATTATCAGGAGTTTGTGTTTTACCTTCAAATTCTCTTAAGAGAGGTAAGAGCGACTTTACGCTCTTTTACCTCTTCTAAGTGGATTTTGCGTGACAAAGGAAGAACTTGAAGACCGGAGGCCGTTGAAGATTATCTTTTAAAGACTTGCTTAAAAGATATAAAGACTTGAAGAATGAAAGGGATTATTGTGAAGAAGAGTGATTGCTACAATAAGAAGAAAATAAGACAATGTTAATTTCTAGCGCCCGTCACGAGTCGCGATGCACGGGTTGCCAGAACCCAACCTTATCATTTTTATACTATAAATAACATTCTCTTTCCTCTCATTCATAACTTCTTCTTCCACCCGAATTTGGTATTATTCTAACCCTAGTTTACCACCATTTTCATCTTGGATTTATCTTGTTTAATTTTTGGTTTTTTAGCATTAATTAGTATGAACTCTAGTAGCTAAATCTAGTTCTTGGGAGCAATTGACCAAGAACAATTTGTAGCCTATTTAATACTCTTACTATTATGCATTTATGGAGCATTTCATGTGTTTGTTAATGTCATTAATGTTCTTCAAAGCTTGAGTATATGAAGTACTTGTATGATATGCTTGTTAGGGTTTGGGAAAATGGGTTGATTTCCCTTTTTTTCTTGATATGAAATCCAAGAGTATGATTTAGAGATTTTGATTGTGTTGATGAGTTGATAATTGTTAGATGAATGTGATGATGTTGAACTCGTTGTCATGTTTGTTTTAGGTAGCAAATGAGATAAGTCTCTTGACTAATCTTGTGTAAATACATGAATTGGTTAAATGCTTAGACACTATGTAGTGTTTATAAGTATTTCCAAGCTTGTTTATTCTTCGTGTTCAATGCCATCAATGGGATACTTTTAGTCATGTTTTGACTAAGGGAGTCATTGGTGAGGTTTGACAAGAGATGTCGAATTCACTCTTGCAAACTAATATCTAAGAAGGATAGAAGTTTAGTCTTCACAACAAGTAGTGAAAGTAGTAAATAGGTTGCATGTTCAATGATGGATAAGAGGCTTGGAAGTGGAAGTCAATTGCGCTCAAGGTTCCGTTAATTGTTGGTTTAATCACCTTTTAGTTGTTGCTGCATGCTTTGCATATTTAACTTGCTTGATTAGTTAACTTGTTTTTCGATTCATAAGTTCTGACCAAAACCAACCAAAATCCACCCCCCTCCATTTACATGCTTATATATATACTTATATTTAGTATGTTTTCTCCTATATATGTTTAAACACATGGAAAGGTCGCTCTTCCATGAACGACCATTACTTGACATTATCTACTTAATTGTAGATATGAAGCATAAGGGGTTAAAAATATAACTTTGAGAAGTACGGCGACGACCTCCCGGAAAACGTAGAAAATAGAGGTTAAATACAATTATTATCTTAATTTTATAACAACCTTGTGTGTTTTAATATATTGTTACGTTTATTTTTAATATATTAGTATGTCATAATTTTGTTGGTTTAAATGAACATGTCCTTTAATGATTCCCACAATAATTGAACAACAATAGAGTGTTGTATGATGTTTAACCATTACTCGATTTATAACGTTATTTATAACATGTAACGACTATCAAAGACCAATTGTTTGCGTGGTCGAATATTTGTTATTATAATATTTTACGAGAAATGAGAGCTGACCGACTAAACTGCAATGTCGCGTTAACTAGCTCCAAAACGACAAATTAGCGACATCGCATAGACCGGCATCCTATTTTTTTTTCAATGCCAGACAAACAACATGATGTCGTTTTGTCAGTGATCCACATCACTAGGGACACAATGTGGGCCCCTCACTATGTGTGATATCGCTTCTCAGCGACTCCGACATCGCACGTATTATGGACGACATTATCTGGTGCGACGTCGACGCACTTCCTCTCCCATCGACTGCTACATTCCTTTCATCGACGCCGCATGCTTGATGTTGTATCCAACGATGTCGCAGCCAGGGTATCATAACGTTGGCTTTCTACCATGATGCGACGTCGGTCTCCATTCATGCTGACGTCGGTCCCAAACCGAGGTAAAAGGTACTATTTACCTCAGTTTTGAACCGAGCCAAAAAGTGTGCTTTTTACTTCACCCACATTTACTTCGGATTTTCAGAGAGTGAAAACCTAGGTAAAAAGGCCTGAAAAACCGAGTTATATGTGATGTCTGTTGTAGTGAATGAAGTGTATGCATCAATCAGCTGCTCAGCAATGCCTTCAAGTGTATCGATGCAATCCTCCATAGACTTGCCACTGCTCTCGAGGAATCGTACTAGAACTCGGGACTTGGGAAATTCCATAGGCCTTAACTTAGGGTTGCCATAATGGTATGGACCGAAGGAGATGATCCGGGGCTTGTAGGATCAATGCACCTGTCAATTATGAAAGCTTAGCTGACCAATAACAGCTGAATGCACAAACTCCGACCAACAATTGCCATCCTAATCATCACTCTAGATTACTGAATCACCGCTCCCCACCCTAATGGCGGCTCCGCCAATAGGCGCGAGTCCGCAATCTTACGCACAAATTCTCAATCGCCCTAAATCTCAAGTCTAGCTAGCTCAAAATGAATCTCCCTATTTTCAACCGCAAACCCACAATATAAGCTCTGCTACTCACCAAAAACTGCATCCCCTCTTTTTCTACAAGGGGGAACCCGCTTGTTTATTCCCAGAAGCCGAGATCCAGCAAATCTCAGAGCCATACATCAATGCGCTAATTGGGAGATTTTCAGCTAAAAGGCCGAAGCTGGACTTCATTCGAAAAATAAATGGCAACGATTGGATTCAAAGAAGGCTTCCAAATCACTGCAATGGATTCCAGCATATTTGTATCCCTTTTACTCTTTCTTAAGATTTTCACAAATGCTGGTCTAAATTGATTTGGAATATTAGGTCTCTTGAAGGGGATACAGTTTGATATTCCCACTAAGAATTGATCTAGGCCATCAGTCATCAGATTATGCGTAGAATTTGACCTCAAGAAACCATTACCCTAAAAAGTAAGACCAGAATCTATAGCAAAGAACAAGGATTACACTATTGTCTGTGATAACCCACCTCAGTATTGCTTTACTTGCTATAAGATTGGACATAGGAAGCTCAGTGTAGAAGAAACAACCAAGTCCCTTAGAACCAAACTCAACCATCTCAGCCTGGCGAAAAATCTCCCCACCAAGGATCTTCCAAACAAAAGGCAGAGATGCCCAATATTCTTACTGTACCAAAACACACGGAACCACTGACTAAAATCTCCCCTGTTAATTCCCCTAATGCAAGCCGAAGAGAGATTGTCATATGGAAAAAGAAAGAACACTTCTCTGGATTTTAAATGCAACAAAAATGTTCTGAATCATCAGTGCAGATCTTAACTACAAATAATATTGGTGTTCACTCAGATCTTTTTGCAGGTATCTCTCCAGGAGCAAATGAAAGGGAAAAAGTCTCTAAGTCAACAGAGGACGATAATGTTGGGCAACAAAGATTGGCCTCTCCCTTTGTTATCGGATCCAGACGTACAGAACAAAGAGAACCAACACAAAAAAGGGGACATGGCACCTCAGTTTCCCCCGGCAAATTGTAATAACTCTAATCCAGTTTTTACACTATTTGGATGACTCTTTTATTTCAATTATGAAAACTAAAAAATCATCAAAATCATTAGCCTTAATCCCCTACTCAGAACATATAAATAATAGTTTCAGCCTCTTCTAGGAACAAGATCAGAAGGAAATTGCCTCCACAGTACCTGTAGAATTAATGTTGAGTGAAGATGACACAGGGTTAATGGTCACTGAAGAGGTCACCTCCACAGTACCTTTAGAAGTAATTCTGAGTGAAGAGGATGCAGCAGAACAAAATCTGGCCTTGAAATTACTCAGAAGAGAGTGAGTTAGAGTCAACTCCTCTGGTAAGTGATCCTAACTCCCCAAATAATGGAATTATTCCCCATAAATATTACTCTCAGATGAGAAGTCAATTCTCTGGGGGTTGAACATGATCTTAAGATCTTCTAAGCGTAATAAACATAACCCTCGTTATAAAATGATTGTAAACCCTATAAACTGTATGTTAGTGTGAAATAGTAGAGGTCTAAATAAATCAATAGAAAGAGTCAAAAGACTTATCAAAGATGATAGAATGATTTGCCGTAATGAATGGTATTATTGATAACTGAATATATAGAGAGTACAATAGAGGTGTAATAAAGGAAAAAATCTAATCATAATAAATCATAATCTAATCAGGAGTCTGATTTATTTTAACACCCCCCAAACGAAGCATCGGATGCTCGCCGACGCACATCTTGGACCTGAAGAATTCAAACAGCGGACGAGAGAGCCCCTTGGTGAAGATGTCCACAATCTGAAGAGAAATCGGAACATGTGCAATGCGCAGCTTTTCAGATGTCACCAACTCACGGACAAAATGGTAGTCAATGTCGATGTGCTTCACCCGCTTGTGCGCCACCGGATTCTGAGCCAAGAAGATAGCACTACTATTGTCGCATAACAACAGTGGAGAACTAGAAAGCGGAACCCGAAGATCACGAAGCAAATGAGTGAGCCACATGACTTCTGAAGCAGTGTTGGCGAGAGCACGGTATTCAGACTCAGTGCTAGAGCGAGAAACAGTGGGCTGTTTCTTGGCACTCCAAGAAACCAAATTTCCACCAAGATAAATCGCATAACCATAAGTGAACCGACGAGTCTCCAGACAGCGAGCCCAATCAGCGTCAGAGTACCCTAACACATCAGGAGTACTAGCAGAACAAAAACTGAGACCAAAATGAAAAGTGTCACGAACAAACCACAAAATCCGTGTCACAGCAGCAAAATGGTCATCTCTGGGATCCTGAACATACTGACTCACCGTGTTGACCGAGAATGCCAAATCTGAGCAAGAGATGGTGAGATACTGGAGAGCACCAACAAGAGAACGATAAAGTGTAGGATCCCGGAATGGAGGTCTGGTACAGCTGTGAAGTTGAGAACCAGCGACAAATGGAGTAGAAACAGGTGCCGCATCAGACATACCGGCCCGATTCAAAATGTCACGAGCATACTTTTCTTAGCCAAGCAGTAACCCTGAGGGGGTAGGCGAAACTTTAAGACTAATAAAGTAATGAAGAGCACCAAGATCCTTGATCGCAAACTCTCTGTGTGTCCGATCAATGAACTGGTGAAGAAGAGTAGATTCATTGCTTGTAATAATGATATCGTCCACATACACAAGTAGGTACAGTAACGATGACCCTCTCGAAAGGACAAATAAAGAAGTATCAGCTGAGCTGCACTGAAAACCAAGTTGTGTCAGATAACTGCTAAAACGCTGGAACCAAGCTCGGGGAGCCTACTTAAGACCATAAATGGTCTTTCGCAAATGACAAACATTGTCTGGATGAGCAGAATCCTGATAACCAACGAGCTGCTTCATGTAGACTGGAACATCAAGAACACCATTAAGGAAAACGTTCTTGACATCCAACTGATGAAGTGGCCAGGAACCCATGGTGGCTATGGCGAGAACCGTCCTAGCAGTGGAGGCTTTGACCATAGGACTGAAAGTGTAGTTAAAATCAAAACCAGAATCTGCAAGAAACCGTGCGCCACAAGTCTAGCTTTATGACGCTCAATAGTGCCATCTGGTCGATACTTGAGCCTATAGACCCATTTGAAGTCAACAATGTTGACATTCGAAGGTCGAGGAACCAAATCCCAAGTGTGCTGACCACGAAGAGCGGTCATCTCATCATCCATGGCTGAAACCCAGGCTGGATCCTGAAGGGCATAGTGATAATCAGTGGGCTCTGTCTGAGAAAAGAGTGCGGCAGTGAGACCATGAGCAATAATATTCGAATAATCCCGGCGCTGAATGGCACCAGAAGTAGACTTAGTAGCCATCCAATGGGTACGAAGCTAGGGCGGCGAGGCTGGAGGAGTCGAACCAGCTGACGATGCCGAAGAAGATCGAGATGCACTGACCGGAGAGTGGCCGTCGGAAGTTGCTGGAGAAAGGATGGCCAATATTGGCTGAGATATGGTGGCCGGTGGCTGAGGCGTGACGGCCGGTGGCTGAGATGTGGTGGTCTTTGGCCGAGGAGCTGGGTCAAGGTCAGCCATCCAGATGGAGCGTGGTGGTGAAGAAGGGGCGGCTGGAACAAGCACAGGCGTGGTATCCCCAATCGGATAAATGTAACAGCTCCATCAAAAAAAGATGAAATTTCCAGATCAAAAATAGAATGACTGTCTACGGAAGATGAGACATAAGGGAATAAGGTTTCATCAAAATGAACGTGGCGAGAGACATAGATACGCCCAGAAGTGGGGTCGAGACACTGGAAGCCCTTATGACGAGTACTATAGCCAATAAAAACACACGGAATGGATCGCGGTGCAAACTTATCAGTAGCAGTGGCACACAGACATGGAAATGCACGGCAGCCAAATGGGTGAATGCTTCCGCGAAGGTGATTTTTCACCAAGAACTGAAATAGGCAGATGGTTAATGATGTAAACCGCGAAGGAGAAAGCTTCCACCCAATAACAGTGTGGCACGGAAAAGTGAAAAAATATGGCAAGACCAATCTCTTTAATGTGACAATGCTTCCGCTCAGCTCGGCCATTCTGAGCAAGTGTATAGGGCGATGACATCTGATGATGAATACCACATGTTATGAAGTGAGCCTGAAGTTGATGATTAGTAAACTATATGCCACCATCGGTCTGAATTTTTTTTAACCCTAGTAGAAAACTGGGTCTCAACTAATTTCTGAAACTGGATAAATGTGTCATAGAAGTCCGACTTATACTGCATCGGGAGAAACCATGTGAATTGCAAAAAAATGTCGATGAAAATGGCATAATAAGAAAAACCACATGCCGATAAAATAGGGGTTGGTCCCCACAAATCACAATGTACCTTATCCAACAAACCAGTAGCGCGTTTGTCACTAGTGGAAAAAGGTAAACGGCTACTCTTGGCCATCTGACAAGGAGAGCAACTAACATATGCTGGCATAGCGGAAGTGACAGTAATATGGCCACATCGACTTAACAACTGAATGGTATCATGAGACACCTGACCGAGGCGAGAGTGCTACTGCTCAAAAGAAGCCTAAAGCTTTCCAGAGCGTAATTCGCCTAAAAAGTTGGAATCACCTGTCTCAAGAAAATAAAGACCTGAATTATGACGACCTTTACCAATTATCTTCCATATATGCTTGTGCTCAATAGAAAAATGCGTTGGCATCAAATATAACACAGACAGGTAAATCACGAGTAAGCTTACTAATGGACAGTAAACTTCTAGTAATCTTAGGGACCACAAGGACATCATTAACAGAGAAACCAGAGAAATGACACTGGCCGATATGAGAAATAGATAATGATTCACCATTTCCAACAAGAATAGAATTAGAACCACGATAACATTGTACCTTATCAAGATGACTGGTGCGAGCAGTGATATGAGATGTAGCACCTGAATCAACGATCCACTGATTTGTCGAAGAATGACGGTTGGGACCATTCAAACTGGCCTAAAGCAAAACCTTGTCCGCAATCCAATTAGTGGAGCATTCTTCCCGAGATATAGGGCCCAAATAAACTATAGCAAAAGGCCAAAAATGGCACAACAGACTGAATCGAACAAAAAATGACTGGGTGCTGACGAGAATTTGAGCAACTCGCTAGAAAGCGCTTCAACTCGCGAGAAGTTGAGCAACTCATGAGAAAGAGCTTCAACTCAAGAGAAGAAGCTTCAACTCACGAGAAATTCCAATTCGCCAAGCACGTGAATTCACGCGCGGGAGATAGGTGACGCACGTCCGCAACACGCTCGCGTGGGCGCACGCACTTTTGGAAAGAGCCGAGGATCTGGTTGTGACTCGACGGAATGTGTGACTTGCTGCCTAGCTTCGACGAAGCCGAGACGCGATGGATCCAAATTCGACGAAGCCGCTGCCGGAAGTTTTGAATTCGATGAAGCCGCCGCACGATCTTTTCTTCGCACGAAGCCGGTGCCGGAAGTTCTGGATTCGACGAAACCACTGCACGACAGATCTGAATTTGGCGAAGATGGCGTTGACGAAGCCGGAGGTGAAGGGTTTGGAACTTCAGAAAGAAAAAGTCGCTGACGGAGAGAAGGTTGAACGAAGAACACTGTCGGGAGAAGGCAGGGATTTGATCGGTAATTTGCCAGAATATGCTGCCTTGGTCGGCCGGAGGTAAAAATAAAAATAAAAATAAATTATGATTTATGATTAGGATCAGAACTTGTTTTGATATCATGATAGAATGATTTTCCGTAATAAATTGTATTATTGATAACTGAATATATAGAAAGTATAATAGAGGTGTAATAAAGAAATAACTCTAATCATAATAAATCATAATCTAATCAGGAGTCTGATTTATTCTAACAATAGACAAAAGGGTTTCAGCTGTATGGTTAATTGAACACATGCATTCATAATGCTCAGATTCAATTATTAAAAATTGAATTAGTTTTTGATGAATGCTTTGCAGCTCAAAATGACAGGATTTGGGTATTCTGGAAAAATAAATTAGAACTATGTTTAAATCATCAACATACACAATATGTGGATATGAATATCAGAGACCAGCAATCAGGTCTCATATTTCATTCTGTATTCATATATGCTAAAACCGCAGGACAACTCAAGAAAGAATTATGGGAGGAGCTTTTAAAATTAAACTTGGGTCCTAAGCTATTCATAAGGGATTTTAACACAATCTTAACTTGCTATGAACACAAAGGAATTAATTCACCCCCTTGGAGAAGCATTCAAGACTTTCAAAATTATATCAACTCCTCCCAGATGGTAGAAAATCACTACAGTAGGCCCATTCTTTACCTGGACAAACAATATGGCATAGCTAACTTATAAGAGATTAGATAGGGGAAAAGCTCACAAAGAAGAGAATGTCTCGTGCGAGACAGAGATTAGATGGGGGAATAGCTCATAAAGAAGAGAATGTCTTGTGCGAGACCGTCTCGCAGGGACATCAAGGATTAATGTGCAATATAATGAAATTTAATTAGAGATGAGGTTCCAAAGATAATTAAAGAAAGTTTGGGAGAGCAAAGAGGAATTTGGGTGCAAATGCTACTTTTTGGGGGTGTTAGGCAAAAATAATTGGAAAATTAATATTTTGGGATTATAAGAATCTTGCAGGTCAAGATCCGGGTCGGAGAAATTCGTGAATCGATTTTTTTCCCATTTCCATGCAATGCGCAAGTTTTTACAAACTTGATGTTTCATTTTCAGTACTTGATGTTTTAAGCAAACCGTGTAATATTTTTTTACAACCCTTTTTTTCACAAAAATCATGTGTTTTGAAGTTAAATTTTGATCATTTATTGTAAATCTTGTGTTTTGCACATTGAAATTTTGACACTTTATACACATTGACACTAGTTAGTGATATTTGATTATCTTTAATTTAAATTTATAATTATAATTTCATTTTGATTGATGTGTAAGTTTTTTTTAGCACGTCAGTTTAAAAATTGATATTGATATTTTTTTCTTCAGAAAATTAAATTTTATTTAGTATATCCTTTGATGTTTCAATTGTGCAATTAGTTTTTTAAAAATATAATACTGATGTTTTAATTTTTTTGATATCAGTGTCACATTTTGCTGAATTAAATTCACGTTTTTTTTATTTTTCTTAACCTATTTAGATATATATTTTATTTTATTTATTTATAACTATTCAAATTTGATGCTTAATTTAGTATTTTATTTGAATTTAAATTATTTTTATGTGTGTTTTTAGTGTTTTCATTTGATATTTTTTTTATTTTTTAGTTTGATGTGTGTTTTAATATTTTTTATTTGATGTTTAATTATTTTTATTTTTTGTTTAACCGTTCTTATTTGATGTGTATTTTTAATACTTTTATTTCGCAAACCCTCACGATCGCGCAACAGAGTCACACAGCAATCGTCAGCCTCAACAATGGTGAAGAAGGTGTCTCGCAACCCAGATTTGGTAAGGGGAGTCGGGAAGTTCTCCCGCTCCAAGATGTACCACAAGAGGGGTCTCTGGGCGATCAAGGCCAAGAACGGTGGCGCGTTCCCCACACACGCCAAGCAAGCCGCCGTCGAGGATGCTTCCGCCGTCAAGGCCCCTAAGTTCTACCCGGCCGACGATGTCAAGAAGCCGCTCGCCAATAAGTGCAAACCTAAGCCTACCAAACTTAGGGTGAGTATTACTCCGAGCACTGTGCTCATCATCTTGACTTGAAGGTTTAAGGGAAAGAGGGTTTTTTTCCTCAAGCAGCTTAGCTCTGGATTGCTTCTTATCACCGGTCCATTCAAGATCAATGGTGTCCCTATGAGGAGAGTGAACCGGGCGTATGTTGTGGCCACCTCAACTAAGGTTGACATTTCTGGGGAAACCTTGAAAAGTATGACGACAAGTACTTTGCCAAGCAGGCTGACAAGAAGAAGAAGGGGGGGGGGGGGGCGAATTCTTCGAGAGTGAGAAAGAGGTGAAGAGCGAGATTCCACAAGCAAGGAAGGATGACCAGAAGGCAGTTGACGAACAGGTAATCAAAGTTGTTGAAGCTGTCGAAGATTTGAAAACTTACTTGGGAGCCAGATTTTCTCTCAGATCAGGCGACAAGCCACATGAGCTAGTTTTTTAAATGAGGTTTTGAATTCAGTTGAGACTGTTATTTGAACTCCCTTTTTTGAGTGTTGATTATGGATTTTGGTGGATGCAGTAGTACTCTAATGTTGAACAAATTTTGTGTTAGCCTCTTATATTCTGCGGTCACAGAGATTACTAGCTATCGTTTTGTAGTATCAACTATTTCTTACTTCAAACTTTCTTTCCTTTGTTAAAAAAAATAAATAATACTTTTATTTGATGTTTAGCTATACTATAGTTTTTTATTTAAATTTTTATTATTAATTTAGTTTTTCACTTGATGTTTAATCATTTGAATTTGATGTTTAACTACTCCCTCCATGTCAAACGAATGTGCATACTTTTTTTTCAACTTTTTAACGTCATGTTTGACCATTAATAACTTTAATTACGTATACTACTAGTGTATCAAAATTTGATATTTAGAAACAAGATAATGCATGGAATATAACAATATTTCACATGATGATATTGGTGCCTATATATTAACCCAAATTTATGGTCAAAAGTATCTTGAGAAAATTGACAAAAAAATGTGCAAATTCACCTGAGATGGAGGGAGTATTTGAATTTGATGTTTAACTATTCGAGGTATATTATAGTTTTTTAAATTTGATGTCGGATATGTTTACTTGACGTTAATTATTTTTGAAATGATGTTTTAATATTAAAATTTAAGTTTTAACACATTCCAAACACAATCCGTTAAATAAGTATATGCAGACCCGATTTTAACCCAGTTCAGCTTCCCCACATTACTTCTGTTTTGAACCCAATCCGTCAATCTGGAATCCAACCACCACCGGAAACCGCTTAATCAGACCAAATCCGCCGGCGGCTGAACTGCAAAATAGAATTTCTTGGATTTTGATCGATGGCTAATTCGGATTTCGATCAACTTCTTATAAACCTGTCGCTGGCCAGATTTCGATCGCCCCAGCATCGAAAACGCAATAGATGAATCGCCGAATGTCGGCTCAGCTTTTGATGGCTACCAATTGGAGTGGCATAGTCGAAAACCGCAAAAGGAGAACTGAGAAAAAGAAATCGTAATTGGAGCGGTTGAATTTCGGAATGAATTTCTGAAAGAGCGGCGGAGGGAAGTGTTGCCGGGAAAGGAAGAGCAATCGCTGCTAAGGTTAGCCGGAGAAGGTGATGGGTCGGCCAGAGAATGAGGGAGATGAACCCTTGCTACTATGACAGGACAAGCAAGGTGATCAAGATACCAACTCCCAGCTCAAACAGAAAAAACTAGTGGGCCAGAGAATGAGGGTACCCTTGCAAACTTTACAAGAGGATAAGGAGGTTCCTCCTGATGAGCAACAACAAGATCCTGTAGCTCCTGGGGTAGAGCATGATTTAGTATCAAAACCACAACAACAAGACACAGATGGAACTCAGGACCAAGATAAGGATACCCCAATCACAAACACTGATCTACCTCTACCAAAACAGGACAAGCAAGGTGATCAAGATACCAACTCCCAGCTCAAACAGAAAAAACTAGTGGGGGACTCTGACACAACAGTCACCATACCACAAGATACCCCATCAGGTACACTCTCATCATCTACAGATCCTAGTCCCTCTGATCATCAGAAATCACATGATCCTAGGCATGATCCTGGGAAGCTTGCTACTATGCATGACAATATTAGAACCTTTTTCCAAGAACCTAATATTGTTTCCACTTCATTATCCTCTCGTGCAAAAACCAGATCCCAAGGTAAAAAATGAATATAAAGCTCTTAACTTGGAATGCTAGGGGAATACAAAAATCATTATTGAGGCTGAAATCAATTGTCAGAATCCATAGTATCTCAATACTGGTCATAGTAGAAACTAAACAGCATATTGGAAAACTAGGTCACTTCAAAAATGAGCTAGGTTTCCAATGTGCTTTCTCTTCCCTAGACTCAAGGACCTGGATAATGTTCAAAGATGACTTTACTGCCTCTATGATTCAAGTCCATGAGCAATTCTCTTTGATATCTGTATCTCATGTTATCCATGATATTGAATTTCACCTGTATGCTATTTATGGATTTCATGACAGAATAGAGAGGTCTAAAATGTTCAATGATATTGAAAATAGCTTAACTAAGACCTCTCTTCCATGTCTACTTACTGGGGATTTTAATGTCATCAGGTATATTAGTGAATATAGAGGTAAATCATCTCCTGATATAAACTGCATAAATGATTTTGATGCTTTCCTCAATTCTAATAACCTGAATGACATTACAACAATGGGTAATTTATTTACATGGACTAATGGTAGGAAGTTGGAACATAAGGTAGCTAAAAGACTGGATAGATCCATTGCAAACTTAGCCTGGTTTACCAAATTCCCAAACTCCTCCATTCAGATTTTAGGTAGGTTTCCTTCTGACCATTCCCCACTAGTCTTAGATGCTAATATTTCTGACAAATCATACCCAAAAGCATTTAGATTTCAAAATATGTGGACACTAGACCCTACTTTCTTACTAGAGGTGGAAAATAACTGGAGGACTCCCATAGATTCTCAAGGTATGCTAGGTTTCTCTCTTAAACTATCTAGACTTAAAGGGTTCCTAAAGAACTGGAATAAACAACACTTTGGAAACATTTTTGATAAGATTAAATCAATGGAATCAGTAGTAATGGATTTGGAAAAGAAATATGACATATCTGCTGATCCAGCTGATTTTCTGTGTCTATCACAAATTAATGCTGAACTCTCAAAAGTTCTACAGAAGGAGCGGTGTTTCTGGAAACAAAAAGCTAGGAACAATTGGTTAGAAAATGGTGATAAAAACACCAAATTTTTCCATCACTCAGTCAGAGATAAATATGCTAGACTTAGGATCAATAAAATCAAAATTGAAAACAGTCAGTGGTGTAATGATCAGGATAGTATTGGCTTGGCTGCTGTGTCTTTTTACAAAAACCTTCTCTCTGATGACAACTTTGATCTCTCTGGTCAAGACCACCTCCACTTCCTGAGATATATCCCATCCCCCATTTCAGAGGAAGATAATATTTCACTACTCAAACTGGTGGAAATGGATGAATTAAAAAAGGCAGTTTTTGATTTAGGAGAACATAGTGCACCTGGTCCAGATGGGTTTAATGGAAAATTTTATAGGATTTGCTGGGACATTATAAAAATTGACTTACTAGCTGCAGTTAAGGACTTTCAGTGTGGGGTTCCTGTGCCAAAATCTTTTTCAAGCACACTGATTGCTCTCATTCCCAAAGTTCAGACCCCTACATCTTTCTCTGATTATAGGCCCATAAGTCTCTCTAATTTTTCTAACAAAATCTTGTCGAAAATACTGAGTGAGAGACTAAAGCTGCTGAACCATAAATGTATATCAGAGGAGCAGTCTGCATTCATAGAAGGAAGAGAAATATCAGATAACATCTTGATAATGCAGGAGCTGGTTAGGCTTTTAGATAAACAGGGACAGAGTCTAAATGCTATATTCAAACTTGATATGTCTAAAGCTTTTGACAGAGTATCATGGCCTATGTTAAACTCTCTCTTATTGAAATATGGTTTTCATGGACACATTGTCTCACTAATACTTAGAAATATTCAAGCTGCTTGGTTTTCTGTCTTAATCAATGGAGTCCCATATGGATTTTTTAAGGCTACCAGGGGGCTCAAACAGGGGGACCCCCTTTCCCCTATTTTATTTAACTTCATTACTGAGCTTTTAAATAGGGGGCTAAAAAACATGTTTAACTTAGGTTTCATTGACAGATTTGTAGTTCCCCGGGGTTCTTTGGAGATCTCTCATTTGTCTTATGCAGATGACACTGTCATTTTCATTAAGGCAACTAAGAAGTCCCTAAAAAACCTAGTTCTATTCTTAAAGCACTACCAACATGCCTCTGGTCAGTTAGTCAATTTTACTAAGAGTGCTTTTTATGTGGGAAATAAAACTAGTGTTGCAAGAACCGGGATGATTAGAAGCATTACTCTCATGTCACAAGGTTTCTTTCCTTTCACTTATTTAGGAGTAAATATTTTCAAAGGGAGAAAGCTTAATGCTTACTTTCAGCCTATCATTGAAAAACTTAGTGGCAGAATTCTGAAATGGAATAACAAGTGGCTGAATATGGCTGGTAGGATCATTTTAGTTAAACATGTTATTGCCTCTATCCCTCAGCATGTTTGGTGTGTCATGTCCCCTACCAAACACATGATTGAAATGATGGAAAAAATGTGCAGTAATTTTATTTGGGGGAACTCAGACCAAGGGGAAAAAAGACATTGGAAAGCTTGGTCGGATTTATGTTATCCTTTATCCCAAAATGGTTTTGGATTTAGATGCTTTCATACTGTAATTGATAGTTTTTCCCTAAAGCTCTATTGGAAACTTCAGATAGGATCCACCTTATGGACAAGATTCATTTGGTCCTTACCACCCTCAGCTAGACAATCAGATTCTTGGAAAAGAGTCAAAGCTATAACTAGTATAGCTGAGAACTTTTCTAGAATACAAGTTGGAAAGGGTACCTCCAATTTTTGGAACAGTAACTGGAGAGGGACAGGGTTCCTCTCAGAACAGTGGGAGGCAGACTCTGATATCCCTTTCCCTACACTCACAATTGCTCAGTTTCAGGAGAACAAGAACCTCTTCATGCCTCAGCTAATGGATGGCTTTAATCCAGATTTGCTTCAATCCTTGTTAGCACCTTTTCCTCTTTTTGACAGGGAAGATCATATGGTTTGGACTCCATCCTCTACAGGTAAGTTCACAATATCATCAGCTTTCAAATCAATTTCCAATAAACGCTTGGAGATTAGATCAATGAAACAGATCTGGAATCCCTTGGTTCCTCCAAAGATATCTGTTTTTGTTTGGAAACTGGTTAATTACTATCTGCCTTTTGATGAAAAACTTAGGAAGATGGGCATTCATGTTGTTTCTAAATGCATCTGCTGTCAAAATGAAGATTCGCTATCTCACTATTTCTTACACTGCCATCTAGCATCTGAACTCTGGAAATGGCTTTTCACAATTCTAGAAATCCCTTATAGACATTTTGACCATATCTTTCATGCATTATCATGGTTCTGGACAATCTCAGATTTCTCAAAATCAAAGAATAATGCATGTCATATTATGCCAAACTTACTAATCTGGTTTCTATGGAAGGACAGATGCAGCTTTCTCTATGATTCTAAACCAATAGTGCTAATGTCCATAATCCTACAGATTAAGAACATGGCTGTGTCTATATTCTCTCTAAATCCTATCACTCAACACCCTGATTGCTCTCATTTAAAAGCCATAGGAATTTTCACTAGCTCTACAGTTCCAAAACCAAGGAAGATCAAATCTTACAAATGGAACCCTCCAGACATAGGCTATAAAATGAACTCAGATGCACACTGCCCTCAGCTCAATTTTGCTGCAGGAGGTTTTGTTATCAGAGATTCAGCAGGAAAGATTCTCTTTATGGGAATGGAGAAAATGGAACAGATATATGATCCCTTAACTGCTGAGATAAGGGTCTCCCTCTCTGGAATCCAAACATGTATTTCACTTAACTTGTTTCCTTTGATTGTAGAAATGGACTCTTTGCAGGGTATACAGATATTAAATGGTTCAAATCAGGTGCCTTGGAACATCCAGAGACTAATTTGGCAGATTAAGGAACTTACTGAAGCTAGACAAATCTTTTTCACTCATGCGTACAGGGAGCATAATCAGGTGGCTCATATATTGGCTTCCCTGGCAAGAAGCTTACTGGATCACAATCAAGTGAGGGGCCAGATCTCAATATAGGATGCACCTCCTACTCTAAAACAAGCAATAGCAGGGGACAATCTCCACCTTCCCACAATCAGAATCCATCATCCCCCATGACTATTGCAATCACAGCTTGAGCAGCATCTACAGTGTCCTCATCTCACTTGTGCACCTATATCATACTCGGGTTTGAACACTGAACAATTTTTCTGATCAGTACATAGGACTAGAATAGCTTACCATTCTTTTGCTTATATGGTTAGTGGTTTGTGTGTTCCTGTTTAAGGCTGGTATACATTGGATGCAAAGTTGAGTTTCGTAATTACGATTCGCTAAACTGCATCCTTTCCCATATCACCTTAAAACGGGAACAATCACCCTAATTACTAATTTACGAGGAGAGCCGTGTGTGGCACTCATCAATTTTATTTTTGGAAGCAAGCTGTTTTGCTTTTGTCATGCTTGTATTGAACTGAGCTATGCTCTATCTTCGTGCTCGTTTTCCTTTTCCGGGTTTGGGGTAGCCCATAAACAACCCTCCCTCCTTACTATAAGGGGTGGTTTTAATTAAAAAAAAGAGGGAGATGAACCCTTCACTATATTTGCATTTCGGTCCCTGAACTTCAGGGAATTTAATAAAATAAACCCAAATATAGAATAACCGTGTTTTCACCCTAAAATTTTAAAACTCTTATTTAATATTCCCACTAACTATAATATAACCTTGGTCACGTGGTAAGACGATCTCGCATGATACGAACTCAATAAAGAATGGTTCGATCGAGTCTCATATAGCTCAATTCAGGTGTTAGCTAGGTGTAAATTCGACCACTCTTCTCTGCTATTCTATATCCAAAATGCAGTAAACCAATTACCTAAACTATTTAGATTTCAATCAATGTGGTCTAATAAGGGTCAGGAGTTTTTAAAATTAGTAAAAACAAATTGGGATCAAACAGTGGTCGGGTTAGGAATGCTAAAATTCTCAACAAACTTAAAATATTAAAAGCTTGCCTAAAAATGGAATAAAGAAACCTTCGTCGATATTTCTGACAATATTAGGAATGATGAGTTGAGGGTCACAGAAGCAGAAACCCAATATCTTTTTGCTAGATTCGAACAAAACCTAATTAACTTTAATAATGAAAAAGCCCTTTTAAAAAGAGCACTAAAAGAAGAAAACATGTGTTGGAAACAGAATTCGAGGGTAAAATGGCTCTAATTTGGAGATCAAATCACAAAAAATTTCCACCATACAACAAAAGAAAGAAACACAAAACAAATGATAACTGAGATTAAAAATCAGCTAGGAGAATGGATTACAGATCCAAAACAAGTTTAGGAATATAGGGTTCAGTTCTGCAAATCTCTTCTTATTAAGACAAAGTCTTGTATAAGACCATCTCACGGTGAGACCAGGGATTAAATTGCAAAGATTTCAAGATGGGGTTTCATATTGATGTTTTAAAAGTTCGGGGATTTAATGTGTAATTGTGATAATTTGCAATTTATTCCTATTACAAAAATCACAAAAATCAAGGGTGGGGATGGACAGTGGTTAGATAATTCACAGGATATTGAGAATGAGTCCATCCAATTTTTTCAGGGACTGTTAACTGAACAAAACTCCCCTCACAGTGATTATTTTAAGCCCCATTTCCTCAGCCAAATCCCGAATGTGATCACTAGTGAGGATAATGATAGATTATTGGAACCTGTGTCTATCTCAGAAATTAAAAACATTGTTTTTGGACTTAATCATAGGAGTAGCCCTGGTCCAGACGGATTTACTGCTAAGTTTTATATTAAGTCTTGGGATATAATAGCAAATGATTTGTTAGCTGCTGTACAAGATTTTCTGAGTGTGAATAATATCCCAAGGGGGATTGGTAGTACCTGGATTACAATCATACCAAAAAAATGTACACCAACCTCCTTTGAGGACTACAGACCGATCAGTCTCTCTAATGTCATAAACAAGATTTTCTCTAAGTTACTAATGGAGAGATTAAAGCCTTTAATGGATAAGATCATCTTAAATCACCAAACTGCATTCCTGAAAGGTAGAGACATTGCTGATAATGTTATCTACCTTCAGGAAATGGTCAGATTTTTAAACAAGAAACAAAGAGAACCTAATTGCATTGTTAAATTGGATCTAAAGAAATCTTTTGATAGAGTTAGATGGTCTTTTCTCTATTCTGTGCTTGCTAAATTTGGATTTCATGCTAGATTTATTTTTCTAGTTATGAAAAATCTGTCTCAGGCCTGGTTTTCTATCCTTATAAATGGTAAGCCAGTGGGTTTCTTCCAATCCACTAGGGGAATCAAACAGGGTGATCCCCTATCACCTTTTCTTTTTAATATTTTTTCAGAGGCTTTCACAAGAAGTCTGGCCTTTATTTTTCAGAATGGTAGCTTGACATACTTTGGTGTTCCAGGTAATGCATCCCAAATTTCCCATTTATCTTATGCAGATGATACTATAGTATTTCTTAAAGCCAATAATAATACCCTGATCAGATTTAAGGCATTTTTGGCTACCTTTGAGGAGGTGACTGGACAACAAATTAACTACAGTAAAAGTGATCTGTACATAGGAAAGCATGCTACTGTAAATAGGGTAAACAGAATAAGGAGAACTTTAGGTATGAAAGTAGGAAAGTTTCCTTTCTCATATCTAGGGGTTCCCATTTTCACTGGTAGAGCAAAGAACATATATTTCCAGCCTTTACTTGAGCAAATTGACAGTAGATTAGGAAGCTGGAAAAATAAGTGGCTCTCAACTGGAGGGAAACTTACTCTCATAAATTCATGTATATATGCAGTTCCTCAGCACATTTGGTCAGTAATCAAACCAGGTAGGCAAGTCATAGTTGCTATAGAGAAAAAAATGAGTAACTTTTTCTGGGGATACAATGATCTGAAGCCTAAAAGAGCATGGAGAAAATGGGAAGAAATATGCTATCCTACCTCACAAAATGGACTAGGATTTAGATCTATTAGCACCATTATAAAGACATGCTCTGTTAAACTCTGGTGGAAATACCAACAGGCTGAAGCTCCCTGGACACACTTTGTTGCATCTCTTCCACCCTCTTACAGATCTTCACCAAATTGGAAGAGGATCTGCTCCATTAATACTTGGGCAGAATCCCAATCCAGAGTCATAATAGGAAGTGGAGATTGTAATTTCTGGAATGCTAACTGGTTGGACATAGGACCCCTGCAGGATCTCTGTGATCATTCAAATACTGATATACCAGCTAGTTGTAGTGTGTCTGAATTTATGAACAATAAAACTATTCTGCTTGCTAAAATCTATCCATTTCTACCTACTTATGCCTCCTCTCTTTTGCAGGATGCTAAACTATTCCCTCACAGGAAGGACAGACTGATATGGAAACCAGGTATCATGGGAGAATTTTCTTTCAAATCAACCTACCTTTTGCTAAGGGATCAAAGAGGTACTGTTGCTTCTTTCAAACACTTATGGAGTCCTAGAATAGAGAAAAAAATCTCAGTATTCATGTGGAGACTGATGAACTGTTTGCTCCCATTTGATAATGTTATTATATCCTGGAGAATCTCAATGGCTTCCAAATGTTGTATGTGTCAGAATCATGTGGATTCTCTGGACCATTTTTTTAACACATGTACATTTGCAGTGTATATATGGAAACGGATTCATTCCTTCATGGGAATTAGGGATAGAGGATTCACATCCATATGGGATAGACTTTCTTTTTATTTTACTTATACTGGTATCAGTAAGTTACATCTAGAAATGATTCATGTTTCAGCATGTATAACTTGCTGGAATCTGTGGAAGGTCAGAAATAAGTGCATATATGAATCTGCTAATCCTGTGACCAGTGTAGCTCTAAATAACATAAGGACACACATCTTTTACATGTTCACAGCTAAACCAGTGCATATAATCTCTAGGATGGATAAGTCTATTGCTGATCATTCTTTTCTGCCACTGATCAAACAACCTCCTAAACCAAAGATTTTCAAAATTGCTTGGACAAAACCATGTAAGGGCTTTAAAGTTAATGTGGATGCTGCTTGGTGCTGCCAAACAAACATGAGTGGATTGAGTTTGATTATTAGAGATTGCAGGGGTGGTTTCCATGCTGCTCATACTAAGATCTCTCCTGCTTTTTCTCCTTTGGAGGCAGAGATGATGGCAATTAATTTTGCCTTACAAACTGGTTTAAATCTAGGTTTTTCTTACGTTGTAGAATCTGATTGCATGAATGCTGTTAGGTATGTAGTTGATCCTGATAATGCCCCATGGAAAATATACCAACTAGCTGATGAGATTCATGCTCTGCTAGGAGAAATTTCCATACTACATGTGCATAGGCAGGCAAACCTGGTTGCAGATGCTTTGGCTAAAGAATGTTTGAGAAGTTTGTCGTCCTTCTCATACATACGCTTTCAGAGTTTACCAAATTATGTGCAAGGATTGATTAGATTAGATCAAATGGGTACACCTTCAATGCGGTTTGCTAATTGAATGAAGTTACTGACTGAACCTCATATCAGACCTATTCCTTTTTTTGAATGGATGCTACTGATTTTTGTATATATTGCAGGTTTGATGAGGAAAGGTTTTTGCTGAACCAGGGCTTGCTGAATACAGAGGATTACACTAACACTAATTGCTACAGCTGCTCAGCTACTCCACAAAAACTTTGCCATGATTATAGATCCACACTGGATACCTCTGTTGATGATTTCTTTCATTTCTGGGGTCACATAATCTCCATCGGTGGGAGTTCATGTTTGGGAGTTACTTTTTCTTTTTCTGTGAGTAGAGGTTGCGTCTCTTAGGTATGTGGAGAAAATCGGACTGACTTGTGTTTCTTCGATTAGATTCACTAATAAGTTTGGTATTCTCCAACATAGTCTAAGAGCCTTTGTAATCCTCTATCAATTTGCTACTCGTTTTTCTTTCATTCTTTTGGAAGCAACAAACGTTGCTTCAAGAGCTTTATGCTCCACAATGTATATCTCAACTTAGCTACGGCTTCTTTTGAATGTCTTGTTTTTTATGGCTTGGGAAGGCCTAATATAATCTTCCTCCATCTAAGGATGGTTTTAATGAAAAAAAAAATTATATAAATTATGTCGAACGGGTTGTTTTCCAAATTTCGCCACATTTTTCATTCCCAATTTTTCAGGAAGCTCAATCGTTCTTTCTCAGTATTCAAGTTTTTTCACTCACAATATTCAACCGCTCAGAATTCTTCTATATAATCGATCATTGCTTCGTTTTTTTTTTCAATTTCAAGTGAGCATTGGTCGGATTGAAGCTGCATTTCCGTTTCCTTCAGTTTTTTTGTTGGTTTCTGTTTGGTTTTTGACGATCTACGACTGGAAGAGTTCAGATTGTGCTTAATCTGCGAAGGTAATGTAGTCGCTAGGGTTTTTTGTTCGTATTTTTTTGTTTTTCCCAATTTTCCCCAATTTTTTGGATGTATGTGATGTTTTATGCTTTGTGTAGGTTTTCTGAGTATTTCTTTCGCTTATTTTGTGTTTCTCTTTTGTTTGTGTAGTCTAATGTTGCTTTAATGTGTTCGATTTGAAGTTTATAGGGTTTCTGTTGTTGAGTGTATTTATATTTTGGGGATTGCTCTATTTTTTGTGTAGGTCTTACTGTTTCTGTGTTCTATTGCTTGCATATGATATTATATTACTTTTTTTTGGGATTTTGCATTCATTTGGTTTATGTGTTGAATTTCTTTGACATTTTAGGGTTCATTTAGTTTTTGTGTTAATACTTGTGTTTTTTGTTGTTGTTTTGTAGATGTTGAAGGAAAAAGTTATGGATGATTCGACTTTAGATGTTCTTGCAAACATTGCAAATAACTATGAAGACTCTGATGAAGTTAGTCATCCTCCTGTCATAAAAAATTCCAAGGAAACGAGGACCTGCTGAAGGTAATTCTCTTTCTCTGTTTTGGTGGGAATTTTTGAATGTATTTTGTAGCCGTTGAGTAACTTGTGATGTTGTAATTTTATGACATGATGTTTCATATACTTCTGCTGATGTTTCACTTTTGCTCTTTGTGATGTTGTAATTTTATAACATGATGTTTCATATACTTCTGCTGATGTTTCACTTTTGCTCTTTGTGATGTTGTAATTTTATGACATGATGTTTCATATATTTCTGTTGATGTTTCACTTTTGCTCTTTGTGATGTTGTAAATTTATGACATTATGTTTGATATACTTCCGTTGATGCTTTACTTTTACTCTTTGTGATGTTGTAATTTATGACATGATGCTTCACATACTTCTGCTGATGTTTCACTTTCTTACTTTGTGATGTTGTAATTTTATGACATGATGTTTCATATATTTTTGTTCATGTTTCATTTTTGCTTTTTGTGATGTTGTAAATTTATGACATGATGTTTTACACACTTCTGCTGATGTTTCACTTTTTCTCTTTGTGATGTTGTAATTTTATGACATGATGTTTCATATATTTATGTTGATGTTTCATTTTTGCTCTTTTGATGTTCATCAGTCATCTATTTGTGCCTTTCTAGTGTAAATTTTCATCTATTGTGCTTTTCATGTGTTGTGCTTCAGTTTTAGTTATCTATGTTTTCAAGTATTTGATTTGTCATTTTTTGTTTGAGCTGATATGTTGATTTTTTAAGTTTATTGTATGGTGTTCTAAGTTCATGTCATGATGTATAATTTTTAGTTTGATATGCTTTCAAGTTCAATCTATGGTGTTTTATGTTTACTGAATGAATGTTGTTCTAAATTAAGGTTATGGTGTATGCTTTTTTGTTTGATTTTTTTTTCAATTTCAGGCTACGATGTTTTTTAGTTTGATATGTTTTCAAGTTAGGCTATGATGTTTCTAAGTTTGCTGAATGATGTTTTGTCATTTTTGGTTTGTGCTAAAATGTTGATTTTAAGTTCATTGTATGATGTTCCAAGTTCAGTTCATGATGTCTGCCCTTTAGTTTGACATGCTTTCGAGTTTTGGCTATGATGTTTAAGTTTACTGAATGATGTTTTAAATTCAGGTTATGGTGTATGCTTTTTGGCTTGATTTTCTTTTTAAGTTCATGCTACGATGTTTTAAGGTTACTGAAAGATATTTCAAATTTACATTATGATGTATGTTGTCAGTTTTTTTATGTCCTTTTCAAGTTCAGGCTATGATGTTTTAAATTTATTGAATCATGTTATAACTTTAGTGTATGAACTTGTATGTTGGATGATATTTTATGTATGTTGTATCTGTTTAGCTGTATGTTTCAACTTAGAAGTGTGTGTAGTTTGTGTTGTGGGATGAGTTTTTAAATTATGCTTTGTATATTTTTTATCTTTGATTTTTTTCATCTTACTGTTGCATTATATTTTCCTGATGTTTATATAATTAAATTTAATGTTTCAGATGTAAATGTTAGCTGTGCTGTGAGACAATCACATTGACAGAGGGGTGGTCCTAATGTTGATTTGGTTTCATGTCTGTTTGTTCTTATTTACTTTTTGTGAAAGATGTATATTAATGTTTTGTATTTCAACTTTTATGCTATTTTTCTGTTTCAGGACTGTCCTCTATGAAGAGGATACTGAAAGAGAAAGCCAATATAAATCTTAATTTAGCTAATGAAGATGAAACTGACGAAGTTCATAAAGATGAACAGGATGGTGCACACAATTTGGAGACGGTGCTGACTTAATCAGGTTCTAGTTTGGATGGTGCTGATAAGGCTGACAAATCTGGTCATGATGTTGCTAAAAAAGCTGATAAGGCTGACAAATCTGGACTGGTTGGTGTTGTTGCTGATGAAGGTGCTATTCCTCCGGATTGTGTTGTTACTGATGAGGTTGCTAAACCCGAGTGTTTGTCTTTCACTTTTTTATTCACTCTTCTGAATATGTATATTAATGTTTCATATATTTGTATTGATGTTGTTGTTCTGTTTCAGGAATCTTCCCTGCAAAGAGGAGACAAAAGCAGAAAGTGAAGAGGAATGTTAATTTGTATTGTGAAGATGGAATTTCAGGAGATTCGGTGGTCCGAATTAGGTTCTGATCCTGCTCAGAAAGTTGCTGATCCTGAGATTTCATATGATAGGAGGATGTTACGTAAGTTTGTGGCTGTGAAAAAATCCAAGAAATCCAAGGTTGCTGCTGAGGGTGTCAGTGGTAAGGTATTCAAAATTAAGTTAGTTGTTTTAAAATTTTCAACCTTACAATGTTTTATTCTCTATTCTTATGGAATTTGACGTGATGTATTTTTTTTAGATGTTGGTGTTGGTAATGGTAAAAAGCTTGTTTTGAGGAGTGATGCTAGTTTGAAGAATGAATTGAAAATGATGATGATGTTGGAGGTGAAAGTGCCAAGAGGAGGGCTTTGCAGAAGACTGTGGCTATGCGGAATACTCCGGCTGTGAAGAAACCTAAAGTTGCTTCTGAGGGTGTCAGTGGCAAAGATACTGTTTTAAATTAATAACGTATTGTTTTAACATTATGGTATGATGTTTCATATTTTGTAGTTGGTCATTTCAGATTTCTATCATTTTTTTCATGATGCCAAGGTCTGATTATCTGGTTTGATTTATTTTTTTGTCTTAGTTGATGATGTGAAGAAGAAAGTTGCTGAGAAACAAAAAAATAAATCTGGTGTTAGTGAGAAACAAGCTTCCGGGAATGCTAATGAGGATGATATCATTTTTACTGGTAGGATTTTAAAAAAAAACATTTTTAAATAGCTCTACTTTTTAGATAATTTTCCATTTTCATATGATGCTTCAATATTTGTAGATGAAGAGGTGTTCTGCACTGTTCCTGAAGCTTAAAATGTTCAAGTAAATGTTGATGTAGATGTTGGAGCTGATAATGTTGATGATGCTGAAGAGAAGTCTAGAAGTGAATCATCAAAAGATGAAGATGAAGATGAGATGATAATGATAATGGTAGCTCTCATTCTAATGAATCAGAATATGAAAGTTTGGAGGAGAGTGGTAAAGCTGTGAATGTTGCAAGTGGTTCTGATTCTGAATCAAAACCTGAGGTGGTGATTGTGAAGAAGCCTTCTAGACCGTTTGACCAGATGAAAGTGAAAGGGAAACAGGCTGTGTCTAATGATGATGAAAGGTTAGTTGATATTTTAAATAATGTGTTTGGTGATTATTAGTTTATGTGTGTTGATGTTTTTTTTGTGAGCCTTGATGTTTTCCTTTCATATTGTAGTTGTGTTGATGCATCTTGTTGATTAATATGGAGCAGTTTATGTGTCAGTTATGTCTGTAATCTAGTTGCCGTTTTTATTTTTCTAGCATTGTATTTTCTCGACAGTTTTCTTGCTATTTTTTTCCAGTGACTGATGTTTTAATTTCTGCATATGATGTTTGATGAACTGTGTCATGTTGATGTTTTTAATGTGACTTGATGTTTTACTTTCAGTTGTTGATGTTTTAAAATTCTGTATGTGATGTTTCATGAATTTTTACTTTTCTTTTTCAGTGCTGAGAAGGGCTTCACTACGAAGTGTTGCCCTTGGAGAATTGAAAAAAAGTGTCTTCTTTGCTAACTTCAAAACAGATAAAATCCGTGGAAGAGATTTGTTTTGATGGTCTCCTTAAAATTAATTTTTGCTCCCTTCCTAAAAACATCATTCCCTACCTGATTCAGAATTTTAATCCAATTAGCTATGTTCAAACTATTGGTTCTGATAGGTATTTTATAACCCCTGATGATGTGTATGATGTTTTAGCACTCCCTATTAGTGATAAGGAAGTTGCTAAGGTTAGTAATGCCGGGAAGGGTGAAAGGAAGGACATAGAACTTAGGCAGAGATAGAGGGAAGAGTTTGGGTATGATCAATTGGGTAACATTTATTGTGAGAGGCTATTTGAAAAGGTGATGGGATTACGTGAAGGTGGGGATGAATTTAAAAAACTGTTTGTGAGTATGTAGTTTGCAGCTTCTTGAGTCCTACTGCTAGATCCTTTGTGGATTTTAAGCTGGTTCATGTTGTTGAGAATGTAGCAAAGATTAGGAGTTATGACTGGTGTGGGTATGTACTTAAGAAGTTAGGTGATGCTGTGCATAGGTATAAGACTACAAAATACTCAGCAGTTAATGTGTGTGTAGTTGTTCCATTGATATGCTACCTGTATAGGTTTCCTTTTCAAGGAAAACCATGCCCTCTCATAGTTCCTTTCATTCGTCACTGGGACACCACTTTACTGCTGAAACGTTGTAGGAAGATTGTCAAGACAGGTTTTGATTCATGCCCCATGGCTAAGGATGAATTTCCTTTGACTTTTATGGGTAATTATGTGAGCAGTGGTCCTGCTGCGACTTCCAAGCATACTGCGACATCCAAAGAAACTGCGACATCTAAGGAAGGAAGTCATACAAAAGAAGAAGCAGCTGGTTCAAGCTCACAAGTTTTATGCTTTGTGCTTCTAGAAGATTTGCCTACCAATGCTTCGATTATGAATGATGGGGGGGGTTTGTAAGTATTCATATCTTTTCACTTTTGATATTTTAATAGGAGTATTTGATGTTTTAGATTTTCTATGGGATTTTTTAAGATTGTGGTTTAGGTGTTAACAGATTTGATGTTTTTACAATCAGTAGTTGGTGTTATAGAATTTGTATGGGATGTTTAAGTTTAATCTTTTTGGTGTTACCAGCTTTGATGTTTTAACATCAGTAGTTGATGTTTCTTATGTTGTATGAGGCATTTTAAATTTCAAATTTCTGTTGTTATCTTTTTATAATTTATCTTTTATTTTTTCCTAGGTTGCTGATTAAGCTGTCCGTAGGTTCAAGAGGAATATTGAGGTTGTCACTAGGGTCTTAGTTTCTGAGTTGGGTGGAAGTGCTAAGGATGTTGTAGCTACTGTTAATTCCCAGCCTGATTATCCTCCTTTTGACTCGGACGATTTTGATAACTCTGAGTTGTTTGATAATGTTGATGAGATTGTAAGTAATGCTTTTAGGAATCACACTCATGTTGCTGCTTCAGTTGCTGCTGCTAGTAATATAGGAGTGATACCATCATTTGATCTTGGCATTGAAGAAATTAGAGGGGCATTATCTGCAAAAGGTCCAGCTGTGAAGGGAATATTTAAGAATTAGGATTTGAGTGTGATAAACTAGTATTTGAGATTGTTTTTAAGAATATTTGTGGGTTTGAATAGTTCATTTTTTAAGTTAGGGATTTGATAGGGGCAGTTGAAACCTTTATTCGATTAATTGTGATATTGTTATGGTTTGACAGTATGGGGTGATATAAAACTGTTTCTAGTTTTCTATGCTTTGTTGGAAATGATCATTTTATAATTTGATGTGATGTTTCATTATCAATGTGTGATGTTTTATACTTTTGAGCAATCATTGTCTGAAGTTTTATGTTTAATGGGATGTGATCATTTTATTTTTTGATGTGATGTGGCATAATCAGTGTGTGATGTTTTATACTTTTGATCAATCAGTGTGAAGTTTTATGTTTTGTTGGCTGTGATCATTTTATATTTTTTATGTGATTTTTCATAATGATTGTGTGATGTTTTATATTTTTGATCAACCAGTGTTTGAAGTTTTATGTTTTCGTATATTGTTTTCGGAAAATACTTGGTTGTTAGTAAGATAGATTAAAACTTATGAGGCAATTTTTATTTGTAAATCATCATCTGAGAAAATAATAACACCAGTGCATAGAAGTGTAACATCCAAAAATTCAATCCAATAACATTAGAATGTATAAGAACAACTTTAGGTTTCAAATATCATGGTAAAAAAAATTAACATCCTGATCATAACTTATTTCTAAAATATCAAACTGTAATAATGTAGCATCATTCCATAAGTGTGTAACATCACAGTAGTGTAGTAAACATGCACCAACAAGCTGGTTTTATATCAATTGAGCTACAGCTGTGGTGGAACTCCGGTGGGAATTTTGGAAGCGGCGGCAACATCGGCAACAACAAGCAGGGTTGGAATGATGGATGGATTAGCTCCAATTGGAGGCTTGGAATGTCCTCACTAGAAGCAATAACAGGGTTAACAGCAACGTCGAGATCTTCAACTTCAAATTGCGTGTAGAGATCCATGACAACAAGAAAAGGATGAAAACAACGTTAATTGGCTTCACGACGACGGCAGAATGGAGCGGTGGGGGGCGAATGAAGTAGATCAAAGAGGAGGCGGTGGCACGTAGGCACGTGAGCGGTGGTAGTGGTGGGAAATTTTTAGGGTTTAGGGTTTTTGGACTTTTACTCTGATACCATGTAAAATATGAATGGTTGATTTTATTGATGATACAATGGTGCTTTATATAGGCACCATATACAGAATCACAAATGGAAAAAGGATTCTATCTAAGGTACAAGATATACACACTATATATAACTAAATATCTCCCTAACAAAGATATTTGTGAAATGTTTGGGTAATACCAGCATTAGGTTCTCTCACTGATCTCATTTTGGGTATTATGTGATGAAGTGTAATTAGGGATATCTTATATTTAGTCTCTCTGCTTTATGTTATAATGCAATGGAGAATGTCCACAGAACATTTTACTGCTCCCTTTTCCTCTTTAGTAATGCAGGTACTCGTTAGGAGGTCATCGCCTTACCTCTCAAAGTTATATTTTTAAGCTCTAATGCTTCATATCTACAATTAAGTAGATAATGGCAAATCGGGGCCGTCCATGAGAAGAGGGATCTTTCCAAGTGTTTAAATATATATAGGAGAAAATATACTAGATATACGCATATGTAGATACGTATAAAAGCATGTAAAAAGGAGGGTTTGGTTGGTTTTTGGTCCTAAGCTATAAAATTTAAAGACAATAGTTAGCAAAGCAAGAAAACTATGCTAATCATACAACAACAATATATAGATGATTAAAAAAAAATAACGGAGCCTTGGGGGCAATCGACTTCCACTTTCAAACTTCCTATAGATAATAGATTCATTCACTCATTCAATTACATTTATTGTCTATGAGAAATGTTATCACTTATCATTTGAAGTCAACATTCATTCCTTCTTAATAATAGTTTGCAATGACAAACAATGACCATTTGCAAACCTCATTGATGATCATCCTAAGCAAACAACACCATAGAGGTATTTCATCAATGTCATTTCACAGAAAGGACCATAGGTTTGATAACAACAAGCCTTCTACCAAAGACATATTCATTTAACCAAACACAACATTTACTAGGTTAACCCTAGAACAAACCACATTCAAGGTTCAACCTTTCTTTGCATCTATGGGACAAATATGAGAACAGTACACATTAACATACTTATCTAGCAATAATCACCACATATTATACACAAGAAGTTCTAAATCAATGCTTTTGGATTTCATGTCAAATGAGCTAAGAAATTTGTAACTTTCCTAACACCCTAAAAATTCAATCATACAAACATTTCATATAATCAAACAACCCATGGTATAAATGAGGCAAAACAAAAATTAATGGCATAATAAATGCTATCCAAAAAATGTTCATAAATGTGCAAATAGAGAATCTCACCACATAAGTTTGGAAGCTTCAATAAATTGCTCCCAAGAACTAGTTTAGCTAATACAAACCATACTAACCTTCATGGATGAATTATTACATAAACAAAGAGGGAAAAGATGAAATAAAATGGAGAACTAGGGTTGGGAGATGAGGAAATCCGGCCAAGATGAAGAGATGAGAAGTGGGTGGCCAAAAATTCCTTTCATAGTACAAGAGAGAGAAAGAAAAAGAGTATCAGGATCTCTCCCGGGCGGGAATGGGCTCACTTGGGCGGGAATGGGCTCACCTTGGCGGGTATGGGCTCGCCCGGGCGGGTTGCCTATTTTCACCCTTGTATCGATTTATCTTTGCTTTGTCGCCTTGCCTTCAAATCCTCGATTCTTCTTGTCTTCAATATTCAAAGCTAGTCTTCAAAATGTGGTGTATAGTCCCAGAGTTGTAAAGACTCCATTATGTGGTAAAGAATAATAATGCCCAGCTCCAAGTGCAACAAGTCATCATGACAAGAACTCCTGATTAACTCTTTAGCTAGTAGATAACTAACTGTTCACTGTTACATTCTCATCCTTTAAGTGTATACTCTTCATTGTTAAATTCTCATCCTTTAAGTGTATAGTTTCCTACTGGATGTTTTTTGATCTTGGGATATGGTTCTATTGGATATCTGACCTCCAAATAGCTAAGACAGGGGGTTGAGGCATTTAGGAGGAAGCATATCCAATTTGATAATCTCTCCATAGATAGGTCTAAACTCTTTTGTAAAGCTATTTTTATTTCAGAGGAATGGGAGTCCTTATAATCCCCCCCCTTCCTTGGTGTGGAACTTTTGCTCAAAAAGAAAAAAAAGTGCACTAATATTTCTTACTCTTGGGGTGAAACCAACGAATTTGGCATAATGCTTTGACAACAAACAAACACAATAACTATGGGTGTTAATGCCATATTTTGTCATGGGTTTGGTCTGGAGTTGGTTATTTTGGGTTATTGGAACTGTTGTTGATGCTCCAGTACAGCCTCTATGTGGGCCTCCTTCCGGTGGTAATTCCAGTGTAGATGAGTACCTGTAAAATAGCATTGATTGCTCAAGGCGGGCGGTATGTGACTGCACCAACTCCGATGCCCAAGTCATGTTGGAAAGTGGGTATGAAGAAGATCGTCTACAGTGTAGTGGGGCTGAAGTAAAACTCACCTTTCTGATTGCTTTTCCTCTCATTTTATAGTTGAAATTTTTTGTCTTCCTTAGGTTAAGTGTTAAGCCTTTGGGCTTGGTAAATGGGGGCATGTACCTATAAACACATACCTTATCAAGTACTCCCAGTCCGATACGGCATTGTTGGCTAGCACGGGGAAAAGGGGTGAATACGTCTTTGAATGTGATATCGGCGGAGATCCCCATTTATTATGGTAAAAGCTCTACGCCATGATTTTGTGACTTACAGTCATGGCTTTGCATCGCGGCCTGACTAGTGCCAATCTGAATCTTGTGTTATGGTTTTCTTAGTTTTCTTTCAGAGCCGTTCTTGCGGCTTTGTTGTTGTTCGCCTGGGTTCTACATCATGGCTCTCTAAAATTTCAGCTAGGATCGCTCATTGTGGTGCAGCTGATGTCGACCCAAGCTATTGTGTTACAAATCTGCACATTTTTCTCCTAGGGTCCAGCTTCGTGGCCCTGCTGACATTAACCTTCACTCCGCGTCAAGGCTTCCTAAACCACAGTAGGTTCGTTACCAAAAGTTTTTAAGTGCAAGATCTATCATTCCAATCGTCACTAAGTACATTCACGAGAGGTACACGACCATGAGACTACTACAAGGAACTCACTTAGAACATGCCTGAGAACCCTAGAGAATTGCAGAAGATGATTGAAAAGTATGTGCAGATTGAAGATGCAAACAACCACAAAATAGAGTGTGAGCAAGGTGAAAAAGGGTAATGGAAGATCCACAGAGAGGTTTTGTTAAAAAGGGAAAAAGGAATATCCCTTTCAAAAGAAAAAAATTGGGGGCAAAAATGATACCTCTTCCAGAAACTCCTATGACGAAGTCGTGAAAGGAGATTTGGTAGGCAAACATGGAGTTGTTTTGCAAACATATGCTAATGGTAACACCACCGGGAAAGCAGTCTAGGAATACTATTGCGTACTTCACAAGAACTTTGAACATGACATCAAATACTCCAGATACTTGAAAAGGAAAATAGAGGAGAATTTGTGAAATGGTTATTTGAGATAATACAAAAAGAAGAATAGAGGAAACCGTTACAACAAAGACAACAAAGCGGGAAACTCCAAGGGAAAAAAATCAAGGCGCAGTGAATATGCAGAGCAAGAATTAGAAAATGACAGCAATGGTAGATTATGAAGAGAACATGGAAAACGATGCCCCAGAGAAATTTTATCAATCCATTGATTAACCAAACCTCTGTCTAACAACGCTTGAAAAGCTAAGGCTAGATACTCCCCACCACAAGAACCAACTGATAAAAGATTTTGGTGCAATGAGATGGTAACGTTTAGCGAGAAAGAAGTTGTCCCCAATGTTTCACCTCATAATGACCTGATGGGCAATAATGCTAAGATTGGAAATGCCACAGTTCACAGAGTATTTGTTGACAAAGAGAATGCAGTCAAAGTTTTGTTTGTTGATTGCTTTGACAAACTAGGATTTAAGCGAATTGATTTAAAGAAGTATACATCCCCTCTTGTAGGATTTACTGGATGAACGGAGACACCTTTGGGTAGCATACAACTGGCAGTTACTATAGTTGAGAATGAAAAAAAATTTCACTAACATGTGCGATTTTGTTATCATTGATGCACAAAGCCCATTCAACACCACCATTGGTAGACCCAGGATGAACACATCGAAAGTGATATGGTCCACATATCACTTAGTGATGAAATTTCCAACTCAACATAAATTGCAGTGATACGAGGAAATTAGCAAACAACTAGGCAGTGCATGGTTATCACAACGAGAGCGGGAAGAAATGGTGAACATACAAAAATGATCAGCACCATCTTGGATAAATGCTTACTCAAGCAAGAGGGACCTTAAGTGAACCTTGGAGAGGAAACTGAAATTGTCATTATGGACGAGGAGGACACTTCTAAGTGTGTCAAGATAGGAAAATATTTTGAAGTGAAGTAAAAGAAAAAGTGATGGAAATTCTGCAAAGTCACAATGATACATTCACATGGATTGTGCAGAACATGAGAGGAGTCAATCCAGACATAGTAACCCACTCTCTAAATATTAAAGATTCGATCAAGACAATTAAGCAAAAGCAACAAAGCTTCACCAATGATAGACTGGAAGCAATCGAAGAGCAAGTTAGAGCATTGCTCCAAGCCGGTATCCTTAAGGAAGTAATTTATCCAAAGTGGTTGGAAAATCCCATGATGGTAAAGAAAACAGATGTGGGATAGAGGATGAGCATAGACTTCACTGACCTAAACAAAGCATGTCCAAAATACTGCTATATGTTACCTAAAATCGATCAGTTGATGGAAGCAATATCAGGTTACAAAGTCCTAGCGCTCTTTGATAAAGGATACTACCAGACACTGATGAATCCAGAAGATGCGGAAAAAATAGCTTTCATAACTAGCTTTGAAGTGTTTTGCTATGTGACAATGCCATTGGGCCTAAAGAATGTTGGAGCAACATATCAAAGAGTAGTCTACAATGCATTTTGCAATCACATAGGATGAAATGGTGAAGCATATGTTGATGACGTGGTGATCAAAAGTAAAAAGGTTTTTCAGTTCGCACAGGACTTGAAAGAAACCCTAGATACAAGCGTGATAGGCATGGAACTCAACCCTAAGAAGTGCATAAATTGAGTGGGCACAGGAAATGTTTTTGGGTATAAAGTATCCTCAAGAGGAAATGAAGCTAACCTAGAAAAGATACAAGCAATAGTCGACCTGCCTCAATCGCGAACAGTCAAAGAAGTGCAGGTGTTGATGGGATCCCTAGCATCGCTTAGCAGGTTCATCTCCAAAGCTACGGAGAAATATTTCCCACTGTTCGACATTCTTAAAAAAGCTAAGAATTTCAGCTAGAATGACGAAAGTCAAAAAGTGTATGAGTCGTTGAAAGAACAGCTACAAGTGTTGCCAATGCTGAAGTCACCAATACCAAGGGAACTATATACTTGTACAAGGAAATTTCAAGAAAAGCAATGAGTTTGATATTGGTGCATCAAGAAGGAAAAAAACATGTGCCGGTATACTACATCAGTATGATACTGTAAAAGCAGAAATGGCATACTTTCTAGTTGAAAGATTAACTCTACCACTAGTCTACTTAGCAAGGAGGTTGCATTAATACTTTCAATGTCACAACATAGTTGTGTTTACTGACTACCCAATCAAAAATATCTTGAACAAGCCAGAATCGTCTAGCAGAATGACTAAATGGGCGCTTAAATTAGGACAATATGAGATCCAGTTTCAGCCACAAACTGCAATCAAGGCGCAAGCCTTAGCATATTTTATAGCATAAATGATGAGCACAGATACACAAGAGGCAAGTACACCAGAAAACCTTAGAATAGACCAATGAAAATCAAAGTGGACAGAGATCGCATGGAAATTGTTTGTTTATGGAGCGTCTAGCAAAGAAGGCTACGATGCAGGATTGCTACCAGTGAATCCAGATGGAGGAGAACATAGATACTCACTTCGTTTTGACTTCCCGCTCAAAAACCACAAAGCTAAATACAAATCACTAATACGTGGTTTGGACCTCACAATAAGGATGAAGGTTAAGAGCGTTAAGGGCTTTAGTGATTCACAGATAGTAGTCCCATAAGTTTGTGGAGATTATGAGTTGGGAGAGGAGCAGTTTATAAAGTATTTAATGAAAGTTTGCCAACTTATTGGCCAACTTGAATACTTTGACATTCAACATGTGCCGTAGAGTGAAAATACCAAGGCAGACGCCTGGTTTTGATTTGTTACTGGGAGAGAACGATGTAAATGTAAAGATAATACCAGTTAGAAGTATGGCCACAACAACCGTGTCAATGGCCTAGACAGAAGAAACAAACTAGATGATTCCATTAAGAGAGTACTTTGAAATAGGAAGACTTCTAGAAGATATACTCCAGGCTAGAAAGCTAGAATTAAGGTTGCATAACTACATTTATGAAGGGGGAATCTTATGCAAAAAAGGTTTCCTAACTCCACGGGTAAAGTGTGTTGGACCATCCTAAGAAAGCAAAATCATGAAAGAAGTTCATGAGGGACTATGTGGGATGCATCAAAGATCTCGAACAATCGCGAAGAAGTTAATTCGAGCAGGGTATTAGTGGCCAACAATGTTTAATAATGCACACAATTTCTTGCTAAAGTGCAAAAGTTTCCAAATTAATTCGTCTATATTGCATAAACCACAAGTTACTCTAACAGGGATGTATAGAGCCTGGCCATTCGATAAATGGGGAATTGATTTAGTTGGACCTTTCCCTAAAGGAGCTGGTAATACAAAGTTTCTAATCATAGCAATTGACTAAAGGAGTGGGTAGAACCAAAGCCCTTGGGAAGAGGCACATAAAATGAAGTAAGAAATTTTGTTTGGAAAAACATAGTTTTTCGGTTCGGTGTACCTCAAACTATCATGACGAATAATGGCACATACTTCATGAGTGGAACCTTCACCGAGTGGTGCTCGAAGTTAGGAATTGTGCATAAATACATGTTTGTAGCTCATCCCCAAGATAATGGCCAAGTGGAGGTAACTAACTGAAAGTTAGTCCAAGGAATTATGAAACGATTGGAAGGAAAGCAAACCGGATGGGCAGATGAGGTACCCAACACATTATGTTCATACAAAACAATAGTGCCAACATCTACTAGGAAACACCGTACAAACTAGTTTATGGTCATGAGGTATTAGTACCAGTTGAAATTGGGAACTCAAGCCTTAGAGTGGAAAAATACAATGAAGGAAGTAATCCTGAAATGATGAGGTTAGATTTGGATGAACTTGAGGAGAAAATGCAACATGCAACAATCACAGAGGCAGGGTATAGGGAGAAAAGTGGCCTGAGCATATAATGAAAATGTCAAAAAGATACATTTTTGAGTTGGTGATCTTGTGCTATGGAAGAACGAGGCATGTTTGGTAGAAGAAAAAGGAAAACTTTGCGAAAAGTGGGAAGACTCCTATAAGGTAACGAAAACACCCTGATCTAAGTGTTACAACGTTCCGAACACTTGGCATGTGATCAACCCAAGGAAGTTCTATGTTTATATCCTTAGTTGGTGTCAGGATGATCTTAGTTGCACAAGCGCCATGATATGATCATTGGTGGCCTTTTTATCGATTGAAATCATTGTTTAATTTCAAGCGTGATATTATTGTGACCATATATAATCAATATAAAAATGCATCTTTTGAGGAAACTCACCCATAGTACTGTTCACTTACATTTTATGCAAAATTCACTCATATCTTGCAACTGCGAACAAGTACATTAGTACAATTGCAACATGGAAAGCTACAGATCTGGTCAAAGTACAAATAAAAAAATCAGAAAAGTGACAAAAGAAAGTAATAGATCTTGTGGTTTTGCACACTATAGGTTTATGACCTCAATCATGCAAGCTATAGATCTTGCAAAAAAGTGCATGTGCCTGCAAAACAGCAACAAAAGCAAGCAACAGATCTTGCGGTTTCATACAATATAGGTTTACAACCTCAATATCAAAAGCTATAGATCTTGCAAAAAGAAACGCAACTGCACATATGTCATCGAATATAGCGACAAAAGCAAGAAATAGATCTTTCGGCTTCGCACAACATAGCCTTATAGCTTCAAATTCGCAAGCTATAGATCTTGGAAAAAACAAACACAAAGACATACGTGCCTATGAAAACAACGACAAAGGCAAGCAATAGACCTTGCGGCTACACAGAATATAAGTTCACAACCTCAATATCGCAAGCTATGGATCTTTCAAAAAAAACAAATGCAAAGGTTTACATGCAAATGCATTGAAAATATAAATATGACGTTTTATTGAAAATAAAAAGGTAGCACAAAATAGAAGTACAAAGATAATACTCGAAACGTTTGGAGAGGTAAATTCTTACATCGAAGTAAAGGAAGTTATCTACGCCTTGGTGCACGAGATGGCCCAACAAAAGATGAACTATTAGAGTGACAGGATTGCTCAGCTTGATATCCCTCCTCAGATAAAAGATGATCATAGCGCCATTTCATATATAAGTAAGCAGGGTGGCAGGTTTGACCACTTCGCTGCATACAATCAAGATGTTTCACATAGTACACTTTAAAGTAAGTCATAGGACCAAAATCTTCACGATCAATTGAACACTCATAGCGTCCCAGTGTCTTGATAACTTTTATTCAAATCCTCCAGGTTACGTATATCTTCCCGTAGTTGATGAATATGTGACCTAATAGACTCAGATAAGCTAACCCTCTGCCCGCCAATATTTATAGTTAGATCCCCACGGCTAGTTGAACCACGAGGCTCAGTAGAAGGAACCTTCAATTTCTTTTTGTAATCAACACAAGATTGTTCAAGCTGATGTATGGACAAGTCAAGGCGGTTGCACTTAGCACGAAGATGATCATTCTCACTACGTAAGTGGATATTCACAGCGAGCTGTTCATCAAACCTGCTCTGCCACCCTACGGAACATGTAGAAAAATGATCACACTCATCTTGTTTCTTTTTCAGATGATCCAATAATTTGTCAATATGACTACACTGCTTATCTATTATTACGGTTTTCTGATGAGCCTCACGTACTTCATTCGTAACAAATTATTTGTTTCTTCTTATTGACCAATCATCTTAACCTAGTTCAGCTGCTGCCTCTAAATAAGATCATTTCACTTGGAACAAAATCCTTTCACTTCATGAATATAGTCCCGTGACTCGCTTATAGTTTTCTTTTGTCCAAGCTCCAGAACATTGATACTAAGTAGCATATACTTAAGATGAATGCTCAGTGACATTTCCCACTCTTGAACACGACTAGGAAGGTTGAGCGAATGCACATACACACCAACAGACTCAAGATCAACTAAGATGTGAATGATATCCATGTCGTGAGATTCAATATTGTAACTACCAGGTACAAATTTACTACAAGGATAACTCATAGGAGAGGATGAAGATGACGAAGAAGTAGAGACATGCCATCCAAGATATGACGGAATATATTCAAAGGTATAATTCCCAATACTTGAAAAATTATCATTAGAAGGTAGCTCAATAAATTCCTTTGATACTCAACAAGTCTAATAGGGCAAATTGAATTGGAAGACATAAACTGATAATGTTGTTCAACACAAACACTAGAACCCACCATGTGAAGAGGATTTAAAACTTTATTATTGATTAAAATATTAAATCCTTGCATGTAAATAAATACAAAAGGAAAAATATGAAATTCGAATGGGTACACCAAATTTGTATTGAAGACAATACACATAGTGCAAACATACACAAAAATACCATTATATGTTATAGACATAAATTCATATAGTCTTAAATCAATTCATAACTCTAAAAATTAACTAACATCGTTAAGAGAAGCAGATGCATTCTGGACAACGGGAGCAGAATCTCCCTTGTTCGCATCCTGAGCAGAAACCTTCATGTTTACATTAACCTCTAAGTTTAAAGGTGGCCTAGAGTCAGTAGAAGCAAAATGGAGGTTGTCAAATAATCAACTTTGCACCCTCGTAGCTCAGGGATAGAAAGCAAAGAAGGAAGACAAGTGAGATACAATAATAGGACATAAGTATGGCCACCATAAAAAAATTTGCTGATAAATTAAGAAAAGCAGAGTCTTCTGTTTCTCCAATGCCTCCTAGCACTTAGCTAATGAGGGTAATCTCTTCACCTTTAGGGAAGGATTTGCCTTCCACAGCTCCACCAAAGCCTCACACCAACCAACATTGTGAATGGAACTGGAAACCTCTTCAAATAGGTTAAAGAAAGACCCCGTCTTAAAAATTTGTTCAGTGAGAACAAGGGGATAATAGGGCAAAGTAGCAGCGATAGTTTGAATCTCCTCCAACTCAGCACGGAGTTTACTAGCCCTTTCTTTAGCATCCTGTGCACATTTCCCATTATCTTCAAGCAAAAAATTTCATAGCCTTGCACTGCATCTGGCTAGCTTTTTAAAGCTCAAACATCGAACTGTTCTTCTTGGAGAATTTAGCAACCCGCTCACCAACGAGTTTGAGGTTGTCACCAATCTTATGACATCCATAAGAAAAGGATAAAATTGAACACAACAATCAGATATCGTAATAAAAACATAAGAATATAAGGTGAAACCATTTTAAAACTTCATAAAACATACCATAACCATTGATTCGTGCAGAGAAAGTTCAGAAAGAGTGGCAGTAATAGTCTCTTCTACTAAAAAATTACTGCTTCGTAGGTGTGGCTTAGAACGAGATTGACTTGTACTCCCCTTTTTCTCCGAAGGCCCCAAAGTAGTAGACGAACTACTAATCCGGTCCTTTCTCTTTTTAAGTTTTCCCTCAGCAGGAGCATCAACAGTAATTAAAGGCAGTTCTTCTCCTTCTCATTGTCCTCAGTTTGTGCCAACTTTAAGTTTGCCCGGGTGAGGTTCTCCTCTCCAACACCAGTTTCATGAGGATAGAAACTTTATCTTCCACCTCATCAAGATTATTTTCAGGGATGAAAAACCTATAAATTTTGTGCCCAACTAGATCCATATTTTCCATTCAACACACAACTTAAGTGAAGCGACCATACAAACACAAATGAGTAATACGAAAACAACAAGGGATAATAACAACACATGCGGAATAAATAAACCACGTGATAGCAAAAATAAAACATCTTTGGCCTCAGATTCATCATGGCGTAAACCTATCGAGTGTTTGTTGATTTTTAACACAACCTCAAAATTAACATTAAGATAAACCCCAGGTCTAGGAAGCTTAGACTTGGGAACATTATATTTCCAAGCCGGAAGGATCTGTTTGCATTTATGATCTAGTTTCACATAAATAAAACTTTTGTGCCACACACAGCAATTACGAGGGAACCACTGACAAACTCAAAAGTGGGAATAACAAGATAAAAAGTGAATTTGTCCGAAGAGTTCTTCACCTTACAAAGAAAAAGGGACATTTTCTTAGGTATACACATAGTGAAAACCCATAATTATCGTGATAACCTTAGGATGAAATGAGACAATGCAATTTTATATGACAGAAGTAGATCTATAACATGCTGGGGGGCGGGGGGGGGGGGGAACGCTAGACCAAATTTAAGATAATCTAAATAACAAGACACGTAACCATGAGGAGGAATGTGAACACTCTAAAAAAATATGAGGGGCTTTCAGTTCAAGCAAAGACATTAATGGAAAATTAGTTTTGAAATTCTCCAAGCAATCATTGGACAAAATGCTATTTAAGGACAAAAGAGCCGGTGGGATTATCAGAATCCTCTCAAGAGTTAACATTATCAATCTGGACATCCTCTACGAGAATATCAGTAAGATTAGAGGTAGACATTCGAGAGGGAATGAAAAAATTGGTAGAATAGAGACATCGCCCAGATTCACAATCGGGAAAAACATTTAAGAAAGGGCAAGAAGAGTAAAGACAGAGAAACTTATGAATTATGAAGGCTGAGAACGACGATGCATAGGAACAATAAGAAGGGATTAGGAAGATGAAAGACTAAAACGTTTGAGGAACCGATAAAGCCCAATATTTAAATTAAGACATTGAAACATAAAAAATGAGGGGTTAAATCAGGTGGGAACACAAAAGTGGAATTCTGACAAAAGGTAAGTTACCTTTTGCGGAATACGAGAATGTGATGGTATATGAAGAGGTGATCACTGAATAATTTGGAGTTAAGTCAGTAAATATTAAGCACTTGTAAGGGAAGAATGAATAAGAGAATGTGAGTAAAGTAAAAAACAGTGTAGTGAATAATGAGGAAAGAATCTCGGCTTAATGAAAAAAGATCGCAATAGCTAAGCTAATTAGAAGTCATAAACTTGAAATATGAATTCAAATTCAAATTAAAAAATTAAGCATTCCAACAAAATCATAAGTATAGCCAAGAAGCACGCAACACTTTGCGAAGACAATATAAGTTATTGTAACAATGAACATGTTATTACAGTATAAGATGTAAACAGAACAACAGTTTGCACATGAACCGCCTCTACTAACGGTTGTCAAGTCTTGTAGCTTAAATTTACCCAAGCCAAGGGTTTCAATTGTAAAATTTGTATTCTGCTCCCAAACTCACTACTAAGCTACCTATTGGGCAGCTAGTGGCAAAATTGGGTTTGTCCACAGAAATGCTAAGGTCTAATAGCCAACTAAACCAAGCCACATATGGGTTGTCAATCTGATCGTGTGCTAGGAATAGCTAATATTGTAAAAGAGGTTTTTTTGGGATTTTTCAATTAACAACTACAAACATAAAATATAATGTGAGATTAAACTATATAGAAAGGCACCTAGGGGTATTTGCGTAACATGATTGATAAATGGCTTCTATTCTTGATTCATTCACATATAGACATATAAACCTATCTTATGCCTATGTCAAATAGTGTGGAGATAGCTAGGTATTTCCCTCAGTCTGTCACACGTGGTACTTACCACTCTTCCGTATCTTACCATTTTTGTAAATTGGGGAATACTCTCTAGTCCAATGATGCCGCAGACCATTCCCCATCATTTCATTCTCAATGTTAACACACCCCATTTATAGGTATACAAAGCCTGCATAAAAGGGCAATGCCTTGCGTAGGTCGCAACTGTTAGATATGTAGAGAGTGCATTACATCCCAAACACACTGTGGATCTCAATCCCTAGATCTCATCCCAAACATTCTTCTTGTCGGGATTTGCTGAATCGACCGCTCAACATGTGATTTCTCACACAACTAGCCAATTAGAATCATGTCTGACACATATAAGGATGTGCTCTCAAAGGAAATGAATGCACTCATCTCCCCGGTGTTCTTAACCTACTCCACAATTCTAGCATTTTGATTTGCTTCATTATGAGTGCATTAACCATTGCATTCGACATAGTTATTAGCTTGTTTCATGTGATGGATTCCTAGTATTAGTAGAGTTTACGTGACAAGGGGTTTATACGGCCATGTTTATTTTTTTGTCTTAATCCCACGTTTAGTAGACTTAATTGGTACTAATGGACATCTTGTATCCATGGGCTCCCAGATCCTCTTGTGATCATCCTTAGTAGGTCACCCGTGGGTACTTTTTCATCACATTCTATGTGAAGGCCATTCGTAAGGGAAATAGAAGATATTGAAGGTCGTTCACAAGGATGCTAGAAGAGATTGAAAGCTATTCACACTAGAATGGTAGTAGATGAAGGCCAAGAACATCAAAACATGATAGAAGGAGATTGGAGCCAAAGATAGGCAGTAATGAAGTTTAAAGTGGCCAATAAAGAAATGGTGAATCATGGTCCGATGAGTTGCGCTAAAGCCTGAGAAAGATCCAAGAAGAATAAGCCTTCAAAGTTTATTCTATTGGATTCATCTTCTTGAACGCTATAAAATTTACTACTAAAACTCTCAAATTGGACTAACGGTTCACCCGTAGCAGAGGAAAGAAGTTCAGCCAGCCAAGGTACCATGAGTCGGCATGCACCGCTCATGGGTGGCATAAATGGCTCATGGTAGAGGATTTGGCCCATGCAAAATGATGTGGCAGGAGGGCATGGCGCGGACCGCGGCATATGCCACGGGCCGCGTGCACATGGTTCAATCTTCCCTTAAAATTGGCTAAGTATGGCGCAGATCATCCCGTTTACGATAGCCCATGCCTTTCTAAGTGCAAAATTTCGAGACCAATCGGCAGGGTGTGGAGACTCTAATGGCCCATACCGAGTTACTGAGCAAAGAAAGCTTCCTGACAACGGTCTATGCCAAGGGCCTCGTCCCACATATCAGATGGTCAAAACCAAGGCTGCTGACGATGGTCTGCACCAAAGGCCACGGTCCACGCCAAACACAGTGGCCTGAACTATCACGAAGCGGCAGCTCGCGCTAGATGCAGCATCACGCATCAAATGACTCGATGCAGCCCGTGCCAAATCCTCTGGCCCATGCCAGAAAGGACAAGTACGGGGTGTGGACCGCGCCATCCACGGTACTCCACATCAAGCAGTGGCTGACTTGGGGTTTTAAACATTTTTTTGCCTATTTTGACCTATTTTTAGGCACAATCCTCTACTACTATATATAGGAGCCTTTAGTATTCTAGTAAACCTATGTAGGCATAATGTAGATATTTTCTCTCTCTACTTTAGATAGAAGGAAGAGTAGAGCTCTCTCTCTAGGGTTCTTCTCCTCTTTTCCTTGTCTTTTCTTTTCTAGAATCTAGTTAAAAAGGAGATCATTTTTAGAGTTCATGTTCTTCTCCTCTTTTCCTTGTCTTTTCTTTTCTTTTCTGGAATCTAGTTAAAAAGGACATCATTTTTAGAGTTCATATTGTAATTGGGAGAACACCTTAGAGAGAGAAACACTCTCTTCTCTTTCTTTCTTTCTTTTTATTTTGCTTTGATTCTAGGATGTGAAATTCAAATCTTCATTTGAATTCCATATCTATGGAGTATTTTCTATAGTTTGTGGATAAATTGTAGGCGCGTGGTTATTTAATGTTTTGTGAGACTTCCTAGTTCATCCTAATATTTGTGTTTATGATATTATTGTGACTTGTTCTTAAATGTTAGAATTTGCATGAATGGTACACTCCATATAAGCGCACACTCTAGTATATATTCATGTTGGTGAAAAAATTGATGCCTCCTTGGGAAGAGAAACCTCGGATGTGTTAATGGGTAATGGAGTACGTGTCTGTGTAGGTGTGTGCACGTGGGATCCAAGTAATACTTTTGAATATTTTCCATCACACCAGTCTTAGCTAATTACGTAAAGTAATCCAATAGGTTCTGGGTGGAGATAGTGAAAAGTAGCAAGCTAGGGTTGTAAAAGGCACTAGTATCATAGATAAGGTGCCTACGACCCTTTGCCTAATTCATAGGCCTTGTAGAGTAGAGCATTCATGGTGGAATGCCTGGGATGTAATCACATGGGGGAGAAACATATCTACAACAATGGTCGGACCTTTTTGCACACCCCTAATTACGATGGCGGTGTCGATGGAGGGTTGCGAGCACACCCAACGTGACAGGTACAGAGAAGTGTATGCTATCGACCACACCACGTGTTATGAGCACTCTATTAGGTTTGTCTAAATCTCTATGTGAAGGAATCGAGGATCAAAGCATTAAATCAACCATGTTATGCAATGACTCCCTAAGTATTTAGCTTTATAGATTAATTGCTTTTTACTTTCATGCTTTGTAGTTGATAACTGAAAAACCAACCCACCCTAGTTTACTTTACTAGCTATTCCTATCACTCGTACGGATTGACAACCCATACGAGGTTGTGTTTAATTGATTTTTAGGCCCTAGCATCTCTGTGGACATACCCAGGGCTTACCTAACTACCATATTAGTAGCATAGTAGTGAGTTGGGTGCAGAATATAAATTTTATCTTTGACCCCCTTTTAGTTAATGTACTAAGCCTTTGGTTGAGTTAATTTTCTACAATTAACGACCCCGAGTGGAGGTGGGTCAAATTATGGCGCCTTTGCTGGGGCTGCTATTCAGCTTAACTGTCAATTTGCATAACATGTTAGTTGATTAGTTAGTATTGTACTTTCTTTTTCTTATTTTGTTCGCTTGATGGATGAAAACGAAATTAACAAACAAAAATTTGAAAATTCCCAAAATGAAATATTTCCCGACATTGAAACTCTAAGTGATCTATCTTGTGATACTATGCTTGTTAAGCATGTTTCTTCTAATTTGAACGAGGATATTTCACCTCGAAATCTCATGACTAATGTGCAGCAAGGAAAGAATGAGCAAAGGAATTAAAAGCTCCTCAATCCCTTATGACCCCAAACTCAACAAGAATATATCCACGATTGAGAAGAATGGGTTTCTTTGGTTCATCACTCCAAAAGTGAAAGGTAAACCTTGAATGATGTGGCGACCCATCCATCCTGATGTGGTCACTGGTGGTGTCAAGGATGGTGATTCAGGTGACCCACTAAGCCACTCTTTTTAGTTTCGAAGTTTGAGAGAGATATAAGTCGCGAGGACAACAATAAATATAAGGTGTTTCTTTTTTCTTTCGTGTTCTGAGTAGTGATTAGATAGATTTTGCATGTTCTTGTTTTTGATGAGGACTTTTGTGATGAAACTCTTGTTTGATTAGAAAATTGAGTCTGAGACTGGTGATTGTGTTTGGATGGAATTAGATATTATAGGCCCTGACATGGTCCGTGCCAAGTGCCACGATCCGTGCCAAGAGAGTTGGCACGAGGGGATGCCTCGGGCCAAAAAGTTTTGTACGAAGGGTTTCTTTGTGCCAAAAAGTTTAGCACGAGGGGTGGTTTGTGCCAGAAGGTTTGGCACGAGGCTTTGGATCGTGTCTAGCACCCTTCTGCGCCGATTTCCACTTTTCCACTGCCAAATTGTTCAAAAAATACAAAATTTCAAAAATTCTTAATTTCAAAATAAAAAATGCATTTTTTGTTCAAACATTTTGAAATTCCCTAATTCCTTAGGATTTTTGATGCAAATAGTAGTTCCAACATTTCTTGGAATTAATGATTAGTACTATTATCCCCCTAATTTGCAATTTTAAAATTCCATCCTTATCCTAATTGTACCTCCCTCCCTTATCACCTATGCTGAAATTCTAAACCCTTGGTACATTCTTCCACCTACTTTTGTCATTTGACACATTCTTCCTTCTTAATAAACACTCAATCTCACACACTCTTGGTGAAACTTAAAATTTGAAGCTTTTCTCTCAAAAATTAGCAATTCTTTCTTCTTCTTGTGTGGACTTTGCAACTCTTAGCTTCAAATTCCGAGTAATTCATTAAACTCTTTGTTTATATGCTTTATTGACATATTGGTGGCATTATGAAAAACATGATTTTTGAATGAGTATGTGTGTTGATGGGATATATGTTTGGGATTGTATGCATGATCTTGGGTTGAAGAAAGTGTGGGTGGTTTGATGTACTATTATGCTTGAATGATATATTCTTCATGTGTTGGGTGATTTGGGAGGAGATGAATCTTGATTTCATAGTCTTATTAAAGGGTTGGTGATGACTTACATGAGGTTGTTGTTCAATGAGGATGTTCCTGTTTATATATCCTTCTGCTTGGATTGTCATATTTTAAATATCTTGGCTATTTAGGAAAGATCTACTTGTTAAATGATAATGTGAGCCATGCCTTGTTTTGAAGATCACATTACCACTCTTTACCTAATTTTTTTAGGATGCTACATAAAAGGAATACATCGGATAAGGGAAATCCTCACGGGGTAAGAAGAGGAAGAAACCGGTAAATGGTGCAAACCACGAGCCGGTGACTCCTACTCTTTGCAACCCCGCATTTGTGGCCAAAGACTTTATGGGACTATCCAATATCTTTGTGACTACAGCACGAAGGTGGAGGAATTTGAGAGAGCCAAAGAGGAGTATATTAGAGAAGGATGGCTCGTTTTGGAGACCTCTCCACAATGATGTCATCGTGGGTGGAGTCGCCAATGGCAATTCCAGGGACCCACGGGTAGGTGGTTTTAACTAGAAAGCATGAAAAATTAAATAAGTTGTGAGGATGACAATAAATATACGGTGTTTCTTTTTGCTTCTGTGTTTTTGAGTAGAGATTAGATAGAGTTTTGCATGTTTTGCAATGAGGATTTTTGAGATGAAACTCTTGTTGGTTTGAAAATTTTGAGTTCGAGACTCATGATTGTGTTTGAATGGAATTAAATTTGATGGTGACATAGGCTTTTGAAAAAGTGGAGAAAAGTAAGGATTAGGTCAAAATTTTGGCAATCTCGAGCCAAAACCTGACACGATCCGCGCCAAGGGCTTAGGTCCGAGCCAGGAGCTTGGCGCAAGGGGATGCCTTGTGCAAATATTTTTGGCGCGAGGGGATGTTTCATGCCAGGAGGTTTGACGCGAGGCTTTGGTCCACGCCAATTATCTTCTGTGCCAATTTTTGATTTTCTATTGCCAAATTGTTCGAAAAATGCAAAATTTCAAAAATTCTGAATTTTGAACTCAAAAATGCATTTTTGGTTCAAAATTTCTGAAATTCTCTAACCCCTTAGGATTTTTAATGCAAATATTACTTTCTACATTCCTAGGAATTAATTAATTTTTATTATTATCCCCTAATATAAAATTTGGAAATTCCATGCTTATCCTAATTGTACCTCTCTCACTCGTCACCTAGGCTGAAATTTCTAATCCCATATTACATTTCTTCACCTAGTTTTATCATTTGGCACATTCTTCCCTCTCAAGAAACACTCACTCTCACACATTCTTGGTGAACCTTGAAAAAATTTAAGTTTTCTTCCTAAAATTAGCAATTTTTGCTTCTTCTTGTGTAGGTCTTACAAATCCTAGCTTCAAATTTCTGGTAACCCATTGAACTCTTTGTTTATATGCTCTATTGAAATTGTGGTGATATTATGAAAAACATGAATCTTGAATGAGTGTGTGTTTTTGAGAGATCTGTTTGGGTCTTGAAGAAAGTGTTGGGTGGATTGAGGTGATATTATGCTTGAATGATGTGATTTTCATGTGTTGGGTGATTTAGGAGAGAGTGAATCTTGATTTCATGATCTTATATATGGGTTGGTCTGAACTTTTATGAGTTTGTTGTTTGATAAGGAATGTTCTTGTTTAAATAGCCTTCATGCTTAGATCATTATGTTTTGAATGGTTAGGCTACTTGGGAGAATGTTATCTTGTAGGATAATAATATATACGATGCCTTGTTTATAATCATATCACCACTCTTATCCTCATTTTGTTAGGATGCCACCTAAGAAGAATGTTTCGGAGAAGGGAAAGTCCACTCAGGGTGAGAAGAAGAATAAGTCGGCGAAGGGTGCAAACCCCGAGCCGATGATTTCCATTCTTTGCAACCTCACGTTTGTGACCAAGGAGTTTATCGGTTTATCCAATATCTCTGGAACTGTAGTCCGGAGGTGGAGAAACTTGAGAGAGCCGAAGAGGAGTATTTTAGAGATGGGGTTTTCTTGGAAAGACACCTTGGTGACTCTAGGCATACTCAAGCTGGTCACATACCTATTGAGCTGAGTAGGTCAAGAAGGGTTTCTCGAGAAACACTCCAAGACGTACATAAGGTGGACCCTAGATTTCCTAGCTACACTATGGCCGGTTGTGGACGATGATGGACACAAGGTGATCAAGTTTAACCTGGATAATAAGGAGTACAAGATGACCCACCGATAGGTAGTACACGCTTTTGGGTAGAGTTATGGCAATGAGATCCAGAAAACACATCGACAAGGATTACTTTACTCTCTTGGGCGCTTTTGGGTGCAACTGACAGGAACTGATCGGAAGAACCTATGCAAGAGTACCGCCTTGGTTCACCCGGCGTTCCGTTATGTTCACTATTTTTTGGCTATGGTTTCTTCTACCATGGTGAACTGACGCAATGCTCGGGTTCAGATGTTCATTGCCTTTGGGTAATAACACCCGAGGGAAACTTTTACCTGAACTTAGTTAGGTCATTTGTATAGGAATGTTTAGAAACGGGGGACAGGAAGAGTGGCAAGATAGCTTTGGATGGCATGATTGGTCTATTGGAAAAATATTTAGGATATTCGCTCAATAAAAGGGCTTTAGCTAACTTGGGACAATCGGGCACAAGGTGCAACATAGAGAAGTTAGTGAAAGCATCCATGGTGGGACCTACGACATTGGAGGGTAAATATGTATGGTTTTATGGAGAAGCGGGCACTTATAGTTTCATGGTACTTCTATAGCCAGAGTGCACCGCCATCAGCCATGACACATGTTTGGATGACCTATTTATTTTTCCGGACCGGAGATTTGAGAGAGAGTTCTATAGAGTTTAGACAACTCGGAGATAGATGATGAGGAGGCTGAGTTGAGTCCCCTCCGAGAGCACCTCCTAGTCGCTCTTGCATATCCACAAACATCATGGACCACTTGCATTCACATGGGGACAAGCTTTCGATTTCTACTCAAGTGTTGCAAGAGGTAGTTCAAGCGATAGGAGGAATGTGCTCTCAAGTGGAAGATCTTTGTTTGAGGATAGATGACATCAATGCCACATTTCAAACAACAAGATACATGGATAGGAGCTTCACGATTCAAGAGAATGAAAGCCCTTTGGGGCCGCGAGGGTGAGTATCACCATTCTCCCTACCTCACTTATATTTTGGCATGATTTTTGTGTGTTGGAGACTATGCATTGGCTAAGTGTGGGGAGGGAGTAGTGATCACTTAGGGAGTCTTCATTCTTAGATTTCGTCGGTGCATTTCATGATTTTCATTTGTAGTTGTTGTTCTTGATTGTTGGTGATTTCTGTTTGTGTTTGTTGAGGGATTCTTTTGCATGAATATTTGGTGGCATGACATGCTAAGCTAGAGTTTCTAGTTTTCATGGGGGTAGGATGTTTTAGGATATTGGTGGTGTATTTTTATGTTTGATCCTATCTTTTGTAGCATGAAGCCCGCTTTTGGGGCAATTTTGTGCTACACCAAAAAATTGGAAAACTTGAAAATATGAAAAAAACCTGAAAGGGCTACTTGGGTAACATTAGGAAAAGCCCGGATAGGTCGAAAGACCTAGGTAAAAATGAGAGGCTAGGCCTAGCTAGGCTTACGAGCCTAGGAAAATGAGAGGTCATGTGGAAAAGGTGAGAAGTGAGTACTCTTTGTGTGTTAAAGCAAGCATAAAAACCCGAAAGGGATCCTAGAGGAAAGAGCTCTCAATCTCGAAAGAGCTCTCAATAAAAAAAATTCTCTCTCTAGCTCTGGGGCGAAAAAAAGAAGAAAAAAGGCGCAGCCTTTCTTCCATCTTCTGGAAGCCGATTTCTTCAATTTCATTAACAATCCACCGATGAATTATGGTTTAACGGATTCTACTCTGGATTCCGCACAAAACTATATGCAATTCGTGGTGAGTTTTTGATCTAAATCGGCTTTGGAGTAGGGTTTGAATTCGGCAAAGAGAGTTCTTGTTGGATCTTGATCGTGATTTGGCCTTGGAGTGTGGATTCGGTTTCGGATCAAGATTTGGGAGGGAGATCGCAATTGCTCTTCCCTTGAATCCTAGTTCGAGAAGGAGATTTGATTGAAAAACTCAATCTTTCTTCGATTTGGATTGGGATTTGGTGTGTGCAAAGGAGTATAAAGGTTTTGATTATAATTTTCAGCACGAATTATAATCATATTCCTACAATTTGGATCGGATTTAGCACAAACATTGGGGGTCAAGATCGATCTACAAATCGGCCGCAAGTACTTGGTTCGGATTGCTTGGTGATCACGGTTTCCAGGTTTTTTCGATCCATCTTCTTGAACTCTGTTTGAATTTTGATTTGGAGCATGATTTTATGTGTGTGTGCATCCGATTTCATGCTTGAAGGATTTTGGTTTTGACATTAAATCTTGAATCCGATTTAGCATAGGGTTTAATCGGTTTTGATTCAAGTTGTTGCTTGATTTCGAATTCGGTTTGGTGTTGGTGGATCACGGTTTTGTTGTTTTGATTTGTTCTTCATTCCGCATATGGTTTGGTGTTGATTACGGTTTGGCACTTGGTGGATTACGTTTTTTGCTTGTTGGTGTGTTTCCGATCGGTGTGTTTCCGATTGGATTGTTACTTTATCTTTGTGCTCTTGGTTGGTTTTGGTGAATCCGATATGTTTTATCGGAATTCACCATAACAATGGTGAAGAATGGGGAGAATAATTCTGGTCCGAAAAGCAACAATGGTTCGGCCAACATGAATGTTAATCAGAGGAAGAATCAGCAAGTGCATCCAAGGGACTGGAATGATCCGAAATTAGAGAGGAGAAGGAGATGGGATGATCCTGAAATTCTAATGAATAAGTCGGACATTGAAGTTGTTGCAAACAATGGAGATAGTGTCGATTTTGTGCTCACTGATGAAGAGATTCATAAGGATCTACATAAGCCATTTTTTGGATTCTTGGGTGTGTTTCCGGGTTTCTTTCCAGGTATGTATGCCATTCGTACATTGTTGGTAGCAAAGTGGGAGGTGCAGTGTAATGTTCAGACCAAGCAGAATGGATACGTCATGTTCAAGTTCAACAGTGCAGAGGATAGAGACAAGGTGATGAATGGTCCTGACCATTATCTCCATGGAAAGAAGTTGTTCATGATGCTGGTTGATGAATCCGGGCAATATGATGCGACCATCCAGGCCACTAAACCAGTATGGTTAAGGATGGAACACTTGCCAAAGGCATACTGGCATAAGAAGTCGTTAGAGAAAATTGCTACTTCACTAGGAGAACCTATCCTTATGGACAATGGTACTCTTGAGTTAAGGGGCTATTATGCACGCCTCTTGGTATGGATTGATACATCAAGAAAGCTTAAGGAGGAGGTGAATTTTCGTATTCCATCTGGTGATTTGTTTGTGCAGAAAATCATCTACGATTATTGTAGGCCTTGGTGCACTAATTGTGGTGAAAACAATCATCTCATGGAAGAGTGTGATGACTATTGGAATGCTAAGGAGACACAACAAAAGAAATCTATGGCCGAGAGCAAAGTTGTGAAGGCGAAGGGCAAGAAAAATATGACAACTCGGTACAATGATCATGTTTGGGTTCGGAAAATGCAAGCTGAAACTATTGGAGATAATCAGAACTCAAATTCGGTTGGAGGCAATGAGAATGTGACAATTGAGGATGCCTCTTCGGACAATGAGGAGGTAGAAAGGCAAAGGAAAGGGAAAGGAAAAGTGGTTGAAAGCATAGTAAAGAATATCGAGAGAGTTGGAAGTGCAAGAAAAGGGCCAGGAATATCGATTCGGGGAGAGCAGGACGATGATCATCGGGCCGTTGTTGCACTGCCTGCAGCACCTACGCCCGTTGCTATAAGCACTGGCGCTGCTAGCATGGGCGCTGGAATTCGTGGCACGGGTGCAAAATCGAGACAAACAGCGCCTGGAGATGCTGGCGCTGGGTGCGGCGTTGGCGTCAATTCTGCTCAAGCGCTGCCTGGAGCTGCTGGCGCTGGAAAACAAGCACAATTAGCGCGTGGTAGAAGCACTGAGCGCAAGCAGTCCAGCACTCGTTCGGCCATTGAATCCGATAAAAAACAGCAAGCGTTTGGAGATGATGATAATCCGGTTGAAGGGGCGGGTAAACTGCCTAAGCAGATGATTCATCCGGATGCTCGGGGCTCTAAAATACCAAGATTGCACAGGAGTAAGAGTAAGAGTAGACCTCCCTCCGCATCAGGGGTTTTGACTAGGTCTAGAAGCAAGAGTAGGACTCGATTAAATGAGCAAGGGAAGGGTATCTAGAAACCTTTTCAGCGAATGCTATCAGCTACAAGGAGTCATTCGGATAGTTCTGGAAGTAAATCGACTGAAGGCGGCGGTCCGAAGCCACAAGGGACCTCTGTTTCCCAATGAATACATCAGCAATGAATGTCAGGGGTCTATCGGCCCCTGTGAGAAGGAGGTGGGTGAAAAACATCATCTCCACGAATAGAGTTGGTCTGTGTGGTTTGTTGGAAACAAAAATGGAGGATAAGGTGTTGCGCATTTTTCTGAAAAGTTTTAAGGGATGGAAGTTTACGCACAACTTTGAACTGTGGCAGAACTCGAGGATATTAATCATCTGGGATCCGAAAGGCTTCTTGGTTGATGTTCTTGGGAAAACGCCGCAATGTATTCATCTGAAAGTTCGTAATCTTGTTTCTGGTATTGAGTTTTTCTGCACATTTGTGTATGGGCATAGTGAAGGACGTTTGGCGCGTTTACCACTATGGGAGGAGTTGAAGTCGTTTGGAGCTAGCCTGAATGCGCCTTGGATGGTCCTTGGTGATTTTAATGCTATCCTTAGCGTTGAAGATCATTACGGGACTAATGTACCTAGTCTGTATCCGATGAGGGAATTTCAGGATGTTTGTGTAAAGTGTGGACTTAGGGATGCACCTGCAATGGGAGAACATCTAACTTGGCATAGTGCGGATTGGAAGATTTGGAGGAAGCTGGATAGAGTGCCATTGAATCACGGTTGGGATGAAGCTGCTTGTCGTACAACCTTCTTACCAATCTCGGCTCAATCAGACCACTCTCCCATGGTGGTGGATATGTCGCAGGAGATTGATGGAAAGGGAAGGCCATTTCGCTTTCAGAATATGTGGTTAGGTCATCCGAATTGTGGACAGATTGTAGAAGATTATTGGAGTCTGTCGGTTGAAGGGACTAAGCAGTTTTCGGTGACCAGGAAATTATTTCGCATGAAGTACCCCTTGAAGGAATTGGGTCGACTTGATTTAAGCCATATTTCCGAGAAGGCAAAGGCTGCGGATGCAGAGTACAACAAGGCTTTCGATGAATTTGATGCTAAGTATGCTTCGGAGGATGATGTTGCGGCATTGCGCAAGTTAAAGAAGCAAGCAATGTTGTTTTATTTGGCGGAGTCTTCCTTTCTTGCGCAAAAGGGAAGGATTAATCATATTACTCAGGCGGATAAGGGATCACAGTATTTTCACTCTATGGTCTCTGCACGAAAAGGAGGAGGTATCCCTGCAATTATCGACAGTGACAATCGGATCGTTACTTCCAATAGTCGCAAGGGAGAGTTATTTGCTGAGTTTTATAAAGGACTATTCGGTATGAAGAGGGACAGAGTGGCCACGGATCCGAGCATATTTGATGAGAGTCCGAAGCTTACCGAGGTGGAAAGAGCCTACTTGGATCAGGATGTGGCGAGTATTGAAGTTAAACAGGCGCTATTTGCAATGGCGGACGATAAGTCTCCGGGTCCGGATGGCTATACGACAGGATTTTTTAAGAAGCAGTGGAATACAGTGGGAGCGGAAGTTACGGCTGCAGTACTGGAATTCTTTCAGTCAGGCGACATTTTGGCGCAGCTTAATCACACTGCAGTGGCTCTAATTCCGAAGAAGCCGGATAATCTGAAGGTCGGCGACTTCAGACCAATTGCGTGCTGCAATGTGGTCTATAAAATTATCACGAAGATTATGGCGAATCGGATTGAAGGTATTTTACCAGATATTATTGACCCTAGTCAGGGAGCATTCGTGAAGGGCAGAAACATCTCGGATAATGTCATGTTAGCGCAGGAATTTGTCCGGGGATATGGCAGAGTTCGAAATTCGCCCAGATGTATGATTATGGTGGATCTTCAAAAAGCGTTTGATACAGTCTCTTGGGATTTCTTAGAAGAAGTTTTACTTGGACTGGGATTTCCGGAAAGACTAACGAGCAGAATTATGACCTGTGTGTGCACTTCTTCTTTCTCGATTGCAGTCAATGGTAAACTATGCGATCACTTTCAGGGACAAAGGGGTATTCGTCAGGGTGACCCTTTGTCGCCTCACCTGTTTGTGATCTGTATGGAGTATTTCTCGAGATTACTGAAAAGGAGGACGTCATCTAGGCATTTTACATTCCATCCAAGATGCGAGACTCTTCGGATCACGCATTTGGCCTTTGCAGATGATCTCATGCTCTTTTCTAAGGCGAACACGAGTTCTGTACATATACTCATGGACGCCTTGAATGAGTTTGAGCGCACTTCGGGTCTGGGAATTAATGCAGCAAAGTCGAAGTTCTTTGGGGTTGGTATAAAGGAGGATTTGAGCTTCACAGGTATTCCTTGGGCGACATTCCCAGTTAGATACCTAGGCGTGCCACTTGATTCTAGCAAGTTGAAGGTGACACAATTCGGTACACTATTGGGAAAGGTAGATTCGGAAATAGCTAAATGGAAGGGCCATACCCTCTCCTATGCTGGCAAATTGGAACTTGTGAGATCAATTGTTGGAGGTATTGCGGGATTTTGGATCCAGAATTTCGTTATACAAACTACGGTAATGGATGCTCTTGAACAGAAATGTAAAAGGTTTTTATGGGGAGGAAAACATAAGGCGAAGGTGGCATGGAAGAAACTTTGTGCGCCTAAGTCTTTTGGAGGCCTCGGTTTGAGGGACTTTGTTACGTGGAATAGGGCTTCAATGGCTAAAAGGCTGTGGGATGTTCACTTGAAAAAGGATAGCCTTTGGGTCCGATGGATTCACTCATACTACCTTCAGGGAGTAGATTTTTGGGGATTAAATCCGAGAATTGCAAATGGGAGATTGGGAGAACGATACTCGAGCTACTTTGGTGACCTCTGCAAACTCAGGGATGACTTGTTCGCAATGTTTAATGGTGACTTGCAAGAGGTAATCGGCCATCTTGGCGTTTGGTCTGGCTCGGGAAAGTTTACCAGTGCAGCTTATCTTCATATGCATCGTCATAAATACCCGAATGTTTATGATGTTGGTCGATCAAGTAAAAGGGTTTTCAACAGTATTTGGTGTGGGTTTGTTCCGCCGAAATTCTCATTCATCACTTGGTTGGCGGTCATTCAGAGACTTCATACTAAAGATAAGCATCGGATGGAGGAAGGGGATAGCATGGAGAAGGTATGCTCTTTGTGCCATTTGGAAGAGGAGACAAATGAGCATTTGTTTTTCAAGTGTGAATTTTCTGAAGTTGTTTGGGGGCGTATTCGGACTTGGATTGGGTTAAGGAGACAAACTAATTCAATCCAAAGTTCCATGACTTGGGTGAAGAGGCAAGTAAAGGGCTCCAAGATGCGAAAGAAGTTTGGTATACTAGCCTTGATCACCACGGTTTATCGCCTTTGGAGGGAAAGGAACAATGTGGTTATGGATGGTGCTCAACCAAGTTCGGAAAGAGTGGTGAAAATCATCATGAAGGATTGCTACATGGTGATGAATAGGCTGTTTCCGGAGGAGCACTTGTTCTAAATGGAGAGGCTGCTTGGAGATTGAAGGGTGCTGGCGGCAACGTGCTATGTGCTTCACAATTTGGGTCAAGGTGCTTCATTCCTGGCGCTGTGCTGGCGTCAGGCGTAGCGCTGGAATTCGTTACGGCGAAGGGATGCAGGACGCCAGCAAGGGAGATGGTTTTGGCGAGTGAAGGCTGGAAAGGTGTGTCACGGTTTGGCTATTCTGGCGTGGTTTTCAGTGATTGATGATGCGGTTTTCAGCGACGGGAGAGGCTGTTTTGGGCTCGATGGTGTCCGGATTGGCCTATGGTTTTTCTTGGACTTCTTTTGGCACTTGCAGCTCGACATTCAGGTGGAGGCAATAGGTTTTAGAGTAAGGATTTCCGTCCTCTTACTCTTTCTCCTAAGCCTAGTCTTTACTATTGATTTGACGGTTATTTATGCGCTTTATGCTCGCGCTACACTTTGTGTTAAAATAGCATATAGCTGTCCATTTGCTCAAAATGGAGTGGGCGAGTACATACTCGCCACGCTTGGTGCACGCGGTAGAAGTGCATCCATTCTCACATCTTTCGGAAGTTGGTTTTATTGGGAGACACTAAGGTCCGAGGCACGGCCTCATTCATCTTGGCCCATAGGATCAGCTTCGGTGCAAAAGGAGAATGCCAGAAGGCCAATAACATCCCTCTTTCTTCATCTTAGGGATGTATATGGTAGAAGCGGTTGTCCATTTGGTTCATCGGCTTCAAATTATATGCGACATCCAAGACCCGAGACACCCTCGGCTGCATTAGGATCTTCTTATTATTCGTTCTTGGTTCTTAGTCCCTTCATCAACGATCCAATTACTTCAATACTTCAAGACCCGAGACCCTTCTCGGTTGCATTTCGGAATTGGATTGAAGAAGGCCCCATTTGTTAGGGGTAGAAGCGGATTTGGTTTTATGGGTAGTGAGTTTGTTCTCACCCCATCATTTGGATTATAGCCTGTGTTTTTCCAGGTTGTTTTTGTGCTCCCTCTGCTCGGCTATCTTGCATTGGGTTGGTTGTTATTTTATTTGGACAAAAGGGGGGGGGGATAGTTGAGTGTTGTCTCCTGGATTTACACTCTACTATTCCCCCCCCCCTATCTCTTTCGGATTTTACTCCTTAGGTTTACTATGTAGCCTAGGGTTGGATTGTTTTGTATTTGGTGGGGTCCATTTAGGGCTCTACTGCAGGTTCCACCGTCTATACTATTTACCTATTTACCCGAAAGGGATCCTAGGCAAAATGGGAGAAATTGAGAGAAAACAAAAAACTAGATTGACGATACATTTGACTCCTTAGTTGTAACTAGGTCGAGGATCATGAATTATCCCTATGTTACAACCAAGTCGATGATTCTTGGATTTCCTTGGTGGATTGTTTTTTGAGACGACTCTTGGATTGCTTTAGGATTATTTTGGGAAAAGTAAGCTTGCTTGACGCTTATCTCTTTAGCTTACCTTTTTCCACATTTTATTTTGGGTGGTTAGATTGCATTTTTTCTTCGGAGAGCGTGAGAGTTGTGAGATTCTTACTCTTTTTGGGGGAAATATGGTAATCAAGGAATAAACGGGATGCCTCGGTTAATTTATGTTTTCACGCTACATTTTGCTTAGTTCTTTGTCCTGTTTTTGTTTACTTGAGGACGAGAAAATGGTTAAGTGTGGGGATTCTGATGTGCTTCATTTTACGTTTGTTAACCATTGCACCTGACATAAGTTTTTGTATGTTTTGTATGACGGATTGCCAGTATTAGTTGAGTTTACGGGACAAGGGGTTTGGCGGCTATGTTTTGTATTATTGTCTAAATCCTGCATTTTATAGACTTAATTAATACTAATGGACATCTTGTATCCACGGGCTCCTAGGTCTTCCATTTGATCATCTTTAGTGGGTCGCCCATTGGTACTTTTTGGTTACATTCTATTTGAAGGCCATTCGTAAGTGAGGTAGAAGATATTGAAGGTCGTTCGCAACGATGGTAGAAGATATTGAAGGCCATTCACCTCTATAATTGTGGTAGATGAAGGCCATGAACATCAATGCGTGGTAGAAGGAGATTGGAGTCAAAGATAGGCCGCAACAGAGTTCAAAGCTGCCAATGAAGAAACAGGGAATAGTGGTCCGGTGAGTTGTGTAAAATTCTGAGAACTATATGAGAAGATTTATCCTTCAAATATTATTCCATTGGATTCATCTTCTCGAGTACTATTAAATCGACTACTAGAACTCAAATATCAAACTAACGGTTCACCTGTAGCGATGGAAACAAGTTCAACCAGCCAAGGTACCACTGGCCAGCGTGGATCATTTATGGCTAGCACCAACGGCCCGTGCCTGAGGAGACTCCCCATGCCAACAGTTCCAGTGTGAGGCAATGACACGACCCACAACATACCCCATGGCCCGAGCAGCTCGAGTTCAAGGATTTTCTCAAAAATGGCTAAGTATTGGCGCAGACCGTTCCATTTACGACGTCATGCGCCATTCCAAGATCAAGATGCCAAGACCAGCCAATGTGCCGTGCCAAATTCTGCATCCCATGCCAAAATTTTGAGGAAACTGTGCATCCTGACCACTGCCAGCGCCGAAGCACGTGGCATGTGCCAAACATCTCAGCAAACCGTGCTTTCTGACCACGACTTGCATCATGCTAGATCATAACCTCACGCCATGGCCCCATTCTAGGTCAAGTGCCCCACGCCGATAAAGAACCACAGCCCATGCACGATCGTGCATCTAGCGACAAGTACATAGCGAACCGCACCATCCGCAACGGTCTGCGCCAGGTGGCGGCTGAACTAGGGTTTTAGCATTTTTGGCCTATTTTGGGCCTATTTTTAGGCCCAATCCCCTTCTCTTATTTATATGACCTTAGTCTACTAGGTTAAACTTTTACAAATTAGATTAGTTCATTAGGAGAGCACTCTTTGAGAGAGAAACAGTCTCTCCTTTTCCTTTCTTCCCTTTTAATTTTGTGTTCATCCTAGATGAAGAATTCAAATCTATATTTGAATTCCATGTCTATGGAGTAGTTTCCATAGCTTTGGATAATTGTAGCGCATTTTTAACTCTATGTTTTGTTAGATCCATTAGATTCATCCTATTACATTTGTTCATGATATTATTATGATTGTTTTTGAATTTTCTAAATGCATGAATATTACACCACATACCAACACACACTTTGGGTTGCATTAATTTATGGTTCATTTATTGATTCCCCATTGGGAAGAGAAACCTGGATGTTAGAATGGGTAATAGAGTACGTTGTGTTTGCGTGAGTGTGTGCACGGAGGACCCGAGTATTACTCTAACTTATTTGCCATCGCACCAGTCTTAGCTGATTACGTAAAATTTTCCGATGGGTTGCAGATAGAGATAGTGAAAAAGTAGCAAGGCCTTAGATTATAGATAAGGTTCCAACTACCCTTGGACCTAGTAGATATCACCAGGGGGAAGTTGTGCATTCGTGGTGGAAGCCCGGGATGTAATCACACGGGGGAGAAGCAAACCTACAACAATGATCGTACCTTGTTATACTCCCCTAATTATGGTGGTGCCATCGATGAAGGGTTGTCAGCGCATCTGACGTGATAGGTACGTGGAAGTGTATTCCATCGGCTACACCATGTGTTGTGAACAAAATATTAGGTTGTTTATTAAATATTGCATGTGAATGAATCGAGGATCAAAATTTTAGGTCAATCATGTTGCGCAATGACTTCCCAAGTGCATAGTTTAATTATCTTACTTGTCGCAAAAATACAAACCCATTTCAGAGCAATCCTCCGCAGCTGATCGCTCCCCAGAGGAGTGTAATCTTCTGGAAATAGCTGAAACAATATAGTAAATTGCATGTTAGAAAATGATATATATGTGAGAGACTAAAAAAATAATATAGGAAAACGTACTGGAATAATGTCAATGCCATGCACATCCTTAACAATATTTTCCATATAATACATGCAATGGTATCCACATTCCTAAGTACTACTTTGTATCTTGTGCTAATATAAAAGAGAATTTTCTTAAATGATCACGAACATAAAATTGACGGATGGAATATGATGTTACCGGATAATACATACATTGTTGTTTATGACATTCCATGTGTAGTTCAAAGGGTAGGATCTATTTTGCTCGGAACTGAACCTTCGATATTTTGTTGCAATCCTACAATCAATGAAAATATACTTATATCAATATGGAAAAATATATTTTCAGAAAATGGGTTGGTCATTATACCGAATATTAACAGTAATTGTAAATAACCGAGTAACGAAAGTTAGAAACCTACATGGACTACGTTTACGGGAACAAACAATTTTGTAGAACATTAAAGCACATGGAATGACAAAAATGTGTTCCACTTACAAATGAATCAATTTAAGGCATAGCCTATTACGTTTGAAAATTCCCCCACTAATCAAGTTAATGCAATATACTTGACCAATTTCCGGTACAAAAATGAGCAAAAACCAATGACTCCTATAAAAAAAAGGAAACACCAAAATACCTAATGCGGTTTTGAATACTTTGAATATTTTTTTAAAATAAAATCACAACATATGGTTGCTACTGCTTCCATGTGGCCGGGTCAATTAACACAAGAAAGAATAAAACTTACTCTTGATTATACGGGAAGATGTACATCCTTGCTTGAGTGCGGCACATGACAGTTGAAACCTCATCCGCAGTCAATTCGACCCTCTGATTAGCCTTTTGAGCTATTGAAATTGAACCGGCTGAAATAAACTGGACGTGGCCTCGATCAACCACCCCATCACAAAGTTATCTGTCAAAATAATATTTTAAGTGAAAAAATACATCTATAAATAATGTAAGCATGCAATTCTTACGATGCCCATATATCAAGTTGGCTCCCACTGATCCATTCCATTTCATCTTCTATGTCCAAGCTGCTCATGAACAGTTTTAGCTTGTCAGTGAATATGGTTGTTTAGAATTCTTCTGATCCGAACACCTCCGCATTGAAATTTATGCGGAATACTTTGTTAGGTCCACATATTTGTATAGATAGCCTTAAAAAATCATTAATCTGTTGAACAACAGCGATGTATACTTTGTCTTCCGTTACCCCCTAAAAGATACACGATATTGTAATTAGATTGAGAATCTAATAATGTTAGTTGAGCTGTATATATATATATATATATATATATATATATATATAAAATTCAGTAGTGGATCACATTGTAAAGGCTAAAATGAGTTCTCACAAAAATGAGTTCTCACAAAATGTTAGTTAGGCATTGAAAAAAATAGGTCGGATAGAAAATTTCGGGGGGTATGTTAGACCTCTCCTTTTACTGATCGAGTGACCACCTCTCCATTCGGAGTATCTTCCTGAGCCAATGCCTCCTGGAGGGAGAGTGTGCTAATATGTATCTGGAAGTCATAGCTAGTTAATAATGATTTGTTTAACCTCTTCTCTCTCCATGGAAGTTTTAGGTGTAAGGTTTATTTCAAGACTTCCATCTTCATCCACTACCAATTGTTTCTGAGGTGATTGGTTTTCGTTCTCCTACGTAAGCAGATGAACAAGAAATTATGTTTTAGTAATATCTGGAAATATATATATATATGATAGTATAAGAACAAGAATACAATTATCAAACCTCATCATCCTATCCCAAATGACACTTATTAGCTTTCCCGGCCATAGAATGTTATATCCAATAGCCTCAGTTACAAACTCAAATTCTTCGTGTTCAATCGACAAAGGTGCCTTGGGAATGATCACATGTCCATGAAGCTTTACTCGCTCCCACTTGGTGGGTAAGTCCATTTCCTTATCCTTTGGAAATAAGATACCAAATGCAGCTAAATCCATTTCTCCATTATGGTTCAAAACATATAGGCAACACTTTTTTCCTTTCTGAGAACAAAATTCACGGAAAGAGGAAAAACATCAGTTGGATAATGGGTTAGTGTTATAAAGTAATGAAAATTAAATAATGTTATAAATGTAATCAATCTCAAGTGGGACCAAGGTTGTATGAAGATTTTCTGGCCCAAAAAGTTTATTATAACAAGAAATGCATTCTATAAATAGCTGCTGAAGGCTGCAGCGCCATGTCACTCTTTTGGTCCAGCTGGGATAAAATAAACACCTCAATTTAGTATGTTACGGCTAAAAGCTGCAGCGCATTGTAGCTTCTAGGGTTTAGCTGAGATAAACTGTCTCTCAATTAACTTATTTGGCAAAGAGACATTTTCTTAGTTTAACTAAGAAAATGACAAGATGAAGATATATTACTAGGCCCGAACTACCAACATCCAAAATGAACATGAAACCAGTAAATATAAGGCCACAACTGATAGCATCCAAAATCAATTGGACAGGAAATCAAAATCCAGAAACTAACAATCAACATTCACAAGAAAGCACCTAGAGACGACGTTCATGGTAAAGAATACCTTGTCATCTGCAACGTTTCCTTGTGGGTCACTATATCCAGATGCTGAAGGAATGAATACCCGATTGTCTTTATTCGCGGGGTTGGATGATGTAGCAATGAAATTGTGGGCATCCAAGTTTGGGGGAATAAGTTTACCCAATTGTCCGGCCAGCCAATTTGTTTGGGCCTCAAATAAGGCAACAAATCTTTCGTTGAGCTTGAAGACATTTGTGGGTAGCTGTTTTGAATTTGAGATTTCTTCAAATGGTTTTGTGTTTGTGCTTCCACATTTACTAGATGCATGACAACTCACAGCATTATGTGGTAGGGCCTCGTTGACCTTGGCCGTTGTGGGGCAACCTCTCCAACGACCCCCATGATCCTTTTTACCCGTTGCTTGAATGAGTATATCTTCTTTTCCTTCTATAACTAACTCTCCCTTTTTCTTCTCATCCCAATAGTTTTTCTACTAAATGAAACACATGCTAGCCATTAGTATGCATTGCGTTTGAGAATATTAATAGAGAAAGAATGAATTATGAATTTGGTTCACAGTAATGGGGGATGATATTTTAACAGAGTCGTTGGTGTAGATTGATAAATTCTTGTCCCAGTTCGCTTCTAGAAACACCTATGAGCGGTCTGGTTTGAAATCCATGATTTGAACTAAAGCCTCTGCTTCTTCTATGCTTTGACCCTAATCCATAAGCTCGTCAATTTTAGCCCGTCGTTTCCTCTTCTCGAGTTCTATAGCAAGCCTACGATTGCCTCCACTGCCCATGTGATGGATATAGTCCTTATGTGAGGCACTTACTTTTGCTGCATCACTTAATACCTATATATGTTCATCGATTAGTAAAATGCTCACAAACTAATGACTTTAGCTTAAGAAGTTTTAATGAATAACCTTGAATTCAGGGGTTGATTTATGTTTCACAAATAGCTCCCACTTTTTTTGGTCCATCCAATGATAATCAGTCCATGCATAGGAACCTGGTATTTTTTGCACGATGTCCTTATGAGCCACCTTAGCCTTCCAATTCGTCCACTTTTCACCTGCATAAATTTTTCACTTATTTCAGAACTTATTCATCTCATTGAATGTCATTTTTGTTTGTATATCCCAGCTAATCTAGTAGACAAAGATATGCGTTGTTAGTGCAAAATGTGATGAACTAGAAATGAATAAATGTTAATCGAGGAAACGTCCCACTTGTAATGGAGGAAGTTGAATTGAACACACTTACGAGAATGTCTTCCTATGCATCTTTCTTTACATGGTCCGGGACAGCTTTCCAATTACACCATGTCCTGAAGCGAATTCTTTATCGGAAGGCATAGCTAACATACATCGACCACCGGCTGTGCATAACCAAGGGTTCGAAGTCATCATCGAAGAATATTTTAAAGGGCTTCTTTTGCTTTGCAAGCAACATGGACTTGCACGTGGATGTGCCTCTAAGCTTTCAATACTCTTTAATCTCAAACTTGTCGAAGTTCCCACTCATGTCTTCCTTTGTTGTAGTTCCTGCTTCCTCCCTCAAGTTTTCAGATTTCGAGCATGATTTGGATGCATTATCCATCATCTCGTTATTCACATCACAACTGTCATCTTTTGTAGGGATAGCACAATTTTCTTCTACGGCTTTAGCACCGGAGTTAAATAATTTCTTCTTCGCCTTCATCATTCCCTCGCTTGTATGCATAACAAAAAATGAAATCTTAACATACCACATCCAAATATGGATACACACAAACAACCAACCGAGAACATGCTGCCCTATGAAGATAATATGCCAAAAAATTGAAATGGGGCAAAAACAAATTTGGTAAAAAGTCTAAAATTTTAAGCAAACAAATCATCTATCTACATGAACAACTACCCACACTAATAATCCAACAAATTAAGTCTCAAACTTACAAACTAATAGACCCACCCATATATTTCTATTCATTAAACGTGCAAAAAATGCAAACTACCACCCATATAATGAGTTCTTGTTGACTTTAGCAAAAACCAATCACTCATACCTTATTTGTACACACTCTTGGCAATGTTTTTTGCCACCGGCCGGCTCTGCGCGGTGCTCTACTGGACCAAAATTGCAAGCGATGGTGAAGTAGAATCGCGACCGAAATTGCAAGCAACGAGAAGGGGAAGTAGAATCACAGCAATGGCTCTGTTGGGGGTTTACAAAAGGGTGAAGCTGAGCAAATAATTGGGAAATATGGTAGAAGGGCGTGTGTGATGGGGAGGGAGGTGCAAAAATTTGGGGATAAGGTTATGGAGGGAAGAGGAAAATTTGAGAGGGAACCTAAGTGATGCATTGCTGGGCCAATTGGGTGTTAAATTTTACCATTCTTGCTGCTTTATTGGGCCACTTGGGAGTTAAATTTTCATGCTCTTTAGTTTTCCTAACCTGCTCACTTTCTTGAGATTTTTATATTGTTTTGTATTGACTTAGGTTTAGAATTTTTACAAATGCAAAGCATAGGAAAAGAAATAAATAGTATTGTATTTTTACAAAATTAATATTTCTAGGCATATTAATGAAGGTCTGGATACTGTTTAATTACGATAAATGCGCCTATCTAGAATTCTTTATTTAGTGTTTCATACTATTACTTGTATATATAAAATGGCGATAACTAGAAAATAGGGGTATGTTTCAAACATATATGTGAGTTTCAAGCATATATTTGAGTTACCAAGTAATGGATACGTTGAAATTGGAGCATGTTTATGTTAACTAGGGTATGACCAACCCTTGTATTGTACGATTGCTGATAGCTAGTGTATATGGATTGCCAATTAAGGGATAGACGAATAACCAGTGTACATGAAATGCTCACGGAGCAATGGCGACTTGTGGACACTTATATGTGTTACCAAGTAATGTATACGTTAAAATAGGTGCATGTTTATGTTGACTAGGGTATGACCAACCCTTGTTTTGTATGATTGCTAATAACTACTGTATATGGATTGCCAATCAAGTGATAGACGAATAACCAGTGTACATGGAACGCTCATGGAGCAATGGCGACTTGTGGACATCTGTATGTGTTACCAAGTAATGGATACGTTAAAATAGGTGCATGTTTATGTTGACTAGGGTATGACTAACCCTTGTATTTTACGATTCTTGAAGACTAGTGTATATGGATCGCCAATTATGTTATAGTCAAATAACCAGTGTACATGGAATGCTCACTGACTAAGGGCGGCTTGTAGACAACCGTATGAGTTATCAAGTAATGGATACGGTAGAGTTGGTGCACGTGTATGTTGACTATGGTTTGACCAACCTTTAGTTGTATAGAACACGATCATATATAGTTAACTAGTGTATCTAGAACATTGGTATGTAAATTAATTTCTTAACTTACGAATATATTATACATATTATAATTTTTGGAAAATCATAATTTTTACATTATACATAATATTTATTATAGTCATTTGTATTTGAGAAGGTACATAGTTTAATATTCTTTATGTTTGTAGCATTCTTTTTTACAGTTTAGCCCATTGGCCCATATGTTTTCAACCTATTTGTTAGTATTATTGTTTGTAGAATGAAGCCCATGTGTGTGCAAAATTGGTCACCCAACCCAATACCCTCACACCTTTCCTCCGCCAAGCTCCCTTCACCTTTCCTGCTCGCTCCTTCGTCTCCCGCTCCCTCCACCAGCAAGCTCTGTCGATGCTCCCTCCATCATCCCCGCTCCATTCCACCTCCGCAAAGCTCCTTCCATTCCACCTCCGCCAAGCTCCGCTGACCCACGCTCCCCCCCGCCTTCCATCCTCCTTCAATCTACTGTGCACCGTCCATCCACCATCCACCAAGCTACCATCCACCAAGTTTTGTCCGCCAAGCTCCATCCGCCGTCCAAATACCTTTTGTCAACAAACTCTTCTCTGAGCTAGGTAAGCGCATACCCTTTTGTTTTAGGTTTCCCAGGGATTGTCTACATTATTGGTATGATGATTGTTTGATATCATGAAAATACCTAATTGTGATTTTGTTTTGGATATGCGGGAGATTTTTTTTAGAGTGTGTGTTGGGGAATACAGTTCTATGCATATGTTTTATGCGAATACAATTCTATGCCTATGTTCTAGATATGGTGGACACCTATACTCAAGATAAAGCTCTCTGCCTATGTTCTAGATATGGTGGACACCTATGTTCAAGATACAGTTCTATGCCTATGTTATATGCTGATGTGCCCATTTTATACGGTTATATTAGGGTTTTTGGGATTAACTTTTTTACACTTTTGTGCTCTAAATGTGACATTTTGCCTTGAAATTATCTAAGGAGGGTTAAAAGCGACTTTGACATTTTTATCACTTTTTAGAGAATTTTGTGTGACAAGGTAATTTGTTTGAAGACTTTGAAAACGTTGAAGACTTTGAAGAATATCTTTGAATATTCAAAGATTTGAAGACTTGCATTTGAGCTTTTTGAAGATATGAAGAGTTGAAGAGGTGAAGAAAGGAGAGCAAACCAAAGGGTGAAGGATGATCTATGTTTTGAAGCAGAGTTTTCAGAATTTTCCGAGAAGAATCAGCCTCCAAGAATGGTACCATTTGATTGCTCTTCTCGAGTACTATAAAATCGACTACAAGAACTCCCAAAACGGATCAACGGTTCACCCAGAGTAAGCAAAACAAAACAGGACTAAATTTTACTGATCTGGTCGCGACTCGCAATTCTTCGTCGCGACTCGCGACGGCCTTGCGAATTTTGCCCTGCAGCCTGCGTTTTTCTCCCCTTTTTCTTGTACTATAAATACCTCTTCACCCACTTCTTCCCAAGCCTCTAAGCTCGACTTGGGGGCTTCAAACCCTAGTTTTCACCATTTTCTTCCATTTCTTCTTCTTTCTTTGAAGATTTTTGTTTTATGTTATGGGTTTTAGTTCTCTAGCTTAGTTTTATCTTGGGAGCAAAGGATTGAAACTTCCATTTCTATGTAGTAAGAACCATTATATCTATCTATTTGGTATTTTTGCTATTGTGCATTTATTGAGCTTTGAATGTTAATTGTTAATTGCATTGATGTTGTTGGGAGCTTGAGTATATGAAATACTTGTATGAATTGCTTACTAGGGTTTGGGGGAAGTGGGTTAATTTCCCCCCTTTTCTTGTTAGGAATATATGAGTATGATTTAGAGCTTCTTAAATGATGTTGGTGTGTTGATAATTGCTAGATGAATGTGATGATGTCGAACTCGTTGTCATGTTTGTCTTAGGTAGCATATGAGAGAGGTCTATGAATGTCGATCGTTCTTGACTAATCTTGTGTAAATGCATGAATTGGTTAAATGCTTAGACACGATGTAGTGTTTATAAGTGTTGCTAAGCTTGTTGATTCTTCGTGCTAAATGCCATCAATGTGATACTCTTAGTAATAAGGGAGTCATTGGTGAGGTTTGACAAGAGATGTCGAATTCACTCTTGCAAACTACTACTTAAGAAGGATGGAAGATTTATCTTCTCAACAAGTAGTTGAAGTATTGAATAGATTGTTTCACTCATTCTTGAAACCTTTGTTATTTAGAATTTATGTATTCTTGATGGTATGTTTCACTTCATTTATGCCATGGGTTGTTTGAGAATAGGAAGTGTTCTTATGATTGAAATGTTCGGGTGTTAGGAAAGTGACGAATTCCTTAGGTCCTTTGCATGAAAATATATGAGCATGAATTTAGAAATTCTTGTGCATAATGTATTGTGATTCTTGCTAGATAAGTATGTTAATGTTAAGTCAAGTAATGAATGTGATAGAATGAGTGAATGGTTCAATGATCTACATTAGGTTTGGAAGTGGATATCAATTGCCCCCAAGGCTTTGTTTTTGTAGTTTTAAAACCCTTTTTCTTAGTTTTGTTTGATGATTAGCATAGTTACTTAACCTTGCTAGTTATCTTGTCTTTTAACTTTCATAACTTAGGACAACCAACCATCCAAACCCCCCCTTTTTACATGCTTTTATATGTATGTATATATATCTACTCCTAGCCTAATATCAACCTTTTGTGCCTAAACGCTTAGGAAGATCCCCCTTCTTCGTGGACGACCCTGACTTGCCGCTATCTACTTAGTTGTAGATGTAAGCATAAAAGGGCTTATAAATATTAACTTTGAGAGGTACGGCGACGGCCTCCTATATACCTAAAGTTCTATGCCCGTGTTCCATGAAAATAATGGTTTGCTTATGAGAATACAGTTCCATCCCTATGTTATGTTAGTCATATCCACTGGTTTGTTCCACCTTTATTATAGGGTTTCGATATGGTTTCGTTATTCTGCTAGTGTAGTAAAGTGTGATATGTGCTGACATTTGGGATGGAGAATTTTTTTCTTCTTGTGTTAATATTCTGTCCGCCAAAGTTTACTTCTTCTCATTGGCTGACATTTATTTCCCATGTGCTGACATTCTGGATGCTAATTTTACTTGTGTTAACATTTTACTGGCCCCTTTCATACCATACAACATTATGTTCCCAGGTATGGCCCTAAAAAAAGTGCACCCAAGGGGAAGACCAACAACAAGAATTCAAGGAAAAAGGCCAGAGTGGGTGATATAGAGGAGCGAGATATCGAGTCTTAGATGGTGCAAGGGAATAGTGCAATACCAATGACAGTGGCGAACTGTCCAGAGGCAATGGATGTTTACAAGGAATTCATTAGTCGGGGTCTTATACTAGAGAGAGGGTTGAGACTGGAAAAGCTTTACAAGGACTATGTCAACCTGGAAGGGTGGGAAAGCTTCATTGCACAAACAGATTGTGCGAACAAGATGCTAGCATGTGAGTTCTTGTCCCTAATGAAGTACAAGAATTCAGCAGAGGTTTTCTTCCATTTTCAATTAGTTGTACTCGCACCGGATGTGATCAACGAGTTCTACAAGATTACACCGAAGCCAGCAGGTGTGTACGAAGTCACGGAAAAAGCTGTTGGAAAAGCTTCTTAGGAACAGATCATAAGAGAAATCTGTGATGATGGTGTTGAAGTTATTCAGAACCTGTCACCAGAATGGTCAGCATTGAGAAGAAATACCTGAGTGAGGAGATTAATGTGTGGTACAGTTTCATAGCTGCCTGCCTGTTGCCGGTGAAAATGAATAGTGAGGTGCATTGTTCCCGTATGTTGTTGTTGTACAAGATCAAGATGAACTTGAGCCTCAATGTTGGGGCTATGATACTGGCGTACATGTGGGATTGTATCAATGCCCACAACTGTATTGGCTTCTCCTCCCTCAATACTTCCTTGTGAGTGGAAGCTGGTTGCAAATTTAAAGATGATGACCACACATTGATGCAAAAGCTTCCCATCAGACCTCAAATATTCTCGAAGAAGAAGATAATTGTTGTGTCATCAAGGCCGGCAACAAGTAAATCATCTAAGGAGAATTCAGATGTGGATATGGCAGCATTAAAAGTGATGGTGGATCACTTGGTGCGATGGACTGAGAAGGTTGGGAAGATCCTGACAGCCATGTGTGGAGAGAGAATCAAGGGATTGGGTCTAATACCTACTATAGATTCACCATCTTCCAACACTGGGGAGGACGGCTCGCACGGGGATTGACTACCTTCATTATGCGCACATCTTTATTTTCTCAACTTGTTTATTTTGATTGGTTAATATGGATTTCTGTTTTATCGGATTTTGATTTCCAAAACATATGTTGCTTCTCTATGGATTTGACTTGGTAGTTTATGACTGTTGAATTTCGATGCTATTAGTTGTGGGCATATATTTGTTCTAATTTTGGAAGTTGACAGTTCTAGGCTTGTAACGTATTCATTTTATTGTCTTACATGAACTGAACGAGCAACTGCACACAGCTGCTCTTAGTGGAAGTATAGGTAATTTTAGGATTACTATTTCCCATTTGAACCAAAAGAGCTGTAGCACGCTGCAGCTGGCAGTCGGAAAAAAAGGAAAATGAAGCATGTTTTGTCCAAGCTTTACAAAAACAGCGGCAGTGCGCTGCCGTTCTCAGAGCTACTCAGAATAAGAACCAATTAGAACATAGTTGTAGAATAGTTAACAGCCATACAAAACACAACATGCTACAAAAATACATAAATTTATTAGAGAATTCATTGTGCCATCAGTTCGAACTCCAGTTGTGTTATCAAACCACTGGCACTTGAAAACTGGAATCTTGAATTCTCCATAGTCAAGCTCCCAAATCTCATCAATAACACTATAAAATGACATCACAGCTAGGACAGGTTTATTGTCTTTCTTACTTGCTTGCCACATTATCTCCAACTCAATGTATACCCCACTATTTTGTGTTGTGCTCTTTGAATCTTGGTCCCTAGTAGCAAAAGAGAAACCATTCATGTCATATATGGAATACCTCAAGACCATGCAGTTTGGCTTCCTTGCAAATGCTCTAATTTTTGGGTCGTAATCACCTATATTGCATCGATCATAAAACCAATTCACAAACATGGCATTGTGCTCCAACTGAACTTTATTAGGGGGTTACATGGGATGAGACTCTATGATCGAATTAAGGTGCTCGATCACGTAAGAAGCAGTCTCCCTACAGTTCCTCAAGACATGCAAATGAACTAACATCAGATCACTATTCAATGGAGTAAATTACATTCCCCTTGACCTTGGTTTGCTCACCTTCCTTCCAATATGTCAATTCTGGGGCACCCCAAAATTTCTATGTTCCTCCAAATAGCTAGAGAAAAATTCAATTACTTCTTCAGTAACATACCTCTCAACAATACTAGCATCCAGCTGACTCATACATTTCACGTATCCCTTGAATACTTTTATGTGACGCTCAAAAGGATACATCCATGCATACCAACCGGACCACATATTTTTATCTCCTACACTAAATGAACAAACAAGTGAACTATTATATCTAAAAAAGATGGAGGGAAATACATTTCCAACTTACATAGCACAACAACAACCTTTTTTTGGTGGACATCCAAATGGTCCTGGTCAATAGACTTCCAGCTTATGGAACAAAAAAATAAAAAAAGTCTAGTGATTGAGTACCTTACGTCGATCTTCATTAACCTGAGAATAGCAATAGGTAATAGTTGTTGCATCAAAACATGACAATCATAAGATTTCAACCCAGTCATTCGAAAATCCTTTGTAACAACCCAACTAACGTTCGACGAAAACCAATTGGGACCTTCACTAATTTCAAACTATCACAAACTGAGATTCTCTCCTCCTTTGATAATGTACAAGCTGCATGAGGAAAGTAATTCCTCTTACCCTTCACTTCTGGAGCGAGGTCATTTCTGATTCCAAAATCTACTAAGTCCAACCGGGCATTCAAACTATCTTTCGTCTTCCAGGGAATATTTAAGAGGGTGCCTATAAAACTTTCACAAACATTTTTCTCAATATGCATCACGTCTAGGCAATGCCTAACCTAAAGATGCTCCCAGTACGGTAGATAAAAAAATATTGACCTTTTCTTCCATTGACCATCTCAATGTATTATGCCCTTGCCTTTATACTTTCCCAACACCAATCTCAAATTCTTAACCTTCTTGTGAATCTGTACATTAGTTAGTTGTGTAGGGGATTTCCCGAGTTCTTCCCCCCCCCAAAAAAAATTGACCACATCATCCCAGTATTTATGGTTTCATTGCAGCCATTTTCTATGGCTAAGATACACTGTCTTTCTTCTATGGCTTAGCTATTTGAATTCTTTCTTCTCCTCACAAATAGGACATGCTTTGTACCCCTTTACAACATACCCTGACAAATTTCCATAGGCTAGAAAATCATTGATCGTGCAAAAAAGCATTACACGTAATTGAAACTCCACATTCATATGAGCATCAAATACCATCACTCCATTTTCTTCCCACAATATCTTCAAATCATCACTCAATGGTCTCAAATACACATCAACCTTGTTTCCAGGTTATCTAGGACCTGAGATTAACAGAGGCATCATAACATATTTATGTTTCATGCACAAATTAGAAGGAAAATTATATATAACCAACATCACGGGCCAAGAACTATGCTTCGATGACATATTATCAAATGGATTCATCCCATCAGTACACAATGCAATGCGTAAATTTCTAACTTCTGAACCAAATGAAGGATATCTCTTGTCAAAATATCTCCATTGTTCACCATCTGCCGAATGTCTTATCTTGTGATCACTTGGTCTTTCCCGCTCTCCATGCCATCACAAGTTCTTTGCATCTATTAAATTTTCAAATAACCTCTTCTACCTTGGAATTAAAGGAAGATACCACATACACTTCGATGAGACCTTCTTCTTCTTCTTAGCCAAACACCTATCATTATCTTTCCTCACACCCTTATATCTTGAATGTTTGCACATGGGACATTCTACTACATCTTTCAAATCACCGTTATACAACACACAATCATTAGGACATGTGTGTATTTTCTTGTATTCCAAACCGAGTGGACACAATATTTTCTTTGCCTCGTAAAAGTTTTTCGGTATTCCATTCCCTTCCGAAAACTTATCCTTTAGAAGCTTTAGGAGTGAATTCACACTTGTATCACTTCAAGAACTTGTAGCTTTCAAATTGAAAACCACCATAAAAAAGGAGATTAGAGTATCCTTACTTTTACATCCCGGATACAATGACTTCTCTTTTTCATCGAGCAAAGCACTTAACATTTCAGGCTTCCCCTGAAAATCTCTTACTATGTCATCGAACATAGCATCAATGGTACAATTGTTTCTATCTACCTTGTCAAACCCACCACCATTATGCCGATGCTCAACCTCTCCATGAAATGTCCATACAATGTAACCTCCATCAAATCCATTCTTTAGCAAGTGAAATCTAACAAGCCCACGATCATCAAACCGTTCATGACACAATCATCTTTTGCATGGACAAAGTATCCTCTCCTCCCGACCAAAGGCATAATAAAAAAACGAATTAATAAATCCAATATGTTCACCACTCCCTCTAGCTACACTTGGATAGCTAACCATTGTTTTCTCCCCGCAAGCATCGATTCTCGGTTCATTGTATCTAAACAGAATAATACAAACAATTGCACAAATATTCATTGTTCAAACATAATAAAAATAAACACAATCAATTTGCTACACAATACTAAAAGTGTCATGTGTATGTGTTTATGTATGTGTATCGATCACCTTGTTCTTGGGATAGTGAACAATTGAATTCTGATAGTGAACAATCGGATTCTGAGTCTAGTTCCAGTAACTCAAGTAATTCAGACATATGTCAATGTAAGATTTCAACAATTAATATGCTAAATAGTACATTCAATAATAGGAAAGCATTATTAGAAATGATTGATAAATTAGAAGATTCAACAAATAAAACATAATATCTACAAAAATTAAAAGACTTGGTAGAAGAGGAAGAAAAACCAAGAATAGAAGAAGCTTTTAGTTTTTTTTAGATAAATCCACCTGTGATGGTGGGGGGTTTAGCAGACCCCTACCCGTTTATTAATTAAATTAAAAGATACAGAAAAAGAGGGGGGCTTAATACCTTACCTTTGAGAGTTCATCTGATGATCTTTGAAAGCTATACATTAACCTGCTACTAACCTAAAGATCAACAGATACAACCGTGGAATAATAATAAGTACATAGTCATCAAATTACTCTAATCTAACATGAGGAGTTCCTTCCGCATCTAGCTTTAATTGTCCAGCCACTAATGTAGGCAAACCTGTAGAAACATAGATGTTATTTACTTGCTTGCAGCTAGCCATTTTTGCAAGTGAGTCAGCAGCGCCATTGGCTTCTCTGAAAATGTGGTGCAATGAGTAGTTCATTCCTTGAAGTAGGTTCCAAATCTCCCTCATCATTGGCAGTAATGTCCATGGAATCTTGAATTGTTGTTGTATCATACCATGCAGGATTTTTGAATCCATTTCGATATCGATACTCATGATGCCTCATTCTTGAACCTGATGAATACCATGTAATAGAGCAATGGTTTCGGCCTGCAAAACAGATTCAGCTGAGATGGATCTTGACAAAGCTACAGTTACCTGACCAACATGATCTCTGATTATGCATCCGATACTAGCAGCACCATTGCTAAGAAGAGAACCATCAGTATTGAGTTTGAATTTTGAAGGTAGTAACCATTTAATGATTCTTATTGGTCTATGTCTTATAGGTTTCTGACTCAGCAGTGTTGGTATATGAGATAATGCCCATTTGAAGTCCAGTTTGAATGCCAACAAGGTATCATTAAAATGATATAAAATTCGCTTGAAAATGAACATTATATCTGGCTTTGTACCCTCAAATATGTAAGTACATCTGGCACACCATAGGTACCAATGTACTACACAAGGTATGATTCTGATTAACTTTGCAAAGGATCCATCAGAGGAAGAGACATTCCAATAAAAATAGACTCTATCCCATAAAAGTTAAAATGTGTTATTAGGCAAACTAAAAGTAGAGTTCACTAGTTTCCAGATTTGTTTGGCCTTCACACAAGAGTTAAAACAGTGATGGATAGTTTCAGACTCATAAAAACAGAAACAACATCTTGAGGGGAGATGAAATTGGAAATCCTCTAGCACATCTGGAAGAGCTATTAGTCTATTTAAAAGTTTCCAGTTAAATAAACTAACTTTCTTTGGCAAAACTTTTGACCACAGATGAGTGTAAGAGGGTATCTTCATTTTCTTCTCTCTTATCAGCTCATAAGCTGATTTAACAGTAAAAGCTCTTGTCTGAGTAGGTTTCCATATGAGGGAATCATCATAAGTTGGAAATATTTTATATTCCAATTCCAGAAGTTGGAAAATGTGATCAGGGAGGCAATTCCTGATCTGGGCAGAATAAGTAATTTTATTCTGTATGTAATCAGCCACTGTTAAGTTTTGATATGGAAATTCAGATGGATTAAGTAAGTGATCAGTTAGAGGTCCCATAGAAGTCCAGTTAAAGTTCCAAAAAGAAACCAAACCAGATCCAAGAAGAACTTTTGTGTTACTTAATGCTATGTGTTGCACCTCTATTTGATTCTTTTCCAAGTTCTGGATGTTTTATGAGTGTCACTCATAGACCACATGATTTTAGCCCATAATGATTTCCATGTCTGAAGTTTCTACCACATTTTGAGTGAGAAAGATTTTGTTAAAGTGTTCAAATTTTTTAAGTTTAATCCATTTTCCCCTGTAGGAAAACATAATTTAGGATAAGATTTCCAAATTATGTTTTTCTGTGTATTGTCTGATTTATTATTCCAAAAATATCTAGCAAGAGTTTTATGAATTTGACTTATAATGTGTTGAGTTGGCTTCAACACAGTTATAAGATGTATTGGCATTGAGGACAGAACATGTTTAATTAGTATTGCCCTTCCAGCTGGAGATAGAAGCTTATTATGCCAGTGATTGATTTTATTTTGAACTGATAAAAGCATGCCTTGGAAAAGAGAATTTTTAACCCTTCCTGTGAAAATAGGGCATCCCAAGTATTTAAATGGAATGGATCCTTCCATCATGTTTGTTTCCCTTTTGATTAATGTTGTGATTCTGTTAGGTGTGTGTTTTGAAATATGAAAAGTGGATTTCTCAAAATTCACTTTCTGACCAGAAGCCAATTCATAAGATTTCAGAAAGTTCATTATTGTTTGTAATCCCTGTTTTGTGTATTTCAAAAGGATTGCTGTGTCATCAGCATAGGAAAGATGTGATGATGATTTCATCCCAAGAGGTAGTTAGTAGGGCTGAATATTTCCGAATTGGTATAGAAAATTAAGGTTTTGTGAAAAGGCTTCAGCCATTAGTATGAAAAGCAGAGGGGATAAAGGATCACCCTGTTTTAAACCCCTAGATGCGGGGAAAAAACAACTATTTTTCCATTAATCAGTATTGAGAATTATGCATATTTGATGTTCCTCATAATTATGTCAACTAGGACTTTGGAAAAACCTTGCTTGATAAGGATATTTGTTAAAAATGATCAAGAAACTCTATCAAATGCTTTCATCATGTCCGGTTTGATAATCATATTAGGCCCTTTTGTTTTTGAGTGTATGTGATTAGTGAATTCTTGCATGAGGAGAACATTATCTGCAATTTCTCTTCCAGAAACAAATACTGATTGTTCTGGGCTGATTATAATGTCTAGATAGCTTTTAAGTCTTGGTGAAAGTATTTTGAAAGAAATTTTTTTGAGAAATTGCATAAGCTTATAGGTCTGTAATCTTTAAATGATAAACATACATTTTTTTTGGGTATTAGTATTATTTGAGTTGATGAGATGGCTATGGGAATGTCTTTTCCAGCAAAGAAGTCTTCCACTGCCATTATCACATCAGATTTTATAATATCCCAACATTTATGGTAAAAGAATCCAGAGAAACCATCAGGGCCTGGGGGTGAGTGGCTATCCATGGAATTAACTATGTTAGTTAACTCTTCCATACTGACTTGTTTGAGTAAATTAGAGTTCATTTCATTGGTTACAACTTTTGGAATATTTTCTAGCATCCATGCTGTATTAACTCCTGATGGATCCAGTTGTTCATCAGTAAGAAGATTGGAGAAGAAGCTAACAGCTTCCTTCTCTATATCTTCTATATTATTTAGCCAGGTTCCATCATTAGTTTTGATTAGAGAGATTGTTTTCCTTTTATGTTTACTTAAAATTGATTGGTGAAAGAATTTTGAATTTACATCACCTTCTTTCATCCATTTTAGTCTTGATTTCTGTTTTAGAATAGAGCTATTTTCAGCTTTGCCTTAGCTAGATTTAAGGCTTGTATGGTGTTACTAGATTCATCCTGTTGTAAATCGTTTTCAGCATTAACCACCAGATCCTTACTTATCTGAACATCATCAAAAACATTACCAAATACTTCTTTGTTCCAGATTTTAAGGGCTTGCTTTAAGTGTTTAAGTTTGAAAATTAATCTTTTCATCCCTTGATGACTGGTATGTGCACTCCAAGCATCTTCCACTAGCTTCATGAAAGTGGGATGATTTACCCTGCATTCTTGGAACTTAAAGGGTTTTGAAGTAGTCATAGAGGATGTATTAGACACAAATAGAATTAGAGGTGTGTGGTCAGAGCCTTCTCTAGATAGTGTTTTAATTTTAGAGCTAGGGAAATTAGACCACTATAAATTATTTGAAATCCCTCTATCAAGCCTTTTCCATACCTTGCCCTTTGTTCTCATTCCAGTCCAAGTGAACAAGCTGCCAGAGGTAGGGATTTCAGTAAAGTTTTGATCATTAAGGAAAGTGTTGAAATTTTTTATACTGTTCTGATTAGGAGTTGAATTCCCTAAATATTCCTCATTTTTTGTAATGACATTGAAATCACCTATTAAGCACAAGGATTCTTTTTTTAGAGTTGCTAAGACTTGCCATAGCTTGTTCCGTTCATGGATTGTGTGCTTAGCATAGATAAATCCGAGATTACATTCAGTGGACAAATTGGGAGATTTGATTTTCACAATAATCACATGATCTTCTACTTTATATATGTCTACTGAAATGTCCTCATCCCACATTACCCAGATTTTGTTGATTGGATTTGCATAAGATTTTCTAAAACCTAACTCTTTGGATATGTTTTGTATTTAATCAGGATTCAGTAAAGGTTCTATTAGAGCACAAAGTTTGATTGAATTACGTCTTTTAATATCTTTTAAATGGATTTGAGTAGGTTTGTTACCTATTCCTCTAATATTCCATACCCATATATTAAGACTAATCATGGATATGTTTTGGAAAGGCTCAATGAGGAACGGGTGAAAACCATTTTAGTTGTGGAGGAGTAGTCTTTTTTGGTATACTTCCTCCGTTTATTTTTGACATCTGATTGGTTAAACTTGAGAATATTGTTGAATCTTAGCTGATCATTAATTAGATTTGCCTTTATTTCTTCAAAGTTAAGATTCCCTTGTTTCAGATTTTTTCCTGTTGCTTAGTGGAAGTTTCTGTATTAATCCAATCCAGAGGTTTGAGAGATTTCTTACTAGATGATAGAAGAGGGGAGTTACCTACATTTATTTCTATATAATCAAGAGTATCATCAGAGTTATTAGTGATTTAGATATCTTTATGGGTATTTTTTTTAGCTTTGGGTTTAAATTCCCCCATTTCTGGTTTCTGTGTATTAAAATCAGATTTTGCCAACAGATTAGGAGCATCATCTAAGTTGATTGATTCAGTAGAGTTATTCTTGTGTTGTTTACCATTAGACTTTCCTGGGAGTGGGACTCTATTTTTATCTTGAGAAAGATTCAGTGCAGAAAAATTAGGGATAATTTGGTCATTGGTGGGAGTGTTGATTTCTGAGCTCAAATTTGGAGATACAGATGAGAGGCTAATAGTTTCAATCTGTTTTAAAGGATTTGCTTCATTCTTATCCTCCTGCCTTGAGGTCAACTCAGTAACTACAAGTTGTTTTTCAGGATATAAAGATATATTAGCAGTCTCTTGAGTATTAGAGGGAACCTGTGATCCTTGTCTAAGGATCGAGTCTTCAGAACTTGCCCCTTTGTTCTGCTGTAAGTCTCCTAGTGAAGAATTATTATCCTGAGATATCTGCTGAACATTGTTATCCACTTTACTCTTATAAACAAAATGTGACTTTGGACCATAAATACCAGTTGAAGAGATACCATTTCCTTTAGCTTTATATCTGCCCTTTTCATCAATGGAAATAGTTTTACTACCTTCTTTAAATGAATTTCCTTGAGGTTTCCATGGAGTGAATCTAGATGAGTTCTTATCAAACCTGCAAGCTGTATCTAAATGTCCTAGTTTGAGGCAATGAGAACAGTAAAAGGCACTCCTTCATATTCAATGTATTGCCAGAAACCCATATCTCTAAAGCTTAGCCAAATTCTTTCCAGCATAGGTTTAGTTACATCTAATTCAACACAAATCCTTGCCACATGAGGTCTAGTCCTATTGATAGAGGCCCTGTCTACCCTAATTGGAGTTCCAATGATGTTACCAATGGACATAAGAACATAGAATCAAAAAATTGCCGTGGCAGACCATAGAGGGAAATCCATATTGGGACTATTGGGGAATCTGCATTAGGATTAAAATTAGGAACCCATTTTGTTATTCTGATAGAGTAAGAACCGAAGTTCCAAATTTTATGAAGCCATCATCGAAAATAATCATCAGGTAGAGAAAAGGATATCAAAACATGTCTGTTATCCAGCAAAGTGATGTTGTTGTGACCATTGAATCCAGCTGTGTGAAAATCTTTCCGAAGCTTTTCTAGTTGTGGCTGGCTACGCGAGAACTTCCCTATCAAAGTCCATTTGAGGAGGGCCTCCAATTTTAGGCATTCCTCCTCCGTGAAATGGAGACCAGGTTCTCTCAGATGATCAATTCTTGATTTTGGAGTGAAGGGAGCGCTGTGAACATCATGGTGATTTGAGGAAGAGAAATTGAGAGCTTCGCGGAGTTCTTGGTTCACTGCCTGGGCATATGAAATCGGAGGGATGTTGGATGCTGGCGGTGGCTCCGCCATATCGGCGGTGCCGGAGGTTGTAGATGAAAAAGGCACAGAGCCGTTGATTCTGATCGCACACTCAGTGTGTGAAAATCGCACACAGTAGGACTCTCAGAGCATTTTCAGTGTCGATTACCTCATCTCAGATTGAAGAAGCTTTTAGTTTGAGCAAAATAATTAAAAAATATTCAGAAATACATAAAAAAAAACCAACAAAACCTAATGATTTAAGAACAGAAATTAATAAATTAAAAACATAAATTAGTTCCATTGAAAAGGAATTAAATTCGTTAAAAGAAAAGGACTTAGACTTGGAATTAAAACTTGATATAGTAAAAATAATAAATATACCAAACAGTAGTTCAAAACCTGAAATATCTCAAGACACTCCAACCGATGAATAATTTTTCAATGTTATTAATAAAATTAATATGGAAAAACGGTATTCATTAATAACTATGGGAGTAGAAGACTTTAGTACTACAATAGTAGCATTAATTGATAGTGGTGCAGACCATTTCTGCATTAAAGCAGGAATAATTCCAAGTAAATATTTAGTAAAAACTATGAAAAATTAGCAGCCGCTAATGGCACACCAATGATAATTAATAAAAAATTACCAAACGGATTTATATGTAATAACAATTATTGTATTAAACATTCATTCCTTATATTAGAAAATATATCATATGATGCAGTATTAGGAAATCCATATCTATATCAAATAACCCCTTTTAAGAAAACTCAAGAAGGAATTAGTACTAAGATATTAAGAAAGAAATTATTATTCCCATTCATGAACCCACAAAACCAAATAGAATTAAATTTATTACAAACAAATTCTATATATAAAAAAAGTATGGTTATTAAACACAAAGAAAAAGCATATAGTATTTTAAAAAGAAGAATTAAGTTATTCAAAAATAGAAGAACATATAGGTAGTAAATCAATGCAAGAGAAAATTGTAAAATTAGAAAAGGAATTTAAAATTCATGTTTGTTCAGATCATCCCAATGATTTTTGGGATAGAAAGAAACATATAGTTTCATTACCATATGAAACCAATTTTAGTGAACAAAATATTCCAACTAAAGTTAGGCCTATTCAAATGAATGCAGAATTTATAGAATTATGTAAACAAGAAATTCAAAGTCTTTTAGAAAGAAAATTAATTAGAAAGAGTAAATCTCCATGGAGTTGCTCAGCATTTTAGTTAATAAGCTAGAAGAAAAGGAAAGGGGAATTCCTAGATTAGTAATAAATTACAAACCATTAAACAAAGTATTACAATGGATAAGATACCCTATTCCAAATAAAAGAGATCTAGTAAATAGATTAGTAAATGCAAAAGTATTTTCAAAGTTTGATTTTAAATCAGGTTATTGGCAAATTCAAATAAATGAAAAAGATAAATACAAAATAGCATTTGTAGTTCCTTTTGGACAATATGAATGGAATGTAATGCCATTCAGATTAACGAATGCCCCATCAGAATTCCAAAAATTTATGAATGAAATATTTAATCCTTACTCAAAATATGTCATAGTATACATTGATGACATATTAGTTTATTCTGATTCAATAGACTGTCATTTCAAACATTTAAATATAATACTAAATATTATTAAGAAAAATGGATTAGTAATATCAGAACAAAAAATGAAACTATTTCAAATAAAAATAAGATTTTTAGGTTATGATATTCATTTAGGAAAGATCAAGCCAATTCAAAGAGCAATTGAGTTTGCTGATAAATTTCCAGATGAAATAAGAGACAAGAATCAATTACAAAGATTTTTGGGATGTTTGAATTATAAATCTGATTTCTTGCCAAAATTAAGAATAATTTGCAAACCTCTATACGAAAGATTAAAAACTAACCCACCTATGTGGACAGACAACCATACTAGAATTATTAAGGATATAAAATTAAAAGAAAAATCATTACCATGCTTAGGAATTCCACACCCATTAGCATTCATGATTATAGAGATAGATGCATCAAATTTAGGATATGGAGGCATATTAAAACAATTACATTTAGGAAAAGAATCAATAGTCAGATATCATTCAGGATTATGGATAGGAGCACAAATTAATTATTCAACATTTAAAAAAGAAGTTTTATCTATAGTTTTATGCATTTCAAAATTTCATGATGATTTGTACAATAAATATTTTTTATTAAAAATGGATTGCAAATCCGCAAAGGAAATTTTACAAAAAGATGTTACGAATTTGGTTTCAAAACAGATTTTTGCCAGACGGAAAGCTATTTTATCAGTTTTTTATTTCAATATCGAATTCATTAAAGGAAAGGATAACTCCCTTCAATATTTCTTAACTCGTGAATTCCTTACAGGAATCCATGAGTAAACATTCAAGTTCGACAAGTTCTTCAAATTCAAAATATTCCAAGGATTATGAAATCCCAAAACCATTGACACCTACTCCAGACTTTCCTCCCCTCACCTATTCAACAACGGCTCAAACCCCATATTCCAAACTAATTCACACTCCAATCCTATCCTCAAACTATACAGTACTTACTCCATAGAGACTGGCCACTCAAACTCCCACTCCAAAAAATATTCCATCGACATCAAGCCCTAGCCATTAATACTTCGATAAACCTAACCCAGAACACATTCTGATAAGCCAATTCCAAACAGACCCAGACATACCCCAACTCAAAACCTTTGTGTCCAGTATATTCATGCCAGCATGACAATGGTTGGCAGATAACATTAAAAAAATCCAGAATTATTATGAACTCATTCTAGTAGACATCAATTCCATAGAAATTCAACATATACAGAACAAGCACAATCCCAGTAGGATTGATTATTCCAAAATATACATTAAACAAATACTTCGCCCTAGCCATTTTCAAAACATCCATTCCAATAGAAGCTTTTCAGTCAATTATATTCCCACAGGATTCAATTATGCCGATTACATGCAAGCTTTGTATAGAACTTTCTATATTAGGTCTTTTGATCATTCATGGTTTATTAACTTCCACCAACAATTCAATGGAGATGTTCCAATATGGTTTTATAATTGGTGGTTGAAAATAGGACCATCAGAAGATATACTCCCTACTCCAGTATTAGAGGGATTAAAAACATTCCATAAACTCAGCAAGTGTAAGCCATTTGAGAAGTCCCTATTGTTTCATTCAATTTTCAGAGTTCCATGGATTTTTGCATGGAGCTTTCAGATTAAACCAATTCATTCAAATATGCCTTTTTCTTTAGTCAGACAATTCAAAATCAAATGGTGGTATAATTACAAAACAGAGTTCTGCTCTACCAAAGCAGTAACTCATTACTTACAAACTGGAGAGAAATTGAGAATTAGATTCAATAAAGAAGATAGTATTAAAGCCAAAAGTCCAATTCTACATGCCCTCGGAATTCAAGCAACTTGGAGTCCAATTCAGCAGACCCTGAGTATTCAACAACCATTAGCACAAAAATAAAAAAGTTGAAGAAGACGAGGAATTCAAAAAGATGTTAGCATTCTACCAAAAATTCAAAAGCCAACAAACCAAAGAAATCAAGAAGGAAGAAATTCAAGAAGAAGACCCGTTTGGAGGTCCGATGGTTCAAGACCCATTTGATTTCTAAAACGTAAGCAATGACACATTTGAGAAGGGGATTAAAAGTTCAGATTGAATTTTCGAGTGGTAGTTTGGAACATTAAATGCTCTATTTAGCACCAGATTTTGTGAATAGTACGTAAAACCGGTGCCATTTTCCCATTAGCACCGGTTTTTAACCGGTATTTTAACACTGGTTTTTTTAAAATTTTTTTAGCACCGGTTTTTAAAACCCGTGCAAAAAATTTACATTTCACCATTTTTTTATTTCTAATACAGGTTTTCAAACTAGTGCTAATTTTGCACTAGTCTTTGTAATTTTTTAGCACCGGTTTGAAAAACTAGTGCCAAAATTTTTATTTCACCGGTTTTATAGATTTTTAGTGTCGGTATTTACACCGGTGCTAATTTAAAACCGGTTTTTGTAAGTTTTAGCACTGGTTGTTAAACCGGTGCTAGTTTAATACCAATTTTCATCATTTTCAACACCGGTTTTTTGACCGGTGTTAAATTAACACCGATTATTTGAAAAAAACCGGTGTAAAATTTACACCGATTTAAAAACCGGTGCTAACAAAAAAAAACTGGTGCTTTTACAATTTTTGCACCGGTTTTAATAACCGATGCTAAAAAATCGGTGCTAGAGGGGGGTCTCTGTGGTAGTGCCAAAAAACCACCAAGGAAATCCTTAAGATCCTCAACCCAATTGTAACCAATGATAGCTCTAGTTTATCAATTAAAATACAACCAAGGAAAATGCCAAATTATCATCAACTAGGTTTCTGTTTCTCTCAATTTCTCTCATTTTGCCCAGGAGCTATATTGGGTTTTCATCCCAGCTTTCATACATGTAGAGCTCACATTCCACCTTTTTCCACACAGCCTATCATTTTTGCATAGGTTCGTAAACCTAGTGGGGCTTAGCCTCTCATGTTTACCCAGGCCTTTTGACCTATTCTGGATTTTCCCATTGTTGCCTAAGTTGCCCTTTCCGGTTTCCAATTTAGTTGGGTATATATAGTTTTTCATTTTTTTCAAAAATTTTAAATTGTTTATGGTGTAGCACAAAATGCCCCAAAGTTGGGCTTCATACTACATGAAGGTAAGAAAAACAAAAAATTACACCACCAAAAGTTTCCAAAACATTCCTAAAAACAAACTACAAAAAAGGGCCCTCACACCTAAAATAACCAAAAGTTTAACGATTCGAATAAGGGAAAAAAGCATTGAAATGATAGTCATCAAAACATCCAAACGTAGAGAACATAGGTTGAGGACAATACTAGTAAAGGAGATGCCACCGTAAAGGTGTTCCAACCTCTCCCCCACACTTAGTTCATGAATTGTTCCCAATGCATGTGACTAAGGTAAAAAAAAAGGTTGAAATCACTGTAAAAAATATGTGCCATCTACATCGTCTGGCTCCTTGCCCCTGCCTATGCAGATCTTGGGAGGTCATTGCCGTACATCTGAAAGTTTATATTTATAAGCCCTATATGCTTACTATCTACAACTAAGTAGATAGTGGCAGATTAGGGTCGTCCACGAAGAAGATGGATTTTCTTAAGCTTTTAAACATAAATGGTTGCTATTATGCTAGAAGTAGATATATATACACATATAAAAGCTAGTAAATGAGGGATGGTTGGTTGGTTGGTTGGTTGGTTGGTTGTCCTAAGTTATGAAGGTTAAAAGACGAGATAACTAGCAAAGTCAAGTAACTATGCTAATCATCAAACAAACTAAGAAAAATGGTTTTAAAACTACAAAAACAAAGCCTTGGGGGAATTGAAAAGTGTTTAAGTACAGTTGAAAAGTTGTTTTTCCATCGCGACTCGCGATAGCACTGGTCGCGACTCGCGATGCATCGTCACGACTCGCGATGCATCGTCACGACTTGCGACTCGTGATGCATCGTCACGACTCGCGACTCGCGATGCATCATCACGACTCCCGACAGGTAGGGAGGGCCCGGGTCTGGCTAGTTTCAAGGATGAAAGATGACGTCTCGAGGGGCATTGGTCTCAAGGGGCTGGTCTCGAGGGGCTCGAGAGGCAAGTGGTTCTCGAGGGATTAAAAGTCTTCACTAGTCTCAAGTGCTTCCGGCCTAGAGGACCCAATGTCTCGAAAGGGTGACGTCTCGAGAGATGATGGACTCTCGGGTTTACCACAAGTCGAGGGCTTGTGGCCTCGAGGACCCGAGGTCTCGAGAGGGTGACTTCTAGAGAGATGATGGACTTTTGGGTTCAGCTCAAGACTAGGGCTTATGGCCTTGAGGACCCGATATCTCGATGGAATGATGTCTCCAAGGCTTCAACTCGAGTCGAGCGCTTGCGGCCTCAAGGACCCAAGGTCTCGAGGGGAAGATGTCTCGAGGGCTTTGGCTCGAGTCCAGGGCTTGTGGCCTCATGGACCCGAGATCTTGTGGGGATAATGTCTCGAGGGTTTTGGCTCGAGTCTAGGGCTTGCGGCCTCAAGAACTCGAGGTCTCGAGGAGTTGATGTCTCGAAGGGCTGGTCTTCAGGGACTGATGGATTTTTGGGTTCAGTTCGAGTTGAGGTCTCGAGGGGATGATGTCTCGAGGGATGTCTAGAGGACCCGTTGGTTGCGACTCGCGATGGGCTTATCGCGACTCGCAAAAAGTGGAGGGCAGGAGCTGAATTTTAACACAAAATTTTTGATCACGTTGTGACTCGCGACCACTCCATCATGGCTCGCGATGGTCTGTCGTGACTCATGAAAAGCTGGTGCTGGGAGTTAATTTTGCTCCCCTGTTCATCGCGACTCGTGACATATCCATTGCAACTCGCGACGATAGGGTATCCCAGTACTTAGAATGATTTTTTTCTTTACTTACCAACCTTACAAGCTTTTTTCCCTTGCTCATTGATCTCATTCCTTCATCTCCTCCAATGCAATGCACTTCACTTTGCTATAAAAATCACAGAAAAACATACGGTAAAAAGAACAAGACAAAATAACAAAAACTAAACTACAAAAACCAAAATAAAGGCCAAATTTATTTACTTCGTCGGCACGATAAAACTCCGTATATTTAAGGTCATCGGCACGACCCTAATGTTATCCATACGGTGAAGGCTTGAACCTCTTCACCATGAGTATCCAAAAGTAGAGAGGCGGGGGTACAAAACTTTCAAGAGGAAAGTCTTGTTGAGGTGGAGATGGTTTAAAGGAAGTTGGGTGGTTAGGAGGTTTGAGATAGTCTTTTGGCTCCTCTCTTGTCTCCCTCAAAACTTCCAAAAATGGTAGAGTTGATTCACTAGGTGGGAGAAGGGGTGATAGTGCTAATGAATGTAGCACAATCACCTCTTCCTCCATTTTTTTCATCCTAAACAACCAACTCCTCATCCCCTTCGAACTCAAGCTCATTTCCCATGGTAACCTCACTCACCGAATCCTCGAGTTTGATTTGGGATGGTGTATTTTTGGAATCACAAGATTCCATTCGGGCCAACACTTGTAACATACTCCTCACATGCCCCTTAATAGCCTCAACACTATAGGAGAGCCGAGTGTCCGGCTCATCACTAGTAAAGTTGTTCAAGTTTGCTATTGTATTCATGACTTCCTCACGTGACAAACTCTAACTGCCTTGTTGGGCTTGGTTTTGGGGTATGGTATAAGGTGGTGATGGCCAACAATTTTGCTCATATTTTTGGTTTTCCGACTCATTCTCACACCACCAATCCAGATTACAACTCAATTCCGTATTGTAACGATTTTGGTAAGGATACCATTCTTGAGCTTCTTGCCCTTGAAAACTAACATCTCCTACCTCTTGGTAGCACTCTTCATAATACCCTTGGTTCCAAAACCAAGGGTTTTTCCCCTAGATAGTGCTCTTCCCACAACAAATAGCAAGACTTGGTATGATGGTCGGAATTACACATCCTACAAAACCTTGCTTGTTGAGCCTCTCTTCTCATCATGAGTTCCTCAAGGTGAGACACTCCATTTTTTTTAAATTTTTTTATTTTTCAAAAGTTTGGAATCATATTGCAAGGATTTTCGATAAAAATTCACTAAGAACACAAACAATACCTACTCCGAACAAAAACAACCACCAAGGAGGGGAAAACAAACACAACTTGCTAATATGCAACCAAATACACCTAAACACTTAAAATAAATGCCTCTTCCACAGATGTGGCGCCAAAATTTGGGAGGTCATCGCCATACCTCTCAAAGTTAATATGTATAATTTCTAAATGCTTACTATCTACAACTAAGTAGATAGCGGAAAGTCGGGGTCGTCCACGAAGAAGATGGATTTTCTTAAGTGTTTAAACATAAAAGGTTGCTATTATGCTAGAAGTAGATATATATACACATATAAAAGCGAATAAATGGGGGTGGGGGTGGTTGGTTGGTTGTCCTAAGTTATGAAGGTTAAAAGACGAGATAACTAGCAAAGTCAAGTAACTATGCTAATAATCAAACAAACTAAGAAAAGGGGTTTTAAAACTACAAAAACAATGTAGATCATTGAACCATTCAAAAACAATTCATATGCTCAAGCTTCCAACAACATCAATGCCATTAACAATTCACATTCAAGAAAGTAGTTCTAAAGAGGAGAGGATAAGGTGAGTATTTATAGTACAAAAAAGCAAGAAAGATTTCTGGCCATACGTTCGTCGCGAGTTGCGACGGAGCCCAGTTCCAACATCTTGATTTCTTTCTTCTTTTTCTTTCATGTCCTCTTCTTCAGTTCTCTTTTCTTCAATTCTTCAAATCTTCAAAAGCTCAAATGCAAGTCTTCAAATCTTCAATCAATTCAAAGGTATTCTTCAAAGTCTTCAAACAAATTGCCTTGTCACACAAAATTCTGTAGAAAAGTAATAAAAGCGTAAAAGTCACTTTCAACTCTCCTTAGAGAATTTCAAGGCAAAATGCCACATTTAGAGCACAAAAGTGTACACAAGTGAATCCTAAAAGTCCTAATATGATTGTATAAAATGGGCACATCAGTCCTGATAGCCATCTCCAATGCTGGACATCCTAAACTTATATTTGGTCTCCCTGATGTCCTCATGCAGTGCTCCCACATCCTCTCTAAGATAGTGCAGCTGTCCCACTATTCTGTTAAATCTCATCGTTGTGTCCCACTCATGGTCTTCTAGCTGAGCGCCAAACATGTTCACATCCTACCAAACCCCAAAAATAAAGTCCCCCAATGATTGTGCCCAGTCTGGCCCGTACCGCGGTGGATGAGTCCACATGGGGTAGGAAGAAGCAGACTCGAAATCCGGTGACCCATGCACTCTGAAAGGGCTGTACTAAGGATACTGTTAATGGTGAGCCTCATGCTTAGAATAGCTTGATACACTGAGCCTGTATGGCTAATGACTCGAGCTAGGTGAGGGCCTAAGGCTGCCGAACCTGCTAGGCTTTGCAAAATCACTATAATGGGAAGAGATACTATACATGTGGGGGCCACTAGCACAATGTCGTGCAGAGTGATACAGCTCCTCATGATGCTAAATGGTGCCTGAAAAGGGGGTGATCCTCCAAATACCTACTGAAAATAGGGCGGTGGTGCTAAATATTGCTCCACAGGTGGTGGTATAGCCTGAGGTAGTGGTGGCTGCGGCTGGATGGGAAAATGGTGTTCAGGCTGCACTATGACCTGCTCTTAATCGCCATACTCCTTGTAGTCGTCTCCTGAGTAGTGATTTCCCAAAACCACCTCAAAACTGGTGTCTGGATCGATAATGAGATGCTACATTATAAATGTCTTGCTCAAAGAGGTCCTCGAACGCTGGGGAAATCTTATAAACTTCTTGCCCTTGTACAACCAGTGGATAGTACCATGCTCTTCCAGTATAAACTTGCCTCGTTCAAGACTGGTAAAGTTAGCGTAAAAGGCGAATATGGGTTCACCCTTATCACCTCACTCACCGAAAGCTTAAAGTGTCGCATAAAAAGTGAGATCATGCCCCCAAGTTGCTATCTTCTCAGTGTGGGATGGTGCCAAGGAAAGTTCGATACAGTGAGTGACAAATACCTCTAAGAGACCGAGGCAAGCCCTATACGTGCAAATAGACCAAAACCTTCTAAAATCCTTCTCAGTGGTAGTGGTGGCCTCCCCGTGGAAACTGACTACCACACTCAATAGCCTGGCTACATACCTTGTGCCAGATGCACTATGTCACTGTTCTTGCTTTCACTACCACATAGACCTCCCTGTAACATTGGTTTTTTAGCACATGTTTTCAAAACCAGTGCTAAAAATCTAATAGCACAGGTTTTTTTAATTTTAACATCGGTTTTTTAAAAATCGGTGCTAAATTTTACAATAGCACCGGTTTTGAAAAACATTAGCACTGGTTTTTAAAAATCAGTGCAAAAAATTTAAAATTTTCATTTTTCCCGCCAAAAAAGTATCAATATTTTAAATAATACCAGTTTTGGAAATATTAGTACCGGTTTTTAAAACCTGGTGCTAAATATTTGTAACATCTATATTCTCACCAAAAAATTAAAATAGCACCAGTTTTAGTAAAAAATAACACCAGTTTTAAAAACCAGTGCTAAAAATTTAAAAACAGCACTGATTTTTGTAAAAAATAGCACCAATTTTTAAAACCGGTGCTAAAAATTAAAACGTAGCACCGGTTGTTGTAAAATATAGCATTGGTTTTGAAAACTGATGCTCAAAAATAAAATAGCACCGGTTTTTAAAAATTGGAGCAATTTTTTTTCAAAATTCATTTTCCCGCCAAAGAAACAGCCAAAAAATTTAAAATAGAATTGGTTTTAGAAAAATCTGCATTGGTTTTAAAAACTGGTGCTAAAAATTTTAAAAATTCATTTTTCCTGCCAAAAAAATTGCCAAAAGTTTTGAAAATAGCACCGGCTTTTTGAAAATTAGCACCAGTTTTTAAAAGCCGGTGCTAAATATTTTAAATTTCTATCATCCCGCCTAAAAATCGTAAAAAACATCAAAATAGCCCCAGTTTTTGGAAAAAATAGCGGTGGTTTTAAAATCCGGTTCTAAAAATTTTAAAAATTCATTTTTCCTTCCACAGATATTGCCAAAAATTTTTAGAATTCAATCTTCCCACAAAAACTTCTAAATATTTGTCAAAAAATTTTAAATTTCAATTTTTCCTCCAAAGAATTCAAAAATTTTGTCAAAATATTTTAAAACAATTTGCCAAAAATTTCAAATAATCTTCCCAGAAATTTCATGGGTTGGGAGCAGCTGCACAGCCGCTCTAATCTATTTTTTTTAACTTTTAAAATCGTTCACTTCTTCTGTTGACTTTAACTAATAACTAAGTTAAGTTAAATTAATCAATAATTAACCTTTACTGACCTAATATATACAGATAAGAATAAAATTGTTTACATTAACTAATTAATGTTCAACCCTTAAATGATTTAGTATACATAAATACAACTTTAACTAGTTAACGGTCAAACTTTACTTGACTTTCAATCTATAAACACTAATAACTAGGCTGACTTTGACTAATCACCGGTCAAACTAAATTTGACTTTCAATATATAAATACTAATAACAAAGTTGACTTTAACTAATTAACGGTCAAACTTTATTTGAATTAGTATATAATAAATACTAATAAAAATATTTGACCTTGTCTAATCAACGGTCAAACCTTACTTGACTTTCTATATATAAATACTAGTGACTAAGTTGACTTTAACTATTCAACGGTCAAACTTTACTAGACTTTCAACATATAAACACTAATAACTAGGTTGAGTTTGTCTAATCAATGATCAAGCTTTACATGACTTTCAATAAATAAACACTAATAACAAAGTTGACTTTAACTAATTAAATGTCAAATTTTTTTTGAATTAGTATATAATAAATGCTAATAACAATGTTTGATTTTGTCTAATAAATGGTCAAACCTTACTTGACTTTCAATATATAAACACTAATAACAAAGTTGACTTTAACTAATTAACGGTTAAACTGTACTTGACTCTCTCTATATAGAAACACTAGTGACTAAACTGACTTTAACTAATCAACGGTCAAACTTTACTGAACTTTCAATATTTAAACACTATAAACTAGGTTGACTTTGTCTAATCAACGATGAACCCTTACTTGACTTTCAATTTGTAAACACTAATAACAAAGTTGACTTTAACTAATTAACGTTCAAACTTTATTTGAATAAGTATATAATAAATACTAATAAAAAATGTTTGGATGTGTCTAATCAACGGTCAAACCTTACTTCACTTTCAATATATATACACCAATAACAAAGTTGACTTTAGCTAATTAACGGTCAAACTTTACATGACTCTCTCTATATAGAAACACTAGTGACTAATAGGGCACAGCCCTGCTACTGTTCATCGTAGTCAATTTTCGCCGGTTTCTCTTCCAGAGCTCCTCCCCTCTGGCGAGGGACCCGACATTAATGTTGGGTTCCTCGCTGGGAATCTTTTCATGTATGGTACGCGGAAGCTCTTGAAGGATTGAAACCCGAATCTGGGTTTCTCGTGAAATTTCTATCTTCAAAATTTTGCTCAGATTTTGGAGTAAAATTGGCCTTTCGATCTCGAATTTGAAGACCCATAACAAGGCGGATATCGGAGGAAGACAATTTCACAGATCTATTGTCCAATCTTGAAATTGGGATTTCCACTTTTTTTTTGGATGAACACCTACGAACACCAAGGAGGAAAATGATGAAGGTCTCGGTGACCTATGGAGGAGGCCGTGCCAGACTCAAATCCGATGCAACCTAAGGCTGAAGACTTCGGTCCTCTATCTTGGTTGCTGAGGAGGATGCTCGGACGAATACCAACACCACCCCAAGTAAGTTCTATATTGCTTTGTGCGGATTGGTACGAATGATGTGGATTTGTGCGGATTAAACTATGTGGAATTTCTACACGGATTTTGTTCAAAATTATTGTGTGAAATTGTGTGGATCTACGTTGTTTTGGTATGGATGTATATTCTGCTCTATTCATATACGAAGTATACGGATTTGCTGTGTGCAATATGTGGAATAAATTGCAGGAAACTCTGTTTGACTGATCAAACAGAGTACGAACCTGCTTCTCTATTTTCTGTGGAATTTGCTGTGAAAATGAGTGGTTTTACTTGCTTAATATTGGTGGTATGGGTGGATTGCTGTGGCCTTTTGTAGAACTCGGAATTTTGTAGTTCAACCCACTACGTAAGTGTTCGTTCGGAAACAGAATAATGACAAATTTCTAGGCATATAAATCCATAGCATTTGGGTGCTTTCATCTCGGCAAACTTGTGTTGCTGGCTTGTTTGCAACCTTCGACCAAATGTTATGCTTTCTTATGCCGGAATTCTGATCTATTTTGCTAGATTAAGAGCACTCATGTATGGTTTCTTATTGAGTTCTTCACGAAAAATCTGGGCTGGATAGGCATGGATAGATGGGATGTTTATGAGAATCTGCATGGGTATGAAAATGGGTTGTCAACATGATGTTCATAGGGGATAAATATTATTGAAGGTTCTCACGCATAGAAGTTTAGCACTTGTGTGAGTTCTGATCTGATTTGGGTAAAATTGTGTTCAAATCTCGAGCCTCGGCCGACCTAGCTTATGTCCAAACCCCGACCTTGTCACCCGGCCTTACTAGTGCCTAGAACCAGGTCACCATCTAGTCTTGCTTGTGTCCAAAACCTGGGCAACTTCCGGCCTTGCAAGTGTTCAAACCCCGGTCTGCCCCCCAGACCTTGCTCCCAGTAACTCACCCAGCCTTACTTGTGCTCAGAACCCGGACAATGCTCGAACTTGTTTACCCAATTTAATTGGAACTTACACCAGTAGGCTACCTCAACTGATTCAGGCGAACTTGTGTTCAAATCCCGGACACCCGACCGGCCTAGCTTGTGTGCAAATCCCGGACTGGTCATCCGGCCTCACTAGTGCTCAGAACCCAGCCACCTTCCAGCCAAGCATGTGTTTAAAATCGAGAAACCTCCGGCCTTGCAAGTGAACAGAACCCGGTACCTTTCCCGGCCTTGCTTGTGATCAGAACCCGGACATCGCTCGGCCTTGTTTTATCAGAACTAGTTGGTACTTAAACACTCTATGCTGAGAACGTGGATTTAAATTTTTCTCACTCATGAACATTCATACGGTGATCTTCATTCTGGGTGTACTGGATCCCCGGAAGAGGAGGAATGGAAGAGCAGATTCTCGTAATTGGTGGTGTTCTCAATCTGCCTAGATTCTGGTGACTCAGCATCGCTGGAAAAATATGGTTCGGCAACCCATCTAGCAGCTTGAATGGCAACTCGAATGGTATGCAGGAGAGTAACCCCTCAGGGGTGGAGGTTCGAGTACTCGAAGGGAAGTTTAGAGATGGTTCGAGGATGGAAGGATGGTTCGAGGGCTGAAGGAGATCTCGAGGTGTTTAGCTGGATTGAGGTATTCGAGTGCGGAAGGCATTCGACTGCTCGAGAAGTGCATTCGAGTGCTGGAAGTGCTTGAGTACTCGAGGGGGGCATTCGAGTTCTGGAGATGCTCGAGAGCTTGAGGGGGGCATCCGAGTGCTTAAATGGTGTTTGACTCCTGGATGATTTGAGATCTCAAGGGTGGTTCAAGGATTTACGGATTGAGGTATACGAGTGCTGGAAGTGCTCGAGTACTCGAGGGGGCCTTTTGAGTGTTGGAAACTTTAGAGTGCTCGATGAGGGGCATTCAAGGGTTGAAGGTGTTCGAGTGCTTTGCCCTCGGGAGGGGGGGATAATGGAGTACCCTCGAGGGATGGCTTCTTTACCCTCGAAGGGTGATTCGTATTCGAGGGATGGCTACTGCTAAAAAAAAGATTTATGGAAATGTGGAGAGTTTCAACCTTCCTTTTTGGGCTAAAATTGTGGATCACGAGTGAGGGAGTTCTCATTTTCCCTATCCAGTGGGGTGTAACCTTTCATCATTTGGTTGCACAACTACTTGAATTTGGTAGTGGATTAATTAATTAGCGTGCGCAAAATTAATTAACCCACTGCTAGTTGAGATACTTGGATTTGATGGTTGCGCGATTTTCCTGCGCTACACTGAAAAGTGTAAAAGGGCATAGGGCTGTCCATTTGCCAAAAATAGAGAGAACGGTTACAAAAACGTTACGCGGGACGTGCGCGGTAGAAGTCATGCCCGGTCTCTTATCATTAGGAGGTCTATCCGCGGGGAGCAACTGGGAGCACCATCGACTACGGTCAACTGGCTCCCGTCTCTAAAGAAAAAACCTCGGCACCCATACAGAGATCATTACCGAAGGCCAATAACACCCCTTTATCTTCATCTTAGGGGTGTACAGGGTAGAAGCGGTGTACCCTCTCCACCCGGAGAGGACACATTGCTTCATTCATTGGAAGGCCGAGATCACTCTCGGTTTCGAAGGCCGTCGCCGCACTTTAGCGATGTTTGGGATTACACCTGTGGGGAAGAAACCATGGGTCAAGAGCCGGTTACCACTCCCGGTTGGATGGGGGTTCCATGGAGGAGGGGCTATTGAGTTTGTTCTCATGCCCTTCTGTTCTTTTTTTTGGTCACCTGGTTGAAACATTTAGATCAGGGGTAGTGTTTTAGGTAACATGTATAAAGGGAGTGGGCTAATATCCCCACTCCCGTACATTCCCATGGCATTTTTTTGGGCCACCTGATTGTACCATCTAGATCAGGGGTAGTTTAGTAGGTTTCATTGTATCATAGGAGTGGGACAATGTTCCCACTCCCGTAGACTCTCACGGTTTCTTTTTATTTACCATTACCTTCGACTAGTGACTAAGCTAACTTTAACTAATCAATGGCCAAACTTTACTCGACTTTCAATATATAAACACTATAAACTAGGTTAACTTTGTCTAAACAACGATGAACCCTTACTTGACTTTCAATAAGTAAACACTAATAAAAAAGTTGACTTTAACTAATTAATTGTCAAAATAAGATAAAAATGGTGCTATGACATTTTGGGCACCGATTTTTAAAAAACGATGCTAGAGGGAGGTCTCTGTGGTAGAGATGCTTGTAAGGACTAAAAATCAATTAGGCTAAAATAAGGTACAAAATGAAGGATTTAGATATGAAAATAAAAGATGGTCATCTTACATATAAACCTATCTAAATATAGCATCTTCCAACAATAAGATAACAAAAGAGATGTTAAATGCTTCAAAAATACATGCATTTGATGTCTCATCAAATCCCCCACACTTAAACCTTTACTCGTCTTCGAGTAAACAAGAACAAGCAAAGGCCTAAGCGTATACTAGCATGCAAAGTTTTTCCCAAAACACCCACCATATTATTCCTAGACTAACCGAGACCCCACGACATAATAATCTCTCACATTCTCACATCCCAAAGACTAAGATAATCTAAACAACCATCATTCCAATCAAAGGTGAGGTACAAAATACAAGTGTAAAACTAGCTTACTCTACGAAAGAAACTATCCAATAGAAAAACTAAGAGAAGCATAGAATGTTTCAATTTCTCTCATTTTGCCTAGGAGCCCTCTCGGGTTTTCATCCTAACTTCACAAATTTTATTTCAATGCTCACCCTTACCTTTTTCCACATCATTTTTCCTCTCATTTTCGCATAGGTTGCCCTTTGGGTTTTCAACCTGTCATGGCCCTCCCAATTTTGCCTAAGTTTTCCTCTAGACTTTTCAACTTAGCAGGAATTTCTTTTTCCAAACAAAAAAAATCAAAGTAGAGCATATTCAGACTACAATAAAATACAATGAGATATGTTTCTCTCTCACACCCTTGAAATACACATTTTCCCCAATGTGAACAAAAGGACAAGATAAGGAAATAAGGGAGAAAGAAAGAAAAAAAACTCACAACTAGGACCTTAAACTGTGGTAGCAATGCTCACTCCTCATTGAATGTTCTATCCTCCATGTTCTCAAACTCTATCCAATATGCAACCTCGACCCATCCACTACAAATCTACAACTAGGCAAGTCTCGATCAACACCCACAAAAACCAACTAGTAGTACTCATAGATGGTGGTTTTGATGGTGGCTTTTAGTGGTGGACTGTGGTGGTATTTTTGTGGTTTTGGTTAAGAGTTTGAGGACATGGTTGAGATTTTATTTTTGAAGAAAAGAAAAACACTAGCCTAACTTAAAAGCTCGGGTTACCTCCCGAGAAGCTCTTTATATTTAAGGTCGTCGGCATGACCCTAATCCTATCCATATGGTGAATGTTTGAACCCCTTCACCATGAGTATCCAAAAGTAGATAGGTGGGGGTAAAAAATCTTCCAAGAGGAAAATTTGGTGAAGGTGGAGTTGGTCTTAAAAGAGTTGGGTGGTTAGAAGGCTTGGCATAGTCATTTGGCTCCTCTATTATCTCCTTCAAGGATTCCAAAAAGGGTGGAGTTGGTTCATTTGGTGGGGGGTAGGGGTGATGATGGTAATGGATGTAGCTCAATCAGTTCTTTCTCAACTTCTTTGTATTCAACAACCAACTCCTCATCCCCTTCGAGCTCGAACTCAATTATCAAGGTGACCTCACTCACCGTATCTTCTAGTTCAACTTCGGATAGTGTATCTTTGGAATATCAAGTTTCCATTCGGATCACCACTTCCATAATATTGCTCACATACCCCTCTAAAGCCTTAAGACTCGAGGAGATTCGAGTTTCCGATTCCTCGTATGTCTTGGCCAAGTTGGTCAAGTTTGCTATTACATTCATGATCTCCGCATGTGTCAAACTTGAAACCTTCTTCTTGGACTCGATTTTGGGGTATGGTATTAGGTGGTCAAGGCCAACTATTTTACTCATATTTATGGTTTTCTTGCTCATTCTCATACCATAAATTTGGATTACCACTACACTCCGGATTGTAAGAATCGTGGTATGGATTCCATTCTTGAGTTTCTTGCCCTTGAAATAAAAAAACTCCAACCTCTTGGTAGCACTCTTCATAATACCCTTGGTTTAGAAAAGCAATGGTTCTTTCCTCCTCATAGTGCTCCTCTCTCGATCATAGCATGACTGCGCAGGATGGTTGTAATGACACATCCTACAAAACCTTGCTAGTTGAGCCTCTCTTCTCATCATGAGTTCCCCCAAAGTGAGATGTTCTATTTGTTTTCAAAAGTTTGGAATGACATTACAAGGATTCTCGATAAAAAATCACCAAAAACTGAAGCAATACTCTCAACAAAAACAACCACAAAGAAATGACAAATAAAACAACTAGCTAATATGCAACCAAATATGCCCAAACACTTAAACATAAATGCCTCTTCCCCGACAGCGGCACCAAAATTTGGGAGGTCATCATCGTACTTCTCAAAGTTATTATTTTAAGCCCTAAATGTTTAATAAATACAATTAAGTTGATAGTGGCAAATCGGGGTCGTCCATGAACAAGAGGGATTTTCCTAAGGGTCCAAACATACAAGATGGATAATAAACTAGATATTGATATATAAATATATATATATATAATCAAGTAAAGAGGGGGGGATTTCTTTTCCTAAGTGATGAAAGTAAAGACAAGATAACTAGCAAAGTCAGGTAACTATGCTAATCATGCAACAAACTAAGAAAAAGGGATAAAAACTACAAATGACAAAGCCTTGGTGTCAATTGATTCCCACTTCCAAACCTGTTATAGATCATAGAACCATTCACTCATTTTATTACATTCATTGCTGACCCACCTCTACTCGGGGTCGTTAATCATAGTAAATTAAACCTGAGCAGAGGCGACCAAGGTCAAAGGGATTCAAATTTAAATTTATAGTTCTACACCTAATATCACTACTATGCTACCTAGAATGTATTTAGCAGTAAGCCCTGGGTATATCCTTAGAGATGCTAGGGCTTAAGAATCAACTAAAATAGAACCTCATACTGATCGTCAATTCGTACGAGTGAAGGGAATAGTTAGTTAAGCAAACAAGGGGGGGTGTTTCAATTTAAAAACTACAAAACATAAAAGAAAAAAAGAAAAACTAATCTGTATAGCTAAAAACTTGGGGAGTCATTGCGCGATATGGTTAAATTAATGTTTCGATCCTTGATTCATTCACCTAGAGATTTAGACAAACATAATGGAGTGTTCATAACACATGGTGTGGCCAATGACATACACTTCCCCATACCTGTCACGTCGGGTGCGCTCGCAACCCTCCATTGACACCACCATTGTAATTAGGAGAGTAGAACATGATGACGACCATTTTTTAAAATATTTTTCTCCCCTATCTGATTATGTCCCGGGCATTCCACCACGAATTCTCTACTTCCCAATCACCTATTGAATTAGGCCAATGGGTCATTGGCACCTTATCTATGACACTAGGGCCTCTTACAACCCTATCTTGCTACCTTTCACTATCTTTACCCAAAACCTCTCGGACTACTTTACGTAATTAGCTAAGACTGTTACGAAGAAAAATAATTCAGAGTATGACTCGGGTCTCCCATGCACACACCCACGCAGCCCCATACCCCATTACCCATTCACACATCCAGGTTTCTCTTCCCAAGGGGGCATCAAAAGTGTGTGCTTATGCGTAAAGTAGACTAAAGTATGTGCTTATATGGAATTTACTATTCATGCCATCCAAACATTCAAGAACAAGTCACAATAATATCATGAACATAAAACTAGGATGAACTATTGAATCTCACAAAACATAAACTAAACCATGCACATACAATTATCCCCAAGCTATGGACATTACTCCGTAGATATGGAATTCAAATATAGATTTGAATTCCACATCCTAGGATTAAAGAAGAATAAAAGAAAGAAAATAAAATGGGAAAGAGTGTTTCTCCTTCTATAAGATGAACTCAAAATGAATGTAACTCTCACTACTAGAAAACAGGTACGTGCGCACCGGTATAAATTCACGAGTACGGGTATACTGGTGCATATGTAACCAATTGCACCAGTATTTATCATGTTAACATTAGTACCAGTGCAAATAACTACATACGCACCGGTATCCTGTCAACCAATTTAAAGTTCACCTATTTTTGCACCGGTGTTGGTTCTACCGGTGTCCTAATGTCAAATATATTGCACCGGCATTTTTCGAATAGGTATTTGTACCGGTGTAATTGCTAACATGTGCACTGGTACGAGATTACCAGTGCGTACTTATTTACCCTTTTTATTAATTTGGCGTGAAGAGGTAAATTTTTTAAACCAGTAATGGGAAATTACCTGTGCAGAAATTAAAAAAAATGGAAAATATTTGCATTTGTACACTAGTTACAATTAGCATCGATGTAGGAATTGATCACGCACCAGTATTTTCTTAATACCGGTGCAAAAATAAATTCTAACTATTGAAATTTGGCGCCAAAACTATTATTTTTTGCACCGGTATTGTGATTGTACCGGTGAAGTCTAAATACTGGTGTAGAAAATAGCATTAAATGCTCACCTACGCCTTTTTTTAGTGGGTTAAAAATGGGATTTTTGGAAGATGGGGTTTATTAGTGGTGTTTTTTGGCTGATGATTACATTGAATTCTCCACAATGAAGACCCTTGAAGGTACCTTTTTTTGAATTACATAGATGGATATTAAGGATTTTATGTATGGTTTTTGTTAGTAGAGATATTTACATTTTGTGTTTGATCATCTGATGGTGATTGAGGTAGAATTATAGATATTAGTTTGTGATTTGATCTCAAGGTTGTTGTAGTTATAGGGCTATGGGTTTTGATTCCTATAGTGTTGGATATGTTAAGAATGTTGTAATTGTAATGTTGGTGTATATCGTGCATTTATGGTGTTGCATGATTAGGAAGTCATAATGAAAAATTCTATTGTATTAAATATGTTGAAGTTTGATTGTTGGACATTTATTGATATGTAGAGTTGTATCGCGCCATCAAGAGGCGTAAGCATGTGTATGCTAATGTTAGTAGGGTGAGCGATGAATAAATTATGTCCGTGGATGAGTTCTTAGAGCATTCTTTTAGTCGAGAGAAGCAAATTTATGTCCCTATTGTGATTGTGGAAATTGAATTTGCACTGATAAGAAGGACACCTTGAAACTCCATTTGTATAGCTGGGGGTTTGCGAAAGATTATGTTGTGTGGACCTTTCATGGGGAAAAATCACCATCGGAAGTGAGAGCTAGTAGTGAGGAAGAGTGTTTTTGGGATGCTAAGTTGGATGACATGTGTGAGGAGGTTGTTACTGAGTTTAGAGGGAGGCCCGAGGTTTTGGCTAACTTCCTTGATGAGAAAGATACACCATTGTATCCCAGTTGCAGGAAGAAAGACACGGTCATGACATGTTTGATGGAGTTGTTAAATTTGAAAGGTGTAGGGTCATAGAGTGATACTAGCATGAATAAATTGCTTATGTTTTTGAATGAAAAGCTTCCACCCAGTAACGGGGTTCCTTATAACCTTTATGAAGCTAAGAGAATTCTGTGTCCGATGGGATTGGAGTATATAAAGATACATGCTTGTCCAAAAAAATTTATCCTATATTTGGGTGACCTTAAGGATAAGATTTTTTGTCCAATATGTAATGTGTCGCGTTAAAAGAAGAAGAGAAATATGGCTGTCAGTGGAGAGCATGTTGTGCCGGTGAGGAAGCGGGTGCCCACCAAATGTATGTGGTATATTCCCATTATTCCGAGGCTGAGAAGGTTGTCTAATAATTAAAAGGATGAAAACAACTTAACGTGGTGCGTTGATGGGGGAGGTTGTAAAGATGACGATATAATTCGACACCTGGAGGACGCGGACCAGTGGAAGAAATTTGACAGGATGTATCCACACTTTGCATTCGAACCTAGGAATTTTAACTAACAGAATTTTCTGGTGAAATCGAATCTCTCCCTTCTCTTCTTCTTCCTCAGCTGTGTAACGAACACCACTATAGTTTCTTCTTCGCCTCTGATGGTGGCTCCTCCGCCTGGTCGCGGTGGTGCTACCGTGTCCAAAACTTTTCTGCAAGCATTAGGCAATAGCCCATCTCCTCTCAATATTTCCCTTCCTTCAAATCCTGAAATAATACCAAAAACTCAGTACAAGGGAGAAATCTCCTGTCTAGTGACTCGGAAAGAGGCTGAAACGCTAGCATCACATTACAGTAATGCCCTAGTTGGGAAGTTTGCTAGGGGGAAACCATCAATGGCTGCTCTGAATGAGGCTTTCAATTCCGTTGGATTCAAAGGTAAGTTTCAATTGGGTTCAATAGATTTCAGGCATATTCTTATCCGATTTCAGGATAAGGAGGACTACCAGAGGCTATGGATTAAAGGTCAGTGGGTCTTTAATCAAACTCCTATGAAAGTTCTTAAATGGAACACTGATTTCAATCCTGCAATCGAATCTTCTATTGTTCCAGTTTGGGTCACAATCCCTTGTGTTCCGATTTTCTTTTATAATATTGCCATGATAGAATCAATGGGGAATCAAATAGGCAATTACATTAAAATGGATGCAGTAACTGCTGTACTTTCTAGGCCCTCTGCAGTTAAGATGTGTATTGAAATCGATCTAAAAAAGAAACAACCATCTTGCATTAGGGTAGGTATTGAAGAGGATGGAATTGAGTATAATGTAGTAAAGCTCCCCATTGAATTTGAGGAACTGCCTCTTTACTGCCATCATTGTAAATCTATAGGGCATGATGACAGTCTCTGTATCTATCTACATCCAGAACTAAAGAAGCCAAAGTATAATAGGATGGATAAAGCAAAAATGGTACATAAGGAAACTAATGAACAAAAAAAGGTGATTAACCACAGTGATCAACAGATTGACCAAGAAAATATGTCTAATGATGGAATACCTCTACCCTCAGAAGATCATAATAAAGCTGGTGGTTCGGGTATAACTGCTAGTGAAAAAAATAAGACTTTGTATGGTCAGAAACTAAAGTATATTCCCAAACAGAAGGCTGTTTCTGGTGTTGGGGATGTCCAATTGGAGGTTCCTGATTCTTCAATTCAGGGGGGAGATAGGAATGGCAAAAAACATGTCCACAATGATCAATCTTTTGGTTTAAACATTGGAACAGTTAACACTAATGACAATCTCCTAGATGTCCAAGCACTATCACCAATCCGAACTTCTGAGGATCACCTGACAGATGGAAATCCAAATGAGTCTCAGGGGGAAGTTCAGGGGGTTCTCATTGTCAGTCCTCAGTCTTCTACTGATCAGTATAAGAAGTCCTTGTCTGCTCCTCCGAATCTTATAACAAGGACAGGTTTTGCAAAAGATGACATACCAAGCAAAAGGAGTAAGCTATTCTCACCTTTTAACCCTATTCTTGCTGCTAAAAGCTTTATTTTCTCCCAACAAATAGAGAATCAGAATAGGTTCCTGTTACTAGAGGATGAGGATCCTTCTGATGTTCAAGTTGGCTCTACTGGAAAAACAATTTCCCAAATGGAAGACAAGGATACTGACTCTCCTGAGGTAAGTCAGGTAACTCCTGTACCTCCTCGATCTATTTCAGAGAAAGCAAGAGAGAGACATCACGACAGTAGTAATAAGAACTATTTAACTCAGTTAAATACAATTATGACTAGATCAAAAAGCTCTAATAATGTTTCCTTATGAATAGCACAAATGTTCAGATTAAGATACTAGTTTGGAATCTTAGGGGAATGGACACTTCTATGATTAGGCTTCATAATCTGATAAATAGGCACAATTTTGAGCTAATATGTTTAATTGAGCCTAAGCATGATAATACACAATGTGATCATTATAGACAGTTACTTCATTTTGATAATTGCATGCATGCTAATAATGGCCAGATTTGGCTTTTCTGGAAAAATAGTGTTTCAATTGTATGTAAATCAGATAATCTGCAATTTCTAGCTGTTCAAATGAATAGCAATATTCTGAATAAATGTATGGATGCTATTTTTGTGTATGGACTAAGAACTAGAAATGGTAGGAAAGATCTCTGGGCAGATCTTAAGAACTTAACTCAATCAGACTCTATCTTCATTGGTGATTTCAATGCTATAACATCCATAAATGAATATAGAGGACCTTCCACTCCAAAACTGGGTAGTATGAAAGACTTTAGAGACTTTATAAATGATATGGCCTTGGAGGAAATAACTACTGTAGGTAACCTTTTTACTTGGAGTAATAACAGACTAAGAAATCCAACGGTTAAGAGGTTAGACAGGGGGTTATGTACATCTTCTTGGTCATCCAATTTTCCTAACTCCTCTGTGCACATTTTGAACAGAATCTCCTCTGACCACAATCCAATGCTACTCACCATAGGTAGTGATATTGCATCCTCTCCACGGCCATTTAGATTCCTTAATACTTGGTATAAACGGGATGGATTCAATGAGGTAGTTAGGCAGAGTTGGGATGTTCCGGTCCAACAATCAGGAATGGTAGGTTTCTTCATAAAACTTCTAAGGCTGAAAAAAACTCTGAAAATTTGGAATAAAGAAGTGTTTGGAAATATAAATGATAATGTTCTAAAGGCTGAATTAACTTTGAAAGAAACAGAAGGATTGTATGACCTGATTGCTACAATAGATAATATGGTAAAAATGAAAGAGGCTAGGGCTAAATTGGTTAGGGCAATGATTGAACAAAAGAGCTTCTGGAAACATAAAGCAAAAATAAAATGGTTGAAGGAGGGGGATAACAATACTAGTTTTTTTCATAACACGGTTAGAGAAAGAGAGTGTAGGTTAAAAATCACAAAAATCAAGGGTGGAAATGGACAGTGGATAGATAATGCACAAGATATTGAGAATGAATGCATCCATTACTTTCAGGACCTTTTAACTGAGCAGTACCCTCCTCAAAGTGACTTTTTCAAACCTCACTTTCTAAGTCAGATCCCCAAATTGATCACTCAGGAAGATAATGATAGATTACTGCAACCTGTTTCAATTTCTGAACTTAAAAATGTTGTTTTAGGGCTTAACGAAAAGAGTAGTCCTGGACCTGATGGATTTACAGCAAAGTTTTACATTAAATCTTGGGGAATAATTTGCAATGATCTTTTATCAGCTGTACAAGATTTTCTATCAGTGAGCAATATCCCTAAGGGGATTGGTAGTACCTGGATTACAATTATACCCAAAAAATGTACACCAACAACCTTTGAGGATTACAGGCCGATTAGTCTTTCTAATGTTATAAATAAGATCTTCTCTAAGATACTAATGGAAAGATTAAAGCCTTTAATGTCTAAAATTATCTCTGATCACCAAACTGCTTTCCTAAAAGGTAGAGATATTGCTGATAATGTTATCTACCTTCAGGAAATGGTGAGATTTTTAAATAGGAAACAAAGAGAACCTAATTGTATTGTTAAATTGGATCTTAAGAAGGCTTTTGATAGAGTTAGGTGGTCTTTTCTCTATTCTGTGCTTGCTAAATTTGGTTTCCATGCTAGATTCATTTTTCTGGTTATGAAGAACTTGTCTCAGGCTTGGTTTTCGATTCTCATTAATGGTAAGCCAGTGGGTTTCTTTCAACCTACCAGGGGAATCAAACAGGGAGATCCATTATCTCCATTTCTTTTCAATATTTTTTCTGAGGCTTTCACAAGAAGCCTGTCTTTTGTTTTTCAGAATGGTAGTTTGTCATATTATGGTGTGCCAGGTAATGCAAGTCAAATTTCTCATCTATCTTATGCTGATGATACTGTGGTCTTTCTTAAAGCTAATAACAACTCTCTGATCAGATTTAAGGCTTTCCTTGATACATTTCAGGAAGTTACTGGACAACAGGTTAATTATAACAAGAGTGAGTTGTATATAGGAAAGCATGCAACTGTTAATAGAGTGAGTAGAATAAGGAGAACTTTAGGCATGAAATTAGGAAGGTTTCCCTTCACATACTTAGGGGTTCCTATTTTTACTGGGAGAACTAAGAAGATCTATTTCCAACCTTTAATGGAACTAATTGAGAGTAGATTAGGTAGTTGGAAAAATAGGTGGCTCTCAATGGGGGGGAAAATTACACTTATTCAGTCATGTATATACTCGGTTCCACATCATATATGGTCAGTTATTAAACCAGGCAAGCAAGTCATATCAGCTATAGAAAAGAAATTGAGCAAGTTTTTTTGGGGTTATGAGGACCTAAATCCTAAACGAGTATGGAGGAAATGGGATGACCTTTGCTATCCCACCAACCAAAATGGTCTAGGATTTAGATCAATAACCACCATTATTAAAACATGCTCGGTTAAGCTTTGGTGGAAATATCAAAAGGCTGTTGCTCCCTGGACTCAATTTGTGGCATCTCTCCCACCTTCTTCCAGAACTTCACCAAATTGGAAAATGATTTGTTCCATCAATGTGTGGGCAGAATCCCAATCTAGAGTCATAATTGGAACAGGGGAGTGTAATTTTTGGACTTCGAACTGGTTAGATATAGGGCCACTTCAGGACCTTTGTGAACAAATGAATGTTAATATTCCATCTACCTATAGTGTTTCTGATTTCATTGCTAATAAACCAGTCATGATTGCTGAAATATTTTCAGTTCTTCCTGCTCATGCAATAAATCTTTTACAGGATTCTAAGCTATTTCCCCACAGAAAGGACAGGTTAATATGGAAGCCAGGAATCAATGGTGAGTTCTCATTTAAAGCTACATATCTTCTGCTAAGAAACCAAAGAGGTAATGTGGCTTCTTTTAAACATCTGTGGAACCATAGAATTGAAAAAAGGTTTCAGTCTTCATGTGGAAACTGATGAATTCTTTTCTTCCATTTGATAATGTTCTGCATTCTTTGAGAATTTCACTTGCTTCGAAATGCTGTATGTGTCATAATCATGAAGATTCACTAGATCATTTTTTCAATTCTTGTACATTTGCTGTGCATGTTTGGAAACGGATTCACTCCTTCATGGGAATTAGGGACAGAGGGTTTCCTTCCATTTGGGATAGACTATCTTTCTATCTTACTTATAATGGATTCAGCAAGGTACAATTGGTAATGATACATTCTGCTGCTTTCATAACATGTTGGAATTTGTGGAAAGTTAGAAATAAGTGTTTGTACAATTCTGACAATCCTGTGATAAGTGTAGTACTACATCAAATTAGGACACATATCTTCTACATGTTCACTGCAAAGCCGATTTCTGTTGCCTCTAGGATTGATAAGATAATTGCTGACCACTCCTTTCTGCCATTGATCAAACGACCTCCCAAACCAAAGATTCAAATAATTTCTTGGACAAAACCAGATATAGGGTATAAAATCAATGTTGATGCTGCTTGGTGCTGTCTAACTATGATGAGTGGAATCAGTTTGATTGTTAGAGATTGCAGGGGTGGGTTCATTGTTGCTCATACTAAGATCTCCCCTGCATCTTCCCCTTTGGAGGCAGAAATGAATGCAATTTTGTTTGCTATACAAACAGGTTCAGACTTTAGTTCTTCTTATTGCATAGAAACTGATTGTTTGAATGCTGTAAGGTATGCGGCCGATCCCTATAATGCTCCATGGAAATTATTTCTATTGGCTGATGCAATTAATAATCTGTTGGGAGGAATCCATCTCAGTCATGTACACAGACAGGGAAACTTGGTGGCAGATAAATTAGCTAAAAACTGTTTAAGTCAGCTTACATCCTCCTCTTTCCTTCGGTTTCAGAGTCTAACAAATGCTGTACAGGGTTTGATTAGATTGGATCAATTGGGTACACCTTCTATTCGGATTGCTATCGGAATGGATGCTACTGATTAGCTCATATTGCAGGTGGACGGATTCAAAATGGATAGGATTTGCTGTTTGTATGAATCAGCAAGCTCGGTTTTCAGATGGATGTGCTGCATTTTGTAGTACAGAATTACCATCTAGGATGGCTGTAAGTACTCCTGGGTAGTAGAAGATTTGATTCTTACCTAGGTGGAGAGGATTGGGACTGCTTTGTGTCTCTTAACAGATTCACTAACAAGTTTAGATCATCTCTATCCTAGCATAAGAGCTTTTGGAATTTCCCTAACGATATGCTCATTTATTTTCTACTTTTTTTGAGGCAACTAGAGTTGCCTCAAAGAGCTTAGAGCTCTCCATTGTACATCTTGACTTAGCTATGGATACCCTACTTTGTACTCTATTTTCTGTCTATTTTATGGCTTGGGAAGGCCTAATAAAATTTCCCCCATCCCTGATGGTTTTAATTAAAAAAAAACCTAGGAATTTTAGATTTTTTACCTAGGCACGATATGTTTTTTACATCAAGAACCCTTCGAATGAGAAGTATCATATGGTGTTACATGGGAAGAAGTTTTACTTTGATGAGGAGATTGATCAGCCTGTCATAACTGATAATCCCGAGTTTCCATCGGTATTTCTCGGTTTCAAAAATGTTGGGGGACCCATTGTTGGAAGGTGTTCTCACAGTGATGGGTTGTGGGTTGATGAGAGAGGTGAAATAGTAGGTGGGGACAATGTCCTGAAGCGGAAGCAATAGATCGCTCGTTCCTGACAGTTGTTTTTGTGATCGTGTTTCATGAGAATTGTATGATCATTCAGCGATTTAGCATGTAATGTATTTAATTGATACTCTTTTATGAATTTCTTGGTATGATTCATGATTTCAATTGAGTTTTTACGAATTAAACCGGTGAAAATGGGTTTAAATTGAGATTAAATTTTCTAGCGGTGTTAATTTTTACACCGGTAAAATTGAACAGTGGAGGGACTCTGTTTTGTACTTACACACCGGTACTGTTATCAGTGCACAGCACTTAGAAAATGTTTTGGTCCTTTTGCTCTCGGGTCTGACAATATCAGTTTTTTGGCATTTAAAGCAGCGTAAAGCAACTATTTTTTGTAACATTTGCACCTCTAATTGTACTGGTGCTGGGTAATTAGAAATAATTTGTAAAATTTACTCTCAGGTCGGATTAGATACATTTTTTTATTTAAAGCAACCTAAAGTAGCTGCTTTAGGCCTTGTTTTACACCAGTCTATGTATAATACCGGTGTATAAAAACGTTCCCTTTAAAAAAACCCAATCAGCACCCCATTTTCACAATACTTAGAATTTATATTTCTCACACCATACCATCTCCGTCACTACCCATCTTTGGTGAAATCCTATTGCATATAATCAGGTAAACCACTGCAATACCTCTGTTGTATGATTAATTAGAAATTGCATATGAAATAGAATCATTGAGAATATGACATCATGAATAGCTTGACTTGCATGTAAGGTGTTTGATGAAATGTCTTAATGTGTTTCTTAGGAAATGCCTCCAAAATCCAATTTGAAAAGGATACGCCATTCAACGTCCCCATCATTGCTGAAAGTATCACTGCACACTTACCTGGATGGTACCTTCGTGTCCAAGGAGGTTAGGTTGGTCCATGAATCTTACAAAGGACGACGTAATCGCATAGAGAGAAGAATTAAAGCATCTCTCCCATTCAAACAAACTATCTGGAAGCTTGGGTGGGAAAAATTCGGTGAGACTCCGCAACCATTCGACCTGACCATTGTAAGTGAGTTCTATGCAAACTTGAAGTGCGAGCCGAGCTACGATCACGTGTATTATAGAGGTAAAACTACCCCTGTGACACCAGAATATATCAATGGCTTGTTTGGGTTGCCCAATGTTCCAAACGATGAAGACAAGTTTTTCGCACTACATTTTCTAGGTGATGACGGCTATATTCTACAACAACTAATTGAGAAGGAGATCATTGGGACAGTAACTAGGGCATGTACGAACATAGACGAGTTGGTCAAACCAGGTTGCAGCAAAATACCTAAGAAAACTCTAACTCCCAAAATGAATGGGTGGTACCACTTTGTGGCATCTAGAATCTATCCAGTAACTGTTAACACAGAAGTTCACAAACTTCGCCTCAACTTCTTGTATGCAATAAAGAGGGAGCTTCGATGGAATGTTGGTCGTCAAATTTGTCCTATATTGCGGGATCAGATGGGATCTTAAGCCGATGCACTAATTAAGTCTGCATAACATGGGATTTAGACAAGAAAACTAAACATGGCCGTCTAAACCCCTTGTCATGTAAACTCAACTAATATTAGTAATCTGTCAAATAAAACAAGCTAAAAACTATGCCGAATGCAATGCTTAACACACAAAAAATGAAGAACATCAACTACCTATGCAAAATGCTATCACTTCCATTTTCATAGATAGACATTACGTTTCTTCTCAAGAGTAACTCACAAAGACGTTCAACAACCAGTTGCAAACCTCATTAACAATCACTTTAGACAATCAATGCCATAAAGGTATTTCATCAATGGCATCATACATGAAATAACCATAGATTTGATAGCAATTACAAGCATTCAACCAAATGCCTAGTCCGTTAACAAAATAAAGCATTCATTAGGTTTTACGTAGAATGATCAACATTCAAGATTCAACCTTTAATTGCTACATTAGGATAAATATGCTACCAAACCACATTAACATACTCATCTAGCAATATTCACTTCACATTACACAACAAGAAGTTCTAATTCCATGTTCTTGGATTTCATGTCAAAGAGCTAAGAAATTGTGCACATCTCTAACCTCATAATACTTTAATCATACAAAAATTCATATTCTCAAATAACTCATAGTATAAATGAAGCAAACATTCATATAAAGAACACAATAAATTCTAAATAACAAATGCTTCAAGAAAGAGTGAAATAGAGGTTCGTACTACAAGGGTTTGGAATCTTCAATCAATTGCTCCCAAGTGATGAATCTAGCCTAGATAATGGAAACCCATAAAAAATCTACAAGAAGTCTTGGAAGAAGTTAAAAGCTAAGAAAAGATGAAGAAAAACTAGGGTTTTGAGGCCCCAAGTTGGGCTTAGACAAATGGGGAATAAGGGGGGCTAAATATAGTCTAATTTGTTCAAGAAATATCAAAAAGTGCAGTACAGTGTGTGGGGCATGCGCAGGGCGTGCGGGGTGTGCATTTTTCTTCTGAGGGCTTATTTTTTCCCTTGTATTGGGAGTGCGGGCGTGCACCTAAGTGTGCTGGCTGCAAGCCTATCAGTACTTCTTTTCTTTAACTTCTTTGTGTTGCTATGAGTAAATCGTTGATTAGATATGGGAGTTCTTATAGTTAATTTTATAGCGTTCGAGAATACAAGTCGAATGGTACCACCCTTGGAGGCTTGTGCTTCTCAGATCATTCTAAGAACTTGGTCCAAACTTCTGAGTCACAATTCATCCGCTTCTTAGTCTTCCTTCTTCAACCCTTTTATCTTTTACCACATTTTGACTCGTGGCCTTCAATATTCTACCATCCTTGCGAATGGCCTTCACTAAACCTCTCCAAAGTGCTTTCGAACAATCTACAATTTAATCTCAATAAAAAGTAATCTAGATACTCGTAAGGACCAAAAATCCATTTGTCTAAAATAGGGTACAAATGAAGGATTTAGATATGAAAATCGAAAATGGTCATCTAAACCCCTTATGATGAAAAACTATCTAAATCTAGAAATCTTCTAACAAAAAGATAACAAAATAGATGTTAAAATGGTTTGGAAAATAAATGCATTTGATGTTTTATCACGGGTTTAGGCTCGGTTTCAATTGGGCTACAAGGGTAGGTAGCACGGATCCGTAGGTGGGATCCGTTTCAACACGTGGCCTCCGTGCCAGCTTATGTTAGGCTCGTGCTGAGACCGACATGACTCGTGCTTGTGCATTCTCGGTACCCTCGTGTCAGCCAAGTCAGCCTCATGCTGATGGGCCTTAACACGGCCCATATTGCCTGGCACGGCTCATGCCAAGCCCAGGCACGAGGCCCTTTATCCTTCCTTCGTTCCAAAAATTTTTCTTTCTGCACGTGTATCCAAAACTAAAAACCAAGGGTAGTACTGTTCTAACAAAATTGATGGCTAAAATTTCCTAAAAATCAAACTCATCCCCAAAAATTCGTTAAATTTTTTAATAAGACTCCAACTTGAAATAGAACACCGTTTCTTTATTGTTGTCCTCACAAATTATTTTCCTTTCAATTTTTGAAACTAAAACGAGTGGATTGGTGGGTAGCTGTAATCACCATTCTTGACACCACCAGTAACAACATCCCGATGGATGGGTCTCCACATCATTCTTGGTTTACCTTTGGAGCAATGAACCAAACAAACACATCCTTCTCAATAGTGGATACATTCTTGTTTAGGAGTCAGAAGGGGTTTAGGATTTTTTAATTCCTTAGCCCGCTTCTTCCCCCGTTGCATCTTTGTCATGAGATTCCGAGGCAAAACATGTTAATTCAAACTAGAAGAAACATGTTCAACAAAAATAGTATCACAACATCAATCATTAAAACAAGATAGGGCATATAGAGTTTCAATATCGGGGAATACCTCATCTAGAGAATTTTTAAAAAGTTCATTTTTAATTTCTTTTTCATGCATCATGAAAAGGTTAAAAATCAAAACAAAAACAAAAGCAACACTAACTACTTAACTAACACATTATGCAAGTTGAAAATTAAACTTTTAAACTAGTTTCCCCAGTACCGATGCAAAAAATTGACCTTTCTCCACTCGGGGTCATCAAGTATTGTAGCTTAAATTTACCTGAGCGAAGGTGTTCAAAGATAAAATATGTATTCTGCTCCCAAACTCACTACTGATCTACCTATGGGGTAGTTAGTGGCAAAACTTGGTTTCTCCACAAAGATGCTAGGTTTAATTGTTAACTAAACACAACCACGTATGGGTTGTCAATCCGTCTGTATGCTAGGAATAGCTAATATTTTAAAATAGGGGTTTTCGGGTTTTTCAATTAACAACTGAGAACATAAAAGATAACGAGATTAAACTATATTGTAAAATGGGGGGTTTTTGGGTTTTTTCAATTACTACTTAGGGTATTTGCATAACATGATTGATAAATGACTTCTATCCTCAATTCATTCACATATAGACATATAAACCTATCTTATGCCTATGTTATACAGTGTGGAGATAGCCAGGTATTTCCCCTCGTCTGTCACACGTGGTACTTACCACTTTGTTGTATGTCTGTGTCTTTGTAAATTGGGGAATGTGCACTAGTCCGGTGATGCCACATACCATTCCCCGTCACTTCACCAATGCTAACATGTCCCCGCTTAGAGGAATACAAAGCCCGCCTAAAAGGGCAATGTTTCGTGTAGGTCTCAACCATCAGATAAAAAGTGAGTGCATTACATCCCAGACACTTCACTGTGGATCTCAATCTCTAGGCCTCGAGGCAAAGGAAAAGACACCATGTGATGACTCTAGAGTCGTTATAACTCTAGTCGCTACAAGAAATAATGCTAATCAATCGGGGTAAGCAAAGAAATTTTCCTCATCAGGATTTACCTAATCGACCGCATAACATGTGATTTCTCACACAACTAGCCAATTCGAATCATGCATAACACATATAAGGATATTCTCTCTAAGGAAATGAATGCACTCATCTCCCTAGTGTTCTTAACCTACTCCACAATTCTAACACTCCCTAGATAACAATGAAGCATAGCACAATTTTATATTACCACACATGCATGAGTGCATCATCATAATGACATAGCATAGATCTCATAATATTAAAGGCTAAGCTCAAGTACAAATATTCATCGGACATAAAGATAAGAAAATCTAAATCTCAAAAAGCCAAGTTCAAATCATGAATACAAATACAATCCCAAGCAATTAAACAACTCCCTAAACATGGAATCCAAGTATTGCATTGGATTCCACATCTTTGAGCAAAAGGAAAATAAAAAGAAGAAAGAAAAAGAACCTAGAGAGAAGGATGAGTATTTTCTCTCTATAGCCTCTTCTTGAAGATGAAAAATGGGCATAAACATAAACCCTAGTACAAAAGGATCTATTTATATGGTAGTAGAGGATTGGGCCTTGAAATAGGCCCAGAATAGGCCAAAAACCCTAGCAGCTACCAATGGCACGAGGGGTAGCGTCTGATACAGCCTGTCCTGACTAATGTAGCCTCGTGCTAGTGTGGGCCATCAGTCCTGGCACGAGCCATGTTGCTCAAGCTGGCATGGGCCTTTGGTCCTGGCACGTCATGGTGTTTCAGGGTTGGGAATATCACCTAAACTCAATGCAACCCCATTGCTCGCATGCATGCCACAACCGCGTTGCGGTTCCATTCTACTCAATGCGTACCTATGAACCGGTCTCCCTCAACCGTGCCACACACGCCTCTGGGTCATGCAGTGCCGGCTGCCGTACCACTTACAACCAGTAATGTTTCCGTCTATGCTTGTGACGTGCTGTGCATAATGCCCAAGATGTTCATGCCCAATGCTCGTGCACGCAGTGCTCGGTGGCCCGCTTGGCCATCTCACTAAGTGTTGAATCACGGCTCGAGAAGACATATCCCAAGCTCATTATCCCATAAGTCTTCTCTTTTCCTTGTAATATCTTAGCTAGTAGTGTATCGTAGTTTCTTTACCTAAGATCCAGGCTTACGTGCCTTTTTTCCATTGACCTTCTTTTGTCTTGTACCCTAGTACTTGTGAGAACGTTTGTACCGTATATATGTTGAGTATTGGGCTACCCACATCCGGTTACCTTTTCGAAATATATTGAAACGAGCATTTTCTCCCCAGTTGTTGGGCTCTTATTGCATTGTTGGCTAGTGTGTGTGAAGTCGTGCTCCTAATCTAAACTCGTGTGTGTATTACCGTTGCATACTTAACCACATCCCTCTAAAGGCTTGGTGTACTAAGAGTAACCAAGCAAAGTGCGATGTACGTTAGAAATCAGGTGATAGTCGTGACACTCTAGCACAGCTAGGCCGCATGGTTAACCCCCTCAGAGGGTGACCCGTAAAAGTTGGTATCAGAGCTCAAGAAGTCCTTGAGCGCATAGTGAAAGGCCATCACTATATCAAAGAAGACAGATCGGTTGGAGAACATTGAGAGGGTCCTCTTTAGTGAGGCACAAGGGTTTGGGAGCCTAGTCGACCTTGTGGATTAGACGGAATCAAATGTTTCCATTATCTATCGAGACATTGAGGTGGCTAACACAAAGGTTATGCGTTAGGATGATGAAATCGCTGAGCTGAGGGAAGCTTTGGCATATTGCAATTCAGACATTTCTGAGTTGAGAGGCATCATCGAACCGGTTGGCGGAGATGTACGCGTGCTTATGCAAGCTGTGGCCAACTTGTCCAAAGGTGGGGGCGCTGGCAATGGTGTCCGTGCTGTTACAAGTGGAAAGTTCCTGAGCCTAAGAAATATGGTGGGGCACGTGACGTAAGAGAGCTTAATAACCTCTTGTACGAGTTTGATCAATACTTTAAGGCGATCGAGATAGATTCAAAAGCTAATAAAGTCACTTTTACCATAATGTACCTGGAGGGCTTTGCTATGGTGTGGTGGCGATCCCAAGACGCGGAGATAAAGGAAGGACGCCTGCCCATTGACACATGGGATGAATTGAAGGTCATGGTAAAGCAACAATTTATGCCCACAAACATGAAGGAATAGGCATTATTGAGACTTAGGACCCTGGCTCAGACCGACAGTATTATGGGGTACGTGTCGGCTTTCCTGGCTTGTATGCTCGACTTGCCTCACCATCTGAAGGAGTACAAAATCCATTATTTCATCCAGGGATCGAAGCTTTGGGATAGACTCAAGCAAAGGAGAGCTCGTTGCACTGACTATAACTCAGATGTGGCATTCGTCAAATGTCTAGAGGACTGTGGGAGAGAAGAATCGCAAAAAGAGTTGATAGGGAGGTGAATGGTTCTATTGTTTCCAAGGTGGGAAATGGTGTAGGTGCAAGTTCTCCCATGGTGGGAGGTAACTTTAGACCTAGTCTGAGCGGCAGAGGTAGCTACAGGCCCAATTTATGTGCGAGAAGGAATGAGGGAAGCCCAAGTGCAGGTGCGGCTAGTTCACTTGGGTCCAAACAAAGGTGGGATGGGAAAACTGGGAAGTTGCGACTTGTGTGTGGAAAATTAGGGAGGCACTGAGCGAGGTAGTTCAGGAGCATTTGGCTGAGGAGTCTAGGCCCGAAGAGGAAGAACCATGCTCCATGGGGGCATTGAATCTACGATGTAATTCCATGTTGGGATTAATAGAGCTAGAACGGTTGAATCTATTAACAGAGCCTAAGATTGATGGGTGGTTTCTGTAGTGCGATCAAAAAGAGCTACGAATTAGTTAAGCAAAGCGGCGAAGGCTGCACCTAAGCTTGACGAACCTGAGATTTTTCGTGTGAAACTAATGTGATAGATGAATGGATAATTGAGACATATGGACTTATGTGTGAATGGAAAACCCATCCAAGCGATGATCGATACAGGAGCTAGCCATGTGCATGCCTCCGAATCAATGGCATCAAGATTGGGGCTCACGTTGGAGAAACCAGTGGGCAGAGTGAAAGCAAATAATAGTATAGATCAACTGGTACTAGGTTTTGCGAGGCAATGCTCAGTGTAGGTTGGCACCATGAAAGCCACACTAGATTTCCATGTCGTTAAAAGGGATGACTTTGGTTTAGTTCTCGGAATGGATTTTTGAAAGATGCATGGATGGTTGTATACTCATATGGAAACTGCCTTTACGTCTTAGGCACCAATCTGTGCATTGTTAAAGCAACTGAAAAGAGATCACCCGAGGATAAACTATTGGCTTTTGAAGCTCCTTATGCGCATAAAACAAGATAAGGACCGTGGTTCAGCGGATCCCGGTGAGGAGAACAGAAATGAAGGGTCGGAAGGGTCTACACCAGCAATGGGTTTTCCCAATGGATCTGAGGAGCTTTGTGAAGGAAGTCTGAAGTCTGAACATGTTAGGGGTCGCTCCTCAACTGTAAGGGACGCAGATTTATTGAGCAAGGAGGGTAGGAAGAATTCATCGGTTGCCAAGAAGATCTTGATTCCAAAGATGTATCTGCCGGCTAGTGCTCCCCATCAAACTTCCCTTTTCGAGTTATTCAAGGAAGAAAAACCTTGTAGAACTTAACAGGGAAAGATGAGTCATCATTCACATCAATAACCCCTTGTTGTTCCATAACGCAGGAGGCAGAAATGTGAACGAATAATAATGCATACCTGATAGCATGAAGGGTATGACATTCCTTCCGTCATCGATTAAGGAGTGGGTGTTATGAAATAAAGCTAGCTCAAAACGAAACTGAAGAGAATTTGTGAACCACAGAAAAACTAGAGTACACTAGTCCTAACAATTGAATAAACCCCTTTCTTAAGGCAGAAGTGTACCAGAAAAATGTGTAGCAAAGCACCTTGGAGAATTGAAGGCTCCGGGGGCGTTCGCTAAATTTAGTGGGGGAGAATATTACAAGGTGGGGCTTATCACCCAACCTCAATGCAACTCCATGCTCATATGTACGCCACAACTATGCTTTGGTCCCATGCCGCTCAATGTGTGCCTATGAACCAGTCTCCCTCAACATAGCCGAACACGCCTCTGGGTCATCCAGTGCTGACCGCCTAACCGCTCACGGCCCGTGATGTCCCCCTATGTGTGATGCACTATACATAACGCCCGAACCATTCATGCCCAATGCCAATGCACGTAGCGCCCGGTCACATGCTAGGCCAGCACACTAAGTGTTAATTCATGGCCCAAGAAGATATGTCCCAAGCTCCTTTCCCTATAAGTCTTCTCTTTTTGCTTGTAATAATTAGCTAGTAGTGTAGCTTAGTTTCTTTACTTAAGGTCCAGGCCTACGTGCCTTGTTTCTTTTGACCTTCTTTTGTCTTTATACCCGGTACTCGTGAGAATGTTTGTACAACATATATGTGGAGTACTGAGCTAGCCACATCCAGTTACCTTTTTGCAATTTACTGAAAACGAGCATTTGCACCACAGTTGTCGAGCCTTGTATTGCATTGTTGGCTTTTGTGGGAAGCCTTAATCCTAATCTAATATCGTGTGTGTATTTCCTCTGCATACTCAACCACATCACTCTAAAGGCGGGAGGCTATCTCTGTGCCTCTCAAAGTTAATATTTATAAGCCCTTTTTGCTTACTATCTACAACTAATTAGATAGCGGCAAGTCGGGGTCGTCCACGAAGAAGGGGGATTTTCTCAAGCGCTTAAGCACAAAAGGTTGCTATTAGGCTAGGAGTATATATATATATACATATAAAAGAATTTATTGAGGGGGTTGGTTGTTTGGTGGTCCTAAGTTATGAAAGTAAAAGACAAGACAACTAGCAAAGTCAAGCAACTATGCTAAATTACCAAACAAAACTAAGAAAAAGGGTTTTAAAACTCAAAAGATAAAGCCTTGGGGGCAATCGATATCCACTTCCAAACCTAATGTAGATTATTGAACATTCACTCTTCCTATCACATTTATTACCTATGGGGAATGCCAATAGAAGATCAACATTCATTCCTTCTTAATAGTAATTTGTAAAGACAAACAACGACCATTTGCAAACCTCATTGATGATCACCCTAGACAAACAACGACCATGGGGGTATTTCATCAATGTCATTTTACACGAAGGACCATAGATTTTACAATGACAAGCCTTCTAACAAAGACATAGCCATTTAAACAAATATAGCATTCATTAGGCTAAACCTAGAACAAACCACATTAGAGGTTCAAACTTTCATTGCATCTATAGGATAAATATGAGAAAAATCCACATTAACATATTTATCTAGCAAGAATCACAACACATTATACACAAAAAGTTCTAAGTTCATGTTCCCAGATTTTCATGCAAAGGAGCTAATGAATTCGTCACTTTTCTAACACCCTAACACTTCAATCATACAAACACTTCCTATTCTCAAACAACACATGGAATAAATGAAATGAAACATAGCATTAAGAACACATGCATGCTTTTAAGAATGAGCAAAACAATCCATTCACTACTTCGCCTGCTTATTGTAAAGATAAATCTTCTATTCTTGTTAGTTAGTAGTTTGCAAGAGTGAATTCGACATCTCTTGTCAAACCTCACCAATGAATCCCTTAGTACTAAGAGTATCCTATTAATGGCATTTAGCACGAAGAACCAACAAGCTTGGCAAAACTTATAAACACACCGTGTCTAAGCATTTAACCATTTCACACATTTACACAAGATTAGTCAAGAACGATCGATATTCATAGACTTCTCTCATTTGCTACCTAAAACAAACATGACAACAAGTTCGACATCATCACATTCATCTAGTAATTATCAACACACCAACATCATATAAGAAGCTCTAACTCATGCTCTTGGATTCCACATTAAAATATGGGAGAATTAGCTACTTTCTCCAAACCTTAACAAGTAATCATACAAGCAATTCATATACTCAAGCTTCCAACAACATCAATGCCATTAACAATTCACATTCAAAGCTCAATAAATGCACAATAGCAAAAGCACCAAATTGATATATATATATATATATATACATATATATATACACACATATATATATATGTGGTTCTTACTACATAGAAATGAAAGCTTCAATCCATTGCTCCCAAGATAAAACTAAGCTAGACGATTAAAAGACATGATTAACCTACAAAAACTAAGGAAAGAAAGAAACAAAAACTAGGGTTTGAACCCAGAAAAATGCAAGAAGAAGTGGCTGGATTCGTGTTTTTGTTTGAAGAGGAGAGGATAAGGTGAGTATTTATAGTACAAAAAGCAAGAAGAGTTTCTGGCCATTCATCCGTCGCGAGTCGCGACAGACTCTATTTCTAGCAGTATTTCTTCTTTCTCTTTTTTTGTTTTATATCCTCCTCTTCTCTTCATTTCTTCAATTCTTCAAATCTTCAAAAGCTCAAATACAAGTCTTCAAATATTCAAATCTTCAATTTCTTCAAACAAATTACCTTGTCACACAAAGTTCTCTAGAAAAGTAATAAAAGCGTAAAAGTCGCTTTTAACCCTCCTTAGAAAATTTAAAGGAAAAATGTCACATTTAGAGCACAAAAGTGTACAAAATTGAATCCTAAAATTCCTAATATAACCGTATAAAATGGGCACATAAAAAGGCTTGGTGTGCTTAGAGCAACGAAGCTGAGTTTGACGTACATTGGAAATCAGACGGTAGTCGTGACACTCTAGAACTACTAGGCCGTATGGTTAACCTTCTCATAGGGTGATCCGTGACACAAGGGCTGTGTCACTTGGTACGGGCCATGCTTGGTTTAGCTTCGTGCTAGCCATGTGTGGTCCGTGCTGCCCGTGGTTGGTTCGACCAGCTAACTTGTGTTCTCTTCTATGTATGAACCCTTGGTCCATTTTGGGAATTCTTATAGTCGATTTCATAGCGCTCAAAAAGACAAATTCAATGGTGCCACCCTTAAGGGCTGATTATTTTCAGATCATTCCCATAACTTTGTGCAACTTGGAGACAACAATTCTTCCATTTCTTCCTCGACCTCTTTGAACTTCAAATCCTCCTTTCTTGGGCTCAATACATTTACTACCATGATTTAGAATCCTTGGCCTTGATGAAATGGCCTTGATGAAATGACCTTCAAATCTACTACCATTCATTCAAATGAACTTCGATATCTTCTACCGTTCTTGCGAACGACCTTCTGTACAAATATGATGAAAAGTACCCACGAACGATCTTCTACCGTTCTTGTGAACGACCTTCTGTACAAATATGATGGAAAGTACCCAATTATATAAATATTATTGTCAGAATCATTTTGTTCCTATTTTGACATCAATGAACCGGGGTGTTCGCCCCTCATTTTTATTAGTATTCCATTAATACCCTTACAATGAGCGTTATTAGAACTATAATTTCAACCACATAGAATCACACAAAATTAAATATTCTTTCTTTTTTATGAATTAAAAAATCAATGAAATTTCATCCATCAGTTTTTTAAAAGTGCTAGTACATGGTCTAGAGTAAACTGTAGATGATTAATTATAAGTATGCCAGAGTTAATCGGAAGATCTTGCGAAAGTCTTTGTGGGATCATGCCGGTTTCTATATCACTTTTGGGGATTATAGGTTCGACTGGGGATGGAAAAGGTCCCTTCAGCGATGGTCAGAATCGATTATGTGAACATTGATGAACTTTTTAATCTTTGCACTTATGTCCCTCCAAGAAAGTGAGAGGAGTCGAAATGCAAAATTGGAGATAATCTTATCTAATTTACATTATCACGACCACGATGTTCAGATTCGGGCATGAACGGGTCAATTAATAGCCCCAAATTATTCACAGAAAGTATATGACAAAACTTTGAAAAAATTGCACTATGGCCCAAATTATTCACAGAAAGTATATGACAAAACTTTGCAAAAATTTCACTATGGCCCAAACTTCCTTGCATGTTCACTATGCTTCAGAACTCATCACCTGAACATAAGGAAAAATATTTGATATGGATATTATGCATACTGTCTAAAAAGGACATGAACCGGGGTAATCTTCCATCATTTTTATTAGTATTCCATTAATACCCAACGATAAGTGTTATGGGAACGATAATTTCCACAACATAGATTCAAATGAAGTTTCATATTCTTTGTTTTTTATCAAATAAAAATATAATAAAATTCCATCGATCAAATTTTAGAAAGCTCTAGTACGTTGTATAGAGTAAATTGTAGTTGATTACTTAAAAGTATACAAGAGTCAGTCGTAAGAACTTGTGGAAGTTTATGTGGAATAAGATCAGTTTCTTTATTACTCTTAGTTATTATAAGTTTGAATAGGTATGACAAAGTTTCTTTTTGAGATGATTGAAATCGAGTTTGGGGCAACCGATGAACTTTTAAATTTTTGCACTTAGCTCCCTCCAAGAAATTGGGAGAAAGCCGAAATGAAAATTGCAGAGAACATTTTTTCATTCACATTTTCACAGCAATGTTGTTCCGATTTGGGCATAAATTGGTGGACAAATGGGGCCACAGTCTTAAAATAGAATAGTGTACAACACTTTTCGGAAATTAGATTATGGGCCTTATGTATGACGTTGCAACTGTGTCGCATAGAACAAAACTAAAAACCGACACATGATCAACGTTGATCGACATGAATTTTTTTGCTGGAACCAAAAATTTAAGAAAAAATTTTGAACCAAAATTTCCCCCCAACCCTATTTCATGCCAACTATATTCAGCACTATCACTCATTTCCTATTTCCAACACAATTCCTCCAAACTTAACTCAACTCCATTCTTTCCATTCACACCATTACAGCAATAAAATAGCTCAATCAAATTGATTCCCTGTCAAACATGATTAACTATCCAAGGATAGAGCATCTCCGGGTTCAAATTAACTGAGGTGTTTTTCCATCCTTTCCATTTTCATTTAGCAATTGTATTACCAGATCTTATATATGATTTTTTTTCTCATTGAACAAAGATTGAATATTTTCACAAAGAATGATGATTTCGTTACATGTTATCTAGTGTATATTATTTGTGTTTCCAAGATAAAGACATGTTTGTAACTAGTGATAAAAAAGGCTTAGATTAGTGCTGATTGTAGATAGTAATTACATTTTCGTATGAAATGTTTTTGAATGTGCAATGTTGGTCACAAGTAATTGGCCTATACAATGTGGTACCGAACAAAGACCGATGATGGATAGGTCTAGGAAATGATTGGAATATATATATGTGTGTGTGTGTGTGTGTATGAATGCCCGACGTCACTCGTCACTTAGACTTTGCGACATCGATCAATCATGCATGCGACCTTGCATTAAAGAAGATCGGTTACTTTTTCCATGTTGTGATTAATGTCGTCCTCGTATGACTATATTATGTGTATTTCATTTGGGGACTTCCCAATTTCAACATAAATTTTGTTTCCTACGTATTGGTTAGAATAGGACAAAGAAAGTTATTAATGAACTTTCAACATGAAGATGGACGGACCTGTCATTTTACTAATTTCCCGGACAGTGTTAATACCGTACAATGCAGACAATGGAGGGTCACTACAGTTAGTGTTTCAATTTCATATCAACACTATGTATTTTAATATATTGTAACATGTATTTGTAATATATGCTAGAGTTTTGTAGGTTTTCACATGTCATTCTTTCCCATATTAATTGAATAAGAATTGATTGTTGTGTGATGTTTAACCATTTCACGTGTAATCAAATATTAAATAACATGTAATGGCTATCAACGAGCATATGTTTGTGTCATAAAATATTAAATATAATAATATTGTATGAGAAACGATGTATTCACTATTAATCCACGACATCGCACGTCAGTTGGGGAAGAGACGACACCTGATCGACGTTGCACAAACCGGCATCGCTTTGTTTTTGCAACATCGGCCCTTCCACTACAACAAACATCACCTTTTGCGACATGCAAAATATGCCGCCTATCACTAATGTAGTGTCGTAAATACATTTATGCTGCATTGTTTGCATCATTTTTTATTATGTTGTGAAAGTCTGTGTAGTATTTTTGCTACACAATATTTTATTATATTGCAAATAAAGAAACATTTTTTGTGTCACATAATTTTGTGTTGTATTATTTTACAACATATTTTGCTGCATATACATTTAGTGATGCATGTATGCTTGCTACACGTTATGCATCAATTGCACTTAGTGACGCATGTGTTTTTACGACATATTATGCATCATTTAGATACAATGATGCATGGATGTTGGTGACACATTGTGCATCATTTACATTTAGTGATAAATGGTTGTTTGCAACACATTATGCACCATTTACATAAAGTGATTCATGTACATTTGTGAAACATTCTGCAACCTTATTTAATCGTCATATGGTAATTTGTGACAAATATAATGATACGCAAAATAATGTGAAATGATACTTTACAATACATGCAACATATTATATACCACTAAAAAAAACATATTTTACATTCATTTCTGGAGGGATTTTTACCATCAGTATATTTATGAAAATAACAAAGGTAAATAAAACTTCAATAAGTACACTTTTTACCTTGATTCACAATTGAGGTAAAAAGTTACTTTTTATCCCAATTTTTTAATAATAACTAAGGTTAAAATTTTAATCGAAATTGAGTGAGACAAGTAACTAACATTGGTTCTTTCAACTTTTTTAATTACAATATTAACAACGTCAGCTTTTTTTATCCAAAACGCCTCGTGATCTTCAACCAATTGTGTGCTTCAATATAATTATCGGGGGCACCCCTCTCTTTCAAGAGGGTTCGCGGCAGGTCAAGCCCTGGTAAGGTTCTTCGCTTTGCATCGAATTAAACCGCATACTCCACCGCTTGTGCGGGCCCCCGTCAATTCCTTTGAGTTTCATTCTTGCGCATCGATTCCGCTGTCAATTGTTCATATTAACATAGAATTCAAATAAATAAAATTATTTTATTAAAAATTAAAGTATATTTTTTACATGAAACCTAACAAAATGCAAAATCTAAGAACACTCTACTCGCCATCATCTTTATTATCATCCTGCTCAGTATCTGCTTTCTCATCTCGGTTAGTTCACCACTCACCTTGCCCACCTAAGCAAATCATTCCTCGAAACACCATGTCACCAATTGAAGCGATATGAAGGCATCCCTATAGCAATTCACTCAAAACATAGCGGCAAAAAATTAAAGGAGCAAAAACATAGCAGTGAATTAGGAGCCAAAAATTAAAAGAGCCAAAATTAAGAGTGAGAAAATTTGACCATTCAAGGAGCAAAAACATAGTAGACAAAAATTAACATCACTTTAGCAGTAGATATAACAATACAATGTGAGAACAATGAAATCCTATTCCTGAAAAACGCAATGAGTGAACCATCATTTGATTTGAATATATGAAATTTAATTATTCTCCACGAAAAATAATTTCTTTTGTTTTTTTACTATAAATCACATGAATTACTGAAACCAAAGTCACGTATACCTATCAATCTTAACAAATAAATCATCAATACAATTAAACAACTAGCAATACTAAGAGCCCAACAAACTTAATAACAAACTTACAAACTAATAAACGTACTTTGCTTGATTGAATTGGGATAAAAATCGTTTACAAAATTAGCAAACTAACCAACCCATATATCAATAGATTCAATGGGAAAAAAATCATGCCCGCCGAATCGTTGAAACCTCTACCCTCTAGCTCCACCATAGCAGCCTGGCCTTGGCCCACCGGAACGCCATCCACGTCCTTCCGACCTCCCCCTGTTCGGCCTTGTAATAACCTTTATCGGTGCCAACGACTTACCTGGTGCTCGAAAAGATATTACGTACCAAAACTCTCATGGCATTCGCCGTCAGGTTCATCCGGTTCGTGATCTCTAGCAGCCTCAACTCTGCAAAGGAAATGTTCAGAATCTCAACTTTCATGGACTAGTTGGGTAAGGAGAGCACATAAGAGGGCTGAAATTAGAATAAAAAAGATGGAGCCAATCACGGGGTCGATGGAGAAAGATGGAAGAGTCGAAACATAGTTCAGGGGATAATTTTGTGAAAGGCGGAATTGATATATATAATGGAAAGGCCATGGCCAGGCGGAGTTACCGAGATGGCCTCATCAAACTAATACCCTGAAATCATTTGCACAAATACTCTAAATGAGAAACATCTAAATCTCTGAATCTCTGCCATCTATACCTAATCTTACCATGTCACCCAATTCAAGGGAGAGCTTTCATGTCTCTATTTGGAGAAACATATTCAAGTTCTATCAAACCCTTACAACAACGCTCATATTGGCAATTTCCCCAAGGGTATACCAACTATAAAGCGAATTGAAGTGGATTTCAAAACGATTGGCTTCTCCTGCAAATATTAGATTGGTGTGATCGATTTCAAGAATGTGCTCATCCAGTTCCAAGAAAAGGATGATTTTCAAAGATGTTGGATCAAGGCTATTTGGTCGTTCAACGGAATTCATATGAGAATGATAAAATGGAAATATGATTTTAAGCTAAACGCAGAATCATCAATCGTCCCGACATGGATTTCAATAAAAAATGTTCCCTTGTACTATTATAACTGAGAATCCATTGAAAGTACTGGGAACCAGATCGGCGTCTTCATCAAAATGGACAGTTCCATGGACAAACTTACGAAACCCTCGACATTAAAGATTTGTGTTGAAGTCGACCTCCAGTCTCAACTCCTGGCAACTATAAGGTTAGTTTCGATATTTGAAAACGAGAAGTACTCGCTTGAATATGAAAACCTACCTGCCTACTGAGGTCCTTGCAAAAAAAAGGCCGTAATAAGTCTATTTGTAGATTCCTCAATCCTAACCTCATGCCTAAATCTCATCCTAAGCCATATCACACAAGCACTAATAAAACCACAAAAACCAGTGGGAAACCCATGCCACAACATATCCCTAGATCTTCATCAGGCATCCCAGTGTGACAAAAGCAAAAGGAATTCACATATTAGCAGGTGAACATTGACAACCGAACAAAAATCAACCATGAGAAACACACTAGACCTATTAACAAGCTTTACACGAGTCTCTCAGCAGATAATATCAACAGTCAACTCCCTCTAAATAACAGCCCCACTCCACACCAGTTAGCAGATCAAAGGGTACAACAACCACTAGCTCATATTACAGTATTGAAGGGAAACTAGAATCCACCAATAACTATGTCGAATAGTCCCTTCAATACTGGTGAAAAGAATAAATCACCTGTACTGATCACTAGCCCTCAGTATGTATCCCCTCAGAAACATAACAGTGAGAGGAGAAAAATACTGAAAACCAGTAATGCTGGAAAACAAAAAGCATAACACTACTTCTCGGATGACCTTACATGTATTCCTAATGATTTACCACCTGCTGATTTTGACACTAACAATCTTTGTACTCAGTCTCTTAGGATTAGCCCAGTGTCATCAAATAGATTCTCATTACTGAAAGATAGCGAGGAACTGGAATCAGAAATTTTTGGGTAAATGAGTACGAAAGAGCTTGATGTGTCCATTTAATGTGCATAATTTAGTACTATTTTGGGTTAGTTTTGTGCTCTTTTATTATCAAGAGCTCGTGTTTTACCTTAAAATTCTCTTAGGAGGGGTAAGAGCAACTTTATGCTCTTTTACCTCTTCTAAGTGGATTTTTCGTGACAAGGGAAGAACACGGAGGCAATGAAGACCGGAGGCCATTGAAGATCACATTTTCGAAGATGTTTGAAGACTTTCTTCAAATTCATAAAGACCGGAGGCCATTAAAGACCATTTTTGGAGACATTGAAGACTTGAAAAATGAGAGGAATTTCTATAAAGATGATTGTATAACACAAGAAGAAGAAAAGGAAACAAGGCAAAATTCTGGCACCCGTCGTGAATCGCGATGGCCTCGTCGCAAGACTGTCATGAGTCTCAACGAGCCCGTCATGAGTCGCGACCAACGGGTAGCCATAATTTCACCTTATCCTATTTGTTCTATAAATAGCACTCTCTTTTATCTCATTCTCAATCTTCTTCACCTGCATTTTTATCACTTTTTGAAACCCTTATTTCTTCCATTTTCATCTTTGCAATCTCTTGTGTTATGTTTGGTGGTTTAGCATTAATTAGTATGAACTCTTGTAGATAAATCTAGTTCTTGGGAGCAATTGATTGGAGCCTCCAAGCTTATGTAGTAAGATTCTATGTTTGCTCATATATGAACATTTATTGGAGAGCATTTATTATGCCATTAATGTTGTGTTTAATATTATTTATACCACGGGTTGTTTGAGTATATGAAAATTTTGTTAGATTGAAATGTTAGGGTGTTAGGAAAGTTGCAAATTTCTTGACTTATTTGATATGGAAAATCTCGAGCGTGGATTTAGAACTTCTTTTGTATAATGTGTGGTAATTCTTGCTGGATGAGTACGTTAATGTGGTTTGTTCTCATATTTTCATATAGATGCAAAGAAAGGTTGAACCTTGAATGTTGTTAGTTCTTAGTTTAATCTAATGAATGCTTTGTTTGGTTCAATGACTATGTCTTTGGTAGAAGACTTGTTATTATCAAACCTATGGTCCTTTGGGTGAAATGCCATTGATGAAACACCCCAATGATGTTGTTTGTCTAGGGTGATCATCAATGAGGTTTGCAAATGGTCGTTGTTTGTCTTTGCAAACTACTCTTAAGGAGGAATGAATGTTGATCTTTGAATGAGGAGTGATACATTCCCCATAGACAATAAATGTAATTGAATGAGTGAATGAATGAATGAGCTATATGAAGTTTGGAAGTGGAAATCTCCGTTAATTATTATTTACATTGTATCTTTAGTTGTGTTGCATGATTAGCATAGTTCTCTTTCTTTGCTAGTTGTTGTATTTTAATTTGATAACTTAGGATCCAACCAACCAACCCCCACTCAGTTTACATGCTTTTATATATATATATATATATATTTATGTATGTATATGCCTAGTATGTTTTCTCCTATATATGTTTAAACACTTGAAAAAATCCCTATTCTCGTGGACGACCCCGACTTGCCATTATCTACTTAATCATATTTAGTAAGCACAAAGGGCTTATAAATTATAACTTTGAGAGGTACGGCGACGACCTCCCAAATTTTGGCGCCGTTGCTGGGGAAGAGGCGTTTATTTTTAAGTGTTTGGAATATTATGTGTGATTATATGCTATTTTTAAATAATAGTTAGTTTTCTTTTACTTTGATTTCTTAGTTGATTTTCCAATTTCACTTGGCTTGGAGATGTATTGTTCGAGTTCTTGGTGTATGGTTCGTACGTGATCCTCTTCACAAGAACCCCTACACTACAACCCCGAGTTGGAGTTGAATTTGAGACGGGCTAGGAGGCTTACTTTGGAAAGTGTGAATAACACCGCTCCTAGTGACCATTTTTTAATACATCTTCCTTAATGGAACATCGAATCGAGCATGAAGATGAGCATCCGAGAGGGGAACCTCACCATCCTCCTCTCCAAGGGCAAGCCCCTCATCTCCACCAAAGAGAAATCCCTTTGGGGCAACCTTTGTTGAGAGACATCATGACCCCCAACCTCGATCAACAACCAATGTGCATCGAGTATCCTGTGGTTGGACCGAACAGGCACTTTGAGCTAAAGACCGGGTTCATCAACATGCTACCCATATTTCTTGGTGGGCAAGGGGAGAATGCCAACAAACACCTCACCGAATTTTACTTCTTGTGTGGTGGTACAGTCCCCCATGGGGTGGATGAAGATTTCTACAAGTTGAAGGCATTTCCATTCACACTAAAGGATGGTGCAAGGGATTGGCTCCACTACCTACCGCCCAAGAGCATCAAGAGTTGGCTTGATATGAAAACGAAGTTTCTAGACAAATACTTCCCAGCCTCTAGATCCGCGGCCTTGAAGAGGGATATGAGCAACATCCTCCAATGGCATGAAGAATCCCTCTTTAACTATTGGGAGATGTTCAAGAAGCTTCTTGCAAGTTGCCCTTATCACGGTTATTCGGAGGGTGATTTGGTTTATTACTTCTACAATGGCCTTCTTGATGAAGATCAAAGGTTGGTGAGAAGTTATTATGGTGGAACCCTTGGGAACAAAACATCCTCCAAGGCCATGCAGTTATATGAAGAGCTAGAGGAAGAATCAAGAAACGTTAGCTCAAGGGCCGATTTGAGAAGGAGGAATCCAATGCCCACAACTGACTCTTCAAATAGTGGAAATCTCAAGGATTAAGTCTTGGCCCTTACATCTATGGTCAAATCGTTGATGATGAAGCCCGGGAATGCGCCATATGTTAAATCATGTGAAATTTGTTACTTGGCGCATCATATGGACACTTGCCCCACTTTGCAAGAGGATTATGTTGAAGAGGTAAGTACCATGGACTATCAAGGGAATCAAGGCTACCAAGGAAACCAAGGATATTAAGGTAGGCAAGGCTACCAAGGTAACCAAGGCTACCAAGGTTATCAAGGGTACCAAAATTGGCCGTACAATTCGGGAAATCGTGATAACTCGAACCTCCGGTATGGAAACCCTCAAGGAAGCCAAAACCCTCAATAATAATATAGGCCACCTCAACAAAAATTCCAAAGGCTCCAAGACAAACCCCGAGACCAAGGGGAGAGCTCGGGGCTAACAAAGGATGAGGTGATGCAAGCCATTCACCAGTTTGGCATATGCACAGAAAAAAGTGAGAAATTCCAAGATGAAGCCAAGGTGAGTATCAAGAACTTGGAAACCCAAGTGAGCTAGATAGCTCAAGTTGTGAATCGGATGGAGTCTCGAGAAAAGGGTAAGCTACCCTCCTAACCAGAGATCAACCCTCGACAAAATGCAAGTGCTATCACTTTGAGAAGTGGTAAAGAGGTTTACTCTCCCACGGTTGGTGAAGTTGTTGAGGACAAACCTAGGAAGCTTGAAATGCTTGAGAAAGAAGGGGAAGAAGAGAACGAGGAAAAGGCCAATGAGCAAGCAAGGAAGGGAAGGTGAAGAAAGAGGAGATCATCGTCGAGAAATAAACCTCCATTTCTGAACCTTCATCCCCCCCTCACAAGAAGGAAAGAGTAGTGGAGATCCCTCCATATGTGCCAGAGCCACCATTGTCAGAAGCTCTAAAAGACAAAAGGAGGAAGGAATCCAACAAGGACATCTACGAAGTCTTTCGTAGGTGCGAGGTAAATATCCCTTTTTTGAATGCGATTGAAAAACTTCCTAGCTATGCAAAATTTTTGAAAGAATTATGTGTAGTAAATAGGAAACAAAGAACAAGCTAAAAAATGGGAGAAGTGAGCATGTCTCCGCTTTGTGCCAAAGGGAGTTACTTCCTAAATGTTGTGATCCCGGCATGTTCACGATCCCTTGTGTGATAGGAAATACTCATTTTGAAAAATAAATGCTTGATTTAGGTGCATCGATAAATGTGATTCCGTATTCTTTGTATGAAAGCCTTAATCTTGGTACTTTGCACAAAACCAGGGTGGTGATCCAACTAGCCGATCGTTCTAGTGCGTACCCTAAGGGTATCGTCGAGGATGTGTTGGTTAGGGTGGATTCCTTAATATTCCCCATGGAATTTTATGTCCTAGACATGGAGCATGATAAACTTGCCGCCCTAATTTTGTTGGGGAGACCATTTCTGAAGACCTTTAGGACCATCATTGATGTGCATAATGGTACCCTTACCTCGAGACCTTGAAGCCGTGAGCCCTCGAAATTTAATCTTTCATCCTCGAGCCTAGCTTCTCAAGACCTCAAAGCCGTGAGCCCTCATGGTGTCATCTTTCATCCTCGAGCCTAGCCTCTCAAAACCTCGAAGCTGAGAGCCCTCGAGGTGTCATCTTTCATCCTTGAGCCTAGCTTCTTGAGACCTCGAAGCCAAGATCCCTTGAAGTGTTATCTTTCATCCTCAAGCCTAGCTTCTTGAGACCTCAAAGCCTCAAGCTCTCAAGGTGTGATCTTTCATTCTTTCATCCTCAAGCCTAGCTTCTCGACCCCTCGAAGTCGTGATCCCTCGAAATGTCATCTTTCATCCTCGAGCCTAGCTTCTCGATTCCTTGAAGTCGCGAGCCCTCGAGGTGTCATCTTTCATCCTCGAGCCTAGCCTCTTGAGACCTCAAATCCAAGAGCCCTCGAGGTGTCGTCTTTCATCCTCAAGACTAGCCTTTTGAGACCTCAAAGCCTCGATCTCTCTAGGTGTGATCTTTTATCCTTGAGCCTAGCTTCTTGAGACCTCAAAGCCGTAAGCCCTCAAAGTGTCACCTTTCATCCTCGAGCCTAGCCAGACCTAATGGCCCTCAAGACCACCTGCGTGAGTCGCGACGATCGTACGAATGTGCATTAAAAAGATGGGCTAAACCCATTTTTCCACAAACATATCCACAATCTTTCATCTTCTCTCACTACTTTTTCATCTTCAATCTATCATCCACAAGTGCCGTTGCTCGCCACCACCACTCACCGCCGCTAATAGCCTCCCTCCACCTCTCATAATCACAACTCCATACCCCATCCTTTCTTCCCAACCTCCACCCACAAATTGAAAAAAAAATCATTGAAGAACACAAGCCCTAGAATTTGGGGTTTTTGTCACTTTGAGAAATTCAATTTTGAATTGATTGTGGGCTTTCTCTTTTCTTCTTCCTACGCATCTTGGTGGTACATTTCTTCACTTTATTGAGATTGAATTGAGATTATACATGTCTACTCAAATTTTTTTTTATGGAGATTGTGTATATTATGTGTGATGCCTTAGGAAATTGAATTGTTGGATCTTGGTTGATTTTGGTGAATAAATTGTGCCTACAATTCAATTGGATGGATATTGTGTGCATATTTTGTGGTTGCGGGTTGGATTGTATTGTTCTTGTTTGAGTTGGGATTGTGTGCAATTGTGTTACTGTGGCTGAGAACGGATTGTGACTTATGCTAGATAGGAGGCATGTTAGCCCTTAATTCAACATAGTTGTAATTTGGATAAAATGTTATTGTGCTTGGCAATGTTATTTTGCTTAGGGTAGTTTAGCCATGGGACGTGAATGTTGACAGTGTGAATATACTAATAGTAGCTAAGCTAGTTAAGCACAATTGTAGTTTTGAGATATAGCATATTGATTTCAACTATGTGAGAACTTCATGGAATTGAGAATATGGGCTTGTTGGACATAGTATAGATTGTATATGCAATTGTGATTAGGACTTGCACTAGTTGACTTAATTTTGATTCGGCTTGTGATGATGAAATAGTTTAAGGTTGAGTATGAATTTGCAAAATTGCATATACACATAATCCTGTGTGTTTGACTTGTTTGATGTGATTGTTAGATATGGCCCCCACGAAGAGGCCTAGGGCTCCTCCCCGAGGCGGGCACACAACCGCTCCACCTCCACTGCCTCCACCAGCTCCAGAATCGAGCCCTGTACCTCTTCCGGATAGGTACATGGGTTTGACCCGGATCACCGAGTCCTATATAGAAAGGTGGGAGGCCCTAGAGAAGTGCCAACTCAAGGAAACAAGCTTTGTCGATGTGCTCACAATATATGCTCTCGGCCTCACTCAGCCTGTCAGATACCTCCTCACAAAAGGAGGAACGGAAGAGTTTATGAGTAGGAGCGCACCCTCTTACCGGAGGCACACACTAGAATTCTTGTCCACGGTCCATATAAGTAGCATAAGAGGCGACCAACCCTGCGAGAGGTACATTACTTTTCACTTAGATGATATATCTAGGCAAATAACCTTCTCGCAGATCAAAGAAGCCTTTGGATTTGACATTGTGAGGATATGGGCCAGGCTGGACCCACAGACCCAGGAGCAATCAATTGAGGATGACATGCACTTTTGGAATTTCATCAACATCAGGCCGAAGAATTCCAATGATAAGGAGTAGCACCATCATCTAACCTGTACTCCATTATGTGCATCGTCTGTTAGCTGGCATAGTACTTTGCTTCGCGGATCCGACAAATGTGCCAGACAATGACATTCACTTTTGGTTGCAGTTAACGAGTAAGGGGCCAAGATACGGGTCGTGGACAGAATTGTGGATGAAGAGAATCGTTAAGGTGGCAGGAAAACCCAAGGGGAAGATCATGGTCGAAGGCATGATATACCTTTTAGCAGAGTACTTGGGATTGGTTCGTCCAGCTGACTTTCCACACTTAGGGAGGTGCACGACCCTATCTTATCACCGTTGAGAGGCTAGTTATATTTGAGATGCTTAGTGCCACACGGACCACGGGGCTCTTCCATTGGTTGTATGGTGCGATGATGGTCACATTCATGACACTTCCTCAGCTAAGCAAGACGAAAATGGAATTTGACTCACCTCTGGGAGATTTGGCAATTTCACCGAACTCCTTATGTAGAGATGCAATTGTATAAGGAGCTAGCGGAAGAATCAAGGAAATTTAGCTCAAGGGCCAATCTGAGAAGGAGAAATCCAATGCCCGTAAGTTACTCTTCCAATAGTGAAGCTCGAGGACTAAGTCTCGGCCCTTGCATCTATGATGAAATCACCGATGACAAAGCCCGGGAATGCGCCACATGTTAAATCATATGAAATTTGTTACATGGCGCATCCTACAGAGACTTGCCCTACTTTGAAAGAGGTCTATGTCGAGGAGGTGAGTGCCATGAGATGTCAAGGGAATTAAGGCTACCAAGGTAACAAAGGATATCAAGGTAGGCAAGGCTTCCAAGGTCATCAAGGCTACCAAGGTTATCAAGGGTACAATAACTGGCCGTACAATTATGGAAATCGTGATAACCCGAACCTCCGGTATGGAAACCCTCAAGGAAGCCAAACCTCTCAACCATATCGGCTTCCTCAACAACAATGTAGGCCACCTCAACAATAATTTGAAAGGCTCCAAGAGAAACCCCGAGACCAAGGGAAAAGGTTGGGACCATCAAAGGATGAGGTGATGTAAGCCATTCACCGTTTGGGCATATGTGCGGAAAAAAGAGAGAAATTCCAAGATGAATCCAAGGCGAGTATCCTGAACTTGGAAACTCAAGTGAGCCAAATAGCTCAAGTGGTGAATCAGATGGAAGCCCAGGAAAAGGATAAGCTACCCTCCCAACCGAAGATTAACCCTCGACAAAATGCAAATTCTATCACTTTGAGAATTAGTAAAGAGGTTGGCTCTCACCCGGTTGGTGAAGTTGATTATGATGAACCTAGGAAGCTTCAAATGCTTGAGAAAGAAGTGAAAGAAGAGAACGAGGAGGTGGCCAAGGAGCAAGAAAGGAAGGGAAAGGAGAAGGAAGAGGCGATCACCGTTGAGAAATCAACCTCCATTCCCGAACCTTCATCCCCCCTCACAAGAAGGAAAAAGTAGTGGAAATTCCTCCATATGTTCCAGAACCACCATTCCCGGAAGCTCTACAGGACAAACGGAGGAAAGAGTCCAACAAGGACATCTACGAAGTCTTTCGTAGGTGTTTGGTAAATATCCCTCTTTTGAATGATATTGAACAAATTCCTAGTTATGCAAAAATTTTGAAGGAATTATGTGTAGTAAATAGGAAACAAAGAACAAGCTTAAAAATGGGAGGAGTGAACATGTCTCTGCTTTGTGCCAATAGGAGTTACCCCCTAAATGTAGTGATCCCGGCATGTTCACGATCCCTAGCATGACAGGAAATACACATTCTGAAAAGTAATGCTTGACTTAGGTGCATCAATAAATGTAATTCCTTACTCTTTGTATGAAAGCCTCAATCCTGGTAATTTGCACAAAACTGGGGTGGTGATCAACTAGCAGACTGTTCTAGTGCGTACCCTAAGGGTATCTTCAAGAATGTGTTGGTTAGGGTGGATTCCTTAATATTCCCCACGGATTTTTATGTCCTATACATGGAGCATGATAAACATTCCACCCCAATCTTGTTGGGTAGGCCATTTTTGAAGACCTCTAGGACCATCGTTGATGTGCATAACGGTACCCTCACTATGGAATTTGATGGGATTAAATAGAGTTTAACATAAACGAATCTATGAAGTATCCTCTTATAGGGTATTCTTGCCATGCTATTGATTTTGTTGACCATGTTGTGAAAGATGTTTTTGAATTTAGTGGTGATGATTCCTTCTTAGTTGCTTTGGAAAATGATGATGAAAATGCATGTCCTGTATATTTCATGAGTACTAACTTAAAGGAAAGCATTGAGGAGTTAAGCATTCTTGAGGAAGTGGTGCAAAGTCCTGACCCTCTAGTCTTAGAGGAACCCAAAGAACTCGAATTCCTCCCATCACTTGTGAAAGCTTTGGTGATTGAGCTTAAACCTTTGCCAAGTGACCTCAAGTACGCATTTCTTGGGGAAGGGGAGATGCTTCCGGTTATCATTTTAAGCAAGCTCACCAAGGAGCAAGAAGAAAAGTTGATTGTGGTGTTACATGAGAAGAAGTAGCAATTGAATGGACTATTTCCGACATCAAAGGCATAAGTCCATCCACTTTCATGCAGAGAATTTTGTTGGAAGAAGATGCAAGACCCGTGTGAAAACCCCAAAGGCGTTTAAACCCGCCTAGGATGGAGGTGGAAAAGGCAAAATTCCTCAAGTTACTCCAAGTGGGCATGATCTATCCAATCTCAGATAGTAAGTGGGTGAGTCAAACTCAAGTGGTACCCAAGAAGAGTGGGGTGACAGTAGTAAAAAATGAGTAGGGTGAAATGGTACCCACTCGAGTTCAAAATGGGTGGCACGTTTGTATTGACTACCAGAGGATAAATGCAGAGACCCGGGAGGACCACTTTCCATTGCCCTTCATTGATCAAATGCTCAAGAGGTTATCAAGCCACCCTTTCTATTGCTTTTTGGATGGGTACTCAAGGTATTTTCAAGTGGCTATCACCCTGGAAGACCGAGAAATGACCACCTTCACGTGCCCCTTTGGTACGTTTTCCTATCGGCGTATGCCCTTCGGATTATGTAATGCTCCCAAAATTTTCCAAAGGTGTATGGCAAGTATTTTCTATGAATTTTTGAAACTTTTATCGAGGTATTCATGGATGATTTCACCATCCATGGTAATTCTTTTTACAACTGTTTGGAAAATTTGGCACATAAGTTCCTGAATGTTACATTGATACTAATCTTGTGTTAAATTCTGAGAAGTGTCATTTTATGGTAGATCAAGGCATTGTCTTAGGCCATGTTGTCTCCTCTAATGGTATTGAGGTTGACAAGGCAAAGATAGACACAATTCAAACATTGCCTTATCCTACTAATGTGTGCAAAGTGTGCTATTTTCTTGGCCATGCAGGATTCTATCGTCGATTCATCAAGGACTTCTCAAAGATAGCATACCCTTTTTGCAAGTTGTTGCAAAAAGAGGTGGAATTTGTGATAGATGAGGATTGAAAAAGGTCATTCGATACATTGAAAGGAAGATTAGTTTTGGCCCCTATTATACAGCCCCCGGATTGGTCATTACCTTTTGAGATTATGTGCAATGCTAGTGATTATGCCATTGGAGCGGTTCTTGGTAAAAGGGTGGGGAGAGCGCCTCAATCCATCTACTACACATCCATGTCACTCAATGAAGCCCAAAGAAACTATTAAACCACAGAAAAGGAGTTGCTAGCAGTGATATTTCTTTGGATAGGATTATTACTTTTACTAGCTGAGAGATACACCATAAGGTTTTCACCGTTATTGGCAACTCGGGCGACTGGAGAAGCTGGACGAAGGGATCTCATTTGACAGTAGGAGGCATCGAGTTCCCCATGGAATTGGAATGTACAGTTCAAGTTTCCCAAACCAGGGGAATAAATGTTCCTTAAGGATATCGAGAAGGATATGCAGAAATTATAATCTAGTCCCCTCGATTACACTCGTTTTACCAACCCCAACAAGAGTATCGATGACTTTGCCTGGTCGGCTATAATCTATGAAAAGTATGTATATAAAAATCTTTTGAAGAATGGAAAGAAGAGGACAAGATGACTTAAGGGCCCTCTCAAAGAACCCCTCTTGACACTCCTGACATTGGTTTTGAACCCTCGAAAGCTTCCAAAGGTGTTTTAATGGAACTCTATTATTATTTTGTTCCTTTCTTTTTGTCTTTCTTTACTAACGCCATCTTTGTGTTTTTTCATAATGTCTCGGAGGTTCTTTTAAAAACAAGAAGAGTGTCCCAAAAAATGACCCGAAGTAGGGTCAGACCAATCCTAGGGAGACCCCTGCCCCCTCCAATCAGTCTTTCACCTCTCCAGTTTGTGGTGGAAGGACTATCTCGCCCTCGAGTGATGCTCAACCCCTCAACACTAGGAATTTCCATCAAAGGACAAAAACAAAAAGTGGGTAGAGTGCTTGCATCTCCCACCAAGTTCTCCCCTAGACACCTTCCTCGAATGCTACAACAACTACCTCTAACATCCTAACTATGGATGAAAAATCCCTCATGACTATGGTTGCGAATCCTCAGTTTATTACAATATAACTCTAAGTGTTTAACGATTGATTCAGTTGTGTAGGCTTCCCAGCTTCTCAGCCAAGCTGCTCAAAGCCTCTCTGCTTTTATTCAGGCTATGGCAATGGGTCATGGTAAGTTGCAAGAGAAACTATCCCAAAAAGATGTTGAAATCTTAGAGCTGAAAAGGGTGCTCGAGAAGGAGAGGAAGGTGCGTGAGAAAGATAAGAAAATGCTCGAAGAGGAGAAGAACAAGATGACAAGAGTTGACACTGAGAAGCGACGGCTCATTCTGGAGAAAGATACCCTCGAGAAGAGGTTTGAGTGTGTTGAGAACCCTATTGATCAGGTCCAACTTCTGGAGGCATTCAAGGATAGGTTGCTAAACAGTCCTGAGCTGTTCAATTTCTTCATAAGCCTTCTTGAAATTGCAAGAAATTGGGTTGCAATGACCTGGCCAATTAAATCTTAAAGCCATGACTCTCGCCCTCCTTGTCCGAGGAGGATGCTAAGCTGGTAAACGAGCTTGTCAAACCTGAGCTTGAGGAATTCGAAGACAAGAAGTGGGACGAGGCAATCAAGTTTGGTGGCCTGTAATTTTCCCTGATGGACTACATCAAGTCAAAGAGCAATTTCTTACTGCTGGAGGAAATCGAGCAATTCCCCTTCGAAAGGCCACGAACAAGGCCTCCAAGGAAAGAGGTTAGCCTGAGCCAAATGTGGAAGTATAGATTGCGTCCACCTTGAAGGAGGATAACTCTAGGGTTCATCCTTAATTTGTAAACTCTGGCAGTTCTGGCCTCCTCCTGTAATAGTTTTGTTTTAAATGACAAAGATCTTCTTGGGTTTCTTAGTTTCTCTATCTTTATTCTTATTGTATTTATCTTCCTCGTAGTTTAATTCATTGAAACGGATCATGAAAGGCACTTACCATCAGCTTTTGAGCACTAACAAAGAGTTTAATGAAACGCACAAGCAACTGATGCAGGCAATGTGAGCATTTTCCATATGTAAGGAGGGTAAACAAACCTTAAAGAATGAAATTAATCAGCTCGAAGAGGAACTTAAGTTGTGGCAAACTAAAGATCATCCAGTTTTTAAGGAACCTGTTAAGGATTTCTTATCCAAGGAGTTCAACGGGACATACTTTTTGGACATGGTAAAAGATTGTGATTCCATAGATCAAAGCTATGAAGAGTTATCAGGCCAAATAAATTTGATGGTTGGATCTCTGAAGGTGTGTGTTGCTAACGCGACTAGGCTACTAGTTGTGAAACGGCGCCTAACTGCTTTTATGGGTAAAAATGATAAGTTAAGGGTATAAAGAGAGGATATCACCAAAAGATATATGGTGGCCGTGAAGAAAATAACCAGTCTCGAGAAGGTTTCACTAGCATGGAATGTAGCTAGCAAAAACCCCTCCCTAGTAAGGGAATTTTCCATGAGGAACTCACTTGCAGAAGACGTTTCTCTGGTAGAGTCCCTTTTATCTTAGAATCCTCGATTCGTAGGAGGGATCGAGGCTTGGAAACTTCAAGCCAAGGACCTCGAGAAGAGTATCCCAGAGTTTGAGAAGAAGTTTTCCGTTCATGAAGTGAGCCTTTGAGCCCATGTGTTTTCTCATGGCATTCCCACCCCATATTTGATTGACAATGATCGGTTGCTAGATCTTCCTCTCAATGCCGCTTCCTATTGTATTAAGGAGGTCAATGTGTATGAGGATGTGACCCCTCGACAAAAGAAAGCTTTCGACCTTATTCTTGATTGGTTAAAGGAATTATGATTAAAGGGCCCCTCCCCTTCAAGCCATTGTAGGTCTTCTCAATAAAATTCATCTCCCAAGAGAGCTGATAAGAATCTTGGGTCCTCGAATTGGGCTGCCAAGAGTGTTTCCAAAAAACGTGGCCAAAGTAAGGGGTTTTTGAAGAATCAAGGTAGAACTATTGCACCGCTCGACTCCTCCGACTATCTCGAGGAAGAGAAAATGAAGGATATTCAAAAATTTCCTAGCATTAAGATGGAAGAACTTGAGCTTTTGGAAACATAGTTGATGGGGTTAACACCTTCCCCAAAAGATCTTTTCGAGGAGGGGTTTCCCCCAACTAAGTAAATCAATGTTGTGTGATGTCTTGTACAAAAATGTACTTTAATTTTTTAATAAGGATATCGAGACCTTTTTGTGAGTCTTCTTCTTTGGAAGACAAGGTATTTTTATTGCAAGTAAAGTCCCTCGAAATACTCTTAATCTTCGGGAGTGCTCAAGGGCTTGAAAAGTTATAACGTGATTTAAGTTTCACATGTGCATATATCCTCGTGAATTTTAAGTTCCAAATGTCAGTACTACTTGCAACATACCTATTTAGAAATGCCTTAATCGACTTCGATGAGTAGAAATTGAATAATTCTAAGACACAAGCAATTTTACCCAGGTTCGTTGTTTCTACCTACATCCTGCAAATTTTCTCCACTAGTTCATCATTTTGAGATTACAAAAGTACCTCATGATTTCCACTTAAAAGCATACCACTCGATCATCAGCTGTAGCTGAAAATATCATCTAGAGTGCTGCTTTAGAGCAAACCACTCAAACATCATCATGAGTGCCACTTAAGAGCAAACCACTCGATCTACAGTCGTAGCTAGAAATATCATTTCGAAGGCCGCTTAAGAGAAAACCATTCGCTCATCAGCCGTAGCTAGAAATATCATCTAGAGTGCAACTTAAGAGCAAACCACTCGAACATCATCATGGGTGCTGCTTAAGAGCATACCCCTCAAATATCAGCATGAGTGTCGGTTAAGAGCAAACCACTCGATCATCAACCGTAGCTGAAAATATCATCTAGAGTTCCACTTAAGAGCAAACCACTCAAACATCATCATGAGTGTCGCTTAAGAGAAAACCACTCTTATACCATCATCTTGAGTGCCACTTAAGAGTAAACCACTCGAACATCATCTTGAGTGCCACTTAAGAGCAAACCACTCAAATTCCAGCTCAAGTGCCGTTTAAGAGCAAACCACTTGTTATAGATGATAATACTTTCTCAGGTTGGTACATCACCTCAAGGACGCAGCTACAAATCGGATGCATTTCAATCACCCTGTAGGGTCCTTCCCAGTCTACAACACACTTTCCTTCGGATTCGCTTATGCATTTCTCATTTTTCCTCATTACAAAATCTCCTGGGTTAAAAAAATACCTTCTTTTCCCTCCTATTATGGTATCTTCTAACCCGTTCTTTAACCTTAGCTTCATGAACAAAAGCTAGTTCTCTCTTTTCTTCCACCATGTCAAGATCCAAGCAGCGGTTATGCTGATTACTTATCTTATCTGTAGCGACCATCATCCTTGGGCTAGGAACACCTATCTCCATATGAATTACTGCCTCCGAGCCATATACTAGATTGTAAGGTGTTTCTCTAGTGGTGGAAGACTCTACTGTCTAATATGCTCACAAAACATTAGGTAGTTCCCATATACAAGTACCCTCTGCCCTCTCGAGCCTAGTTTGAATGCCATTCATTATTGTCTTATAGGATACTTCTACCTAACAATTAGCTTGGGGGTGATAAACCGACGTTACCTTTTGTTTGATTTTGTACTCCTCACACCACATCTTGAATGGATCTTGAGCTAACTAGGTTCCATTACCCTTGATGATTGTCCTTGGAATTATGAAATGACATATAATATTCTTCTAACAAAAAGTAATAACCATATTTCCCCTTATGTTTGTCAAGGGTTCGGCTTCCTTACACTTTGTGAAGTAGTCAATAGCCACTATAAGATACTTGAACTTCTCTGGAGCTTCTGGATAGGGTCCCATAAGGTTGATCCCCCACTTCTCAAAGGGTAATGAACTGTAAATGATTTTCATCTCCTTCCGGGAAACATGGGTTATGGGAGCATATCTTTGGCACTGAAGCTTGTATGTATCTATTTGTGTCATCAAACATTGTTGGCCAGTAGAATCCTGCTTGAAAAAGCTTCCTCGCCATTGATATGGTCCCTTGGTGTCTACCGCATATCCCTTTGTGGACCTCCTTTATAATATAATCAGCTTCATGAGGGTTAACACACTGAAGCAATGACTGAAAATGATCCTCCTGTACTACACTCATTCCTGCAACACATACCTTGGAGCTTTCAACCGTATCTTTCTGGACTCAATTTCACTCTCCGGCAGGAAACTCTCTCGAAGGTATCCCATGATAGTGGTCATCCAATTGTCCTCCACATCAACTGTCATAACCACAAGTTCTTTAAAACTTTGTTTCTTTGAGGTTTCCATGACCAATTGCTCTTGAGATTGGATTCCCATGTCTGGGGAAGAATCTTTGCCAAAGGCATCTACTTTATGGTTTCTCTCTCTTGTGACCTTTGTTAGAGTATAAGATTTAAAAGCTTTCAAGAGATTTTGCACTAATTTAAGGTAACTTTTCATATTACATTCCCTGGCTTCATATTCTCCATTCACCTACTGAAAGACAATCTGAGAATCACTGTAAACCTCCAAGTCTTCAACTTTTAATTCACTGGCTAACCGCTATCCAGTTATCAGGCCTACATACTCTGTCTCACTGTTCGTCGCTTTAGATGCAAATTTTAACGCATAAGGATAATCTCTTCCATCAGGATAGGTTAATAGAACCCTGGCTTCACTCCCTCCTAAATGTGACGCATCATCCACATATAGCTTCCACATTTCCTTTTTACACGTCTCCAACTCTTGAATAGGGTCCTAGTACTCACTGGGCTCTCAAGTTTCTACTATGAAGTTGGCCAGCGCCTAAGCTTTGATTGCAACTTAGGGCTGATATTGATGTCATGTTCCCCCAGTTCAACTGCCCACTTCATCATTCTTCCCAAAATTTCTGGTTTCAACAGAATCTGCTAGATTGGGTTATTTGTGAGCACTACTATCGTGTGTCCCAAGAAGTAGTGTCACAATCTTCTGGCTGCATGTACTAGCACTAGAATCCACCTCTCGAGAGCAATGTACCTTGTCTCCAGCCCTTGCAAGGCACAAATAACAAAGTAAATAGGATGTTGCACCCTTTCCTTTTCCTTTACTATTACTACGCTAATTGCCAAAGGCGATGCATGAATGTATAGGTATAACGTCTCTTCTTTATCATGCTTCATCAGGGTAGGTAGATTCCCTAAGTTCTTTTTCAACTTTTCAATGCTTCATCGCATTATTTAGTGCACTCAAATTTCCTTGCCCTTCAAAGGGAGTAAGAAAAGGGTAGGTGTTTCTCTGCCCCCTTCGAGAGAAACCTACTCAACGGTGTTAGAGACCCCGCATGTTTTTGCACATATTTTTTTTATTGTAAAGTTCTCATTCTCATCAATGCTTTGACCTTCTTCGAGTTCACATCAATACCCATCTCAGAGACTAGGAATCCAAGGAATTTCATGCTCCAACACTAATAACACATTTGGATGGGTTTAACTTCAAGTTAGCCCCTCAAAGCCTATCAAAAGTCTCCTCCAAACATGTTATGAATTCCTCATTACTCCTACTTTTTACTACCATATCATCCACAAAAATCTCCATATTCCTCCCGATTTTCATCCTGAATAACTTGTCAACTAATGTCTGATAAGTAGCTCTAGAGATCTTTAGCCCGAATGACATCTTCTTATAAAAATAAGTTCCAACATCTGTAATGAATGATGTTTTCTCTTTATCACCCTCTGCCATAAGTATTTGATTATATCCCTTGTGTTCATCAAAGAAGACCAAAATTTGATATCCTGTGATGGCTTCCACTAGCTTGTCTATTAGTGGCAACAGATAGCTGTCTTTGGGGCAGCACTTGTTCAAATCAGTGAAATCTATACACATTCATCACACCCCATCATGTTTGGGGACCATAACTAGATTAGCTAACTATTCAAGGTATAAAACGTCCTCAATAACATCTGATTTTAGCAAATTTTCAACCTCTTATTTGATTGCCTCAGCTCTCCCAGGGACAAACACTCACCTCTTTTGCTTGACCGGCTTTATCGAGGGATATATATTCAACTTGTGTAGTACTGACTCCAGGGTACTCCCGTGAGGTCAAAAGTATCCCACGAGAACACATCCCCATATTTTCCCCACGGCTACTGATCCCATGTCTCAAACGGGCATTTGCACAGTATCGGGGAGCACCATGTCCACATGTATTATTGCTATATCTCTCTATTTTCCTACCTCTTTCACTGCGGTAAGATTACAACTTTGGGCCAAAGCCTGATCTCCTCGAATGGATGCTATCCCATTCTTAGTTGGGAACTTCATCATAAGGTGGTAAGGTGACAAGAGTGCTCAAGCCTGGCACATCCACGGTCTTCATAGAATCCATTATACGGAGATGGAGCATTAATAACTGTAAAATTGCAACTTACGATTACCCCCTTATTACCATCTGCCACAGAAACTGATAGGGTTATCTCCCCCAGGGAGAATATTGGGTTCCCCATAAAGCCAGACAGGGGTGAGGTTGACCTTTTCAAATTGCCATGCCCTATTTCTGTCTGGTCAAAACACTTAACAAACATTACTTCTACTCCACTTCCAACATCAATGAATACTCGCTTTACCAAAGATGTTCCAATGATCACTGAAATCACTATGGAGTTAGCATGAGTTGTCTGACTTGGTACTGCATCTGCTTCCGAGAATATTACGACCTCATCTAAGTTGGAACCTTATATGGTGAGGCTCTTCTACAGGGACCCTTCAAACCTCTGCTCTTATTATGACATTCGAGGATCTTTCTCGAACAACGCCATTGATGACATTAATCACTCTTTAAACATGTGGGTTTTCCCCATTCCTGTTATCCTGATTACCCCCATGATGTTCCTAGGGTCGTTCCTGGCTTCCCACATGCACCTTATCTCGAACCATTTGTTCTAGAGGCCTTCTGCACCTTTACACCCATTATTCTGATTATTTCTTCTGTAAGGTTATTATTGATTCACCCGAGGCCTCGGAGGAGCCCCCTGATTCATGGGCCCTTGCCCTCAAAACTGCCCTTCTTGCTCACATCTCTCAATCTCCATTCTTAATTGCATGCAATTATTTGTATCATGACCGTACTCTCTGTGATAATTGCAATATTGGTTCGTCGCCCTCCTGACCACTATCGTTCTATGTGAACTCTGCAAAGGTGGGAGTGGTCAAAATCCTCGATGTACACTCAAGATCTGTGTGGAGTTCTTCCTCCCAGTGTCAATGGAATGAGAGCGTATCTCTCGAATGGTGTTCTTGTAGGATCGATCGGTCTTTTCCCTCGAGGACCCATATTTTTTCCAGCCTTCTCTGTGAGACCATCTCTTTTCTTCCTGTTTGTCTCTTCTACCTTTGAATATTGTTCCACAACCTCATGAAGCTTTTGCAAAGTCTTAGAAGTATTCGTCTCAACTTATAACTCCAATTTTTGTATCCCCGGTAAATACCCTTGAATCACTACATTTTTCCGTAGTCTCTATTTATCCATATATCGATGGTAAAAAGCTTCCGTGTTTTCTCATGACTTCTGCTTTGTTTAATAAAGCTCTAACAGGGTTTTTGTGAACTTTTTCTTCTGTGCGTGCTGGCTTAATAATGCTTCACTGAAGTCTCGATAGGAGTGGAGAGAGCCTATTGGTAACTTTTTAAATCATTCTTGAGCTTTCCCTCGGAGATAGCTTCCTACCAGCTTGCACGTCAGCTTTTCATGAAAGTCTCTCGAACTCATTATACCTATGAATGTTTAAATGAATACTCGAGGGTCCATCTCACCACTGTAAGTAGGGAGCCATTCTGGGGGTTCAACTTTCGTTGCCAATGAACCCCTGTTATCAGCGCATTGAAAGGTGAACCCTTGGCCTGGCCCAAGGGTTCAATTAATCTGTCTAACTCCCTTCCGAGGGTATCACTTACCTTATTTCCTAGTTTTTGTTGCCTCTATGTCAAATTCGAGCCCCTATCAAGACCTCCAAATTGTGAGGGATGAGTAGGATGGGCTCCCACATATCCAGGATTTGCCCAGGTTTTCCCAAAATTCAGATACGCTAGTGGCTGCCTATAAGGGTAGCGAGGCCCTTAATTGGCCTTCACTCCCTGTATCCCTATGTTTCTATATCCCTGAATACCAGGAGAGGCTACCATTCCATATGGTTCTTCCATTCCAGAAAATGTAACGGCGGAAGTAAATGGGGCTAGTGAGGGCATCGGGTGCATTTAACCTTGTGGGTATTTTGGGAAAGAAAGTTAGGGCCTTGCATGCAACATTTCTCCACCATACGTTGGATAAGGATATGTTACAATGGGTTGAGGGACTAGCTCTACATTTATTCGTATGGGTGAGGGTGGCATTCCCTCTTACGTGACTCTCGCGCCCCTCGAGGGGGGGTGGTGACTCGGTACCCTGTCGCGACCAGAGCTTGTGCTGCCTGCTCTAAATCCTGAGTCAGGCCTCTCGTCCCCACATTCTATTTTCCTTGCATGTGGACCCATGACCTTCCATGGAGGAATCTTTGGAGACTTCCATGAATCTTCAATCTCTGTCATCCCTCAAGCCGGTTGGTCCACCCTGCACGGTTTAGGGTCTCTTACTTCTTATTCTGCAGATACCTCTGGGTGTCTTGAGGATCCTGTGGGTGCACCCGTACTTGGGATAAAAATGGTTGAAGTTTGTACTCTTTAAAGTTTCACAACCAGGGCTGACTCTGACCTCGATTTCATCACCAGCGCTAAAAATTCCCTATTGTGGGACCCTGTATTTCCTGGGAGTCAGCTATGTCTACCAGATTAAGCGACGACGCTCTTATACAGATCGACCTCAGCAGGGTTGATGTCATAACATTTCCTCTCCCATCATCTCCCATCTTTCTATGACCAATGTCGGTCCTTAAACATGTCGACGTTGGCCCAAACGAAGTCATATCAATGGTGTTCTATCATCGGCCTACTTTCTTAGACTGGCATTGGTCACAAAACCTGCCGACGTTAGTCTAAAACCTAGATAAAAGGTACTTTTTACCTTGGTTTTGAACTGAGGTACAAAATGTGCTTTTTACTAAGGCAGTATTTTCCAGAGTTTGTAGGTGACTAGAAACCAAGGTAAAAAGTTTTGTAAATTGAGGTAAAAGGTCCTATTTCTTGCAGTGAAACAAATATTACCTAAGAAAACTTATCGTTATCATGTTTGTTGCTTGTACCAGATGAGATACATTTATAAATGTCGATCGTTCTTGACTAATCTTGTGTAATGCATGAATTGGTTAAATGCTTAGACACAGTGTAGTGTTTTTAAGTGTTTCCAAGCTTGTTGATTCTTCTTGCTCAATGCCATCAATGGGATATTTTTAGTCTTGTTTTGACTAAGGGAGTCATTGGTGAGATTTGACAAGAGATGTAAAATTCATTCTTGCAAACAACTATCTAAGAAGGATGGAAGATTTATCTTCACAACAAGTAGTGAAAATAGTGAATAGATTGTTTCATTCGTTCTTGGTGCCTTTGTTTTTTAGTAGTCATGTGTTCTTAATGCTATGTTTTTCTTCATTTATGCCATGGGTTGTTTGAGAATAGGAAGTGTTTGTATGATCGAAGTTTTAACGTGTTAGGAAAGTGATGAATTCCTTAGCTCTTTGGCATGAAAATCCAAGAACATGAACTTAGAACTTCTTGTGCACAATGTGTTGTGATTCTTACGAGATAAGTATGTTAATATGGATTGTTATCATATTTATCCTACAGATGCAATGAAAGGTTGAATCTTGAATGTGGTTTGTTCTAGGTTTAGCCTAATGAATGCTATGTTTGGTTAAATGGCTACATCTTTGGTAGAAGGGTTGATGTTATAAAATCTATGGTCCTTCGTGTATAATGTCATTGATGAAATACCTTGGTTTCCTTAGAGGGATTATCAATGAGGTTTGCAAATGGTTGTTGTTTGTCTTTGCAAATTACTATTAAGAAGGAATAGACGTTGATCTTTGAATGGGAAGTTTTAGCATTCCCCATTGGTAACGAATGTGATAGAATGAGTGAATGATTCAATGATCTACATTAGATTTGGAAGTGGATATTAATTGCCACCAAGCCATTATCTTTTTTAGTTTTTACCCCATTTTTTAGTTTGTTTTACGATTAGAATAGTTACTCAACTTTGCTAGTTATCTTATCTTTTATTTTCATAACTTAGGACCACAACCACCCAAAACCCCCCTTTTTACTTACTTTTATATATCTATATATATCTACTTCTAGCCTAATATAAACCTTATATGTTTAAACACATAAGAAAATCTCTCTTCTTCATGGACGACCCCGATTTGCCACTATCTACTTAATTGTATTTAGTAAGCATAAAAGGCTTATAAATTATAACTTTGAGAGGTACAGTGACAACCTCCCAATTGTTCCTTCTCTCTCTTCTTTTTTTTGAGAGGGTTATGTCATGGCCCTGCCTGAAGAAACTAAAGGGTGGCTGTTACCTTGTCTAAACACGCTTCAGGTTGATCATTTCCGTGCATGAACAGGTTGAGGGATGATCATTGCCCTGTCTGAGCTGCCTGGAGACTAAGCTTTCTTCTTTGTGGCATATTAGATCATGACCTTCACTTTCATGAGGCTGAGGGTGCCTTGTCTATCATTTTTACGGTGAGACCTGCACAATTAAGCATTTCATTCTAACACTTCCCGCCTTGGCGGACATTGCTAACACACACCATTTTAACAATTAACATAATACATCAGTTCTTCACTTTCATAGTAAATGTTATTGTTTACCCACACAATTATTAACAAAAGTATACAAATGTAAGTATGATTTTTATAGATAATTTCATATATAATATGTACGATCATACCACTTTTTCTTTAGCTTGCTACATCTTGTCCCTGCCTGAACAAGTAAAAGGGTTGAGGTTTTTTTGGCGATAACCCATAAAGGCATTACCTTATCTATGCAAGCTAAGGGGTGATCCTTGCACTGCCTGAATAGGCAGAGGTTTAATTAGTGCCCCGTCTGATAAGTTGATATTCGACCTTTTTTTGTCCTGGCGTATTAGGTTGTGGCCCTACCTTTCATACGGGTAAGGGTAAATTTCTTGCTATTTTACTGTCAGGCCTCTACAACTAAGCATTTCATTCTAACATGTCTCAATTTAAACAGACAACGCTAGCATGCATCAGTCCAAAAGAAGGTATATATTATGAACTTTTTCATTTTTTTCTTTAAATAACCGTTACAAGAGTTGACTTTATTAACCATGCTATCATGCATAAATTTAAATGACAAAGGCATGTAAACTATAACTGACACTTGCACGAATCCTTTTTTAAAAAGATAAATACGCATGCATAGTTTCTTTAGTTTTGGATTTCAAGAGGACAACCACATAAGTAGTTTCTTGAATTTATTTTCTTACTAGCATACACACATAACGTATTTGGTAGTATTTGACAAATAACTATTTTCACGGATTTATGCAATTTTATTCGAAACAATTTAGGTATGTTTTTAAGAGAACCTTGTTAAGGAAATTATTTAAGAGGATAATTGTATATTTTTTGCCTTGGTTGCTCATGATTCAGCCAGCCCTGCCATGTGGGTGCTCCACCGCGTGGCTGTGTTTTGCGCTCTGGCTGCGCTACAGTGTTGCGGCTGTGCTCTGCCCTGAACGATGCTTGCTCTAAACTGTGTTGAGTCTTGTTCCTGTACCAAGCTCTGATGTCAACCTTAATGCTTGCCCTACACCATTTCTGCCTTGGGTTGTGCCGAACTATGGTGATGCATCAAATATTAACCCTTGGTGCCTTATTTGAAGTAAGGAAAAATAAATTAGAGCATAGTAATGAATATTACTACACATTCTCCTTTTCTCTTTTTTTTTTCTCAGAAAAAAGAATTCCCCTTTCTTTTTCTTCTTTTTTTCCTGGAATTTTCTTTTCTTTTATTTTTCTCTCTTTCCTCTTCTTTCATTATGTGGATTGTTATATCACGCCTTGTATTTTACTTGATTACGCCCTATATTTATACTTTGTAGTATAAAATATGTATTTTATTCTAATTTAAAGAAATTAATATTTTTTAAATTAATATTACATAAAAGTCATTATTTACCACCACCGTTGCCGGCATGCACCACCGCGCACTACCGCACCGCCGCGCACCGCCTCGCACTGCTGTCGCCGTCCGCTGTGTACCACTGCCGCCGTCTACCATGCTCCGCTGTTTCCCTTTTCCACTCTTTGCCGCCTCTGACCACCGTGCACCGCCGTTTCCCTTCTCCGCTCTCCGTCATTTTGTCTTCTCCGGCGACGAGAGGCATTTTCTCCGGCAACTCTGTCTTCTCATGCGATTCCTCTTCCCGCTCTCCTTCTCCGGTCCCAATCTCTTTCTCCTCTCCCCTTTCTCCTCCCCTGCTCTCCTTCTCCTCGTGGTTCCCTTTTCCCCGCTCTCTTTCTCCTTCTCCTTCTCCTTCTCCTTCTCCGCTCTCCTTCTCCTTCTCCGCTCTCCTTCTCCTTCTCCTCCCGATTATCCTCACCTGGTTCTCCTGCCCCGGTTCCCCTCCACCCCAGTTCTTCTCTACCCACATTCTCCTCCTGCCCCGATTCTCCTCCGCTCTCTGCCACACCCCTCTCTCGCTTCTCCACCACTCTCTACCGCTCTCCACCGCTCTCCACCGCTCTCCTCTCCCGCTTCTCCTCTTTGGTTCTTTTTTCTCCTCTCGGACTGGGTTTTACTCGACGGGGACAAGGGAGGTGGAGGGACATTGGGCTAGGGTTTTGCTCGACGGAGATGAAGGAGAATGATGGATGACAGGCTAAGGTTTTGCTCGATGGGGATGAAGAAGAAGGAGGGACGACGTGGGGTTTTCTTGGGATGGGGACAGATAAGAAGACAAGCGGTGGGCTAGGGACGATGATGGGCTAGGGACGATGACAAGCTAGGGACGATGACGGGCTAGGGGCGATGACGGGCTAGGGACGATGATGGGCTAGGGTTTTGCTGGAGATAGGGACGAAGGAGAAGACGATGGTGGAGCAGGGAACAACGGTGGTTGGCTACGGTGGAGCTGGATGAAGAGCGGCGAAGGGTGGGAATGGCAGAGAGCAAAGCGGGATGGAGAGCTGGACGGAAAGCGGCAGAGAGCGGGGACTGCAGTGAGTTGGACTGCGGACAAAGGCCGGGAACGGTGGTGGTGGTTCTGGTGGCGGCGGCGGTGGCACATTATTTTTATTTTTTGTTTTGGTTTTTCATTTTTTGCTTTATTTTTAAAATATAAAGTCAGTATTATACATGTATATATGTATTAGGGCATAAACTAGTAAAATACAGGGCGTGATATAGCAACACCCTTATTTTTTCTCGAGTGATCTACTTTCAGTTGTATCTTCTAAAATCGGCTTCTCAAGAAATTCTTCCTTCTTCTTATTTGCTTCTATTTTTCTTTTATCGATGGTATCTCATGGCACTACACACGCTGGAAAAGTCATCTTCTAGCTTCTAGCCTTGTGTTTGTCAAAAAGCCTCATTATCCTCTCTGGAGGACGGCGCCAGGCGTGGCCGTGGTGCCCCAGTGGGTTGATGACCACGGGTCTGGCAATTAGGATGGTGAACGGTTGTCTGGCTTGGTGGAACTGCTCAGTCGCTGATGAAAATGATGGTCATCAGGGCCACCAAGCCCTCCGGTGAAGGGGTGGTGAGATGCTGGTGAAAACTGTGAGTGTTGTAGCCACCATCTCGTCTTTCGTAGGTCTGTTGGTGGCGAGGTCGTAGACTCGCAGGTGAGCACCGGGGTTGACTCGTCGTTGACTCCAACACATGATTGGAAAGATTTCAAAGCAGACTAGGCGAACTCGATGGGTTGATTGGGTCAACTCATTTTTCCCGATTACTGGGTTGGCTTGCTGAGTTGGACCGAGTTGGCTTGCTGTTGGAAGGCCGAGTTTTGGCTCGCTGGATGTGGCTGTACACACACCCTGCCAAACATGAACAAGGGAGTAAAGGGTTATTGGTTATTTGGAAGTGAGAGGTGTGAAGCTAAGAATAAAAGCATTTTCTGCTAGTATGTCTCTAGGTATGTTCTTCCCCTCTGAAAATGAAAATAATAGATTCTATGAACAATAGATTTGCTTAACTGCGCAGATGCGTTAGACCTCGTTTGTGTCCAGGTTTGTTTGGGAAACATTTGTAAGAGCTGTGGGGGACTTGATGTCTGTTCCCCCATAAACAACGCCAATGTGAATGCAATATTTTTTCATAGGTTGTTCCTGGAGCTGATTATCTTAGGTTGTTTATGCTGTTGTGAATGTTTCTGTTCCTTTCGACCATGATTCCAGTGTAGATGAGTCCATGCTAAATTAGCACGAGTTACTCAGAGGCGGGATGGTGTATGACCGCACTTGCTCTAGTGCCCAAGTCTCTCGCTTTATAGTTGAAATGTTTTGTCTTCATTAGGACTTAAGTGCTGGGCCTTTGGGTCTAGTAAATGGGGGTATGGGCCAATAAATGTATACCTTATCATTAGATATGCAAGGTAAGAAGACACATACCTGAACAAGCCGGTCTTCAGTAAGAGCAGACAAACACACCAAAATAGGAAATCGTCCAACAAATTCAGGCATGAGACCATATGTAGTAAGATCATTAGTTTCTAACTGAAATACCAAATCAGCATTTGGGTTATTTTGTTTTTAGCAAGCAAATGGAGGAAGCAAGAAGTTTTAGAAATAATAGGGACTATCCAGCAATATTTGCATGAAGCTAAAATGATGAAGCTTTACTATGAAAAACCTTAGGCTGAAAAACACTCATTTAGATACACTTCATCGGATTGGTGTATATTTGTATGCATGAAGAGGTGTATATATGCTAAAAATGTTGCTGCATAGAAGTAGGGCCGGTCAATTTGAGGTCGCAGACAAAAAGTATATTTTTGACCCTTGTACAAAGAGTTAAAAAAATCAAGCCGTTATGAACTTTGAATTTAAAAAAATTAAAAGGTCATCCGAATAAATTAGTGTTAAACTAGTCCAGGCATAAATTTTTTTTAAATAACCATCATAGATGGGGGAATTTGTATTAGCCTTCCCAAGCCGTAATAAAAACAAATAAAGAAGCCAGAAGGCTAAGTAGCTATACAAACTGAGCGGATTGCTCTTGAAGCAACCATTAATTGCTTCCAAAAGAATAAAAGTAGAGTATAAGGATGCTAAAGACTGGACTCTCGAACTTGTTAGTGAATCAACATAGAGACACAGATCAGTCAGAGAGATAGCCTGTCATTGTAGCATGATCAAAAGAATTGACAAGAGAAGCCGATGTAGTAGAGGAAGAAGAAGGCTGAGCAGGTTGGTAGAGAAAAAAAGGATAAAAGCTGAGGTGAGCTTTGTCATTCCAAAGGTTGTGACCTGGAGATCTTGAAGGCCATAGGTAATCTGCTGAACCGAGAAGGAATCAGTGTGCGTCCGAGACATGAAAAACCTGCGAGCAAGATTAATAATGAGTAGCATCCGAACTATAATCGTATGTCAGGGATGCCCGCTTGATCTAGTCTAATTAGACCCCTAACCAAGTTTGGAAGTTCAGATAAAACATGAAAGGATGAATCACATTGTTCTTGTAAACATAGTTTAGCCAAGGAATGAGCCACAAGGTTAGCCTGTCTGTATATATGAACCAAATTGATGTGATGTAGAGATTGATGGATCTCATCGGCTAATGAAAAACATCTCCAGTGAGAACGAAGTGGATTAGTAGAGAAGAGGACCGCAGAAAGACAATCCGATTCCAACTGAAGGGGGCCAGATAAATGCTGTGCAATCTGAATGGCAAACCTAATAGCTTTTAATTCGGCTTCTAGAGGTGAAAGAGCTACCGTAAATAGAGTGTAAGCTCCCACGAGGTCCCCTAAAATATCTCTAATGATGACTCCAATCCCACACTTCTCTATGTTACATGTCCAGGAGGCATCGACATTAATCTTAAAACCTGTTGAAGGTTTAGCCCAAGCAATTTTCCAAATTTTTGGCTTTGGTGGACGTTTAAGGAGTGGTAGAAAGGAATGATCAGCAATACTCACATCTATAGGAGATGATATATGAACTGGATGTGCACTAAATGAGAAAAAAATCTGATCTCTAATAAGCTGAAGCACTAAGGTGGTGGAAGGCTTAGTAGATTCAAATAAGTATCTATTTCTCATCTTCCAAATATTCCAAAATGTGTAGATGGCAGCAGTGTGGATCATAGTAGCATGTAAGGGGGTTAGAGCTGGTAAAGTCAAATAGTATGAAATTCTTTCCCAAACGGAGGGGAATGTTCTATCATGAATACCCATAAACTGATGAATGACTTTCCAAACTGAAAGAGAGAAATGGCACGAATTGAAAACATGATCCAAAGAATCCTCATGATTATTGCACATACAACATATAGAAGCCAGACTAAATCTCAGTTTCCTGATTATGTTATCAAAAGGCAGCAGAGAATTGATGACTTTCCACATAAAAACAGATATTTTTTTCTCAAACCTGGGATTCCAAAGGATTTTTGCAGAGAAGAACAAACCTGATTGGTTACTTAGCATCTTATATGTGTCTTTGAAGGAGAAGTTTCCAGAGATACCTGGTTTCCAAATTAGTCTATCAGCTCTGTGAGGGGAGAGTTTTGAATCCTGCAAAAGATTAATAATGTAAGATGGCAGAAATGGCTCAATTTTTCTCATAAGAACAGCTTTGTTAGATATGAATTGGGAAACTGAACATTCAGCATCAATATCAACCATATTTTGGTCACACACATCAATGAGTGCACCTACATCCAACCAGTTTGAGGTCCAAAAGTTACAGTCACCTCTCCCTATGATGACTCTAACATTAGTCTGAGCCCAATTATTAACTGAACAAATTCTCCTCCAATTAGGAGAAGACCTGTAGGATTGAGGGAGGGCAGCCATTAGGTGAGTCCAGAGGGCATCACCTATTTGATACTTCCACCACAATTTAACCGAGCATGTCTTAATTATTGTACTGATCGACCTGAAACCTAAGCCATTCTGATCAGTTGGGAGACATAAATCAGACCACTTTTTCCATGATCTCTTAGCTTTTAAATCATCCCCCCAGAAGAACCTGCTCATTTTTTTCTCAATGATGGAAATGATCAATTTTTTCGGTTTGATAACTTGCCATATGTGTTGTGGAATGGCATAAATGCAAGACTCAATCAATGTAATTTTCCCTCCCATCGAAATCCATCTATTTTTCCAGTTACCAATCTTATTATCAATAAGTTCCAAGAGAGGTTGAAAATAAATTTTTTTAGCCACTCCAGTAAAGATTGGTACACCTAGATAAGTAAAAGGAAAGGACCCCAATTTCATTCCTAGAATCCTTTTAATCTGATTCACTTTGTGTTCAGTAGCATATTTACTCAAGTAGATATCACTCTTGTTATAGTTAATAGCCTGCCCAGTGACCTCCTCAAAGACAGTCAGGAAAGCCTTTAATCTAACCAAAGTTAATTTTGTAGCTTTAAAGAAAATGACAGTATCATCTGCATAAGATAAGTGGGAAATTCTTGGAGGATTACCTGGAAGATCAAAGTATTCTAGCTTACCTTTGTCAAAAATGTAGATCAAGCTCCTTGTAAAAGATTCTGAAAAAATATTAAACAAGAAGGGAGAAAGAGGATCTCCCTGTTTAATGCCTCTAGAAGACTGAAAAAATCCCACAGGCTTACCATTAATTAGAATAGAGAACCAAGCCTGAGATAAGTTTTTCATTACAGTGAAAATGAATTTTGCATGGAAACCAAATTTTGCCAGAATTTTATATAAAAAAGACCATCTAACCCTATCAAAAGCCTTTTTAAGATCAAGTTTAATTAAGCAATTAGGGTCTCTTCTTTTTCTGTTAATGAGTCTAACCATTTCCTGAAGATGTATGACATTATCAGAAATATCCCTACCCTGCATAAAGGATGTTTGGTTAGGAGAAATAATCTTAGGCATAATAGGTTTAAGTCTTTCCATAAGCACTCTAGAACAAATCTTATTGATGACATTGGAAAGACTTATAGGCCTGTAGTCATCAAATGAGGATGGGACTTTCTTTTTAGGGATAATGGTAATCCAGGAACTGCTTATGCCCCTAGGTAGGTTTGAGGAAGATTGGAAATCCTGGACAGCTAGAAGCAGGTCATGTGATATTATGTCCCAAGATTTCATATAGAATTTGGCCGTAAAACCATCCGGACCTGGGGAGCTTGACTTGTTAAGGCTGAACACAATATTCTTAAGCTCCTCCAAGTCCAGGCATAAATTAAAATATAAAATTAAATATAAAATCAAGAGTCCGTCTTTTGAAAGACGGTCTTTCCATAAGACAATGAAAGACCAAGGTTTAAAGTGTAAATTAAAAGAAATTACGATAAAAATTTTTGGTTGTATGAATCGGCTTATAAACATTATAACTACTTCGTGTTGCACAATAAAATTTTAATACTGCAACTAATACTGTAAGATTGTTATACATTTGCACTAGGTTCAGGTCGCACAAACCTTATCTAACAACTATAAATAATTTGTTACAAAATTCTAAATTCTCTGGGCTCACACACTGTGGGGTGAGCCTCCCACAAAAGGACATACCATTAGGTTCCTGTGCCATATTGGCAATCTGTTGCTCGAGTTGCACCTCTAATATGTCTTCATCGTGTTGCGACAGCTCTGTAGTTTGAAGAGGCTGTAGCTGGATTTCTCCAATCATTGATGAATGTGTTGAAAGAGTGTCGAGGCTAGGTCTGTTTTGTTTTGAAGCAGTTAGATACTCTATTCCTTCATCTTTATTCAGTGTTGGCTCGAATTTATCTACATCGGGTTGCCACAACTCTGTAATTCTGATTTGTGAACCTTTTGGAGGTTGTTGCTGGATTTCTCCAATCAGCGCGCAGAATGTAATCCATGTCTCATCGTCGTACCTTTCAAAGTTAATACTTTTAAGTTCTAAAGCTTCCTATCTAAAATTAAGTAGATAATGGCAAGTCGGGGTCATCCACGAGAAGAAGGATCTTTTCAAGTGTTTAAACATATATAGGAGAAATCATACTAGGCATATACATACATAGATACATATAAAAGCATGTAAACAAGGGGGGTTGGTTGGTTTGATCCTATGTTACCAAATTAAAGTACAACAACTAACAACGAAAGAGAACTATGCTAACCAGGCAATAAAACAAAAGATAAGATTAAAAAAAAATTAACGGAACCTTGGGCGCAATTGACTTCCACTTCTAAGCCTCTTATCCATCATTCAACATGCAACCTATTTACTACTTTCACTACTTGATGTGAAGACAAAACTTCTATCCTTCTTATATAGTAGTTTGCAAGAGTGAATTTGACATCTCTTGTCAAACCTCACCAATAACTCCCGTAGTCGAAACACGACTAAAAGTATCCAATTGATGGAATTTAGCACGAAGAACCAACAAGCTTGGCAACACTTATAAACACTACACCGTGTCTAAGCATTTAACCAATTCGTGCATTTACACGAGGTTAGTCAAGAACGATCGATATTCATAGACTTCTCTCATTAGCTACAAGAAAAAAACATGACAAAGAGTTCAACATAATCATATTCATCTAGCAATTATCAATCCATCAACACAATCAAAAGCTCTAAATCATACACTTGGATTCCTATCAAGAAAAGGGGAAATCAACCCATTTCCCCAAACCCTAACAAGCATATCATACAAGTACTTTATATACTCAAGCTTTCAATAACATTAATGACATTAACAAACACATTCAATGTTCCATAAATGCATAATAGTAAGAGTATAAAATAGGCTACAAATTGTTCTTAAGACATGGGCTTGGAAGCCTTAGTCAATTGTCAAGAACTAGATTTACCTACAAGAGTTCATACTAATTAATGCTAAACAACCAAACATAATACAAGAGAATTCAAAGATGAAAATGGAAAAAAAATAGGGTTCTAAACAGTACCATAACGTAGATGAAGAAGAAGTGAATGAGAGGAAAAAGAGTGCTATTTATAGTACAAAAAGGATGAGGTTAAATTATGGCCACCCGTTTGTCGCAACTCGCGACGGACTCGTCGCAACTCGCGACGGTCTTGTCGCGACGCACGACAGTCTCGTGACGAGACCATCACGGCTCGCAACGGGTGCCAGAATTTAATCCTATTTTCTTTTCTTCTTCTTATGGTAAACATTTATCTTCATAGCAATTCCTCCCATTTTTCAAGTCTTCAAAATCTTCGAAAATGGTCTTCGGTGGCCTTCGGTCTTCATGTCTTTGAAGCAAGTCTTGAAAAGTCTTCCAATATGTGATCTTTAATGGTTTCCGGTCTTCTTGCCTCCGTGTTCTTTCGTTGTCACGTAAAATCCACTTAGTAGAGGTAAAAAACCCGTAAAGTTTCTCTTACCCCTCCTAAGAGAATTTCAAGTTCAAAAATAAGCTCTTGATAATAAAACAGCACAAAAGTGACCCAAAACAGTACTAAATTATACACATAAAATGGATATATCAGTACACCTAGAAAAGACATAAAAACAAACTAAAACATATTAACCTCAATCCTGCCATTATTCGGGGAAGTTATGCTACAACACATCTTTTCTAGCCCATAAGTAATTATCACCTTGAGAAAGTTGTCCTCCAAACCCGTTGCATGTGTGGTGCTGCAGCCAATGGGAACTCTGATGTGCACCAGAAATTCTATTCAGCGAATGTATACTACTACAACAGAAAGACCCATTATTTTTTAGTGGGAAAGACCAAAATCTTTCAACCACGGGATGACCTATTTTGACAGTTTCCAAAACCCAACACCACTAATGACAAAAGTCAAACCAAATGCTTCCAATCGACTCTATATCGCAATCACTAGAAGGCTGCCGTGGCTACAGCCAACTACGATGAATATTTATTGGCGACTAGACAATGCATTGGGTGATATAGGTTATAGGAATCAGTAGGGAAGAAATCATGCTGGATGTGCTTTAGGCCCAAATTTTTGACAGGGCCGAGTTGGTGAAGGCCGTTCATTGCCCTCGCTCGTTTGACTCTCTTCACTGTCTTTGACCAACTGCTTGCTGATCGTTGATCGGTTTGGGAGCCCATTGACTTTGGAGCACCATCGGAGAGCTTTGCCGGTGTATCTCTGGCCTCACCGAGCATGTGGTTAGCATTTTCCACATCTAAAATGACTAGATCTGGTGGCTTAGTCAGCACCGGTCATCGTGTCTTAACTCACCAAATTCACTGGCATTAAAGATGGCCATTAGGCTCATGCCAACTAGAGGTCAATGTAAAGATGTTGTCGGATTTCATGTGCCCGTCGGAGTCTCATTCTCTAGCTGGGTCTCACAGAGGAGCTCACTTTCCCATTGATTGGTCGGGTGGAGTAGCATCTGTATTCATCTGCTCGTACTTGTCGGGTATGCTTGTCGGTTCAGCTTATTCATCGAAAAACTCCAGTGGGTGGATGTTCGCCGGTTCTTCGTTTTGCTCATCGGAGCTCTGGTGATGGCAGCAGAGCGATAGGTGGTTTCTAGCCATTCCCCCTCGTTCTACATGCTAGGATGCTAAGAAAATCATAAAAGTAAAAAAAATACGGAAGAGAATCGGTGGCAGTGGCAGCAGTCTCTCCCTAACTAGGGGTTTTTATGGTGTCTGTTTTAGAGAGCAGGGAGAGGATTTTTGGAGCAAAGCCTGCATCCCCGTTTGTCTGGCTATGCATAGAAGCCGCCAACAACAGGGAGGACTTTGAATCATATACCGAAAGAAAAAAGCTCTTGACATTGGATAGAGGCGCATCTGTTAGACAATTAGCCATTGTCATTGCATTCACAACATATATCAACTAAGTCATTTCACACATACAGTAAATATAGATAGAAAAAAGACAGACACAAGTATGAAAGCAAAAACAGCTTGGTTTCAGAACAAAAAAGTACGAAAGCAAAGCATCAAACAAAAAAATTGATCATGAACAAAACAATTATTATACAAATAGAGGAAGTATTTGGACTTAAGTTCCCAAGACAAAAATAATTACAAACACAAAATCTTTAGAAAAAACACAAAGATATTAAATACCTCAATTATAGATATAAATAGAAGTACCAACACAAAGTTTAACAACCTTGTGAAGACATATGGAAGCCCTTACAAAGGTCCGCTGATGCCTTAGCAATTGTTCATTTCATCTCATCGTCACCTTCCTCGTACATGTTTTATAGTTTCCATACACAATGTTAAAATTACAACCAAAAACATTATAATAACACCAGCACATAGAATTAGAAAGAAAAAAAAGTATCTACCATCATTAAGTCCATTATTTCAATCCTAGGATTGCGTCCATTGTCCAAATTAGGCTTTAGCTTGTTGGTAAAATCAGTAATAGTGAACGAAAAATGTTTGGTCACTGGTCTCTGCAAAAATACTTTTTTCAAGAATCGACTGTACTAAAAAACATTTTGTTTTGAAAAAGGAATTTACAAAACAATTTACTTTTTGAAAGAAGAACTGTGGGTGTGATAATTCACGGCCTTTGAAATGAAATTCTCCAAACCCGTAGTGCAAGGTTTCAACAAGTTGATTGTTCCCTAAGGTATCTCAAGACCTACGTTTACTCATGAACTCAAGCAATGGAGTTGGAACTCAAATTAATTATGCTCAGAAGTAGGGAGAAAGTTTTTGAAGTAGTAGAAGAAGAAGTTGTGAAGTGTTTGCTTAAACCTGTTCTCGACTGTCCTTTTATAGGCACTCGAGTCAACCCACATAACTAGAAATATAGAGAATGTGTAAGTAGTTAGTATTAAGAATCAGAACCACTTCAACACAAAGATCAGAATGTCCCTCTTCTATGCAACAACGGGATAAAAATTTACCAAGTCAAAAAGCCACGTGGGTTTTTACCAAGTCTAAATTTGGAGTTTAAAATTTATCTGTTAAAATATATCAATGTATCTTTACCAACTGAAAAAATGAAAGAGAAAAATTAGGTATTTATTAAGACCAACTTTGATCATTTGAGAGGTCTCATACAAATGGACTCTCAAACTAATCGTGACAAAAAAATTAATATGGGCTCAAGACCACCCGACCCACCCCCCTGGCTTCACCTTGCCTCATCACATTCGGTCGGGCGGTCGGCAGTGGCAGCATGCGTGAGAGGGGACTTTATTCCTATTGATCACTCAAAGACAAGTTTTTCTTTTTTTCCTTAAAAATTGAGGATGAAAGACTCATTTGCACTACTAACAATCCCCTACTAATGCAAAAGGTTAAAAAGGTAAATCTTTTGAGCATGTGAAAGTTCCACACTTAAGTATCAGTATCTTGTGATTGAACTAATGTGTAGTGAATTGGGATGATCAAATTGTTTTCAAAGTGAACAAATTTGGAACTCCTAAACTAGTTGATCATTCCAAGAACACGTGTCTTACATGAATAAACTAGTTGATCATTCCAAGAACACGTGTCTTACATGAATAAAACGAGTTTCGTGATAATTAACTTCTAGTGGCCAGAATGTCCGTGGGAAAACTAATGAATGCTCTAGATAGACAACCCTTAAAAGTTTGTCGTAAACGGAAGACCAATTTTTTACACTCAAGTAGGTCCTTCCATCAAGTTTGAGACCACCCAATTGAGGCAATAGAAAGATTAAGAATGATTCATCGTTCAACCTCACATAATTTTCGATGAATCTCACATGTCCGCAACAAATTAGAACTATCTTGGATTCATTAGGAGCTTTAATCTTATCCTCTCAACGTACATATATCATATAAATGGGTAGGTTTATACGTTTATGAGTCGTTTCTTGGTTTTGTTTGACTTGATGTTGTTTGAGAAGAAACAAGAGTATCCACCAAGAATTCCTCACCTAATAGGGTTTTAACCTCATTTTCCTCGATGAATCTTGGACTATATTTCTATTCAGTCCTTTAGTAAATAGATTGACCAAATTTCTTACTCATCTTATGAAGTGTAAAGCCAGTATTCCAGTTTCGATCATATTTCTCACACATTCCTGCCTAATGTGTATATGTCATTTCATACAATTATAAGCTTCATTCTTGGCAATGCTTGGAAGTCACATAAAAGTGAAACAGGTGGAGTGGGTTTTCCCCACAAAGGAATATCTGTCAGTGATGACCTATATCACCTATATTCTGGCCCTACCAAGTCTAGAGCTATAAACTCAGACTCTGTGGTAGACCGAGCTATACAAGTATATTTAGAAGACTTCCATGAGATAGAAGCTCCCCCTAATGTAACAACATAACCTCTAGTGGAACTTACTTCATCGTTATTGGTTACCCAGTTCGCATTAAACACCTTTCAAAAACAACAGGGTATCCTTAAAGATGCAATCATAAGTCCATTGTACCTTTTAGGTATTAATTTTAGTAAACGTCTAAGGCCAACCCAATGTTTTCCACTAGGATTGTGAGTGTACCTACTAAGTCTACTCACTGCATAGACAATATCAAGTGGTGTTCATTTTATGTGCATATTTTAGTACTTTTTGGGATCACTTTTGTGCTCTTTTGTTTTCAATAGCTTGTGTTTTACCTTGAAATTCTCTTAGGAGAGGTAAGAGCGACTTTACACTCTTTTACCTTTTCTAGTGGATTTTGCGTGACAAAGGAAGAACATGGAGACTTGAAGACCGGAGGTCGTTGAAGATAACCTTTTGAAGACTTTGAAGACTTGCATCAAAGATTTGAAGAATGAGAGGAATTATTTTAAAGAAGAGTTTTTGCTACAAGAAGAAGAAAAGAAGACCAAGTTATGTTCTTGCACCCGTCGTGAGTCGCGATTCACGGGTGGCCAGAACACAACCTTATCCCTTTGTACTATAAATAGAATTTTTCTCTCCTCTCTTTCATTCATCTTCAAGAACCCGAATTCGATACTACTCAAACCCTAGTTTTCCACCATTTTAATCTTTGATTTCTCTTGTTTTATGTTAGGTTTGTTAGCATTAATAAGTATGAACTCTAGTAGCTAAATCTAGTTCTAAGGAGAAATTGACTTAGGCTTCCGAGCCCATGTCTTAAGAAGAAGTTGTAGCCTATTTAATACTCTTACTGTTATGCTTTTATGGAGCATTGAATGTGCTTGTTAATGTCATTAATGTTCTTGAAACCTTGATTATATGAAGTACTTGTATGATATGTTTGTTAGGGTTTGGGGAAATGGGTTGATTTCCCCTTTTCTTGATAGGAAATCCAAGAGTATGATTTAGAGCATTTGATTGTGTTGAGGGATTGATAATTGCTAGATGAATAGGATAATGTTGGATTCTTTTTCATGTTTGTGTTTGTACCAAATGAGAGAAGTCTATGAACGTTGAACATTCTTGACTAATCTTGTGTAAATGCATAGATTGGTTAAATGCTTAGACATGGTGTCAAGCTTGTTGATCATTCATGTTCAATGCCATTAATGAGATACTTTTAGTTGTGTTTCGACTAAGGGAACCATTGGTGAGCTTTGACAAGAGATGTCGAATTCACTCTTGCAAACTTCTATCTAAGAAGGATAGAAGATTAGTCTTCACAACAATTAGTGAAAGTAGTACATAGGTTGCATGTTCAATGATGGATAAGGGGTTTTGAAGTGGAAGTCAATTGTGCCCAAGGTTCCGTTATTATTGGTTTAATCACCTTTTAGTTGTTGTTGCATGCTTTGCATATTTAACTTGCTCGTTAGTTAAGTTGCCTTTCAATTTTATAACTTAAGATTAAAAACCAACCAAAAGTCCCCTCTTTACATGCTTTCACATGTATCCATATATATATATATATATATATATATATATATATCTATGCCCAGTATTTTTTGCTCTTTATGTTTAAACAATTGAAAAGATTCCTCTTCTCATGAACGACCCCGACTTTCCATTATCTACTTAATTGTAGATAGGAAGCATTAGGACTTAAACATATATATATATATATCTCATATATATGCATATATATATATATATATATATATCTATCTCATATATATCTCATATATATATGCATATATATATATATATATCTCATATATATGCATATATATATCTCATATATATGCATATATATATATCTAATATATATGCATATATATGACATAAATTTTGTCATGGTCTAGGATGGATCTGCATTCCTAGTACATGCCATATCAATGTATTTTGTAAGAAATCCGGAAGAAGCATTAGAAAGTTCAAAAATATGTTTAACTAATTTAAGATGTCCAACATTAACTGATTTCAAATGGTATAAGGATATATTTTTAACACAGGTATTTAAAAGAACAGATTCAAACTCTCCATTCTGGAAAGAGAAATTTATTACAGGATTACCAAATTTATTTTCTCAAAGAATATTAACAAATTTACACGCATTAGGTACAAATAAGTTAGATTATAACACCATAACTTTTGGTCAAATTTTTGCTTTTGTAAAGAAAGAAGCATTAACTCTATGCCAAGACCTAAAAATTCAACATAAATATGGATAAGAAATAACAGAAATGGGGTCATTCTGTCAACATTTTGGTATAACAGGAATAAAAGCCCCTTCATCTCATCACAAACAAGTAAGAAAACATAAATTTAGGAAAAAAAAATTACCATAAAAGGGATAATATTAACTATGAAAAAAAATATCCCAAAAAAGAATATGAAAAACCTAGAAAAGAAAATTTAATAAAAAACAAAATAAATTTAAAAATATTCAATGTTATAAATGCAAAAAATTTGGTCATACTGCAAATTATTGTAAAACAGAAAAGAAAATAAATGCCTTTGAAGATACAAAATTAAGAAATAAACTATTATCCATATTAATTGATAATTCGGAAACTGAACCTTCAAATTATGAGTCAGAATCAGAATCTTCTAGTGGTTCTGAGGATATATGTCAATGTAAAATTCCAACCATTAATATGTTAAATAGTAGAAACAGTAAAAAGAAAGAATTATTAGATATAATAGATAAAATAGGAAACTCTGAAGATAAAACAGATTACATACAAAGATTAAAAAATCTAGTACTAGAAGATAGTAAACCAAAAATAACAGAAGCATTCAGTCTAAGCAAGACAATTAAAAAATATTCAGAATTAGAAAAAAAGAAATCAATTATTAATCCAACAGATACTCAAGATTTAAGAAGAGAAATCAATTTATTAAAATCAGAGATTAACCAAATTAAAAATGAATTAAATAGTTTAAAAGAAAAACATTTAGAAATAGAATTTAAACTTGTATCATTAGAAAAACCTAGTACCTCTAAAATTTTAATTTCAGATGACGCCCCAACTAGACAACAATTTTTTAATGTTATTAATAAAATTAATATGGAAAAATGGTATTCCTTAGTTACGATTGGTGTTCAAGATTTCAGTACAACCATAGTAGCCTTGATTGATAGTGGAGCCTATACTGCTGGAATGCGTCATTGCTTACGTCCATTACATTTCAAAGGGATCTTGACTGTCTTGGAGATTATACATTTGAGTGTTTGTTTCCTGTTTGATGGCTTGTTTTTGACTGACCAATTGTTTGTAGAATTCAAGAACCTTTTGGAGATCTTCATCTGGTTCAACTTGTGGGTTTGCAGCTGTTGGAATCTGTGGAATTGTACTTATTTTTCTAATGGGTGTTGGACAAGGAATTTGAGGAATTTGAGGAATTTGAGGATACATGGTAGTGGGTGAAGGAAGTGTCTGTGGAATAATTAGTTTGAATGAGATTTTTAATTTCTCTCCAGTTTGAAAATAATGAGTTACTGCTTTTGTGGAGCAAAATTCTAGATTATAATTACCCCACCATTTTACTCGGTATTGGCGTATTAGAGAAAAGGGTTTGGAAGGATAGACTGGTTTGACTTGGAAACTCCAAGCAAAAATCCAAGGCACCCTGAAAATGGCATGGAATAAGATATCTCTCTCATAGGGTTTTGAGTGGCTAAGTGTCTGTTGGCTAAGTTTCTGGAATGTCTGAAATCCTTCCATAATGGGTTGTGGAAGGATGTCTGGAGATGGTCCAAATTTGCACCACCAATCTATGAACCAAACTGGAATGTGGTTATTAAATTTTTGATGAAAATTAATAAACCAGGAATGGTCAAAGGACCTGATAAAGAAGGTTCTATACCAGGCTTGAATATAGTCAGCATAATTAAATCCATGAGGGAAATAATCAACTGAAAAAGGAGTAATGGAATGAATATTGGAAACTTGGTGAGGACTCAAAATCTTCTTGATATAGATCTTGGAATATTCTATTCTAGTGGGATCTTGCTTGTTTTGGATGTGCTGGATTTCAATGGACTGTGTATCTACCAAAATTAATTCGTAAAACTGTTGAGTCTGGTGAGTATCATCAGCCATCCAGAGAGATGATGGCAAGAATAAATTGGAGACAAATATTTTTAACTGTGGAATATCAGGTTCGGATTCAAAATGGGTAACTAATATGTGCTCTGGATTAGGTTTATCAAAGTAAACTGGAGAAGATTTTGAACTGGTAGGAAGGGTTTTTGTGTTTGGGAGTGGAGTATGAGCTCTAGTCAATGGTGTAAAATTTGAAGTCAAAGGAGGAGTCTTGTTTTGAATGAATCTAGCATGAGGAGTCTGTGCCATGGTGGAATAGGCTAGTGGAGGAAAATCTTGGGATGGAATAGATGGAGTAAGAGGTCTTGGGTTAACATAATCCTTGCTAGTTCTTGAATTGGAAGAACTGGATGATTTGGAATTTTCACTCATGGTTTCCTGTAAGGAATTCACGAGTCAGGAAATGTGGAAGGAAATAATCCTTTCCTTTTATAAATTGAATATCAAAATCAAAGACTGATAAAATTGCTTGCCATCTGGCAAAAATCTGTTTTGAAACCAAATTGCTTGCCATCTTTTTGTAAAATATCCTTTGCTGATTTGCAATCAATATTTAATAAAAAACTTTCGTTGTATAAATCATCTTGAAATTTTGAAATGCATAAAATTATGGATAAAACTTCTTGTTTAACTGTTGAATAAATTTTTTGTGTGGATGACCAGAATCCTGAATGGTATCTTACTATAGATATTTTTTCTAAATATTTTTGATTTAGTATGCCTCCATATCCTATGTTGGATGCATCTGTTTCAACTATCATGAATGCATCTGGACGTGGAATTCCTAAACATGGTAATGACTTAGCTTTTAATTTAATTTCCTTTACCAAATTAGTATGAATGTCAGACCATGCTGGGGGATTGGATTTTAATCTCTCATATAAACTTTTACATATGATCTTGATTTTAGGAAAAAAATCTGAAATATAATTGACACATCCTAAAAATCTTTGTAATTGATTTTTATCTTCAATTTCATTTGGAAATTAAAGATAAAAATCAATTACTTGGAAATTTTTCTGCAAATTCTATGGATCTTTGAATGGGTCTAATTTTTCCTAAGTGTATATCAAATCCTAGAAATCTAATATTTGTTTGAAATAGTTTCATCTTAGGTTCAGATATAACTAATCCATTTGCTTTTATTATTTTTAGTAAAATATTTAAATGTTTGAAATGACTATCAATTGTATTTGAATAGACCAATATATCATCAATATATACTATTACGAAAGATGAATAAAGAGTGAAAATATCATTCATTATTTTTTGGAATTCAGATGGATCATTTTTTAATCCGAATGGCATGACATTCCATTCATATTGACCAAATGGGACTACAAATGATGTTTTGTATTTATCTTTTTCATTTATTTGGATTTGTCAATATCCTGATTTTAGATCAAATTTTGAAAATATCTTTCCATTAAATAGTCTATTAATCAAATCTCTTTTATTTGGAATAGGGTATCTAATCCATTGTAATACTTTATTTAGTGGCTTATAGTTTATAACTAATCGTGGAACTCCTCTTTCTTTTTCTGTATTTTTATTTACATAGAATGCAGAGCAGCTCCATGGAGATTAGCTTTTTCTTATTAATTTCGTATCTAGATGGTCTTGAATTTATTACTTTCATAATTCTATCAATTCAGCATTCATTTGAATAGGTCTTGCCTTAGTAGGAATATTTTGTTCATTAAATTTTTTTTCATATGGTAATGAAATTATATGTTTCTTTCTATCCCAAAATGCATTGGGATGACTTGAACATATTTGTTTTTTAAATTCTTTCTCTATATTTTTTATTTTTTCTTTTATTATTTTGTTACTTATTTGTTCTTCTATCTTAGAATAACTTAGTTCTTCTTTTAAAAAGAAAATGTCTTTTTGCTTTCTATTTAAAACACATATTCTTTTGTATATGGAATTGGTTTGTAATAAATGTAATTCAACTTGACTAGGAGGGCTAATAAAAGCAAATAATAATTTCTTTCCTAATATTTTTGTACTAATTCCTTCTTGAGTCTTTTTAAAAGGGGTTATTTGATACAAAAATGGGTTTCCTAGTACTGCATCATATGATACATTTTCTAATATTAAAAATGAATGTTTAATACAATAGTCATTATTACTGATATACTCATTAGATAATTTTTTCCTAATAATCATTGGAGTACCATTTGCTGCTGATAATTGTTCATTAGTTTTTTCTAAGTATTTACTTGGAATTATCCTTGATCTGATACAGGATTTAATCCAAGACAGTCAAGATCCCTTTGAAATGTAATGGACGTAAGCAATGATGCATTCCAGCAGTATAGGCTCCACTTCAAAATATACTCAGTCCAAGCAGGAGTTAAGGGTGGATCCAAGCTTCCACCAACAATCAATCAGCAACCGGATATGGTAGGGTGGATCCCAGCTTCCACCAACAATCAATCAGCAACCAGATATGGTAGGGTGGATCCCAGCTTCCACCAACAATCAATCAGCAAGTGGCGGGCCTCACTTTCCACCTAAAAGATTTCACCAACAATTAATCAGCAAGTGGCGGGCTCCACTTTCCACTCCAAAGAAAAAAGAAACAGCCCAGATTCAAGGTAGAAAATCAAAGGTAGAGATTCATGGATCCCAAACAATGGATTCCAAATTGTAATAGACTAGTCTTTCAATATTTTCCTATAAGTATGCCATTTCAATTCAGTTAAGGGCACGCTTGAAATATCGCCCATCTTATACTCTCTTACAATCTCCACCATCTTAGCTCAAAGTACAATCTTGAGTTCCATTCCCACTGTAAGCCTAAACTTATTCTGATATAACCAAGAAAAAATCATTCAAGTATTTGTTTCATTTTATTGTATTATTTTGTTCTTGTACTATCTTTATTTTACTTAAATATTATTACTTACTTACTGCTTTAGTTACTATTGAAAAAATAGTTACTATTGAAAAAATTGAACTAATGTGAAAAAAGATCCTACAATATTGGTATCAGAGCCAGGTTTGTTAATCTTTTAATCCCTACTACAGTATTAGAATTATTATAGGTTGAAAGGTTTACTGTTGTACCAAATTGTATATCTTAGCGTTGGTCAGCACCATGTGTTTATACCTGTAAATCGGTTGGTCAGCCCAAAGAGAAAGAGGTGGTCCACATATGGTATAGGTGTGGTTCCGATAGGATACACGTGATTCGTACATCAGTAATACTAATCAATTAATAATAATTTTAATATGGGAGAAAGGATAAAAATGTTTTTATTCGGAAGCTCCAGTACTACTAGTTCAGGATCTACATCTTCAAATGTTTTACAAAGTCATGAAATCCAACAAATTTTGCCAAATAAAACTCTAAAATCAATTTATCAACAAGGCATACTAGAATTCAATAAGTCATATTCTATTAAAATTCATGAGGAAATATTACCAATGAATCAAGAAGTACAGTCGATTTGGTTATTATCATCTCAGGCTATTAAAAAATATAGAGAACAAAATTATAAATTTTTGCATTTTGGTCTAGTACAAATTGCATTACACCCTCTAGTTAGATTAGGCATAGATACCCCTATATTTATGGCATTAAGAGATGACAGACTAATAAGATATAAAGATTCTATACTAGCTATGGTGCAAACTAATATATGTAATGGAACCATAAGATTTGATTGTATTCCCAATTATTCAGTAAGCTTAACAGACCCACAAATTATGGATTATTTAAAATTAGATATTCAACTAAAACAGGATAGAATAGTCAATGATACAGAACATTTTGTATTAATTTACACAGTATATTTCAAACTAATGCAATCCATGATTCTTTTTTTTTAATTAAACCATCCTAAGATGGGGGAAGATTATATTAGGCCTTCCCAAACCGTAAAATTACAAAACTAAAGAGTAAAGAAAAAGGGGGAAGCCATTGGCTTAGTTGGTATGTACATTTGTGAGCCATAGACTCATTAAAGCAACATTTGTTGCATCCAAAAATAAAAAAGAGTAGGCTAATTGTTAGAGGATTACAAAAACTCTTAGTTTAAATGGAGATCATCAAACTTATTTGTGGATCGAAAAGACGAAACACAGGTCAGTCAAATTCACCCCAACTAAACTAAGAAGCTCATCCCCTACAAAGCTAAACAGTCAAGAAGAAAGCTTCGAGATCAAAAACAAGTTCCATCTAGAAACTTATCAGTATAGACAGGAACAGCCATCAGTTATCTAGTAGCATCCCTAAGGCATCAAGCAGAATGAGCATTATGCTTAATACTCTAGGAAATTCAGAAGACTTGTATAATGAGCAGGCAGGAATTCAAAGGGTAAGCAGCATCACCATAACCTGCAATCAAGAGTGGAAATAAGTAGCATCCGAACTAATTAACAACCCGTAGAGCGGGGGTGCCAATTTGATCTAATCTAACTATACCCTGGACAGTGTTGGGAAGCTCAGATATACTGCTAAAAGATGAATCACATTGTAGTTGCAAACAGTTTCTAGCAAGGGTATGGGCCACCAGGTTTGCCTGTCTATATATGTGTACAAGTTTCATATCTTTCAATGATTGATGAATCTCATCAGCTAAGCAAAAACAGTTCCAGTGACATCTGAGTGGATCATTAGCAAAAAGAACTGCAGAAAGACAGTCAGATTCCATGTACAGAGGAGCAGGCAAATCATATGAAATCTGTATAGCAAACTTAATAGCCTTCAATTCAGCTTCCAAGGGGGAGAAAGCATTAGAAAATAGAGTGTAAGCTCCCTTGAAAGCACCTCTACTATCTCTGATAATCACTCCAATCCCACACATATTAGTATTACATGACCATGAAGCATCAACATTAAGCTTAAAACCAGATGTTGGCCTTTTCCAAGCAATTTTCCAGATTTTAGGCTTTGGGGAAATTTTGAGTAGGGGTAGAAAAGAGTGATCTGCAATACTAACATCCAGTGGAGATGCTATATAAACCGGTTTTGCACAGAAGGAGATAAAAATCTGGTCTCTAATCATTTGAAGCACTAGCGTGGAGGAAGGCTTGACTGAATCAAATAAAAATCTATTTCTCATCTTCCAGAGGTTCCAGAAAGTAAAAATAGCAGCAGTCCGGATCATGATCGAATGTAAAGAAGATAATGCAGGCATAGTTAAATAGTATGAAATTCTCTCCCAAACAGATGGAAAGGCCCTATCTCGAATACCCATGAACTGATGAATAATTTTCCATACAGATAGTGAGAAATCACATGAGTTAAAAAAATGCTCTAAGGAGTCATCATGTTTGTTGCACATACAACATTTAGAGGCCAAACAAAACCTCAGATTCCTGAGGATGTTATCAAAAGGCAACAAAGAGTTTATCACTTTCCACATAAATACAGAGATTTTTTTATCTATTCTGGAGTTCCAAAGATGTTTAGAAGAGGATATGTTACCTGTATGGTTGCAGAGCAAATTGTAAGTATCTTTAAAGGAGAAACTCCCAGAAATACCTGGTTTCCAGATTAATCTATCAGCTCTGTGTGGAAATATTCTGGACTCCTGCAAAAGAGTAATAATATGAGTTGGCAGGAATGGCTCTAGTTTTGTGATGAAAACGTCTTTGTTAGCTATGAAAGCAGAGACTGTACAGTCTTCAGCTATATCCACACTATTCTGATCATACAAATCTATCAGTAAACCTACATCAAGCCAGTTTGATGTCCAGAAATTACAATCTCCCCTCCCTATAATGACTTTAGAATTAGCCTCAGCCCATGAATTTACTGAGCAAATTCTCTTCCAGTTTGGAGAGGTCCTGTGAGATTGAGGGAGGGCTGCCAATAAATGAGTCCAGAGGGCCTCAGCCATTTGATACTTCCACCATAATTTAACCGAGCATGTTTTGATTATGGTATGTATAGACCTAAAGCCTAATCCACTTTGATCAGTGGGGAGACACAGATCAGACCACTTTTTCCAAGATCTTTTTGGTTTTAAATCATCCCCCCAGAAAAACTTGATCATTTTTTTTCTCAATGGTGGAAATGATCAGTTTTTTTGGTTTAATGACCTGCCAAATGTGTTGTGGTATAGCATATATACATGAATCAATCAGAGTAATTTTACCACCCATAGATATCCATCTATTTTTCCAGTTACCTATCTTATTATCAATTAGTTCAAAGAGTGGTTGGAAATAAATCTTTTTAGCAGCACCAGTGAAGATTAGAACTCCCAAGTAGGTGAATGGGAAGGAACCAAGTTTCATTCCCAGAATCCTTTTGATGTGGTTCACTCTTTGATCTGTAGCATGCTTACCTATGAAGATGTCACTCTTATTATAGTTAATAGACTGGCCAGTGACTTCCTCAAAGGTGGACAGAAAAGCCTTTAATCTAACTAAGGTTAGATTTGTTGCTTTAAAGAAAATAACAGTATCATCCGCATAAGATAAGTGTGAGATTCTTGGAGGATTACCTGGTAGATCAAAGTAGGCTAGCTTACCATTGTCAAAAATGAAGGTCAGACTCCTTGAAAAAGACTCAGAAAAGATATTAAACAAGAATGGAGATAAAGGGTCACCCTGTTTAATACCTCTAGAGGATTGAAAGAATCCCACTGGCTTACCATTAATAAGAATAGAGAACCAAGCCTGGGACAAGTTTTTCATAACTGAGAAGATAAATTTAGCATGGAAACCAAATTTTGCCAAAACTTTATATAAGAATGACCATCTAACCCTATCAAAAGCCTTTTTGAGATCAAGTTTAACTATGCAATTTGGATCTCTCCTCTTCCTATTAAGAAATCTAGCCATTTCCTGTAGATAGATTACATTATTTGAAATACCCCTGCCATAAAGGAATGCTGTTTGGTTAGGAGAAATAATCTTAGGCATAATAGACTTAAGTCTTTCCATAAGCACTTTAGAACAAATCTTATTTATCACATTGGAGAGACTTATAGGCCTATAATCATCAAATGAGGTAGGAGTTTTCTTCTTGGGGATTATAGTGATCCATGTACTGCTAATACCCCTAGGCAGGTTAGATGAAGATTGAAAATCATGAACAGCTAGGAGAAGATCATTTGCTATAATATCCCAAGATTTTATGTAGAATTTGGCAGTAAAACCATCTGGACCTGGAGAACTTGATTTATTAAGGCTGCTAACTATCACTTTAAGCTCATCAAGTGTGACTGGTTTCAAAAGGTTATCATTATCTTCCTGAGTAACCAGATTGGGGATATGATTAAGAAAATGAGGTTGAAATATAGAGCTATCCGTGGAGCAATCTTCACTCAGAAGATCCTGATAATAGTGTATAGCTTCCATCTCAACATCCTGAGTATTTTCCAACCACTGCCCATTTCTGCCCTTAATTTTTGTTATCCTTAACCTATTATTCTTATCTTGTACAGATTTAAGGAAGAAAGATGTGTTGTTGTCCCCGTCTTGGAGCCATTTTATCTTTGCCTTATGTTTCCAGAAGTTTTTTTGTTCAGACATAGCCCTGACTAACCTGGCCCTAGCTTCCCTCAGATTAACCAGATTATTTATAGATTCATCTTTATCAGTTAGTACTTCCTGAGCCTGCAAGGCTATTTCATCTTGTAATACATTATCATGAATGTTTCCAAAATGCTCTTTGTTCCAGATTTTTAAAGCCTTCTTAAGTCTGACTAGTTTTAAGTAGAAAGCTAGCATTCCTGAGTTATGTATAGGAGTGTCCCAATCTTTCTTGATTACATCATTAAAATCTTTTCTCTTGTACCATGTATTTAGGAACCTAAAAGGTCTGGGATTAGATGGTATATCACTACCTACAGTCAGCAGCATGGGGTTGTGATCTGAGCTAACTCTATTCAGAATCTAAATTGAAGAAGAAGGGAAAGAAAGAGACCATGATGCAGTACACAATCCTCTATCAAGTCTTTTAACTGTAGGAGATCTTAACCGATTATTAGTCCAAGTAAACAGGTTCCCCACAGTGTTAATTTCTTCCAAAGCCATTCCATTAATAAAATCATTGAAATCTCTCATACTTCCTAATTTTGGAGTAGATGGACCTCTATATTCAGTTATTGATGTAATGGAGTTAAAATCTCCAATAAACAAAGATTCTGAATGATTGTATGAGCTGAGATCAGACCAGAGATCTTTCCTTCCCGATCTGGTTCTCAGACCATAAATAAAAAAGGCATCCATAGGCTTAACGAGATTAGAACTAGTTAGGTGAACTCCAAGAAACTGAAGATTATCATTTATAATTGCCAGAGTTATGTTTGAAGTCCAGAAAATCCAAATCTGACCGTTAGTTGCAGAAAAACAGTTATCAAACTTCAGCATTTGTCTATATAAATCACACTGTAAGTTGTCATGTTTAGGCTCAATTAAACAGATGAGTTCAAATCTATGCCTGTTGATGAGATTAGATAGCCTTAACATAGATGTATCCATTCCTCTAATGTTCCAAACCAACATTTTAATCCTAATAGTGTTATTCATAATGAAACATTAGAGGAGCTTTTTTATCTAGTCATAATGGTGTTTTTCTGTGAGAAGAAAGAGTCATTGGATGGTTTGCTATTTTTCACTACAGACTTACCTTTCTTCGACTTACTAGGATCAGAAGATGAGACACTGTCCCCCTGTACATGGTCATCACCAGCTTCAGGGGCAGTATCCGATAGGGTTGTACCTTCTTCTGTGGTAGGATATTCATTATGAGTGACCTCCTCACCCGATGGTTCTTCATCAGCTAGGGGTAGAAATCTGTTGGACCTATTTTTCTGCTGAGAAAAAATAAAATTTTTTGCAGCAATGATAGAACTAAAAGGAGAAAAAGACTTTCCTCGTTTACTGGGTAGATCGTCCTTAGCAAAGACTGTCCTAAGGGTAGGTGGGGAAGACTGAGGCTGCCTATCCTGTATTTCAGATGACCTAGGAGGAGATGGAAACACTCGAGGGGAGGGAATAAGGTTTGGAATTTCAGGTTTAGGTGACAGAGATTTATATTCCTTCTCTATAACAACCTCATCTTTACTGTTGATCCCAATACTAGGCTCAACTACCTTGTTAGGAGCAATTTTTTGAGGATGTGGAAGCTCACCAGGAGTCCTAGGATCAACTGCCATAGCATCAGTATCAATTAGGATAGACTTATTAGGTTCATGAACAGGAGCTTGGATCAGCTGTTTCTTAGGAACGTATATAAGTTTCTGAGCCTGATAATTTCTTTGTTTTTCTGTAATTGATACCCCTGAGCTCTCAGCTCTTAAATTCCCAATCTGGTTAATGTTTAATTTCTCATTTACCTGTCCCAACGAGCCATTCAAATGATTATTAGGTTTCTTAAGCAAGGATCTCTTAAGCTCCGGATGCAGATAAATGCAGTAACTATCTTCATGTCCTATGCATTTGCAATGGACACAGTATGGGGGAATATCTTCAAATTGTAGGGGAAGTTTAACAACATTGAATTCATTTCCATCCTCTTCGATTCCCACTCTAATGCAGGATGGCAATTTCTTTTTTAAATCGATTTCAACACACATTTTCACACAAGAAGGCCTAGACAGGGCCTCAGTGGCAGCATCAACTTTTATAAAATTTCCAATTTGGTTTCCCATGCTTTCAAGCATTGCAGAATTGTAAAAATAGACTGGGACATGAGGAATTGTTACCCATACCGGAACTATGGACGATTCTGCATCCGGAGAGAAGTCGGAAGTCTATTTCAGTACCTTCATCTGGGCGTTGTTGAAGCTCCAGTGACTCTTGAGCCAGAACCTTTGGTAGTCTTCTTTCTCCTGGAAGCGTATGAGGACATGCCGAAAGTCTATAGATCCAATTTGAAATTTGCCTTTGAAGCCTACAGAATTAAAAGATTCGTTTAGTTGGACCATAGATGGCTTACCCCTTGCAAACTTACCGATCAGAGCATTCCGATAATGGGAGGAGAGGATGTCAGCATCCTTGCGACTGACAAGGAAGGAAATTTCCCCTTTGTACTGAGTTTTGGGGATGATTTCCGGGTTCGATGGAAGGGAATCTTGTCGAGGCGGAGGACGGTTGGCAAGAGCATGAAGGAAGGATTTGGTTCCCCCTTGGCTTCTATTGGCCGGAAGAGCCGCCATGGCGGCGGCCGGAGGGAGACCGGTAAATGGAAAATGACCGTTATCAGTTAGGATAGCTGAAGGAGGAAGAAAGAAAGAGATGAAAACGACAGCGAAATTATCGTTTTGGCTAAATCGCACCAAATATCCCACGTAGCAACAGTGATCTGACTAGCCCTCGGGATCAGATTACAAGGTTTATTGATACTTAACTAGCCCTCGTGGTTAAGCAACAATGAATTAGCTCGCAAGCAAAGAGTATGAACTCAAAAGGTTGTATATTTGATTGATGAAATCCATGATCCCAACGACATTAAGATTAAATCCAACAGAAAAAGAAGAATCAGTTTATGTAACAACAAATTCAGATAACATATCAATAGAAACACCTAAATTACTAAAATGGAATGAAATAACTATTCCAGCAGAAATATTAGCAGAAAGGCCAATAGAAATACAAAGAAATGTAAGAATTACTGAACCTTCAGCAATAGAAGAATAAAATGATGGAAACATATTAATCAAATTTAATAAATCCATGTCTAGTAGGTTTTCTCCAAGTTCATTTTCTAGGTATTCAAATACAGATAGTTATGGAACCCATAGGTATTCAACATCCGATATTCCAACACATTTTAATGATACAAGGGTAAGATATTCTACCCCATTACCAGAAATTATTCCAGATGCTAGTTCTTCAATAGGTTCACCAACTCCTAGTCAAATGAGACAATCTGAAATTAATATGATGAATAATGATAATGAATTTACAATAGATAAAGTATATTTAAACAATGATTATTACAGTTCATAAAATATTACAAATAGAATTTGGTTTGAAAAACTAAGTTTTTTTAAAAATTAAATTCACCAGTGATGGTGGGGGGTTTGGCAGACCCCCACCCGTTTATTAATTAAAACAAGGATACAAGTAAAGAGGGGGGCTTAATACCGTACCTCTGTGGATTCATCTGATGATCTTAGAATCTAAACATTAATCTATTGCTACCCTGAAGATCATCAGAGGACAATTGTGGCCTAAAATTACATGATTTTACATTAACCGAATATGAGGAGTTCCTTCAGCATCAAGCTTTACATGTCCAGCCACTAAATTGGGCAAATCTGTGGAGCCAAAAAGAGAATTTACCTGTTTGGAGATGGCCATTTTCGCCAGTGAGTCCGCAGCACCATTAGCTTCTCTGAAAACATGATGCAGTGAGTAAGTCATGCCCTTTAGAAGATCCCAAATCTCTCTGATCATTGGCATAATCTTTCATGGTATCTTGAATTGATTTTGAAGCAGCCCGATGAGAATTCTTGAGTCGGTTTCTATGTCAATGACAGTGATCCCCCTGTCATGGGCTAGGTGAAGTCCTTGCAGCAGTGCTGTAGTTTTTGCCTGCAAAATAGTTTCAGCTGGAATGGATTTCGACAAAGCAACTATTACATGACCAGAATGATTTCTGATTATACAACCAATGCCAGCAGTTACCTTAATAGTAAAGGCACCATCACAATTGAGTTGGAAAGCTTGAGGCAGTAGCCATTTAATGATTCTGATATTCCTTTGTTTCCTTGGTTTATGATACAGCAGCTTCGGTGTATTCGAAATATCCCATTTGAAATCTAGTTTAAAAGCCAGGAGAGTTTCATTAAAGTGATAAAGAATTTGTTTGAAAATGATCTGTATGTTTGGCTTTGTTCCCTTAAATAAATATGCACACCTGGCACACCACATGTACCAATTCACAACGCAGGGAATGATACGGATCAGTTTTAAGGATGGGCCAGTATTGGAGTTAACATTCCAATAGAAGTAGAACCTATCCCATAGAAGTTGGAAAGAGCTATTAGGCAAATTAAAGGTAGCATTCACTCTCCTCCAGATTTGGTCTACCTTTAGGCAGGAGTTGAAACAATGGTGAATACTTTCAGATTTGCTAAAACAGAAATAGCACTGTGAGGGGAGCTGGAATTTGAATTCCTCTAGGATATCTGGAAAAGCAAGTAGTCTATTCAAAAGTTTCCAATTAAATATACTTAGCTTCCTCGGTAGTAGATTAGACCATAGATGGGAATAGGATGGGATTATCATTTTCTTGGGTCGAAGTAGCTCATAAGCTGATTTGACAGAGAAGATTCTAGATATTGAAGGTTTCCAGATTAGAGCGTCTTCATAACCTGGGGATAAGGAGTAAATTTGATCCAGGTTTTGTAAGATATGTTCCGGTAAAAAGTTTCTAAGCTGGGCAGTGTAGAATGGTTTATTGTTTAGAAACTCAGCCACTGTTAGATCCTGATATGGGGGGTCAGAAGAATCAGTTAAGTGATCCGATAATGGGCCCTTAGAGGTCCAGTTAGAGCACCAAAAAGAGACCAGTCCGGATCCTAGGAGGGTTTTTGTGTTTTTTAGCGCTGTGTTGTTAATCTCTTTGATTCGTTTCCAGGTTATGGATGTCTTATATGTGTCAGGGATTGACCACATGGATTTTGCCCATAATGACTTCCCTATTTGTAGTTTCCACCACAGCTTTAGTGCAAAGGCTGTTGTTAGTGTGTTCAGGTTTCTGAAATTAAGGCCATTTTCTTCTGAGGGGTAGCAAAGGTTAGTATATGATCTCCATGATCTGTTTTTCTGTGAATTATCTGATTTATTTTGCCAGAAAAATCTAGCTAGAGCCTTATGAATTTGGTTAATGATATGTGTGGTTGGTTTTAACACCGTTATGAGATGAATTTGCATTGAAGACAGAACATGTTTGATTAAGGTTGTCCTTCCTGCAGGAGATAGAGTCTTATTGTGCCAATGGTTAATTTTGTTTTGCACATACTGTAACATGCTTTGAAAGATAGAGTTTTTTTCTCTTCCTGTGAAAATGGGGCACCCCAAGTATTTGAAAGGTATGGATCCTTTCATCATAGTTGATTCTCTTTTGATCTAAGAGACGATTCTGTTCGGGGTGTGTTTTGATATAAAGAAAGTGGATTTCTCAAAGTTGACCTTTTGGCCAGAGGCTAATTCGAAAGATTTAAGGAAGTTCATTATCGTTTGTAGTCCCCATTTGGAATATTTTAGAAGAACTGTTGTTTTATCAGCATAGGAAAGATGCGAAGAGGTAATCATCCCTCTGGGGAGTTTGTAGGGTTGGATGTTTCCAAACTGGTATAAAAATCGTAGGTTATGTGAGAAGGTTTCAGCCATCAGAATGAAAAGCAAGGGGGAAAGAGGATCCCCTTGCTTGATACCCCTCGATGCAGGGACGAAACCTACAGTTTTTCCATTGATGAGCACGGAGAAGTGCGCAGAGCGAATGTTCCTCATGATTAGCTCAACGAAAACTTCTGAGAATCCTTGTTTGAGGAGGACTTTAGTTAAGAAAGGCCATGAGACTCTATCGAAAGCTTTCATCATGTTTAATTTGATTATCATATTGGTTCCTTTTGTTTTCGAGTGTAGGTGGTTAGTGAATTCTTGTATGAGTAGGATATTATCTGCTATTTCTCTTCCTGGGGTGAAAACAGATTGCTCTGGACTGATGAGAGAATCCAAATAGAACTTGAGTCTCGTTGAGAGTAATTTTGTGAAAATTTTATTTGAGAAATTACAAAGGCTTATGGGTCTGCAGTCTTGGAAGGAGGAACAGACATCTTTTTTGGGAATTAAGATGAGTTGGGTTGATGATATGGCCTTGGGAATTTCTGTCCCAGCGAAGAAGTCTTCCACAGCCAGCATGACATTAGTTTTAATGATGGTCCAGCATTTCTGGAAGAGAAAACCAGAGAACCCATCCGGACCTGGAGCAGAATGGCCATTCATATTAGTGACTATGTCAGTAAGCTCCTCCATACTGACTTGTTTGAGAAGGTTCAAGTTCATTTCATTAGTTACTACATTCGGAATGTTCTCTAGGAGCCATGAAGTATTAATTCCTGATGGGTCTGAAGGTACATCAGTGAGAAGATTGGAGAAGAAGCTGATTGCTTCTTTCTCAATATCTTTAGTAGAATTCAACCAGGTTACTCCACTGGATTTGATGAGAGAAATAGTTTGCTTTTTGTGTTTGGATTGGATTGAGTGATGAAATAATTTGGAGTTAGCATCCCCTTCTTTCATCCATTTGAGTCTTGATTTCTGCTTCAAAAAAGATTCCTGGTCTTTAAGTGCCAATTTCAGTTTTGCCTTAGCTAAATTCAAACCTTGTAGGTTTTCAATGGTTTCATGACTTTGTAAATCTCTTTCAGCATTGAGCACAAGGTCCTCACTGAACTGTACATTGTCAAACACATTGCCAAAAACCCCTTTGTTCCAGCTTTTGAGTGCCGATTTTAGGTTTTTGAGTTTGAAAACTAGCCTTTTCATCCCTTTGTGGTTTGTGTTAGAGTTCCATACATCTTCCACAAGCTTCATAAAGGAGGGATGGTTTACCCAAGATTCTTGAAATTTAAAAGATTTTGGGGCAGTTTTGGGAGTGGAGTTAGAGACAAATAGCATTAGGGGGGTGTGGTCCGACCCCTCCCTGGACAGGGTTTTGATTTTAGAACTGGGAAAGGTTGACCACCAAAGGGAGTTTGAAATTCCTCTGTCTAGCCGTTTCCAGACCCTTCCCTTCGTTCTCATCCCTGTCCAGGTGAAAAGGCTACCCGAGGTTGGAATTTCAGAGAAGTTCTGGTCATTAAGGAATTGATTAAAGTTTCTTATACTGTTTTGATTAGGAATAGAGTTTCCTATGTATTCCTCATTTTTGGTGATTACATTAAAATCGCCTATTAGACATATTGGTTCCTATTTTAGAGCTGCCAGCTCTTGCCACAATTTATTCCTTTCATGGATTGAGTGCTTTGCATAGACAAAGCCTATCCTACAGTCTGCGGATAGGAAGGGGGCTTTGATAATCACCATAATCAACTGCTCCTCCACTTTTTAAATGTCTAAAAGTAATGTCTGCATCCCACATTAGCCAAATTTTGTTGATAGGATTCGCATAGGAGTTGCTGAAACCAATTTCTCTGGAAATGTTTTGGATTTGGTCTGAGTTAAGCATTGGTTCTATTAGAGCACAGAGTTTAACAGAGTTACGCCTTTTAATATTTTTCAAACGGGTTTGAGTGGGTTTATTTCCTATTCCTCTAATGTTCCATGCGCATATGTTCATACTATTCATGGATAATCTTTAGAGAGGTTCAATGAGGAACGGGTGAAAACCATCTTTGGAATGGAGCAGTAGTTTTTTTTGGTATATTTTCTGTGTTTATGTTCTAGTTGTGGATGGATTAGTTTGAGGGTGTTGGCTAGTCTTAGGTGATCCTTTAGTAGGTTTGCCTTAACTTGTTCAAAGTCTAGTTGAGCATTTTCCAAAAAGTTTTCCTTTTGTTTGATTGAGATCTCCGTGTTAATCCAGTCCAGGGGTTTATGAGGATTCCAGTCAGATGGCATGACAGGAGAGGAAACTCCATGTATCTCTATACAAACCGGGTCTTTGTTAGGGGATTGGATCTGAAGTTGTTTAGTTGAGCTATCATTTGGCTCATTGGTTGGATCAGTGGAGTGATATTGGAGATGGGGATTTCTGGAATTGGGGTTGTGATTCTATCCTGGGAGATTTGGTTTGTGATGGGGGTAATAAAGCCAGAGCTCGGTTTGGGGGACCTGGGTTTAAGGCCAAAAGATTCAGGTAATTTCGCTTTATTTACTTCACTATTATCCAACTGTTCTAAAACTAACGCATTGACAGATAGTTGTTTTTCAGAAGATTGAGTCCCGCTATCATTCTGAAGGGATTTAGAGGGAACCTGTGATCCTTGTCCAAGGATCAGTACTTCAGTACTTGATTCAATATTCCGTTGATCATTTCTATGCTTGGGGTCAGGTACCCGAAGTGTCTGCTGAGTCTTAAAGTTAGTAATATTCTTTTGAGTAGACTGTGTCTTAGGCACATAAATAACTTTGGAAGAGGTACCATTTCCTTTACCTTTTAGTCTGCCCTGTTCATCTATGGAAATGGATTTGTTACCTTCATATGAGGAGCTGCCTTGGGGCTTCCATGGGATAAATCTAGAGGAAATCTTCTCGGACCTGCAAGCTGTATCTAGGTGGCCAAGTTTGAGGCAATTAGAGCAATAATAAGGAACTCCCTCATATTCTAGGTATGCCAGAATCCCATGTCTCTAAAACTCAGCCAAATTCTTTCCATCCTAGGTTTAGTGACATCCAATTCGACAAAAATTCTAGCCACATGGGGTCTAGTCCTATTCAGGGAGGCTCTATCCACCCTAATTGGGGTTCCAATGATGTTTCCTATTGACATGAGGACTTTGAAATCGAAAAATTGTTGTGGCAGACCATACATGGAGACCCAAATTGGTACAATAGGGGAGTCTACGTTGGGATTGAAATTGGGAACCCATTTCATTATTCGGATAGAGTATGAACCAAACTTCCATATTTTATGCAACCAACAGCGGTAGTAATCATCAGCAAGGGAAAAGGATATCAGAACCTGTTTGTTGTCCAGTAGAGTGATACTGTTATGCCCCTTGAATCCGGCTGTATGGAAGTCTTTTCGGAGTTTCTCCAGTTGAGGTCTGCTGCGTGAGAACTTACCAATCAAGGTCCATTTGAGTGGAGCCTCTAAACGGAGACACTCCTCCTCCGAGAAATGGAGACCCGGTTCTCCCAGATGATCAATAGCTGGTTTTGGGGCGAAGGCCGCGTTGTGAACCTTGTGAGGATTTGGGGGGGAATGTTTAGTGCTTCGCGAAGTTCCTGGTTCTCAGCCTGGGCATAAGAGAGCTGCGGATTTGAAAAAGTAGGCAGTGGCTCCGCCATTTCGGCGGCGCCGGAAATGAGCGGGGATGAAGATACAGAGCGTGGAAAGTCACACCTTCAGTGTGTGTAATTCGCACGAAGTACCGTTCAAACACGTTTGAAAAACTAAGTACAGATACTAGAGAACAATTAAAAAAGGAATTTTATAAAGAATTAACAACAAAGAAAATTAAGCAAATGAAATTTTTTATGTGGTTAGGATATTATCTAAATAAAGAACAAATAATAAGAAAAAATGACTTTACAGAAATTTCAGTAATAAATGTTTAATCCAATTTATACAAAAAATGGAAATTATTAAATAATACACTAATTGGTTCTATTCAGCCACCATTCAAATCATAAGATATTACTAGTGAAAATATTACGGTAACACCCTCCCCTCTCAAACTAGGAAGAGAAGGAGCAGACACGGAATCATTAAATTTAGGAGATCTTAAAAAAATATATCAACAAAACAATTATTCCAATCAAATATTACACACTATAGCAAATCAAGTTGATTTTATTTCTACTAAATTAGATAACAAGTCAGAAGCATTTCAAAATAAACTTTCAAAACCCCATTTCCAGGTATCACCTTTTTCAAAACAAATGGAAGAATCATTATCTCTAAAACAAAATGATAAAGCTAGTAGTTCTAAACAAATAGGAGTTATATCTCAAGTAAATCCACAAGAAAGTTCAGATGATTCCTTTTTTTTTTAAATGAGAACACCCAAGGGTGGGGGAAGGTATATTAGAGGTTCCCCAAGCCTCCATCAAAATGAAGTACCATTTACAGACAGGACACATTAGCCTTAGTTCGTGGTTAGGCAACAAGGTTGCCCCCAAAAGTCCTATCAAATCTAAACAAAGCACTTGTGTAGAAACTATCCTAGACAAAAAGAGGATAGATGATGAAATTGCGATCCAGAAGAGAGAACCTCCACCCCTTGTGTTAATTCTCTCCTCCGGCCAGGCAACTTCAATTACAAGAGGTGATAGTCTAAACATAAAATTCTGAAATTGAAATCCCCAAAGAACAGTTTCAGAATCATAGGAAATATGTACAATGACTTGATTTGTGAGAGTCCAGAAGAGAGTAACTGAAAGGATTGAAGTCACAACCCTTCTCCAAACTGTTGGATCAGAAGCGTACCAATATGACTAGCAGCAATAGTTTCCCATGGGTATGGGATGAACATGGTCAGTAGAGGAAAGGAATCCCCAATCTACGGAGAGCTCACAGAGAATGATGAGTAAGAAGAATAAGATCAGATCCTGAACCTGCATGAGAAAATTCTAGTTTAGCAGTATCAATCCTTAGGTAAAGCATGTTAGGACACTCTCAGTTGAGGAATATGTGCCCTATCTAATGCAATCAGACCCAAGATATGTTGGGGAATGTTATTAAGATTAAGACACTGAAGATAACATGTGTGATGATTTGCAATTGCATGTGCAACAGAATTACCCTCTCTGAAAACATGACTAAGATGAGCACTACCTAGTAGAGCTTTAACTTTATAAACCAAATGAAACAGCTTCCAGTTTGCACAGTAAGGGTCGTTTATCATTTTAATAGCCAGCTTACAGTCAGTTTCAAAAATGCAGTGTTGCCCTACATGTAACAAATTTTCACATGCAAATAGCAATGCCTTAATCTCAGCTTCTAGAGGTGTGGCAGCAGAGATAGGGGCAGGAGCTATATTACTTAGGGCACCCGATTTATCTCTAACGATCATACCAGCAGCTGCCTTGTTAGGAAACCAAGAGGCATCTATGTTAATTTTTATTGACCCCGATGGAGGACTCTCCCAAAAAACAGTAACTATGTTAGGCTTAGGGGGAGGTCTAACAAAGGGAATCCAATGACTGAAATGTGATGCAATACTGGAATGTAGGAAATAAGTCCTTGGAGAAGTTATGAAGGCTAGCTTAATTAGATCAAGTATTTCCTTGGAAATTTGCTCCGAAGAGAAAGGCTTATTGACAAAGATGAACCTATTCCTAGCTTTCCAAAGCACCCAGCAAGTAAGAGAAGGGATAATTTTGCAGAGAAAGTGCTTCTAGCTGTCTAAGTCATGTGTATTCCAAAAGATGAAAAATCTTTCAGACAGGGAATGATTAGGATCTAAGTGAAAGTTAACTATAGATGCTATGTTACTCCAGGCAGTCTGCGCAATAGGACACGAAATAAAGAAGTGCTGAATTGGGTCTGAACTAGAGCAAGCCGGACATTTAGAAGCTAGACTGAAACCACAGGTAACAAGCACTTCATCAAAGGGAAGAAAGGATTGCAGCATTTTCCAGGTGAAAATTGAAATCTTCTTTTGCAAAGCATTATTCCAAATGAATTTGCAAGCAGGAAAGTTACCTATTCCATGAGTAAGAGCCCTATAAGTTGACTTAGATGTGAAGTTACCAGAGGCATCAGCCTTCCAAATTAGTCTGTCTTCCCTCTCAATAGTCAGTTCCGAATCCTGAAAGAAAGACAAAGTATCATGTTCCAGAAAAGAATCAATCTGAGTTAATATAGTAGCCCTGTTATTAATGAAATCTGCCACTGATAAATATGGCATTTCAGCTACTATATGCTCAGGAATGAAATTACACAAAGGACCCCTTGGACACCAAGTAGCAGACCAGAAACTGCAGGTTCCTTTGCCATGAATAATTACTGAGTTATGTTCTGCAAAAGAATTAATAGAAAGAATTCTTTTCCAAGTAACTGATTTCCTATGAGACAATGGAAGAGCCCAGATCAACTTGGACCAAAGAGTGATCCCTAATTGGCTCTTCCACCAAAGTTTAGCTGAACAGGTATCAATTATGGCCTTAATAGATCTAAAACCAAGTCCATTTAAATCAATAGAAACTGAAATGGCAGACCATCTTATCCAGATTTTATTATTTTTACCATGTGATTCCCCCCAAAAAAATCTTGCTAATCTTTTCTCAAATGTACGAATTATAATCTTAGGGGGATTAGTAACTGCCCATAAATGCTGTGGTAATGAAAATAGACAATGTTTAATTAAAACCAGTTTACCCCCAGCACTTAGCCACCTATTTTTCCAACTTTGAAGTTTGGAATCCATATTAGCCATTAATGGTTGGAAATATGTTTTAAGAGTTCTACCTTTAAAAATTGGACAACCCAGGTACTTAAATGGGAATGAGCCTTTTTTCATTTTTAGAATGGACTTAACCTGAGTATTCTTTAAAATCGAGGCTCTTTTACTAAGATAAAATTCAGATTTCCCAAAATTAAACTTCTGTCCCGAAGTAACCTCAAAGACATCTAAAAAAGCTTTTATTCTTATAAGATTAGGTTTAGATGCCTGCAGGAAGATAATGGTGTCATCTGCGTACATTAGGTGGGAAATAACAGGGATTGAGGCAGGTATTTGGAAACGAGTAAGACTATTATTAGAGAAAATAAATAATAGACTTCTCAAAAAATCTTCAGTAAAAATATTAAAGAGAAAAGGAGAGAGCGGATCATCTTGTTTAATCCCTCTAGTAGCTTTGAAAAATCCAACTGGATTCCCATTAACAAGAACTAAAAATGTGCCTGAGATAAATTACTCATAACCGCAGTTAAAAAGTTCCAATTAAAACCGAATTTAGTTAGAATCTTCCTAAGAAACTGCCAGTTGACTCTATCAAAAGCTTTCATTAAATCCAATTTCAGAATACAGTTAGGGGATCTGTTCTTTTTATCTAGAAATCTGACCATTTCCTGTAAATACAGAATGTTATCTGTAATATCTCTCTTCTTCATGAATGAAGATTGGTTAGGAGAGATCAGGGAGTCCATATAAGGCCTTAGCCTTTCCATTAGAACCTTAGAACAGATTTTATTGAGGACATTAGATAAACTGATAGGTCTAAAGTTCCCAAAAGAGCAAGGTGTTGCTTTCTTGGGAATTAGTGTAATCCATGTACTAGATATTCCTTTCGGTATGTTAGAGCCTAAGATAAAATCATTCACAGCCTCCATTAGATCTTGTTTTATAAAAAACTAGCATTTGCAATAGAATTTTGGTGTGAAACCGTCTGGCCCTGGACTGCTATTACTATTCAAACTTTTAATAACTGCTTCTAACTCAGATTCTATCACAGGAGCAGCTAAAATTTGGTTATCAGTGTCGTTAATTATTTTGGGGATTTGGCTAAGAAAGTGAGAGCAGTATGTATCCGCAGTATTTTGATTAGGCTCTGATAAAATATCAGAGAAAAAAGAAACTGCCTCATTCTGGATATCAGTTTGTGTGTTTATCCATTGACCCGCTTGATTTTAAATTTTGTTAATCTGCATCTTACAATTCTTTTCCTTCACAACTTTATGAAAGAATTGAGTGTTATTGTCCCCCAATTTATGTCATTTAAGTCTCGCTTTCTGTTTCCAATACTTTTCTTTCTCCTTAAGAGCCCTAAGCAATAATGCTTTTTTCTGGTTTAGCTTAACAAGTTCAGGCAATGTAGGGCATAAATCAAAAGCAAGTTCCTGAGTTCTTAAGGCATTCTCAGCTAATGTAACATTAGAATCAATATTGCCAAAAGACTCTCTGTTCCATATTTTGATAAATTTTTTAAGCCTAATCAATTTCAAATAAAATCCGATCATGCCTTTGTCTTGAATTGGCTTTTCCCAATTTTCCTGAATTAAACCAAGAAACTCTGACCTTTGGAACCAGGCATTAATAAATCTAAAAGGCTTTGGATATGAGGGTACTAAGTTGGATAATTGGAGGAGGAGAGGCGAGTGGTCCGATGTATGCCTATTAAGAATATGAATTGAGGAGGAAGGAAATTTAGAGCTCCATGCTAGGGTACAAAGGCCTCTATCCAATCTTTTAGAGGTAGGGTTTCTAAACCTAGAGTTGCACCAAGTAAAAAGATTGCCAACAGTATTAATCTCCTGAATACCATTGGAATTGATCCAGGTATTAAAATCTCTAATACTTCCTAGAGCCGGATTAGAAGGACCTCTATATTCAGACACATTTGTAATTGTATTAAAATCACCTATAAAAATAGTGTCTCCCTGAGAAATCAGTTGTAAATCTTTCCATAGTAACTTTCTACCATCTCTGTTCCTTAAGGCATAAATGAAAACAGCTTGCATGCAAAGATTTAAAGATTGATGAGTAATGTCAACATGCATAAATTGGTCATGAGAGGTCAGTAGTGAGACAGATAGGATATTAGACCACATAAGCCAAATTTTCCCATTAGGAAGGAACAGGGAATTGGAATAATTTAGAGTATTCATATAGGAGTGAATTTTTGAATTGTCATGCATAGGCTCTATTATACATAACAGCTGGATTTTCTTAATTCTAAGTAGATTGGACAGTCTAAGCATTGATGTTTCCATACCACGAAGATTCCAAACCAGAAAATTAATGTTTACAGTAGATGTCATATTTCACTTGCTTTAGTACCTTTTGTAGCCAATCTTAAAAGCATCTTATTCAGTTGGCTAAGATAGGTGTTCTTTTTGTTTTTAGCATTACCTTGGTGATCAGACTTATCCAGGGGCTCTGAAACAGGAGAGGCATTCAGAATTTGATGATCAGAGGTGGCAAGCTCCGGGGTACTATCCAAGTCCTTGTATACAGTTTCACTGATACCATCCTGATCCTGTATGAAAGGGCCTTCTTCCTGCAAAATTGAGAATCTGTTTGACATCTTTCCATCTAGGGAAATTGTAGGGTTAGAAGTGGAATCTTTCATATAAAATCGAAGTAAACCAATTTGCAGATCATCTTTAGCATAAGATATCAGTGCTGGTTTTGAGCTTTCAGTTGCCTTTAATAACCTAGTAATAGAGTTTTCTGGGCTCTCTATGGGGTGATTTTAAGATGCCAGAAATCCACCACTAGCAGGAGCTCTAGGAGCCTCAATTGGAGTATTAGCTTTAGAATGAAAGTCAGGGCTCCTACCAGCCTTATCAGTGCCAGAAGTAGAAGGATCATTTAGAGAATCAATGATTAGAGGTGGTTGGTCAAATTTTTTCCCTGTTGCCTGCCACTGAGGGTTAGATTGAATCTGAAATGTGCTGGTTTCATCAGCTCTATCATTAGTGTTTTGTGAAATAGATCTACATTGGGCTAAAGAATGACCTAATTTAGAACAGTGCCCACAATAAAGAGGAATATCTTCAAACTCAATTCGATACTTCCTATTATTCGAAATTGAACCAAGCCTAATATAATGACACAGAGGTTTTAGCAAGTCAATTTCAACACAGAATTTGATGGCAGAAGGCCTAGTAAGCATCTCAGTAGCAAAATCATTTTTTATAAAGTTGCCTATACTATTGCCAATTGCCTCAATAGAAGCAGAATTATAGTAATACAAAGGCACTTCCCTGATAGTACACCAAATGGGAACGATAGGAGATTCTTTTTGTGTGGAGAACTCAGGTGTCCACTTGAGCATCTTAAGTAGAATGCCATTGAAGTTCAATATGCCTTTCATCCAACAACGCTGATAATCATTAACCTGCTCAAACCTAATTAGTACGTGTTTGTAATCCAAAGATCCTAACTGATACTTACCTTCGAACCCAATTTTTCTTAGGGCTACCTCCATCTGTTCCATAGACAACCTTCCCTTTGTAAACTTACCGACCAAAGCATTTGAATAGTGAGCCGACAGAGTTGCAATTTGCTCATCCGAGTATAAGCAAGCAAGATCCCCAAGATGAGTAGACTTTGGAATTATCTCAGGATTATTAGGCAGCTGTGTTGACAGAGGAGGGGATTTAGCTTGGAGAGCTGCAGCAAAGGTTTTTGGAGGGGGGGTGATTGACAGTAGAAGCCGTCATATCGGCCGGCGAGATTGAGCTCCGCCAAGAGGCGAAGCGACCAGAATCAGCCGGTCCGAAGACCGTTGCTGGCAAATAACGGATAGAAAAGAGAGGTTAAGGAAGAAAAAATGAGAATCGCACCAGTAATCGCACACAGTGAACAGTTAAAATTTGAGAGTTAAAGCCTTCTCTCTCCTTAAAAGATGATTTTTGAAATATCGGAAGAAGAATCAGAAGATGATTTTGGTAAACAAATATATTCAATAGAACAACAATTCCAAGAACATTTTGAAGACAAGCCTGAAATGCAAATTAATAAATTAAAAACTTATAACAATTGGAAAAATCATAAGACAAAAACTTATTATCCTAGACCTACTCCTCCAAATATTCAATATGAAGAAAGAATTCCAACATTTAATAGCTATGATGGTTCGTCCATATACCAATGGAACATAGATGGATTATCAGAATATCAATTATTAAATATATTACAAGAAATGGGAATGGCCAGAATGGCCTACAAAGTAAATTTAAATACTACTGAACCAAGTATAGTAATGTTGTTAGTAACAGGATTTACTGGTCAATTAAAAGGTTGGTGGGATAATCATCTCACTTTACAAGATAAAAAAACAATAATGAATCATGAAACAGAAGAAGCCCAAGGAGAGTGAGATGACATAATTTTTGTCATGGTCCAGGATGGATCTGCATTCCTAGTATATGCCATATCAATGTATTTTGTAGGAAATCCGGAAGACGCATTAGAAAGTTCAAAAATATGTTTAACTAATTTAAGAAGTCCAACATTAACTGATTTCAAATGGTATAAGGATATATTTTTAACACGGGTATTTAGAAGAACAAATTCAAACTCTCCATTCTGGAAAGAGAAATTTATTACAGGATTACCAAATTTATTTTCTCAAAGAATATTAACAAATTTACACAAAGCATTAGGTACAGATAAGTTAGATTATAACACCATAACTTTTGGTCAAATTTTTGCTTTTGTAAAGAAAGAAGCATTAACTCTATGCCAAGACCTAAAAAATTAACATAAATATGGATCAGAAAGAACAGAAATGGGGTCATTCTGTCAACAGTTTGGTATAACTGGAATAAAACCCCCTTCATCTCATCACAAACAAGTAAGAAAACATAAATTTAGGAAAAACAAATATTACCATAAAAGGGATAATATTAACTATGAAAAACATATATGTATGTATATACACACATATATATATCATATATATACACACACATATATATATCATATATATACACACATATATATATCATATATATACACACATATATATATATATCATATATATACACACATATATATATATCATATATATACACACATATATACATCATATATATACACACACATATATATCATATATATATCATATATATACGCACATATATATATATATATATCATATATATACACATATATACAGTTAAACCTCGATAAATGAATGTTCGATAAATGAATTACCTCGACAAATGAATAATTTTTTCCGGTCCCGACTTGGGCTAAGGGGCTAAATGAATAACCTCGCTAAATGCATTAATGAATAATTTTCTTGAAATCTTTAAAGATCCTATGTAAATATAAATGAATAATCATCACATTTCATTAGATATATATATATATATATATATTAAAAAAGATTTTTTTTTCAATCAACAATGTTCATACAATAAGTCATTCTTTTACAAAAAAGGAGTCTATAGTTTTTTGCTTTTTTTCCATCAAAATTCATCTCATCCTTGATTTTTCCTAGCGCAAACAAAACTTTAGGAGTATTCTGCTTGTGTTGTAGAAAGTAGTTTCGTAAGGTGATTACTGCTTGATATGCTTCTTTTGATGACACATTTGGTGTGACACTACTATCATCTGGTTCTGGATCATTCTCATCATTCAGTACAGACTTAATAATTTCATCGCCGGTAGGCAATTCCATAACGACATCATTCTCGTTAGGACAGTTCAAAAGATGTTCGACGTCTATCACATTTCTATAGTGTAACTTAGAAATGACATCTGTTAATCCTTCGATATCTTCTTCTAATTTATCAGCTTCTGCTTCAGGAACATCGAGTTCTTCAGATCGTATCTTGTAATGTCGGAAACAATTTGCAATAGTTGTTTCCTTTACATCAAATCTCCAAGCCAAGGTAGCAAAGTTAATAGCATCGAGAATGTTAATCTTTTCAGGATTTGATGAGTCAACTTCAAGGCTCTGCAAGATGCTACAATATAAATGACGTCGATAGTGAAGCTTAAATGCCTGAATAATCCCAGCATCACATGGCTGAATTTTAGATGTTGTGTTAGGGGGCAAGAAGAATAACTCTACATTTCTCAACCCTTCAACAACCTTTGGATGAGCTGGGCAGTTATCTACTAACAAGAGAACCTTTCTACCATTCATTCTCTTGTTAAACCAATGACAAAATTCTTGAATAAACAAACCAGTCATCCAAGCTTTCTTGTTGAAACGATACTCGTAATTAAGATTGTTCATGTTCACATTCTTAAAGCATCTGGGTTTTGCATACTTACCAATAACCCAAAGGGGGACTTTGTCGGATCCATCACCATCACAGCAAACCACATCAGTAATTCTCTCCTTGTCTTCCTTTCGTCCTTCAAGCTGCTTTGTGGCAAGTGAATGGTCAGCTTCCAACCGATAAAACAATCATGTTTCATTCATATTGTAAATATCCTTCAACTGAAATTGGTCTAATTTAGACCTTATTTCAGGTAAAGCATTTTCAATGTCATCCATGTTCACAGAACCGCTGTCACCAAACCGCCGGTAGGACTTGATTGAATATCTTGCCTTGAAACGTTCCAACCATCCACTTGAAAAGCTAAACTCTTGATTTGTTTCACCGTACATTTTTTGAAAAAATTCTTTTGCTTTACCTTGAATCATTTCTCCTGACATATTCACCTTCTCTTGTCTTTGAAGAAACCATTCATACAAAACTTTCTCCAAATTGGGGTACTTCGCTGATTTGTGCCTTTTAGCATCGCTAATTTTCATCTCCTCCGATAAATACTCTGCTGATCTTTTGAGAGTATTTGATATTGTGGTTTGCCTAGAATCCAAACCAAACTTTTCCTTCACCCATGCTTGCATATCCTTTTGCGTAAGTGTTGGATGTTCCTTCTTATGCTCACATATGGCCCTCCTTATCTTATCAGTCAAAGATGTTTTTGTTGATGGCTTTGGCTTTTGATTGGAAGCCATCAAATTGAATGTTAAGAAAGATATGGTACTGTAGAATGAATTACTTACCAAACCAAGATTTTAGAACTATATATAGTTTGTAGTGTAGGTTAGATACATTTTCTAAGACTCTAGATATTCCATACAGTACATACTATCTTATTAGTAGTCTCAAATACAATGTACATATGTACATTTTTGTACTTAGTCCACATACATACTGTAGTTTGTAGTGTAGGTTAGATACATTTTCTAAGACTCTAGATATTCCATACAGTACATACTATCTTATTAGTAGTCTCAAATACAATGTACATATGTACATTTTTGTACTTAGTCCACATACATACAGTTCATGTATTACTAATATAATTTTTTTAATACTATCTAAATGAAAAAAAATTCATTTATCGATAAATGAATAATATATTCATTTATCGATAAATAAATAATCTCGCTAAAAGAATATTTTTTCCTGGTCCCAAGAGTATTCATTTATAGAGGTTTAACTGTATATCATATATATACACACACACACACATATATATATATATAATACACACACATATATATAATACACACACATATATATCATATATATACACACACATATATATATCATATATACACACACACATATATATCATATATACACACACACATATATATCATATATACACACACATATATATCTATCATATATACACACACATATATATATATATATATATATATATCATATATATACACACACACACATATATATATATATATCATATATATACACACACACATATATATATATATATATCATATATATACACACATATATATATCATATATACACACACACATATATATATCATATACACACACATATATATATATATATCATATATATACACACACATATATATCATATATACACACACACACATATATATCATATACACACACATATATATATCATACACACACACACATATATATCATATATATACACACACACATATATATATATATCATATATACACACACATATATATATCATATATATATACACACACATATATATATCATATACACACACACATATATATATATCATATATATACAAATAGGAGTTATATCCCATGTAAATCCACAAGTATTAGGTAGTTCAGATGATTCCTATTCTGAAATATCGGAAGAAGAGTCAGAAGATTATTTTGATAAACAAATTGGTTCAATAGAACAACAATTTCAAGGACAATTAGAAGATAAACCTGAGAAGAAAATTAATAAATTAAAAACTCACCAATATCACAACAATTGGAGAAATCACAATACAAAAGCTTATTATCCTAGACCTACTCCTCCAGATATTCAATATGAAGAAAGAAATCCAACATTAAATAGTTATGATGGTTCATCCATATATCAATGGAACATAGATGGATTATCAGAATATCAAATATTAAATATATTACAAGAAATGGGCATGGCCAGAATGGCCAACAAAGCAAATTTAAACACTTCGGAACCAAACATAGTAATGTTATTAGTAATAGGATTGACTGGTCAATTAAAAGGTTGATGGAATAATCATCTCACCTTAGCAGATAAACAAAACATTATGAACTATGGAATTGAAGAAGCTCAGGGAGAAGGAGATGACATAAATTTTGTAATGGTTCCAGATGGATCCGCATTTTTATTATATGCCATATCAACGTATTTTGTAGGAAACCCAGAAGAAGCACTAGAGAGTTCAAAAATATGTTTAACTAATTTAAGATGCCCAACATTAACTGATTTTAAGTGGTATAAAGATATATTTTTTACACAAGTTTTCAGAACAACAGATTTAAACTCTCCATTTTGGAAAGAAAAATTTATTACAGGATTACCAAACTTATTTTCTCAAAGAATAATAACAATACACTAACTTTTGGTCAAATTTTTGCTTTCGTAAAGAAAGAAGCCTTAACTTTATGTCAAGATTTAAAAATTCAACATAAATATGATTCAGAAAGAAAGGAGATGGGTTCATTTTGCCAACAATTTGGTATAACAGGAATCAAACCCCCATCATCTCAGTATAAACATGCGAGGAATCCTAGATTTAGGAGGCATAAATATTATCATAAAAAGAATAATCATAATTATGAAAAGATAAATCCTAGACAGAGAAAATTCAATAAAAAGCAAAATAGGTTTCAAAATATTCAATGTTTTAAATGTAAAAAATTTGGTCATACTGCAAATTACTGTAAAACAGAAAAGAAAATTAATTCTTTAGAAGACCAAGAATTAAGAAATAAATTATTATCCATATTAATTGATAATTCAGAAACTGAACAATCAAATTATGAATCCAGTTCAGAATCTTCAAGTGGTGCTGGAGATATGTGTCAATGTAACATTCCAACCATTAATATGTTAAATAGTACAAATAGTAAAAGAAAAGAATGACGCATTCCAGAAGATAGTGGAGGGACCTACACTCCACTACGACACAAAGCAGCAGACAAGCAAAAGTGGTAGATCCCAATATCCACAGAAATTGAACCCAATAATTCAAAGGAGCGGCAGAAGTGGATCCCAGCTTCCACTATCTTCAATCAACCAGACAGAAGAAAGTGGTGGGCTCCAATTCAAAGCAAAGACCCAGATTCAATAGAGAAAAACAGAGGACCAGATCATTTCGAACTTCAAAATTTTATCCAATCTTATGTAATAGATTAGAATCTCATGCCTATAAGTAGGAAGTTTCATTTCATTCAAAGACACACTTGAATTATTGCCCTTCTTGTAAATCTTACAACCTCTCCACTCTGAGCTCAACGTTCATATTTGAGTTCCCATCCTTGTAAGCCTTATAAACCTTGTAAAGCTCATCCATTTCCATTCCATTTGTAAGTTATTCCAAATTGAAAATTATTCATTCCAGTACTTGATTGCTCTTTTATACTTAATTTTTTACGATTTTACTGTTCACTATTTACTATTCACTATTACTATTCACTAATTATGGTTTACTGTTCACTAATTAATGTTCACTAATTTAAAAAGTTTACTATTCATTAATTATTGTTCACTGTTACTATTCATTACTGTTTATTATCCCTGGGAATATGGTATCAGAGCCTAGTTTAATTGTCTTTTAATCCCCACTGAAGTGTTAAATTATTATCAATTGAGAAGTTTAGTGTTTGTATTAACTGTTCACAAATCTTTCCTTAAATCTTTCCACTAGACCATCAATACTTAGTTTTCTTTTAAATATCAACTTGTAACCTAATTATTTTGATCCCTTAGGCAAGTCCACCAAGCCCCATGTATGATTAATTATTATTGACTCAACTTCACTGTTAATGGTTTCTTTCCAAAAGCTAGCATCGATAGATTTCTTAGTCTCTTCATAAGTTTTAGGATCTTCATCAAGAAGGTGGAAAACAATTACTGACTCATTCATTTACATCTTTTAGTTCAATCACAAAAGCACTCAAAAAATCAGGTCTAAAATTAGTTTCTTTTCTACGTCTCTTACTTTTTCGAATTTCCTTATTACCATGTTCGGGTACATTCCCAGAAGAAGAACTAGTAGAGACAAGTATTCCATTGGGAGATACATTCACGATAAGAAATTGGACCTTTTACATCGCTTTTTTTACCTTGGTTTTTTGGCTTAGGTCAAATAACTGAAATAAGAAGTTCTTTTACCTCGGTTATTTTATTTGAAGAAATTTTTTTTAACCTCGGTTAAAAAATAATCGAGGTAATTGATAGATTTTTTACCTCGGTTATTTTTTAACCAAAATAAAAGGTTTTAAAAATGAAGGAAAATTTCTAACTGAATGGCATGCGATGTCGCATATGTTATTTTATGAGAATAGCCGACTTCGCATTATGTGTTGTTTTAATTGACACGTAATGCAATGGAGGATCGATGCCAGTATTATGTAAAAAACTAAAATATTTTACAGGTTGAACTTGTTTGGAGAAAATGGTGTTGAATGGTACAGGTGAAAAAGGTTTTTTAAATAATGCACAGATTAAATTACACAAAAAATCTATTAATTGTTAAAATAATAAGGTACTTTAAGTATTCAAAAAATAGTAGCCATAAAAATCACCTTACAATTAAAACAAAAATTAGTCAAATGGAATTGTTTTTGTTCCAACAAAACAAAAATTGCTATAAAATCAATCAGCTCGGATTATGATGACCTTGAAGATAATGGGCTCCCTACCTTTTATGAGCTCCGAGAACATGGTGTCCCCAATGTGTAGGTGTTTGGCGGCAAGGAACTCAAAAAAAATCTTTGGGGACATGGCCCTGATATTCCTGTTCCCCTAGTAGTCCATGCGCCACTCTTTCCTGTAGCATCTCAGCATAACATGGATCTTCAAAGCGGGTAGGAGTGGTACAATGTCCCTCGGGATGTAATGAATCACAAAAAAAAATCATTTATTACATATATATATAAAATTAAGGAACAACAAATAATATGAATTGAAAATGAATTATTACATGCATTTAGCACATCATAGCACCTAACAAAAGTGGGGTTAGTCTCGAAGTTTTTATGCTTCGGGGTACAGTGAAAGTGGGGGTTATGTTCAGACATTGTATAATGGTCAATATTGAGAAATCGATTAACTTGGTCACAAATACCTTTTGGATTTAAATTAGGGATAATTCTACGCATAGAAGTGACTTCAGTATACCAATTAATTATATTTTTGGCAATTAAAATGACGGGTCTTAGTCTCTGAGCGAGGAAATGGTCATTACGGGTTAAATGGAGGCGGACTTGATCTTTTGTTGGGGAGATTTAATTATTTCGTTTTGATTGCCTTAGATGTTTGTTCAAAGGTGTTCATGGGTCATTTGGTGTGCGTATCTTTTGATACTTCACCGCATTTGTTTTGATGGTAGTCTTGGGTCGATTTATTGGGACTACACTACGGAAATTCGGTAGAAATCACATATCTTCCATGTTCCCTTCTCATTGTCACATATGCTTTTACTCGGTATTGTAATATTCATTAGGGCTTATGTGTATATCTCAGTTTATGTCTATGAGACCTTAGATTATAAATGTAATATTCAGCTAGCGTCTTAGTGTAAATGGGTGATTCCCATATCATATGTTGTAATGACACATTGTACAAATTTGAGCTTAATATAAAAGGGAAGAGAACCCTATAAAAAAAGAAAAAGAAGAAGATGAATTATAGATAAAAAAAAGTATAATGGTCAATCTTGAACACAAGATGCTCTAGGGTGCTCCATTGTGCTTGGGTGCTCCGCTGTGTGGAGAACTATAAAAAAACAATAAATTATTGTGTGTCACCAAGTGTGAATATATACACACACACACACACACATATATATATAAGTAAATATATAAAATAAATGTAGCTCATGTATATATATATATGTAAATATATGTAAAATAATTGGCTGATGATGTGTCCATTTTATATGCATTATTTAGTAGTATTTAGGATCACTTTTGTGCTCTTTTATAATCGAGAACTTGTGTTTTACCTTGAAATTCTCTTAGGAGAGGTAAGAGCAACTTTATTCTCTTTTACCTCTTCTAAGTGGACTTTGTGTGACGAGGGAAGAACACGGAAGCAACGAAGACCGGAGGACATTGAAGACTACACTTTCGAAGATTTTTGAATACTCACTTCGAAGACATGAAGACCGGAGGCCGTTGAAGACCATTTTTGGAGTCGTTGAAGACTTGAAGATTGAGAGGGATGACTATGAAGAAGAAGAAGACAACATGCAAAATTCTGGCACCCGTGGCGAGTCACGACGAACTTGTCGCGACACCGTCGCGAGTCGCGACCAACGGGGGGCCAGAAATCCACTTTATCTTCTTTGCACTATAAATACCACTCTCTTTCCTCCTCTTCTCCAGCTTTGCCCAGCCCATTTTTCTCTGGTTTTAGGGCTTGAAAACCCTTCGTTTTCTTCTCTTTCTTTTCTTAGTTTCTGTAGTTTAATTATGTCTTGTAGTTCTATAGCTTAGTTCTATCTTGAGAGCAAGGGATTGAAGCTTCCATTTCCATGTAGTAAGGACCATTTATATCTATCTATTTTGTGTTTTTGCTATTGTGCATTTATTGTGCTTTTAATGTGTTTGTTGATTCATTAATGTTGTTGAAAGCTTGAGCATATGAAATACTTGTATTGGTCGGGAAACGTGTGCGAATTTAAGTGTGTGCGAATTTAAGTGTGTGCGAATTTAAGTGCGAAACTGTGTGTGCGATAAACTGTGTTCACTACTGTTCATCTACTCCCCCCGCTTCTCTTCCCTTCCGACCGTTACTCACCGGCAACGGTAACACAGCCACTGGTAACGGCTCTTTCTCCGCCACTCGGCGGGGGCTCCCCTCCACGCTCGATGGCAACTTCCTCTAACTCCAATCTGCCTCCGCCACCTAAAACATTTGCGGCCGCTGTTCAGACAAAATCCCCTCCATTATCATCTCATCTCCCCAATAACCCTGAGCTAATTCCCAAATCCTCCCACCTAGGAGATATTGCTTGTTTATACTCTGAGGAACAAATTGCCACATTATCAGCCCATTACTCCAATGCATTGGTCGGAAAATTTACCAAAGGAAGAATCTCAATGGATCAAATGGAGGTGGCCCTTAAAACTATCGGGTTCGAAGGTAAGTACCAGTTGGGATCTCTTGATTACAAACACATACTAATTCGTTTTGAACAGGTTAACGATTACCAAAGGTGTTGGATGAAAGGCATATGGAACTTCAATGGCGTTTCAATGAAAATGCTCAAGTGGACTCCTGAGTTCTCTACGCAAAGAGAATCCCCCATTGTTCCCATTTGGTGTACAATTAGGGAGGTACCACTCTATTACTATAACTCCTCATCTATTGAAGCTATTGGTAACAATATTGGTAACTTCATAAAGAACGATTATGCCACTGAGATGCTTACTAGGCCATCGGCCATAAAATTCTGTGTTGAAATTGACCTTTTGAAGCCTCTGCCACAATACATTAGGCTTGGTTCAATATCAAACAATAGAAAATATCCAATTGAATTTGAGGATATCCCTCTATATTGTGGACATTGTGCTAAACTGGGACATTCTTCAAGCCAATGTAGGATTAACTCCCAGAATAATAAGGAAAGAACTGAGGAAACAAATAGAATCCACACTCAACCTATCCCTCAATGGCAGGCTACGGGGAAAAAATTTGATTTACCACCATTGCTCACTGATTCACCTACCCATACACATGTCTCTCCTATTGACAAGGTAGTCAGTAACCCTGATCCTCTACTGCAACCAGCTCAAACTCCATCAACACCTGTCTCTAATGGTCTTCAGACAATTGAGAGTCCAGATAACACCACCATAAGGTTACTAGATGCCACTGCTAAATCTAAAACTTTTCTGAACACGTATGCAAGAGATGATCTCCATATTGGCTTGCATCGTTCTCTTATGATTGAGGCTAATCCTACACTTTCCTTAGGGGGAAAGATGTCAAATAGATTCTCTGTTTTGCAGGGAGATGACACCTATCCTCAGGAACAAGAGGAAACCAGCTGCAGTAAACAGAAAAATCTGGTGCAACCTTCAGAATTGGATTTAGATGAAGAACAAACCCTGGATGAGGGATCTGAGCAGATAGGTAAGTGTGAGCATCCAGGTAAATCTAAAAACAAAAAGGTGAACTATCTTAGTCAGCTAAACAAAATGTTACTAAGGTCAGCTACAAAAGGTGTTAAATCAGGTGAAATATGATAGGAACAGTCAATATTAATTTTCTGATCTGGAATCTTCGTGGAATGGAATCATCATTGCTTAGGTTATCTCATTTAATCAAAACCAAGAGAATTCAGTTACTATGTATAATAGAACCTATGCATGATAACTCAAAAATACAGGCCTATATGACATCTTTACATTTTGCAAACTGTCTAGCTCATCCTAACGGAAAAATTTGGTTAATGTGGACTCATCTACTCACAGTCTCACTGATTACTACCCAGGACCAATTCCTTTTTGTTAGCATATCTCAATTTTCTCAAACTTTTAACATGAATGCTGCTTTTATTTATGCTTTAAGGGATAGGGAAGGTAGGAAAGCTTTGTGGACAGACTTAAAACCTTTGTCCAACAGTGACACTATTTTTATAGGGGATTTTAACACTATTAGGAGTTTAACTGAATACAGAGGACCCTCTAATCCAGCTCTAGGGACCATTAGAGACTTCAATACATGGATTAATTCTAATGGGATTCAGGAAATAAGTACAGTTGGTAATTTATTCACTTGGTGTAACTCTAGGCTAAGAAATCCCACTTCCAAGAGGCTAGATAGGGGGCTCTGTACACTATCCTGGAGCTCCAAATTTCCATCGTCCTCTATCCAAGTTCTCAATAGACACACCTCAGATCACTCACCTCTCCTCCTTCAGTTATCTAACCTAACATCCTCTTATCCCAAACCTTTTAGATTCATCAATGCCTGGTTCCAAAGATCAGAATTCATAAGTTTAATGCAAGATTCTTGGGAAAAGCCTATACAGGAAAATGGTATGATTAAATTTTATCTGAAACTCATTCGGCTAAAAAGAGTCATAAAAACTTGGAACAGAGAATCTTTTGGTAATATTGATGCCAATGTTATACAAGCTGAAGAAGCCTTAAGAATACAAGAATCTGTCTTTGATCAGGATCCTAATGTTAGTGAACTGATTAAACTTAATCAGAAAAAGGCTAATTTGCAGAAGATTCTAAAGGAAAAAGATAAATTTTGGAAACAAAAGGCAGGTCTTAAATGGTATAAATTAGGAGACAATAATACTGAATTTTTTCATAAGACTGTCCAAGAAAAGAAATCTAGGATGCAGATTAATAAAATAAAAAACTCACATGGTCAATGGATAAATTCTGAACATGATATTCAGAAAGAGGCAATATTTTTTTTCTCAGATTTACTAACTGAACCAGATCAGGGTACAGATGGTACTTTCTCCTCTCATTTTCTGAGCCAAATTCCAGTGATTTTAACTGCTTCAGATAATCATATTCTGAATTCTCCTGTTCTGGAACCTGAATTAAAATTAATTGTTCAGAGTTTAAATAACAGCAGTAGCCCTGGCCCGGATGGCTTCACACCAAAGTTTTATAAGAAATGCTGGCCTTTTATTAAGTATGATCTTTTAGAGGCAGTTAATGACTTTATTGTAGGATCTAATATTCCTAATGGGATATCTAGCACATGGATTACACTGATTCCTAAGAAAACAACCCCAGGTCAGTTTGGAGATTTTAGGCCTATTAGTCTATCTAATGTCTCTAACAAAATCTGCTCTAAGGTTCTCATGGAAAGATTAAAACCTTATATGGACTCTTTGATATCCCCTAACCAATCATCTTTTTTGAAGAAGAGAGATATCTCTGATAATATACTATATTTACAGGAAATGGTTAGATTCTTGGATAAGAAAAACAGAATTCCTAATTGCATACTGAAACTGGACCTAATGAAAGCTTTTGACAGGGTTAATTGGCATTTTCTTAAGCAGATTTTACTTAAATTTGGTTTCCAAGGGAATTTTCTGAATGCAGTGATGAACAATTTAGCACAAGCAAAATTTTCAATACTAATTAATGGGAAACCAGTTGGTTTTTTCCAAGCTACTAGAGGTATTAAACAAGGTGATCCTCTCTCTCCTTTCCTCTTTAATATTTTTACTGAAGCTTTCTCAAGGAGTCTTTCTTATGTTTTCTCTACTGGAAGGCTATCCCATTTCCACTTCCCTGCATCAATATCTGCCATATCTCATTTATTATATGCAGATGATACCATTATTTTCATGCAGGCATCGAAATTAAATCTAATAAGAATTAAGGCCTTTCTAGATGTTTTTGAGGTGACCACAGGGCAGAAGTTTAATTTTCAAAAGTCAGAATTCTACTTGAGTAAAAGAGCCACTAACATTAAGATCTCTCAGGCTAAGTCCATTCTAAAAATGAAAAAAGGTTCACTCCCATTTACATACCTTGGTTGTCCAATTTTTAGGGGAAGAACACTAAAAAGGTACTTTCAACCTTTAATGGCAAACCTGGATTCTAAACTCCAAAGTTGGAAAAATAGATGGCTAAGTGCGGGGGGGAAGCTGATCTTAATTAAACATTGTCTCTACTCTCTCCCACAACATATTTGGACAGTTACAAAACCACCAAAAGGGATCATTTCTACCTTTGAAAAAAGATTAGCCAGATTTTTTTGGGGAGAATTTCAAGGAAGAAATAATAAAATCTGGAAAAAATGGAAAGATATTGCAGTTCCAACTGACCAAAATGGACTTGGTTTTAGATCTATCCGAGCTATAATTGACACATGTTCAACTAAAATTTGGTGGAAAAGTCAATTAGGCAACTCCCTTTGGTCAAAACTGATTTGGTCTCTTCCTATATCATACAGGAAATCTGTTACATGGAAAAGAATTGTCCAAATTAACTCATTTGCAGAGCAACACTCAGTAATCATTCATGGGGAGGGTACCTGTAATTTTTGGGTAGCTAACTGGAGTTTTAAGGGGCCTTTGGGTAATTTTATCCCTGAGCATATAGTTCAAGACATGCCATTTTTAACTGTGGCAGAGTTCATTCATAATAAATCAGTCATACTGCCTCAGATCATGTCTTTCTTGGACCTTGATACTGTGTCTTTTCTTCAGGAAGCAATTTTAGTCCCAGGAAGGAAGGATAGACTGGTATGGAAACCTGAACCTTCAGGTAATTTTACTTCTAAATCTACCTACCAAATGCTCACTCAGATGCCAGGTAATTTCCCTGCCCCAAAACTCATTTGGAATAATGCATTGCAAAAAAAGATATCCATCTTTACTTGGAAAATGCTGCAATCATTCTTACCTTTTGATGAGGTACTCATTAAATGTGGTTTCAGCCTAGCCTCAAAATGTCCTGCATGTTTAAATTCTGATTCTATACATCATTTTTTCATTTCATGTCATATTGCTAAAGCAGTTTGGGATAACATGGCTTCATTAGTTAATTTTCAGCTGCAAGACACTCATTCTCTGCCTCAGAGATTTTTTATTTTCTGGAATACTACAGATCTTCCCAACTGGAAACATTTTATCTGCAAAATAGCACCTTCTATAATTTGTTGGTCACTTTGGAAAGCTAGGAACAGATTCTTACATGATAATGTACCTTTTGACTCAGATCTGATAGCCAAAGAGATTCTCAACCTATTCAAATTGGCTTTCCTAACTACCCCAAGGACATATTTCACTCACTCTTCTATCTCTTTACCTTTCCATCAGTGGATACCTTTCATTAGACCCCCACCTAAGCCTAATATATCAACTATTATGTGGGAGAAACCTCCAGTTGGGTTTTTTAAAATTAACACTGATGCTTCTTGGTATTCTGATAAAGCTGCTGCTGGTATAGTAGCTAGGGACTGCTGTGGTAACTTGATTAACTTATATTCAGAGTCCATCTCTGCTGATTCTCCCATTGAGGCTGAAATGAAAGCCATTTTACTGGCTGTGCAAGCTTTGCCTGGAATTCATTCTAAATGCATTTTAGAAACTGATTGTAAACAAGCAATCAACATGATAAACTGCCCCTTTTCAGCCAATTGGAAACTCTTTAACTTAGCTTTCAAAATTAATGGACTTATGTGTGGTGCAAAGTTGATTCATGTTTTTAGGGAAGGTAACTCTGTAGCAAATGCGACTGCAAGGTATCATACTTGTCATCTTCAAAGTATTCAGTCTTACAACATTCCTCAGTACATTAAGGGACTTATAATGTTAGACAAAGATCAGGTTCCTCATGTTAGGGCTCACTAGTATTTCTCACTTAGACACGGATGCTACTGATATATACTGCTTTCTCTGGTACTTGCAGAGCATGATCCAGCGCATTTGGCTTTCAACCGTTGCACCTTCACTCTTGGCATTCATTGCAATTCATTGGAACAATATTGGACCTCACTCTTGGCATTACATTTTGAACAGTACTGATCAGATACTGCCTTCCTCTTCAGATCAGCTCATTCTGATCCACTGCTTAACAGTACAGCTGGGATACTGCCCTCCTCTTACTCTAATTTAGGGTTTATATGTTGCCTGGCCGGAGGTGTTAATTAACACGAGGGGTGGAGATTTTCACCTCCGGATCGCAACTTTTCCAATACTTTTTGTTAGATTAATCTTGGTCACAATATAGTTCTCGATATAGGATTAGTAGGACTTTTGGAGGGCAATTCTGTTGCCTCATCGTAAACTTTGATCTCCTTTTGTACTATACTTTATCTGAGGAATGGGGATCCTCTAATATAATACCCCCACCTTCGGGTGATTTCATTAAAAAAAAAATGAAATACTTGTATTAATTGCTTGCTAGGGTTTGGGGGATTTGGGTTAATTCCCCCCCTGTTCTTGTTAGGAATGTATGAGTATGATTTAGAGCTTTTGATTGTGTTGGTGTGTTGATAATTGCTAGATAAATGTGATGATGTCGAACTCTTCGTCATGTTTGTGTTGGGTAGCAAACGAGAGAGGTCTATAAGTGGTCGCTCTTGACTAATCCCGTGAAAATGCATGAATCGGTTAAATGCTTAGTCACGGTGTAGTGGTCATAAGTGTTTCCGAGCTTGTTGATCCTTCGTGCTAAATTCCATCAATGGGATACCTTGAGTCGTGGTATCGACAACGGGAGTCATTGGTGAGGTTTGACAAGAGATGTCGAATTCACTCTTGCAAACTACTACCTAAGAAGGATAGAAGTTTAGTCTTCACAACAAGTAGTTGAAGTAGTGAATAGATGGTTTTATTCATCCTTGAAGCATTTGTTATTTAGCATTTGTGTATTCTTGATGGTGTGTTTCCCTTCATTTATGCCATGAGTTGTTTGAGAATAGGGAGTGTTTGTATGATTGAATTGGTTAGGTGTTAGGAACGTGACGAATTCCGTAGCTCCTTTGCATGAAAATCTATGAATGTGAACTTAGAACTTCTTGTGCATAATGTGTTGTGATTCTTGCTAGAGAGGTATGTTAATGTTAAGCCAAGTAACGAATGCGATAGGATGAGTGAATTGTTCAATGATCTACATTAGGTTTGGAAGTGGATATCCATTGCCCCCAAGGCTTTATCTTTGTAGTTTTAAAACCCCTTTTCTTTAGTTTTGTTTGATGATTAGCATAGTCACTTGACCTTGCTAGTTATCGTGTCTTTTTTACTTTCATAACTTAGGACAACCAACCAACCAAACCCTCCCCCATTTACTCGCTTTTATGTGTGTGTACATATGTCTAGTACTAGCCTAATAACAACCATTTGTGCTTAAACGCTTAGGAAGATCCCCCTTTTTCGTGGACGATCCCGACTTGCCGCTATATACTTAGTTGTAGATAGTAAGTATTTAGGGCTTATAAATAGAAACTTTGAGAGGTACGGCGAAGGCCTCCCAGCTGACTTAGAAAACAGGCTGACTGGTGGTTTATTCGCCAGCCATTACTCCTAAATAATATAAGAAAATTATTGAGGCATAAAAGTCTTGAAACTTGAAGAGTGCGACGTCGGTCATGCGTCGCACGTACATGTCGGTAAAAAACAATGGCATGGCCGACATGTATGCCCGACGTCGGTCTTCAGTCATTTTGACCGAACATGGTGACCGACAGACAAATGAGTTTGCATTTGAAATTTTAAAGAAAGGTTAAATTCGTGTGAGCAAGGTCGGTAATCTTTTTCTTATACCGATAGTTAAACCAACACAGGTGCGGCGTCCTATTCATAAAAAGTACCACCAAAATTATGAATGTACAACGTCGTACTAAAATTGCATCGACTGAAGGTCGAACAATAGGTCACTGACATCGCATTTAACCCTAGCAGCAATGGCAAAAATCCTAGAAAACTAGAAAAATACATGCATGGAAAACTGTAAATGACTCAAAATCGTCAATAAACGTACCAAAACATAGTACCAAGTTTGACATATAAGGAAAGTTCAAGCTATAACTAATCCATAAGAACTAGAAAACCAAATACATACCGACCAACACATTCTCACACCATTATGAAGGAGTTGTAAGAATTTAAAAGACATACCTTTGACAATAGAAAAGATGGGGGGTGGGGGGACTGTTGGAATTCGAATGAAATTTAAAATTATATTTTTGAACTGATTTTGGGGTTGAGCTTCATATATATAGATGTATTAGAACAACTTTGTTTTAGAATAATTTAAAAGGCATACCTTTGAATTCAATTCTTGCATAAGGTTGTGGCAATTATGGGATATCATTCCGACTAGCTTCAACTCATTCAGAGATACACATGAACTAATGTTTGAAGAATAAGATGCAGGCACCCTGACACTACTTAGGGTCTCACAATATATTTTTTTCTCGGACTGAGACATGGAATAACAACCCGGGGATGATAACACTCTTCATCCTTTATCACAAGATCCAAACTCTTCTTAATATCCATTTCGACCAAATCAAGTCAAACCTTAGAAAAGTCATTGGTTTTACTAGGGTTATTTAAAAGTGTCCCAACTAAAGAATCACACATTCTTTTCAATATGCATTACATCAAGATAATGAGTGACCTCCAATTCCTTCCAATAAGGTAGTCGGAAAAAATTGAGCATTTCTTCCAACTTCCTTAGATACTTATTTCCATTTCCCCTTCCCAAAATCGTTGGCCAAATGTCTAACCCTCTCAAAAAAAACTTCACCAGATAATGGAATTGGCGGTGTTCTTTCCTTAACTTCACCGTTGAACCACTGCTTCGTGGATCGCCATGGGTGACCCTCAAGGTGAAACTACATATGCACCTATTAAATTAGTTTTACATCCATGCTTCAAAATGAGAAAAAAAATTTCTTTCTCACACACAGGATATTCATAGTGCCATTTGACAAAGTACCTAGACAAATTCCCATATTCGGGGAACTCATTTATTGTACAAAAAAATAGGTCCTTCAGAGTAAATACATCCTTGGGAGGTCATCGCAATACCTCTCAAAAGTTAATATTTATAAGCCCGAAATGCTTACTATCTACAACTAAGTAGATAGCGGCAAGTCGGTGTCATCCACGAAGAAGAGGGATTTTCTCAAACGTTTAAACGTAAATGGTTGATATTATGCTAGGCGTAGATATATATACACATATAAAAGCATGTAAAAAGTGGAGTTTTTTTGGTTGGTTGTCCTAAGTTATGAAAATTAAAAGAAAAGATAACTAGCAAAGTCGAGTAACTATGCTAATCACCAAACAAACTAAGAAAAAGGGTTTTAAAACTGCAAAAACAAAGTCGTGGGGGTAATTGATATCCACTTCCAAACCTAATGTAGATAATTGAACCATTCACTCATCCTATTACAATTGTTACCTATACACAAAAGACCATAGATCTGACAACAACTAGCCTTCTACCAAAGACATGGCCATTTAACCAAACATAGCACTCATTAGGCTAAACCAAGAACAAACCACATTAATGGTTTAACCTTTCATTGCATCTATAGGATAAATATGAGAACAATCCACATTAACATACTTATCTAGCAAGAATAACAACACATTATGCACAAGAAGTTCTAAGTTTATGCTCTTAGATTTTCATGCAAAGGAGCTAAGGAATTCGTCACTTTCCTAACTCCCTAACACTTAAGTCATACAAACACTTCCTATTCTCAAACAACCCATGGCATAAATGAAGTGAAATATAACATTAAGAACACATGAATGCTAAATAACAAAGGCTTCAAGAACGAGTGAAACAATCTATTCACTACTTCGGCTACTTATTGTGAAGATAAATCTTCCATCCTTGTTAGATAGTAGTTTGCAAGAGTGAATTCGACATCTCTTGTCAAACCTCACCAATAACACCCTTAGGCGAAACATGACTAAAAGTATCCTATTGATGACATTGAGCACGAAGAACCAACAAGCTTGGAAACACTTATAAACACTACACCGTGTCTGAGAATCTAACCAATTCATGCATTTACACAAGATTAGTCAAGAACGATCGACATTCATAGAATTCTCTCATTTGCTACCTAAAACAAACATGACAACGAGTTCGACATCATCACATTCATCTAGCAATTATCAACACACCAACATCATTAAGAAGCTCTAACTCATGCTCTTGGATTCCACATTAAAAGGGGGGAGAATTAGCTACTTTCTCCCAACCCTAAAAAGTAATCATACAAGCAATTCATATACTCAAACTTCCAACAACATTAATGCCATTAACAATCCATATTCAAAGCTCAATAAATACACAATAGAGAAAGCAATAGATAAATGGAAATAATTCTCAAGACATTATCAAGGAAGTTTCAATCAATTGCTCCCAAGTACAAAACTAAGGCAGATAATCAAAACCCATAACATAGAACAAAGATCTACAAAGAAAGAAGAAGAAATGGAAGAAAATGGTGAAAAACTAGGGTTTTGGAGCCCCCAAGTCGGGCTTTTTGAGCTGGGGAAGAAGGGGGTGAAAAGCTATTTATAGTACAAGAAAAAAAAGGAGTAAAAAGCAAGTTGTAGGGTAATTATCACGAGTCACAACGCCTTCGTCGCGAGATGCGACCAGATCAGTAAAATTTTGAGCTCTCAGGTCAACATTTCACGAGTCGCGACACACTCGTAATGAGTTACGATGGAAAAAAGTCCCATTTTTTTGCTTCCTCCGGGTGAACCGTTGATTCATTTTGGGAATTCTTGTAGTTAATTTTATAGTACTCGAGAAGAGGAATCCAATGGGACCACTCTTGGAGGCTTATTCTTCTCAGAAAATTCTTAAAACTCTGCTTCAAAACATAGATCATTCTTCACCCTTTGGTTTGCTCTCCTTTCTTCACTTTATCTTCTACCACTTTGTGAGTGGCCTTCCATCTTCTACCATCCTTTCGAATGGCCTTCACTAAACCACTCCTAAGTGCTCATGAGAAATTTACAAATTAATCTTACAAAAAGGAATCTAGATGCTCATAAGGACCAAAAGTCCATTAGACTAAACATATGTTACAAAATGAAGGATTTAGATATAAAAATCGAAAATGACTATCTAAACCCCTTATCATGTAAACCTACCTAAATCTAACAATCTTACAACAAAAATATGACAAAAGATGTGTTTAATGCTTTGAAAAATACATGCATTTGAAGCCTCATCAATCCTCCGCATCACCATCGTACGTGCGGACACCTTCATTTAACAAAGTAAAAAAATTATCAACATAAGGAGCAATATAAAAATCTATATCATTACCCGGTTGCTTGGGTCCTGAAATCATAAATAACAACACATACTTTTGTTTCATTATCAGCCAAGAAGGTAGATTGTAGATGACTAACATAATAGGCCATGAAATATGTGTGCTACTCACATTACCAAAATGATTTATTCCATCAATCAATAAACATAACATCAAATGTTGGGGCTCGGCTCCTAACTCTGGGTATATGGTATCAAGCTTCCTACACTACTCACCGTCTGAAGTATGCCTAATCACATCATCTTCCTATATAACTCTTTCTGAAGGCCAACGCAACAACTTGGCATCATCCTTGCACACGAACAACTTCTTCAACCGTGGTATTATAGGGAAATACCACAAAACTTTAGTCAGTGTCTTTTTCTTTGAACAAAACCCCACTTACACACAAAGGGCAATCTCACACCTTTTCATCTTGTAACGAGACTCACCATAAACCCAACATCTTTCTTTTAACACATCCTCCTCCACCCTATAATACATACAATCATTCGAGCGTTTGTGGATTTTTTCCAATTCTAATTCCATGGGATGGAGAATACGTTTCATTTCATACGATCTATAAGGCATAAGATTACCTTCGAGAAGCAGTTCATTAATTAATTCAAGAGTCTCCCACATCCCTTCATCTGTCTACCCAAATTTGGCCTTCAAATTCATCATTCTCAAAGTCACACTCAATACCAAATGTTTAGAGCCCTTATAAAATATCGCCATTTGGTCATTATGCAAGTTTTCTAGAACCTCAGGTTTCCCTTGAAATTATCTTGCGACATCCTCTACCATATCATCAAATATATCATGACAATCTAAATCATCAGCTTTCTTTATTTTATCATCTTCCAAGGTCACAACCTCCCCGTGCCACACCCAATTAATGTAGGTAGTTTCAAATCCACGCATGACAAGATGTTCACGTAACTTCTTTCTCCCCAAAAAAACATCGTTCTTACAAACCCTACATGGACGTTGCGCACGCACACTGCCATTCTTGGATGCATGGTAGAATTCCAACACAATAGATAATTTGGTCAAAAGAATGTAATTGGGAAAATTCCTAAGACCGTTAATAGTGAGTTCAATATGATCCATTACGACCCACCTACATTTATATGTCATAGTTAAGTTAAATTCAAAAGAATTTCCAAAATTCAACCTAAACCCTACATGCACCATAAACTAAACACCATTCAACTAGAACTAATATGCCTAATCAAGTAACAAATGAGTAAATGAACCTTCCCAATTCACCAATACATTACCCTAAATACAACCTAAACTCTAACCCATAAATTCACCCCAAATTAGCTATATATTTGTATAATCCAATCAAGTAAAGAATTTAACACATACCTTTCTCAATTAGTTCCTTATGAAGCCCTAAATTTTTATTCCTTTACAAGTACTTGATTTCTCAAAGTGAAAACATGTTTGAAACCAACTTAAAGTTGTCCATTCATTTTAGCTCCGAGTTCAGAACTGTGCTTTTTCTTGTAACATCAATCCACGACACAATTCCAAGTCTGAAACTAGAAACATAGAAGCTTCAGAACATGTAACCATATCTATGACTTCATTGGCAATCCAACAAACCTTTTGCGAACTCGAGACACGATTGGACCGGCTGTTCCAAGTTCGTAACCCTGGGTGATCAAAGCCACCTAGGCATAACATGTTTTAACTTGATCAATTAAAGGCGATTCTTGTGTGAACTGCCTTTTATTTCGGACCAATTAAAGGGGGTTCAAAAGAAACAACCTTCCAACTTCCCTTTGAAAACGGGGGAGGTTTGAATCATCTAAGTTTCGGGCTCAGAACTTCCTTGCAAAGGCATTTATAGAGAAATTAATGAAACCACCTCCTATTGGCCCTTCAAGGGCCTCATTTCACGTTATCTACTATTCTTCTTATTATTCTCTCTTCCCCTGGGGATCGTCAATGACCCCTCCCACATGCCTCTTATCATCGACCATCGATGACTTTGCTAACTTCCTACCATTAGTCTTTGATGGCTTTTTGAACAACTATTTAGTGTAAAAATCTCCAAGCCATTTATGGCCTGTAGTGTGAGAGTCATATTTAGTGATCTTCATAGGTCTCTTTGTCAATGCCGCCAAATTGGCAACATACTGAGAGGGAGTTTTCAATGGCAAGGAATCCTATAGCTCCCAACGATAGTTCCATCCAGGAACCTTGTAGATCGAACTATGAAAAGTTAGTGGCTTCGTTTGCTAGCATGCAATATTTGTAGGGATATCTAAAGGCTTCAACCACTTATGGCGAACACTAAACGTAAACACCTGGTTCATTCATCATCGTCAACATGATTTCTCCTTGATAGGCATTACATCAATTGTAGAAGTTTGTACTCGTTACATTTGGTCATGAACATTATAATCAGGCAATCCACATTCGGGAGGAATTGAGTTGGGTTCTTAATGAATTCCTTGAGTAACTTTGATAACAAATGAGGGTGGGGAAGCACAATGCAAACAAGAAGTTGCGTCTGTAGATAGATGACTTCCCCAATGATATGTGCTTAGGCCTCACTTTACCCTCGAGAATCAATAATCGGGCACTGGGTGGCAACGCTCTGACGAAGCCATCTATGTCTAGCCACTTTCGATAGGCATCTCAAACCTCCACCCAGGTTACTACATTGAGCTTCACCCAGATAAATGGCTTTCCATGTTAATCATAACGAATGACCTGGTCGGCAGGAACTTCCTCCATCTTAGCAAAAAATACCCGCCGGAAGCCTGGCTTCTAAAGATGATTAACCCCTTGACCCAGACACTGAGACCTTCTTCTTTGGGCCATCCATGAACCCCTTAGGAACATCGGCCAGAGCCTTTGATACCAAATCCCCAACAGCTGGCTGTAAATTTGATTTTAAGGAGAAGAAAAGGACTTCTTGCAGTAACAATGGGATACACCGCCCGAGACTGCCTCTCTCATTGCAAAACTTCTTCTTCAACCTCTTCTTCCAGTAAATAATTAAAGACTTTTTCGTCCTCATCACCACCTTGATATGTGAACAAGGGGATGTCTAGAGTGTTGATATCTTCTCTAGATGATGACGACATTCAAACAATTGGCAAAAAAATAAAGAACATAATGGGGAAGGAGAAGAGTGAGAGACTTACTGGTCATTGGAAGGTAAAACTTGGAGCAGAGTGTGAAATGCCTTGGAGAGAGTTGAAAATCTCTTTAAATACCATAAAGTTAATTGAAATGGCAAAATAATGGAACATTTTAAAAAAATGTAATCATTAGAGCTACACCTTAGGACTCGGCAAAACATGTAAAAGTTGGGGAGTTTCTCTCTATTTAAAAGGACCCATGTCTGGTGTGCGACACGATAATTTCCTCTGACACGTGTCCCACTAGGATCGTAGGCTCTGAGGATCGAACGATTGGAAAATCTAAACACCGTCACCAAAGAATACTTTTTAAGGCTCCTTTTCTTTTTGTGGGAGCTACCAATGACAGTTGGACCGAAATTCCATTTAATCATCGATCACCATATGTCGATCAACCTACGAGGTACAATTTGTTCCATAAGAAAAGGAAATTCTATCTCTACAAAATCACGAAGATATGAGGCGATCTCCTTGGTGGCCACCATACCCCAAAATCTTAATCACTCTCATACTTGATTATCTTCAAACACGTTTTCTACTTCTCACGCCTTCATACATTTCTAAAATTCTAAGTCAAGTGTCTTTGTTGGTTGATTTTGACTTATCATTACATTGATGCATCCAACCATGAATTCATCTCAAGTAAAATCAAATCCTACGGACTTTTCTAAGTCAAAAAGACAGTAGATAGACACATTAATATTAAAACTCTAAAGAAGTTGTTCTGTTATCCAAATGCCCGTTACCTTGTCTGGTTAAAAAATGAACATGTTCCGAAGATGAACAAACTTATAACTAAAGTTAATATTTCTATCATATTTTTTTTAAAAAAACCAATATCTTTCAAAGATGCTTGGAAAATGTCCAATACCGATTATAATGAGTGGAATTGACATCCAACCTAACCAACCTCTACCAATAACTATGATATTACAAGAATATCTAAATTACATGTCAACCATACTGATCGACTTATCTATTACAGATAAGAGATCTAATTAAAAACTATAACATCGCTTTTAGTGATATTAACTTGCATCCCGCAAAAATTATGACCACTTGGCAAACAACAGTGATACGCATCAATATCATTGCGCCAGACATGGATCTTTTGCAACTGTAACACCACTTTATCCAACCACAATCTATGTTGTCCAAACTGTGAACACCTATGTTTCCAAACCGTAAACATCTTGAAAAACATAAATATGACGAATCCGAATAAATGGAAACCCAAAAATAAAACTACACACAAAATTGTGAACACACGATCTGTACAAGCAGATTGAGAATAAAACTTCAACGTGAACAACTATATCGAGTTATCATCATGAATGCAACGATCTAATCGATCAGGTCGAATAAAAAAATTAATCTGTGAAGATAAATCACATACTTATTCTATAATAAAAACATGAATTAATATAAGCTGTTGTTTTCCATGAGAAAAAGAAAATTAAAGAAAAATGTGGAGATTTTTGGGAGGGAGACTGCAGCGGCCTTATCTGTGTCATATTATGGCTGTTGCATGTGTTTAACGGTTATAATGATGTTTTAATAAATTCAGTTAATCGAATCTCCTATCCTTCTAGTACTTCTCTTGAAAAATGATTTTTTTCATACGTTATAGAAATATTCACCTTTAAATTGTAAATTAGAAAAAAATAATATAAAATTTTTGGATTATATTAATCGGGTCATAAACTTATAACTATTATACGTTGCATAACAAATTTTTAATATTACAAATAAAACATTTTACATTTCTATAATTCTAATTCAATCTCATCTTTTCATATGGATATGAAAATACATTGTTTCCCAAAACTTTAATTTGGTAATTGAATTTCACTGTCCTACTTGATGTACACATCCGAAATAAATTTGGCTATTGCATTCATATGAATCATGATAATAATTATACCGTTGGATCACGACATGAATCGAGGAATTCGTTTGTCCAATTTAGGAATTCGTTTGTCCAATTTTCTAATGGAATGAAGCGTTTACTTCAACAAAATGCTAGGAAGATGGTAATGAGAAAATGGTTAGCCGTAATAGTAAAATTCCTGGTCAATGATATATACATATGTACCAGAACAAAAACACAAACTCATATGATAATTGCGAAGAGTCGTTGAGCGTCAATTAATATCCAGCAAAGCAAAGGCAGGCTCCTGAAATCCGAAGAAAATCAAAATGACGAAGTCATGTTCAGTGCAGGCGTAGCATTTTTTTGAAAAAAACTAATTTATTAAGATCTCCTAGTGGAATGGGGATTTTTGTAAGAAAGGGGAATTTTTTTTACCAGATGGTAAATAGGTTGAAAATTAAATCCGGAAATATATGGGGGTGCGTCCTCTATTTTTTCCCCCTTTTAACGTTGTGGTTAATTGTATAAAAGAAAATGAAAAATGTATCATTACTGTAGACACCCCTATGTCACTGGTATATTGGTACTTAGACACTGGTATTTTGGGCCCCAACATACCAGTGCCTAAGTATGGGAGTGCTGAAATGTAGTTTCAAAGACATCGGTATGCAAATCGGTGCTCAATAATGATTTACAGCACGAGTTATGAATACCGGTGCCAAGAATACTATAACGGTGCTGACTAATGATATACATAACCGATTCTAATTACCGGTGCCTATAATACTTTAGTGGTGCTGACTAATGATATACAAAATTGGTTCTTAATACCGGTGCCAATAATATTGAAAGACTTGCATTAATGTTTTTGATTTTCCATATGTAATCCCGAGATGGTTCCATCTTCATCTTCTCACTTTGATATTCGCATGAAATCCTAGTAATGTTTAACTTTTAATGGTTAGGTAACTCACACTTGTAGACGTTAAAATTATTAGGATGAAAGGAATGAAAGTACCTGGAAATGATTTTGTTTTCATTAATATTTTTTTGTTTGATTTCTCCAGTCAGCGAGTCAAGGGTAAAAACATCATCCATACTAGGACGGATGGGCACTAAGTACTAATGATCGTTGCGCTGAAAAGAAAGTAGCACATGAAGGAAATTGTCGGCGGTGTATAATTTTCTGTAACTAAAGGAAATTGAAAAGTGTCACTTATATTTAAATACATAGCGCCATATAAATCTCAGCCTCAGTACTGGGAATGGTTTCCAGAATGGCTTTTGCACGACCCTCGACTTCTGCATCCTTGATTTTCGCAGTAGAGCCTTTTGTACAACACCGAACAAACTAAATGCGGCCCTTATTGGCTTCGAAGACTTGGTCCCTAAGGTGCCTTGAAAAATAGTATTAGTCAGTATTTGAAACAAATTAGTGTATAAATAAATACAATTAATGTAAAAAATTAAACCTTACCCCATCTAAACATCTATCATTGAGTTCGATAGCCAAGTGACTTGCCTCCACTCATGGTCGTTAATTGTAGCTAATTGACCTGAGCGAAGGTTGTCTTTTGCTCAAAAGAGGTTAAAGATAAAATTTATATTCTACACCCAACTCACTACTATGCTACCGATAAGGTAGTTAGCGGTAACCCCTGGGTATGTCCACAGAGATACTAGGGTCTAACAATCAATTAAACACAACCTCGTCCTGGTTGTCAATCTTTGCGAGTTGTTAGGAATAGGTAGTATAGTAAAACAAGGGGGGTTGGATTTTCAATGAATAACAACTAAACATGAAAGATAAAATGACCGTAAACTATATAAACAAACACTTAGGGGTATTTGCGTAACATGCTTAATAAATGACTTCTATTCTCGATTCATTCAAATATAGACTTATAAACCTATCTTATGCCCATGTCACACAGTGTGGAGATAGCCAGGTATTTCCCACCGTCTATCAAACGTGAAACTTACCACAATGCCTATATGTCACAGTCTCTGCAATTTGGGAGTACTCTAGTCCATAGATGCCGCAAACTATTCCCCATCACTTCACTCCCAATGTTAACGCGTCCCCACGTAGAGGAATACAAAGCCCACCTAAAAGGGCAATGCCCCGTGTAGGTCGCAACCATTAGATATGTAGTGAGAAATGTATTACATCCTGGACACTTCACCGTGGATTTCAATCCCTAGGCCTAGAGAGGCAAAGGAAAAGACACCTTGTGATGATTCTAGAATCGGCACAATTCTAGTTGCTACAAACAAACACCCTAATCTATTTGGTTAAGCCAGGGGTTTACCCCATTGGGATTTTTCGAATTGACCACTAAACATTTTTATTTCGAACACAACTAGACAATTAGAATCATGGTATAACACATATAAGGACTTTCTCTCAAAGGAAATTAATTCACTCATCTCCCCGGTGTTCTTTACCTACTCCACAATTACAACATTTTCCAAGATATCAATGAAGTGTAGCACAATTTTATACTACCACACATGCTTGAGTGCATCATCATAATGACATAGCATAAATCATAAATCTTATAAAGCACAAGTTCAAGCACAAATATTCATGAGACAACAATATAAGAGAATATAAACCTCAAAAAGTTATAATCAAAGCATGAATACAAACAACCCCAAGGTACTAATCTACTCCATAGACATGGAATTAAAATATAGATTTGAATTCCACATCCTAGGAGGAAAGAAAAATAAAAGGAAAGAAAGAAATGAGAGACAATGTTTCTTTTTCTAAAATGCTCTCCAAAGTACAAGAGTAGAATAATCTAAGACTAAAGGGTATGAAAAGCATGAAACCCTAGTAGACTAAGCCTCTATTTATAGTAGTAGAGGATTGAGCCTAAAAATTGGCCCAAAATAGGCAAAAAAGTGGGAAAACCTTGTTCAGCCGCCTTGGTGTAAACCGTCGCAGATGGCTCGGTCCAGACCGTGAACTAGGTTTGTGCTAATGCAGGGTGCTAATTCTGGCAGAGGTCGCGGGATCTGGAGTGGGCTGTGGGATTTGGCGCGGACCGTTTACTCTGGCGTGGTCCGTGCGTACTCCTTGTCATGGGCCATGTTGTCTTCTCCGAGTTGTGTTTGTGCGGTATGCATCGTTTTGCGTGGGCCACAATTAGAGTCCTTGGTTTTGCACTTCTGATCCGTGGGAAGTGACGTGTGGCACAAAACATCTTTAGAAACATTGCTTTGCTCAATAATTTGGAATACACCGCTCAATTCTTCACATCGCGCCAGCTTGTCTTGACATTTTATACTTGGAACAGCACATACAGTAAAAAATTGAATGGTCTGTGCCCATACTTAGCCGTTTTTTAGTGAAACTTGAAAGTTATGCACGTGGCTCGTTGAGTTTGGCATGGTCCACGCCAGTGCTTGGTGCGGTCCGTGCCAAAGGTTTTTGGCGCGGACCAAGTTGTCTGGTGCAGACCGTTGATGCTTTTTTTTAAGAAAACCATCCGAAGATGGGGGAAATTATATTAGGCCTTCCCAAGCCGTATAGTAGACAAAAACTTAAACAGGAAGAAAAGGTGAAGCCATGGCTTAGTTGATATACACATGAGGGAGCCATAAGCTCTTGAAGCAACAATTGTTGTTTCCAAAATGAAGTAAGATATGTAGCTACTAGATAGAGGATTACAAAAACTCTTAGTTTATTTGGGAAGATCGTCGAACTTATTAGTGAATCGAAGCAACGAAACACAAGTCAGTCAGACTCACCCCAAATAATCTAAAGAGCTTATCCGCTTGTAAAAGAAAAGGCCAGGAGAGTAGAATAGTGATCCAGAGAGGAAGCCATCAAGCAAGAAGCCTCTCAATCCGTATGCATCCAGATCAATTGTACCAGCAATTTGATGCAGAATCCACCTACAAATAACAGTGAAAATCAGTAGCATCCATTCATTGTACCATCCTTAAAGAAGGTGTACCTATCTGATCTAGCCTAATGAGGCCCTGAATAGTATTGGATAGCATATTAAACCTAAACAGGGAGGAGCTGGTCTCAGCTTTGAGACAAGCCTTGGCAAGAGAATCAGCCACCAGATTTGCTTGTCTCTGAATATGCACTAGATTGATAGCACCCAGGGATTGTTGAATATCATCAGCTAATTGGAACAATTTCCAGGGCGCATTTAAAGGATCATTAACAAAATTAACCGCATTTAGACAATCCGATTCCAAGCAAACATGAGAAGAGAATCCTGCATATTTATCTAAGGCAAACATAATTGCTTTCATTTCAGCTTCCAGAGGGGAATTGGCCTGAGTAAATGTAGTATGTGCAGCAGTAAAACTACCCCTACTATCTCTAATAATCATACCAATTCCACTCATGTTAGAATGACAACACTATGCAGCATCAACATTAATTTTATGACCCCTATATGGCTTTGTCCAAGCAATTTTGAAGATTTTAGGCTTCGGAGTTTGTTTGATCAGAGGGAGAAAGGAGTGTTCAGCAATGCCTAAGTCCATCTTAGATACTATGAAAACAGACCGTTGATGCCATCCATGAGCGGTCCGCGCCGACATGTTTCTACTTCAGATGGCTGAACTTCTTTCCTTTGCTACGGATGAACTGTTAGTATTTTTTTTAGAGTTCTTGTAGTCAATTTTTATGGTTTTGGAGGAGACAAATACAATGGAACCAACCTTGAAAGCTGATTATTCTTGGATCTTTCCTAGAAGTTGGAACAACTCTCATACCTCAATTTTCCGTATCTTCCTTGGCCATTTTGAACTCCAATGTCACCTATTTTTGGCTCCATCCTTCTACTACCACGATTTGATTTTTGTGGCCTTCATCTTCTACCATTCTAATGCGAATGACTCACCTCCAATCAGGGTCATTAAATCATAGCAAATTAAACTCGAGCAGAGACAACCGAGGATAAAGGGATTCAAATTTTAATTTATAGTTTTGTACCCAATATCACTACTTCGCTACCTAAAAAGGTAGTTAGTGGCAAGCCCTGGGCATGTTCTCAGAGATGCAAGGGCTTAAGAATCAACTAAAACATAACCTTTTACTGGTTTTCAATCCGTACGAGTGAAATGAGTAGCTAGTACAGCAAACGGGCAGAGGGGGGTGGTTTTTCAATTAACAACTACAAAACATAAAATAAAAAAGAAAAATTAATCTATAAAGCTAAAAACTTGGGTAGTCACTACGCAACATGGTTAATGCAATGTTTCGATCCTCGATTCATTCACACAAAGATCTAGACAAACCTAATAAAGTGTTAACAACTCGTGGTGTGGCCGATGGCATACATTTCCCCGTATCTGTCACGTCGGGTGTGCTCGCAGCCCTCAATCGACACCACCATCATAGTTGGGGAGTACAATAAGGTTCGACCATTTTTTAGGTCTATTTCTCCTCCGTGCGATTACATCCCGGGCATTCCACCAAAGGGCTCTACTTCCCAATCACATATCAATTTGGTTAAGGGGTCGTTGGCACCTTATCTATAACACTAGGGCCTCATACAACCCTAGCTTACTAATTTTCGTTATCTCTTCACGTGATCTGTCCAACTACTTTATGTAATCAACTAAGACTAGTGCGACGACAAATAATTCAGAGTATGACTCGGGTCTCCCGTGCACACACTCAAGCAGCCCTGTACCCCATTACCAATTCAAACATCCATGTCTCCCTTCCCAAGGGGGCATCAATATTTGCACCAATATCAATATAGATTAAAGTATGTTCCTATATGAAGTTTACTATTCATGCGATTCAAACATTCAAGAACAAATCACAATAATATCATGAACACAAAATTAGGATGAACTATAGAATCTCGCAAAACATAGATTAAACCATGCCCAACAATTATCCCCAAGCAATGGAAACTACTCCATAAATGTGGAATTCAAATATAGATTTGAATTCCACATCTTAGAATTAAAGAAAATTCAAAGAAAGGAAAGAAAAAGGGAGAGAGTGTTTCTCCTTCTACAAGATGAACTAAGAATAAATCTAACTCTACATACTTCTCTCTCCTTTTAACCTAGTAGACTAGGGTTATGGTGTGTCCATTTTATGTGCATATTTTGGAACTTTTTGGGATCATTTTTGTGCTCTTTTGTCATGAAGAGCTTGTGTTTTACCTTGAAATTCTATTAGGAGAGGTAACAACGACTTTTATGCTCTTTTACCTTTTCTAAGTGGATTTTGAGTGACAAGGAAAGAACACCGAGACTTGAAGACGGAGGCCATTGAAGATAATCCTTTGAAAACTTTGAAGATTTGAAGACTAGCTTTGACAATTTGAAGACTTGAAGATTTGAAGAAAATAGAATTGGAGTGAAGGTTAGAGAACAAGAAAAGGAAGAAATTATATACTGGTTCTGGGTGCCCATTGCGACTCGTGATGGTAACTGTTGCAAGTCGCAATGAACGGGTGTCCAGAATCCTTTTGCCTTTTTCTTGTACTATAAATAGCATTTTATCTTCTCTCTCTCTTCACTTATTTTTCTCTTGTTTTCCCTCTGTTCAAGCCATAGTTTCTACCATTTTCATCTTTGTTTTAGCTTGATTAATGTTTGTATTGTTGTTGTTTGTTAGTATGGATTAAGAGTAGCTAAGTAATATCTTGTAAGAAATTGATTGAAGCTTCCAAACTCATGTAGTGACATTCTTGATTTTGCTTGTTTATGAACATTTATTGGGAAACATTTACTATGCCATTAATTCTATGTTTTATTTCATTCATGTCATGGGTTATTTGAAAATAGGAAGTGCTTGTATGATTGAAGTGTTAGGGTTTTAGGAAAGTTGTAAATTTCTTAGCTCATTTGGCATGAAAATTCAACATGGAATTAGAACCTCTTGTGTATAATGTGTTGTGATTCATGCTAGATAAGTATGTTAATGTGGATTGTTCTCATCTTTGTCCTATAGATGCAAACAAAGGTTGAACCTTGAATGTGGTTTGTTCTAGGGTTAACCTAATAAATGCTTTGTTTGGTTAAATGATTATGCCCTTGGTGGAAGGCTTGTTGTTATCAAATCTATGGTCCTTCGTGTAAAATGTCACTGATGAAATACCTTTAGGCATTGTTTGCCTAAAGTGAATGTCAACGAGGTTTTAAAAAGGTTGTTGTTTGCATTTGCGAATTACTATTAAGAAGGAATGGATGTTGATCTTCAATTTGGAAGTGATAGCATTCCCCATAGGCAAAAAATTTCAATGAATGAGTGAATGAATCTAGCCTCTATAAGAGGTTTAGAAGTGAGGATCAATTGCTCCCAAGGCTCTGTTAATTGTTGATTTAATAATTTTTTTAGTTGTTGCATAATTAGCATTGTTCTCTTATTTTTTTTCTATTTACTTGTGTTTAATTTCATAATTTAGGAAAAAACCAACCACCCCCCACCCCCACCCCACATTTACTTGCTTTTGTATGTATGTGTATATCTATGCCTAGTATGTTTTCCACTTTATATGTTTAAACACTTGAAAATATCCCTCTTGTCGTTGACAACTCCGACTTGCCATTATCTACTTAGTTGTAGATAGGAAGCATTAGGGCTTAAAAATAGTAACTTTGAGAGGTACGGCAATGACCTCCTAAATTTTGGTACCGCTGCCGAGGAATTGGCCTTTATTTTTAAGTGTTTGGACATATTATGTGAGAGTATGTGCTAGTTGTGAAAATTCGTTAGTTTGTTTTTATTTTTGTTTTTAGTTGATTTTCCATTTTCACTTGGCTTGGAGACGTATTGTTTGAGTTCTTGGTGAATGGTTTGCACGTGATTCTCTTCACAATAACCCCTACACTACGACCTCGAGTTAGAGTTGAATTTGAAAAGGGCTAGGAGGATTTATTTATAAAGTGTGAATAACACCTTTCCTTGTGACAATTTTGTAACATGCCTTAGGTCGGGAATCCTTGCTCTTCTCTTTTTTATTTCCACTGCCTGCATTCTTCTACTTTCATGGAGCATCAAGACGAGCATGAAGATGAGAATGAGGGAGGAGGACTTCAACATCCTCCTCTTGTAGAGGCTATTCCTTATAAGCAAGCTCTATTGAGAGACTATGGCCCCCGACTTGGATCAACAACCGATGTGCATAGAATATCTGTTGGTTGGAGCAATCAGACACTTTGAGCTTAAAATTAGGTTGATAAACTTGCTACCTATATTTTTAGTAGCCAATGGGAAAATGCCAACAAACATCCCTTAGAATTCCACTTTTTGTGTGGTGGTACGGTTTCCTACGGAGTAGATAAGACCTCTACAAATTGAAGGCATTCCCATTCACATTGAGGGATGATGCAATGGATTGGCTCCACTACCTACCACCCGGAAGCATCAAAACTTGGCTTGAGATGAAGAAAATGTTTCTCGCCAAGTACTTTACAGCCTTAAAGTCAGCCGCTTTGAAGAAGGACATTAGCAACATCCTCCAATGGCATGAAGAGTAGTTCTACAACTATTGGGAGTGGTTCAAGAAGCTTTTTTCAATTTTCCCTTACTATGGCTATTTGGAGGGAGACTTGGTCTATTATTTTTACAATGGTCTTCTTAATGATGACCAAAAACTAGTAAGGGGAGCTTGTGGTTGTAACCTTGGGAACAAGACTTCGACAGAGGCTATGGAGCTCTATAAGGAGTTAGCCAAGGAGTTGAGAAACTTTAGTTTTAGGGCCAATTTGAGAAGGAAAAATCCCAACACCAAAAGCACTCCTTCCAACTATGGAAATCTGGAGGACCAAGTCTCGACCCTTACTTCTATGGTGAAGTCGTTGATGACCAAGTTCAGAAACGTGCCAAATGTAAAATCTTGTAAACATTTTTCATTGGAGCATCCTACGGATGCTTTCCCTTCTTTGTAAGATGATTATATGGAAGAGGTGAGTCCTATGGGATATCAAGGTAGGTAAGACTACCATGGTTATCGAGGTGGGCAAGGCTATCAAGGGAATCAAGAAAACCAGCCTTACAATGCAGGTAATAAAGATCACCCAAATCTCCAGTATAGAAATCCTCAAGGAGGTCAAAATGCTCAACCCACAACAACAACACTAAAGGCTACAAGACAAGCCCCAAGATCAAGGAGAAAGCTAAGGCTTATCAAAAGGTGAAGTGATGCAAGCCATTGAAAGGTTGGGTATGTGTGCAAAGAAGGCTAAAAAATTTGAAGATGAAGCCAAGGAAAGCATAAAAAACTTGGATACTCAAGTGAGCCAAATAACACAAGCCGTGAATTGGATGGATGTGTGGGAAAAAGAAACATTTCCTTCCGAATCGGAGTTGAATCCCCACCAAAAGACTAGTGCTATCACTTTGAGAAATGGTAAAGAGGTTGGCACTCCCCCGGGTGGTGAAGTTTTTGTAGATGAGCCAAGAATGATTGAGGTGTTTGAAAATGAGGTGGAAGAACAGGCTGAGAAATTGGCCAAGGAGAAAGCAAGGAAGGAGATAGAGGAGGAAGAGGAGGTTATTGTTGAAAAATCAACCTCTATTCCCGAACCTTTATACCCTCCTCAAAAGAAGGTGAAGGTGGTGGAAATTCCTCCATATGTACCAGAACCACCAATTATGGAAGCTTTGAAGGACACAGAGGAAGGAGTCTAACAAGGACATCTACGAAGTCTTTCGTAGATGTGAGGTAAATATCCCTCTCTTGAATGCCATTGAAATAATTCTTAGCTATGATAAATATTTAAAAGAATTTTGTGTTGTGAATAGGAAACAAAGAGCAAATTATAATCTTTAAAATGGGAAAAATGAAAATGTCTCCGCTTTGTGCAAGAAGGAGTTACCCCTTAATTGTACTGATCCCAACATGTTCACAATCCCTTACATGATAGGAAATACATATTTTGAAAAAGCCATACTTGATCTAGGTGAATCAATAAATGTGATTCCTTACTCTTTTTATGAAAGCCTCAATCTTGGTACTTTGCACAAAACTGGGGTGGTGATCCAATTCACTAATCGTTCTAGTGCATACCTTAAGGGTACAGTTAAGGATGTGTTGGTTAAGGTGGAATCCTTAATATTTCCCATGAATTTTTATGTCCTTGACTGGAGTATGATAAACATGCCACCCCGATCTTGTTACGGAGGCCATTTTTTAAAACATCATGGACTATAATTGATGTGCATAATGGTACCCTCATCATGGAATTTGATGGGATTAAAGTAGAGTTTAAAATAAATGATTCTATCAAGTATCCTATTGATAAATATTCTCGCCATTCTATTGATATAGTTGATGATGTTGTGCAAGATGTTTTTTAATTAAATGGTGTTTCTTTGTAAAATGATGATGAAGATGCATGTCTTGTATATATTCATTAGAAATAACTTAAAGGAAAATCATTGAGGATTATAGCATTCTCGAAGAGGTGGTTCCAAACCCTCCTCCTCTAGATTTAGAGGAGCCCAAGGAACCAAAATTCCACACATCACTTGTGAAAGCCCCAGTTATAGAGCTTAAACCTTTTCCAAGTGACCTCAAGTATGCATTTCTTGGGGAGGGGCAGACGCACCCGATTATTATTTCGAGTAAGCTCACCCAAGAGCAAGAGGAAAATGTTAATGCCAGTGCTACATGAGAATAAGGAAGCAATTGGATAGACTGTTACTGACATACATGGCATAATTCTATCTACTTACATGCATCGAATTTTGTTGGAGGAGGATGCAAGACCCGTGCAACAACCTCAATGCCGATTGAATCCACCTACGATGGAGGTGGTGAAGGCAGAAATCCTCAATTTTCTCCAAGCGGGTATGATCTATCCAATCTCGGATATTAAGTATGTGAGCCCAACTCAAGTGGTACCCAAGAAGAGTGGGGTGACAATAGTCAAGAATGAAAAAGGTGAAATGGTCCCCACTCGAGTCCAAAACGGGTGGCGCATTTGCATTTACTACCAGTGGCTAAATGCGGAAACACGGAAGGATCACTTCCCATTATCATTCATTGATCAAATGCTCGAGAGGCAAGCAAGTCACCCATTTTATTGTTTGTTGGATAGGTACTCAGCCTATTTTCAAGTGGCCATTGCCTCGGAGGACCAAGAAATGACAACATTCATGTGCCCCTTCGGTATATTTTCTTACCGGCATACACCTTTTGGGCTATGTAACGCCCCCACCACTTTCCAACGGTGTATATTAAGCATTTTTTGGGAATTTTTTGAATTTTTTTTAAAGTGTTCATGGATGATTTCACCGTTCATGGTAATTATTTTGACAATATTTTAGCAAATTTAGCACAAGCTCTTAAATGTTGCATTGATACTAATCTTTTGTTAAATTCTTAGAAGTGTCATTTTATGGTAGAGCAAACCATTGTCTTAGGTCATGTTGTCTCCTCTAAGGGTATTGATGTAGATGATGAAAAGATAGACATGATTCAAACTTTTCCTTATCCTACTAATGTGTGCAAAGTCACCTCTTTTGTTGTCCATGTAGGATTTTACTGCCAGTTCATCAAAGAATTTTCAAAGATTGCATCTCTTTTGTGCAAGTTGTTTCAAAAGGAGGTGGAGTTTGTGGTGGAAGAGGGCTGTAAAGGGGCCTTCGATACACTGAAGAAAATGTTAGTTTCGGCCCTTATCATATAACCCTCAGATTGGTCTTTGCCCTTTGAGATCATGTGCAATGCCATCAGAGCGGTGCTTGGTCAAAGGGTGGGGAGAGCGCCTCACACCATCTACTATGCATCCACGTCTCTCAATGAGGGTTAAAGGAACTAATCCACCATGTAAAAGGAATTTCTAGCGGTGGTATTTTCTTTAGAAAATGTTGTATCCTATTTGCGTGGTACAAAAGTTATTGTGTACACTGACCATGCAATTTTTTGTCATTTGATGAAGAAGAAAGTGGCCAAGCCAAGATTGAATAGATGGATCCTGCTTTTGAGTGAATTTGAGTTGGGGGTGGGAGACAGGAATGACACAGAGAAACTTGTGGCCGATCATTTGATCTGATTGACTCCATGTCAAGAAGTTGAGGTAAATTCATCAATGAAGGAGCAACTACGGGAGGAGTTCCCCAATGAACATTTTTTTTACAATTAGGGATCTTCAACCAGTGTATGCTAACATTGTAAACTTCGTTGTCTCCGGTAAATTCCCTCCTCATTTTTCTAAGGCTAAAAAAGATAAGCTAAGAGGTGATGCTACGTTATCTGTGTGAGGTAATCCTTTTTTCTGAAACATTGCATAGATCAAGTTGTTAGGAGATGCATCCCTGATAATGAAGTGCATTCAATTCTTGATTTTTGTCATTCTTATGCATGTGGTGGTCATTTTGGAGGAAAAAAGACAACTAGGAAAGTCCCAGAGAGTGGTTTTTATTGGCTTACCATGGTAAAACAAGCTTACATATTTTCCAAAGCTTGCGACAAGTGTCAAAGAGTAGAAAAATAGTTCTTCTAGGAATGAGATGACTAAAAAACTATGCTATATTGTGAAATATTTGATGTTTGGGGCATTGACTTTATGGGACCTTTTCCTAATTCTTGTTACATTACATACATTCTTCTTGCGGTTTATTATGTGTCAAAGTGGGTTGAAGTAAAACCCACTAGTACTGATGATTCAAACGTGGTTGCAGAGTTCTTGAAGGTTAACATCTTCTCTAGGTTTGGGATTTCTCGAGTTTTGATTAGTGACTGTGGCACCCATTTTTGCAACCTGACAATAGAGGCATTCTTGAAGAAGTATGGTGTCACACACAAGAACTCCATCGCGTACCACCCACCAACCAATGGCCAATCCAAATTTTGCAATAGGGAAATCAAGTCCATCCTTGAGAAAATGGTTAATCATTACCAGAAGGATTGGCGTTCTTAGTTGAATGATGCCTTGTAGGCATATAGTATGGCTTACAAGACACCAATCAGTATGTTACCATACCGGTTATTGTTTAGTAAGCCCTGTCATCTAGCGGTGGAAATTCAACATAAGGCTTACTGGGTAGTCAAAGAATTCCAATTTTGATATAGATGAGGCCAACTTGCATAGGAAGTTACAATTGGATGAATTGGATGAGATCCTGAGGGAATCCTATGAGAATGCTAAAATATATAAAGAGAAGACAAAGGCGTGACACGACAAGATGTTCATTATGAAGGATTTTGACGTTGGTCAAAAGGTCCTCCTATTCCAATCTCGCCTTTGCCTATTCTTAGGTAAGCTGAGGTCCCAATGGATCGGTATTTTTGAGGTTATCAAGGTATTCCTGCATGGCGCGGTGGAGATTCTAGATCAAGATGAGTAATATACTTTCAGCTCTCGGACACCACTTTTTGCAAGTCGTGATGACCTCGCGAGGGATTCGTCGCGATTTGTGACCAAATCAGTGATTTTGGCTAAAAATGGGTGTCTCGGCCAAAACTTTCCGCGAGTGCGATGGCCTCCCGAGGTCCTCGCCAGGGCCTCATCGTGACTCACAACAGAGTGGTCATAAGTTGTGATGTACTCAGAAATGTTGTGTAAAAATGGAGGTCTTGACCTCCACTTTTCACAAGCCACAATGGCCTAGCGAGGATCCCATCGCGAGCCCTCAAGACATACCCCCTCGAGACCTCGAGCCAGCAAGCCCTCGACTCGAGCAGAACTTGAATGACCATCACACTCTCGAGGCTAGTTCTCGAGACCAGCCCTCAAGACATATCCCCTTGAGACCTCAAAGCCCTGAACCCTCGCCTCGAGCAAAACTTGAAAGTCTATCACCCTCTCGAGGCCACCCCTTCAAGACATCACCACCTCGAGACCTCGAAGCCCTAAACCCTCGATTTGAGCAGAACCATAAAGTCCATCATCTTCTTGAGACCACCCCTTCAAGACATCACCACCTCGAGAGCTTGAGACAGTAAGCCCTCGACTCTAGCCAAACCATAAAGTCCATCACCCTCTCCAGGCCAGCCCTTCGAGATATCACTACCTCGAGGCCTCAAGGCAGCAAGCCCTCGACTCGAGCAAAACCATAAAGTCCATCACCCTATCAAGGCCAGCCCTTTGAGACATTACCCTCTCAAGACCTTGAGGTAGCAAGGCCTCGATTTGAGCCAAGCCTGAAGTCTATCTTCCTCTCGAGGCCCGCTCTCGAGACTAGCCTCTTGAGACCTCAAAGCCGAGAGCCCTCCAGGTGTTATCTTTCATCCTCGAGCCTAGCTTCTCGAGACCTTGAAGCCGCGAGCCTTGAGGTGTCATCTTTCATCCTCGAGCCTAGCTTCTTAAGACCTCAAAGCCTCGAGCCCTTGAAGTGTCATCTGTTATCCTCGAGCCTAGCTTCTTGAGACCTCAAAGCCTCGAGCCCTCGAAGTGTAACCTTTCATCCTCAAGCCTAGCTTCTCGAGACCTCGAAGCCGTGAGCCCTCGAGGTGTCATCTTTGATCCTCGAGCTTAATTTCTCAAGACCTCGAAGCCGCGAGACCTCGAAGTGTCACCTTTCATCCTCGAACTTAGCCAGGCCTAACACCCCTCGAGACCACCCATCGCGAGTGGCAACGGTCGTACGAATCTGATTGAAATGATGGGTTAAACCTATTTTTCCACAAACATATCCACAATCCACCGCTACTCTTCCTCTTCTCCTACTTCTCTTCACCATTCTCAACCTGTCCTCCACCAACCGCCACCGCTCGCCGCCGCTAATAGTCACCCTCCACCACTCAAAACCACCACTCCATACCCCATCCCTTCTTCTAAACCTCCACCCACAAATTGAAAAAATTCTTTGAAGAACATAAACCCTAGAATTTGGGGATTTTGTCAGTTTGAGCAATTCAATTTTGAATTGATTGTGGGCTTCCTCTTTTCTTCTTCCTACGCATCTGAGTGGTACATTTCTTCACTTAATTGAGCTTGAATTAGGATTATGAATGTCTACTCTATTTTATTTTATGGATATTGTGTAGATTATGTGTGATGCCTTAGGAAATTGAATTGTTAGATCTTGGTTGATTTTGGTGAATAAATTGTGCCTGCAATTTAAATTGATGGGTACTGTGTGCATATTTTATAGTTGCAGTTTGGATTGTATTGGGCTTGTTTGAGTTGGGATTGTGTGCATTTGTGTTGCTGTGGCTGAGAACAAATTGTGACTTATGCTAGATAGGAGACATGTTGGCCCTTGATTCAACATGGTATTTATTTGGATAAAATGTTATTGTGCTTTGCAATGTTATTTTTCTTAGGGTAGTTGAGCCATAGGACGTCAATGTTGACATGGTGAATGTTCTAATGGTGGCTAAGCTAGTTGAGCACAACTGTGGTTTTGAGATATAACATATTGATTTCAACTATGTAAACTTCATGGATTTGAGAATATGGGCTTGTTGGACATAGTATGGATTGTATATGCAATTGTGATTATGACATAAATTAGTTGACTTGATTTTGATTTGGCTTGTGATGATGAACTAGTTTAAGGTTGAGTATGGATTTGTAATATTTCATATACACATATTCCTGTGTGTTTGACTTGTTTGCTGTGATTGTTAGATATGGCCCCCACAAAGAAACCTAGACTCCCCCCGGGGTGGGCACACTGCCGCTCCACCTTCGCCTCCTCCATCAGCTCCGGAATCAAGCCCTGTGCCTCCCCCTCGGGATAGGTACATGGGTTTAACCCGGATCACCGGGTCCTATGTGGAAATGTGGGAGGCCCTGGAGAAGCACTAACTCAAGGAGACAAGATTTTTTGATGTGCCCACATTAGATGCTCTCGGCCTCACTCAGCCTGTTAGATGCCTCCTCGCAAAAGGGGGAACAGAAGGGTTTATAAGTAGGAGCGCGCCCTCTTACCAGAGGTACACACTAGAATTCTTGTCCACGATCTGTATAAGCATCATGAAAGGAAATCAACCCTCTGAGAGGTACATTTATTTTCACTTAGATGATATATCTAGGCATATTGATTTGACACCGTGGAGATACGGGCCAGGCTGGACCCACAGGCCCAGAAGCGATCAATTGAGGATGACATGCATTTTTGGAATGTCATCAACATGAGGTCGAAGAATTCCCATGATAAGAGTAGTGCCATCATCCACCCTGCTCTCTGTTAAGTGCACCGTCTGTTGGCTAGCATAGTACTTTGCTCCGCGGAGCCGGCGAATGTTCCAGACAATAACATTCAGTTTCTATGGAACTTAACGAATGACGGGCCAGGATACATGCTGTGGGCAGAATTGTGGATGAAGAGAATCATGAAGGTGGCAGGAAAACCCAAGGGGAAGATCATGGTTGGAGGCATGATAGGCCTTTTAGCAGAGTACTTGGGATTGGTTCCTCCAGCTGACTTTTCATGCTTAGGGAGGCGCACGTCCTATCTTATTACCGTTGAGAGGCTAGTTAGATTTGAGATCCTCAGTGCCACATGGACCATGAGACTCTTCCATTGGTTATATGGTGCGAGGAAGGTCACATTCATGGCACTTCCTCAGCCGAACAAGACAAAGCTAGAATTTGACACACCTCTGGGAGCATTGGTGATTTCACTGGACTCCAAATGTAGAGATGATTTCCAGTGGGAGCTCCGCCACCTTGGCCCAGCTCCTGTCCATCATGATGATAGCACTCTACCTCCTTCAGAGCGACAGCGGTAGCAGCACTCCCAGCAGCACTCCACACAGCCTCCACTAGAAACAGAGCCGATGCAGGAGAACGACGTGCTACCTCACCATCCCCAGCCCCCACCAGACTTCTACGAGTGAATGATGCAGACTATGCAGGATGGATTCTGCCGACAGGATAGCATGATATTAGAGCATAATGTATTTGTCTCCCAGACTTTGATTGACATGGATGGGGAGATTAACCACTTGTTAGCTCCTATTCATGAGATGCAGTCCAGGGCAGGCAGTGTCTTAGGCCCCGATCCAGGAGTGGAGAGGTGGACAGCTAGGAGGCAGAGGAGCATGGAGTGGTTAGCACAGTATCAGCAGCGGTATTTCGGCGGTGGCCCTTCTTCATTACAACAGTGATTTTGTGAGCACCATATCTTTACCCTTTCCATACTTCACTTTGTACATTTTTGCCCTATTGTCTACAACGAGGGCAATTTAGTGTTCTAAGTATAGGAAGGGGTATCCACTTTGAGAGGATTGGGATTGAAGACACTTTTGCATAACTCTTTTGATTGGTTTTGGATAGTTTTTTTCCCTTTTGTGTTGGGATGTTTTTCTTTTGATGTACTTGGATAATGTTGGCTTTGATACTTTTCTTAGCTTTAACATTTGGAAAGCACTTTGCTACTTTTTGGATTAGAGACACGTGAAAAATTCCAAAAAAATGAAATGAGAAAGAAATTTGAAAAAAAAAAAGAATCCCGCTAAGTTGAAAACCCGAGAGGGAAACTTAGGCAACATTGGGGGTAGGTCAAAAACCCGAAAGGGCGACCTAGGAAAAAATGAGAGGCTAAATGTGCAGAAAAAGGTGTGAAGTGAGCCAAAGAAACATGATGTGTGGCTAGGATGAAAATTCGAAAGGGCTCCTAGCAAAATGAGAGAAAATGAGAGAAATTGAAAAACGTTAAGTGTTCACTCATTTTCCGGCGTTGGAGTCATAAGATTGCGGTAACCACACGGATGGATCGGGTAGCTTGACATCTTGAGGACCTTCTGGAAGTGGAAAATTTAGCGGGAGAAGAGAAAGTAAGTTATGAGATTCTTGATCGTTAATATGCTTCATTTTTAGGATGATATATTGATATATAGTGGAGCATGTGTTTTGAACCTTATACATGTCTTTATCTTCACCTTGTATCATTGGATTTGGGATTATCAATTCGGGATGTGGAGATATTTTAGGGATATTAATGAATTGATGAGTTGATATGGTTTGGGTAGGTTTAGGAATTGGAGTTGTGGGAAACTTTTCATTTGACCTTAACATTTGGATGTGTAATAATGAGAGTTTTGCGAGATATCAATTTGGGAGAAGAGTAGTTAAGATGTGGATACGTCATTTCCTTCGTATGTTTGAATCTTTTATTACTCGAGGGCAAGTAAGGTTTAAGTGTTGAGAGGTTTGATGTGTCCATTTTAAGTGCATAATTTAATACTATCTTGGGTCACTTTTGTGATCTTTTATTGTCAAGAGCTTGTGTTTTACCGTGAAATTCTCTTAGGAGGGGTAAGAGTAACTTTACGCTCTTTTACCTCTTGTAAGTGGATTTTCATGAAAAGGGAATAACACAGAGGCATGAAGATTGGAGGCCATTAAAGATCACATTTTCGAAGTTTGAAGACTTGTTTCGAAGACATGAAGACCGCAGGCCATTGAAGACCATTTTTTGAGACATTGAAGACTTGAAAAATGAGAGGAATTGCTATGAAGATGAATGTATACCACAAGAAGAAGAAAAGGGGACAAGGCAAAATTTTGGCACCCGTCGCGAGTCGCGATGACCTCGTTGTGAGCCCGTCGTGAGTCGCGACCAACGGGTGGCCATAATTTCACCTTATCCTTTTTGTACTATAAACAACACTCTCTTTCCTCTCATTCACAACTCTGGATCTGGATTTTTGGTACTGTTTAGAGCCGTATTTTCTTCCATTTTCATCTTTGAAATCTCTTGTTTTATGTTTGGTTGTTTAGCATTAATTAGTATGAACTCTTGTAGCTAAACCTAGTTCTGGGGAGCAATTGACTAAGGCTTCCAAGCCTATGTCTTGAGAACAATTTGTAGCCTATTTAATACTCTTACTATCATGCATTTATGGAGCATTGAATGTGTTTGTTAATGTCATTAATGCTATTGAAAGGTTGAGTATATAAAGTACTTGTATGATATGTTTGTTAGCATTTTGGGGAAATAGGTTGATTTTCCCCTTTCTTGATAGGAATCCAAGAGTATGACTTAGAGTTTTTGATTGTGTTGATGGATTGATAATTTCTAGATGAATATGATAATGTTGAACTCTTTGTCATGTTTGTTTCTTGTAGCAAATGAGAGAAGTCTATGAATGTCAATCATTCATGACTAATCTTGTGTAAATGCATGATTCGGTTAAATACTTAGACACGGTGTAGTGTTTATAAGTGTTGCCGAGCTTGTTCATTTTTCATGCTAAATGCCATCAATGGGATACCTTGAGTCATGTTTCGACTGCGTGAGTCATTTGTGAGGTTTGACAAGAGATGTCGAATTCACTCTTGCAAACTACTATCTAAGAAGGATAAAAGTTTAGTCTTCACAACAAGTAGTGAAAGTAGTAAATATGTTGCATGTTCAATGATGGATAAGAGGTTCGGAAGTGGAAGTAAATTGCGCCCAAGGTTTCGTTAATTGTTGTTTTCATCTTATCTTTAGTTGTATTGCATGATTAGAATAGTTCTCTTGCTTGGCTAGTTGTATTTTAATTTGATAACTTAGGATCAAACCAACCAAACCCCTCCCCCTTGTTTACATGCTTTTATATATATCTATTTATGTACATGCCTAGTATGTTTTCTCCTATATATGTTTAAACACTTGAAAAGATCCCTCTTCTCGTGGACGACCCCAACTTTCCATTATCTACTTAATTGTAGATAGGAAGCATTAGGGCTTATAAGTATTAACTTTGAGAGGTACGATGACGACCTCCCAGGTTTAGTGGGTTGGATAGATCTTGGAAACAGGAAAATTTTAATATATGGTATGGGGAAATTGGATGAAAAAAACTAGAAAGTAATGGCCAAATTAGTGAGAGAGGGGGGGGGGAGAGTGGTTATGCTGAAGGATGGTGTGGGAAAAGAAAATTACGGGCACGAGGGTAGAAATAAGGAATAGGCTAGGTTATGATTGACTTAGGTAAGTGGGTGGCACAGATCCCTAGGTTCGCTCCGTGCCTACACTTGACTTAAAGTCAGTACCATGTCCGTTTGCACCAGGCTCGTGCTGGAGTCCCTGCAGCCTGTGTCTGTATCCTCATTGCTCCCACATCCTTTTTGTGTTGACGGGCTTTTGCATGAAGCTTAGGCTTGTGCCAATTATCTGGGAACAAACCACCAGTTCGTGCCAAACCTTTGGCATGGACAATTTGTCATTCATTCTCCTATGAATTTTATCCTCATACATGCATCCAAAAAACATTGAAAACCCGAGTAGTAATGTTTCACACAAACAATTCATGATTAAAATTTCCTAAACATTTCCACCAAAAATCAATCTCACCCCAAAACTTGAAAAACATTCAACAGAAGTCTCCTACTTGAAGTAAAAACAACGTTTCTTTATTGTCGTCTTCATGACTTATTTTCCCTCAATTTTTGAAACTAAAAAGAGTGGCTTAGTGGGTCACCAGAATCACAATCCTTGACACCACCAGTGACCACATCATGATGGGTGGGTTGCAATATCATCCTTGGATTACCTTTAAGTTTTGGATTGATGAACCAATGAAATCCATTCTTCTCAAGCGTGGATATATTCTTGTTGAGTTTGGGGGTCGAAAGAGACTTAAGAGTTTTTAATTCCTTTGCCCATTTCTTTACTTTCTGCATGTTAGTCATGAGATTCCGAGGTGAAATATCCTCATTCAGATTAGAAGAAACATGCTAAAAAATAATAGTATCACAAGATAGAACATTCAAACAAGATAAAGCATGTAGAGTTTCAATATCGGAAATATTTCTTTTTGGGAATTTTCAAAATTTTATCTTTCAATCATCATGCAAATAAAACAAGAAAAAGATAAAAGAAATTCTAACTACTCTATTAACACGTTATGCTAATTGATACTAAAGTTGAATATCATCCCTGATAGAGGCACCAAAATTTTACCCTCCTCTAATCGGGGTCGTTAAATCATAGCAAATTAAACCCGAGCAGAGGCGACTGATGTTAAAGGGATTCAAATTTAAATTTATAGTTTTGCACCAAATCTCACTACTACGCTACCTAAAAAGGTAGTAAGTGGTAAGCCCTAGGTATGTCCTTGGAGATGCTATGGATTAAGAATTAACTAAAACATAAGTTTGTACAGGTTGTCAATCCGTACGAGTGAAAGGAATAGTTAGTAAAGAAAACAAGGGGGTTTTTAAATTAACAACTACAAAACATAAAAGTAAGAAGAACAATTAATCTATAAAGCTAAACACTTGGGGATTCATTGCGCAACATGGTTAATGTAATGTTTCTATCCTTGATTCATTCACAAAGAGATCTAGACAAACCTAATAGAGTGTTCACAACACGTGGTGTGTCCAATAGCATACACTTCCACATACCTGTCACGTTGGGTGCGCTTGCAACCCTCCATTGACACCACTATCATAATTAGGGGAGTATAACAAGATCCAACCATTGTTGTAGGTCTGTGTCTCCCCTATATGATTATGTCCCGGGCATTCAACTACGAGTGCTGTACTTCCCAATCACCTATCAATTAGGTCAAGGGGTCGTTGGGACCTTATCTATGACACTAGAGCCTCTTACAACCCTAGCTTGCTACTTTTTGCTATCTCTACCCATAAAATCTCAGAGTGCTTTACATAATTAGCTAAGAATGGTGCAACAAAAAATAATTCGGAGTTTGACTCTGGTCTCTTGTGCACACACTCACATAACCCTGTTCCCCATTACCCAATCAAACATCCAGGTTTATCTTCCCATGCAGGCATCAATATTTGCACCAACATGAATATAGACTCAAGTTTGGGCCCATATGGAATGAACTATTCATGGAAATTGAACATTCAGGAACAAGTCACAATAATATCATGAACAAAAAATTAGGATGAACTATAAAATCTCACAAAACATAGATTAAACCATGTTCACCAATTATTCCCAAGATATCAAAACTATTCCATGGATATGAAATTGAAATATATATTTTAATTCCACATCCTAGGATTAAAGCAAAATAAAAGAAAGAAAAGAAACAAAAGGAGAGAGAGTGTTTCTCCTTCTACAAAATGAACTAAGAATAAATCTAACTTTGTCAACTTCTTTCTCCTTTTAACCTAATAGAATAAAGTTATATTTATAGAAGAGGAGGATTAGGCCTAAAAACATTCCCAAAATATGCCAAAAATAGGCCAACCACCACCTGGTGCGGGCCATCGCGGATGGCGCGGTCCGCATCGTTTAATTGTCGCGAGCTACTGGATTAGGTGCAGACCATGCCAATGCCTTTGGCATAGAGCACTGCATCTCGCATAAGCCATTGCTTTGTGCTACTATATGCTGCTAGATCTGGTGCGATCCGAGCCAACACTTTTGGCACAGACCCTGGCTTAATTTGGACTTCAGATCGTGCGGGATGCGGCACTTGGCTCGGACCATCTTCTGGTTACTTGATTCAGTTAGAAAATTGGCACCGGACATCTAATTCTCCACACCCCAATGGCTGGTCTCGGCATCTTGGACTTGGAACGGCGCGAGCAATCGTAAATGGGATAGTCCGTGCCAAAACTTAGCCAATTTTAAGTGCGGATTAGAAATGGTGGGTGCGGACCGTGTTCTTTGGAACAATATGTGTCATATCCTTGTGCTAAATACTTTAGGCATGGGCCAACTCCTTTGGCGCAGGCCGTTGGTGCCAACCATGAATGACCCACCGACTCATGGTACCTTGGCATGCTAAATTTGTTTACTTTGCTATGGGTAATTGTTAGTCCGATTTGAAAGTTTTTGTAGTCGATTTTATAGGCCTCAAGAAGAAAAATCCAATGGAATTATCCTTCAAGTCTACTACTTCTCGGATTGATCTCAGACTTTGGTGCAACTCATCGAACTATGACTCTCCGTTTCCTCGTTTTCCGCTTTGAACTCCATTGCCGCCTATCTTTGACTCCTATATCCTTCTACTATGATTTGATGTTCCAAGACTTAATCTACTACCATTATAAATATTAATAGTCTTTGATCTCTTCTACCATTTTTGCGAATGACTTTCAATATCCTCTACTGCCACCACTGGGAAATCGGTACAGTGGCACCGGTACAAATGAACCGGTGTTGCAACACCGGTGCTGAATATATCATCAGCACTGGTATAAACATCTGAAGAGGAAGTATTGTTTCCTTTATAATTTGTAGCACCGTTAGCTAACATACCGGTGCTCAATACCGATGCGTATGTGAAAAAAACTTACAAATAAGATAATTTTGAGCATATGTAATGCAGGTTCCAGTGCATAAAACCTAATACAAACAAAATCACGCGGGAAATAGGAAATTTCAGCACTGGTTTGATACTTTTGTTGTAGCACCGGTAAGTGAACCGTTGCTATGCTACAGAACTCAAATTTGGGCAATATTTCAATTAGGGCATTATCTTGTACTGGATTTCTCTTTTAAGTTTTGGGGATGTTCCATCTATCCAATCATGTCCAAATTGCATAGTTGTGAACTTAATTTATGAAATTTCAATCTGGAATCGCCAATTTTGGTTTTTGATAATTCCAAGATTCTTGGTGGGACCAAAGTGCAAAAAGGAAAAAGTTCACTCGGATGTCGAAATTAAAATCCACTCGAATATAATGCTACATTATGAATCCATAAAGCATATACCAAAACCTAATAAAAAAGTATTAATATTTACTTGGAAAAAAACTTACCAATAATCCTCCTAATTAGGACTTTCTAACTTCTGAGTAATCTATAGTAAGGTACTAAAATGCATGCACTATCACTTTATTAAATTTCATGAAAAATTACTTTTCTATTTTAAAAATTAAAGTAACCCAAGAATAGTCAATGAAATAAGTTCAAAAAAAAATGAAGGTGTAACGCAATTTTGGGCAATCAAGAAATTTTAGCAAAGTTAGGCACAGATCCATTTCGGGGACCCACATACACAATTTCCAAACACAGGAAAGACAAAAATTTTCAATCCACATTTAGCAACATGGTAGTTCTAATGCTTCAATCCTCAATTCATTCACATATTGACTTACAAAAGACCTCCCAGTGTGTTCATAACACGTAGTGTGGCCGATGGAAAATACTTCCCCAACCCTGTTACGGTAGGTTGTCTTGCAACCGTCCACCGGTACCGCCACCATAATTAGAGGAGTACAATAAGGTCTGACCATTGTTGTACGTCCTGAGTTTCCACCATGAATGAAAATACTCCTCCGGGGTCCTATATATGATTGGCCCTAGGATCATAGGCACCTTATCTGTGATATCAGGGTTTCAACACAACACCTAGCTTGCTAATATTAGCTATCTCTACCCACACCTTGCCCAAAACTCCTTCCTTCTCTCAAAGCTTTGTACTCTCAAAATGTGTTTCCAAATATGTTCCAACCTCCTTGAATGAGTGAACTGGGGTCCTATATATAGTAGTAGGAGATTGGGACTAAAAATAGGCTCAAAATAGGACAAAAGTAGAAAAATCCTAGGTTAGCCGCCACGGTTTCATGGGCCAGCATGAATGCTACGGTCTGTGAGCATGTATGGTCCGAGGATGCCAGATCTGTCATGGTTTGTGAATGTTCATAGAGCGGTCAGTGAGATTTGCCATGGTTAGTGAAACTGGGTTCGTGCCATGGTCCGTGAAGGTTTTCACAGACCGAAAGCAGTACATGGTTTTTGCTCAGTGTTTTCCAACGGTCTGTGAAGGTTTTCATGGATTTTGTGGTTCACCCCTAGCAAATTGTGGTCTCTCTCGGTTATTGTACTCATTGACCTTCATCTCTTGCAAATCTTCTACAACTTCAGGACATGCCTCTTTGTTCTGATTAAAGTTGCACACCCCGCACACATTGACTTGATGCACTTTTCCTCATCATCATGGAAGCAGAAGTTTGGACTTTCTCCTCTAGCTTAGGTGATTGTGGGGGTTCATCCAAGGCCTTAACCGTTAATCTTGTACCAAACTGTCACATCCCTTTTGTTATTTCTTCAAAGAGGGCCATTACATCGTTAGGTATTTTGTTTGCAGTTGACCCATTACATGCGGCATTCACCATCTGCATGTCTTCATCACATAAACCCTCAAATAAATAGTAAACTAGATCTCCCTCTTTGAAAGTATGGTAAGGGCAGCTTGCTAGCAATCTCTTGAAGCGCTCCTAATAATCATATAACGACTCGATAGCCCCTTGGGTGATATTTGACAGTTGCCTTTTCAGTACGGAATATTTGGATGCCGAAAAGTACTTCTCTAAAAAACCTCTGCTTCATGTCCATCCAAGAACCTATGCAACTGGGAGGTAAGTAGTAAAGCCAATCCTTAGCCCCATCTTGAAGTGATAAAAAATCACTCTGATTATAGTCATCTCATAAACACCTAGAGGCTTCATATTGGTACACACCAAGTGGAACTCCGATTAATGCTTGTTCAAGTCTTTCCCCGCCATCCCATAGAGGATAGGAAGACAGTGGATCATTCAGCTCTTTAGCTCACAGCTCATGGTGGTTATGGGGAAAATGTGATTCACAATGGCAGACTCTCTAGATTATGGGTTATAAGCTCCCTCAAGGTTCTGTTGTCGTCCACCATTTCTTGTGGTTCTTCTACCAACACTACCAGCCTAGATTGAACTTCTACTCTAAATCTCTACTTCCTTCACTTCTGACAACCTGTGTTATCAGTTGGGTAATGAAAATTACCTAAGTTTGTGGTACGAGTAGGTAACATAAATTAGGGACTAATAGTACCCTTCCTAAGATAACACCTGCAAATAGATAAAAAAGAAACAAGATAACTATCACAAAAGCCCAACACATGAAACAACAAAATAAAACAAAAAAAGCAATACTAACTACTCTATGAGTAGGTAACATAACTACTCTACTAATTGATAGTTAAGCTGATTAATATCCAAGGCAACGACAAAAAATTTTGACCTGCCTCCACTCAGGGTCGTTAATTGTAGCTAATCAACCCAAGCAAAGGTTCTCCCTTAGTCAAAGGAGGTCAAAGTTATAATTTATATTATGCACCCAACTCACTACTATGCTACCGACATGGTAGTTAGCGGTAAGCCTTGGGTATGTCCACAGAGATGCTGGGGCCTACAAATTACTTAAATGCAACCTCACTCAGGTTGTCAATATGTACGAGTTTCTAGGAATAGCTAGTATAGTAAAATAGGGGGGTTTGGTATTTCAATTAACAATTGCTAGACATGAAAGATAAAATGAACGTAAACTATATAAACGGGCACTTGGGGGTATTTGTGTAATATGCTTGATAAATGACTTCTATCCTCCATCCATTCACATATAGACTTATAAGCCTATCTTATGGCCAGGTTACACAGTATGGAGATAGCCAGGTATTTCCCTCTGTTTGTCACATGTGGTACTTATCACAATGGCCATATCTCACTGTCCTCGTAATTAGGGAATGCACTCTAGTCCTCCAACGCCGCAGACCATTTCTCATCACTTCACTCCCAATACCAACGCAGCCTGTCTTAGAGAAATACAAAGCCCATAAAAAAGGGTAATGCCTCACGTAGGTCAAAACTCTTAAACTGCTCGAGGTTCATAGAAGTCTTACAAAGTTTGGAATATTCATCAACCCAAGCCTTACACCATCAATCGGCTATAACTGCTATCTTCTTGCCATTCTATACTATTTATTTTGAGGGAAATATATGCAGGCACAAAACAACCCGATGATTAATAACGTAAAAGTATTTAGTAAGTAAGAATTACAAATGTTTAATTTCTTATTTGTCAACCAGCCTCAAGAATATCCGTAGAGGTAGTTTTTAGCACAAGCTCTTCCATGAAGAGGAGGATGTAGTATCCGCATTCCCATCCACTCAATTGACTTTTCTATTACAAATGAAAAAATGAGTTAAACATAATTGTGTTCAATAATGGTGGAAATGAAGGGACTTTTGGATTGAAAGACTTATACCAATGTCTTTGATTTTCCATGTGTAATTTGGAGACGGTTCCATCTTCATCTTCTCACTTTGATATTTGCATGTCATCCTGGTAATGTTTAACTTTTAATGGTTTGGTAACTCACACTTGTAGATATTAAATTAGAATGATGAAAGGAATGAAAGTACCTAGAATTTTTATTTTTTTCATTAATTTTTTTGTTTGATTCATCCAGTCAGCGATTCAAGGGTAAAAACATCTTCTATGCTAGGACGGATGAGTACTAAGTAATAATTATCACTGCATTGAAAAGAAAGTAGCACATGAATGAAATTGTCGGCGGTGTATAATATTTTGTAACTGAGGGAAATTGAAAAGTGTCACTTATATTTAAATATATAACACCATATAAATCTAAGACTCAGTATTGAGCATAGTTTCCAGAATGTCTTTAGAATGACCATCGACTTCTGCATCCTTGATTTCCACGGCAGAGCCTTCTGTACAACACAAAATAAACTAAATGCGGCCTTTGTAGGTTTCGAATACATGGTCCCAAAGGTGCCTTGAAAAATAGCCTTAGTTAATATTTTTAAAAAGTTTCGTATAAATAAATACAATTAATGTGAAAAATTAAACCTTACCCCATCCAAACATATATCATTGAGTTCGATAGCTAAGTGACCCATCTCCACTCGGGGTCATTAATTGTAGCTGATTAACCCGAGCAAAGGTTGTCCCTTGCTCAAAGGAGGTCAAAGATAAAATATATATTTTGCACCCAACTCACTACTATGCTACCGATATGGTAGTTAGCGGTAAGCCTTGGGTTGTCCACAGAGATGCTAGGGCCTAAAAATTAATTAAACACAACCTCGTTCAGGTTGTCAATATGTACGTGTTGCTAGGAATAAATAGTATCGTAAAACAAGGGGGTTTGGTTTTTTAATTAACAACAACTAAACATGAAAGATAAAATGAACGTAAACTATATAAATAGGCACTTTGGGGCATTTATGTAACATGCTTGATAAGTGACTTCTATCCTCGATTCATTCACATATAGACTTATAAACCTATCTTATGTCCATGTCACACAGTGTGGAGATAGCCAGGTATTTTCCTCCATCTGTCACACATGGTACTTACCACAATGCCCATATCTCACTCTTTCGGTAATTAGGGAATGCACTCTAGTCTGCCAACGCCGTAGACCATTTCTCATCACTTCACTCCCAATTCCAATGCGGCCCATCTTAAAGGAATACAAAGCCCGCCAAAAAGAGTAATGCCTCATGTTGGTATCAATCGTTGGATATGTAGTGAAATGCATTACATCCCGAACACTCCATTGTGGATCTTAATCCCTAGGCGTAATCTATTATGCTAAGCCTTTAGAGTCGGCACAACTCTAGTTGTTACAAACAAACATGCTAATCTATTATGCTAAGCCAGGGGTTCCTCCACATCGGGATTTACCAAATCGACAGCCTAACATGTTGATTTCTCACAAAACTAGCCAAATATAATCATGGTATATTACATGTAAGGAATTTCTCTCAAAGGACATGAATGTACTCATCTCCCCGGTGTTCTTTACCTACTTCAAAATTCCAATCCTTTCCAAGATAGCATTGAAGCATAGCACGGTTTTATACTGCCACACATGCATGAGTGCATCATCGTAATGATATAGCATAAATCTTAAGTCTTATAAATAAAAAGTTGAAGCAAATATATTCATGAGACATTAACATGGGAGAATATAAACCTTAAAAAGTCATAATCAAAAGATGAATACAAACAACCCCAAGCTACTAATCTATTCCATAGACATGGAATTCAAAGATAGATTTGAATTCCACATCATAGGAAGAATACAAAATAAAAAGGAAAGAAAGAAAGAAGAGAGAATGTTTCTCTATTTAAAATGCTCTGTACAAAAGTAGAATAATCTAAGACTAAAGGAAATGAAAAATATCAAACCCTAGTAGACTAAGCCTCTACATACAGTGGTAGCAGGTTGGGACTAAAAATAGGCCCCAAATAGGCCAAAAGGTATGATGGGGCGTTCTACACCATTTACTGGGTATGTGCTGGCGCGACCCGATTGATCTGCACTGGCGTGGGCCATGAGATCTAGTGTGATTGGTGCTTAGTCCATTGGCCTTGTCTATGGGGAATCAGGATTTTTTTTCATGTCATAGTCTTTCAAGTAAACAATGGTACCAAAAGCAAGAAGAGCTATAATAACCAGACACAAGAACAGACACCTGGACGCAACATAAATAAGCACCATAAATAGATAAAGGGAGCGTAATATAGAAGAAATAGAGGATGAAGAGGAGGAATCAGAATCACCAACCATGAACAAAGAAAAAGAAAGGAGTGCGTTTGCAGCGCTCTTGGAAGCGAACTGGGAGAGCTTGTAAAACCTGTTCTTAACCACGCTCAAATGAAACCCTCTAAGAATGGAAAATAGAATCATCTGAGGGAGTGAAAATTGTAAGTACGAAAAGGAGTTAAGGGATATAGTCACAGAAAATGATGCAAAAAAATCACCCTTCGCACCGCATCTGCAAAATTTCAAAATGCCAAAGGACATTAAACTTCCTTTTCATTTTAAAATCTACGATGGGACCACAGACTCAAAAGATTTTCTACACTCATATCAAAATAGCATGAGATTTCGTACGCGAAAATTGAATTGGTATGCAAAGATTTTCCCATTTTTTATCAGGAACAACGTGGTACAAGGATCTCTCTAATGGAAGTATTAAGTCTTAAGCGAAATTGTGGGAATTGTTTTTGGGTCACTTCTTTTAGAAGAAAAGTTCACAAAAACAATCATAGACTTGAACACCATTGCTCGGCAAAGTGACGAAAGTCTTGCGAAGTATCATAACAGGCTCAGCACAGAGAATTTGCAAGATCACGACTTGTCATTTCAATCGTCATTGGGGGAATTCATAGGAGGCATGCAGTAAGAACAGTTCTACAAGGAATTAACATGCTGGAAAACTCAAGAGAGCTTCAAAAGATAATTGAGCAACACGTGCGAACGGAAGAATCGAACAACCACATATAGAGCGGGAACTAGGTAAAAAGATGACAACAGAGGATTTACAAAAGGGGTTCATGAAGAAAGGTAAGGGAAACATCTCTTTCAAGGGAAGAGAGCCAGGGATGCAAGGTGTACCATTCCAAGACACGCCTCTCACAAAATCAAGAAAAGAAATATGGCAAGCGAACAAGGAGCTATTCCACAAGCTAGCACCTATGATAGCGCTGCCAAATAAGAGGTCCTGAGAATATTATTATGTCTTCCACAAGGACCATGGCCATGACATAGAGAATTGCGGAGATTTAAGGAGACAAACTGATAAGAACCTGAATAGTGGTTACTTAAGATAATACAGGAAAGAAGGAGAAAGCCAGTACGGCGAAGCCAACAAAGCAAGGAACTCCGTGGAAAGAAACCAAGGAACAAAGAGCACACTTGCCAAGAATAAAAATAATGATCGCGCCAGTGGATTATAATGACGATATAAAGCCTGAAGTCCCAGAAAAATAATCTTGTCTATACATGGATCAACTGAGCCATTTTTAAAGAATGCTTGGAAGGCTAAGACCATATATTCTCCCCCATAAGAACCTGTTGATAAAATACTTCGTTCAAATGAAGCAATCACTTTTAGCGAGGAGGATGTTGTGCCTAATGAATCGCCTCATAACAATCCTATGGTGATCATTGCTAAAATTTGAAATGCAACGGTTTATAGAGTATTCATGGACGATGGGAGTGCAGTTGGGATACTATTCATGGATTGCTTTGATAGGCTAGGGTTCAAGCAAACTGACCTAAAGAAGTCCACATCCTCCCTTGTAGGATTCACAAGGCGAGTAGAAACACCTTTGGGGAATATACAGCTGCCTGTCACCATTGGAGACTACAAAAAATATTGTACCATCATGTGTGACTTTATGGTCATAGATGCTCCAAGCCTTTTTACTGCCATTATTAGAAGGCCCTGGATCAACACGGCGAAAGCAATATGGTCCCTATACTACTTAGTCATGAAATTCCCATCTCCAGCTGGAATTGCGACAAGAAGAGGAAACCAGCAAATAGTAAGGAAATGCATGGTTATTGCAATGAAGGCAAGAACAATTTTGGAATAAAATATGATGGTCAGTACTGTCTCAGATGGCGAACTACTTGAACAATCAGAATCAGCGATAAACCTTGAAGAAGAGATGGATCTAGTCAATCTGGATGATGAAGACGAGGCTACATGTGTTAAGATTAGGAGCCACCTTTCACATATGGAAAAGGAAAGGGTAATACAAATCATGCAAGGCCACAAAGATGTATTTTCTTGGAGCGTACAGAACATGGGGGGAGTTGACCCAGGAATTGTTACCCACTCCTTAAATATTAGTGACTTGGTCAAACCAGTCAAACAATAACAGCGTAGCTTTGCTAGTGACAGGCAAAAAGTGATTGAGGATGAGGTCATAGCCCTGCTTCAAGCCATATATTAAAAGAGCTTATCCATAAAAAATGCTTAGATAACACAATGATGGTAAAGAAATCAGACGCAGGGTGGAAAATGTGCATATATTTCACCGATCTAAATAAGGCATGCCCAAAGGATTTTTATCCCTTACCCAAAATTGATCATCTAGTCAAAACAATTTCAGGGTATAAAGTCCTAACCTTTTGGACGGATACAAGAGGTACCATAAGCTATTGATAAATCTAAAAGATGTAGAGAAGACGACATTCATAATAAGCATTGGCACTTTTTTATGTAAAGATGCCGTTCAGATAAAATTTTTTGGAAGCAATATATCGGAGAGCGGTCAATGAGGAATTTTGTGATCAAATAGGACGTAATGTAGAAACATATGTGGATGACATGGTCATCAAAAGCAAGAAGGTGGATGAATTTACTGCAGATTTAAAAGAAACTTTGGATACACTAAGTACTATCGGGATAAAGCTTAATCCCAAAAAATGCGTAGTTGGAGCAAGCGCAGGAATATTTTTGGGATTCAAGGTATCCTCCAAAGGGATCAAGGCCAACCCTAAGAAAATTTGGGCTATAGTGGACCTTTTGTAGTCGGGAACACTCAAAGAAGTGCAAATATTTATAGGATCGTTGGCAGCACTCAGTAGGTTTATTTCAAAGGTAGTAGAGAAACATTTCCCTCTCTTTGATGTCTTAAAGAAGGCTAAAAATTTTACTTATGGAAAAGAATGTCAAAAGAAATACGAGTGCCTGAAGGAGCAGCTTCAAACGTGGCCAACATTGAAATCACCTATTTTCGAAGAAACCCTGTATCTATACTTAACAGTTTCAAATAATGCAGTAAGTTCAGTTTTGGTGTGTCAAGAAGGGAAAAAGCAAGTTCCAGTATACTACATTAGTATAATATTACAAAGTTTAGAGAGGGCATACATGCCAGTCGAGAAGCTAACCCTAGCTTTGGTATACTCAGCGAGGAAGTTGCTAACGTATTTCCATAGCCATCAGATCATTAATAACACTGATTTTGCAATCAAGAACATCATGAACAAGACTGAAGCAACTGGTAGAATGATGAAATGGGCTCTGGAATTGGGGCAATATGATATCTAATTTCAACCAAGGAGATCAAGGCTCAAGCCCTAGCAGATTTCATCACAGAGATGGCAAGTGAAGATGCACAACACGCGAACACAGGACACAATCTAGGGATCGACAAAGGAAAATCAAAGTGGATAGATGTTGCATGGAAATTGTTCGTGGATGGAGCAGCTAGCAAGGAAGGATGGGGTGCAGGATTGCTATTAGTCAACCCAAAAGAAGGGGAACATAGATATTCACTTTGCTTTGACTTCCCACTAATGAAAAATGAAGCAGTGAGGCATTAATATGTGGCCTGGACCTCACCATCAGAATGAAATTCAAAAGTGTTCAGAGATTTAGCGATTCACAGAATACAGTTCAGTAAGTCTGGGGTGACTACGAAGTGCAAGAGGAACGGGTGGTGAAGTATTCAAGGAGGGTTTGTCAGCACATTGCCCGACTTGAATACATTGACATCCAGTATGTACTAAGACGTGAAAATACAAAAGCAGACGCGCTAAGAAAACTAGCAACCGCTAGGTTTGATTCTTTGATTGAGAATAAGGATGTGATAGCTAAGAGAATTCCATTCAGAAGCACAATAATAAAAAATATGTTAACAATCTAGATAGAAGGGGTTAACTGGATGACAATGCTGATAGAGTATTTTTTGAAAGAAATATTGCCAATAGATAAGATAATAGCTCGAAAGTTGGAATTGCAATCTCACAACTACGTCTATGAAGAAGGAATCTTATACAAGAAAGGTTTTTTTTATCTCCATGGATCAAATGCGTAGGACAATCTCAAGCAGGTGAAATTCTAAAGGAAGTACACAAAGGGTTGTGTGGAACACACCAAGGAGCCTGAACAGTGGCAAACAATATCATCCAAGCGGGATACTATAGGCCAACCATGTTTAATGATGTGCATAACTTCGTACTCAAGTGAAAAAGCTGCCAGATTAATGCTTCCTTTTCACATAAACTACATGCCACTGTAATAGGAATATATGGGGCTTGGCCATTCAATAAATGGGGAATCAACCTAGTTAGACCCAACCCATAGGGCGCGGGCAATGCCAAGATTCTAATTGTGGCAATCAATTACTACACAAAGTGGGTAAAAGCAAAGCAATTAGGACGAGTTACAGCTGAGGTAACAAGAAAAATTGTTTGGCAGAATATATAGTGTGTCACTCCAGGATGCCACACACTATCGTGGTGGACAATGGCACACAGTTCACAAGTGGCACCTTCACTGAATGGTATTCTAAGATGAAGTTTCTTCAAAAGTTTACATTTGTAGCTCACCCTCAAGGTAACAGCCAGGTAAAAGTGACAAACAAGACTATAGTCCAAGGTATTAAAAAGCGGTTGGAAAGGAAGCGAACCAGATGGGTGGACAAGATACCTAACAACCTATGGTCATATAGAACAATTGTTTGAGAACCAACAGGGAAAACACCTTAAAGTTTGGTCTATGGTCATGAGGCAGTATTACCGATGGAAATTGGTAGTTTAAGTCTTCGAGTAGACGATTACAAGGAGAGCGATAATCCAGACATGAAGAGACTGGATCTAGATGAACTAAAGGAAAAAAGAAAAAATAGCTACGACCACAGAGGCTAAGTACAAGGAAAGAATGGCCAGAGCTTACAATTAGAAATTCAGAGAGATGCAATTTCATATTGGCGATCTTGTGTTGAGAAAGAATGAGTCAAGCCTATTAGAAGAAAGAGAAAAGCTATGCTAAAAGTGGGAAGGACCCTACAAGGTTACAACGACACACATATCCAACTGCTACGAACTACAACAATGTTCCTAATACCTGGCACGTGATCAATTTCAGGAAGTTTTATGTCTAGATTTGAGAAAAAAGATAGGAACTATCTAGTTTTACAGAAGCAGTGAGATTATGATTGGTTTCGTTCATCCCTTTGTTTCCAAGGCGATATTATCGTAGTCATACATTATAAATATCAAAAAATGCCTTTCCAGGCCAAAGTTTCTTTTTTTAATTCTTTACGTGCAATTTTTGGATGCTAGAAAATTTAAAATACAATACAATCAAGGCACTACATTTTACAATCGCCATAAACTAAGCACAATCATTCATATTGTAGCAAACATCAAGATTGTCGGAAGTGAACAAAAGCGAGCGAACATTTGATCTTACACGCCGAACAACACAGTAACCTAATTTCACTTGCTATAGATATTTCCACAATGCAAATGCTCTATTCATAAGTTGTAGATCTTGCGTAAGGGCAGATGTGCTCATAAAAATAAATGCCTCCAAGTGATAGATCTTTCACTTTGCAAAATTCGAAGCTCTTAAAATTGCAAGCAATGTATTTTGCAGCTTTTCTATATTTACTATGCAAGCTATAGATCTTGCACTTTGCGAAAATTCGAAGCTCTCAAATCGGTAAGCAATAGATCTTGCAGCTTAGCTATATTTACTATACAAGCTATAGATATTGCAAAAAATCATATATGCTTACAATAACAATATAAAAGTGATACGAGCAAGCTATAGACCTTGCAACTTCACATACTTAGTCATGTGACTGATACAGCTTAAAGCATAATATACTGCATAAACGTTTGTGGAATACAAGCTATAAAGTAATAGCGAACATGAAATTTCTCAAAATCATAGAAGTATTATTTAAAAAATTAAAAAGAATAAAAATAAGTAGTTTAAAAACAAGAGAACTATCTATGCCTAGATGCTCGTGATAATCCAGAAGAGGACGAACCACTACAACGACGAGTGTGCTCAGTCTCGCAAAGAGGATGCTTAGCCCTAGGATGTGTCTCCTCAGCCACACGCTCCTCACTTACTAGATGATCGTATCGCCATTTTATGCACAAATAAGCAGGATAACGTGTTAGCCCCCTTCACTCCACATGACCAATATTTCTAGCATAATATGCCTTAAAGTCATTAATAGGGCAAAAATTCTCGCGATCCAGCCGCACACTCATCACATCAACAGTTTCTTGATACTTCTTGTTCTCAGCCATCAAATTTTGCATTTCGTCCTCTAGACACCGAATGTGCGAACAAACAGCCTCGAACAAGTTAATCCTATACACGCTAATTTCAATAGTAAGATCTCCATGACTAGAAAACTTACGTGATTACAATGGGAGATCCTGAAGCCGATCTTCGTAATCAATGAAAGCTTTCTCAAGTCGGTGCACAGACGAATCAAGGCGATTAAACTCGCGCGAAGCTGTTCATTGTCACTTTGTAGCTGCGTATTTATAGCAAACTGCTCGTCAAATTTACTTTTCCAACTAATTGTGGATGAAGAAAGGCGATCGCACTCATCTTGATTTTTTTCCAACCGATCCAACAAGTCGTCAATCCGAACACATTCCTTATCAATGATCAAGGTCTGCTGATGCGCTTCACGAGTCTTACTTGCAACCGAATTCTTAGCTTCCTCCTGCTGTCGAATCATCTTCACCATACTCAACTCTTGACGATGTATAAGGTTGTTCTACTCACCACAAAACTCTCTAAGTACACGAACAGAATCTTGTGTGTATTTTACAGTCTTATTTCATTTTGCGTGAAGGTTATTAATTCCCAGTAACATATACATAATACGAATACCAAAGGATACCGCCCACTCTTGGATGCGGGCAAGAAGGTTAAGTTAATGCACGTACACACCAACAGATTCAAGATTGACCAAATAATGATTGATATCCTTGTCCAGCGATTCGATATTGTAGCCATCTAGAATAAACTTACCACAAGGGCATGCAGTGGAAGAAGATAGAGTTTATGAAGACTTTGGAATGTTGTCATAAATTACAAAAAAGGTCTTAAAATTTATAGCACTAAGATTGACTAACTTTGGAAGGAGAAACGGATGGAGTTCGTGCAAAAATAGCAAAATCCTCCTTGCATGCGCGCTGAGCAGAGCCTTCAACATTCAAACTACCATCAGGGTTTACATCGACATTAGGACTGGACATAGACCCAGGAATTTGAAGCTCAGAAGTGGAAGAGCTAAATGGTAGACCCTCAAAGTAATCAACTGCACACTCCTTCAACTAGAATACAGAAGGCAGATTAGGAAGATTGGCAAGATGGGGTAGCAGCGCGAAAGGATGACCACTATCAGAAATGTTGCTAATGAACCCCTTGTTAAGAATAGCCTTCTACTATTCCAAGACCCATTTAGATTTGGCCAGCTTGTGTAGCTTCTCAATCTTCGCAGTAGGATTTAGCTTCCGCAATTCAATCAGAGCCTTGCATTACAAGCACAAGTGGTAACCTTTTCAAATAAAGCTTTAAAATATTTTTTCTTCACAATTTGATCAACCAGAACCTGAGGATACCTGGGCAAAGCAGGGCCATTAGTATGCATCCTTTCCAATTGGGAATGCACCTATTATTTCACCCTCAGCGGCCAAGGCATGATCTTTAGCAGCACGCACTTGCTCTTTGGCAGCTTCAAGAGAAACATTCAGGGCGGTGCACTTCTCTTCGCTAGCTTGCCACTTCTCCAGCACGCACTTACTTTGAAGACTTTCACCAACCATGTTCTCAAATAAGTAAAAGAGTTCAATCATTAGATATTAGAAAAAAACCAAATTAATCAACAATACCATTCCAAAAAAGAACGTACCACATCTATTGTCTCAGGAAGCAACAACTTAGAAAGGGTAGCAGGAACAGTTCCTTCAACTATCGAATTGTGGCTACAAGTAAAAGTTCAGGAATAGTGTGGCTAACATGCCTCTTCTTCTTAACAAGCTCGAAGTTGGTTGAAGAGACGTATTTTTTGCGTGTTCTTCTATAGGAGGTCTCATTTGATTTGCGATTACCCCTTCCAAAAAAATTTTTCATTATGGCCCCAAAAGTTGGTTGCTGAGCGGTAGCTTTGATATTCACTTCCTGAGGGATAAAAAGCTCACTATTGTCATTGTTTTTGGTTGCTAAAGTCTCTTACTAGTCATTCTCATCATCAGAAATGAAGTGTCTATCAGCGGAGCATTTGGTCAGATCTATATGTGCAATTCAGCACATAAAGAAGGTTACAAACATAAAAACATAAAAGGGCCAGCAGGGCGAAGACCGATATAATATTGATTGAGCGATAGTACAAAATCAAAAAGAATGGCAAAGACCGATAGAATATTCGGTATTAAGATGAACCTCGTCTTTAGAAAGTTTTTCCTGAGGAACATTATAGTTCAAAATCGAAAAGGATGGTCTACTATTGTTACCAAGTTTTATATATAAATTGTTTCACACCACACTCCACAATTATCGGGAAACCCACTAACGAACACAACAGTTGGAATCACGGGGTAAAGAGTAAACTCGTCAGAGGAGTTTTTACTTTTCAAAGATGATAAAGGTTACAAAATAAGTCAATGGAGAGAGGCACCTTAGCTGCTTTGCACACATGATAGAAAACAACAAAAATTGAACAGCTTTAGGATGCATCTGACATAACACGACCTGATAGTGTACAAGGAAGTCCAGGATTTGCTGAGGCAAAGGGAAATAAAGTCCAAACTTAAGATAGTATAAGTAACAGGAGATATAACCAGAAGCAGGGGTACGAACACTTTCAGATGACTCAGGAGCCCTAAGCTCATACGAAGACAAGAAAGGGAAATTATGCTTTAACTCCCCAATATAAGAGTCAGGGAGAATGCTACTAATGGTAGAAAAGCCAGTGAGGTGGTCGGAATCCTCCTCGGAATCAACATTGTTTTCAAGGAAATTTGGTGGAGAAGTTTCAATGACGTTAGAGGTAGACATTGAGGCAGTGAAGATCCCTAAAATTAAGACGAGGGTGTTTTCAATTAAAACAAAAAAAAATCTAGAAAGGGGGATTTTGGCCAAACACCAAAAGAAGAACACAAACAACACACTGGAAAAATAAAAAGATCACTTGCATCTAGAGGGAAATAGATAACCCATACGTAAACAATGCCCTACAAATGCAAACCTACAAAAATCGCGTTAGATAAGGATAAAAGAAGAAGAAAAAAAGAACTTACGAGAATAAAGTGGAGTACGACAGAGGATCAAAGCAATAAAGAAGAAATGAGGAAGATGAAGAAGTCTAAACTGTTAGGGGTTTTTAAATAAGGAATGTGAAAAGCTAAAGACAAAAGGTGAACAATACGCAATTATGATGGCCTGACAAAAAGTGAAATATCTTTTTAGAAATCTGAGAAGGCGGTGGTGTATGTACATTGAATAGTGATAAACTTCAAATTGCAAAAATGAAGGTAATTATGAAAGAGAGAAAGTGTAACAGTGGAAGAGGAAATCTCGGAATGGATAGTGAATAATCCTAGCTAAAGGAACGTAACAGCTGGATATCTACAAAATACTTGCATGATCAAATTTTTAATGCAAACTTCATAGATTACACGATATAAGGGGTAGTGAAACATAGCCATGAAGTATAAAACACTTCTCAAAAATAGCTCAAACACAGCTCCTGAACATGGTCATAGCTTCGTGGCTGAGGGGGGGCTTTTGGTGTATACCTAGTCCAACAACTAAAAGGTTGCTGGCCTCTAGGCTTGGCCCAACTTCACTTCGTAATAAAACAAAGTCATTCAACCCAGTATGCAGACCGACTAAGAACTAGTATACGTAGAATGTAGTTGTTGGATAGATCATGGGTCGAGAAGCAAGGAACAAGAAACAAACACTGAGAGATGAACAAACATTAAGCACGATCTCCACTCCTAATAACATGGGACCGTGACAACAATATCCTATAAATACAGGAAGATCAGAACAAGCTAATGTAAGACTTACTACACTGAGAAATTCAAGTTCTTGTACAGAAAGACTGACTTGATTGTTGGAGACTGACTTGATTGTTGGAGACTGACATGATCTTCGGAGCCTTTCTCCCAGAATCACTTTTAAAACTTGTTTTGTAGGAAAGAGGAACTTTGAGGTGAACAACGATTGATCTACCTGACCCAACTACCACATTTTCAAATTAAAGTCTAGATGGCCTTCAAATCACTCCCCACTCTTGGTAAAATTGGATAATCAAGCTTCTATTCAGGATTCAAATCTTTTAAGTTTCGACATTACTGGACAGCACATGAACAGTTTCTAAACATTGTTAACGAAAGCTGGTCAGAAGTAATCAAACAAGAGGGATGCTTAAATTCTCAATGAAATTGAGGAGATTGAAGTTGGAATTAAAGGAATGGAATAAATTAACCTTTGGAAATGCACATGACAATGTTAAGCTGGCTGAACAAAAGGTTTTACAAAGAGAAATCGAACATCAAGCTAATAACACAGAATAGAGTAGATCTTCATTGCATTTAGCCCAGGATGAACATACACTTGCTCTTAAAAGAGAAGAAATGTTCTAGAAACAAAAATCAAGAATCAAATGGCTAAAAGAAGGTGATTCTAACACAAAATTCTTTCATGCTTCAGTTAAAGTTAAACACTCAAAGCAGAAAATTGTTGCAATAAAAAACTCTGATAATGAATAGATAATTGAACCTGAAGCTATTGGAAATGAAGCAGTGGACTTTTTCTCCAACCTTTTAACTGATGAACTTCTGGAATATGATGAAAGCTTTAAGACACAGATGCTAGAAAAAATTCCAAAACTAATTGAGAACACAACCAATTAAATGGTTATGAACCTTGTACAATTGACTAGGCTTAAACATATTGTTTTCCAAATGGATAAAGATTCTGCTCCAGGCCCTGATGGATACACACGAGCCTTTTATGGACATTACTGAGATATTATTGCTACTGACCTTGTAGAGACTGTTAATGATTTCTTATTAGGAACTACAATACTAGTAACCATAGCTACTTCTTTTATAACCTTAATTCCCAAGAAGCAAGTAAACTTTAGATTTTTTTTAATTTCAAGCCTATCAGCCTCACCAATTTCATAAAAAAATATTTTCTAGGGTTTACACAGAAAGTCTTAAACACGTAATGCCTAATCTCATATCACAAGAGCAATCAGCCTTTGTTCAAGGCAGAGAGATGGCTGACAATGTTCTTCTAATGTACGAACTTGATGACCATTTAAACAATAAAAGAAGTAGCTTCAATGTCCTTTTCAAATTAGACATGATGAAACCCATTGATAGAGTGTCATGGGATTTTAAAAGAAAATTGCTACTGAAATTGGGCTTCCATGAATCTGTAGTTGGCAACATATTAGGTAATCTATAAGCTGAACATTTTTCAGTTCTTGTAAATGGAAAACCCCTTGGTTTCTTTAAAAGTTCTACGGGGATTAAACAAGGAGATCCACTGTCTCCATACTTTTTGTACTACTCACTGAAGCTTTTACAAGAAATATAAAGATTCTATATTAAAATATAAGAATTCATAACTATAACCTACCATATTTAGCCACTCCAGTAACTCACTTAAGTTTTGCAGATGATTATGCAGCTTTTCTGAGAGCTAACAAGAAAAGTCTGAGAGACATTATGAGTTTTTGGAAAATTTTGGACAAGTGACCGGGCAAAAGGTTAATTTGGAGAAATCTGCTTATTATTTATCTAAATTTTGCCCCACAATCTTTTCATAGAATAATGTCACAAATCACTCATATACCTCAAGGCAGCTTCCCATTTAGATACCTGGGATGTCCTATATTTATAGGAAGAACAAAGCACTCTTACTTTCAACCAATTTTTGATAGCATTACAGCTGAATTGATTTTATGGAAAAATAAGTAGTTAAGTCAGGCTGGAAGGATTCTCCTGATCAAACATGTATTATCTGTTATTCTTTTACATATTTTAAGAATTATAAAGCCTACTAAATAAGTAATAGATAGATTACATGTAATCTTTGCCAAATTTCTTTGGGGGAAACTCTGATTATGGACAGAATAAAATATGGAGATCATGGAGCAATGTGTGTTTTCCATATAATAAAAATGTATTAGCAGTTAAAGATCTCCATAACTTAATAAAATGCTTCTCCCTAAAGTTGTGGTTGAAATTACAAAAGGGGGAAAATATCTGGACTTCTTTTATGTGGTCATTTCCTGATAATAAGAAAACCTCAAAGATCTAGAAGATGTATAGAGAAGTAGATGACTTAGCCAAGGAGAATACCAAAATACCGATAGGATTAAGGGACATATCTTTTTGGTATTCCAACTTGATATGCATTGGAGCTTTAGAATAATTTTGGGATCCAGAAACTGATATGGAATCTCCTAACAAAACTATGAAATATTTCTTTTATAATCATGAAACTCTAAGACTGAGATTCAGTCATGGTTTCTCTTCCGAGATTAATGAACTACTGGCTAAGGATATCACTATTTTTTAAGGCTATCAAGACTTAATGATTTGGAAACCAGAGTCCAATGGTCAGTTTAGCCTTTCTTTTGCTTATGAGATACTGAGACCAAATATATTAGAAGTAAATTCATTTAAGCACCTCTGGTGTAAGTATCTCCCTAGAAAGATGCTCATTTTTAATTGGAGACTGCTAAATAGGTTGATCCCCTTAGCGAATGTCATGCAGGAACAGTCTTTGAATATGTTAAATGTCGTTTCTATCTAAATTTCACCGATCATCTGCAACATGTATTTCATGAGTGTCCTATGGTGTTAAATCTTGGAAATTTTCTGCATAACTTGTGTGATCTAACACCAGAAAATTTCACACATTTGTGGGATAGAATGTTCTATTGCTGGAATATCAATCTGAAACCTAACTGGCAGAGAGTGTGTGTGCGATTACTTACTGTTGTAGCTACCGGTGTTATATGGTGTGCTAGAAATAGATTTATATATTATAACATTATTCCCAGGCTACGTACAATGAAGAAAAATATCTTGCTTCTGATTCAGGAAATACTACTGGCACAAAATTTAACTTGGTGCAGCTCTGATACTAATATTTTGAATTGCGAGATTTTGTGTTTAGGACCAGTTCAGTCAATGAGCAGACAATAATCAATTAAGCAAGTGAGCTGGAAACTACCTTTGCAAGAGTTTAAACTGAACACATATGGATTATCATAAAGAAGTGCAGTTAGGGCAAGTCGGGTACTCAGAGACAAGAATGAAAAGGTTTCAAGAGTTAAAGCAATTTTTATTAGGAACAAGGACAACTTAAAAGCATAAACTCAAGCACTCATTTTTGGACTACAAATGGCTTTTTACCATGGAGTGGACAGTTTGGAAGTTGAGGTAGACTTTGTGATCTTGCTACAGATGATCAAAAAATAAATGTAAGATTCCTTGGAAGCTCATTCCGCTTCTAAGAGCCATATGTGATTTGCAAGGGTGAGTTTGCTAACATTTCTTTTTTACATATCTATCGTGAAGCTAACTCTCTTGCAGATGCATTGGCCAAATTAGCAAGTGAAACAAAAAGGGATTATGAGCTTAGTCACTCAACGTTACCTCGACACATTCGAGGGCTTGCAGACCTAAATAGTAGGGAATTTCCCTATATAAGATTACATTGATGTAAATTCATAAATTTTCAACTTTTCCACGTTTTGTAAAATATGTACCTTGTGTTTTAATTTTTCTTCTTGTTTTCTAGATCCCTAGATTTGAATAGGAAATGTATTGGGTGTAGAAAACCTTTCCGAGGTCGGGTATTAAGCCCCCCTCCCTCTTTATTTGTACTTCTATTTTTATTTTGATAAACAGGTAGAGGTAAATGCCAAACTCCCACCATAACAGGTGGCTTTAATTAAAAAAATAGAGTTGTATGCTTTTTTTAATATTCTATTTTTCCCGATAATAATTCATTTGAATCAAAAGAAATAAAATAGTAGATGCATTAAGAGGATTATAATGAAAACAAAATAGTCATAAATGGAGTGACAAAAATAAGAAATGATTTATAAATAGATAGGTAGACATATATATTAGTGATACATAATAGAATTCAGTTGCTATGCATAATAGAACCTATGCATGATAACTCAAAAATACAGTTGCTATGCATAATAGAACCTATGCATGATAACTCAAAAATACAGGCTTATATGACATCTTTACATTTTGCAAACTGTCTAGCACATCCTAATGGAAAATTTTGGTTAATGTGGACTCATCTTCTTACAGTCTCACTGATTACTTCTCATGACCAATTCCTTTTTGTTAGCATATCTCAATTTTCTCAAACTTTTAACATGAATGCTGCTTTCATTTATGCTTCAAGGGATAGGGAAGGTAGGAAAGCTTTGTGGACAGATTTAGAACCTTTGTCTAACAGTGACACTATTTTTATAGGGGATTTTAACACTATTAGGAGTCTAACTGAATACAGAGGACCCTCTAATCCAGCTCTAGGGACCATTAGAGACTTCAATACATGGATTAATTCAAATGGGATTCAGGAAATAAGCACAGTTGGCAATTTATTCACCTGGTGTAACTCTAGGCTAAGGAATCCCACTTCCAAGAGGCTAGATAGGGGGCTCTGTACACTATCCTGGAGCTCCAAATTTCCATCTTCCTCCATCCAGATTCTCAATAGACACACCTCAGATCACTCACCTCTCCTCCTTCAGTTATCTAACCTAACATCCTCATATCCCAAACCTTTTAGATTCATCAATGCCTGGTTCCAAAGATCAGAATTCATAGGTTTAATGCAGGAATCTTGGGAAAAGCCTATACAGGAAAATGGAATGATTAAATTTTATCTGAAACTGATTAGGCTTAAAAGAGTCATCAAAACTTGGAACAGAGAATCTTTTGGTAATATTGATGCCAATGTTACACAAGCTGAAGATGCCTTAAGAATACAAGAATCTGTCTTCGATCATGATCCTAATGTAAATGAACTGGTTAAACTTAATCAGAAAAAAGCTAATTTGCAGAAGATTTTAAAGGAAAAAGAAAAATTTTGGAAACAAAAGGCGGGACTTAAATGGCATAAATTAGGAGACAACAATACTGAATTTTTTCATAAGACTGTCCAACAAAAGAAATCTAGGATACAGATTAATAAAATAAAAAACTCGGATGGTCAATGGCTAAATTCTGAACCTGATATTCAGAAAGAGGCAATTTGTTTTTACTCAGATCTACTAACTGAACCAGATCAAGGTACAGATGATACCTTCTCCTCTCATTTTCTGAGCCAAATTCCAGTGATTTTAACTGTTTCTGATAATCATATTTTGAATTCTCCTATTCTGGAACCTGAATTAAGATTAGTTGTTCAGAGTTTAAGTAGCAACAGTAGCCCTGGCCCGGATGGCTTCGCACCAAAGTTTTATAAGAAATGCTGGCCTTTTATTAAGGATGATCTTTTAGAGGCAGTTAATGACTTCATTGTAGGATCTAATATTCCTAATGGGATATCTAGCACATGGATTACACTGATTCCTAAGAAAACAACCCCATGCCAGTTTGGAGACTTTAGACCTATTAGTCTATCTAATGTCTCTAATAAAATCTGCTCCAAGGTCCTCATGGAAAGATTAAAACCTTATATGGACTCTTTGATATCTCCTAACCAATCTTCTTTTTTGAAGAAGAGAGATATCTCTGATAATATACTATATTTACAGGAAATGGTTAGATTCTTGGATAAGAAAAACAGAATTCCCAACTGCATAATGAAACTGGACCTAATGAAAGCTTTTGACAGGGTTAACTGGCATTTTCTTAGGCAGATTTTAGTTAAATTTGGTTTCCAAGGGAATTTTCTGAATGCAGTGATGAAGAATTTAGCACAAGCAAAATTTTCAATTCTGATTAATGGGAAACCAGTTGGTTTTTTCCAAGCTACTAGAGGTATTAAACAAGGTGATCCTCTCTCTCCTTTCCTCTTTAATATTTTTACTGAAGCTTTTTCAAGGAGTCTTTCATATGTTTTCTCTACTGGAAGGCTATCCCATTTCCAATTTCCTGCATCAATATCTGCCATATCTCATCTATTATATGCAGATGATACCATAATTTTCATGCAGGCATCAAAATTAAATCTCATAAGAATAAAGGCTTTTCTAGATGTCTTTGAAGTGACATCAGGGCAGAAGTTTAATTTTGAAAAGTCAGAATTCTACTTGAGTAAAAGAGCCTCTAACATTAAGATCTCTCAGGTTAAGTACATTCTAAAAATGAAAAAAGGTTCACTCCCATTTACATACCTTGGTTGTCCAATATTTAGGGGAAGAACACTAAAAAGGTACTTTCAACCTTTAATGGCTAACCTGGATTCTAAACTTCAAAGTTGGAAGAATAGATGGTTAAGTGCGGGGGGGAAACTGGTCTTAATTAAACATTGTCTCTACTCTCTCCCACAGCACATTTGGGCAGTTACAAAACCACCAAAAGGGATAATTCGTACCTTTGAAAAAAGATTAGCCAGGTTTTTTTGGGGAGAATCTCATGGAAGAAATAATAAAATCTGGAGAAAATGGAAAGATATTGCAGTTCCAACTGACCAAAATGGACTTGGTTTTAGATCTATCCAAGCTATAATTGACACATGTTCAACTAAACTTTGGTGGAAAAGTCAATTAGGCAACTCCCTTTGGTCAAAACTGATCTGGTCTCTTCCTATATCCTACAGAAAATCTGTTACATGGAAGAGAATTGTCCACATTAATTCCTTTGCAGAGCAGCACTCAGTAATCATTCATGGGGAGGGTACCTGTAATTTTTGGGTAGCTAACTGGAGTTTTAAGGGGCCTTTAGGTACTATTATCCCCGAGCATATAGTTCAAGACATGCCATATTTAACTGTGGCAGATTTCATTCATAATAAGTCCATCATATTGCCTCAGATTATGTCTTTTTTGGACCTTGATACTGTGTCTTTTCTCCAGGAAGCATTTTTAGTCCCAGGTAGGAAGGATAGACTGGTATGGAAGCCTGAAGCTTCAGGTAATTTTACTTCTAAGTCTACCTACAAAATGCTCACTCAGATGCCAGGTAATTTCCCTGCCCCAAAACTCATTTGGAATAATGCATTGCAAAAAAAGATATCCATCTTTACTTGGAAAATGCTGCAATCATTCTTACCCTTTGATGAGGTGCTCATTAAATGTGGTTTCAGCCTAGCCTCAAAATGTCCTGCATGTTTAAATTCTGATTCAATACAACATTTTTTCATTTCATGTCATATTGCTAAAGCTGTTTGGGGTAACATGGCTTCGTTAGTTAATTTTCATCTGCAGGATACTCATTCTCTTCCTGAGAGATTTTTTATTTTTTGGAATACCAGAGATCTACCTCACTGGAAACACTTCATCTGCAAAATAACACCTTCCATAATTTGTTGGTCACTTTGGAAAGCTAGGAATAGATTCTTACATGATAATGTGCCACTTGACTCAGATCTGATAGCTAATGAGATTCTCAACCTATTAAAATTGGCTTTCCTAACTACTCCAAGGACATATTTCACTCACTCTTCTATCTCTTTACCTTTCCATCAGTGGATACCTTTCATTAGACCCCCACCTAAGCCTAATATATCAACTGTCATGTGGGAGAAACCTCCAGTTGGGTTTTTTAAAATAAACACTGATGCTTCTTGGTATTCTGATAAGGCTGCTGCTGGGATAGTAGTTAGGGACTACTGTGGTGATTTGATTAACTTATATTCAGTGTCCATCTCTGCTGATTCTCCGATTGAGGCTGAAATGAAAGCCATTTTACTGGCTATTCAAGCTTTACCTGGAGTTCATTCGAACTGCATTTTAGAAACGGATTGTAAGCAAGCAATTAACATGATAAATTGCCCCTATTCAGCCAATTGGAAACTCTTTAACTTAGCTTTCAAAATTAATGCCCTTATGTGTGGAGCAAAGTTGAATCATGTTTTTAGGGAAGGTAACTCGGTAGCAAATGCGACTGCAAGGTATCATACTTGTCATCTTCAAAGTATCCAGTCTCATAACATTCCTCAGTACATTAAGGGACTAATTGTGTTGGACAAAGATCATGTTCCTCATGTTAGAGCTCACTAGTTTCTCACTTAGATACGGATGCTGCTGATATATATTTTTTTTCTGTTATTTGCAGAACATGATCCAGCTCAAATGGCTTCCAACCGTTGCACCTCACACTTGCAAAGATCCATTGGCATTCATTGGAACAGTACTGCTGGGATACTGCCCTCCTGTTCCTTCTTCATCTTCGGATCAGCTGCATTCTGATCCACTGCTTCTCTAATCATTTTAGGGTATAGATGTTGCCTGGCCGGAGGTGTTAATTAACACGAGGGGTGGAGATTTTCACCTCCGGATCGCAACTTCACCAATATCTTTTGTTAGGATAATCTTGTTCACAACATAAGATCTCGATATAGGATTAGTAGGACTTTTGGAGGGCAATTCTGTTGCCTCATCGCAAACTTTGATCTACATTTGTACTAATACTTCATTTGAGGAATGGGGAACCTCTAATATAGTACCCCCACCTTCGGGTGATTTTATTAAAAAAAATATATATATATTAGTGATACAATATTTGATGAACACGTGTCAAATAGATAGATAGACATGTAATTAAAGTGAATGCCCAGTGACATAAAAGATACTAATGACATTCTCCACAAAGCTTTCCACCTATTCCACAAGGAGAGTGGCATACGGTGCGGGATGTGCATCGAAAAACAACCATATGAGTAGAAACAAGAAAGTCGTTATGCCGAACTCCCTCGGGTAAATCCTCCTCCACATCGTCTCCTGCTTCATCATTCACATCGTATTGGATATGAAAAACGGTACATGTATGAAATGTAGGAGTGATCGATATGTATGCATGACTAATAGTGGGAGTACAATATGCAGTAAAATTAGCTGGAGAAGTGTTGAAGTCTGAGGGTCCACCAGTGATGGTGTTTCATGGGCTAGACTCACATGTGATGGTCCTGTTTGTGAGGGAATCGATGTTTGGAGTAGGTCTGATGTGCTAGGTCATCACCCACCGATGTATGCATCCCAACCGATTACTATAGCGCCTATTTTATAACTTTCTCAGTGGAATGAAGGGTTTACTTAACAACTTGGATAGTCCAAGTGGTCAGGGCCATGTGCCCCTCAGGTGCGACCTAGGTTCGACTCCCCCCAGAGTTGCATTATTATGGAGTTTAAGTTTCCTTATACACCGTGTTAGGTGTGGGGCTTCACTTCGTATGAGTCATGTGGGAGTCTCACCCCACCTTTTCGTGAGACACAGGGAAGTTTCACTCTCTTCGTGTGAGGCAGTTTGAATGAATGAAATACGAAACATCCAAAAAAAAAAAAAAAAGCGTTTACTTCGCTAGAGAGCTAGAAAGATGATAATGACCAAATGGTTAGCGGTAATTATATATTCCAGGTCAATATGCATACCACTGAAACATAAAGGAAAAAGCACATTTAATAATTGCGAATTTACCGGGGACCTTACTGCGTTAAGACTTTATCTCATTCAGTGAATAAAAATAATAAAAAGTCCCACTTTAGGTTTGAACGTGGAATTTTTCTCCATTTTTTTTATAAGAAGGCGCGTTAGATTTGACCTTTTATAATCAAGGACTATGGATCAGCACTTGCTTATATTAAGTACGTGGAATTCTCCAATATTGTATACGAAGAAAAGATCGTTACACGTTACCTTTTAAACTCAAGTCTCGTGGACTTTGGATCCGTAATTTCTAATCGTTTTTGAGTTTCCTAGAATATTTTTCAAGTTCATTTCTTGAAAAATGGTATTTTTATAAATTATAAAAAGGCTGTGAACTGAATTACAATTATAAAATAAAAGCCAAGCAAACTCGCGGGTCAATATCAAGCAAATTCGGGTCAAAATCTGATCATAGGGTATTTGGATTATTTCAAGCGTATATTTAAGGTAAACTCCAAGCTTTCCTTCCTTTTTCACCAAACCCTCACTGCAGCTCGAACGAAAAATCCCCCAAATCTTCAAACACACTCTGCAATCTTCGATTCTGCTGCCTTCCATTCTTCAAATCCACATCAGTCGACGTCAACGTCGTAGATCACGGAAATCAATGCAGATCAATCACTCATTTGTGTATCAAATCACAGAAGAATGAACTCATTCTTGTAAGTTTCATTAAAATTTGAGATTAGATTTTATCTGCAATTTTTTTTGAAAAAATAAATCATTCCACTATGGTAGGAAAAATGCCCAGCGGCGATTACAATTAGTGGAATTGACATCCAACCGAACCAGCCTCTAGTAATAACTAATATATTGCAAGGATATCTAAATTACATGTCAACCAGACTAACCGTCCGTACTATTACATGTTAGAGTCCAATAAAAATTGTAACACTGCCCTCGGGGATATTGACTTCCTTCCAGTGAAAATCATGCCCAATTAGCCGAGATGAGTGTATCACACATCAATGTCACTGCGCCAAACAGGGATCTTCTTCATTTATAAACACAACTTGATCTAACCACGATCTATTAATCCAAACTGTAAATACCTTGAAAAATACAGAACTGACAAATCCAATATATGGAAAGCCATAAATAAAATTACAAACACATGATATGAACGAAAAATCGAGAATAATACACCAACGCAAACAACTAAATCGAGCTATCATCATGAACACAACGATCTAATCGATCAGGTCGAATAACAAAACTAATATTTGGAGACAAATACCACACCTATTGAATAAAAAAATATATATTTAAATACACTGTTATTCCCCACCTTCCGTAATGAGAAAATGGGGGAAAATATTGAAGAAGAAAGGGTGCAGCAACATTGCAGTGAGAGATTTTAACTACTCTTCAATTCTAATTATGTTTGCAACTTCAGTATTAAATTGCAATATAATTCTAACATTTCACTACTTTGATTGAATTTCCTTGTTCAGGTGCTCTTAGCCGAAGGAATTGAATAACATATTATTGTTGGCTAATATACTTTATGAAAGTATGAACTTTGACAAATTCGTCTTCCTTTCAATCCACGATTTATTAAATTTTGAAGGTATTACACTGACAGTGAAAACTTTTAAATCATACGTGCTGCCTTTCTGTTGATAAAATATGAATTTATTTTGTTCATGAAATATGAAATCTCAGTACATGTTAACATTTGAATTTCATTAAAATATCAATAAATTTCATTGTTAATATCCACTTCAAAACCTAATGTAGATTATTGAACCATTCGATCACATTCGTTGCCTATAGGTAATGCTATAACTTTGCAATTAAATATCAACATTCATATCATATTAAGTGTAATTCACAAAAGCAATTCGATGACCATTTGCAAACCGCATTGACAAGCATTTTAGGCAATGAACGACCATAAAGATATTCATCAATGGCATTATACACGAAAAACCATAGATTTGGTAACAACAAGCATTCGACCATACGCATAGTCATTTAACCAAATATAGCATTCATTAGGCTAAACCTAAAACAAACCACATTCAAGATTCAACCTTCCATTGCATCTATAGGATAAATATGAGAACAATCCACATTAACTTACCTATCTAGAAAGAATTACAACACATTATGCAGAAGAAGCTCTAATTCCATGTTCTTGAATTTTCATGCCTAAGAGCTAAGAAATTGGCCACTTTCCTAACACCCTAACACTTCAATCATACTAACAGTTCATATACTCAAACAACCCATAGCATAAATGAAGTAAAATATCACATTAAAACACATGAATAATAAATAACAAATGCTTCAAGAAAGAGTGAAATAGAGGTTCTTACTACATAGATTTGGAAGTTTCAATCAATTTCTCCCAAGTACAAACTAACCTAGATAATGAAAATGCATGATTAATCCTACAAAAACTAACAAATGAAAAAAAGAAAAACTAGGGTTTTATGTCCCAAAGCCGGGAAGAAGAAGAAAAGAGGAAGAGAGAGAGGATAAGGTTTGATATTTATAGTACAAAAATTAAAAAAAGAGTTTTGGCCACACGTCCGAGTCAAGTTTCAGCATCTTGATTTTTTTCTTCTTCTTGTTTCAAATCCTACTATTCACTTCACTTATCTTCAATTCTTCAAGTATTTAAAAGCTCAAATGCATGTGTTCACATCTTCAAAGGTAATCTTCAAAGTTTTTAAAGTCTTCAAGCAAATTTGTCTTGTCACACAAAATTCTCTTGAAAAGTAATAATAGTGTAAAAGTCGCTTTTAACTCCCCTTAGAGAATTTCAAGACAAAATTCCCCATCTAGAGCACACAAAAGTGTACAAAAGTAAACCCAAAAAATCCCAAAATAACCATATAAAATGGGCACATCAATTCTTCCCACACTTAAACCTTACTCGCCGTCGAGTAAGAAAAGATCCAAGCACACAAAGGAATTCATATGTCCACATCCTAAACTAATACTCCCCCAAATAAAAGCCTCACAAGAATTCTCAATATAATAAAATCCCAAAATCAAAGCTCAAATGAGAATTTTCACACACACAACCCCAATTCCTAAATTTAACCAAACCTATAACTTATTAATTCACTACCCATAAAAACGTTTCAGAGTCCCGAATTGATAATTCCAAAGTCCAATGACACAAAATGAAGTTAAAACAATATGAGAAGTTCAAGCACATACTTCACTTCATACCAATATACCAACCAAAATCCAATGGCACACAATGAAGTCAAATCCATATAGGAGGTTCAAACACATACTTCACTCTATACCAATATATCAACCAAAAAATGAAGCATACCAATAATGAAAAATTTCATAACCATGTTTCTTTTTCAACACGCTAAGTTACCCAATCCCAAAAAGTCTTATGATGCTAGGCTACCTGATCCATCCATATGTCAACCTCAACCTTATGAATCCAACGCCGGTAAATAAGTAGAAAAGTAACAAAATTTCCTTTTTCTTTTATCTTCTCTCTTTGTCTCATTTCCCCTAGGAGCCCCTTCGGGTTTTAATCCTAGCCACACATCATATTTCTTTTGGCTCACATCTTGCCCACATTTAGCCTCTCAGTTTTACCTAGGCCGTCCTTTCTGGTATTTGACCCATCCGGGCCCCCGATGTTGCCAAAGTTTCCCTCTCGGGTTTTCAACTTAGCGGGTTTTCTTTTTTAAATATATTTTTTCTTGTCCATTTTCTATTTTTTTTCCAAAATTTCAATTTTTTTTCCTTTTTATCATGTTTTTCAAATCAAAAGTAGCAAAAACATTCCAAATCAAGCTTGCATGCATGTGAGTCCTCTAACTCCTCCCACGCACTTAAAACATTACATTACCCTCAATGTAAACATATAAGGCAAGAACAATAAAAACAGAAGGTATGAGGTAGAGTGACTCCCATTTCTCCGCATAGTCATTAGTGATACGACACAATCCCATGTATTTGTATAGAATTGGTCCCAAAATTAGTTTTGGAGCCGGAGGGGGGGGGAGCAAAAGTGTCGTACAATAACTCACCCCTCGAGAAATATGTTATCTCATTGGCACCGTTTGATCAAGACTAACATCACATAGAACAACATCATACTCACAAGTACATAAGGATTTGTAATATTAGGTTTAACATCAAAAGTTAATAACCATAGTATTCTCGATGAACAACCAATCCATCATGCAATCACCACTATGAAATTATCCAAAAAATATATCTAACATATATCGACAAATATTCAAGCATCGTTATAGAATGTAGCAATAAAAATCACAATGACGTAGTTGGCATACTATGATTAACGAAGGCATTACAACGATGGAAGAATATTCATGTCTATATATTTAAGATGGTGGATGAATGAGTGGAGGTGTGGTGGTTCTTGGGTGTATTTAGTGGAAAAGAAGAAATGATTATGCAGTGTTTAAGCACAGTTAAAAAGCCAGTCTCTCCATCGTGACTCGCGACAGTCCTTCGTGAGTCGCGATGCCTTTTCGTGACTCGCGACAAAGCCTTCGCGACACGCGATAAGTAGGACCTGTGAGCTCACTCCTTTCAGAAATATTTCTGATTCAATCGTGACTCGTGATGACCATGTTGCGACTCACGACAACGTGATAGTGTTGGGAGATCATTTTTATCCCTAATTCTTCAAGACTCGCGACATATCCTCCACGACTCACGACAGACAGGGTTTCCCAGCACTCAAAAAAGAATTTCTTACCAACTTTCCAAGCATTCTTCCATTTTTCATGGATCCCATTCCTTCATCTCCTCCAATGCAATGCACTTCACTTTTCTACAAAACCACATAAAACACACCATAAAAAGAGCAAGACAAAAAAATAAAAATAACCAACAAAAACCAAAATAAAAGCCAAATTTATTTACGTCGTCGGCACGACATAGCTCGTATGTTTAAGGTCGTCGGCACTACCCTAATGTTATCTATATGGTGAATTCTTAAACCCCTTCACCATGAGCATCCAAAAGTAGAGATATGGGTGCACAAAACTTTCAAGAGGAACGTTTTGTGGAGGTGGAGTTAGTTTCAAAGGAGTAGGGTGGTTGGGAGGTTTGGGATAGTCTTTTTGCTCCTCTCTTATCTCCTTCAAAACATCCAAAAATGGTGGATTTGGTTCACTAGGTGGGGGTAGGGGTGATGATGTAAAGAATAATGAATGTAGCACAATCACCTCTTCATCAACTTCGTTGTCTTCTACAACCGACTCCTCATCCCCTTCGAACTCAAACTCATTTCTAATGGTGACCTCACTCACCGAATCTTTGAGTTAGACTTGGGATGGTGTATTTTCGAAATCAAATGATTTCATCCAGGCCACCGCTTCCAATAAATTCCTCACGTGCCCCTCAATAGCCTCAACCCTAGAGGATACCCGCATGTCTGGTTCCTCACTAGTCTTGGCCAAGTTGTTCAAGTTTGCTATTGCATTCATAACTTCCTCATGTGTTAACCTTGAACTTTCCTGGTGGGCTTGGTTTTGGGGCACGGTATAAGATGGTGAAGGCCAAATATTTTGTTCGTATTGTTGGTTTTCCGGATCATTGTCATACCACTAATCCGAATTACAACTCCACTCTGAATTGTAAGAATTGTGGTATGGATACAATTCTTGGGCTTCTTTCCCTTGAAAACCAGCATCTCCTACCTATTAGTAGCACTCTTCATCATACCCTTGGTTTTGGAAACTAAGGGTTCTTTACCCCTCATAGTGCTTCTCTCTTAACACATAGCAAGACTTGGTAGGATGGTCAAAATGGCACATCCTACAAAACCTTACTTGTTGAGTCTCTCTTCTCATCATGAGTTCCCTCAAGGTGAGACACTCCATTTTTTTAATTTTTTATTTTTCAAAAGTTCATAATCACATTGCAAGGATTCTCAATAAAAATTCACCAAGAACTCAAGCAATACCTACTCCAAAAAAAACATCCAACAAGAAGTGTAAAATAAAAGCAGTTACTCCCTCTGTCCCTACTATATCTGCACACGTTTTGTTCAACTTTCTCAAGACACGTTTGACCATAAATTTTACCTTCAAATTCTCTAAGAAGATTTAAAAGTGACTTTTATGCTTTTATTACTTTTCTAGAGGATTTTGTGTGACAAGACAATTTGTTTGAAGACTTTGAAAAATACCTTTGAGGATATGAAGATTTGAACACTTGTATTTGAGCTTTTAAGAGTTGAAGAATTGAAGAAAAGTGAAGTGAAGAGGAGGACATGAAACAAAAATAAGAAAGAAATCAAGATGGTGGAACTGGGCTCCATCGTGACTCGCGGCAGACGTATGGCCAGAAATCTTTCTTGCTTTTTTGTATTTTAAATACTCACCTTATCTTCTCCTCTTCAGAACCTCTTCCTCCAGCAATTTTTCTGGGTTAAAATCCTAGTTTTTCTCTTCTTTCTTTTCTTAGTTTTTTTAGGTTAATCATGTCTTTTAATTATCTAGCTTAGTTTTATCTTGGGAGCAATGGATTGAAGCTTCCATGTCAATGTATTAAGAACCATATCTATCTATTTAGTGCTTTTTCTATTGTGCATTTGTTGAGCAATGAATGTGAATTGTTAATGGCATTGATGATTTGGGAAGCTTGAGTATATGAATTACTTGTATGATTACTTGTTAGGGTTGGGAGACAGTAACTAATTCTCCCCTCATTGAATGTGGAATCCAAGAGCATCCGTTAGAGCTTCTTAGCGATGTTGATGTATTGATAATTGCTAGATGAATGTGATGATATTAAAATCGTTGTCATGTTTGTTTTAGGTAGAAAACGAGATAGGTCTATGACTGTCGATCATTCTTTACTAATCTTGTGTAAATGCATGAATTTGTTAAATGCTTAGACACGGTGTAGTGTTTATAAGTGTTACCAAGCTTGTTGATTCTTCGTACTCAATGCCATCCATGGAATATTTTTAGTCGTGTTTCGGCTGAGGGAGTCATTGGTGAGGTTTGACAAGATATGTCGAATTCACTCTTACAAACTACTATCTAAGAAGGATGGAAGATTTATCTTCACAACAAGTAGTGGAAGTAGTGAATGGATTGTTTTTCTCATTCTTGAAGCCTTTGTTATTTAGCATTCATGTGTTCTTAATGCTGTGTTTTACTTCATTTATTTCATGTGTTATTTGAGAATAGGAAGTTTTTGTATGATTGAAGTGTTAGAGTGTTAGGAAAGTGACGAATTCCTTAACTCATCTGCATGAAAATCTAAGAACATTAACTTAGAACTTCTTGTGCATAATGTGTTGTGATTCTTGCTAGATAAGTATGTTAATGTGGATTGTTATCATATTTATCCTATAGATGCAATGAAAGGTTGAACCTTGAATGTGGTTTGTTCTAGGATTAGCCTAGTGAATGCTATGTTTGGTTAAATGGCTATGTCTTTGGTAGAAGGCTTGTTGTTATCAAATCTATGGTCTTTCGTGTATAATGCCTTTGATGAAGTACCTCTATGGTCTTGTTTTCCTAGAGTGATTGTCAATGAGGTTTGCAAATGGTTGTTGTTTGTCTTTGCTAATTACTATTAAGAAGGAATGAATGTTGATCTTTCATTGGCATTCCCCATAGGTAACAATTGTGATAGAATGAGTGAATGGTTCAATGATCTACATTTGGTTTGGAAGTGGATATCGATTGCTCCCAAGGCTTTTTATCTTTTGACCTTCATAACTTAGGACAACCAACCAACCCCCCCCTTTTTACTCGATTTTATATGTGCATATATATATATATATATATATATATCTACTTCTAGCATAATAGCAACCTTTTATGTTTAAACGCTTAAAAAAATCCCTCTTCTTCGTGGACGACCCCGAATTGCCGCTATCTACTTAGTTTTAGAAAGTAAGAATTTAGGGCTTAAAAGTATCAACTTTGAGAGGTACGGCGATGACCTCCCAAAGTTTGGCACCACTGCCAGGGAAGGGGCGTTTATTTTTAAGTGTCTAGGTGTATTTGGTTGCATATTAGCTAGTTGTTTTTATTTTCCACTCCTTTGTAGTTGTTTTTTTGGAGTAGGTCTTGAGTTCTTGGTGAATTTTTATCGAGAATCCTTGCAAAATGATTCCAAATGTTTGAAATTTTTTTTTAAAAAAAATGGAGCGTCTCATCCTGAGGGAACTCATGATGAGAAGAGAGGCTTAACAAGCAAGATTTTGTAGGATGTGTCATTCTGACCATCCTACCAAGTCTTTCTATTTGTTGTGGGAAGAGAACTATGAAGGGAAAATAACCCTTGGTTTCCAAAACCAAGGGTATTATGAAGAGTGTTACCAAGAGGTAGGAGATGTTGATTTTAAACGGCAAGAAGCTCAAGAGTTGTATCCATACCAAAATCCTTACAATCCAGAATGGAGTGGTAATCCAGATTGGTGGTATGAAATGAGCCGGAAAACCAACAATACGAGCAAAATAGTTGGCCATCACCACCTTATACAATACCTAAAAACTAAGCCCAACAAGGAAGTTCAAGTTTAACACGTGAGGAAGTAATGAATACAATAGCAAACTTGAACAACTTTACTAGTGAGGAGCCAGACACTTGGCTCTCCTCTAGCTTGAGGCTATTGAGGGGCATGTGAGGAGTATGTTAGAAGTGTTCGCCCCAATGGAGGCTCGTGATTCTAAAAATACACCATCCCAAATCGAGCTCAAGGATCCGGTGAGTGAGGTCACCATGGGAAATGAGCTTGAGTTCGAAGGGGGTGAGAAGTTGGTTGTGGAGGATGAAAAAATGGAGGAAGAGGTGATTGTCTACATTCATTAGTATCAGCACCCCTTCTCCCACCTAGTGAACCAACTCCACCATTTTTGGAATTTTTGAGGGAGACAAGAGAGGAGCCAAAAGACTATCCCAAGCCTCCTAATCACCCAACTCCCTTTAAACTATCTCCACCTCAACAAGACTTTTCTTTTGATAGTTTTGTACACCCATCTCTCTACTTTTGGATACTCATGGTGAAGGGGTTTAAGCCTTTACTATATGGATGACATTAGGGTCATGCTGATAACCTTAAATATACAGAGCTTTGTCATGCCGACGACGTAAATAATTTAGGCCTTTATTTTGGTTTTTGTTATTTTATCTTGTTCTTTTTACGGTGTGTTTTTCTGTGATTTTGTAGCAAAGTGAAGTGTATTCAATTGGAGGAGATGAAAGAGTGAGATCAATGAGAAAGGGAAGAAAGCTTGGAATGTTGGTAAGAAAAGGTTGAATTCTTTCTAAGTGCTAGGAAATCTTGTCATCAGGAGTCGCGAAGAACCATCGCGAGTCGCGACAGAGTGGTCGCGATTCACAACGTAATCAGATATTTTGTGTAAAAATTCAGCTCCCGGCATCCACTTTTTGCGAGTTGCGATGGCCTCATCGCGAGTCATGACAGACCATTGCGAGTCGTAATGAAGTGGTCGTGAGTCGCAACGTAAACAGTGACTTCTGGTATTCTTTGCCCTAGCAGTCACCTCTCACAATCTCGCCATTACCGTCACCTCAAGGGCACAAACCCGTGAGTCCATCATCCCTCGAGCCACCAGCCCCTTGAGACAAGCCCTTTGACATTAGCCCCTCGAGACCAGCTCTTTGAGACTAGCCCTTCGGGATATCATTCCCTCGAGACCTCGGGTTCTCGAGGCCACAAGCACTCAACTTGAGCTGAATCCCTCGAGACATCATCCCCTTGAGACCTCGGGTCCTCGAGGCTGCAACCCCTCGACTCAAACTGATGCTCTCGAGACATCATCCCCTTGAGACCTCAGGTCCTCGAGGCTGGAAGCCCTCAACTCGAGCCAAAGCCCTTAACTTGAGCCGAAGCCCTCGACTCGAGCCGAAGCCCTCGACTAGAGCCCAAGCCCTCGAGCCATCAGCCCTTCAGGACCAGTCAAACCCGTAATCCCATTATCCCTTAAGACATCATTCCCTTGAGACCTCTGGTCCTCGAGGCTGCAAGCCCTCGACTCAAGCCGAATCCCTCGACTAGAGTCGAAGCCCTCGACTCGAGCTGAAGCTCTCGAGCCATCAGCCCCTCAAGACCAGTCAAACCCGTAATCTCATCATCCCTCAAGACATCATCCCCTAGAGACCTTGGGTCCTCGAGGCCGCAAGCTCTTTACTCGAGTCGAAGACCTCGAGACATTAGCTCCTCGAGACTAGTCAAACCCATAATCCTATCATTCCCCGTGACATCATCACCTTGAGAACCCAGGTCCTCGAGGTTGCAAGACCTCAACTCGAGCCAAAGCCGAAAGTCCATCATCTCTCGAAACGTCACCCTCTCGAGACCTTGAATCCTCTAGGCCAGAATCCCTCAAGACTAGTGAAGCCTTTTAACCCCTCGAGAACCAGTTACCTCTCGAATCTGAAGGCTAGTGCCCCATGAGACGTCATCTTTCATCCTCGAGCCTAGCCAGACCCAAGCCCTCCCTACATGTTGCAACTTGTGACGAAGCATTGCGAGTTGTGGCCAGTGCTGTCACGAGTCGCGATGGAAAAACCAACTTTTCAACTGTGCTTACACACTGCATAATCCTCCCTACTTCTCCACCAAATACTCCAAAGAACCACCACACCTCCACTCATTTCTCAACCATCTTACATATATGGACATATGAAGATTATTGCATCTTTGTAGTATCTTTGTTGATTGTAGTATGCTGACTACATCATTATGACTATAATTGCTATATTCTGTAATGATACTTGGATATGTGTCGATATATGTTAGATATTTTTATTGGACAATATTATAATGGTGATTGCATGATGGATTGGTTGTTCTTTGAGAATACTATGGTTACTAACTCTTGATGCTAAACCTAGTATTACAAATCCTTTGTACTTGTCAGTTTGAAGTTGTTCTCTATGGTGTTAGTCTTGATCAAACAGTGCCAAGGAGACAACATTTTGCTCGAGGGATGAGTTCTTCTACGATGCTTTTGCTCCCCCTTCTGGCTCCAAAACCAATTTTGGGACCGATTCTATACAATTACATTAGATTGCGCCATATCACGGGCGACAATGCGGAGAAATGAGTGTCACTCTACCTCCCACCTTGAGTTTTATTGTTCTTGCCTTTCATGCTTACATTGAGGGCAATGTAATGTTTTAAGTGTGGGGAGGGGTTAGAGGACTCACATGCATGCTAGCTTGATTTGGAATGCTTTTTGCTACTTTTGATTGGAAAAACTTGAGAAAAAGGAAGAAATATTTGAATTTGTTTTAAAAAGGGTGGGGGGAAGAAAAGAAAACCCACTAAGTTGAAAACTCGAGAGGGAAACTTAGGCAACATTGGGGGCTTGGATAGGTCGAAAAGCCCGAAGGGTGACCTAGGCATAAATGAGAGGCCAAATGTGCGGAAAAGGTGAGATGTGAGCCAAAGAAACATTATATGTGGCTAGGATAAAAAAAACCCCAAAGGGCTCCTTGGCAAAAGGATAGAAAGAGAGAAATAAGGAAAATGCTATTATTTCACACATTTGCCAGTGGTGGAGTCATAAGGTTGCGGTTGTCATATGGATGGATCGGGTAGCTCAACATCTTGAGACCTCTTTGGATTGGGTAACTCAGTGGGTTGAAAAATGAAGTATGGTTATGAAATTCTTTATTATTTTACACTTCGTTTTGGTTGATATATTTACATTGGGTGAAGTATGTGCTTGAACCTCCTATATGGTTTTGACTTCATTGTGTGTCATTGGATTTTGGTTGATATATTGGTATGAAGTGAAGTATATGCTTGAACCTTTCCTATGGTTTTAACTTCATTTTGTGTCATTGGACTTTGGGAATATCAATTCGGGAAGTTCAAACGTTTGTATGGGTAATGAATTGATAATTGGTAGGTTTGGGTAAATTTAGGAATTGGGGTTGTGTGAGTGAAAAATTCTCATTTGAGCTTTGATTTTGGGATCTACGATATTGAGAATTTTTGTGAGGTTTTGATTTGGGGAATATTAATTTAGGATATGTACATGTGAATTCCTTCGTTTGCTTGAATCATTTCATACTTGAGGGCGAGTAAGGTTTAAGTGCGGGGAGGTTTGATAAGCCCATTTTATACGATTATATTAGAACTTTTAGGATTCACTTTTATGCACTTTTGTGCTCTAGATGTGGCATTTTGCCTTGAAATTCTATAAGAAGAGTTAAAAGCGACTTTTATGCTTTTATTACTTTTCTGAGGATTTTGTGTGACAAGGAAATTTGTTTGAAGACTTTGAAGAATACCTTTGAAGATTTGAATATTTGAAGTCTTGTATTTTAGCTTTTGAAGAGTTGAAGAATTGAAGAAAAATAAATTGAAAGGGAGGACATGAAACAAAAAGAAGAAAGAAATCAAGATGTTAGAACTGGGCTCCATCGCGACTCGCGACAAACCCGTCACGACTCATGACGGACGTATGGCCAGAAATCTTTCTTTCTTTTTTCTTTCAACAACCATTAATATATTTCATCAATGGCATTATATTTGAAGAACCATAGATTTGATAACAAAAAGCATCCGACCAAACACATAGCCATTTAACCAAACATAGCATTTGTTAGGCTAAACCTAGAACAAACCACATATAAGATTCAACCTTACATTGCATCTATAGGATAAATATGAGAACAATCTACTTTAACATACTTATGTAGAAAGAATCACAAAACATTATGCACAAGAAGCTCTATTTCCATGTTTTTGAATTTTCATGCCAAAGAGCTAAGAAATTGACCACTTTCCTAACACCATAATACTTCAATCATACCAACACTTCATATACTCAAACAAACCATAGAATAAATGAAGTTAAACATCACATTAAAACACATGAATGCTAAATAATAAATGATTCAAGAAAGAGTGAAATAGAGGTTCTTACTGCATGGATATGGAAGTTTCAATCAATTGATCACAAGTACAAACTAACCTAGATAATGAAAATGCATAATTAATCCTACAAAAACTAACAAAAGAAAGAAGAAAAACTAGGGTTTTATGTCCCAAAGTCGGGAAGAAGAAGAAGAGAGGAAGGAGAGGATGAGGTTTAATATTTATAGTACAAAAATTATAAAAGAGTTATAGCCACACGTCCATCGTGACTCACGACCAATCTTTTGCGAGTTACGAAAGAGCCAAGTTTCAGCATCTTGATTTCTTTCTTCTTTTTGTTTCAAGTCCTCCTCTTTACTTCATTTCACTTATCTTCAATTCTTCAAGTATTAAAAAGATCAAATGCGGTCTTCAAATCTTCAAAGGTAGTCTTCAAAGTCTTCAAGCAAATTGCCTTGTCACGCAAAATTCTCTTGAAAAGTAATAAAAGCCTAAAATTCTCTTTTAACTCTTCTTATAGAACCTGAAGATAAAATTCCCCATCTAGAGCACAAAAGTGTACAAAAGTAAATCCAAAAAATTCCAGAATAACCATATAAAATGGGCACATCATCTTTTCGTGCTAAAGTCAAGGGCAAACAAGGGGAAAATAGCAACATCAGCCCCACCAATACCAATCTGTGATGGATCGACATATTCTACCTCAAGAAATGAAAGACAAAGGAGTATTTTATTAACATAATAGGTTGTAATAATTAAATACAAATCAAATTGGTCGAAAACTTTTATAAACTTATGCACCATATCTTGCACCACCACGAGTTTACGATATCTGAATGATTTATTTTATGGTCAAGATCTATCAATATAAACGTGCAATATTTTAACCTAAACATCCAACCCGACAAACAAAAAATCAGGTCACTTCAAAATTTTAAAAATTGAACTAACACCAAACCCATAATGCGACATCTGAATTATGAACTTTATGGTTAAAATCTATCAGCATAAACATGCAATGTTTTAACCTTAAACATCCAACCTGGCAAAAAAATCGTGTAACTTTGAAATTTTAAGAGAAAGAACAAAAACAAAATAAACCTCTCGATTGTGCATTTCATAGTGAGCATTTATCACCATAAACCATCATTGTTTACTTAAATATCCAACCCATCATACCTAAAATCAGATTACTTCAACATAACTAAATAATATCTTCTTGCATCAAAAACAATCCAATAACAGATTAATCAACAAACTATTACATAGTTTTTCAAATCAAATATCATCAAACTAAGAAGGTCAAAATTAGGCTTGGATCCAGCTGTTTTGTTATGAAAATCTTGCACGAGGTCATCAATCACCTTCAACGTAGCGAGATCATCAAGGATGTCTTGAGTATTGGGTAGGTTATTTGAATCTGTGTCTGGATATCTTGAATAGTCACCATTTGTGATTTCAAAAATTGTTATGATAATTTGGAAGCAACCACTCCCATATCCCTTTGAAACAAAGCAAATGCTTCACCAACAACCTATAAAGCAACAAGAGATTTTACAATAAGACCCGTAATCTCGTCATCCGTTGAAATCACAATAAAAATATTAAATTGCATAACCCAACAACTAGAAATAACTTTATCTTGCTCACTCGAACTACCAACAAAGCCTATACCTTTCAACCCACCGGCTCATAGCAGTAAAACGCACAAAAAATAATAGCAACAACAACAAAATCACACATTCAAATCCAAAACACATAAACTTTCAACTCAAATACAACACCTCCCATAGAATTTGATTAAAAACATAGGCGGGAGACAAAAACAAACATTACACACCAAAATAAAATGTAATTTAACAAAACGACCACTTAATATCCAAATATTACACTATAAACATGTAGCCTTTCACAATAAACATCATATCTTCAAAAAATAAACCTCTTAAATTGGGAGAAACAGTAAACATGCTAATGTCATCGCACAAATAGCATCAGAAAACACTTATACCGCAAACTAGAGCAATTGCATCCTCGTTTGACTCCAAAACTATACATTACAACAAAAATTCAACAAAAAAATCATCTTCGCATTAGAAGAACCTTCGCCAAATGTTCCTCTCTTCTTTACCATTAAACTGCAATAAAAAACCAAAAAAATCATATTCAAAACCAAAAACATAAACAATTGAACATAAAATAAAAAATGGAACTCATAATGAGAAACATATCTGATATGAATGCAATTGAAACTTCAATCGACATGAGATGAAGGATTCATAAGGAAGTCACAAATTTGTTCACTCTGACCTCTTCTCTCTTCTCTCTCTGAACTTGATTCTGAATCCAATGACATTTTTTTGCCGGTAACGGCTCCATTCGCCGCTGACGGCTCCATTCGCCGCTGACGGCTCCATTCGCCGCTGACGGCTCCATTCGCCGCTGACGGCTCCATTCGCCGCTGACGGCTCTCCTTGCCAACAGTGACGGCGCTGGCAACGGCTCTCCCACGGCGGGCCATCATGGCGGAGAATAGCAACACTATCCACAACCAAAAATCCTTTCTCCCTGCCCTCCAATAAAAATCTCCCCCCCTCTGTCAATCACTTTCGAATGACCCTGAATTGATCCCAAAATCGGAGCACCTGGGTGAACCCACATGTTTATACTCCGAAGAAGAAATCTCAAAACTCTCAGCCCACTACACTAACGCTCTGGTCGGCAAATTCAGCAAAGGAAGACTCACAATGGAGCAGCTGGAGTCATCCTTCAAAACGGCCGGGTTTGCCGGAAAATACCAATTGGGATCAATGGATTTCAAACATGTGCTCATTAGATTCGACCAGATAAATGATTACCAGAGATGTTAGATCAAAGGAAGATGGAGTTTCAATGGTGTTCAGATGAAAATCCTGAAGTGGTCGCCAGACTTCTCAACACACAAGGAATCCTCAATCGTTCCCGTCTGGTGCACAATCAGGGAAGTTCCCTTGTACTATTATAATACTTCATTAATTGAGGCTATTGGTAATAGTATAGGCAACTTCATTAAATAAGACTTAGCCACTGAAATGTTAACCAGACCTTCTGCCATCAAATTGTGTGTTGAAATTGATTTACAGAAGCCCCTAAACACCTTCATTAGACTAGGATCAATAAATAACAATCAGAAGTACAATATTGAGTATGAAGATATTCCCCTGTACTGCGATCACTGTACCAAACTGGGACTTTCACTTAGTCAATGTAAAACTATCCCTCATAACAATGCTGAGCCAATGCCTAAATGGTATCCTGCAGGTAACAAATTTGATAAAGCTCCTGCTAGGTTTACTAACAATCAGCCTTCCTCTAATATGCCCAGCTCAGGAGTTATAACTCATCAGTTAGCTAATACTACTCCTGCCTCTGATCCCTTATCATATGCCCCTGAGATAACAGAAGCATTCCCTTGGATCATCACACCCCAGTTACCCCAACTACCCTCCCCAAATCAATCCCCTGCAATACAAAACTTGGAAAACCCCCAACCATCTCTCAGAAATCTAATAAACCAAACAGGAGTCACTCCTTCTATTAAGGTTCCCAAAGTATAGGCAAAGGATGATATACAGATTGGCTCCCATAATTTGACTCTTTTCCAGTTCTCCCCCACTAACCCCCCACTTTCACAACAAGGAAAGATGGAAAACAAATTTTCTATTTTGCAGGATATGGATGATCTCTTCATCACTGATGAATGTGATGTACAGGATCCTTAGGAGTTTCTGAATGATAGTAAAGACCTTACTGACTACCTCCACCCTCAGTCTGACCCTCAGGCAGTTTCAAGCAAGCTATCAGGTAAGAATGATGGCCAAGGTAAGGCTAAATATAAAAAAGAATTATCTAAGTCAATTGAATAAGATGATGCTAAGATCTGTGACTAAAAGCCATAAATTTCATGAATAATGATGCACATCTTCAAATTTAATTTTTTGATTTGGAATCTGAGGGGAATTGAAACCTCAATGCTTAGGTTAAAACACTTGATTTTTCACAAGAAAATTCAGCTTCTGTGTATAATAGAACCCATGCATGATAATTCTCAGTGCCAAACCTACATGGAGAAATTAAATTACTCCCATAACCTCCCTCTTCATAATGGCAAAATCTGGCTTATGTGGAATGACTCATTAATTGTTAATCTTATATGCCATCATGAGCAATTCCTAAATGTCAAAATCACCCACTCAGGCTCTAACTCTCAAATGGAAATGGTCTTTGTCTATGCCCTTAGAAATAGAGAAGGTAGGAAGGCACAATGACACGACCTAAATCTTCTCCCATCTAATGAAACTGTTTTCATAGGTGATTTAATACAATCATCACACCAGAGGAATATAAAGGCCCTAGCTCTCCTAATCTAGGCAGCATTAGGGACTTCCATAACTGGATTAACATCAAAGGTTTACAGGAGATCAATACTATAGGGAATATTTTTACATGGACCAATTCCAGACTTGGAAACCCTGCTTCTAAAAGACTAAATAGAGGATTATGCACACTTCAATGGAGCAATAAATTCCCAGCTTCCCCTATCCAGATCCTCAATAGGCAATCATCAGATCATTCACCCCTTCTCCTACAAATTTCATCCCAGATCCCCTCACACCCAAACCCATTTAGGTTTCTCAACTGCTGGTTTAATAGGCCTGATTTCCTGGATTTAATCAGACATAACTGGAACATTCCTGTTCATCATACAGAAATGATGGGACTATACCTTAAGCTAATTAGAGTTAAGAAATTGATTAAGATCTAGAACAAAGAATGTTTTGGTAATATCGATTCTAATATCATTACTGCTGAGGATAACCCAAGGAGGCAAGAAGCAATCTATGACCTATCCCACTCAAAAACTGATCTCATCATCCTTAATGAAAAAAAGGCATTACTCCTCAGAACTTTAAAAGAAAAATAAAAATAATGGAAACATAAGTCAAGGCTGAACTGGTTTAAGTGTGGTGATAATAATACCCATTTTTTTCCACAAAACTATGCAGGAGAAAAACTGTAGATTGCATATGTCCAAAATAAAAAATTGTTATGGCCAATGGCTGGATGATTTTGTAGACATCCAAAAGGAAGCTGTTAATTACTTCACTGACCTGCTGACCGAACCTTGCCACTTAGTTTATTCCACTTACTATCCCCATTTCCTTAGTCAAATACCTATCATTATCACTGAGCTAGATAACTCTAACTTATCTCAGCCTGTAACTGAAGCTGAACATAAATTAGTGGTCATGAGTCTAAATAAGAATAGCAGCCCAGGACCTGATGGTTTCTCTACCAAATTTTACATTAAATGCTAGGAATTCATAAAAGAAGACCTAATTACTGTAGTGAATGATTTTCTTTCAGGATCTAACATGCCAAGAGGTAATTCTAGCACTTGGATAACTCTCATTCCTTAAAAACCTACTCCATCTTCATTTGATGATTTCAGACCTATTAGCCTTTCTAATGTTGCTAACAAAATCTGTTCTAAGGTCCTCATGGAAAGATTGAAACCGCATATGGAAAAACTAATTTCCCATAACCAAACTGCTTTTATGAAGAATAGAGATATCTCTGATAATATCCTATATCTTCAGATTAGATTCCTAGACAGAAAAAATAGGATCCCCAATTGTATGCTCAAACTGGACCTGAAAAAGGCTTTTGATAGGGTTAGCTAGGGTTTTTTACATAGTATATTGTGTAGATTTGGTTTTTCAGGTCAATTCCTCAAGGCTGTCATGAACAGCCTTTCCCATGCCTACTTCTATGTTCTCATAAATGGTAACCCTGTTGGATTTTTTCAAGCAACTAGAGGAACCAAACAAGGTGATCCCCTCTCCCCACTCCTGTTTAATATTTTCACCAAATCCTTTTCCAAGAGTCTCTCCTTTATTTTTCAAAATAACAGATTGCAATATTTCTCACTGCCCTCTAACATTACACCAGTCACTCACTTAAGCTATGCAGATGATACCATTATTTTTATGCAAGCTTCAAAACCTGGCCTGATTAGGTTTAAAGCTTTTCTGCACTTTTTGAATTAACATCAGGTCAAAAAATCAGTTATGAAAAATCTGAATTCTACATTAGCAATAGAACTACAGTTGCAAAGAACCATCAGATTAAATCTATCCTAGGGATGAAGAAAGACACTTTCCCCTTTAAATACCTAGGTTGTCCTATCTTTAAAGGTAGAACTCTAACTAGACATTTCCATCCCATGCTTGAAATCATGGACAAGAAAATTAAAAATTGGAAGAACAGATGGTTAAGTCCAGGAGGGAAAATGACACTGATCCAATCATGTATATACTCTCTCCCTCAGCATATTTGGACTGTCCTTAAACCTCCTACATCTATTGTTAAATCCATTGAAAAAAGAATGTCTACATTCTTTTGGGGGGAAACTGAGAATAGAAAAAATAGGGTATGGAAAAAATTGACTAACATTGCTATTCCAAAATCTCATTATGGATTGGGTTTTAGATCTATTCAGGAAATTATTGAGGCTTGTTCACTTAAATTATGGTGGAAAAGCCAATTAGGGAACACCCTTTGGGCCAAATTACTGTGGTCACTTCCCTAGTCCCACAAAAACTCCAAAACATGGAAGAGAATCTGTAATATAAACCCCATTGCAGAAAAGAATTCTCTAATTATTCATGGCCAAGGTAAATGTGACTTCTGGTCTGCTAACTGGTGTCCAAACGGTCCTTTGATAAACTGTATTCCATCCCACATTTTTTCCATATTCTCCCCCTGCTCAGTAGCTGATTTCATAAATAACAAAGTACCAATTTTATCTCAGATCTCTCCTTTCCTGGAAAATGATACTCTTCTTTTTTTGCAGGGTGCAGAAATTGATCATGGTAGAGATGACAAATTGATCTGGAAACCTGAAGAGACTGGTATATTTACCTTTAAATCAGCCTATAAAACTCTCACATATATATCAGGTAATTTTCCAGTTACTAAGCTCATTTGGAACCCTAGGTTACCTAAGAAGATCTCTATTTTTACCTGGAAATTGCTGAACTCTTTTTTACCATTTGATGATATCCTCATAAAATGTGGTTTTAGTTAGGCTTCAAAATGCCCTGTGCGCAATCAATCTGACTCCCTGGAACATTTCTTTATCAATTGCCATCTTGCTAAATCTATCTGGACTCAAAGTGCTGCTTTAGTTAAGTTTAATCTGCAAAATGTACACAATGTTGTGGATACTTTCTTTATTTTTTGGAACTGCAATGACCTATCAGGTCTTCAGAGAATGATATGTCGTTTGTTACCTCCTCTGATCTGCTGGGCATTATGGAAGGCTAGGAATGCCTATTATTATGATGACAAACCTTTTTCCTCTACCCATATAAGCAAAGAGGTTACAGACACACTTTATCTATCCATTACAACCTCTCCCTGCATCCCAAGTACACACCCAAACACACCCCTTCAATTTCCCTCACTGATATCCCTCCCCAGACCACCCCCAAAGCCAACCATATCTACTGTATACTGGGAATTTCCAGGTCCCAATGTTATCAAGGTTAATGTGGATGCCTCATGGTCTACTACCTCTGTTTCTATTGGCTTAATTGCTCGTGATAATCATGGTTTCCCAATCCTTATCAGGTAAGAGTCCATAACAGCCATATTAGCACTGGAAGCTGAAATAAAGGCAGTACTACAGGCTTGTCAGATCTGTATTCCTAGATATCCTAACCTCATTCTTGAATCTGACTCGTTACAGGTAGTTAATACGACCAATGATCCAAAATGTTCCAAATGGATTCTATACCCTTTCGTTTTCCAAGCTCATACCCTCTTATCCTATGTTATCCTTAAGCACACATACAGAGAATGTAACTCAGTAGCCAATGCCATTGCTAAATACCACTCTTCCTATCCGCTGGATTTTCTCTAAATTTGACTAACATTCGAGCATATATTAAAGGCTTAATCTGTATGGACAGTATTCATACTCCCTATATTAGGATACATAGGCAAGCTTCTAAAGAAGATTGATACTGCTGATCTCTTTTTTTTTATTTACCTCAGGTTATGGATGACACCCCTACCACGGATCCGGATTTTTCTACTTCTCGATGATGGTGTTTACAGACTTCATTTACTGTGCACGTGGCGGTTTTTTCACATACCCCTCTCACTGCACCGACATAGATTGCAAAGCTCTTTGGGAATCAGCCCGGAATAGCACCAAAGACGGACTTACTAGCTAAATTCCTACAGAATGCTAACTTACTGACAGGTTTCGTTCGGTAGTTGCCTGGCCAAAGTACGAATTAACACGGGGTGTGGAGATTCGTTTACTTTGGAATCGTAACTACCTCACTTAGTTTTCTTCCTCCCTTACCATTGATCTTGCGTATATTTGATCCATAGTACATAGTATTTGCTATCTCTTTTGGAGGCAATGATGTTGCCTTTTGTAAAAACTAATGTGACCTTTCTTTGGCTTGCTTCATATTGGCTTGGGGTACCAATATACCAACCCCCACCCTCGGGTTTTTTCAATTAAAAAAAAGAAACTTCAATCGACGACGAATGTTTTATTTCATAGTAAACATATAACCTTTTATAACAAATATGAATCCTATTAACTTAAAATAGTATAGTTCGTAAAATTATTAATAGAAACAACACAAAAATAACATTCATATCTAAAACATAGCACCTCTCACAGAATTTTACAAAATATTGGGCAGGAGACAAAAACAAACATTATGCACCAAAACAAAAAACAATTTAACAATCCAACCACTTAATATCAACATATTACACTATAAACTTGAACTTTTTCACAATAAACATAAGATATTCAAAAACTAAACCTCCTAAATTGGGGAAAATACAAAACACGCTAACATCATCACACTAAAAACTTCAGAAAACGGTTATACTGCAAACTAAAGCACATCCACCCTCACTTTACAACAAAAATACACAATAACAACAGAAATTCAATAAATAAACCTAACCTTCGATATTCGAAGGACCTTCAACGGATTCACCTTTGTTCTTCCCCATTATGTTGCAATAAAACACAAAAAACATTAGATCTGGAACTAATAACCTAAAAATGGAACATAAAATCAAAAGACTGAACACAAAAGGTAAAAATTACCTGTCACGACCACAATCGAAAAATAAATTGGTAAAAATAACGGGAAAAATTGGACAAAAATGAACTGTTAAGAAGAAAAATTAGATTAAGCGGCGAAGAAATTGAAACGGCGAAGTGAAATGGAGAAGATGAAAACAAAAGAGAGAAACTGGAACGGTTGTAATGAGTTATGAAAGAAATTAAAAAAGTATGGTTTATATGTATAGTGCATGAAGTATAGTTTTCAGAATACTGCAATTCTATCCCCAATTTTTTGTTATTCTAAATAAACTCCTTCTTTCCCTATGCCTATGGAAAAACGGTCTTTACTAAGACTTGGCTATATTTTTCAATGAGAAATTCTAGGAAAGGCAGCTTGTCCATAAGCTTTAGACAGTTAAATGTATTGTTTTTAACTTAAATGTTATATTTTTTTATAAAATTTAAATATTGTATTTTAAAAGTTAAAACAAGTAATAATGTGTATTTGAAAGTGTAAATATAAAAATATATAATATAAATTTTTTTCTAAATTTCTAAATTTAGTATGTAATGTAACAAATGCAGTGTACAAGTAAAAAAATACAGTGGAGTGTCCATAACTTATGGACAGACCGCCTGTTAGGAGACCCACTCTTTTTAAAAAATGGCTTCATAATAATTAAAATTAACAAGTACTATTGACACCAATTTATCTACTATATTTTAAGAAGGTGAAGTCCTAAGAAATGTGGTCTATCCATAAATTTATGGATAGGCCCCCTAACTTATTACCTTAAAAATTATAAATTTTAATAAAATTTAATTATATATATACATATATATACATACATATATGTATACATATATATACATACATATATATCTATATATATATATATATATTTGGCATAAGTAACTTTCATTTCATCTTGAATACTTCAACTTTACATTCTTAACCTCTCCTTCACACTTACAAGTCTGCTACCATAAGCTGTGCTAACCGTAGGATTCACCCATACTGTATACACCACAATATCCAAAATTATTTTTGTCACCTCTATTACATTTACAGTATCACTATGATGGAAACATACCTCATTTCTTACCCTCCACACTTCATACACAGTTTCTACAATCAGTGCCTTCAACAGTGTAGCTCGCCATCCCTTCCCCTTGCACCTGCAGATCAGCCACTGCAATTCCTCCTCCCATTACTGTGGTCTCCTCCATATTTGCATCCATTGCAACACACCTTTCTAGATCTGCCTTGTCTTTACATAGTCAAACAGAAGGTTCTGAATACTTTCTACTTCACCACACATACCACACTTGTCTTCTGCCATGAAGCCAAACTTCTTCAACCTTTTTTTTTTGTCAATATTCCATAACATACCAACCATAGTGTAAATTGTGCCCTTGGTGTAGCTAAATTCCCAAAGAATATTTTACTCCATTCTATTCTCCTTTTATCACCCCTCACCTCCTTGCACACTTCCTTTGTACTGAACTTTTCCTTGTCCAATTGCTTCTTCCAGGAATCCATCATCTTCAGATTACTTCTGTACTTGCATAAACATTTCAACATCCAGGATGCTGAAGCTAGGAAGTCCACCTCCATCACCTCTCTTCCTTTTATGTAGATAGCATCAACCCATCTTATCCACAGCCCGTAATATTTTTGCACAAATTCCAAAGATTTTTACTCTGAGTTGCAATGCTCCATTCTTCCATGGATATAACATTCTGTTCTCCAGCAGTCTTTGAGTCACAGACCCTCTCCTAGGCCACAAGTGATTTTTTAGTGATGCTTTCACCTCCACTTCACAAAAAGGACCTTCAAATTGCTTCAACATGCTTAATCACAGTTTTTGGTACTGGAAGCACTGCAGCCAGTAATTAACCACATCAACATAACACTTTTCACCAACTGCAATCTTCCTACATAACTAAGCAATCTAGAACTCCAGTGCCTCATTTTTTCAGTCATTCTATCCACCAATGGCTAACATACAAGAAATTTCAATCTTTTACTAGCTAGGGGAACTCCTAAATACTTAAAAGGAAGCATACCTTCTTCAAAGCTAGTTATTGCTAGTATTTCCTGCTTTTGTTCCTCTTCCACTGCTCCGAAGTATACTTTACATTTTGCACTATTGATGAGACGTCAAAAACATGTATTTTACAAAGCATGTAACATCTCTTTTATCATATTTTTGTTGTAAGATTGCTAGATTTAGTAGGTTTATATGATAATGGATTTAGATGACCATTTTCAGTTTTTATATCTGAATCCTTCATTATGTAACCTATGTTTAGTAAATGGACATTTGGTCTTTATGAGCATCTAGATTCCTTTTTGTAAGATTAATTTGTAGATGGCTCATGAGCACTTAGGAGTGGTTTATTGAAGGCTATTTGAAAGGATGGTAGAAGATGAAAGGCCACTCACAAAGTGGTAGAAGATAAAGTAAAGAAAGGAGAGCAAACCAAAGGGTGAAGAATGATCTATGTCTTAAAGTAGAGTTTTGAGAATTGTCCGAAACGAATCAGCGTCCAAGAGTGGTACCATTGGATTCCTTTGCTCAAGTAATATAAAATCGACTACAAGAACTTCCAAAATGGATCCACGGTTCACCCGGAGGAAGCAAAACAAAACGGGACTTTTTTTCGTCGCGACTCGCAAAATGTTGACCCGGGAGCTCAAAATTTTACTGATTTGGTCGCGATGACTCGTGATGGAGGCATCGCGACTCACGATAACTGCCCTACAACTTGCGCTTTACTCCCTTTTTTCTTGTATATAAATAGCTTTTAACCCCCTTCTTCCCCCAACTCTCAAAGCCCGACTTGGGGGCTCCAAAACCCTACTTTTTCACCATTTTCTTCCATTTCTTCTTCTTTCATTGTAGATATTTGTTCCATGTTATGGGTTTTGATTATCTAGCTTAGTTTTATCTTGGGAGCAATGGATTGAAGCTTCCATATCTATGTAGTAAGAACCATATCTATCTATTTAGTGCTTTTGCTATTGTGCATTTATGGAGCTTTGAATGTGAATAGTTAATTGCATTGATGTTGTTGGAAGCTTGAGTATATGAATTGCTTGTATGATTATTTGTTAGGGTTGGGAGAAAGTAGCTAATTCTCCCCTCTTTTAATGTGGAATCCAAGAGCATGAGTTAGAGCTACTTAAATGATGTTGGTGTGTTGATAATTGCTAGATGAATGTGATGATGTTGAACTCGTTGTCATGTTTGATTTAGGTAGAAAATGAGAGAAGTCTATGAATGTCTATCGTTCTTGACTAATCTTGTGTAAATGCATGAATTGGTTAAATGCTCAGATACGGTGTAGTATTTATAAATGTTGTCAAGCTTGTTGATTCTTCGTGCTAAATGCCATCAATGAGATACTCTTAGTCCTAAGGGAGTCATTGGTGAGGTTTGACAAGAGATGTCGAACTCACTCTTGCAAACTACTATCTAAGAAGGATAGAAGATTTATCTTCACAACAAGTAGTTGAAGTAGTTAATAGATTGTTTCACTCGTTCTTGAAGCCTTTATTATTTAGCATTTATGTATTCTTGATGCTATGTTTCACTTCATTTATGTCAGGGTGGTTTGAGAATAGGAAGTGTTTTTATGATTGAAGTGTTCGGGTGTTAGGAAAGTGAGGAATTCCTTAGCTCCTTTGCATGAAAATCTATGAACATGAACTTAGAACTTCTTGTGCATAATGTGTTGTGATTCTTGCTAGATAAGTATGTTAATGTTAAGTCAAGTAATGAATGTGATAGAATGAGTGAATGGTTCAATGATCTACATTAGATTTGGAAGTGGATATCAATTGCCCCCAAGGCTTTATCTTTGTAGTTTTAAACCCTGTTTTCTTAAGTTTTGTTTAATGATTAGCCTAGTTACTTGACTTTGCTAGTTATCTTGTCTTTTAATTTTCATAACTTAGGACAACCAACCAACCAAACCCCCCTTTTTACATGCTTTTATATGTGTATATATATCTACTCCTAGCATAATATCAACCTTTTGTGTCTAAATGCTTAGGAAGATCCCTCTTCTTCGTGGACGACCCCGACTTGCCGCTATCTACTTAGTTGTAGATAGTAAGCATTTAGGGCTTATAAATATTAACTTTGAGAGGTACGGCGACGACCTCCCAACTATTCACTCTCAACCCAGTGGCTTTCTCAAAAATATTGAAAGCCTACATCGAGACAATTACTGATTTAGGGTCCCCCTTTGACAGTAAGAACACATTATCAGCAAAACTGAGATTAATCAATCTTATTTGCTCACAGTTTGGGTGATATTTAAACTCCTTCCTTCCTTCCACTACTTGAAGGCACCTGCACATATACTCCATGACCAGAACAAAAAGTAGTGGGGATATAGGATCTCCCGGGCTCAAGACTCCTTCAGCAGTAAAAACTTTGGTCAGTTTACTATTGATGTTGTATCTATAGCTTACCGTGGATACACATAACATTACCCACTCCACAAACTGCTGAGGTATTCCCAGTTCACTCATTATCACCTACAAATAATTCCACTCTATAGTATCATAGGCCTTCTATATGTCTATTTGGATTAAGAATCTGGCACCTCCATGTTTCCTGTTATATTCCCTAACCAGTTCATATGCAAGTATAATGTGGTCATGTATGTTTCTTCCATGCACAAAGGCTGCATGATTCTCCTGTACCACCTCTGATATTACCCTGCACAGTCTTCCTATTAAGACCTTGGAGATAATCTTATATAGTGTGGAGCAGCAGGAAATAGGCCTTAAGTCCTTTACCTTTTTGGCAGCAGCATGTTTTGGGGTCAAAGTTACAAGGGTACTGTTTACTGCTCCATACATTCTCCCTTCTTTAAAATACTTCTGCACGGCCTCCATTACATCAGCCTTAATCACCTGCCAATTTGTTTTGTAAAATTTTTCTCCAAACCCATTAGTGCCTAGAGCTTTGAGATCTCTAATGCTTTTTAGAGCCTCTCAGACCTCCTTCTCCTGTACATCCTGGATCAGCATTTTCCTGGCGTCCACTCCCAATTTCCTACCCTTTCCTTATGACTTCAATATTTATCCCCTCTATGCTTTAAGTTTTTTCTCCCACCAGCTTCTTGTAGAATTTCAGTATCTTTTCCTCCATGTCCTCCTGCTTAATGATCAGTTCACCTGTTTCAGTCTCCATTCTCTCCAATCCCATCATTTTGTTTTTTCCTTTTATTGTGGCATGGAAATAGGCATTGTTGCCATCTCCCAGCCTCAGCCACTGTACCATCGCATTTTGCTTGGCTATCCTTCATTAATGTCACTCAATTTTTGAACTAGTTCTATCCTCTTTATCACTGTCTCTATTTTCTCCTTGTTTAGTGGGAGGTCATTGCCATACCTCTCAAAGTTAATACTTTTAAGCCCTAATGCTTCCTATCTAAAATAAAGTAGTTAATGGCAAGTCGGGATCATCCACAAGAGGAGGGATCATTTCAAGTGTTTAAACATATATAGGAGAAGATATACTAGGTATATACTTACATAGAAATATATATATATATATATATATATATATATATATAAGCAAGTAAACAATGGGGGAGGGTTGGTTGGTTTAATCCTAAGTTATCAAACTGAAATACAACAACTAGTAAAATAAGAGAACTATGCTAATCATGCAATACAACTAAAGATACGATGTAAATGATAATTAACGGAGCCTTGGGACAATCAATTTCCACTTTAAAACTTCATATAGCTCATCGATTCATTTACTCATTCAATTACATTTATTTTCTATGGGGAATGTTATCACTTCTTATTCAAAGATCAACAATCATTCCTCCTTAAGAGTAGTTTGCAAAGACAAACAACGACCATTTGCAAACCTCATTGATGATCACCCTAGACAAACAACATCACAGGGGTGTTTCATCAATGTCATTTCACCCAAAGGACCATAGGTTTGATAATAACAAGCCTTCTACAAAAGAAATAGTCATTCAACCAAACAAAAAATTCATTAGATTAAACATAGAACAAACAACATTCAAGGTTCAACCTTTCTCTGCATCTATATGACAAATATGAGAACAAACCACATTAACATACTCATCTAGCAAGAATTACCCCACATTATACACAAGAAGTTCTAAATCCATGCTCTTGAATTTCCATATCAAATGAGTTACAAAATTTGCAACTTTCCTAACACCCTAACATGTCAATCTTACAAACATTTCATAGACTCAAACAACCCATGGTATAAATGGGGTAAAATACAACATTAATGGCATAATAAATGCTTTCCAATAAATGTTCATAAATGAGCAAACATAGAATCTTACTACATAAGCTTGGAAGCTTCAATCAATTAATCCCAACAACTAGATTTAGCTACAAGAGTTCATACTAATTAATGCTAAACAACCAAACATAATACAAGAGAATTCAAAGATGAAAATGGAAGAAAATAGGGTTCTAAACAGTAATAAAAATGCAGATGAAGAAGATGTGAATGAGAGGAAATAGAGTGCTATTTATAGTACAAAAAGGATAAGGTGAAATTCTGGCAACTCGTTTCTCACGTCTCGCGACGGGCTCGCGACGAGACCATCGCGACTCGCGACGGGTGCCATAATTTTGTCTTGTTTCCTTTTCTTCTTCTTGTGGTACACATTCATCTTCATAGCAATTTCTCTCATTTTTCAAGTCTTCAAAAGTCTTCAAAAAAAGTCTTCAATGTCTCCAAAAATAATCTTCAATGGCCTCCGGTCTTCATATCTTCGAAGCGAGTCTTCAAAAGTCTTCGAAAATGTGATCTTTAGTGGCCTCCGGTCTTCATGCCTCCGTGTTCTTCCTTTGTCACGCAAATTCCACTTAGAAGAGGTAAAAGAGCGTAAAGTTGCTCTTACCCCTCCTAAGAGAATTTCAAGGTAAAACACAAGCTCTTGATAATAAAAGAGAACAAAAGTGACCCAAAACAACATTAAATTATGCATATAAAATTGACATATCAAACCTCCGCACACTTGAACCTTACTCGCCCTCGAGTAATAAAAGATCCAAGCATACGAAGGAAATGACATATCCACATCCTAACTACTATTCCCCCAAATCAATACCTCACAAAACTCTCAATATCACACATCCCAATGTTAAGGTCAAGTGACAAGTTTCCCAAAATCCCTATTCATAAATCTACCCAAACCATATCAACCCATCAATTCATTAATATCTCTAAAACATCTCCAATTCCCGAATTGACAATCCCAAATCCAATGATACAAGGTGAAGCTAAAGACATGTATAAGGTTCAAAACACATGCTCCACTTTATATCAATATATCAACCTAAAAACGAAGCATATTAATGATCAAGAATTTCATAACTTACTTCGTCTTCTCCCACTAAATTTTCCACTCCCAAAACGTCCTCAAGTTGTCAAGCTACCCCATCCATCCGTATGGTCACCGCAACCTTATGACTCCAACGCCGGCAAATGAGTCAACACTTAACGTTTTTCAATTTTTCTCATTTTCTCTCATTTTGCCTAGGAGCCTTTTCGGGTTTTCATCCTAGCCACACATTATATTTCTTTGGCTCACATCTCACCTTTTTCTGCACATTTAGCCTCTCAGTTTTTCCTTGGTCGCCCTTTTGGGTTTTCGACCTATCCGGGCCCCCAATGTTGCTTAAGTTTCCCTCTCGGGTTTTCAACTTAGTGGGATTCTTTTTATTTTTTAATTTTTCCAAACTTTAAGGCTAATATAGGTATCAAAGCCAATATTATCCAAGTATATCGAAAGAAAAACATCCAAAAACAAAAGGGAAAAATATCCAAAACCAATCAAAAGAGTTATGTAAAAGTGTCTTCAATCCCAATCCTCTCAAAGTAGATACCCCTCCCCATACTTAGAAAACTAAATTTCCCTCAATGTAAACAATAGGGAAAAAATGTACAAAGAAGAGTATGGAAAGGGTAAAGATATGGTGCTCACAAAATCACTACTGTGATGAAGAAGGACCACCGCCAAAATACCACTGTTGATACTGTGCTAGCCACTCTGTGCTCCTCTTCCTCCTAGCTCTCCACTTCTCCGCTCTTGGATCAAGGCCTGAGACACCGCCTGCCTAGGACTGCATCTCATGGATATGAGCTGATAAGTGGTCAATCTCCTCATCCAAGTCAATTAAGGTCTGGGAGACAAATACATTATGCTCCAATATCATACTGTCCTGGCGGTGGAATTCATCCTGCATAGTCTGTATCATCTGCTCATAGAAGTCCATGGAGGCTGGGAATAGTGAGGTGGCCCATTGTTCTCCTGCATCGGCCCTGTCTCTAGTGGAGGCTGCATGGAATGCTGCTGGGAGTTCTATTGCGGTTGTCGCTCAGAGGGAGGTAGACTGCTGTTGGGCCAAGGTCACGGAGCTCACACTGGAAATCATCTCTACATGAGGAGTCAGGTGAAATTGCCAAGTTTCGTTGAGGTGTTTCAAATTCCAGCTTCGTCTTGTTGGGCAGAGGAAGTGCCATGAATGTGACCTTCCACGCACCATACAACCAATGGAAGAGCCTCATGATCCATCTGGCACTGAGCATCTTAAATCTAATTAACCTCTTAGCAGTGATAAGATAGGGTGTGCACCTCCCTAAGTGTGGAAATTCAACGGGAGGAACCAATCCCATGTACTCTGCTAAAAGCATATCATGCCTCCGACCATGATCTTCCCCTTGGGCTTTCCTGCTACCTCCACGATTCTCTTAATCCATAATTCTGCCCACAACCCGTATCCTAGTCCCTCACTCATTAAGTGCCACAGAAAGTGAATGTTATTGTCTGGCAGATTCGTCGGCTCCACGAAGCAAAGTATTGTGCCAGCCAACAGACGGTGCACATAATGGAGTGCGTTTCCAAAAGTGCATGTTATCCTCAACTGATCGCTCCTAGGCGTGTGGGTCCAGCCTGGCCCGTATCTCTACAGTATAAAACCCAAAGGCCTCCTCAATATGCGAGACGGTCATTTTCCTAGATATATCATCAAAGTGAAAAGAAATGTACCTCTCGCATGGTTGATCGCATCTCATGCTGCTTATATGGACCGTGGACAAGAACTCCAGCGTGTACCTCCAGTATGAGAGCGTGCTCCTACTCATAAACCCTTTCATTCCCCCTTTTGCGAGGAGCCATCTGATAGGCTGAGTGAGCCTGGGAGCATATAATGTGGGCACGTCGACAAAGCTTGTCTCCTTGAGTTAGTGCCTCTCCAGGGCCACCCACCTTTCCGCATAGGACCCGGTGATCTGGGTCAAACTCATATACCTATCCGGAGGAGGAGGAACAGGGCTCGATTCCGGTGCCGGTGGAGGAGGCAAAGGTGGAGTGGTGGTGCACCCACCTCGGGGGAGGGGGAACCCTAGGTCTCTTCGTGATGGCCATATCTAACAATCACAGCAAATAAGTCACACGCACATGAATATTTGTATATGCAATATTGCAAATTCATACTCAACCTTAAACTAGTTCATCATCACAAGGCAAATCAAAATCAAGTCAACTAGTTCAAGTTCTAATCACAATTGCATATACAATCCAACTATGTCCAACAAGCTCATATTCTCAAATCCATGAAGTTCTCACATAGTTGAAATCACTATGCTATATCTCAAAACCACAGTTGTGCTCAACTAGCTTAGCCACCATTAGTACATTCACAATGTCAACATTCACATCCCATGGCTAAACTACCCTAAGAAAAATAACATTTCAAAGCACAATAACATTTTATCCAAATAACAACTATGTTTAATCAATAGCCAATATGCTTTCTATCTAGCATAAGTCACAATCTATTCTCAGCCACAACAACACAAATGCACACAATCCAAAATCAAACAAGCACAATACAATCAAAACTGCAACCACAAAATATGCACACAATACCCATCAAATTAAATTGCAAGCACAATTTATTCACCAAAATCAACCAAGATCCAACACTTCAATTTCCTAAGGCATCACAAATAATCTACACAATATCCATAAAAATATAGAGTAGACATTCATAATCTCAATTGAAGCTCAATAAAGTGAAGAAATGTACCACCAAGATGTGTAGGAAGAAGAAACGAGGAAGGCCACAATCAATTGGAAATCGAATTGCTCAAAGTGAAAAAATGCTCAAATTCTAGGGTTTGTGTTCTTGAAAGATTTTTTTTACGATTTGTGGGTAGAGGTTAGGAAGAAAGGATGGAGTATGGAGTGGTGGTTGTGAGTGGTGGAAGGCGGCTATTAGTTGCGGTGAGCAGCGGCGGCGAGTGGCGGCGCTTAGTGGAGGGAAGGCTGAGGGTGGTGAAGAGGAGTGGGAGAAGACAAAGAGCAGTGGCGGATTGTGAATGTGTTTGTGGAAAAATAGGGTTAAGCCCATCATTTAAAGCAGATTTGTACGACCATTACGACTCGCGACGTGTTCATCGCGACTCGCGACGGGTGGTCTCGAGGGGTGTTGGGTCTGGCTAGGCTCGAGGATGAAAGATGACACCTCGAGGGCTCATGGCTTTGAGGTCTTGAGAATCTAGGTTCAAGGATGAAAGATGACACCTTGAGGAATCATGGTTTTGAGGCCTCGAGAGGCTAGGCTCGAGGATGAAAGATGACACCTCGAGGGCTTACGGCTTCAAGGTCTCGAGAGGCTAGGCTCGGGGATAATAAATGAAACCTTGAGGGCTCGTGACTTTGAGGTGTTAAGAGGCTGTACTCAAGGATGAACGATGACACCTCGAGGACTCGTGGCTTCGAAGTCTCAAGAGGCTATGCTCGAGGATGAAAGATGACACCTCGAGGGCTCGTGGCTTCGAGGTCTCAAGAGGCTATGCTCGAGGATGAAAGATGACACCTCGGGGGATTGCGCCTTCAAGGTCTCGAGAGGCTAGGCTCAGGGATGAAAGATGACACCTCGAGGGCTTGCAACTTCAAGGTCTCGAGAGGCTTACGGTCTCGAGGACCCGAGGTAGTGATGTCTCGAAGGGCTGGTCTCGAGAACTGGTCTTGAGTGCATTGAGGTCTCGAGGTGGTGATGTCTCGGAGGGTTGGTCTTGAGAACTGGACTTGAGAGGATGATGCACTTCAAGTTTGGCTCGAGTCGAGGGCTTGTTGCCTCGAGGTCTCGAGGGGATAATGTCTCGAAGGGCTGGTCTCGAGAGGGTGATAGACTTTATTGTTCGGCTCGAGTCAAAGGTTTAGAGCTTCAAGGTCTCAAGGGGATGATGTCTCGAGGGTCGAGAACTGCCCTTGAGAGGATGATGGACTTTCAGGTTCTGCTCGAGTTAAGGGTTTAGGGCTTCGTGGTCTCGAGGGAGTAATGAACTCTCAAGTTTGGCTCGAGTCGAGAGCTTGCTGCCTCGAGGTCCTGAGGGGATATATTTCGAGGGCTAGTGATAAAGTCCTCGTATGACCATCACGGCTCACGAAAAGTGGAGGCCGAGACCTCCATTTCATTACGAGATTTCTGAGACATAGTGACTCGCAACCACTCCGTCGTTAGTCGCGACGAGGCCCTTGCGAGGCCATCTCGATTCCAAGTAGCAACTAGCAGTGGGTTAATTAAATTCGTGTACACTAATTAATTAACCCACTACCCAACTCCTATGGCCGTGCAACCAAATGTAGAAAGGATGCTCTCCGACCCTCTAAGTGAAAAATATGCAATTATCCACCCAATACAATTTTAGCCCAAAGAGAAGGCCAAAACTCAACAAAAACCCGCAAAATAGAGCCTAAAAATCGGCCCAACAATAATGCATGTAAGCTGAAAATTCACTATTTTAATTAGGCCCCAAGTACCTTGATTTCCGCCCACATTAGTTATTTTTTTTCCTTTGCTCAGCCACTTGGTATTTCAGCCCAGCAGCTCCACATTTTTGGCCCAGCCACTTGTTATTTCAGCCCAGCCACTTGTTATTTCAGCCCAGCAGTGCCAGGCTTTCAGCCCAGCAGCACTGTCCAGGTCACAAACCGAGTGACCCAGCCGGTTCCTTCACCTGGGAGGTAACCGGGTTATAAGCTGACCCGGTCCGTAAATAACCATTCCTCTCCGCTGCAAATTAAACAGCCCAACAGCCTTGGCCCAAGACCCATATCAACTGCCGCGTGACCCGGTTCCTTCATCCGTTTTTCAACCGGGTTCTAAGAGGACCCAGATTTCATTTCATTTATTCGGCCCAGCAGCTAGATGAAACGGCCCAACAACTTCTCATTTCAGCCCAGCAGCCCGGCCCAGTTCCCTATAGCTAGGGTTTCAACTAAACCGCAGCCGCCGCCTCATGTGCGATGCCCTAGACCAGGTTAGACTCGGGTTATATCCTTGACCCAAATTGAATCCGTAAGAAGCTCCCTTTTTTGGCCCAGAATTAGCCCAGGGATTTTAATATCTTCTAGCCCAGCTTCTCGGCCCAAATCGTCTAACCTCTAGGGCTTCATGGTTGTTGACCCGGCCGCCTCCTAGCAGGTCATATAACCCGCGCCACCACAGACCGGGTCAAAACCCTAGTTTTGCTTAGACCCATTTTTTCCTGATTGGGTACTCCAACCCGGCGGCGCCCAAGCGGGTTCCTCACCGGACTCGCAGTTTTTCGGCGCCGGAGAATCGCCGGAATCTGGAAATTTTTTGCCGAAATCCGCAACAATTATGCAAAAAAATTCTATCAAAATCTGGGCATCTTCCCTTGTGCAATTTCGGTCGGAATTAGCAACAACAATAAGGAGCTTCCACGTCCAAACCCGAGCATGTGCAATCCGGCCAAACAAACACCTTTCTCCTTGCTGGAAACGCTCTTTTCCGGCGAGCAAAAACAACACAATCAACACTCCTTAATTCTCTTTTCCATCCCTAAGATGCATCACAAACATGAACAAATACGAATCCGAATCTAAGGCCAGAGAACCGAGGCAATTTCATGCTTTTCCATCGCCGGAATATCGTTTTTCTGGCGACCTCCGATCGGAAAATCCGAAAAATCAACCTCCAATTTTACTTCAAATCCAAAATTTCCAACAATTTTTCCGATCGGATAATGCATAACAAAATGAACCGAATCCTTCAAAGCATAACACGCATTATAACTCATCGGAAAGAAGTGTTTTTTCCGGCGAACCCGATCAGAAAATTCAAACCATCATCATCCAAAAAAAATCCATCCTTTACAGAAAATCTGCTCCTCCATTCATCTAGATCTGAATATTATCATGAGATTGAAGCAACGGGGAAGATACCTTGGGCCTATGGTCGTTAATGATTCCGATTAAACCGATTATCTCCAAACATCTGTCTTGAATCCGACTAATCCCAAGCCATCAACCCCATCGAACAATAACTTTCAAACACCCAAAATCTTGAATCCCACGTGAGTGTTCATCAGTCAAGAAAATAAATTTAAATTCTTGGCATGCAACATAGCAATCTGGTCGAATTTCCAATTAAAGCAAACAATCATGGACAGTGTGCCATCTGATCACATGAATGCCCTCTCAACAGATCCATCATGAACTCTTCCAAATACTATAAAAAATTCATGTTTCAAATTCATCTCTACTCCCAATCCAACATGAACATCACATGGACTATCCACCATAAACAAATAATCTTCCATACAAATCCACACAGACTCATAAAAAATAAACCCCTCATCAATCATCCAGATTAGATCTATCAACAAAAGATTAAAACTTACTTGGAACAATGATAGATATTCATCAAATACGCTCCATCACCAACTTCAAGATCGAAAAGTCTGATCTTCACCCAAAACCTCCAGATCCAAAGATCAAATCTTCAAATTCAAGCACAAATCATACCTCGAAAGATGCTCGGCGAGGAATCCAACATTAATGTCGGATTCCTCGCTAGAAACTCTGAATCAAATACGCTCCATGATTTAACATGTGGCGCATTCCCGCGCTTCGTCATCAACAATTTGACCATAGATGCAAGGGCCGAGACTTGATCCTCGAGCTTTCCACTATTTGAAGAGTCACTTGAGGGCATTGGATTCCTCCTTCTCAAATCGGCCCTTGAGCTAAGGTTTCTCGATTCTTCCGTTAGCTCTTCGTATAATTGCATGGCCTCGGAGGATGTTTTGTTCCCAAGGGTGCCACCCCAAGAACTTCTCACCAATCTTTGATCTTCATCAAGAAGGCCGCTGTAGAAGTAATAAACCAAATCCCCCACCGAATAACCGTGAAAATGAAAACTTGCAAGAAGCTTCTTGAACCTTTCCCAATAGTCGAAGAGAAATTCTTCATGTCATTGGAGGATGTTGCTTATGTCCTTCAAGGTGGCGGATCTAGAGGCCGGAAAGTATTTGGCTAGAAACTTTGTTTTCATATCAAGCCAACTCTTAATGCACTTGGGCGGTAGGTAGTGGAGCCAATCCCTTGCACCATCTCTTAGTGTGAACGGCAATGCCTTCAACTTGTAGAAGTATTCATCCACTCCATGGGGAATCGTATCACCACACAAGAACTTAAATTCGGTGAGGTGTTTGTTGGCATTCTCCCCTTGCCTACCAAGGAAGATGGGTAGCATGTTCATGAACCCGGTCTTTAGCTCAAAGTTCTCGTTCGGTCCAACCACGGGATACTCAATGCACATTGGTTATTGATCAAGGTTGGGGGCCATGATGTCTCTTAACAAAGCTTGCCCCAAAGGAATCTCTCTTTGGTGGAGAGGAGGAGCTCGCCCTTGGAGAGGAGGAGGCTCATCTTCTTGCTTAATTTGATGCTTCATAGTGGAAGATGTATCCACAAAATGGTCACCAGGAGGGGTGTTATTCACATTTTCCAAAGAAATCCTCCTAGCCCGTCTCAAATTCAACTCTAACTCGGGGTTGTAGTGTAGGGGTTCTTGTGAAGAGGATCGTGTACAAACCATACACCAAGAACTTGAACAATACGTCTCCAAGCCAAGTGAAAATGGCAAATCAACTAAAAAAAGAAAACTAAAAAATATTTACAATTAGCATATAATCACACATAATATGCCCAAACACTTAAAAATAAACGCCTCTTCCCCGACAGTGGTGACAATATTTGGGAGGTCGTCATCGTACCTCTCAAAGTTAATACTTTTAAGCCCAAATGCTTCATATTTACAATAAAGTAGATAATGACAAGTCGGGGTCGTCCACGAGAAGAGGGATCTTTTCAAGTGTTTAAACGTGTATAGGAGAAGACATACTAGGCATATACATACATGGATATATTTAAAAGCATGTAAACGAGGGGAGGGGGGGGTTGGTTGGTTTTATTCTAAGTTATCAAATTGAAATACAACAACTAGCAAAGCAACAGAACTATGCTAATCATGCAATACAACTAAAGATACGATATAAATGATGATTAACAGAGCTTTGGGGACAATCGATTTCCACTTCCAAACTTCATATAGCTCATTGATTCATTTACCCATTCAATTAAATTTATTTTCTATGGATAATGTTATCACTTCTCATTTAGATATCAACATTAACTCCTCCTTAGAGTAGTTTGCAAAGACAAACAACGGCCATTTGCAAACCTCATCGATAATCACCCTACACAAACAACATCATAGGGATATTTCATCAACGTCATTTAACCCAAAGGACCATAGATTTGATAATAACAAGCCTTCTACCAAAGACATTCATTCAACCAAACAAAGCATTGATTAGATTAAACATAGAACAAACAACATTCAAGGTTCAATCTTTCCTTGCATCTATATGATAAATATGAGAACAAACCACATTAACATACTCATCTAGCAAGAATTATCCCACATTATACACAAGAAGTTCTAAATCCATGCTCTTGGATTTCCATATCAAATGAGTTAAGAAATTTGCAACTTTCCTAACACCCTAACATGTCAATCTTACAAACATTTCATATACTCAAACAACCCATGGTATAAATGAGGTAAAACACAACATTAATTGCATAATAAATGCTCTCCAATAAACGTTCATAAATGAGCAAACATAGAACCTTACTACATAAGCTTGGAAGCTTCAATCAATTGCTCCCAGGAACTAGATTTAGGTACAAGAGTCCATACTAATTAATGCTAAACAACCAAACATAATACAAGAGAATTCAAAGATGAAAATGGAAGAAAATAGGGTTCTAAACAGTAATGAAAACGCAGATGAAGAAGATGTGAATGAGAGGAAAAAGAGTGCTATTTATAGTACAAAAAGGATAAGGTGAAATTCTGGCCACCCATTGGTCGTGACTCACGACGGGCTTGCGACGAGACCATCGTGACTCGCGACTGGTGCCCAAATTTTTTCTTGTTTCCTTTTCTTCTTCTTGTGGTACACATTCATCTTCATAGCAATTCCTCTCATTTTTCAAGTCTTCAATGTCTCCAAAAATGGTCTTCAATGGCCTATGATCTTCATGTCTTCAAAGAAAGTCTTCAAAAGTCTTCAAAAATGTGATCTTTAATGGCCTCTGGTCTTCATGCCTTCGTGTTCTTCCTTTGTCATGTAAAATCCACTTAGAAGAGGTAAAAGAGCGTAAATTTGCTCTTAACCCTCCTAAGAAATTTTAAGGTAAAACACAATCTCTTGATAATAAAATAGCACAAAAGTGACCCAAAACAGTATTAAATTATGCATATAAAATGGACATAGCATTTAGTTTATCCTTCACCAATGCTTTCTGGGCCATTTCCATATTTCTCCCTTCCCCTTCCAGTTTCTTTTTTGTAATATCTCTCTGAAGCCTTTTCAGCTTTTGCTAGACTACAAACATTAGCCTCACTTTTAGCTCTTTCTTCCAACTCTTCTCCACATCCTCCAGTACATACTTCCTCCCCAATAGGCAGTTACAAAATTTGAATGGCTTTTGTACTGGTTTCTGCTCCCTTAGCATAGTGATCCTAATAAGGCCATGGTATAAAAACCCCAGGTTCCAAATTATCCACCACGATCTCAAGGTATTTGGTAAGCCATTCCAGATTTTCCACTTCTCTCTCTATTCTAGAGTGGACCACCCTATTCAAGGGATGTTACACCATGTGTTGTAATCTCCATTGTTCTCACATTCAAATTAGCCTTCTCTTTGCATCATCTCCTCCAAATCCCAGTATTCCTGCACCAGTACTTCACTACCTCCTATTCTATCCTTTAGTGCAAGCACATTATTAAAATATCCAATCATCAGTATTGGCCCTTTCAATTTTGAGTTAGCCACCTCTATCTCTTTCCACAGCTTCTTCCTCATCATCAATTTGTTTCCAGCATACATAGCAACCATCCAGAACATCCTATTTCCATGGTCGTCTCTCACCTCCACTAACATTATCTGATCAAACATTTCATGAGTCTGAATATCCAACTTCCTGAAATCCCACATTACCCAAATCTTCCCATTATATTGACTGCCATAGTTATTAGTAAACTTTCATTTATCCACAGATTTCTTCCTTATCCCCTTAGCTTTATCTTGCTTCACCCTTGTTTCTAGAAGAACATCAACATCTAGTTTTAGACCAATGAGATGGGAGCTAATATTACTACCCTTTGCTGCCTTGTTTATCCCCCTAACATTCCAAGCCCCTATCATAACCCAAGGCCATGATCCTTCTCATGATCTTTCAAAATCCTGAGAGGATGTTCAAAATTTTCTCCTATACTACTTCCTTCTTTATTCTGGAATTCCACACTTCCCAGTTGCTCAAGCTCCATTACCTTCTTTCCCTTGTTTTTTGGCTGCACCAGGGTCCATTGAGCATATTGTTTTTGTTCTTCTGTCTTTGCTTCCCCCGTTGCCATTTTTCCATCCTTCACCTTCACTTCACTATTTTTCATAGAATCCTCTTGTTTATTCACTTTCCAGGGCTGAGTCACCTTACTATTTTCTTTTCCACTTCCGTAACCTAGCGTTTCTTACAGAATAGTGGCTTACCCTCCACTTCAATTTTTGGACTGAGTATACTTCCATCAACATCTCTGATCTTCACAATTTCTAGCACTTCCTGATATATATCTATCTCCACCATCATCCTTGCATAAGATATCCTTAGCTTGCTAGTTGTACACTTATCTGTGAATAGGGGTTTCCCAATCACACTTGCAATCTTACCCAAGCTTTTTACCCCCATAGGTGCCATGGTAGCTGGGAGGCCATCGTCGTACCTCTCAAAATTAATATTTATAAGCCCTAAATGATTACTATCTACAACTAAGTAAATAGCGGCAAGTAAGGGTCGTCCACGAAGAAGAGGGATTTTCTTAAGCGTTTAAACTTAAATGGTTGATATTATGCTAGGAGTAGCTATATATACACATATAAAATCATGTAAAGGGGGGTTTGGTTGGTTGTGGTCCTAAGCTATGAAAATTAAAAGACAAGGTTACTAGCAAAGTCAAGTAACTATGCTAACCATCAAACAAACTAAGAAAAAAGGTTTTAAAACTACAAAATCAAAGCCTTGGGGGCAATTGATATCCACTTCCAAACCAAATGTAGATCATTGAACCATTCACTCATCCTATCACAATTTTTACCTATAAACGAAGGACCATAGATTTGACAACAACAAGTCTTCTACCAAAGACATAGCCATTTAACCAAACATAGCATTCATTAGGTTAAACCTTAAACAAACCACATTCAATGTTCAACCTTTCATTGCATCTATAGGATAAATATGAGAAAAATTCACATTAACATACTTTTCTAGCAAGATTCACAACACATTATGCACAAGAAGTTCTAAGTTCATGTTTTTAGATTTTCATGCAAAGGAGCTAAGGAATTCGTCACTTTCCTAACCCCCTAACACTTAAATCATACAAACACTTCCTATTCTCAAAAAACACATGACATAAATTAAGTAAAAAATAGCATTAAGAACACATGAATGCTAAATAACAAAGGCTTCAGGAACGAGTGAAACAATCTATTCACTACTTCTACTACTTGTTGTGAAGATAAATCGTCCATCCTTCTTAGATGGTAGTTTTCAAGAGTGAATTAGACATCTCTTGTCAAACCTCACCAATGACTCCCTTAGCCGAAACATGACTAAGAGTATCCCATTTATGGCATTCAGCACGAAGAACCAACAAGCTTGGAAACACTTATATACACTACACCGTGTCTAAGAATTTAACCAATTCATGCATTTACACAAGATTAGTCAAGAACTATCGACATTCATAGACTTCTCTCATTAGCCACCTAAAATAAACATGACAACGAGTTCAACATCAGCACATTCATCTAGCAATTATCAATACACTAACATCATTAAGAAGCTCTAACTCATGCTCTTGGATTCCACATTAAAAGAGGGGAGAATTAGCTACATTCTCCCAACCCTAACAAGTAATCATACAAGCAATTCATATACTCAAGCTTCCAACAACATCAATGCCATTAACAATTCACATTTAAAGCTCAATTAATGCACAATAGCAAAAGCACCAAATAGATAGATATGGTTCTTACTACATAGATATAGAAGCTTCAATCCATTTCTCCCAAGATAAAACTAAGCTAAATAATTAATAGACATGATTAACCTACAAAAACTAAGCAAAGAAAAAAAAGGAAAAACTAGGGTTTGAACCCAAAAAATTTGCAGGAAGAAGAAGCTAGATTCGTCTTGTGAAGAGGAGAGGATAAGGTGAGTATTTATAGTACAAAAAGCAAGAAGATTTTTTGGCCATATGTTCGTCGTGAGTCGCGATGACCTCACGACGGTGACTAGTTCCAGCATTTTGATTTCTTTCTTCTTCTTAATTCATGTCCTCCTATTCTCTTCACTTTTCTTCAATTCTTCATGTCTTCAAAAGCTCAAATACAAGTCTTCAAATCTTCAATGGTATTCTTCAAAGTCTTCGAAGTCTTCAAACAAACTACCTTGTCACATAAAATTCTCTAGAAAAGTAATAAAAGCATAAAAGTTGCTTTTAACCCTCCTTAGAGAATTTCTAGGAAAAATTCCACATTTAGAGCGCAAAAGTGAATCCTAAAAGTCCTAATATAACCGTATAAAATGGACCCATCAGTAGCTTGGGGAATTTTACCCATAGTGGAACCATTTTCAGCATATCCTTCTTCATGGAGAAACAAACCTTCCACAGATGCAGAAACATAGTCATTCCATAGATTGTATATGGCTTCATAACCTCCTCCCTATTTCTCATACTTTTGAATTTAATCACAAAGTACTCATCATCATTATACAGCATCTCAGGAGTATCAATAAATGCCCAATTTTTCAGCATGAATCTCTTGACAGTACTCATTGTTAGTTCCCCTCCTATAACGTAGATAATCAGAGTTGTTTCCAAATACTTGAATTCAGACTCTACATCATCAGGCTCTATTTCCACCTCAATCTCACCAATAACAAATTTAGGAGCAGAAAATTCCATATTCAGGACATTCAGTGGTACTCTACTTCCTCTAATGACATCAACCCATACATTTCCCGTATCAAATCGATTCACAGTATTAACAGAAGCAGGATTAAGTTCAGGTCTTACTGTTTCATCAATCGCATCTGATTTCTGATTTTGAGTTGTTCCAGTCTCCTTTTCTGATTCCTGATTTGCCTCTGATTCACCTGCCTATTCCATCTTAATCTCCTCCTCCCGATCCAAATCCAATTCCAGACTGGTAGCTTCCACGATGTCCTACCTCGCAGAACTAGACAGGGTTACCTTCTTCCTCGGTGTTCCCCTTCCACGTTTCATGGTTGATGCAATCGCACTTTAAGTGTGTGAAATCGCACCTAAAGTCATCAGTCTGGTCCACAACATATACACTAATAAATATAGAATTTAATAATATGTTCTATAAGTTATAACAAGTAATAATGTGCAGCTGAATGTGAAAATATATAAAAATACATAATTTAAAAAGTAAATTTTAATTTTTATATATTTAATTTTAAAAATGGATTTTATAAGTGAAAATATTACAGTGTATTTTTCATAACTTAAAGATAGACCACCTGTAAACGACATGTTCTTTTAAGAATAACTAAATTACATTTAATCAAATTCACAAATCGTGTGTAATATTGTAAATTAGGGATTCCAAAACATTGAATTATCGCTCTTGAGAATATTAAGTTATCTCGCAAAAAAAAATGTTACTACTTGACAGAAATGGCAATTTTACATATCAATGTCACTAAACCAAAAATGATTTTAGTACCCTTGTAATAACACTTAATACATAGCACAAATACGTGATACAACTCTGCTCTAGAGCACAAACATGATTAAATTTTGGATACATACCAAGAACAATATACAGTATTAAAAACACCACTAGAGACATCTATGCAACATGAAAGAGAAAACATACTTATTAGGAAGGGAAGGGAGCTCCACACACTACATGAAACACCTTCATCACAATTTTGATGGGGTTTTTACCTCAATCATTAAAAATAACCGAGGTAATATAGTTGCAGTAAAAAGTACACTATTCACTTTGTTTCATGACCAAGGTAAAGAATATTAATTACCTCAATTTTTGAAAAATAACCGAGTTAAAAGTTCATGACCTACATTGACAATTTAGGGGACACCGACTCCTGCTTGTGTTATGACGACTGCCCTGATGATATGCTTGTGACATCGGTAATTTAGTTGTGTGACACTTCCAATGTCATCTTACCGATGTCTCATATTAAAGAGCACCAAATTTGTGTGATTGATGATGCGGCTGACATATTTGATGACGTGGTTTCAGTGATCGACACCGTAGCATTGCAACAGATGTCGGTAAAACCAGTTTTGACATGTGAGTCCCACGACATTCCTTTTATTTACTCCCTCTATCCCACTTCATATTGCTTAAATTAAAATTTGAGAGTCAATTTCATCAATGTTTAAATATTAATATCTTTATGTGTATGTGTTAAAAAATCCTTAAAAAACAATAACTTATAAATATATGATACGATAAATCCAACAACATATAAATGATAATAGTTTTACATATACAATAATATAATTTAATGGTCGAAGTTTGATAAGTTTGAATGGAAGTCAAATTAAGCAATATGAATTGGGACTGAGCGAGTATGTCACGAATGTGAGGCAAGATAAATCGATCGCGGTTGCAATGTACATACCGATATTGGAACTGATAGGATGCAACATCAGTAAATCATGTTTATGCGACATATTTATCAAAGTTGCTTGTTCCGTTTTGCTTGGACCGACATGGAATCAAAGTGCAACCAACGTCAATATGATTAAGCAATTTAAACGTACCCATTCATTGAATAGAAGCCCGACGTGAAGCGTTACTAATATTCCATACCACAGTAAACAGGATACCATAACAAATATGCAGGCCCCGACCAAACATTGAACATGCATATTTGATTAAAAATATTTCACAAAATTAAATATACCATTATCACTCAGCAGCTAGTACTAGACCTATATCATGGGTTCAAAATATTTACCCTAGAGAATTATCAATGAAAATTTTAGTGAATGATGTATACAAATGTTATCACCTAAACATGGGTTTTCATATGATACAGGGATTAAGGAAATATTGCAAATGCTTTATTATCATATAAAGAGCCCAACTTTCACGAGTTTCTTCCTTAAGTTTGATGGAGTATTGATACTTTTCCTTGCCATTGTACTGTAACATGAGATAACGTGAGAATTATTATGAATATTGAACATGATGTTGGAATTGTAGTAGATCTAATTTTGTGAGACTTGTACGCACCTTTTTTAAGTTCAAATTCATTCACCCTAACACGCGATACTCTTTTTTTTTTTTGAAACCAAAACCGACACAAGTAGCAATTTTGAAGCCGAAGCTTAGTAACTTTACAGATTGAGCATATTGCTCTCGAAGCAACCCTTGTTGCTTCCAAAAGAATGTACTAGATTGATGTGACAACCAGAGGATTACAAATACTAATGACTAGGTAATCAGCTCTCGAACTTCTTAGTGAGTCGAGTAAACGAAACACAAGTCAGTCAGAGAAGACCTTTACCTAAATCATAAGCCTATCCTCAGATAAGAAAAGAAAAGCAAATCCATTAGCATTCGGGAACCATTGTACAGAGTTCAGTTGGGGAGAAACCAATCCATTTTGAAATCACTTTAGCTGAGCTAGTCCGTGCTTGATGATTGCAAATTGCTATGTGCAGTCCCTGCGAAAGGGTGAAACCAGAAAACAACTCAGTAGCATCCATTCAGTGTGAAATTCTAATAGAAGGAGTGCCAATCAAATCCAACTTAATAAGACCCAAACAAATAGGGGGAAGTATTTGTGAACTACTATAAAAAGTAGTAGTCTGAACATTTAAACAGTCCTTAGCCAACGCATCCGCTACCAAATTAGCCTGTCTATGTATATGGCAGATAGTGATATCTCCCAAAATCTGATTAATCTCATCAGCTAGTTCAAACAATTTCCAATTCGCTTTGCAAGGGTCATGAACATAAGTAATAGCACTTAGACAATCAGATTCTATGGTAATAGGTGGCCGAAATCCTACACATAAATGCACTGCCAAGAGGATTGCCTTTAGCTCAGCCTCTAAGGGAGAGCAAGCCTGAGTAAATTTCGATTGAGCTGAGATGAAATTACCATTGGGATCCCTAATAATCAAACCTAAGCCACACTTCTCATCATATGAATTCCAAGCAGCATCTACATTCAATTTATATCCCTCATTTGGTCTTTTCCATGCAATTTTGAAGATCTTAGGTTTAGGAGCAGTCTTAATGAGGGGCAGAAAGGAGTGGTTTGCAATGCCATAGTCAAATGTAGAAGAGATGGAGGCAGGTTTAGAGCTGAAAGAGTAAAATGTATGGTCCCTAATCTGCCTTATCACTGTAACTCTGCTAGGGATAGCAGAGTCATATATACATTTGTTTCTCATTTTCCATAAGCACCAGAATGTGATTAGAGAAGTATTCCTAATTAAAGTAGAGTGCAAAGAGCTTAAACCAGGATAGGTTAGATAGTAAGAGACTCTTTCCCAAATTGAAAGGAATGGCTTATCAGTAATACCCATAAAGGAATGAATATTCTTCGAGACAGGAATTGTGAAAGAGCAGGAGTTAAAAAAATGATCGAGAGAATCGACATGGTTACAGCACATAATACATTTAGAAGGCAAGCAAAAAGTCAGTCTCTGTAACACATTATCAAAAGGCAAATAGGAATTGATCAATTTCCACATTAAGACTGACACTTTCTTTTCAATTCTATCATTCCAAAAAAGTTTTGTGGAAGCAATGCTACCTGATTGCGGACACAGTAAGGAGTATGTAGATTTAAAAGTAAAATCTCCCCTGGGACCAGGTTTCCATATAAGTCTGTCACTCTTGTGAGGATGTAGTTTTGAAACCTGCAAAAGTGAAATAATATCACTTGGAAGTATCCTGAAAAATTTCCTAATCATAGTATCTTTGTTTACAATGAACTCAGCCACCGAGCAGTCCTCCGAAATATCCACCTGCTCAGGAGAACAGAAATCAATTATAGGCTTGACACCAAGCCAATTGGAGGTCCAAAAGTTACAGGATCCCATCCCCAGAATCACCCTGGAGTTGGACTCCGCCCATGCATTAAAACTACAAATTCTTTTCCAATTTGGAGAAGATTTATATGAGGGGGGAAGGGATGCAATAAAGTGTGTCCAGGGTGCCTGAGCATTTTGATATTTCCACCATAACTTAACAGAACATGTATCAATAATAGCACTTATTGATCTAAAGCCTAAACCATTTTGTTCAATTGGAAAACAAAGAGATTCCCAATTTCTCCAAACTCTATTTGACTTCTGATCAGTGAAGCCCAGAAAAACCTGCTCATCCTCTTTTCAATTATGGAAATAATCTTTTTGCTAGGTTTGAGCACAGACCATATATGATGTGGAACTGAAAAGATGCAAGATTTTATGAGAGTCATTTTCCCTCCCATAGATAACCATTTGTTTTTCCAATTACTGATTCTGCTATCAATTTGTTCAATGATAGGCAGGAAATGAAGTTTATGAGCTGGACCTGTAAAGATAGGAACCCCCAAATATGTAAAAGGCATGGAACCAATTTTCATTCTCAGGATCCTTTTAATGATATGAACTTTATGAACTGATGCATGCCTCCCAATGAATATATCACTTTTACCATAATTGATATGCTGACCAGTGACTTCTTCAAAGATAGACAAAAATGCTTTCAATCTGATCAAGGTTTTTTTTTCAGCCTTTATAAACACCACAGTATCATCCGCATAAGATAGATGTGAGATTGGGATGGAGTTACCTGGGAGATCATAGTAGGCCAGTTTACCTGTATGAAATATAAATGCTAAACTCTTGGTGAAAGCCTCTGAAAAGATATTGAAAAGGAAGGGGGAGAGGGGATCCCCCTGTTTAATACCCCTAGTAGATTGAAAAAAACCCACTGGGCTACCATTTATCAAGATAGAAAACCAAGCTTGAGACAAATTATTCATGATAGGGAAAAGAAATTTTGGGTGAAACCCAAATTTAAGGAGAACACTGTATAAAAAAGACCACTTAACCCTATCAAAAGCCTTTTTAAGATCCAACTTAATAATGCAATTCGGATGTCTTTGTTTCCTGTCTAAGAATCTTATCATTTCTTGAAGGTAAATTACATTATCAGATAAATCTCGACCTTTAAGAAAGGCAGTCTGCTGTGGAGAAATGAGATTGGCCATAAGTGGTTTAAGTCTCTCCATAATTATTTTTGAACAAATCTTGTTAACCACATTTGAGAGCCTTATTGGCCTGTAATCCTCAAAAGAAAAAGGTGTTTTCTTTTTGGGAATAACTGTAATCCAAGTACTACTGAAACCTTTTGGGATATTATTCCCATTCATAAAATCCTGCACTGCATTCAGTAAATCCTTAGAGATAATATCCCAAGCTTTTATGAAAAATTTTGCTGTGAAACCATCCGGACCCGGGCTACTGAATTTATTAAGGCCAAATACTATATGATTAAGCTCAGCAATAGTAACCGGGAGCAGGAGCATATCATTTTGCTGCTGAGAGATACACTTAGGGATCTGGCTAAGAAAATGGGATTTGAAAATGTTAGAGTCAGGGGAGCTGTCATCAGTTAATAGGCTTTTGTAGTACTGGATGGCTTCTGTTTCTATTTCAGAGACATTATCTAACCATAGACCATTAGTACTTTTGATTTTTGTTATCCGTAATCTACCATTTCTTTCCTTAACTGAGTTGTGAAAAAATTTTGTATTATTGTCCCCCTCCTTCAACCATTTAATCTTAGCTTTATTTTTCCAGAAACTTTTCTCCTCAACTAATGATCTAACCAACTTAGCTTTAGCTTCCTTAAGGTTTAACAAGTTAGAATCATTAGGAAACTGATCATATAATTGTTCCTGGAACAAAACACCATTTTCAGCCTGTATGACATTATCATTGACATTACCAAAATGTTCTTTACTCCAGATTTTTAGAACCTTTTTTAATCTAGAGAGTTTGAGGCAAAAACCTAACATTCCAGAATAGGACATAGGAAGTTCCCAATCATTCTTGATTACACTCATGAAATCTTTTCTTTTAAACCAAGTGTTCAAGAATCTGAAAGGTCTAGGAACTGAGGGAATATCACTACCAATAGATAGGAGCATGGGACTATGATCAGAGGAGGATCTATTTAGGATTTGAACAGAGGAAGAAGGGAAGGAAGAAGGCCATGCAGCATTACATAGCCCCCTATCTAATCTTTGAATGGTAGGATTTCTCAATCGATTATTACTCCAGGTAAAAAGATTCCCCACAGTATAGATTTCCTCTAATGCCATTCCATTTATGAAATTATTAAAGTCTTTCATACTGCCTAATTTTGGAGCTGAGGGGCCTTTGTATTCATGAAGAGATGTTATGGCATTAAAATCACCAATGAAAATAGATTCTGAGTGATTAGTAGCCTGAATATCAGCCCAAAGTGATTTCCTTCCATCTCTGGTTCTAAGACTATACACAAAATATGCATCCATATTTTTATTTAAAGTGAGACTGTGCAGAGAAACAGCAAGAAATTGCAGGTTATCATATTTGACAGTCAGGTGAACTGAATAATTCCAAAATAACCAAATTTGTCCATTCATAGCATACATGCAATTATCAAAATGTAACAGATTCTTATATGATTGACATTGCAGATTGTCATGCTTTGGTTCAATTAGGCAGATGAGATCAAATTTATGCCTAATGATCAGGTTTTGCAGTCTGAGCATGGAGGTATCCATCCCTCTTAAGTTCCAAACCAGAAATTTTATCTTGAGGGTTGTACTATTCATATTAAAACATTATTAGCACTCTTTGATCTAGTCATGATGGTATTCAATTGAGTTAGGTATGTTTCATTCTTATGCCTAGACTCAGGTTGACTGGCCTTATTTTGCTTAGTTAGTTTAGACTGTGAGTTAGAGGGACTTACCTGCCTAGACTGATTGAGATGAGAATCAGAGATGACAGAAGGGGAAGCAATCACAGGATCCACATCCACCAAAGCTCCAGAGATAGTATCTGGAATGTCCTTGGAGTTCTCCTCATTGGTTCCATCATTATCCTCAAGTGGAAGAAACCTGTTATGCTTATATTTCTGCTGAGAGAAGAGAAAATTTTTAGCAGCCATGATAGAGTTGAAAGGAGAGAAGGATTTACCTGTTTTGCTTGGGATGTCATCCTTAGCATAATTTCTATTTGATATAGTAAGAGGAGGAGCAGACTTAGGATGAATAGGTGGCTCATTCGGAGACCTAATGTTTGGGGCAATGCCCTCCACATTCAGGTTTCTGCTAGTTCCAATTGCCATCGGAGAAGTGTCTGAAACAGTATCATACTGAACCCCATGCTCAACCCCAGGGGTGAAGGAAATAGGAGTATTACTTTTGTTCAAACTGTCCCTCTGTGGAGAGGTATCAATTACTAGAGTCTGAGGAGGAATATCAATCACATTCTCGGATACATTCACAGGTACACTAGTCCCCTCATTGATTGGGATTGGTATCACTCTTTGTTTCGGGACATATTTAAAAGTCTTTGTGATCTTTGTACGCTGTTTATCCGCAACAGTTAAACCTGAACTACCCGCCCTATCTATCCCAGATAGTAAATTAGGCATAGCCTCCACAGGGCTCTTTTCTGAGGATAACTGCTGTGCTAGTTGCTTACCTCCGTGACTAGGAACAAACCTATTGGCTTTGGATAACTTAAGTTCGGGGTGAAGGTGAATACAAAGATTATCATCGTGGCCTATAGTCTTACAGTGATGGCAATACAGAGGGATATCTTCAAACTCTAGAGGAAGCTTTACCACATTGTACTCAATCCACTCTTCCTCTATTCCAACTCTAATATATGTAGGAAGCTTGTTTTTTAGATCGATTTCCACACACATCTTCACTACCGAAGGCCTAGTAAGGGCAGCAGTAGCTGCATCCATCTTAATGAAGGACCCAATCTGATTTCCCATCGATTGCAGCATAGTAATGTTATAGAAATAGATAGGGACATACGGAACGTTAACCCATACCGGCACAATAGAAGACTCTGCCTCCGGAGAGAAGTCAGTTGTCCATTTAAGCACCTTCATTGGGGCCTGATTGAAGATCCAATGTCCTTTGAGCCATAATCTCTGATAGTCTTCCTTTTCTTGGAATCGGATGAGGATATGTCTATAATCAATAGAGCCAATTTGGAAATTGCCCTTGAAACTGACCGATTTGAAAGCCTCATTCAGTGCTGCCATCGGCGGCTTTCCTCTAGCAAATTTTCCGACTAGAGCGGTTTGATAATGAGAGGCCAAACATTCTGCCTCCTGCCGAGAAACTAGACAGGCAATATCCCCCTTATAGTGTGTTTTAGGAATAATTTCTGGGTTGGAAGGGAGTGATGCCTGTAAAGGAGTTTGGCGAGTGCCCAATGCTTGAAGGAAGGACTTGGTCGCAGCGTTGCCACCGCGGCCAGGGGGAGGAGCCGCCATGATCAGGGGCCAATCCGACCGTTAAGGGGCCAAACCGACCGTTATCAGAGGATTGAGAACGAAGAAAGAAGGGAAAGGGAAAGAAACGACTGTAAGTGTTGCGTTTTGGACAATTCGCACCCAAAATCCCGATTTTTAATGAGAGTCAACAATAAGACATGAGCATTTTTAAACACGCGATACTCAATCCTTCGTGAAATGCGTACAATAGCAACTGCATCCTACTTAGCCACTTGTTTTTTTTATGTTGTACGTGAATGGGAAACAAATTTAGTCGAGTATGCCTTATGGAAAGAACTTAAGTATTGAAGTTAATGCAATGACATGTAAAATTCTACCTTAAGGCATTTCCAATAGACTTGTTTTTGCTTGCTAATGAGTGGATTTGACAACATCTTGTCAATGACATCTACTATTATTTAAGGGGCTTTTATTTTAATGCATTATACCCGAATACCTTATTCGATGGAACAATTATAAAAACCACCATCCAATGTTTGTTAAAAAATCGTTTTATAATTTTAAATATTAATAGAAAAAGTAGAGCACTAGGGATATTTCACTCACTTTTTTGTAGTACAATGCGATGTACATGAACTAGTCATAAAGCATCAACCGAGCGCTCAAATTATCCAAATGCTCTTCACATGAAATGTTTTGATGTAGAAATTTTTTAGAGCACAGAAATCATATCTAGTTTTTTCCTTGGTCTTGGAAAGTATGTACAAGTACCTACAAAATTGTAATGTTCAAAATTTTATTATTGATCACCAAATTGTCGAGTAGTAATACTTAGAATGATTAAAGTTTAACTACGGGTGTGCGAACATTGTTAAATTGGAAGAAGTCTTTGAAATCATTCACTGAGTTGATTGAATGAAATTTGTACCCTAACATTCATACATTATCCACAAGAATTGTGTATAAAGATAATTGATCCTTAGGCATCATGATTGTATAAATGTTCTTAGAAGATCCACCCTTCACGGGATTGAATGGTGGTTGCTTAAACCTAGAGACTTCAGACTAGTTAGTTTTTATCGCTACTTGTATTGTTCGATTGTGCAGGGTTACTTATTTTCATCACAATCTACATCTCATGTATGCACATAAGTTATCTAATATATATTTTTTAACTCCATACAAACATTACAAATTTAATGTTTATTTACCATGAAAGTATATGTCTTCCCAAGATATCCACAAAATGAAGGGGTCATTCCACAAACAACCTCAGCTGTCATATTTTCCTCGGAATCTGGTAGTAGAAGCAAAACACCATCTGCGACTCTTTGCAATAACCACCACCACGTTCTCCTTTGCAACTGGCTTATGATGATGCAATAATAAATATGTGCACACCTTACCTTCCACCATGACATGGATATAACCATCGACACATTTGGAAAGAAGTATGCACAATAAATTATCCTATACATGACACGATATTACATTAAAAACTATTCACCTTACATGTATTATTAAATTGTAATTAATGGGTGATATATGTTCTTGCCTGCATATTGCGTATGTTGGCTTCAACTAAATATTCTCTTTGGCAATCGAATGCAACAGTGGATGCCAAAGCGAAATCCATTTCATTATCACCTTTGGGAGGGTGTGTTAGGCTTGTTGGTTTATCACTTGCAAGGATTCACTCCAACTCGATTGTCATTGTCGTGCCATCTAAATCTTGTGAGACATATTCTAGTACTTTGATAAATTTGAAGTTCAAAGCATCTATCTCTTTTTGTTGATTTGTTGTCGTCTTGTAAACCTTTTGCGTTTTACATTTGACAGACACATCTCTTTGAGTAGCGATTGTACCAAGGTCGGAGGGTCGTCATTGTACCTCTCAAAGTTATAATTTATAGCCCTAAAGTGCTTCCTAAATACAATTATGAAGATAGTGGCAAATCCTGGTCGTCCACAAAGAAGAGGGATTTTCCTAAGGGTTCATGCATATAAGGTGGATGTAAGCATAAGTATAAGAAATTAAATAGGGGGGGGGGGGTTTATTTTTCCTTTGTTATGAAAGTAAAAATAAGACAATTAGGTTATGAAGAGAAATAGGCTAATCATGCAACAAAACTACTAGAAGATGATAAAATCAACAATGACAAAGCCTTGGGGGCAATTGGTTCCCACTTACAAACCTCTTATAGTTCATAGAATCATTCACTCATTCAATCACACTCATTATCTATGGTGAATGTTATCACTTCCATTTTGAAGATAAATACTCCTTTCTTCTTAAAAGTAATTCACAAAAGCAATCAATGACTATTTTAAGACCTCATTAATGATCACTTTCGACAAACAACACCTAAAGGTATTCCATTAATGACATCATGCACAATGAACCATAGATTTGATAACAACTACAAGCCTTCTACCAAATGCCTAGCTATTTAACCAAACAAAGCATTTATTAGATTTAACCAATAAAAATAAACATTCAAGATTCAACCATTTAGTTCTACCTTAGGACAAATATGATAACAAACCAAAATAACATACTCATCTAGCAAGATTAACATTGCTAACACAACAAGAAGTTCTGATTCCATGTTCATAGATTTTCATGCCAAAGAACTAATAATTTGTATACTTTCCTAACACCCTAACGCTTAATCATACAAACATGTCATACTCTCAAACCACTCACAGCATAAATGAACTAAACATACACATTAATGGCACAGTAAATGCTAATTAATAAACGTTTAAGAAAAAAGTGAAATCGAGATTCTCACTAAATGGGTTTGGAAGCTTCAATAAATTTCTCCCAATTGAGGAACTTAGCTACTAAAATCCATACTAATAATCAACGAAAAACTAAACATAATTCAAGATGAAATAAGGTGAAATACAAAGAGAAACTAGGGTTTCAAAAGAGGAAAAGTCAGGGAGAAGAAGAATAGAAGAGAGAGGATAATACATATCTTTTATAGTACAAGAAACCAAAAAGGTATGTCTGGACAGCTGTTCATCGCGACTCGCGACAAAGGCGTCACGACTCGCGACAGACAACAATGGCTGCATCTTCATTTCTTCCTTATTCTTGGCTAAGTATTCCTTTTCACTTCTTTACTTCAAATGTCTTCAAGTCTTCAAGTCTTAAAATCTCCAAAGTTAGTCTTCAAAGTCATCAAATCTCAATATAATTGCCTTGTCACACAAAATTTCTAAAAAAGTAATAAGAGCGCAAAAGTTGCTCTTAAATCTCCTAAGAGAATTTCAGTGCAAAAAACAAGATCTAGAATACAAAAGTGAGTCCCAAAAGTTCCAAAATAATCATATAAAATGAGCACATCAAACCTCCCCACACTTGAACCTTACTCATCCTTGAGTAAGAAAATATTCAAGATCACAAAGAGATTCACATATTCACATCCTAACACTAATATTCCCCCATTAAATACTTCACAAAACTCTCATTATCATAAATCCCAAAATCAAAGATTGAAAGAATTGTTTTCCCACACAACCCCAATTCCTAAATCTTCCCAAACCTACCACCTATTAGTTCACTGATACCCAAAAAAACATATCCAAATCCTGAATTGATAATCCCAAAGTCCAATGGCACAAAATGAAGTCCAAATCATGTCAAAAATTTAAGCACATACTTCACTTCATACCAATATATCAAACAAAATGAAGTACATGGAGGATCAAGAACTGATCACCCTACATCGTTTTCCCCTCTAAGTCACCCAATCCCAAGAAGTCCTATGATGTTAGGCTACCCGATTCATCCATATGTTCACAACAATCTTATGACTCCAACGATGGCAAATGAGTAGGATTGAACATATTTTTCTTTTTCTTTTTTTTTCTCTCTTTCCCTCAATTTTTAGGAGCCCTTTCAAGTTTTTATCCTAGCCACATATCAAGTTTCTTTGGTTCACATCTCACCCATATTTAGCCTCTCATTTTTACCTAGGCCCTTTTCAGGTTTTTGACCTATTTGGGCCCCCAATGTTGGTTAAATTGTCCTATCGGGTTTTCAACTTAGCGGGCTTGCTATTTATTTTTTTCATTTCTATTTTTTTTAAAATCCATTATTTTTATTTTCTCATTTTTTCCAATCAAAATTAGGAAAATCATCCAAGATCAAGATTAGATGTAGGCAAGTCGTTCAACCCTTCCCCTCACTTAAAACATTACATTACTCTCAATGTAAACATAAAAGGAAAAAATGATAAAAATCAAAGTGGGAAGTGAAAATGACTCACAATCAAAAGAATGAAGGACTGATACCATCCTGGGGATCTCTGCCATAATGCTGCTGATAATGAGCCAACCAATCTGCGTTCTTTCTACACTGCTCCTTACGCCTCTTTGCCTTGGGATCAGAGCATGGGGTACTGCCAAAGTGTGCCTGCATATGATAAACACAGGATGAGAGATGATCAATCTCCTCATCTATATCCTTAAGGCGTAGTGACATGAAGACATTGTGCACCATGATCATCCCATCCTAGCGACAGAAACCGTCCTTAACCGTATGCATCATTTGAGAGTAGGAGTCTGGAGAAGGTTGAGGGAATTAGCCATGCACATACTCATTGTGATGTGGAGGGGGAGTAGCTGCATTATGCATAAGTGAATCCTGCTGGTTTGGAGGGGATGATGGTGCGGAAGGCTGGAAGGGAAGGGCATCTTCCTCGGTCTGGACTGGCATCAGAGGTAGTCTTAGAAGCTCCCACTCAAAATGGTCCTGACACAACTTAGTGGCTCTGTCGCTAAATTGGCAATGTGTGTCGACCTCTAGCTTAGTCTGCTGGGGTTGAGGAAGTGTTATTAAGGTGACCCAATTCCTTGCATACAACCAATGGTACGCATCCTGCAAAGATGTGTCCTCCATGAGGTGGTACTTTTGCATATGTGCCAGAGTGATAAGGTATAAGTCACTCCGGCCTATATGCTAAAAACCCAGAGGAGTGGTGATTTGTAAGTACTCTGCTAGAAGGGTGATCATACCTCCTATCGATATCTCACGCCTTCTTGCATTTTTCCGATATACCGACAACTTCTCAACCTACAACTCAGTCCACTTCTCGAAGTATGTGCCCTCGCTCGTGAGGATACATAGGTGGCGAATGCCATCATTAGGAACATTCATCACCTCTACAAGATAGAGAAATGTGCTCATCAAGAAACGATGCACAAACTGGAGACAGGAATGGATAATAATGTGGTTCTTGTCCTGCACATCCGGAACTTTTCTCGTGATGGTATACAAAAAGGCTACATCATCCTAAAAAGTGAGGGTCGGGGCCTTTGGGTCAAACTGCTCTCTGATGGCCATGGTATCCTAACAAAAAACCACCTCAATCTCTTGGAAAGTTATCTTATAAGACTTGTCATTGAGATGAAATATGATAAATGTCTGTTACATGGGTGCTCTCTTCTCGATTATCTCTTCTCAATGTACACACCCTTACCATGGAGAGGAATTTCAAGGTGTATCAATTATATGTGGGTGTGTTACAGCTCATGAAATCTCCTAAGCCTCCTTAGGTGAGAAGGCAAAGGACCAACTCTCTCAATACAACTGTCTCCAAGGCTCCCTCATTAATAAAGTTGGTCTGTTAAATTTTTTGGGAGGATTGGTCAACCTCTTCCATCTCTCTGTATATTTTTCGGTGATCCGGAATGGCACCATAACTGGATTTGGAGGTGGCGGTGCTGCGGATAAACTCGCCCCCCTTATAACAAGCTTTCTCTTCGGTGCAATAAATATCACTACAGAAAACAACGTCAAACTCACATAGACATAAGAGATTATAATACTAGGTTTAGCATTAAAAGTTAATAAACCCTAGTATTCTCAAAGAATATCTAATCCATCATGCAATCACCACTATGAAATCATCCCATGAAAATATCCAACATTGAGCGACAAATATCCAAGCATCATTTTATAATTTAACAATTGCAGCTACAATGATGTAGTCGGCACACTACAATCAACAAAAGACAACTATAAAGGTGCGGGAATACTAGGGTTAATATGCCAATACATGTAAAATCCTATCAAAGTTTATTTCTTGATAATTTCATTAACATGCTTATGTACTATCTCACCATACTTGGCCATATATCACAATGTTCCTCAAAAATGACACTATAGCATAGCCAATAGTACTTATGCATTTTCTTAAGAACAAGATTATAGCCAAGAACACAAGATTTATCACAATTATACAATTTCAACAATTGTCATATTCTTAGCCAAACCTAAACTAGCTTAAGCAATATCACTCAAGTATACACCAATATCAAGCTACATTAACAATCTCAATATTCCAAATCCACACAATGAGCACAAGTATATCATACTATATACATTAATTTCACAATTCACCAAAACTACCCAAAATTGACAACTACAGTGTATGGAATTGAGAATTGTACCAAATGTGAGTAGAGGAGAGTGAAAATCAAAAGCCCACTAACAATACAAGCTTCTAACAATGAGCTCTTGAAAAATCCCCAAATTTTAGGGTTTTTCGTATTCTTGGTGGTCTGCACCATTATGAATGCTTTAACCAATGCATTTGACGTAGTTTTTTTATTTACTTTTGGTAAGCAGTTTGGTAATATTAGTTGAGTTTACAAGACAAGGGGTTTAGACAACCATGTTCATTTTTCCATTCTAAATCCTATGTTTTGTACACTAAATTAGTGATTATTGACATATCGTGTTCACGAGCTCCTTGGTCTTCATTATAAGTACCTTTAGTAGGTTGCCCATGAATACTATTTGTTATATTAATTTCTTGTGATGGCCGTTTGCTTTTAGTGGTAGAAGATATGAAGGCCATTCACATTGAGTGGTAGTAGATGAAGGCAACAAGCATCAATGTGTGGTATAAGAAGATTGAAGCTAAGGATAGGCGACTTCGAAGTTCAAGATGGCCAAAGTAGAAAATGGTGAATCGTGGTCCGAGGAGTGCTGCCTTAGTCCGGGAAATATCCAAGAAGAATTATTCTTCAAGGCTGGTTCCATTGGATTTTTCTTCTCGAGTACTAAAAAATTGAATACTAGAACTCCCAATTCGAACTAACAGTTCACCTTTGGCAAAGAAATGAAGTTCACCTAACGAAGGACAAGCAGACCGTGACAGCCCGCACTACACGAAGCATCAGCGGCCCATGAAGATACCCATGGTCCACCCTACACAAAACAACATCACTGGTCTGTGACAATGGAGTCGGCCTTTGAAACCTAGAAGGGAAGAGTTAATGAAATTTGACTAAGTATGGAGCCGGTCCAAGAAAACCTTCACAAACCGTGACAAGATTTCTGAGCAAACACCCACGTTGCTTGTAGTCAATGAAAAGGAGGTTGGACTCTAAAAACTATTGAGTGGAAACCGTGGTGATGCTTGCGGTCCGTGAAAACCTTCACGGACCGTGGTACGAGCCCAGCACCACGGACCGTTGCTTCCCATGGCTCTGAATGTTCACCGACCATGCCCGATTAGTGATCAATTCTTGAAGGCTTTACGGACCGTGACATCTGAGCCGGTCCGTGAAAACTAGGCAGCTGACCAAGGGTTTTGCACTTTTGGCCTATTTCGGGCCTATTTTTAGACCCAATCTCCTACTACTATATATAGGACCCTAGTCTTCTCATTTTACATACCTAGAATTCATATCTTGTAACTTGGAGAGCATTTGGGAGAAGGAAGGAGTTCTTTAGTAGTTTTTGTACTTTTACCTTTTCTTTTCTTCTTGTTTCATCCCAAAGATGTGGAATTCAAATTTCATATCTAGGGAGTAGTTAGCTTAGCTTGGGAAATATTTGGCACTAGTGTAGTTTCTATTGCTTTATGAGATTCAAGTAGATTCATCATATATATGTGTTTATGAAAGTATTGTGATTGTTCTTGAATGTTTCTAAATTCATGAACACTACATCACATATAACCACACACTTTGGGCTATATTCATGTATGGTGCATTTGTCTATACCCCCTTTGGAAGAGAAACCTGGATGTTTGAATGGGTAGGGAAGAATGCATCCGCATGGGTGTGTGCACGGGGGATTCAAGAATGCTCTGACCTATTTTCTGTCACACCAGTTTTAGCTAGCTTCGTAATGTTGCCCGAGAGGTTACATGTAGAGATAGTTGACAGTAGCAAGCTAGGTTTTGTGTTGGAACCCTAGTATCACAGATAAGGTGCCTATAAACCTAAGGTCTCTCGTATAGAGGGCCACAGGGAATTAGTGCATTTGTGGTGGAAGCCCAGGAGGCAATAGCACGGGGGTGAAACAAAACCACAACAACAATCGGACCTTGTTGTGCTCCCCTAATTATGATGGTGGTGTCGATTAAGGGTTGCGAGCACCCCCACCGTGACAGGGATGAGGAAGTGTTATGCTATCGACCACACCATATGTTGTGAACACACTGATAGGTCTTTGGTATATCTATATGTGAATGAATCAAGGATTGAATCATTAGAACTACCGTGTTGAAAAATTAGTCCCAAGTGCCTAGTTTGAATAGTTGACTTGTTTTTTTTATTCCATACTTGTAGTTTTTAGTTGAAAATGCCAACCCTCCCCCCCAACTTGCATGTTTACAGTATTAGTTGTTCCTTTCACTTGTGCCGATTGACGATCTGCACGAGGCTTTGTTTTGACTTTTTTACTTGAACCCTATTATCTCTATGGACAAACCTAGGGCTTTCCCCTTACTACCCTTTGGTAGCATTTTCAGCGGGAAACAGGTGCAAACCTATAAATCATATCTTTGACCATCCCACAGGACCAGTGCCTTGGCCCAGGATAATTAAATTGTGCTTGTTGCAACTGTATTAACGACCCCAGGTTGGGGAAGGTCAAACTTTGGCGCCGCTGCCGGGAATACTTTCCAATTCATGTATTAGTTGAGCATAGTTTGTTAGTAGAGTAGTGAGTAGTGTCTTTTATTGTTTGTCTTTTGTTTGTTTTGTTTGTAGTGAGTTGAACTTTGGTTATAGTTTTCTTGTTACTTTGATCCTGTTTGCTATTGTGTTGTTGAAAGGATAGTGCGACCCTAGTTTATGGTAAAAACCTGTAACATGAATCTAAGTGTTTTTCATTCCCTAACTAATTCCACTGGTAAGTGGAGGAGAAGGAGGAAGAGAGTTGGATCGGAGGTTCAATTTAGAGGTTTGAGTTTTGAGGAATTACCACACAAAATGGCGGAGGACAACCGCACTTTGAGAGAGCCTATGGCTCCTAACTTGGTGAATCAACCACTATATATCACATTCCCACCCTTTCCTACGAACGTGACTTGTGAGATGAAAAGTAGGATGATACACTGCTTTTCTACATTCCACGGTTTGGCCGGAGAGGATTCGAACAAATATATGTCAAATTTCCATTTAGTATGCATGAACATGAAGCTGTTGGGAGTGTTGAAATATAACTAAAACATGAGAGACTTCCCCTTTTCACCACAAGATGGAGCAAAATATTGGTTATATTATTTTCCACTAGGGTGCATAGGGTTATGGATGGATATGAAGCGGCAGTTTTTGGAGAAATATTTTCCAGCCTCAAAGTCTACTGGTTTGAAGAAACAGTTGTTAAACATCACTCAAGGAGCAACCGAAAGTTTATATAAGTATTGGGAGAGATTCAAGAGGTTTCTCACAAGTTTTCCTTATCATATGTTCAAGGAAAGAGACATGGTCTATTACTTCTTCGAGGGCTTGTGTGATGAGGACATGCGGACGGTGAATGCTGCGTGCAACAGTTCTATTGCCAAGAAAAGCCCAAAGGATGCTATGGAAATTTTTGAAGAGATGGCAAATGGGATGAGGCAATTCGGTAAAACATTGAGGGTGAGGTCTTGGATGGACCCGCACACACACCGAAGTTAGAGGAGCAAGTTCAAGCGCTAGCATCTGTGATGATAGAGCTTTTGCAAGGAAAGGTGCACCAAGTAAAGATGTGTGGGGTTTGCAACCTTGATCACCACTTTGAGAAATGGCCCAAGGGCTTTGGTGATATGCAAGAGGTGAATACCGTGGACTATAACAACCAGGAAGAACCTCAATTTTCTAGGGGTCAACAACATTTCATTCAATCTGAGGTATAGGGATCATCCAAACTTCCAATGGAGAGATGAAAATCAACCTCAATGGTATAGGGTGGATAAGAAGTGCCTTAACCCTATCCCAGAGGTGAAGGACCATCCAACAATCATACCACACTTTACAAGTCGAATAGGGAGGAGATCTTGGAGGCCATTGGACAATTGGGTAAGAAACATGAGATCTTCTTGGACAGGAGTAGGAGAGAAATTGAAGACCTTAGTACTATGGCCTTCTCAAGTATCAAGAATCTTGAGATTCAATTTGGACAACTCGCCACCTCTGTGAGCCTACTTGAAGCAAAAGAGTCCAGCAAGCTACCTTCCCAACCGGAGGTGAATCTGAGAAAAGTTAGCACACTCAAGTTGAGAAGTGGGAAGGAGGTTCGCGAAGCCAAGGAGAAAATGGTACAGGAGAATGATGAGTTAGTGGAGGCTACGAAAGCAAAGTTTGAAGAAGAATAGATGGTTGTTAAGAAAGCACCCTCCAAGGAGCTTCCACCACCCGAAGCTCAATTTGCTATTCCACCTCGGTTTCCAAGTGCTTTGAGTGGAAGGCCAAAGGTGGAGACAAATGAGGCCATCATTCGGAAAGTATTTGAAAGAGTAGAGGTATCTATCCCTATCTTGGAATTGATTGACAATTTGCCTTCATATGCTAAATTTTGTAAGGTTGCATGTACTAAGAAACAATTAGACCACTTAAGAAGTTAGGGAAACTAAGAATTAGGGAAGCCACAATTTTGAATCATAAGAATTTGCCTAAGAAATGTGATGAACCCAGAATGTCTTCTATCCCGATTTATTTAGGTGGGACACTTGTCGAACATGCCATGATAGATCTAAGAGCTTCTTTCAAAGTGATTCCCTTTAGTCTATTTGAATGTCTTGAAATTGGTGAACTAAAAGAGACTAGAGTCATTGTTCAACTGGCCAATCATTCCCAAGCTAGACCTCGAGGGCTAGTGAAGGATGTGATGGTGCGAGTGGAAAAGTTGATTTTTCTAGTGGACATTTTTGTCCTAGACGTAGCGCAAGATGGTAGTGAACCCCCTATCCTTTTGGGGAGATCTTTTCTAAATATTTCTTAGACTAAAATTGAAGTCCACTCAAGGATCTTGAGTCTAGAAGATGACTTAGACAAGGTGGAATTTAACATTTATAAATCTAGGCATGATTCAACAAAACCTTCTCTTATGTGCAAAGGTGTGACACTTTTTGATGAGCATGATAATGTAGAACCTTCTTGTGTTGCAAATGAGCATGAATCTCTCGATGATGAATTTTTTGAGGACTCTAACAGATTGCATAATTTTATCAATGATATGTCCGTGCTAGATTTTTTTTCTATGCTAACAAATTTGCAGAGGGAAAAGGAAAGTGTTGAGGAATTAACACCTCCTCAACCCCCTCCTAACCCCAATGTGACGTTTAAGGAGTAGATGTTGGCAACAAAAGGAGAAACATCCGACAAGGGGTACAAAGGTAAGGGTGGCTCATTGTGGAGATCTCTCCACAATGACGGCATCGTGGGCGGAGTCACCGATGGCAATTCCGGAGACCCACCGGTAAGTGCTTGAAATGTGAATGCATTAAAGGGTACTAAGTTGTGATGACGACAATAAGCCTACGTGGATCTTTTTGTTTGCTTGTTTTGAGTAGTTACTTGGTAGATTTTTCATGTCATGCTTGAAATAAATGATCCAATTAATGAAATTATTGCTTTATTTGAAAATTCAAATGTGAAGATGTGTGATTATGTGTAGATGGAATTAATTTTGATGGGTGGCACAGTTTTCTTTCAAAAGTTGAGAACAACCAAGGAATAGGGAAAATCCGAGGTTATCCTCGTGATAATGGTTATCACGAAGGGATGGTCTCATGTAGTGATGATGGGCACGAGACTCTGCCTCATGAAGATGGAAAAACTGGGCAGAAATCATTTTTTGTCAAACTTCGATTTTCCATCCCCCAACTTGTTTAAAAGAAATGCAATTTTCGAAAAGGAAGTATGAATTTCAAATTTTAAAATATATTTTTGGTTCAAGAAGTGATATTTCCTATTTTCTTAGGATTTTTTATGCAAATAGTACTTCCCATTTTAATTGATTGTACTACTTGTCCCCTGATTTAAAATTACATCTTTATCCAAAGTGTATCTCTCTCTTTTTTTCACCTATGCTGAAATTTTATCCTCTTGATACTACTCTTCACCTAATTTCATCATCTATAAATTCTTTCCTCTCAAGAAACACTCACTCACACACACTCTTGGGTGAACACGAAATAAGAAGCTTTTTCTTCCAAAAATTAGCAATTTTTGCTGCTTCTTGTGTGGATCTTACACTTCTAGGATTCAAATTTAGAGTAATCCTTTGATCTCTTTGTCAATATGCTTGATTAACATTGTGGTTTTGTTATGAAAAGCATGATTTATGAATCAACGTGCATTGTTGGGATGTTGTTTAGGTTTGTGTGATAAATCTTATCACTATCATAGAAACCCCCCTTTAACACTAGTTTTTTTTGTTCTCGGTTTTTTGGGGAAAAAATCTATGCTAAATTCCTACTTTGTTCTTAGTTTTTTCGGTTTCTTTTTGCCTAAGTAACTGATGAAATGGTTTCACCAGATGGAAAAAACCGATGCTAAATTCCTACTTGCAGCACCAATTATTTTTAGCACCGATTTTGAAAAACCTGAGCTAATATGTGCCGAGATAGCACCATTTTTTTAAACCGGTGCTAAAAACCAGTGCTACATTTGTGACCTAGTAGCACCAGTTTTCAACCGGGGCTAAATGTCTGATTAGTTAGCACCATTTTGTTTCTTTAGCACCAGTTTTAAAACCGGTGCAAAATGTGTGATTAGTTAGCACCGGTTTTTTTAGCACCGATTTTAAAAAACCTGTGCTAAATGTGTGAATGGCTAGCGCCTATTTTAAAACCGGTGCTAAATGTGTGATTGGTTAGCACCGGTTTTAAAACTAGTGCTAAATGTGTGATTGGTTAGCACCAATTTTAAAACCCGTGCTAAATGTGTGATTGGTTAGCATCGGTTTTTAGCACCTGTTTTAAAACTGGTGCTAAATGTGTGATTGGTTAGCAATGGTTTTTTAGCACCGGTGTTAAATGTGTGATTCGTTAGCACTAGTTTTATTAGCACCGGTTTTGGAAAAGCCGGTGTTAAATGTGTGACCCATGTTCACCAATTATTTTTGTTGTAGCACTGGTTTATAAGAACTTCTATAAACTTTGTGACTAATCTAGTTGCTGAAAGCTGCGGCGTGATACTGCTCTTTTAGTCCATCTTCACGCAGCCAGTTCTTAATTTACGCTTGTTTTTCAAACCGGTGCATTCGTTTTCACAGATGGCACTGGTTTTTATTTTTGCGTAGATTACTTAAATCGGTGAACCAAATAAAATAGCACAAACTTCCAGCAAAAATTCCCAATAAATACATCAATCATCACACATAGACAACAAGTAGGTAGAAAAAAGCATTGAATATGATCAACTATAATTTTTTACTAGCGAAAGAAGTACATGGACATGGTTCTTAGTGGCCAAAGATTGGGGTACAACCCTAAATAAGATACAGGAGCTCTCCCCTCTTCACGGAGATGATAACTATCAAAAGTGGAGGACAATTACCTTTCATAAAGAGATACTACTAACTACTATCCAATGATGGGGGCAAGTCCATGTATGACATTCAATTGAGCTATGCATTTTGGCAGAGTACATTTTTGAAAAATACAAACCCATTTCAGAGCAATGCTCCACAGTTGATTGCTCCCCAGAGGAGTGTAATTTTCAGGAAATTGCTGAAACATGTATTAAATTGCATGTTAGAAATGGATCTATGTGAGAGACAGTACAAATAAAAAAAATATATAGGAAAACATACCGGAATAATGTCAATGTCATGCATTTCCTTAACAATTTTTTCCATATAATACATGCAATGGTATCTACATTCCCATGTACTACTTTGTATATTGTGCTGATATGAAAGAGAATTTGCTGAAATGATTACGAACATAAAATTGACATAGGAAATATGAAGTTACGGGATAATACATACATTGATGTTTATGACATTCCATGTATAGTTCGAAGGGTAGGATCTACTTTTCCCGGAATTGAACCGTCAATATTTTGTTGCAATCCTAGAATCAATGACAATATATTTATATCAATATATAAAAATATATTTTCAGAAAATGGGGATCACACATAATAGTTTAATTAGGTCTAACGTTTTCCAACATGTAATGATGAACGCAAGTAATGAATAGAACAATGAATGTCATTGTACCGAATATTAACAATAATTGCAAATAATCGAGCAAAGAATGTGTTCTACCTACAAGAACACATTTACGGGAACAAACAATTTTGTAGAACATTAAAGCAGATGCAATGTCAAAAATGTGCTCTACTTACAAATGAATCAATTTAAGGCATTGCCTATTACGTTTTCAAATTCCCCCACTCATCGAGTCAATGCAATATACTCGATCGATTTACGGTAAGAAGATTAGCAAAAACTAACGGCTTCTATAAAAAAAGGAAAAACCAAAATACCTAATGCGGTTTTGAATACTTAAACTTTGTTTTTCTAAAAAACACAACATATGGGTGCTATTCCTTCCAGTGGGTCAAACAACACAAAAATAATTAAACTTACTCTCGATTGTATGGGAAGACGTACATCCTTGCTTGAGTGCGGTACATGACAGTTGAAACCTCGTTCGCAGTAAATTCGACTCTCTCATTTGCCTTTTGAGCTAGAGAATTTGAACCAGACAGAATAAAATGGACGTGGCCTCGATCAACAACCCAATCACATAGTTATCTGGAAAAATAATATTTTAAATTAAAAAAATATAATCAAACATCTATAAATAATGTAAGCATGTAATTCTTACGATGCCATATATCAAGTTGGCACCCACTGATCCATTCCATTTCACTTTCTATGACCAAGCTTCTCAAGAATAGTTCTAGCTTGGCAGTAATTATGGTTGTGTAGACTTCTTCTGATCCAAACACGTCCGCATTGAAATCGATGCGGAAGACTTTCTTAGGTCCACATATTTGTGTAGATATCCTTAAAACCTCATTAACCTGTTGAACAACAACAATGCATTCTTTGTCTCCCGTGACTCCCTAAAAGATACATGATATTGTAATTAGATTTGAGAATCTAATAATGTTAGTTGAGCTTTATATGTATATAATTCAGTAGTTAATCATATTGTATAGGCTTATATGAGTTCTCACAAAAATGTAATGGTCAGAAACCGACATGGGAGGATTTGATTGCCCATTCTCCATCGATGTAGTATTTTCTTTTGCTACTTGCTAATGGGTAAAATGTTAGTCAGACATTGAAAAAAATAGGTCGGAATGAAAAAGTGTCTAGGGTATGTTAGACCTCTCCTTTTACTGATCGAGCGACCGCCTCACCATTAGGAGTATCTTCATGAGCCACCACCTCCTATAAGGGAGAGTGTGTTAATATGTATCTGGAAATCAAAGTTAGTTAATATAATTATTTGTTTAACCTCTTCTCGCTCCATGGTAGTTTTTGGTGTAAGGTTTATTTCAAGACTTCAATATTCATCCACTACCAATTATTTCTGAGGCAATTGCTTCTCATTCTCTTACGTAAGCAGATGAACATCAAATTATGTTTAAGTAATATCTGGAAAGATATCTATAATAGGATGAGAACAAGAATAAAATTATCACACCTCATCATCATTTTGGCCAATGACACTAATTAATTTTCCCGGTCATAGAATGTTATATCCAATGGCCTCAGTGAAAAACTCAAATTCTTTGTGTTCAATTGGCAAAGGTGCCTTGGGAATGATCACAGGTCCCCGAAGCTCTACTCGCTCCCACTTGATGGGTAAGTCCATTTCCTTATCCTTTGGAAATAAGATACCAAATGCAGCTAAGTCCCTTTCTCCATTCTGGTTCAAAACAGATAGGCGGCACTTTTTTCCATTCTGAAAACAAAATTCAGAAAAGGAGAAAAAATATCAGTTAGACAATGAGTAAGTGTTATTAAGTAATAAAAGTTAAATAATGTTATCAATGTAATCAATCTCAATAGGGACCAAGGTTCCTTAAAGATTTTATGGCTCAAAAAGTTGATTAAAACAAAAAATAAATTCATTACATAGCATTGAAGGCTATAACGTCATGCTGCTCTTTTGGTCCAACCAGGATAAAAAAACACCTCAACTTAGTTTTTTGCGTGCGTTGTTGCTATTTTGGCACAAATGGGATAATATGAGCCTGAATTAACTATATTGAGATAACTTTAGGTTCAGCTGAGATAAACAGTCTCTCAATTAACCATATTGACAAAGAGACATTTTCTCAGTTCAACTGAGAAAAAAAACAATATGAAGATATTACTAGCCCAGAACTACCAACATCTAAAATGAACGTGATAGCAGTAAATATATGCCCACAACTAATAGCATCTAAAATCAATATGACAGGAAATCAACATCCCGAAACTAACAATCCACATCTGTAAGAAAGAAACTAACGACGGGGTTCATGGTATAGAATACCTTGTCATCCACAACGTATCCTTGTGGGTCACTAGATCCAGATGCTGAAGGAATTAATACCCGGTTGTCTTTATTCGCGAGGTTGGATGATGTAGCTAGGAGATTGCGGGCATCCAATTATAAGGGAATAGTTTTACCCAATTGTCCAGCCAGCCAATTTGTTGGGGCCTTAAATAAAGCAAAAAATCTTTTGTTGAGCTCGATGACCTTCATGGACACATGTTTTAAATTTGAGGTTTCTTGAAATGGTTTTCTGTTTGTGCTCCCACGTCGACTAGATGCGTAATGCCTCACAACAATATGTGGTAGGGCCTCGTTCAACTTGGTCGTTGTGGGGAAACCCCTCCAATGACCCCCATGATCCTTCTAACCAGTTGCTTGAACGAGAATATCTTCTTTTCCTTCTATAACCAACTCTCCCTTTTACTTCTTATCCAAAAGGTTTTTCTACTAAACAAAACATATGCACGCCATTAGTATGAATTGCATCTGAGAATATAAATGGAGAATGAATCAATTATGAATTTTTCTCACAATAGTGAGGGCTGCTCTTTTATCGGAGCCGTTGGTGTAGATCGATAATTTCTTGTCCCAGTTAGCTTCTAGGAACACCTCTGAGCGGTCCGGTTTGAAATCCATGATTTCAACTAAAGCCTCTGCTTCTTCCACACTTTGATCTTGATCCTTAAGCTATTCAATTTTAGCCCTTCTTTCCCTCTTCTTGAGCTCAATAACAAGCCTACAATTCCCTCCACTGCCCGTGTGATAGATGTAGTCCTTATGTGAGGCCTTTACTTTTGCTGCGTCACTTAATTCCTATATGTTCATTGATTACAAATATGCTCACAAATTAATGTTGAGAAATGAAGAATATTTAATGAATAACCATGAATTCAGTGGTTGATCTGTGTTTCAAAAATAGCTCCCATTCTTTTTTTTCCATCCATAAATAATCTGTCCATACACAAGAACCTGGTGTGTTTTGCACAATGTACCTTTGAGCCACCTTATCCTTACAATTCCTCCACTTTTAACACACATAAATTGTCCATTTATTTTGGAACTCATTCATCTTATTGAATGTCATTTTTGTTTGTATATCCCAGCTAATCTAGTAGACATAGATATTTGTTGTCAGTGCAAAGTTTAATGAACTTGAAATGAACAAATGATAATGGAGGATTAGAACACACTTACGAGAATGTCTTCCCATGCATCTTTCTTTACATGGTCTGGGACAGCTTTCCAATTATGTCATATCCCGAGGCGCATTCTTCATCGGAAACCATAGCCAACATATATCGACCACCGACTGTGCATAAAAAAGGGTTCAAAGTCATCGTCGAAGAATATTTTGAGGGGCTTCTTTTGCTTTTCCTGCAACACTAACTTGCATGTGGCTATGCCTCTACGCTTGCAATACTCTTTAATCTCAAACTTGTCAAAGTTCCCACTCATGTTATCTTTAGATATAGTTCCTTCTTCCTCCCCCAAGTTTTCAGATCCCGAGCATAATTTGGATGCATCATCCACCATCTCGCTATTGACATCACAATTGCCATCTTTTTTAGGGGTAACACAATTGTCTTCTACGGCTTTAGTACCGGAGTTAAACAATTTTTTCTTTGCCTTCGCCATTCACTCACTTGTATGAGTAAAACAAAAAAATGAAATCATAACATAACACATCCAAAGATGAATATCCTCAAACAAACCACCAAGAACAGATTGACCTAAGAAGATAATATGCCAAAAATTTGTATGGGGGAAAAAAGTTGGCAAAAAGTCTATAAATCTTAGCAAACATATCATCTATCTAATTAAAAAACTACCCACACTAATAACCCAATAAACTATACACAAACTTACAAACTAACAGACCCACCCATATATCTATTAATTAAAACTAGAAAAAATAGCAAACTAAGACCTATATAACAAGTTCTTATAGACTTCCCCGAAAAGAAATCACTCATACCTTATTTGTACACACTGTCTGAAATATGTTTTTCCACCGGCTCTGCACCAATGAATCTCCGAAAAAAATTGCAAGCAATGGGCAAGTCAAAGAATCACACTTTGCAAAAAAGATTAGACAAACAATGAACACGTGAAGGACAGCGAGAAGGGGAAGTAGCAATGCAATTATGGCTCCGTTAGGGGTTGACGAAATGGTGATGATGAGCAAAGAATTGGGAAAAAGCGGTAGAAGGCCGAGGGTATTGGGGAGGGAAAAGTGGGAGGTCATCGCCGTACCTGTCAAAATTAATATTTATAAGCCCTTTTATGCTTACTATCTACAACTAAGTAGATAGCGGCAAGTTGGGGTAATCCACGAAGAAGAGGGATCTTCCTAAGCATTTAGGCACAAAAGGTTGATATTAGGCTATGAATAGATATTTGTACATACATATAAAAGCATGTAAATGGGGGGGTTTGGTTGAATGGCTGTCCTAAGTTATGAAATTAAAAAGACAAGATAACTAGCAAGGTTAAGTAACTATGCTAATCATCAAACAAAACTAAGGAAAAGGGGTTTTAAAACTACAAAGATAAAGCCTTGGGGGCAATGGATATCCACTTCCAAACCTAATGTAGATCATTGAACCATTCACTCATTCTATCACATTCGTTACTTGGCTTAACATTAACATACCTATCTAGCAAGAATCACAACACATTATGCACAAGAAGTTCTAAGTTCATGTTCATAGATTTTTATGCAAAGGAGTTAAGGAATTCGTCACTTTCCTAACACCCTAACATCTCAATCATAAAAACACTTCCTATTCTCGAACAACATATGACATAAGTGAAGTGAAACATAGTATCAAGAATACATAAATGCTAAATAACAAAGGATTCAAGAACGAGTCAAACAATCTATTCACTACTTCAACTACTTGTTGTGAAGATAAATCTTCTATCCTTCTTAGATAGTAGTTTGCAAGAGTGAATTTGACATCTCTTGTCAAACCTCACCAATGACTCCCTTATTACTAAGAGTATCCCATTGATGGCATTTAGCACGAAGAATCAACAAGCTTAGCAACACTTATAAACACTACACCGTGTCTAAGCATTTAACCAATTCATGCATTTACACAAGATTAGTCAAGAACGATCGACATTCATAGACCTCTCTCATTTGCTACCTAAAATAAACATGTCAACGAATTCGACATCATCACATTCATCTAGCAATTATCAACACGCCAACATCATTTAAGAAGCTCTAACTCATGCTCTTGGATTTCCCATTAAAAGAGGGGAGAATTAGCTACTTTCTCCCAACCCTAACAAGAAATCATGCAAGAAATTTATATACTCAAGCTCCCAACAACATCAATGCAATTAACAATGAACATTCAAAGCTCAATAAATGCACAATAGCAAAAGCACCAAATAGATAGATATAATGGTTCCTACTATAGATATGTAAGCTTCAATCCTTTGCTCCCAAGATAAAACTAAGCTAGAGAACTAAAAGACATAATTAAACTACAAGAACTAAGAAAATAAAGAGGAGAAAACCTAGGGTTTCTAAGCCCAAAAACGCAGAAGAAGGAGCTGGACAAAAGCTGCTGAAGAGGAGAAGATAAGGGGAGTATTTATAGCACAAAAATCAAGAATAAATTCAGACCACCCGTCCGTCGCGAGTCACGACGTGCTCGCGATGAACCATTGCAAGTCGCAATGGCTCGCGACAGACACAAATTCAGCATTTTTTCTTCTTTCTATTTTATATCTCGTGTCCTTCTCTTCTCTTCACTTCTTCACTTCTTCATGTCTTCAAAAAGCTCAAATCCAAGTTTTAAAATCTTCAAATCCTCAAAGATATTCTTCAAAGTCTTCAAAGTTTTCAAAGTCTTCAAACAAATTACCTTGTCACACAAAATTCTCTAAAAAGTGATAAAAACGTAAAAGTCGCTTTTAACCCTCCTTAGATAATTTCAAGGTGAAATGTCACATTTAGAGCACAAAAGTGTACAAAAGTTAATCCCAAAAGCCCTAATATAGCCGTATAAAATGGGCACATCAAAGAGCAAACATTTGGGGATAAGGTTATGGAGGGAAGAGGGAAAATTTTGGAGGTAACCTAAATGATTGTGTTGAGTCATGAGTTATGCTTTTTATTTGACCATTCTTACTGCTTTGTTGCCCCACTTGGGTGTAAATATTTTCATGCTCCTTTGTTGCCCAACTTGCTCCTTTTCATGAGATTTTTATACTATTTTGTATTGAGTTAGGTACAAAATTTTGAATGACGCAAAGCATAAGCAAAGCATAAGTAGTAGATATATGTATAAAAAAAATATTTCTATATAGATTATTTAAGTTCTAGATACTGTTGAATTACAATAGACGCTTCTATCTAGAATTGAACAGTTATATTCAGTGTTTCATACTATTATTTGTATATGTATAATGCCCAGAGAAATAGAGTTTAACCAGGAATTAGTACAAGTCAATTCAAACATATATGTGTGGATATGTTATATTAGTGTAGGCTCGCTTAGTTGCACTTGAGGAAGATTGTATTTCCATCGCCAAGTAAGTAAGGGACAATCTTCGTTAACTTAATGGGTTACTAAGTTATGGATACGTTAAAGTAGGTTCAAGTGTATGTTGACTAGGGTTTCACCAACCCTTGTATTGTACGATTGTAGATAACTAGTGCATATGGAATGCTCACTTACTATGGGCGACTTGTAGACAACTGTATGGGTTACTAAGTAGTGGATACGTTAAACTAGGAGCATGTTTATGTTGACTAGGGTTTGACCCACCCTTGTATTGTACGATTCTAGAAAACTAGTGTATATGGATCACCAATTAAGTTATAGTCAATTAACAAGTGTATATAGAATGCTCACTTACTAAGTATTGAGTGTCCCTTAGTTGTATAGAACACGATCATATATAGTTAACTAGTGTATATAGAATACTGATATGTAAATTAATCTCTTAACTTACGAATATATTATACATAATATAATTTTTGGAAAATCAAATTTATACATATGTTAATAACATTTCAGCCCATTGGCCCAAATATTATCAACCCATATGTTTGTATTATTCTTTGGTAAATTTCAGCCCATGTGTGTGTATTATTCTTCACTCTACCCAATACCCTTCCATTTCACCTCTGCCAAGTTCCATCCTTACACCTTTCCTCTGCCATCCACACTCCCTCCACCATTCCCGCTCCCTGCACCATCTATCCATGCTCCCTCCGCCTTCTGTCCTCCGTCAATTTACCGTCCGCTGTTCATCCACCATCCACCAAGCTCCTTCCGCCATCCAACCACCATCCAACCCTCCATGTGGTGTCCGTCCACCTGTCATCAGCCTTCCATCCATGCTTACAACCACGCTCCATCCCTGTTCCCTCCACCAGGGTGTCCCCACGTGTGGCCATCAACAAAAGCTTGTTCGAACTAGGTATTTTAGTCATTTAACCTTTTGTTTTGGGTTTCATAGGATGATTGTTTACATTATTGTCATGCTGATTGTGAAATTTATGAAAATACCTAATTGTTAAATTTCTAAGGCTGATTGTGAAAAAGATTGGTTGTCTACATTATTTGAATTTTTGGTCATGCTTGCTGTTTTATGAATAAGAATTTTTTTTTTAGAGGTGAGGGAGATTTTTTAAGTGTGTGTGTGTTTGATGGTCTTTGGTGGTTACTAATTTGTGGCCAAGGAATTATGAGAATACAGTTGTTGCTCATGTAGAACTTGTTTGGTTTAGGGCCGCTATAGTGAGGTTGTAAATATGCTTGTTTGGATTCAGTGTTTGTGACTATGCTCAAGCTCTTTTATTTTTTATGGATTTATTTAGAGGGTATGTTTGATGAGTTCTGCGATTTAATGACAAGAATTTTGATTAACTCTTGGTTGTCTGTTTAGAGCATCTATACCTATGTTATGTTATCATAGCCACTGTTTTGTTCTATCCTGCTCCGACCAGGATCTAGTTAAAAAGCTTTGAGAGATTGGGTGTAACGAATCTTCTTATGTGGCTTAATTATTTTTTGTGTATCTTATTTTCTTTAATCTTGGCTACAATTAGAGGGTTTCGATATGGTTTTATTATTTTGTGGTGTACAAAAGGGTGATCACAACCAAGAGTGTGAAGTTTATGCCATTTTTCCTATCTTTTGCATTTTTTTGTGGTCTTAAATATTCAGAAAAATTTACTCTTTTTCTAGTAAAGTTTCTTTTGCTGGCCCCTTTAGTCGCATTACACATTTATTTTTCATGTGCTGACATCTAGATGCAAATTTTACATGTGTTTACATCTTGCTGGCCCCTTTCGTTGCATTAAGCCTTTATTTTACTTGGTATGGCCCCCCAAAAAAATGCACCCAAGGGTAAGACCGACACCCAGAAATCCAGAATAAAGCCTAGAGTAGGCAATATTGAGGAGTAACACAACGGTCCTCAGATGCAACCAAGGAACTCATAAATACCAATGACAGTAGCCGAATGTCCGGAGGCAATAAATGTATTCAAAGAATTCCTTAGCCGGGGCCTTGTACTAGAAAAAGGGTTGAGACTTGAAAAGCCCTACAAGGACTACGTCAACTAGCACAGGTGAGAGAGTTTCATCGCACAACCGGATTATGTGAACAAGACGCTAGCATGTGAGGTCTTGTCCCTCATGAAGTACAAAAAATCAGCAGAGATTTACTTCTGTGGCCATTATGTTAAGCTTGTACCAGATGTGATCAACAAGTTCTACAAGATCATGGCAAAGCCAGCAGGTGTGTACCAAGCCACGGAAATAGCAGTTGAAAAAGCTTCTTAGGAACAGATCATAAGAGATATCTGTGATGATGGTGATGAATTTATCCAAAACCTGCCACCAGAATGGTCTAGCATTGAGAAGAAGTACTTGAGTGACTAGATGAATGTGTGGTACAGTTTCATAGCTGCATGTCTGCTGCTAGGGAAAATGAACACCAAAGTGCATTGTTCCTGTATGTTGCTGCTGTACAAGATCAAGAAGGACTTGAGCATTAATGTTGAGGGTACGATAATGGCATACATCTGGGATTGTATTAATGTGCACAACTGTATAGGCTTCTCCTCCCTCATTATTTCCTTCTGCGTGGAAGCTGGTTGCAAATTTGAAGATGATGATTTTTACAATAATGCCAAAGCTTCCCATCAACCCTCAGATATTCTCAAAGAAGAAGAAAATTGATTTGTCATCAAGGGAAGAAACAAGTAAATCGTCTAAGGAGAATTCAGATGGGTACATGGCAGCATTGAAAGTGAAGGTGGATCACTTGGTGTGATGGACTGAGCAGGTTGGGAAGATCCTGACAGCCATGTGTGGCAAGAGAATTTAGGAATTGGGTCCAATACCTATTTTAGATTCGTCATTTACCAACACTGGGGAGGAAACCTCGCGTGGGGATTGAATACCCACATTCAGCTCAAATCTTGATTTTCTCTACTTGTTGATTTTGCTTGGTTAATATGGATGTCGATTTTTTTAGGATGTTAATTTCTAAATCATTTTTTGCTTCTCTATGGATTTAACTTATTAGTTTATGAATGTGGATTTTTGATGCTATTAGTTGTAGGTATATATTTTCTTTGATTTTGGATGTTAAGAGTTCTAGGTACCATCTTCACGTTTTTGTCTCAGTTTAACTGAACGAGCAGCTGCACACAGCTGCTCTCAGTGGAAGTATAGGTAATTTTAGGATTACTTTTTCCCAACTGAACCAAAAGAGTTGTAGCGCGATGCAGCTGGCAGCCGCAAAAAAAGGAAAATAAAGCTTATTTTTTCCAAGCTTTACCAAAAGAGCGGCAGCGCGCTGCTGCTTTCAGAGCTGCTCCATATAAGTACCAATTAGAACATAGTTTTAGAGTAGTTAAAAGTCATACAAAATAAAACATACCACAGAAAATACTTCTTGTAAGCCGCTAGTCTTCAACCATCTTCCTTTTTTTTGGATTGTACGTCTCCAATTTCTTAGCCATCTTCATCTATCCAAATTTCATCTCTATGTTTCCTCTGTATTGCTCCCGCCTGGATTCCATCGTTAATCAGTAGGGGGGAAATAGATGGGAACTTTAACATTTCACTTGTAACTTCAAAATTAATTTCGTTACGAAAAGAGTATTTGTTACCTTGTAAGACAACAGACCAACCTACATTGCATGGATCATTAATGTAGAAAAAATTTCTTACTTATTTGGCCAAAAAAAACAGATCATTTTCATATGCTTCATGAATTTGGTCAACTAGGCTAAATCTCATTGGGTCATCAGTTCGAACTCCAGTTGTGTTATCAAACCATTGGCACTTGAAAACCGCAATCTTGTATTCTCTATAGTCAAGCTCCCATATATCATCAATAATGCCATAAAATGACATCACAACTAGGACAACTTTATTGTCTTTCTTACTTGCTTACCACATTGTCTCTGACTCAATGTGCACTCAACTATTTTGTGTCGTGCCCTTTGAATCTTGGTCCCTAGTAGCAAAAGAGAAACTGTTCATGTCATATCTGGAATACCTCAAGACTGTGCAATTTGGCTTCCTTGAAAATTCTCTAATTTTTTGGTCGTAATCACCTATATTGCATCGATCATAAAACCAATTCACAAACGTGTCATTGTGCTCCAACTGAAATTTATTAGGGGGGCATGTGGGATGAAACTCTATGATCAAATTAAGGTGCTCAGTCACATAAGACAAAGTCTCCCTACAATTCCTCAAGACATATAAATGAATAGACATCCGATCCCCATTAAATGGAGTAAATAACATTCTCTTTGACCTAGGTTTGCCTACCTTCCTTCTAACATGAGGTAGGAAGTGTGCATCCCTAAGCGTGGAAAGTCAGTCGGTGGACCTAATTCTTGGTACTCCGCCAAGAGGCCTATCATTCCTCAAAATATAATCTTCCCATTCGGCTTCCCAACAACATCTTCAATCCTCTTCATCCATAACTTATACCATAACCCATATCCCGGTCCCTTACTCGTCAAGTGCCATTGGAAGTGAATGTCCTTGTCTGGAACATTCGCCAGCTCCAGTGAGCGAAGTTCCATGCTAGCCTAAAGTTGGTGCACATAATGGAGTGAGGGGTGGATTATAACACTACAGCTGTCGTGGGAGTTCTCTGGACTCATGTTGATGACACTCCAGGATTGTATGTTCTCCTCAATCGTTCATTCCTGGGCCTGTGGGTCCAACCTCGGTGGTATCTCAGGAGTGTCTCATCTAAAAGCTTCCTCAACCTGCGAGACAGTTATCTCTCGAGATATATCATTTAGGTGGAAGGTGATGTACCTCTCGCATTGTTAGTCATCCCTCATGCTGCATATCGCTGGTAAGAGAGGGCACTCTTGCTCATGAAACCTTCCATTCCCCCTTTGACGAGGACGCATCGGAATGGCTGGATGAGCCCAAGAGCATCCAATGTGGGCATGTCTACGAAACTTATCTCCTTGAGCTGACGGTTGGCCATGGCTTTCCATATCTCCATGTAGGACCCAGTGATCTGGGTCAAACCCATGTACCTATCAGGAGGAGGAGGAGGAGGCATAGGGCTCGACTCTGGAGTTGGTGGCAGAGGTGGTGCGGCAGTACACCCACCTCGTGGAGGAGCCCTAGGTCTCTTGGTAGGGGCTATATCTAGAAACCACAACAAACAAGTCAAAAGCACAGGAATATACATATGTGCAATATTATAAAATCATACTCAACCTTAAACTAGTTTTTCTTTTTTCAATGATAATAAACCAAATCAATTCCAAGCCAACTAGTCAAGTTCTAATCACAATTGCATACACAATCCATGTTATATCCAACATGACCATATTCTCAAGTCCATGAAGTTCTCAAATAGTTGATTATCTAATATATATATTTCATAATTACAGTTATGCCTAACTAGTTTAGCCACAATTAGTGCATTTATAACATCAACATTCAAGTGTCATGGCCAAACTATCCTAGGCAAAATAACATTGCATCCAAATAACAACTATGTCTAATCAAGGGCTAACATGCCTCATATCTAGTATAAGCCACAATCTCAACCAAAGCAATACCAATAACATAATGCAAGCATAAAATGAACACGAGCAAATCAACACACTGAAAGTGCTTATGATGTTATCTCACATCCAACCAATCCATAGGCACAATGTATTCAAAAGATATCTATCAACCCAAACCTTAAGCACAATATATTAAAAAAGATCAATAAATTTCTAACAATCCAATTTCCTAAGGCATCACACATAATCCACAAAATATCCAATAAATAGATTATACAACATAATCACAATTTAGGTTAATTAAAGTGAAGAAATGTTCTACTCAGATGCTTAAGGGGAAGAAAGAAGGAAGCCCACAATCAATTTGGATTCGGATTGTCCAAAATCACAAAACCACCAAATTCTAGGGTTTGTGTTCTTCAAAATTTTATGGTGATTTGTGGGTATAGATTGGGAAGATGTTGGATAGGGAAGTGGTGTAGAGCTTTTTGGGTAGAGATTGGTGGGTAGCGACGGTGAGGGTTGGCCGAAAGGAGGTGGCGCGGCTGGAATGGAGAAGAAGATGAAAGGAAATTTGGAAAGGAATGAAAGTTTTACTTACTGCCCATTTTTTTAACATGCTCTACATGACCGTCGTGGCTTGTGATGGGTAGGTCAAAAGGCGCCTCAGGTCAATATTCTTGTTGCGACTCGCAATCACTTCGTCGCGACTCGCGATTGGACCTTTGCAACCAGCAAAAAGTGGAGCCTGGGTGCTCCATTTTTTAGCAAAAGCTTTGATTTGGTTGCATCTCGCAATCACATCGTCGTGAGTCGAAATGGTCCATCGCGACTCGTGAAAAATGGAGCCTGAGAGCTCAACTTTTAGCCAAAAATCCTAATATGGTCTTGACTCACGACCACTTCATTGTAACTCACGATGGTCCATTGTGACTCGCGAAAAGGCCATCATGGCTCGTCAGAAGTGGAGGCTGAGGTTCAAAATTTCTACCAAAAGTTTCTAAGCCCGTCGGGACTCGTGACGAGGTGGTCGCGACTCGTGGCGGTTTACACACCTGGTACATAGAAATTTTTCTGATTTTAACTCTTGTCCAAGTTTTTCCTTCTTGACTCCGAGAATTTCTCCCTTAAAAATTCAAATTCCTTGGTTTCAAATTGTTACAAAATCATGGGAAAATAAATTGTGAAAACCACAAAGCAAAACAATATAACTAGTGATAAAATTCAAAACCAAGTAACATTTACGGAAAGTCACGAATGATGATTCGGATGATCAAAACCAAGTATTTTTAACATTGTTGGCATGACTCACTCCCTTTTCTTGGAGCTTACTCACAAAACGGATCAAGGAGATCAACATCCTCTCCCTTCTCCGGAACAAAATTCTCGTGGTAAGGCTTTAAACGTTGTCCATTGACTTTGAATGTATTGGACTTAGCTCGATCTAGGATCTCCACCGTACCATGCATGAATACCTTCACCACCTCAAAATTACTAATCCATTGGGACCTCTACTTACCATTAAATAGGCGAAGGAGGGATTGGAATTTGAGGACTTTTTTACCCACGTCAAATTCCTTCCTAATGATCATCTTGTCATGCCACACCTTTCTCTTCTCCTTATAGATTTCGGCATTCTCATAGGACTCCCTCTGGATCTCATCTATTTCATCCAACTGTAACTTCCTATGCAAGCTGGCCTCATCTATATAAGGATTGGATTCTTTAACCGCCCAATAAGCCTTATGTTGAATTTCCACCGGTAGGTGACAAGGCTTACCAAACACTAACCGGTAGGGTGACATACCGATTGTTGTCTTGTTAGACATCCAATATTCTCACAAGGCATCATTCAACTGAGAACTCCAATCCTTCTAGTTAAGTTTAACCAATTTTTTAAGGATGGACTTGATTTCTCGATTGGAAAATTCAACTTGCCCATTGGTTTGTGGGTGATAGGTGGTAGATGTCTTATGAGTGATGCCATACTTCTTCAAGAGTACCTCTATGGTCCGATTGCAAAAATGGGTGCCGTGTTCACTAATCAAGGCTCGGGGTACCCTAAACCTAGAGAACATGCTATTTTCAAGAATTCTGCAATCTCTTTAGAATCGTCAGTCCTAGTGGGTTTTGCTTCAACCCACTTCGACACATAATCAACAGCAAGAAGAATATATGTAAAGCCATAAGAACTAGGAAGAGGTCCCATAAAGTCAATGCCCCAAACATCAAAGATTTCACAATATAGCATAGCTTTTTGGGGCATCTCATTTCTTGAAGAGATATTTTCTACTATCTGGCACTTGTCACAAGCCTTACAAAATATGTATGCATGCTTATTAAAAGTAGGCCAACAAAAAACACTTTCCAAGACTTTCCTAGTGGTCCTTTTAGCTCCAAAATGACCGCCCCGTGTATAAGAATGAAAAAAAGTGAGAATCGAATGCACTTCATTATCGGGGATGCATCTCCTAACAACTTGGTCTACACAATGTTTCCACAAAAAGGGATCATCCCACATATAATATTTAGCATCGCTTTTTACCTTATCTTTTTGTGCCTTAGAAAAGTGAGGAGGAAATTTACTAGAGACAAGAAAGTTCACAATGTCAGCATACCATGGTTGGAGGTCCCAGATAGTGAACAATTGTTCATCAAGGAACTCTTCTCGTAGTTGCTTCTTCATTGTTAGATTTACCTGACTATCTTGGCATGGTGCCAACCGGCTCAGATGATCAGCCACAAAGTTCCCCGTGCCCTTCTTGTCTTGCACCTCTAACTCAAATTCACTCAGAAGAAGGATTCACCTAAACAATCTAGGCTTGGCCTCTTTCTTCATCTTCAAGTGATGAAGCGCTGCATGGTTAGTGTACACAATAACCTTTGTATCAAGCGAATAAGATCAAAAATTTTCCAAAGAAAATACCACTGCTAGCAACTCATTTTCTATGGTGGAGTAGTTTCTTTAGGCCTCATTGAGAGACATAGATGCGTAGTAGATGGTGTGGGGTGCTCTCCCCACCCTTTAACCAAGTACCGCTCCAATCGCGTAATCACTAGAATCACACATGATCTCAAAAGGCAACGACCAATCTAGGAGTTCTATGATAAGGACCGAGACTAACCTTCCTTTCAATGTATCGAAGGCTCCCTTACAACCCTCATCCATCACAAATTCCACCTCCTTGTGCAACAACTTGCATAAAGGAGTTGTTATTTTCGAGAAGTCCATGATGAACTGGCAGTAGAATCCTGTATAAAGGATTTCTATACTGGAGGTTCGGGTTATCATCATTTTGTAAGTTGTACAGCCGGTTTTGGTACCCTTGATAACCTTTGTAGCCATGCCCACCTTGATATCCTTGGTTGCCTTGGTAGCCTTGATTTCCTTAATACCCCAAGGTACTCAACTCCTTGACATAATCGTCTTGCAAAGTAGGGAAAGTGTCTGTAAGATTTGCCAAGTAACAAATTTCACGTGGTTTAACATGTGGCGCATTTTCGGGCTTTGTCATCAAGAATTTCACCAATGATGCAAGGGCCAAGACTTGGTCCTTGAGCTTCTCACTATTGGAAGAGTCACTTGCGGGTATTGGATTTCTTCTTCTCAAATCGGCCCTAGAGCTAAAGTTCCTTGATTATTCCACTAGCTCCTCATACAATTGCATAGCCTCGGATGACGTCTTGTTCCCAAGGGTTCCACCACAGGAACTCCTTACCAACCTTTGATCCTAATCAAGAAGTCAATTGTAGAAGTAATAGACCAAATCCCCCTCCGAATAACCATGGTTAGGACAACTTACGAGAAGCTTCTTGAACCTCTCCCGATAGTCAAAGAGAGATTCTTCATGCCATTAGAGGATGTTACTTATGTCCTTCCTCAAGGCAGTGGACACTACCACAGAGACCACCCTCTAGCACCGGTTTTTTTATGTTGTGGGACTGGTTATTTTCGGAAAAAAACTGGTGCCTAAGTAACCGTTGAAATGATTGCACCGGTTGAAAAAACAAATAGTACTAGATTCCTATATCTAGCACCGGTTTTTTAGCACCGGTTTAAAAAACCGGTATGAACCAAATTAGCACCGGTTTTTTATAATCGGTGCTATAAAAAACCGGTGCTAAATTTGTGTCCTAGTAGCACCGGTTTTAAAACCGGTGCTACAAGTATATTTTTAGCACCGGTTATTCTTTAGGACCGATTTTAAGCATCAGCTATTTTTTAACACCGATTTGAAAACCGGTGCTTAAAGTGTATTTTTAGCACCGGTTTTAAAACCGGTTTTAAATGTGCTATTTAAATGTTAAATTTGCTGATATGTTAATTTGTGCTATTTAAATGTTAAATGTGTTAAAATTGGTATTTTTCAGTCCATCTTCATAGAGCTAGTTGCATATTTACCCCTTTTTTCCAAACCAGTGCATTCTTTTTCCTAGATGGCACCGACCATCATTTCTGTGTAGATTACTTAAATCTCTGTACCAATAAAAATAGCACAAATTCCCACCATAAAAAACCAATAAATACAACAATCATCACACATAGACAACAAGTAGGTAGAAAAAAATATTGAATTTGATCAACTATAATTTTTGACTAGCGAAAGAAGTGCATGAAACGTGGTTCTTAGTGGCCTACATAAGATATTGGAACCCCCCTCATCATTGAGATGCCGAGTATCAAAAGTGAAGGACAATTACCTTTCTCATAATAGATAATACTAACTACTATCCAATGATGGAGGCAAGTCCCTGTATGACATTCAATTGAGCTATGCATTTTGACAGAGTACATTTCACAAAAATACAAACCAATTTCATAGCAATGCTCTGCTATTGATCACTCCCCAGATGAGTGTAATCTTCTTGAAATTGCCGAAAAAATGCATTAAATTTCATGTTAGAAAAGGATATATATGTGAGAGACTAATAAATACAAAAAAAACAATATAGGAAAATTTACCGGAATAATGTCAATGTCATTCACGTCCCTAACAAATTTCCATGCAATACATGCAATGGTATCCACATTCCCAAGTACTACTTTGTATCTTGTACTGATACAAAAGAGAATTCACTGAAATGATTACGAAAATAAAAATGACAGTGGGGGAATAAGTTTACCCAATTGTCGAGCCAGCCAATTTGTTTGGGCCTCAAATAAGGCAACGAATCTTTCATTGAGCTCTATGACATTTGTTGGTAGTTTGTTTGAATTTAAGATTTCTTCAGATGGTTTTGTGTTTGTGGGCCCACATCAACTAGATGCAAAACGACTCACAACAATGTGTAGTAGAGCCTCGTTCACCTTGGCCGTTGTGGGGCAACCTTTCCAATGACCCCCATAATCCTTCTTACCCATTGCTTGAACGAGAATATCTTATTTTCCTTGTATAACCAAGTCTCCCTTTTTCTTCTTATCCAAAAGGTTTTTCTACTAAACAAAACATATGCAAGCCATTACTATGCATTCCATCTGAGAATATTAATAGAGGTAGAATCAATTATGAATTTGTCTCACAATAGTGGGGCTGTTCTTTTAACGCAGCCGTTGCTGTAGGTCGATAATTTCTTGGCGATATGGAGATGCGAGACAATGGGTCTCAAATGGTGCAAGGTAACTCTGCAATACCGATGACAGAGACGGACTGTCATGAGGCAATAAATGTGTACAAAGAATTCATTAGTCGGGGCCTCATACTGGAGAGAGGGTTGAGACTAGAAAATCCTTACAAGAACTATGTGAACCTGCACATATGGGAAGGCTTCATTGCATAACCAGATCGTGCGAACAAGACCCTAGTATGTGAGTTCTTATCCCTGATGAAGTACAAGAATTAAGCAGAGGTTTTCTTCCGTGGTCAGTTCATTGTGCTCGCACCAGATGTGATCAACGAGTTCTACAAGATCCCACCGAAGCCCGCAAGTGTCTACGAAGCCACGAAAAAAGCTGTAGAAAAAGCTTCTTGTGAACAGATCATAAGATAAATCTACGATGATGGTGATGAAGTTATCTAGAACCTGCCACGAGAATGGTCTAGCATTGAGAAGAAATACTTGAGTGACAACATGAATGTATGGTACACATTCATAGCTGCTCGCCTGCTGTTGGTGAAAATGAATAGTGAGGTTCATCATTCTCGTATGTTGCTGCTGTACAAGATCAAGAAGAACTTTGGCATCAATGTTGGGGGTACGATACTAGCGTACATCTGGGGTTGTGTCAATTCCAACAACTGTATAGGCCTCTCCTCTCTCATCACTGCCTTATTTGTGGAAGCATGTTGCAAATTTAAATATGATGATTACACACTGATGCTAAAGCTTCCCATCAACCCTCAAATATTCTCGAAAAACAAGAAAATTACTGTGTCATCAAGGCCAGTGACAAGTAAATTGTCTAATGAGAATTTGGATGCGAACATGGTAGCATTGAAAGTGAAAGTGGATCACTTGGTGTGATTGACTGAGCAGGTTAGGAAGATCCTGACAGCCATGTGTGGCAAGTGAATCAAGGAATTAGGTCCAATCCTACTATAGATTCGCCATATTCCAACACAGGGGAGAACAACTCGCGTGGGGATTGACTACCTTCATTGTGCTCATATATTGATTTTCTCAAGTTGTTTATTTTGCTTGGTTTATATGGATCTCTGTTTTATCGGGATTTTGATATCCAAAACATATGTTGCTTCTTTGTGGATTTGACTTGGTACTTTATGACTGTAGAATTTTAATGCTATTAGTTGTGGGCATCTATTTGCTCTGATTTAGTAAGTTGGCAGTTCTAGGCTTGTAACGTATTCATGTTTTTGTCTTAGAATAACTAAACGAGAAACTCAAAATAGGTAATGTGTGTGTAAAAGAGCTGCATCCACTACCATAGGAAAATGAAGCTTATTTTGTCCAAGCTTTACCAAGAGAGCGGCAGCGCGCTGCTGCTCTTAGAGCTGCTCAAAATAGGTACCAATTAGAACATGCTGTAGAATAGTTAACAGTTATACAAAACACAAGATACAACAAAAATACATAAATTTAAGCCCTTGAATTCATTGCTCTTCAGCCACTATTTTTCAAACATCTTCTTCTTTTTGGATTGAACGTCTCCAATTTCTTGGCCATCTTCAACTATCAAAATGTCGTCTCTGTGTTTCCTCTGTATTTCTTCTGCCTCAATCCCATTGTTAATAAGTAGGGGAAATAGAGGGGAACTCTAACCTTTCACTTGTAACTTCAAAATCAATTTTGTCACGGAAAGAGTATTTCTTACCGTGTAACACAACAGACCAACCTACATTGCATGGATCATTAACATAGAAAAATAGTCTTGCTTGTTCACCAAAAATAAACTGATCATTGTCATACGCTTCACGACTCTGGTCAACAAGGGTAAATCCCATTGGGTCATCACTTCGAACTCTAGTTGTGTTATCAAACCATTGGCACTTGAAAACTGGAAACTTGAATTCTCCATAGTCAAGATCCCAAATATCAATAATAACACCATAAGACGACATCATAGCTAGGACATGTTTATTGTCTTTCTTACTTCCTTGTCACATTGTCTCCGACATATTTTTTGTGTTGTGTTATTTGGTCCCTAGTAGCAAAAGAGAAACCGTTCATGTTATCCGGAATACCTCAAAACCGTTCTGTTAGGATTCCTTGCAAATGCTCTAATTTTTGGGTCATAATCACCTACATTGCATCGATCATATAACCAATTCACAAACTTTTCATTGTGATCCCACTGAACTTTATTTAGGGGCCACGTGGGATGAGACTCTGTGATCGAATTAAGGTGATCGGTCACATAAGCAGTAGTCTCCCTACAATTCCTCAAGACATACAAATGAACTAACATCAGATCATTATTCAATGGAGTACATAACATCCCCCTTGACTTCGGTTTGCCCACCTTCCTTCCAACATGTCGATTCTGGGGCACCCCAAAATTTCTATGTTCCTACAAACAGCTAGAGAAAAAATCAATTACTTCTTCGGTAACATACCTCTCATCAATACTAGCATCCGTCTGACTCATACATTTCACGTATCCCTTGAATACATTCATGTGACGCTCAAAAAGATACATCCAATCCATACCAACTGGACCACATATTATTATCTCCCGCACTAAATGAACAACCAAGTGAACCATTATATCAAAAAAACAAGGAGGGAACTACATATCCAACTTGCATAGCACAACAACCTCTTTTTGTAGGACATCCAAATGGTCCCGGTCAATAGACTTCCGGCATATGGAACCAAAAAATAAACAAAGTCTAGTGATTGAGTACCTTACGTCGGCCTCCATTACCCCACGAATAGAAATAGGTAATAGTTGTTGCATCAGAACATGACAATCATGAGATTTAAACTCAGTCATCCGACAATCCTTTTTAACTACCCAACTAACATTCGATGAATAACCAATAGGGACCTTCACTGATTTCAACCTATCACAAACTGAGATTCTCTCCTCCTTTGACAATGTAAAAGGTGCAGGGGGCAAGTAAGTCCTCTTACCCTTCACTTCTGGAGCGAGGTCATTTTTTATTCCTAAATCTACTAGGTCCAATCGGGCATTCAAACTATCTTTCGTCTTCCAGGGAATATTCAACAGGGTGAATATTAAACTTTCACAAACATTTCTCAATATGCATCACGTCTAGGAAATGCCTTACCTCAAGATGCTCCCAATATGGTAGATAAAAATATTGACCTTTTCTTCCATGGACCATCACAATGTATTTTGTCCTTGCCTTTATAATTTCCCAACACCACTCTCAATTTCTTAACCTTCTTGTGAATCTGCACACTAGTTAGTGGTGTAGGGGATTTCCTTCATTCTTTCCCCCCAACAAAATTGGCAACATCATCCTGGTATTTATGGTTTCCTTGCAGCCATTTTCTATGGCCAAGATACACTGTCTTTCTTTCATGTCTTAGCTGTTTGCTTCTGTCTTCTCCTCACAAATAGGACATGCTTTTTGCCCCTTCATAGCATACCCCAAAAAATTTCCATAGGCTTGAAAATTATTTATCGTACAAAAAATCATGGCACGCAATTGAAACTCCACATTCATATGGGCATCAAATACCAACACCCCTTTTTCTTCCAACAATATCTTCAAATAATCAATCAATGGTCCCAAATACACATCAACCTCGTTCCTAGGTTGTCTTAGACCTGAGATTAATAGAGGCATCATAAAATATTTATGTTTCATGCACAAATAAGGGGGCAAATTATATATAACTAACATCAAGGGCCAAGAACTATGCTTCAATGAAATACTACCAAATGGACTCATCCCATCAGTACACAATTCAAGGCGTAAATTTATAACTTCTGAACCAAATGAAGGATATCGCTTGTCAAAATTTCTCCATTGTTCACTGTCTGCCCAATGTCTTATCTTGTCGTCACTTGGTCTTTCCCGCTATCTATGCCATTGCAAGTTCTTTGCATATTTTGAATTCGCATATAATCTCTTAAACCAAGGAATTAATGGAAGATACCACATACACTTCAATGGGACCTTCTTCTTCTTCTTAGCCAAACACCCATCATCATCAGTCCTCACACCCTTATATCTTAAATGTTTGCACACGGGACATTTAACCACGTCTATCAAATCACCGTCATACAACATACAGTCATTAGGACATGTGTGTATTTTCTTGTATTTCAAACTAAGTGGACACAATATTTTCTTAGACTCGTAAAAGTTTTTCGGTATTCCACTCCCTTCCAGAAACTTCTCCTTTAGAAGCTTTAGGAGTGAATTCACATTTGTATCACTCCAAGAACTTGTAGCTTTCAAATTGAAAACCTCCATAAAAAAAGGAGATTATGGTATCCTTACTTTTACATCCTAGATACAATAACTTCTCTTTTTCGTCAAGCAAAATACTCAACATTTTAGGCCTCCCCTGAAAATCTCTTACAATGTCATCAAACATATCATCAAAGGTACATTATTTCCCTTGTCAAACCCACCACCATCAAATGTCCATACAATGTATCCTCCATCAAATCCTTTCTCCAGCAAGTGAAATATAACAAGCCCACGGTCATCAAACTGTTAATGACACAAGCATATTTTGTATGGACAAAGTATCCTCTCCTCCTGACCAAATGCATAATCAAGAAATGAATCAATAAATAAAATATGTTCACCACTCCCTCTAGCTACACTTGGATAGCTAATCTATTTTTTCTCCATGCAAGCATCGATTCTCGGTCCATTGTATCTAAACAAAATAATACAAACAATTACACAAATATTCATTGTTCAAACATAATAAAAATAAACACAATCAATTTGCTACACAATACTAAAAGTGTCATGTGTATGTGTATATGTATGTGAATCGATCAACTTGTTCTTGGGAGATATATATATACCATCTACCATTAACATGATACTAAACCAACTTAAAGCATAGAAACCATTAATAAATACAAATAAACTCTCTCCATGCATGCATTAATGGTTATTATAACAACTATTTAATTGACATTCAAAAAATTTAAGGAAAACTTACATCCATGGGTCTTCATTGCTTTGGGTTATTGCTCACCATCCAAAAAATCTTCCATCAATGAAGAGAGAAAGGAACTACAAGTTTAGATCTAAAGGGGTAGTTTGGAGCATTAAATGCTCTATTTGGCACCGATTTTTGTGAATAGTGTGTAAAACTGGTGCCATTTTTCCCATTAGCATCGGTTTTAACCGGTGCCATTTTTTCTATTTTTTTCCGGAATTATGTTAACACCGGTTTCTTTAAATTTTTAGCACCGGTTTTAAAAACCGGTGCCAAATTTTTACATTTCACCGGTTTTCTTTAATTTCTAGCACCGGTTTTCTTTAATTTCTAGCACCGGTTTTCTTTAATTTCTAGCACCGGTTTTCATACCGGTGCCAATTTAGCACTAGTTTTAAAAACTGGTTCCAAAATTAAAAACTGGTTCCAAAATTTTCAATTCACCGGTTTTAAAGATTTTTAGCACCATTTTTTAGACCGGTGCTAATTTAACATCGGTTTTTGTAATTTTTAGCACTGCCTTTTTAACTGGTGTAAGGTTTACACCGGTTTTCATCATTTTTAGCACTGGTTTTTTATGGATGTTAAATTTACACCACTTATTAGAAAAAAATGGTGATACCAGTACAAAAACGTGTGTTAAATTTACATTGGTTTAGAAATCGATGCTAACAAATAAAAAACTGGTGCTATTACAATTTTTGCATCGGTTTTAATAACCGGTGCTAAAAAACTGGTGCTAGTGGGGAATATCTGTGGTAGTGGGATCTCGAGGATGGGAAGTATTTGGCTAGAAACTTTGTTTTCATATAAAGCCAATTCTTGATGCTCTTGGGTGGTAGGTAATGGAGCCAATCTCTTGCACCATCCCTTAGTGTGAACTGGAATGCCTTCAACTTATAGAAGTCTTCATCCACTCCATGGGGGACTGTACCACCACACAAAAAAGTGAAATTCGGTGAGGTGTTTGTTGGCATTCTCCCCTTGCCTACCAAGGAAGATGGGTATCACATTTATGATCCCGGTATTTAACTCAAAATGCTCGTTCAATCCAACCAAAGGATACTCAATGGACATTGGTTGTTGATCGAGGTTGGGGGGCCATAATGTCTCTTAACAACGCTTGCCCCCAAAGGAATCTCTCTTCCTGGGAGAGGATGAGCTCACCCTTGGAGAGGAGGATGTTGAGGTCCTCCTCCCGGATGCACATCTTCGTGCTCATGTTGATGCTCCATAGAATTGGGATTATCCATAAAATGTTCACTAGGATGGGTGTTATTCACACTTTCCAAAGAAAACCTCCTTGCCCATCTCAAATTCAACTCTAACTTGGGGTCATAGTGTAGGGGTTCTTGTGAAGAGGATCGCGTACGAACCATAGACAAAGAACTCAAACAACATCAAGTCAACTAAAAACAATTCAAAGAAAAAACAAACTAACAAATATTTACAATTAGCACATAACTACACATAATACGGCCAAACACTTCAAAAAAAATGCCTCTTCTCCAGCAGCGGCGCCAAAATTTGAGAGGTTGTCACCGTAACTCTCAAAGTTAATACTTTTAAGACCTAATGCTTCCTATCTACAATTAAGTAGATAATGGCAAGCCGGGGTCGTCCATGAGAAGAGGGATCTTTTCAAGTGTTTAAACATATAGCGGGGAAAACATACTAGGCATATACATATATAGATAAATATAAAAGAATGTAAATGGGGGGGGGGTTGGTTGGTTTTTTATCCTAAGTTATCAAATTGAAAGACAACAATAAGCAAAGCAAGAGAACTATGCTAATAACGCAATACAACTAAAGAGATGATTAAAATGATAATTAACGGAGCCTAGGGGGCAATCGACTTCCACTTCCAAACTTCCTATAGCTCATTGATTCATTCACTCATTCAATTACATTTATTTACTATGGGGAATGTTATCACTTCTCATTCAAAGATAAACATTCATTCCTCCTTAATAGTAGTTTTCAAAGACAAACAATGACCATTTGAAAACCTCATTAATGATCACCCCAGACAAACAATATCATAGGGGTATTTCATCAATGGTATTTCACCCAAAGGACCATAGGTTTGAAAAAAACAAGGCTTCTACCAAAGACATAGTAAGTTAACCAAACAAAGCATTTATTAGGTTAAACTTAGAACAAAAAACATTCAAGGTTCAACCTTTCTTTGCATCTATAGGATAAATATGAGAACAATCGATTTTAACATACTAATCTAGCAAGAATTACCACACATTTTACACAAGAAGTTCTAAATCCATGTTTTTGGATTTCATATCAAATGAGTGAAGAAATTTGCAACTTTTCTAACACTCTAACATTTCAATCGTTTAAAAATTTCATATACTCAAACAACCCATGGTATATATGAGGCAAAACACAACATTAATGGCATAATAAATGCTCTCCAATAAATGTTCATAAATGAGCAAAAATAGAATCTTACTACATAAGTTTGGAAGTTTCAATGAATTGCTCCCAAGAACTAGATTTAGCTACAAGAGTTCATACTAATTAATGCTAACAAACCAAACATACTACAAGAGAATTAAAAGTTGAAAGTGGTAAAAACTAGGCTGAAAAATAGTACCAAAACGCAAAAAGAACATGATATGAATGAGAGGTCAGAGAGTGCTATTATAGTACAAAAAGGATAAGGTTAGGTTCTGGCCACCCGCTAGTCATGACTCGCGACGGGCGCCTGAACATAACCTTGTCTTCTTTTCTTCTTCTTGTGGTAAACACTCATCTTCACTATGATTCCCCTCATTTTTCAAGTCTTGAACTCTTTGAAGAAAGTCTTCAAAGTCTTCAAAAAATTGCCTTCGACGGCCTCCGGTCTTCAAGTCTTCATGTCTTTGAAGCAAGTCTTCGAAAAGGGATGAAGGTCATTCACATTATAATGGTAGTAGATGGAGGCCACAGACATCAAATCATGGTAGAAGAAGGATGAAGCCAAAGATATGTGGCGTTAGAGTTCAAAATTGCCAAGGAAGAAACAGAAAATCATGGTCCGAGAGTTGTTCAAAATTATGGGAATGGTATAAGAAGAATCATCCTTTAAAGTTGGTTCCATTTAATTACTCTCTTTGAGAACCATAAAATTGACTACAAGAACTCTCAAAACAGACTAACGGCTCATCCGTAGCGGAGGAAAGAAATTTAGTCGTCTGAAGCATAAACGGGTCGGCACAGACCGCTCATTGGTGGCACCAAGCAAGGCAACAACGACTCATGCCAGACATTGTGGCCCGCCCAAAGGGTCTCTAGCATGAGCCATGCCAGGGCCCAGTGCGGACCGCACCAATCTCAATGGGCCACGTGCTCAAGTGCTCATTTTCAACCTAAAATGGCTAATGCAGATTGTCCGGTTTTTGACGACCCGCACTGTTTCAAGTGAAAAATGCCGAGTCCAGCCACTGAGATGTAAAGAATTGAGTGGCCCGTGCCAAAATACTGACAAAAATAAGGATTGTGATAAATGTCTGCGCCAAAGAACATGGCCTGCAAATTAGAAGTGCCAAAACAACTATCATAATGACGAGCATTGCCAAACACCACGGACTGCACCTGACATGACCCACAAAAGGCATCGCAGCCCATGCCATAGATAAGGCATGGCCCATGCTAGATCTAGCAGCCCAAACTAGCACATATCAAATTGGTAGTGCAAGATCTGTCTCCCTGTGCCGACACGAGCCTTATGATCTAGGCGGACCGCACCAATGGCGGCTGAACTAGGGTTTTACACACCGTTTTTTACCTATTTTGGACAGTTTATAGAGGCTTAGTTTACTAGGTTTTAAAGACTTTTCATACTCTTTTAGTCATAGTTTTTTAAAATTTGGAGAGCATCCTAGAGAGAAAATGATTCTCTCTTCTTTCTTTCTTTCCCTTCTATTTTTCTTTGATCCTATTATGTGGAATTCAGGTCTATATTTGAATTCCATGTCTAGAGAGTATTTTCCATAGCTAGGGGATAATTTTATTCATGTGTTTATTTATGATTTTGTGAGATTCTTTTTGAAACATTTTCTCTTCTTTCTTTATTTCATTTTTATTATGCTTGTGATATTATTGTGACCTGTTCTTGAATGTTTTAATTGCAATAATGATACACTCCATTAGCACACACTTTAGTCTACGTTCATGTTGGTGCAATATTTTTACCCTCCCCCTCCCCCTCCCCCGGGAAAGAGAAACCTCATATGTGATATGGGTAGCAGGATCCGGGTCCACGTGAGAGTGTGGACATAGGTCTTTTCCAAGTTTTACTGTTACATTGCCAGCACACCAGTCTTAGCTAACTATTTTGAGTAGTCCAAATGGTTATGGGTATAGATAGTGAAAAGTAGCAAGCTAGGGTTGTAAGGTGCCTACCTTTATTTTCCTAGGGAGTAGAGTAACTATGGTGGAGTGCCTGGGACATAATTGTACGGGGGAGAAACAGACCTAAAACAATGGTTGGACCTTGTTGTTCTCCCCTAATTACGGAGGTGGTGCGGATGGAAGATTGCAAGAACACGCGATGTGACAGGTACGGGAAAGTGTTGACCATCGACTACATCATGCATTATGAACACTAGATTATGTTGTCGAAATATTTCACGTGAATGAATCAAGGATCGAAGCATATAATCGACCTTTTTACTCAAGCAGTCCCCAAGTGTCTAGCTAATATATTTTACGTGCTTTTTACTTTTATGTTCTTAGTTGCTAGTAGAAAAACCAAACCTCCCTTTGTTTACTATATCGTCTACTCCTAGCAACACGTAAGGATTGATAGCTTGGAGTGGTTGTGTTTAATTGACTTTTAGGCCTTAGAATCTCTGTGGACATACCCAAGGCTTGCCACTAACTACCTTACTTGTAGCATAGTAGTGAGTTGAATGCAGAACTATAAATTATATCTTTGGCCATCTCATAAGTCCTCCGCTCGGTGTTTAACGATGCCCATTGGAGGTGTATCACTTTTTCTATGTTATGTTTGATTATTGATGTTTCAAGTTCTGCATTTAACCAGTTATAGATTAGTGTTAATGTTTTAAGTTAGTGTTAATTATGTTAACACCGGTTTTTCCGGAATTTTGATGTTTTAAGTCTTTCGTTGGTTTATTCATTAGATGTTTTAAATAGTTTTTATTTTTTGGCTTATCATTATCTGGCTGGTGATGTTAATAATTTGATGTTCCAAATCATTAGCACAACCTCATTTAGGACACCGGAGAACCTATCATAGGCATTTGTATAATTATTCTTGGTTTTGAAACTGCAACACGAGTATCCTAAATATAGGATTGATGTTACATTAAAAGTATATGATCTATTCAATAAAGTGGTTGATGTGCTTGTACTGAAATTGTTGTTTCATAGGTATTCAATGACACAAAACACAGACTCTATTTGTGGCACCTCAAACAAAACACCATTTGTCACTATGGTAAAGTAAAGAGTAGTGAAGAATATGGAATGTCATTCGACCAATGTTTGAAAATTTGTGCAAATGATGAAGTATTTGAAAGATTCTGAACTCCATGATAGAAATGTACCACCTGCAGGACAAAGATTGGTTCAAACACTTATACGAACTACGAGATAAATGGAGTACTCCATGAAGCAAGATTTCTTCTCAAGTAGAACTTTGTCATCACAACATAGTGAAAGTACCAACAATGAATTCAGCTTCAATGCTTCAAAAAAACCAACTTGACATAGTTTTGAAATATTTGAAAGAATAGTAAAAATTTGGAGAACCACGGAGAAAAGCAGGGAATATAGTGGATCAATAGGAAAACCAAGAGCAGCAGTGAAAGGGCTCGGATTGCTGAAGCAAGTTGGGGATATATACACTCTTAAACTTTTTAAAGACTTATAAACAGAATGGAAAATGGTGATGGAAAGTAAATTGGAGAACATGAGTCCAAACCATTCATGACCAGTACCACGAGACACGGCCTGTGGGAGGGGCTTTGGCACGAGTCATTCCAACCAACACAGGCCATGCCAAGACCCGGCATGAGCCATACCAAGCTTAGCTAGCCGTGTCTTCAAGTCTTCTTTTTTCACTCCAAATTTGGTTAGGTAGGGCGTGAACCGTTCCATTTCACATGGCCCAAGCCATTCCAAGTTCACGAGGTGTGAAGAATGATCTGGCCCATGCCAAGAAACTGAGAAAAATGAAGATCCAGTAGACGTTCTGTGCCAAACAAAATGGGGTGCAGATCATAAGTACAAAAATGGAGCTCCAGATGACGGCTCTCACCAGTTAACACAGATTGCACCAGAACGGCCATGCCAAGACCGGTGTCCTGCACCAGCACGGGCCATAGGGCTCGTGCCAAGACCGATGGTCCGCACTGGCACGAGGCCACGCCGGCAGCACAAGTCATGCCAATCGTTGTGCCTCATGTCAGTTGCGGCTGCTAGGGCTTTTGGCCTATTTTGGGCCTATTTTAAGGCTCAATATCTTACTACTATCTATATAGCCTTTAGTCTACCAGAGTAAAGGCTAGATCAAATATTGGATTTCAAGAGGAGCTTAAAGAGAGAAAAACACTCTCCCTTCTCTCTAGGTTCTTTGCCTTTCTTTTCTTTTTTTTTGCCCACATATATGGAATTCACTACAATACATGAATTCCATGTTTTGGGATTAGTTCTATATCTTGGGGTGTAATTGTAGGCATGTTTTGATTATTGCTTTTTGAGATTTAGATTTTCCTATCTTGTTGTCCTATGAATATTTGTTCCTGAACTTGTGCTTTCTAATATTTTGATATATGTGCTCTTTCATTATGATAATGCACCCATTCATGTGTGGTAGTATAAAATCGTGCTAGGCTTCATTGCTATCTTGGGAGTGTTAGAATTGTGGAGCAGGTAAAGAACACCGGGGAGATAAGAGCATTCATTTCATTTAAGATAAAATCATTATATGGGTTATACCATGATTCTAATTGGTTATTTATTTGAGAAATCAACATGTTGGGCGGTCAATTTGGCTAATTTTGACAGGTAGAATTTCCTTGCTAACCCCAATAGATTAGCGTGATTATTTGTAGGGTCTAGAGTTTTGCCGACTCTGGAGTGATCACAAGGTGTCTTTTCCTTTGCCTCTCAAGGCCTGGGGATTGAGATATACAGTGGAGTATCCGGGATGTATTGCACTCACTATATATCTAACGGTTGCAACCTACAAGAGGCATTGCCCTTTTAGGCTGGTTTTGTATTCCTTTAAGCGGGGATGCGTTAGCATTGGGAGTGAAGTGATGGGGAATGGTCTGTGGCATCACTAGACTATAGTGCATTCCCTAACTTACAGAAATGGTGAGATACGACATTGTGGTTAGTACAATGTGTGACAGACGGGGGGAAATACTTGGCTATCTCCACGCTATGTGACATAGGCATAAGATAGGTCTATATGTTTATATGTGAATGAATCGAGGATATAAGTAATTTATCAATCATGTTACACAAATACCCCCAAGTGCATTTTTATATAGTTTAATATTATTTTATCTTTTATGTTCGTAGTTATTAATAGAAAAACCCAAAAACACTCCATTCTACAATGTAAGCTATTCTTAGCACACAGACAGATTGACAACCTATATGTGGTTGTGTTTAATTGGCTATTAAACCCTAGTATCTATGTGGGCAAACCCTGTCATGCCACCAACTACTCCATAGGTAGCTTAGTAGTGAGTTTGAGGGTAGAATATTAATTTAAATTTGATAATCCCATTCATTTTGTATGTTTGACGAATGCCTTCGCTTGGTTTGGCTCATTTTAATGACCCCAAGTGGAGGCATGTCAAAGTACCTAGGGGTGCAACAACACAAAACAACGAGCTTAATAGTGAGATGAAAGGTAAGATACCATTGCATCATGAAATGCTCAAAAAAAATAATTCAATTTAGTTTTGAAATGTGAAGATGACAAGGAAACTCGTAGAACACTTGAGGATGGTTTGAACAGGGATCCAGCTACAGTGTATCAATTGCTTTCCATAAAAGACCAACAAAAAATAGAATAATCAGCAACAAACAGTGCCAGAGATTCACTAACAAAAAGTGCTCGTGAAGTCCTATATCCAAAAGGAGCAAAAACAAAGGGAAGAAGTAAGAGGTTGAAAGGAAAGCTTAAAAGGAGGAAGCCACAGAAGAAGAAGTATGGGTCCAAGACTCCAATTGCCCGAATTATCTGAATTAGGAAGGACCAAAGTTAATGAAGGATGAGTTCTGAATTTGCTGAACAAATATGATATTTCACAACGGTTATGTGATGTTTCAATACTGACATTTAATGTTAAAACTTTAAGAATTGGAGATTTTGAAACAAATATTATTTATTGCCTAACTTAGTGTTATACAGAAGGTTTATTATGGAAACCATTTTAAAGTTAATTGATTTCTATAAGTTTTTTGTTTAAGTACCATGATGTTTTAATTTAAAATTAAGACGACTTACATATATGTAATGATCATTTAACTTGAATTTTACATTCAGTATACTAAAGTTACTGCTATAAAATATGATATTTTTTACCGATACACCAAACATTTACTAAAAATGTGATGTTTTAATTTTAAAACATAATGTTTATATGTAAGAATTAATGAAAAAAACACTCTAGAAATAGACTAATGAGAGTTAAAACATGGAAAACGGACACTGTTATTACAAACCTAAAACTTCAAAACTTGTTCTTAAATTATCACTGCATTACTTTGAAAGGTCAACTTCCAACCAGAATTCAAAAACCAAATGTCAACTTCCAACCAGAATTCTAAAAATGACCTAAAACTCCATATCCAAAAGCAAAAACACTTGTTAAAACATCCAAATCCAACAATGCAAGAACGTCAACTAATGGTACTAAACTAATCATCCCAAAATACAATTTCATCACATCATAAATAAAAATATCCTAATTCTTCTTCAGACCCTTTGATGACTTTCTTGCATGTCACCCCTTCTTCTGAACATCTTTGGCTTTATCCTTCTCAGGTAGATTAGTAAAAGAACCTGCAACTTCTATGTCATTCAAAAATATCAAAGCCAAGGTCAAAAGAAGGTTCATGTCCTGTCTTCAATGTTGGAACTTCAGAGAGTACTTCTTAATTGATTTTTTGATGATTTCATCAATCTGATCAAACAAACCATCGCTAAAATAGTCCACTGAACACACGCGAATTGGAGGAACTACTTCTTTGGCAGGAATTGGATCTTTTTCACCAAACTTAATCATTTCAGAAACATACGATCATGTAAAAATTTCAATTTTCTTGGTGAACCTCATTGAGCGCTCAGCAACATCATACAAAATAACATGAAATTATTACTCATGAATTGAAACATCGTATTAATAAAACAAACATAATATAAACAAAACACTTACAATAGGTGCTTCAGCAAGAATCTTGACATCAGAAGGTAAATCATCAAGAATCTCCAAGACTACATGGTGAGAGGTACTCCTGGCAGTGCCAAGACCTTGTCTCAATCCTACACATTTTAGTTTTCCCATGGTAGTCAAAGGAAACCCATTGTCGCTCATCAAGAAAGCATCAAAACCAGCACTGCGAATGGACTTACAGTTAACCTTAGCTTTCTTATCATCAAATTGTTAGACTAAAGGGAGAGCAGTATGCTCTAGGATTCCTTGAAAGGGAAATCTATACAGATAGAAGATCAAAGGGACAACCACACAATGATTTAAATCATTAAACGGCTCATTGTTATACCGCTCTAAAGCATCACAAAGGTTTTTCAACACAAATCCACACAAATCCTCGTTCATGATCTCACTCACATTCTTCACAACCCTTAACAACTTATATTCAACAGTATACCTAGACGTAGGACTAATGAAATTTCACAGAACATACATAAAAAATACTTCTTACACTTATCACCTCCTTCGGTTAACAAAGAAATCTTACCCACCGGTGTATCCCATGGAATATTGTCACGTTTATCAATTCCAAGTTCCATCCTTCATTTACCCTCAAATCTATGTCCTTATTCTACCCCTTCTCATAATTACTAACTTCTAAAACCCCATTGTCACTAATAGGCAAGCACAAAGCATCATACACATCATCCTTAGTAATGTAAAACTTACCATACGCTATAAGCGACTAATGGGATTCATGTTTTTGAGACTAGAAATTGAATAACATTTTTCATCTTAAAACCAAAATTAATATGCAGTAACCCTCCAAAACCTATCTCGGTTGCTGACCTAATCTACTAAAGAGTCAATGACTTCACAAGCTTGACAATTTTACCAGGGCTACACTTTGTAGAGTAGCCCTTATTGGTTCTAAAAAAAAGTAATAAACAATAAAAAAAAGTTTAAAACATATTTTAAAACTGTAAAAATGTTCATAAAAATACCTTGATCCATAATTGACACCCTTAGGAACTTTGGACTTCATAGATATGGAATGACCGAAGTTGCACGCCTTTCTCGCTTACCGATGTTGCTTGTGTTTGTGACCGACATTGCAAGGCCTTCTTGCGGATACAAAATGACCAAAGTTGCATCCCTTCCTCGCTTACCAGGGACATTTTATTTTCTGATTGAGGTCGCATGACCATTCTGCTAACATCAATAACCGACCTTGTCCTTTCTCATTTACCGACGTCAATTGTGTTTGTGAATGGTTTTGCTCAACCCCCTTGTAAGTATGAAATAACCAACATCGCACACATTTCTCACTTACCAAAATTGGTAGTCCTTGTGACCTACGTCACATATGTCTCTCGCTTACATAGGCCATATTCACATTCACCATTTGTATTTTGTTATTATTATTATTATTATATTTATTATTTTATGAATAACTACATAACACCCTTGCAATGCACGACCTAAAATAATTGAATATAAATATATATACTCCTTCCATTCCAGAGAAAATGGCACATTTACTTTTTTCAAGTCAAATTTTGCAAACTTTGACCCTAATTATATATTAATATATATAAAATAAAAATACCATGTGATATATTGTTGTATTCGTCTTAACATCTATTCTCTAAATACCAATTTATTGCAAAATTATTGTGTGTAGTTAGAGATATAGTTGGTCAAACATGATCATTGAAGACCGTGAAAAAGTAAATGTGCCATTTTCTCTGGACGGAGGGAGTATATTAATAAGACAAAGTCTTGTGTGAGACGGTCTCATAGCGAGACAAGGGATTAAACTATAAATAATACACACTTAATTTGGGATGGGGTATTAATTATAGTTTTCATATTTTTTAGGGACTGAATTGTAATTATAATAAATCTGAGCATACATTTACTACAGTATATCTTTCTCTTCCCCTCATTCTTACCTTTCTCTCTCTCTCTCTTCAAAACCACTTCGTTTTCTCTCTAAAAACATATTTGTTCTCTCCATCTCTTTTTCCCCCTTTTCTGGCAACCTAGGTTTGTTATTCCCGCTTTTATTTCTGTACTTTTATCCATTCATATTGCTTAATACACATCATATCGTGATTCATGTGAGTGTAATCGATCGTTCTTGTATGATTTTTTGAGTTTCTTCCATTTTTGCTTGATAAATGGTTCGGTTCTTCATCAGGTAACTGCGACAACCTATATTTGTTCTTTCAGCCGATAATCTTTACTTTTAGCTATTTAATTGGGTAGTAAGATTTTTTGTTGGTGAACTCTGAGCTTTCTGTCAATTTTTTTGCTGTTATTACTCTCTTCGATTTGGAGGTTGTTATCGCATTTCAAGAGGCAATTGTGAAGCTGAAGGTTTTCACATGCATGTTGTTTATTACGTTTTCATTGATGTCGATCATTTTTAACTGTATTATTTTTCATGTTCATCATTTTGTAGATGTCAAACGAAGGAGATCTTGTTGATTCTGGTTGTATAGATGATGCAGTGTTGAAAATTACTAAATCATACTCCCAGACTTTCGTTTCTTCGAAGGTTCCTGTAAAGCAGAAGAGGAAGACTTCTTCCCAAGGTTTGTTGCTTTTTTTATTTGTTTGGCAGGAATATTTGAATTTATTACTATATTTGTTCATTTTTTGTCGTCTAGGGTTTTACATGATGTTTTAATGTTTGAATATGATTTTTGTAGGTTTTCATTTGACTTCATTTCCTGTTTATGAGATGTTGTAATCTCATAAAATCTGAAAATCTGAATCACATGGAGAAATGATCTTAATCACATGTTTAAAAATCTGAATCACGTGGAGAAATGATATGTCCATATTTCCACAAAAATGAATACCATTACATGTAATACATATTCAAACCTAATTGACCATTAGCTTCAATTTAAACAAATACGCACAATACAAATCCACACAACCAATTACACTTTTAAATATCGAGAATCAACCTCCAATTAGAATGTTGCCACAATGATGGATCTCTTAGAGGCACGAAACCCTCACTATATTGTTGCACATAGGTGGTTGTGCGATATACCCTGTCACAAAGAGTGGATCGATCGTCATGCCTATACCTACAGAAAGCCAATGCATGGGAACAAGGGAAACAAAAAATTTGCCATTCGCGACAACTACACTCCTTTCTCAAGTATTTCATAGTGTATTGGCTTTCACCAATGCTTCCATCAGTGGTCCTTGTCACAACCTTATAAGTCTGCGATGCATCACCATACACGGTGACAATATGTCCCTGTCCCCAAGTGTCTTGCTCCTGAAACTTTTTCCAAATACTACTTGGGAACTTGTACCTATACAATTCTACATAAATTTTGAATACATAAACTAGTCAATGAAAACATAACGAAATACAATGTATCATGGAAGTACCTTAAACTTGTGGCGTCTATTAGCCTTCATGCAAACATTTCAACTGTTTGTTTAAAAGTGGCTTTGACACATGCTATTATCGGGAGTTGTCATGAGTGCATTAAACAGTTGTTATAACTCTCAAAAAAATTAGTTGTAAGAATTCCTTAACGATGATCACCCTTATCAAAGGTAAGATACCACTTATTGCTATCATGTTGTCTCGGCCAATCCCAAGCAGTTGGTTTGATACTCTCTAACTCCTTCTTGTACTCCCTCCACCCACTCTCTTATCTAGCACGACCAAGCTACCAAACCAGAGTCTTCAGATGCGCATTCTTGAACTTCCCACGCTCAACACTAAGGAAGTTGGAGTGAAAATTCCTCAAGCAAAACCGGTGGTATCCTGCTGGCTCCATCCATTCATCCATATGTCTCATTGCATTCAAAATCCAATCATGATGATCCAATATAATATAGATTGGCCTACTACCACATGGAGTCACAGTTTCAACATGAACCAGCTCCAACTCTCATTAGTCTCAGCATCAACTACGGCATAAGCAATGAGCAGTATGTAATCGTTCGTGTCGTGTGTTACCGCAACTTGCATTGTGGACTTGTATGCGCCTCTCAAATGAGTCCCATACATACTAATCACGGGCCTACAATGGAAAAATACATCGATAGCATGACTAAATTCCCATAACACAAAATTAAATTTCCTACACCCATGACCGTGTATTCTATCAGGTACGTTTGCCCAATCAACAATAGTGCTCGGATTTGCCCTGATTAGCTCATCCATAAATGTTGTAAACATTTCAAAGGATACCTCCCAAGTTTCGATTAGCAAATTAATAGCCTTCTGGTGAGCATACCACGCCTTCTAGTAAGAACGGGTTTCATTCAACTCCTTCTTCACGTGCGCTTGGACATTCATCACTGTGTAAGAAGTGTTCGCATCAATCAGGTGGCAAATGGAATGGGTGATCGTCAACGATGTCAAGTTAGTGTTACCATTTCATCGACCAACACGAATACATACATGACTACTAGCCCATTTAGTGATCTCCTACATCCCATGGGAAGCCTTCTTGATGGCTCTAACAATCCAATGACAATTATCACATCCTTCAACAACATCCTTACATTTGTCATACAATGTACATGACCTGCTCTCCACGACCTGATTTTCTCTATTCATCATCGAACTCCACCTGAAAATAGCTTCTACCAATTCTGGATTACTCCGAAATCCCATACCCAATGCAACTTCACTAGTCGCTTGAACATAACTAGGAATTCTTTCTCCAAAATTAGTTGGGTCATAGCCATCCTCACCAGGCCCCCGATAATCCCTAAAGTAGGCCTCCATATTAGGATTCACCATAAAATGGAAGGTAGTGGCTACATTGTTCATGCACACCACTTCTTCATCATCGTTCCCTGGATTCGAATCAGTTGATAAGGAACGATCATCCTCACTTTCTTCTTCAATTTCCCTTTCCTTACCTTCTTCATCGCTACCAATATGTTCACCATGACCAACAACATACTCGCAAATTTCACCCACATAATCATCATCGAAGACATTCAGCTCCTTATGATGCACACCATATATACCAACACTTATGGACGGCTGAGTGCAATCGACATGAACATACGCATTGGGTTGGCTCGACTCACCAATGACAAGGTTCTTCAAAGATTTGGCCATGTACAAGGGGTGGTAAGGTTGACAATGGTGTATAGTTCTGAATATTGCTCAACAACGACATGAACGTGCCCGAACTAACGTAACCTACACGGTTAATAGTGTTTGACATCTTCTCAATATTAATATACAGATCAGCTGAAGACAAGGACATTCGATCAACAATGTTGAAGAAGTTTGTGGTGGACTCGTCATCTTCCACATTATTACATTGATAGTATATAGATGAACCAATTAGCTCAGGACAACGATAATAATTTTTTATGAAAAACCCTCACTTGTAATGCTAGACTTCTGAAAATTAAATCAACTAACTCGGAGTGGCTTAACCTCCGTTCGAGATTCACATTTTTCTCCAGTATGGGTGGATCATAATACACACCCACAGTAAAATAAGACTTAATCTGAGTCCCTTTGTACAAGTACACCGTCAAAATAATCATACAACTGCATTATACAAATATAGAACATATAATTCAATATTTGGAAAGACAGTATTATTCAGCAACTTATATTCAACTCCTCAAACCCTAAACCATACATTGTTCCATTATCTTCTGGCAACCAAATCATACATTATTATCGATTTTCTAACTAATTCACATACAACATTACAACATCGGTAATGACTCTTCATAATATGAAATTTTTAATCAATTACACCACACAAATGAAATCATTACTAAATCACCGTGTAAGAAGGGTTCGCGTCAATCAGGTGGCGAATGGAATGGGCGATCATCAACGATGTCAGGTTAGTGTTACCATTTGATTGACCAGCACGAATATGCCCATGAATACTTGCCCATTTGGTGATCTCCCACATCCCATGGGAAGCCTTCTTGTGAGCTATAACAATGCAATGACAATTGTCACATCCTTCAACAACGTTCTTACATTTGGCATACCGTGTACATGACCTGCTCTCCATGACCCGGTGTTCTCTATTCATCATCGAACTCCACCTGCAAATAGCTTCTACCAATTCAGGCTTACTCCGAAATCACATACCCAATGCAACTTCACTAGTCACTTGAACATAACTAGGAAGTCTTTTGCCACAATTAGTTAGGTCATAGCCATCCTCATCAGGCCCCCCATAATCCCTAAAGTAGGCCTCCGTATTAGGATTCGCCATAAGATGGAACGTCGTGGCTACATTTTTCATACACACTACTTGTTCATCATCGTCCCCTGGATTCGAATAAGTTGATAAGGAACGATCATCTTCACTTTCTTCTTCAAATTCCCCTTCCTTACCTTCTTCATCGCTACCAACATATTCACCATGACCAACAACATGCTTGCCAATTTCACCCACATAATCATCATCGAAGAAATTCATCTCCTCATGATGCACACCATATATACCAGCACTTGGGGATGGCTGAGTGCAATCGACATGAACATACGCACTAGGTTGGTTCGACTCACTAATGACAAAAGGTTCTCCAAAACCTTGGCCATGTACAAGGGGTGGTAAGGTTGGAAAGGGTGTATAATTCTGAATATTGCTCAACAACGACATAAACGTGCCCAAACTAACATCACCTGCACGGTCAATGGCGTTTGACATCTTCTCAATATTAATAGACAGATCAGCTGAGGACAAGGACATTCGATCAACAATGTTGAAGAAGGTTGTTGTGGACTCGTCATCTTCCACATTTTTACATTGATAGTATATAGACGAACCAATAAGTTTAGGACAACGCTAATATATTTTTAACAAAATCCCCTCACTTGCTATTCTAAGCCTTCTGAAAATTAAATCAACTAACTCGGAGTGGCTTAACCTTCGTTCGAGATTCACATTTTTCTCCGGTATGGGAGGATCATAATACACACCCACAGTAAAATCAAACTTAATCTGACCCCCTTTGTACAAGTACACCGTAAAAAATATCATACAATTGCATTATACAAATATAAAAAATATAATTCGATATTTGGAAAGACGATATTATTCTGCAACTTATATTCAACTCCTCAAACCCTAAACCATACTCTGTTCCATTATCTTCCGCACTGGGTTAGCTGACTCAGGATGAGGACGCATTTTCCGAATGCGTCCTCCAATTAACTGAATAAAAAATGACTGATTTAGATGATGCATTTAGCAAATGCATCCTCATCTTTTCCGCCAAAAAAAACCAAATGTGTCCTCAATTTTTCATGCAATAAATTCTTTTTTTACCGAGAATGCATTAAAAAAATGTGTTCTCCACCCTTGTATCCATGTGCATGTACTGTAGCCACAACATAAGAATTTTCTTGCAAACCAAGCTATGTTGTATCATAACTAGCTTCCTGTCAGTATACTATTTTGCTATTGTCTTGTTCTCCGATTAGCTTCATATCATGTTTCTCCGGATTTTTCTTGTGCATTTCTCACATTTCATTTCTCATGTAGTATGTTATAAACATGGCTAGTCCAATTGATTTTGAGGTCCCTGTATAAGATTTTTATTTTGGCCCCTATAAAAGAAGTTGGTAACAATTAAAAATACATACTTGTATTTTGTTGAAAACTGAAATCTAGCCAAGTGCAATGCTAGGCGGGCCACCCTATACTTGTTTTTATATTTATTTAAAAATTTAAATAAAAATAAAAATAAGGGGCCATAAAAGAGTACCCTAAAAATACACTACATTATTTGAATCATCCTCTCTCGCTATATTTCAAAAACATCGTTCACATGTTGTACGATCTAAGTAGACAAGTTTGTGCACTAATTCACTCTTATTTTGCTCATTCTTTCCACATAAAGAATAATTTTTCTTTGATCTATTGAATATATAAGTGTCATTGTTAAAAGATAAAAAGAAGTAATGCATATTTACAAAATACTCACAAAAATGGGGCAAAACCTAGAAACTCCATCGCAAAATTGTTGTTCCCGCACTCTGTTTATATATGACTTCTTCTTGCATCTTTAGAGGCAAAATCATCAATTATATCATCAACATCAATAGTTTTCAACATTTTTTTCTATGCTCAACATTGCTAAAGCATTTAGCCTATTTTGATTGGTCTAAGAAAATACTTTAATTAAGTATGAAATTAAGAAAGAATGGATACTTTAAAATAAGCCCATCAACAATGTAAATTGATTAAAAGGGCCAAAGAGGAAAGAAAAGACCCAAATGTAATTAATAGAAAATGAAATTATTTTTAAAAAAATTTAAAAGAAAACAAAAGAAGAAAGATAAAAATTGGCCCATATGTAAATAAAACAAACCCAATCCAATTTTGTACGACCACTACAAATAAAAAATAATAGGGCATTCATTCAACAAATGAAAAAAGTTAAAAATGTTAGCTAGTTGCTTGCTGTATACAGCTGTAGGTTTGTATATAGTTGTGATTTTGTCAATCCTTTTCCATAGATAGATTAGGAAATTATTCTGTAGAAGAAAACCTGTGTATATATTTTCCTCATCTGGTGATAAATGGAAAAAACTCTTTTCCCAATTTGTTCTCTCGTTTAACATGGTATCAGAGCCACACAATCAGTCGTGATTTTCTCCAACCAACATCATCATGACCGACGACGGATAGACGTCCAACGACGGTAAAAAAACTGTGACCACCGTGTCTCCGTATACACTATCTTCCAATGATAATCCCGGAAACTTGATTACTCATACACAATTGAAAGGTCCCAATTTTGAGGAGTGGGCAAAGGCAATTCGGGTGTCTTTGCGCCCTAAGAAAAAGATGGGCTTCAACGGAGCCATTGTTCAACCAGCAGATGATTCTGCAGATATTGAAGACTGGTGGACAGTAAATTCTATGATTATATCATGGTTTTCAACACCATAGAACCTAGTCTCAGATCAACAATCTCTTACAAGGAGACGGCTAAGGAACTATGGGATGACATACAACAACGGCTTTCTGTTCGTAATGGTTCAAGGATTCACCAACTGAAGGCTGAGGTATCCAATTGCAAGCAAAATAGTGATTCTGTCATGGTATACTATGGCAGAATAAAGAAGATTTAGGATGATTTGATTGATCATGATCAGATGCCGCGCTGCACTTGTAGTGGGTGTAAGTGTGGGATGAATAAAAAGCTGGACAAACGAGGCGAAGAAGAAAGAGTTCATCAGTTTTTTATGGGGCTTGATGAGGGACCTTACAATACGATTCGGTCAAGCATTATTGCAACTGATCCTCTCCCTAACATGAACACGGTGTATTCACGTGTTTCTGAACAAGAACAGGTTCGCAACATGACTCAAGTTGGAACTGATCGTTCTGATCCAATTAGTCTAGCAGTGAAGGCTACGAATTCAAGACCCTCCAATCCAGGGGGGGACCGTCGTGATAAGAGCGAGGAATTATTTTGCAAGTATTGCAAACGCACAGGACATAATATTGGTAATTGTTATCGTATACATGGATTTCCTGAAAATTAGAACCGTAGTGGATCTGTGACAGGAAGAGGTCGTGGAAAAGAAGGAAACCAGGCTCGAGCAGGTTCTCAAACTGCAAAAGCCAATGCTGCTTAACTTGCGGATTCCTCATCATCCAAGTCTCAATCACTTAATGACGGGGACAAGGCAGGACTTGAGAATCTTAGCAACGAAGATTGGGAGGCATTGAAGTCTATGTGGAATAATCAAAAATCATACAGTCCTCATCTTTCTAGTAAGGCTCAATGGTTATTTGATACAGGAGCTTCACATCATATGACAGGAATAAACGATCATTTTTGTGATATTTGGGACATTAAACCACGTCCGGTACGGATGTCGAATGGGGAGATTCTTATGGAAACTAGAGAGGGGACCGTAGCCATTGGTTGCTTGAAACTCAAAGGGGTTTTGTTTGTTCCCCATTTGGATTGTAGTTTGATCTCTATCTCAAAGTTGGCTAGAGATAAGAGATATGTATTAAAATTCACTGATATTATGTGTGTCATACGGGACCGCTCTTCGAGGATACTGATTGGAGTGGGTGAAGAGTACGATGGGTTGTATGTTGTGATGGGTAATTTTCAGGCTCGGGTACACAATGTGACTAGCAAAGTTGATAGTAGAGAGCTGTGGCACTAGAGACTAGGACATCCATCAATGAAGGTGGTAGATTTGCTTCCTCGCACCAAGCTTGAACTTTGTTTCAGTCATGATTCAATCAAACATTGTGATATATGTTTAAGAGCCAAACAAACACGTGTTCCTTTTGTTTCTAGTGAGAATAAAGCTACTGAAATATTTGGTTTAATCCATTGTGATATATGGGGTGCATATCGTGAGGCATCATTTTGTGGTTTGAAATATTTTCTTACTATTGTGGATGATTTTTCACGTAGTGTATGGATTTATCTCATGAAAGATAAACATGAAGTCTCTCATATTATGAAAAAAATTTTGGCTATGGCAGAACGACAATTTGGCAGAAGTGTGAAAATTGTGTGTAGTGATAACGGTAAGGAATTCATGCATTTAACTAGCTATTTTAAAGATCTGGGAATACTGCATCAGACCTCCATGGTTGACACTCCTCAACAAAATGGACGTGTGGAACGGAAACATCGTCACATCTTGAATATTGGCAGGGCCTTGCGATTTCAAGCACATTTACCCATCGAATTTTGGGGAGATTGTGTTCTGACAGCAGGGTATTTGATTAACAGGACACCAACTCCACTACTGCAAGGAAAGACACCTTACGAAATGCTTTTCGGTCGTCCTCATTTGCTTGATAATCTTCGAGTTTTTGGGTGTTTATGCTATGCTAGGAACTTGAATAGAGGGAAAGATAAGTTTGCTAGCCGGAGTCGTAAGTGTGCTTTCATTGGATATCCTTATGGAAAGAAGGGTTGGGTGTTTACGACTTGGAAAATGGGGAAATCTTTGAGTCTCGAGATGTGGTTTTTGTTGAAACCAAATTTCCTTTTTCTCAAGAATTGGAGGCACAAGAGGATCATTCCACCACATCTATGACTCTTGATGGTGGTGAGTTTGATGAAACACATTGGATAGAGCCAGTAAATAAGACGATGGAGCCGCAAGAAAGTGTGGTTATACCTTTTCCTACTAGTGAGGATCATTCTCAAGTAGAGAATATCTCTACAGAAGCCCTTCCTCAGCTTGGACGAGGTCATCGTGAAAAGTTTCCCTCCACTCGGCTTAAAGATTGTGTCACACATACAACTCGCATCGATGATTTCTTTATTGCTCACCCCACTCCATCAGCGCACTCAGGTACCAAGTATCCCATTGCTAATTATGTCTCTTGCAGTAAATTTTCTTTGTCGCATCGTTGTTTTCTAGCAGCCATCACTGCCGGGGTTGAACCAACCACATTCAAATAGGCCATGTGTCATTCTTGTTGGCGTGATGCTATGCAAAAAAGAAGTACAGGCTCTCGAGGCAAATGGTACTTGGGTTGTAGTTCATTTGCCCAAAGGAAAGAAAGCTCTTGGCAGTAAGTGGGTCTACAAAATTAAATACCATGCAAATGGTACGGTTGAGAGGCATAAGGCACGTTTGGTGGTTTTCAGAAATCATCAGGTGGAGGGTTTAGATTATACAGAAACCTTTGCTCCTACTGCTAAAATGGTCACTGTTCGAACCTTTCTTGTTGTTGCTGCTATAAAGAAGTGGGAGTTACATCAAATGGATGTCCACAATATATTTCTTCACGGTGATCTTGAGGAGGAAGTCTACATGCGGTTTCCTCTCGGTTTTGATGTACCTGGTCCTGGACTCGTTTTTCGTTTGTGCAAATCCTTATACGGACTTCGGCAAGCACCAAGATGCTGGTTCGCAAAGTTGGCTGCATCACTATTGAAGTATGGTTTTGTTCAATCAACTTCTGATTATTCTCTTTTTACATTTCAGAAGGGGGGTGTTCAGATGACTATATTGATATATGTTGATGACTTGGTAATTGGAGGTGATGATACTGCTGCTATTACTAGGTTCAAAACATATCTGTGTACTTGTTTTAATATGAAAGACCTTGGCAAACTTAAGTATTTCTTGGGTCTTGAGGTTGGTAGTAGCTCTTTAGGCATATTCCTTAGCCAGCGCAAGTATGCCCTTGATATTATCTCGGACACTGGTTTATTAGGGGCGAAACTTGCTAGCACACCTATGGAGCAAAACCACCACCTAGCTCTTGATCAAGGCACAGATTTCTCAAATCCAGAACGTTATCGCCGTCTCGTGGGTCGACTCATTTATCTTACTATTACCAGGCCAGAGTTGTCTTATTGTGTTCATATTTTAGCTCAGTTCATGCAGCAACCAAAGGAAAGTCATTGGGAGGCAGCTTTGCGCGTTGTCCGCTATTTGAAAGCTAATCCTGGACAAGGAATTTTGCTTGATTCTTTATCTCCACTGCGTATAAAGGCATATTGTGATGCTGATTGGGCTAGTTGTCCAATAACTCGACGTTCTTTGACGGCTTATATTGTGTTTCTTGGCACTTCACCGATTTCTTGGAAAACAAAGAAGCAGTGTCCCGATCTTCAGCTGAGGCCGAATACCGTTCTATGGCAGCTACTACTTGTGAGTTAAAATGGTTGCAAGGTCTTCTATCGACTCTTGGTATTCAACATTCCAGTCCTATGACTATCTACACCGATAGTTAATCTGCCTTACACATAGCTAACAATCCCGTTCATCATGAATGCACAAAGCACATTGAAATCGACATTCACTTTATTCGTGATGAAGTACGTCGTGGGATCATTCAACCATCTTTTGTATCGACTACCAATCAACTCGTCGATATCCTCACCAAGTCTCTTGGCAAACGTGGGTTCGACTACTTACTTGGCAAGTTGGGCATTTCGAATCTTCATGCACCAACTTGAGGGGGGGTGGTAGCTAGGTCTCCCTCCTTAAAATGATGGTATGGACAACTTTTAAGGAACCTTTTGAAATGCTCCCAATAGTTGTAGAGTGACTCAGTAGCTCCCTGGGTGATGTTAGATAGCTCAGTCTGGCATATTTGGATTTTGAAAAGTACTTCGTCCAAAAGTCTCCGCTTCATATCCATTCAGGATCCTATACAACCGGAAGGTAATTAGTACGACCAATCCTTAGCTCCATCTTGAAGAGAAAACGGAAAAGCCCTCTGATTAATAGCAAATATAAAACACATCAAATCAAAAGAATAATAATTCAAAGAGGAAAGAAATTAGCATTTGCATTGGAAGATTTATCAATTTGAACAACACTTTTCGAGCACCCTTAACTACATTGAAAGAAACATCATATCATATTACTCAACAGGAAGCAACAAATAATAGAACATCAAATCCCAAAACTAAGTATTCCAAAAAAAAATAAAGTTACCTTTTTTGGCAGATTTTCCAATATGTACAGCTGTAACTGGGCTAACCATCTAATCTAAATTAGATAAAACATCAGTACCAGATTACAAAACAGGAAGTAGCGTAAAATAAAACACCAAAACTCAGGAGGAAGTATTAAAATGAAAAACTATGTTTACCCTTTTTAACATATTTATTGGGGTAACCTTGACTAACAACATTGTCTGATTTCGATAAAACATGAAAGCTAGATTACTAAACAGAATTTAAACAAATAATAAAACATCAAATCTCATAACAAAGTATTCAAAAAAATATGCTACCATTTAAAGATATTTTTCACTCTCAACTGAAACTTGAGTGATATCCTGAACTGAATTATATGAAATATCAAACCATATTAATAAAAAGGTAAACATTAATTAATAAAACATCGACTGAAGAAAAAATTAAAAGTGGAAATATTACCATTTGCCTTCTCAACTGAAGCAGAGAAGACTTGGGCATGAACATTACTTGCAACTTCTTCTAAAAAATGAAATGTCAAAAAATATTTAAAACAGGTAGTATCAAATTAATAAACAATCATATAATAAAAACACATAATTAAAATTTGAATAATACTTTGCCCTCAGAATCACTGTCACGCTCTGCCAGGACTTTGGTCTTGTAACTCACAAGTTTCACTCGTTTTACAACAGTTTGCTTAACACTCCTCTTCCATATATTTTCTTTGGGCACAGGAGCATCAGAGACTAGATTTGGAACATCAAAAGCTTTAGTAGATGGTGAAACAGACACCTCAACTACTTTCTTCTTTTTTGCCTTTCCTGGGCTCGTGACTGAGGGAAAAAACAAAACTTTATTAAAAAAAACACGACAACAAAATTATACAGATAGATGAAATACATGTATTAAACATAGGAGTTGATAGACCACGAATCCTATCATATTTTTTCATAAGACCACAATCTAAAAAAATGAAAACATAATAAATGGCATTAATAACAGCAACATCACACACACACACAGAGCATCATTTAGAAGGAAAGTTTAGAACTAAAATTCAGGATACAATTTTTTTAAAAAAAAAGATGATCATTAAAAATATATATAATATCAATATGAAACCTAGTAACATCATTCTGCACAAAAATAACAAAAAATGCATGCATACAAAAGAAGTGAAACCAACACACATACATCATCATATAGAAATAGTTAATACATATAAATGAAAATTTGCACCATCATCAAACATACAACCCCCACAGAGTTATCCAACAAGAATTGAAACATAAATAGAAGCACTGTAATTTAAAAAAAATAAAAAATATCAACGTAAAACACAACTTATCAAAACTCCATACATAGCACCTTAACAAAATGAACAAGTGTAACATTATTAGCACAATTAATAGTAAGTCAATTGGAATACTTGTATCATCAGATTGAAACTGTAAAACATCATTTAAAACCCTAGATGACAAAAGTATCAGATAATATCCTAAAATATTCACTCCTACCATAAATTACAATAGAAGCACTGGGACTTAAGAAATCAAACAATATCAACATAAACCACAAATTATAAGAACTACATACATAACTAACTTCCAAAATGAACATCTATAGTAGCTTCAACGCAAACAGAAAGGAAAGTAAATTAAAATATTTGTATTGTCATATTGAAACAATAAAACTTCATTTATAACCCAAGATAAAAAAAAAGTAATAAATTCAAATATTCCTGCCAAATAAAGATGTGCAACTACAAACCTTGAGAAGAAAAATTCTTCTCTCGAGCAGCGACTTTGGAAGAACCAGAAGGTTGTGAGTAGGATTTTACGATTTTCAACATAGCTTCCCCTAAATTAATAGTTTTTCCTTCACCTACTCTCTTCGAAATCTACAAAACAAAAAACATGAATAATATTACAGTTAAAATCGATCGATGTCAATGTAAACCTAATAAAGAACATATATATGTAAACCGTTGCCGTCGGAATAACCTGATGAAATACAAAACTGATTTGCAAGTAAACAAAGGAGAAATTACAAAAATCCAACCGAAAACTCCGACTTGACGGACATGCAACTGCTCCGGTGCGGATTAAGCAATGAAATTGACCGAAGTTGAAGAATTGTGGACGGAAAGACAAAGCTTCGTCGCCGGAAAACTAGAAAAAGAAGAGAGAGAAAGTTGCGGATGAAAAAGTGAGGGGAAAGATGAAGAGGACGTTGGAATAGTGTGGATCTTATTTAATTTATTTTCAATTCAGTCCCTACATAATTTTATAACTTTAATTAATGCCCCATCCCAAATTAAATTTCTATCATTAACAAATCAACCCCTAGTTTCACTGGAAGTCCGTCTCTCCCAAGATTTTGTCTATATATTTTGTATTCAACTGTAATAATAAGGATAGCAGAATTGGAAGTGAATGTTGTTTACTAAACAATATTAGAGATTCATTAGCTTCAATTTTACAAGGGGTCTCATTTTCTACCTTGGGAAAGTCTCAGGAAAGTCTCAGGAAATGCGGACTTTCCACAAGCTTATGGACAGTCTTTAGGGGCATTTGCGTTCAATGTTGTAATTTTTTATAAAATTTAAATATTGCATTTTATAAGTTAAAACAAGCAATAATATGTATTTGAAGGTGAAAATATAAAAATATATAATATAAAAAACATATTTTCAAAATTTTTTAATTTTGTATGTAATTTAAGAAATGCAGTGTATAAGGTAAGAAATAAGTGGTCTGTCCATAAGTTTATGGACAGGCCGCCTGTCAGGAGAGCCACTATTCTACCTTTATAGCACTTCCGTTTTTCTATGATGTATCACTTGTACCGACTTTCATTTTGGTTTGGGATTTCAATTATCTCCCCTTCTTACATATTGGAAATTTTGATTAAAAAACGAGAGTATGAAACGCTAGGATCGTAATAATTTTTCTAAGTGGATTTGAATTGAAAGTTTCTTCTTATAATTCCTTTAAAGGTAGACTTTAGCTTTATGTATCAAATAGTCTTCCTTGATAATATTTTTAAATGTGTTATAATGATATAATCAAACTTAAATGGGATACCCGTAACAGTTCTACAAGGATGACCTATCACAGCGGACGACTAGACAAATGGCCAAATGGGAATATTATAAATTATACATTGGCACAAGTGAAGTTCTATAAAACGTACGCCAGAGTTTGCTTGACATCAAAATACAAAGCAAAGTTTGTGAGCCAATAAAAAACCATCTACTATGAAACTGCATGCATGTTTTGCTCTTTTTCTCACAATTCCATTTGTAGCATTGGCATCCGGTACTAAGCCTGACGAACAAGCATTCTATCAATGCTTAGTCAAACGTGAGCCTACAACTTCAAGCATTCTCTACACCCCAAAAAACTCATCCTTTTCATCAGTGTTGAATATCTTAATTCAAAATGCTGCTTTCGCTAATCCACAAACACCGAAACCCGTGGCTGTTCTGCGACCAGTTAAGGAATCGCAGATACAATCCGCAGTTTACTGTGGAAGAAAGTATGGTTTGCAAATGAGAGTGCGTAGTGGAGGGCATGACTTTGAGGGAACCTCTTATGTTTCGAGGCTACCCTTTTTCGTCCTCGACATGTTCAATTTTCAATCACTTTCTGTGGATTCCAATACAAAAACAGCTTGGATTGGTGTTGGCTTGTCCCTAGGTCAAGCATACTATGGCATTTATGCCGCGGATGATTCACTGGCCTTGCCTGCAGGCTTCTGGCCTGGCGTTGGCGTTGGTGGGCTGGTTAGCGGTGGAGGATACGGTGCTTTGGTTAGGGAACATGGCCTTACCGCAGACAATGTCATCGATGCTCGCATAGTAGACGTCAATGGAAGAATTCTTGACAGAAAATCCATGGGGGAGGATCTGTTTTGGGCGATCAGAGGCGGGGTTGGCTCCAATTTCGCAGTTATCATATCGTTCAAAGTGAAACTAGCTCAAGTTCCAAAGAAAGTCACCATCTTCCGTGTTTCGAGAACAGTTGAGCAAAATGCCGCTGAACTTGTTTACATGTGGCAAAAAATTGGCCCCAAACTGCCACTTCAACTTAGCCTTACGGTTCAGCTGACCGGTATCGCCTCACCCATCGATGGCGAAAGAACCGGCCAAGCTGAATTCGTGACAATGTATCGTGGTGGTGTTGATGAGTTGGTGTCAATAATGGGAAAACACTTTCCTGAGTTGGGGTTGACTAAAGAAGATTGTCACGAAGTTGATTGGATCCAAATGTACCCATTCATGGTTGGTCAACCCATTGATAGAAATTTGACCAATGTGCAAGCTTTTCTAATCAACAGAATTCCCAGAAGACCGCCGCCTGGCTTCAAATGGAAGGTTGATTTCGCAGAGGAACCGATCCCAGTGGAAGGCGTCGCAAAATTACTAAATGAGATGAACAAAATCCCTCCACAATCTGCTCAGTTGGGATGGACAATTTTCGCAGGAGGGCCTATGGATACAATTCCAGAATCGGAAATTCCATTCCCTCACAGAGGTAAGTTGATGGTTATGCGCCAGATAGTTTTCTGGGCTATAAATGACACATCGTCAGTGATCGAGTCGCGCAGAGAATGGGTGCGGAACCTTCATAGACTTATCGCCCCGTATGTTCCTCACAATCCAAGAGCAGCATATGCTAATTACAGGGATTGGGATTTGGGAGTCAACAATTTAGTTGGTGAGATAAGTACCAAAAAGGCAAGAACCTGGGGATATTCGTACTTCAAGAACAATTTTGACAGGTTGGTCAAAGTGAAAACGTTGGCGGATCCTCTAAATTACTTCAGGAATGAACAGAGCATTCCACCACTCGAACGCTATTAGAAGTCCGTGGTCCATCTGAAGTTTCAAACTACTGAAGTTTCAAACTACTGAAGTTTCAAACTGCTGAAGTTTCAAACTACTGAAGTTTCAAACTACTGAAGTTCAGTTTGTGTTACTTATGATTCCATGTCATCCAATTGTGATAAATATTGATTTTGTAATAAGGTGAAAACCAGGGATTTCTTTATACTTAGTACACATAGGTTACCTAAATTTGGGTACAACTATACTGGTTTTGGAAAATGGCCATTTGAGGCTATTTTTTTTAATCTGGATTTAAAGGATACATTTTCTAAAGCATCATCAATTTATGTACTCCCTCCGTCCCAGATTACATTGCACAAGATAAAAAATTCAGTCAAACTAAGAAAACTTTGACTACATATTTGAATAGATATATAAACAATAATATTGTTGTTTGGGATATCGTTGGATTCGTCCTAACAAGTAGTATCTAGAAAATAACTTTTTGTTTACCGATATTATACTTAAGTAAATATATTAATGGTCAAACGTGTGTATTGAAGACTGTGAAAAATATTCAGTGTAATTTAATCTAGGACAGAGGAAGTAATTTTTTTTAATCTATAGCAGAGGACATTTAAATTTGTTTCTTTTCGGACGCATGAAGAGAATGTGTCATCTATGTCATTTGATTTTTTTTTAAAAAAGAACCCCCATGTAGTCTGAATGCGTCCTCAATTTAAAATTAATTGCTTAATCAATTTTCTAGCTAATTCTCCAATTTTTGTTTTTTATATTTTTGTTGTCCCAAATAGCGCATTCGTAGAAATGTAATTGTTTTATATTTTTAAAAATTTCAGTAATGATAAATGCATCGAACGAATGTGGAAGTACGCTTTGAAATTTATGATAATAAAACTCGAACATCCTACTTACCTGATGAAAGATAATGGAAAAATTTGAACATGGGTATTGTATTTTTTTTAAATAATCCTATATATAGAATATGAATGAATTATTAAAAAATTCGGAAGTTACTACAGTATTTGAATCGTGATTTGGAAAATTCATTTTTGTTTTGTAGTTTAAATGAATTAGACATGTAAATATACAAAAAAAAATCCTTTTTTTTGTTTAAATGTTACACTTTTTCCACTATTAACTAATATAAATAAACAAAAATATAAGACTAGATGCAGTTAATGTTTATGAAAACCAAATAAACATGAATTGATTCAGAGATACAATATTCGAAGAACACGTGTCAAACTGATAGGTACAAACATAATGAAATGAATGCCCCACGACATGTAATGTACTAATGACGCCCTCTGCAAAACTTTCCACTTGTTCCACATGGGGGAGGACGTATGGTGCGTGATGTGGGTCGTGGAGCAGCCATCTGAGTAGAAACATGTACGTCATCATGCGGAACTCCCTCTGTAAAATCTTCCTCTATATCGTCTCCTGCATCCTCATTCAAATCATATTAGACATGGGGAACACTACATGTATCTAATGGAGAAGTAGGCGACATATACACATGAAAAGCAATGGGAGTAAGATATGCAGTGGAATCAGCTAGAGTAGTGCCATAGTGTAAGGGTCCACCATGTGATGGTCCGGCGTTGGTTGAACTCGCACGTGAGGGTCCCGCTTCAGATAAACCAATGTGTTATGTAGGGCCCCGAGCACGCGGCCGCTGACCACCCTATTGATCAGGTAGAGTAGGACGGTGGCTTCTTATTTCATTCTATCTCACACCGGGGGGGAGGTTCCTCGGTGTGCACATGTGGCTGATAAAACTGCAATCTAGAGGGCTCATGCGCATATTGTAGAGTAAGCGTGGCAACACCATGTACCTCCCTATTAACGTCCGCGAAATGTGGGGGACATTCATCCAAATTAATATCTGACATAAGGCGCATCTCGGACAATACCTGCAACTACATAAATGAGATAAATATGTTAGATATTAAAAATTGGAGGAATCTAAAGTATTATTTGTTTATACTATTAGAAATTTACAAAATACCATATACTCCAGAGTAGTTGTGTCTCCATGAAAACTCTCCATAACTGTTTGGTGTCGTTCTGGCTAATCAATTAGGGTCACTGTCCTACGAAAATACCACTCCATGTATTCTTGATCGGATGTATATGGATCCGCTGACCCAAGTGCATTAATCTGTTGATCTGCTCAATGTTTCCACCCATAAAGATATCTTCTTAGTTTAGAAGGTGGTGGAGCGGTGTAGGAGATGAAGGGGACGGTGGAGAAGATAATAGGAGAATAGGGATGGGAAAAGTTTGTGTTGCTGCCCATTTTTAAAACATGTTCTGCACACTCGTCCCGACTCGGGACGTGTTTGTCGTGACTCACAGCGGGGAGTTCAAAAGGCTCGCAACGAGGCTATCGCAGCTCTCGATAAGTGGAGCCTAAGGTTCAAAATTTCAACCAAAATTTTCTGAGCCCATCGCGACTCGCGACAAGATGGTTCTGACTCACGACGAGCTACTCACCTAGTACTTCTTGACTTCAACTCTTGTCCAAGTTTTTCCTTCTTCACTCCAAACATTTATCCCTTCAAAATTCCAATGCCTTGGTTTCAAATTGCTACAAAATCATGGAAAAGAAAACTGTGAAAAGTACAAAGTAAAACAATGAAACAATGACAAAATTCAAAGCCAAGTAACATCGACGAAAAATCATGGAAGACGATTTGGATTATACAAACCAAGTATTTTAACGTCGTTGCCATGACTCACTCCTTTTTCTTAGAGCATACTAACAAACCGGATCGAGGAGGTCAACATCCTCTCCCCTCTCCGGAACAAAATTATCGTGTCCATTGACTTTGAATGTATTGGACTTAGCTTGATCTAGGATCTCTAGTGCGCCATGCGGGAATAACTTCACCACCTCAAAAGGATGGATCCATCAGGACCTCAACTTACCGGGAAATGGACGAAGACGGGATTGGAATAGGAGGACTTTTTAACCCACGGTAAATTCCTTCCTAATGATCATCTTGTCATGCCACGCCTTTGTCTTCTCCTTATAGATTTTGGTGTTCTCATAGGACTCCCTCCAGTTCTCATCTAGTTCATCCAATTGTAACTTCCTATGCAAACCTGCCTCATCTATATCAAGATTGAATTCTTTGACCGCCCAGTAAGCCTTATGTTGAATTTCCATTGGTAGGTGACAGGGCTTACCGAACACTAACCAGTATAGTAACATACCGATTGGTGTCTTGCATGCCGTCCTATACGCCCACAGGGCATCATTCAACCGAGAACTCTCATCCCCCCGGTTAGGGTTGAGCATTTTTTGAAGGATGGGCTTGATTTCCCGATTGGAAACTTTGGCTTGTCCATTGGTTTGCGGGTGATAGGCGGTGGATGTCTTGTGAGTGATGCCATACTTCTTCAAGAGTGCCTCTGTGTTCCCATTGCAAAAATGGGTGCCACGTTCACTAATCAAGGCTCGGGGTACCCCAAACCTAGAGAAGGTGTTATCTTTCAGGAACTCTGCAACCACTTTACAATCGTCAATCCTAGTGGGGTTTTCTTCAACCTACACACATAATCAACGACAAAAAGAATATATGTAAAGCCATAAGAACTAGGAAAAGGTCCCATAAAGTCAATACCCCAAACATCAAAGATTTTACAATATAGCATAGCTTTTTAGAGCATCTCATTTCTAGATGTGATATTTCCTACTCTCTGGCACTTGTCACAAGCCTTACAAAATATGTATGCATGCTTATTCAAAGTAAGCCAATAAAAACCACTTTCCAAGACTTTCTTAGCGGTACTTTTAGCTCCAAAATGAATGTATGAGAATGACAAAAAGTGAGAATCAAATGCACTTCATTATCGGGGATGCATCTCTCAACAAATCGGTCTAGACAATGTTTCCACAAAAAGGGATCTTTCCGCACATAATATTTAGCATCGCTTTTTAGCTTATGTCTATGTGCCTTAGAAAAAGAGGAGGAAATTCACCAAAGACAAGAAAGTTCACAATGTCGGCATACCACGGTTGGAGGTCCCTGATAGTGAACAATTTTTTATCGGGGAAATCTTCCTGTAGTTGCTCCTTCATTGATAGATTAACCTCACTATCTTGGCATGGTTGCAACCGGCTCAGATTATCAGCCACGATGTTCTCTGTGCCTTTCTTGTCTAGCACCTCTAACTCAAATCCACTCAGAAGCAGGATCGACCTAATAAATCTTGGCTTAGCCTCTTTCTTCCTCATAAAGTGACGAAGCGCTGCATGTTCAGTGTAAACAATAACTTTTGTACAAAGACATTAAGATCAAAATTTCTCCAAAGAAAATACCACTGCTGGTAACTTCTTTTGTGTGGTGGAGTAGTTTCTTTGGGCCTCATTGATAGACATGGATGCGTAGTAGATGGCGTGAGGCGCTCTTCCCACCCTTTGACCAAGTACCGCTCCAACGGCGTAATCACTAGCATCGCATGTGATTTCAAAAGGTAACGACCAATTCGAGGGTTGTATGATAGGAGCCAAGACCAACCTTCCTTTCAATGTATCGAAGGCCCCTTTACAACCCTCATCCATCACAAATTCCACCTCCTTTTGCAACAACTTGCATAAAGGAGATGCTATCTTCCAGAAGTCCTTGATGAACCTGCAGTAGAATCCTGCATAGCCAAGAAAAAAGCGCACTTCACGCACATTAGTAGGATAAGGCAAAGTTTGAATTGTGTCTATCTTTGCCTTGTCAACCTCAATACCCTTAGAGGAGACAAAATGGCCTTAGAAAATGCTTTGCTCTACCATGAAATGACATTCCTCATAATTTAACACAAGATTAGTATCAATACAACGTTTAAGAACTTGTACTAAATTTGCTAAACAGTTGTCAAAAGAATTACCGTGAATAGTGAAATCATCCATGAATACCTCGATAAATTTTTCAACAAGTTATGAGAAAATGCTTACCATACACCTTTGGAAAGTTGCGGGGGCGTTACATAACCCGAAAGGCATACACAGGTAGGCAAACGTACCAAAGGAACATTTGAATGTGGTCTTTTCTTAGTCTTCCGGGGCGATAACTACTTGAAAATACCACGAGTACCCATCCAAACAGCAATAGAATGGGTGGATTGCTAACCTCTCGAGCATTTGATCAATGAATTGAAATGGGAGGTGATCCTTCCTGGTTTCCGCATTTAGCCTCCGGTAGTCAATGCAAATGCGCCACCCATTTTGAACTCAAATGGGTACCATTTCACCCTTATCATTTTTGACCCCCATCACCCCACTCTTCTTGGGTACCACTTGAGTTAGACTCACCCACTTGCTATCTGAGATTGGATAGATCATGCCCGCTTAGAGAAACTTGAGAATTCATGCCTTTACCACCTCAATCATAGGAGGGTTTTAACGGCGTTGGGGTTGTCGTACGGGTCTTGCATCTTCTTCCAAAAATAGCTCTATGCATGAAAGTGGATGGACTAATGCCTTTGATGTCGGTAATAGTCCATTCCATTTCTTTCTTATTCTCCCGTAGCACCACCATTAACATTTCTTCTTGCTCTTTGGTGAGCTTGCTTGAAATGATAACTGGAAGCGCCTCCCCTTCCCCAAGAAATGCATACTTGAGGTCACTTGGCAAAGGTTTAAGCTCAATCACCGAATCTTTCACAAGCGATGGGAGGAATTCCGATTCTTTAGGTTCCTCTAAGACTAAAGGGTCAAGATTTTGCACCACTTCCTCAAGAATGCTTAACTTCTCAATTTCCTTCAAGTTAGTACTCATGGAATATACAAGACATGCATTTTTAACATCATTTTCCAAAGTAACTAACAAGGAATCACCACCACTCAATTCAAAAACATCTTGCACAACATTGTCAAAAACATTAATAGTATGGCAGGATTACTCTTCAAGAGGATACTTCATAGAGTAATTTACGTTAAACTCTACTTTAATCCCATCAAATTCCATGGTGAGGGTACCATTGTGCACATCAATGATGGTCCTAGAGGTCTTAAAAATGGCCTTCCCAACAAGATTTGGGCATAATTTTTATCATTCTCTATGTCCTATCATAAAAATCCATGGGGAATATTAAGGAATCAACCCTAACCAACACATCCTCGATGATACCCTCAGGATATGCACTAGAACGATCAGCTAGCTAGATCACCACCCTGGTTTTGTGCAAAGTACCAAGATTAGGACTTTCATACGAAGAGTAAGGAATCACATTTATTGATTCACCTAAGTCAAGCATTGCTTTTTAAAAATATGTATTCCCTATCATGCAAAGGATAGTGAACATGCCGGGATTGCTACATTTAGGTGGTAACTCCCTTTGGCACAAAGCGGAGACATGTTCACTTTTCCCATGTTTAAGCTTGTTCTTTGTTCTTTGTTTCCTATTTACCACACATAATTCCTTCAAAACTTTTGCATAGCTAGGAATTTGTTCAATAGCATTCAAAAGAGGGATATTTACCTCACACCTACGAGAGACTTCGTAGATGTCTTTGTTGGACTCCTTCCTCCGTTTGTCCTTAAGAGTATCCGGGAACGGTGGTTTTGGCACATATGGTGGAATTTCCACCACTCTTGCCTTCTTGTGAGGAGGGGATGAAGGTTCGGGAATGGAGGTTGATTTCTCAACGGTGATCTCCTCTTCCTTCTCCTTTCCCTTCCTTCCTTTCTCATTGGCCACTTTCTTGTTCTCTTCATTTACTTATTTCTCAAGTATTTAAAGCCTTATAGGTTCATCTTCAACAACTTCACCAATCGGGGGAGAGCTAACCTCTTAACCACTTCTCAAAGTGATAGCACTAGCATTTTGGCGGGGATTGATCTCTGATTGGAATCGATGTTTTCTGTTCCCGGGCCTCTATCCGATTCACCACTTGAGCTATTTGGCTCACTTGAGTTTCCACGTTCTTGATGCTCGCCTTGGTTTCATCTTGGAATTTTTCACCTTTTTCTACACACATGCTCAACCCGTGAATGGCTTGCATCACCTCATCCTTTGTTAACCCCGAGCTCTCCCCTTGGTCCCGGGGCTTGTCTTGAAGCCTTTAAAATTGTTGTTGAGGCAACCTTTATTGTTTTTAAAGAGGCCGATATGGTTGAGGGTTTTGGCTTCCTTAGGGGTTTCCATACCGGAGGCTCGGGTTATCATGATTTCCCCAATTGTACGGATGGTTTTGGTACCCTTGGTAGCCTTGGTAACCTTGGTAGCCTTGGTAACCTTGGTAGCCTTACCCACCTTGATATCCTTGGTTCCCTTGGTAGCCATGATTTCTTTGATATCCCATGGCACTCTCCTCCTCGACATAGTCCTCTTGCAATGTTAGGCAAGTGTCCGTAGGATGAGCCAAGTAACAAATTTCACGTGATTTAACACGTGGCACATTTCTAGGCTTTGTTATCAATAATTTTACATAGATACAAGGGCCAAGACTTGTTCTTTGAGCTTCCCAATTTTGGAAGAGTCACTTGCGGGCATTGGATTTCTCCTTCTCAAATTGGCCCTTGAGCTAAAGTTCCTTGATTCTTCCGCTAGCTCCTCATACAATTGCATAGCCTCAAATGACGTCTTGTTCCCAAGGGTTCCACCACAAGAACTGCTCACCAACCATTAATCCTTATCAAGAAGACCATTATAGAATTAATAGATCAAATCCCCCTTTGAATAACTATCGTAAGGACAACTTGTGAGAAGCTTCTTGAACCTTTCGAAATAGTTGAAGAGAGATTATTCATGCCATTGGAGGATGTTACTTATATCCTTCCTTAAGGCGGTAGATCTTGAGGATGGGAAGTATTTGGCTAGAAACTTTGTTTTCATATCAAGCCAGCTCTTGATACTCTTGGGTGGTAGGTAGTGGAGCCAATCTCTTACACAATCCCTTAGTGTGAACGGGAATGCCTTCAACTTATAGAAGTCTTCATCCACTCCATAGGGGACCGTACCAGTACACAAAAAGTTAAATTTGATGAGGTGTTTGTTGGTATTATCCCCTTGCCTACCAAGGAAGATGGGTAGCATTTTTATGAACCCAGTCTTTAGCTCGAAGTGCCCGTTCGGTCCAACCAAGGGATTCTCAATACACATTGGTTGTTGATCGAGGTTGGGGGCCATGATGTCTTTTAACAATGCTTGCCCTAAAAAAATCTCCCTTCCTTGGATAGGAGGAGCTAGCCCTTGGAGAGGAGGATGTTGAGGTCCTCCCCCCGGATGCTCATCTTCTTGCTCATATTGATGATCCATAGAAATTGAATTATCCACAAAATGGTCACAAGAATGGGTGTTTGTCACACATTCCCAAGAAAGCCTCCCGGCCCATCTCAAATTCAACTTTAACTCGGGGTTGTTGTGTAGGGGTACTTGTGAAAAGGATCCCATACGAACCATAAACCAAGAACTCGAACAATATGTCTCCAAGCCAAGAAAAAATGGAAAGTTAACTAAGAAATCAAAATAAAAGCAAACTAACAAATACTTACAACTAGCACATAATCACGCATAATATGGCTAAACACTTAAAAATAAATGCCTCTTCCCCAGCAGCGTTGCCAAAATTTGGGAGGTGATCTCCGTACCTCTCAAAGTTAATATTTTTAAGCCCAAATTCTTCCTATCTACAATTAAGCAGATAATGGCAAGTCAGGGTCATCCACGAGAAGAGGGATCTTTTCAAGTGTTTATACATATAGCGGAGAAAACATACTAGGCATATACATGTATATATAAATATAAAGCATGTAAATGAGGGGGGAGGGGTTTGGTTGGTTTTTTATCCTAAGTTATCAAATTGAAAGACAACAATTAGCAAAGCAAGAGAACTATGCTAATCATGCAGTACAACTAAAGAGATGATTAAAATGATAATTAACGGAGCCTTGGGGGCAATCGACTTCCACTTCTAAACTTCCTATAGCTTATTGATTCATTCACTCATTCAATTATGTTTATTGTCTATGGGGAATGCTTTCACTTCTCATTCGAAGATCAACACTCATTCCTCCTTAATAGTAGTTTGCAAAGACAAACAACGACCATTTGCAAATCTCATTGATGATCACCCTAGAAAAACAACATCATAGGGGTTTTTCATCAATGACCTTTCAGCCAAAGGACCATAGGTTTGAAAACAGCAATCCTTCTGCCAAATACATAGTCATTTAACCAAACAAAGCATTTATTAGGTTAAACCTAGAATAAACAACATTTAAGATTCAACCTTTCTTTGCATCTATGGGATAAATATGAGAACAACCCACATTAACATACTCATCTGGCAAGAATTACCACACATCATACACAAGAAGTTCTAAATCCATGATTTTGGATTTCATGTCAAATGAGTTAAGAAATTTTCAACTTTCCTAACACCCTAATACTTCAATAACACAAACATTTCATATGCTTAAACAACCTATGGTATAAATGAGGTAAAACAAAACATTAATGGCATAATAAATGCTCTCCAATAAATGTTCATAAATGAGAAAATATAGAATCTTACTACATGAGTTTAGAAGTTTCAATCAATTGCTCTCAAGAACTAGATTTAGCTACAAGAGCTCATACTAACTAATGCTAACAAATCAAACATACTACAAGAGAATTTAAAGATGAAAAATGGTGAAAACTAGGGTTAGAAATAGTACCAAATGTAGAAAATAAAATGAATGTGAATGAGAGGAAAAACAGTGCTATTTACATGAGATAAAGGATATGGTTAGGTTTTGGCCACCCGTTGGTCGCGACTCACGATGGGCGCCATAACTTAACCTTGTCTTCTTTTATTTTTCTTATGGTAAACACCTATCATCACAATGTTTCCTCTGATTTTTTCAAGTCTTCAACTCTTTGAAGAAAGTATTCAAAGTCTTCCAAAATGGTCTTCGATGGCCTCCGGTCTTCAAGTCTTCATGTCTTCAAAGTCTTCCAAAAGTGATCTCCAATGGCCTCTGGTCTTCAAGCCTCCATGTTCTTCCTTTATCACGCAAAATCCACTTAGAAAAGGTAAAAGAACGTAAAGTTGCTCTTGCCCCTCCTAAGAGAATTTCAAGGTAAAACACAAGCTCCTGATAGTAAAAGAGCAAAAAAGTGACACCAAAAATTACTAAATTATGCACATAAAATGGACACATCAAAATTTTGCTAGTTATGGATAATGTTACCAAGAGTAGTTATTTACTCCAATCACAAGTGCTTAGCGAGATTAGCAATTTGCGAACTCAACTATTCTCAAGAATTGAGAAAGTTGAAGGGCAAGTTGAATAGTGTGAGCCATTTAGAAACCTAATTTTACAAAAATGAATCATCCCTAGTTTAATGTGAAATTTTGATGGATGAACCTAAAGGATATAAGGAATGGTTTGTTGAGAGTGAAGAAGTTGTGTAAGGATGATTATACTTAATTCTCCATATTACTTATTTGCACATTTTTGGAAACCTTAGAGTAAACCATAGGGAAGCCAATTGAATATGCTAAGCTTCCAAGCCACTTATTCCATCTAAGGTTGACTCTTCCTCTACTATATCTTCCTCTTGGAAGACTCTTACCCCATTCTTTTCACTTTTGTTTGTCCAGGGTGATGGGGTACAAACCTGCACCCTATGGATAACATTGGAGTCATGCCGACGACCTTAAATTTATGGAGCTTCTTGAGAGGCAACCCAAGCCTTGAAAAAATTAGATTAGTTTAGCATTTTTGGTGTGTTTTTCTATATGTAGCCTCTTTTTTGTTTTGGGGACACTATTACACTTGGTGCGCATGTTTTTTTTATAGGAAACATATGGTCCTTGAAGGAAGGTGAGCAGATGAGGAGTCCAACTCATGGACCATGTAGACGTACATGATTTGTAACACTCAAAATGGTGGACAAGGAGGAGAACCAAACCCCAAGTTCATGGGTCGTGTAGACGTGCACGACCCATGAAGCTTACATACCTTATTACACCACCCAATCACAATTTCTTCCCTACCACCACCAAAATTACACCCAAAACCCACCTACCCTCAAAAATATTAGGACACACATTGAGACCTAAGAGGTAACTCTCTATTGTGACTCAATTCCTTAATCAATTTGTGGTGCATGATAGTGGTTAGATTGATCTTATATGATTAGAGGTTATGGGTAGTATATTGAGGGTGATGGTAGTTTGTTCTTCACATTCCATGATTGTTCCATAAAGGGAGATTTTAGTGTTTCTTGTTCATTATAAGGGCTTTACTATTTGTTTCTCTTGACATGTGTTCTTTGATTTTGTACATGCATTGAGGACAATGCATGCTTTAAGTATGCGGTAGGTGATTAGATGCACATATGATTTTTGGTTGTTTATATGTAGCTAATAGCTCTTCAACAGTATTTTGAAAATATGAAAAAAAAATAAAAATTTAAAACCTGGACAAGTCAAAAACCCAAAATGGCGACTTGCATAACATTAGGAAAAGCCCGAATAGGTTGAAATATCTAGGTAAAATTGAAAGGCTTGGCCCGGCTAGACTTACGAGTCTAGGCAAAAGTGAGAGGCCGTGTGGAAAGAGGTTAAAGGTGAGTAGTATTGCTTTTATCGTTTTCTTGTTTTTGTTTTCCGGAGTAGGTATTGCGTAAGTTCTTGGTGAATGCCTAGGACTCTTGCACTATTATTCCGAATTTGTGTGTTTTCTTTGTTGGGGTTTAATTTAAAAAATAATGTGGGAAAGACCTAAATGGAGGGCACTTTTTAGGGTGTATCATTGTGAACATCCTATAGAGTGTTGCCCAAGGTTGAGTGCTTATGGGAGAAAAATGGCTCAAAGAGCGAGATTTTGTAGGATATGTCATCGCGACCACCCTATGGAGTCTTGCTCTTGGATGATCGAAATTGAGTGAGAGGTAGGAGTTGTTAGTTCCCAAGGCCGATGGGATCAAAATTTTTATTCATACAACGACATTCCGAATTTGAGGTTTAGTGGTAACTAAAATTTGTGGTATAGAAATGGATCGTGAAACCAAAACTTTGGGTTAGATAGTTGGATTTCACCAACTTACCCAATGCCCCAAAACCAATCCTAGGATTGTTCCCAAATCAAATTGTGTAGAAACTTTGGAAGCTATAGTTAATGTGACAAAGAGTAGTGATTTACTACAATCACAAGTGCTTAGCGAGATGAGCGATTTGGGAACTCAACTATTCTTAAGTGGAAATGTTGTTAAAATCATCATGCATAACATAGCTGCTGCTCATTTTTCTGTTTTAATAATGGAGTCACCTCAGGCTTCTTTTCATCCTCTAGAGGCATAAAACAAGGTGATCCACTTTCACCTTTTTTGTATAATTTACTCTCCGAAGCCTTTTCAAGAGGTTTAAAGAAAATTTTCAACATAGGATATCTCCAAAATTTTGATCTCCCTCTTTCTTGTTCACCGGTTTCACACTTAATGTATGCTGACGATTGATGTGTCCATTTTAGATGGTTATTTTAGGCTTTTTAGGATTAGGTTTTGTGCAATTTTGTGCTCTACATGTGGAATTTTGCCTTGAAATCATCTAAGGAGGGATAAAGGCGGCTTTGACGTTTTTATCACTTTTTAGATGATTTTGTGTGACAAGGTGATTTGTTTGAAGACTTTGAAGATTTATCTTTGAAGATTTGAAGATTTGAAGACCTTTACATTTGAGCTTTGTGAAGATTTGAAGAAGTGAAGAGATGAAGAAAGGAGAGCAAAGCAACGGATGAATGATGATCCGGGGTTCTCAGAATTTTCCGAGAAGAATCAGCCTTCAAGAGTGGCACCATTGGATTCCTCTTCTCGAGCACTATAAAATCAACTACAAGAACTCCCGAAACAGATCAACGGTTCACCCGGAGGAAGCAAAACAAAACAGCAAGGCTGAGTTACTGATTTGGTCGCGAGTCGCGACCAAGTTGGTCGCGAGTCGCGACGACAGCGTCCAGTCAGCCCTGCAGCAGCGTTTTTCTCCCTTTTTCTTCCCCCTATAAATACCTCTTCATCCCCTCCATTCCACAGCTTTTGGCCCCTGTATTGGGCCAAAACCCTAGCTTTTTCTCTCTTGTTTTCTTAGTTTCTATGTGTTTTCTTGTTCTAGAGTAGTTTTTGTACTTGGGAGCAAGGATTGAAGCTTCCATTTCTATGTAGTAAGGATCATTTCTATCTATCTATTTGGTGTTTTTGCTATTGTGCTCTTATTGTGCTTGAATGATGATTGTTGATGCTATTGATGTTATTGGTAGCTTGAGGATACAAATTGCTTGATTGATTGCTTGTTAGGGTTGGAAGGAATTAGCTACTCTTTCCCTCTTTTAATTAGGAATCCAAAGCATGAGTTAGAGCTTCTAAATGATATTGATGTGTTGATGATGTGCTAGACGAATGTGATTGATGTTGAACTCTTCGTCATGTTCGTTTGTATAGCAAACGAGAGAGTTATATGCTCCTGGATGAATGTGCGTTGCACGTTCATCCAATCTTGTGTAATTGCATGAATTGGTTTAATGCTTAGTCACGGTGTAGTGGTCATAAGCATTGCCAAGCTTGTTGGTTCTTCGTGATTAAATGCCACCAATGATACCTTGAGTCGTGGTCGCGACAACGGGAGTCATTGGTGAGGTTTGACGAGAGATGTCGAACTCACTCTCACAAACTACGAACTAAGAAGGATAGGAGTTTAGTCTCCACGACAAGTAGTTGAAGTAGCAAATAGATGGCTTTTACTCATTCTTGAAGCATTTGTTATTTAGCATGTATGTACTCTTGATGGTGTGTTTCACTTCGTGTGTGCCATGAGTTGTTTGAGCATAGGGAGTGCTTGTATGTTTGAATTGTTTAGGTGTTAGGAACGTGACAAATTCCGTAGCTCCTTTGCATGAAGATGTATGAGCATGAACTTAGAACTCCTTGTGATGTATGTGTTGTGATCCTTGCTAGATGGGTATGTGAATGTTGAGTCATGTATGCTATATGATGGAATGAGTGAATGATTCAATGACCTACGTATGATTTGGAAGTGGATATCCCTTGCCCCCAAGGCTTTTTATCTTTGTAGTTTAAAACCCCTTTTCTTAGTTTTGTTTGATGATTAGCATAGTCACTTGACGTTGCTAGTTATCTTGTCTTTTTATCTTTGTTAACTTAGGAAACCAACCAACCAAAACCCCCCCTTTTACTTGCTTTTAAGTGTGTGTAAATATAGTTACTCCTAGCCTAGTATCAACCATTTGTGCTTGATTGCTTAGGAAGATCCCTCTTCTCATTGGACGACCCCGATTTGCCGCTATCTACCTAGTTGTAGAAAGTAAGCATTTAGGGCTTATAAATTATCTTTTGCACGGCGGGCGCGACGACCGCCCGCCTGTCAACGATACAACAGTTTTTCTTAATTCTAAACCTACAAATTTGAAGAGGTTTAAAAGTTTCTTGATAGCATATGAGCAAACTACAGGACAAAAGGTCAATTTTGCAAAATCTGAATTTTTTTATCCAACAGAACCCCATTATCAACAGTTCTCTCTGTGAAGAGGTTACTGGGAATGGAAAAAGGCTCTTTTCCATTCAAATATTTTGGAGTCCCTAATTTTTCTGGTCAAAATCTACAGGTACACTATAAACCTCTACTGGAAAGAATGGAGAAATCAATCAATAACTGGAAGAATAGATGGCTCACCACTGCTGGTAAGATTATACTGATTAATCATTTTATTATTTCAATCCCGATGCATATCTTCGCTATCTTGAGTCCACCAAAGATTGTTTTAAAAAAAATGGAGAAAATGGCATCCAGTTTTTTTTGGGGGAATGCTGACAACACTGATAGGAAAAAATGGAGGTCTTGGAAAAATATGAGTCTACCTAATGATTAAAATGTCATAGGTTTTTGGGATTTAAAAGCTATTGTTGATGCCTTCTCGTGTAAACTGTGGTGGAAACTGCAACAAAACAATACCCAATGAACTTCTTTATTATGGTCGCTTCCTATGTCCTATAAAAAATCACATACTTGGTCCAGAATATGCTATATCACAGCTAAGGCAAATAGCCATTCCAAGGTACTCTATGGATTTGGTGATTGCTCTTTCTGGAACTCTAATTAGACAGGAGAAGGAGTTCTATTTTATAAGTGGCCTCATGGGAGGAATATCCCCTTTGAGGATATTTCTCTCAGGTTTTTTATAAACAACAAACTTCCCTCCTTCCAAAGCTGGAGCCATATCTGGCTACCAATTTATATGCCATTTTGCAGGCTGCTAAGCTGGAACATTCTCATGAGGATAAGCTTGTTTGGACTCCAACCACAGACGGATTATTTTCTACACGGTCTGCATACAACATTTTCAGGCAGAAAAAGGCAAAAGTCAGGCATTTTAATAAGGTTTGGTCTCCATTCATCCCAAAGAAAATATCTGTTCTATTGTGGAGAGCTGTGAATGGAATTCTTCCTTTTGATAACATACTATGTAGGTTGGGTTTCTATCTAGTCTCCAAATGTCCACTCTGCTTGAACCACACAGATACTTTGGATCATTTTTTCAATTCGTGCCCCTCCTCTATTGCTGTATGGGATTGTCTCAGTGACCTTTTACATCTACAACATTCAGTTTTTGCTAACTTGAAGGGTAGAGTAGAATATTATCTTTCTTTTAAGGCAGAATTCATGATTCATTCAAACATTACCACTGCTGCCCTTCTTGTCAGAATTTGGTTTCTTTTGATTAAAAGGAACAAAATTATCTATGAAAATGAATCTTTCTCCCAAGTTGCTTGCTTCAATGAGATTAAAGGCATGATTTTTCAAATTTTTACTGTCCATCACCTATTTGGTAGCGTAGATAAGCATAAGTACTGGACTCAGGCAAATGTTATCCCTCAAATTTTTCAAAAGAGGAAAAAAGCTTTAACTGCTGTAAAATGGAAGAAGCCACAATCAAGATATAAGATTAATACTGATGCCACATGGAATAGAGGTGGTTCTTCTTCTTTGGCTGTGATAGTTAGAAACTGGACTGGAAATGTGGTTATAATGAGAGCTAAAACATTCCAATCTCCATCCCCTCTACATGCTGAATTACTCTCCATTCAATGTGGATATGAAATATGCTCAGAATTGGATCTAGCTACTTATGTGGTGGAATCAGATTGTTTAATAGCTGTCCAGGGTATTCAAAATCCCAAGAGTTCACCTTGGAGAACATTTTCCATCCGCAGTTCCCTTAACTCAAAACATCTTAAATACCCAATTCAACACATTCATAGGGAGGCAAATACTGCAGTTGACTTTCTTACAAAATATGCTCTAGAAAAAAACCTAAATGGTGATATAGACATCCAGTCAGCCCCTCCTTTCCTTAGGGGACTGTTAATACTTGACAGAAGTGGACTTCCTGTGATTAGAGTTGGTGTTTGATTTTCTCCCATTAATGTTATCATATGTGGACACCTTTATGTATATTCAATTCATACAAACAACATGCATGCTGTTAATTAGAATGGAGACTACTGTTTTTCTCTGTTTTTGCTCCTCAGGTCTTATTACAGGAAATTGGCACACACTCATGATTTCCTCAGTTGCATCTTGGATGGCTTATGGATCTCTTTCATCTGTACAACAGCTCTGTACACTCAGATTTTGGACTCAATACAAGCATGCTCGATCACTTGTTTTATTTTTTGGTTAACTAATCTCATTGTAATAAAAGGTGCTGCCTAGCCGGATGGAAGAATTAACACATGGGATGGCGATTCTTCTTTCTGGAATTGCATTTACCTTTTTACAAACTACCATTTCTAGCTACAATCATGATAGGGTAGATTTTAGATACACATCTTGGGGCAACTAAGTTGCCATATTGTATGACTCTTTTAAACAGGCCTGGGGAACCTTTATAAAATATCCCTCACCTAAGGGTGTTTGACTTTAAAAAAAAGGTGTCATTCAGAAGAATTTATTGAAGTATATGTCGATTGATCTAAGTTTCTTTATTACACTTGGATAGTATAATTTCAATTACGGATCTGATAACGTAATCGTTGTTTTAGACTGACAGTGTATTGTTTTTAAATTTTTCACATATGTCCTTTCAAAAGAAAGGAGAAACTAAAATGTAAAATTTGAGATACACTCAACCGAATAATCAATTGATAACAGCAATGTTCTGTTATTGTCATGGACGGATACATCAGTGTAATCGTCTGTCATTTTTCTTTGTATTCCACTTATACCCATACGATAAAAGTTATGACAACAATATTTTCCACCACAAAGATTCATTCAGATAGTATAATTTTTGCAACAGATCGGAAAATTTCATTTCTGACTGAACATAATTAGATATTTAGACTAACAGTGTATTTTTAGAAATTTTGCACGTAGGACCTTCACCAGAAAGGAGAAATTGAAATGTAAAAGTGGAGATACACTCAACCGAATCATCAAGTAATAGCAACAATGTTCAGTTTTGGTCATGCACGGATACACCAATGTAATCGTCCGTCATTGTTCATAGTATTCCACTTATACCCCTAGATAAGAGTTACACGAACAATATTTTAATTCACAAAGAATTGCATGAAGTTTTATATTTTTGTTTTTTACGAAAATGAAATGTTAATAGGGTTCTGTCAATGAAGATTTTAAAGCGATAGCACATAGCCTAGAGTGAATTGTAGCAAACTAGTTACAAGTACACAAGGTGTCATTAAGAAGAAGTTGTTGAAGTATTTGTTGAATATTCTAAGTATCTTGGAGAGTATCATTTCGGCTACGGATTTGAAACTTTCTTTTCGGTCTTAACGTAATCGGAGTTTTAGACTGACAATGTATTTTTTAAAATTTTGCACATATGTCCTTTCACAAGAAAGGAGAAAGCAAAGTGTAAAATTTGAGATACACTCAACCGAATAATCAATTGACAACAACAATGTTCCGTTATGGTCGTGAACGGATACACTAGTGTAATCGTCCATCATTTTTCTTGGTATTCAACTTATACCCTTACAATAAGAGTTATGACAACAATATTTTCCACCAAAAAGATTCAAATGAAATTTTATATTCGTGTTTTTTACAGAAATAAAAATGTAATGGGGTGCTGTCTATGAATATTTTTAAAGAGATAGCACATAGCCTAGAGTGAATTGTAGCACACTAGTTACTAGCATACAAGGTGTCATTTAGAAGAAGTTGTTCAAGTATATGTTGATTAGTGTAAGATTCTTAATTTCACTCGGATAGTATAATTTCAGCTCTCGATCAGAAACTTTCTTTTCGGATCGAACATAATTAAATTTTTGGACAGATAGTGTATATTTAAAAATGTGCACATTGGAACTTCACCGGAAAGGAGAAATTGAAATAAACAATAGGAGATACACTCAACCGAATCATCAATTGACAACAACAGTGTAACGTTAGGGTCATTGATGGATACACCAGTGTAATCGTCCATCATTTTTCTTGGTATTCCACTTATACCCCTACAATAAGAGTTATGAGAACAATATTTTCCACCACGGAGATTCAAATGAAATTTTATATTCATGTTTTTTACAGAAATAAAAATGTAATAGGGTGTTGTCCATGAAGATTTTTAAATCAATAGCATATAGCCTAGAGTGAATTGTAGCAAACCAGTTACAAGTACACAAGGTGTCATTCAGAAGAAGTTGTTGAAGTATATGTTGAATATTCTAAGTATCTTGGAGAGTATAATTTAAGCTACGGATTTGAAACAATCTTTTTGGATTTAACTTAATCAAACTTTTATACTGACGATGTATTTTTTAAAATTTTGCAAATATGTCCTTTCACAAGAAAGGAGAAATCAAAATGTAAAATTTGAGATACACTCAACCGAATAATCAATTGACAACAACAGTGTTCTGTTATGGTCATGGATAGATACACCAGTGTAAACCTCCATCATTTTTCTTGGTATTCAACTTATACCCTTACAATAAGAGTTATGACAACAATATTTTCCACCAAAAAGATTCAAATGAAATTTTATATTCGTGTTTTTTACAAAAATAAAGATGTAATGGGGTGCTGTCTATGAAGATTTTTAAAGAGATAGCATATACCTAGAGTGAATTGTAGCACACTAGTTACTATCATACAAGGTACCATTTAGAAGAAGTTGTTGAAGTATATGTTGAGTAGTGTAAGTTTCTTAATTTCACTCGGATAGTATAATTTCCGCTCTCGATCAGAAACTTTCCTTTCGGATCAAACATAATTAAATTTTTGGATAGATAGTGTATATTTAAAAACGTGCACATTGGAACTTCACCAGAAAGGAGTAATAGAAATAAAAAATAGGAGATACACTCAACCGAATCAACAATTGACAACAACAGTGTAACGTTAGGGTCATTGATGGATACACCAGTGTAATCGTCCATCATTTTTCTTGGTATTCCACTTATACCCCTACAATACGAGTTATGAGACCAATATTTTCCACAACAAAGGTCCAAATGAAATTTTATATTCATGTTTTTCACAGAAATAAAAATGTAATAGGGTGTTGTCCATGAAAATTTTTAAATCAATAGCATATAGCCTAGAGTGAATTGTAGCAAACCAGTTACAAGTACACAAGGTGTCATTCAGAAGAAGTTGTTGAAGTATATGTTGAATATTCTAAGTATCTTGGAGAGTATAATTTAAGCTACGGATTTGAAACTATCTTTTTGGATTTAACTTAATCAAAGTTTTAGACTGGCAATTTATTTTTTAAAATTTTGCAAATATGTCCTTTCACAAGAAAGGAGAAATCAAAATGTAAAATTTGAGATACACTCAACCGAATAATCAATTGACAACAACAGTGTTCTGTTATTGTCTTGGACAGATAAACCAGTGTAAACGTCCATCATTTTTCTTGGTATTATACTTATACCCTTACAATAATAGTTATGACAACAATATTTTCCACCAAAAAGATTCAAATGAAATTTGATATTCGTGTCTTTTCCAGAAATGAAAATGTAATGGGGTGCTGTCTATGAAGATTTTTAAAGAGATAGCATATAGCCTAGAGTGAATTGTAGCACACTAGTTACTAGCATACAAGGTGCCATTTAGAAGAAGTTGTTGAAGTATATGTTGATTAGTGTAAGTTTCTTAATTTCACTCGGATAGTATAATTTCAGCTCTCGATCAGAAACTTTCTTTTCGGATCGAACATAGTTAGATTTTTGGACAGATAGTGTATATTTAAAAATGTGCACATTGGAACTTCACCGGATGGATAAAATTGAAATAAAAAATACGAGATACACTCAACCGAATCATCAATTGACAACAACAGTGTAACGTTAGGGTCATTGATGGATACACCAGTGCAATCGTCCATCATTTTTCTTGGTATTCCACTTATACCCCTACAATAAGAGTTATGAGAACAATACTTTCCACCACAAGGATTCAAATGAAATTTTATATTCATGTTTTTCACAGAAATAAAAATGTAATAGGGTGTTGTCCATGAAGATTTTTAAATCAATAGCATATAGCCTAGAGTGAATTGTAGCAAACAAGTTACAAGTACACAAGGTGTCATTCAGAAGAAGTTGTTGAAGTATATGTTGAATATTCTAAGTATCTTGGAGAGTATAATTTAAGCGACGGATTTGAAACTATCTTTTTGGATTTAACTTAATCAAAGTTTTAGACTGGCAATGTATTTTTTTAAATTTTGCAAATATGTCCTTTCACAAGAAAGGAGAAAGCAAAATGTAAAATTTGAGATACATTCAACCGAATAATCAATTGACAACAACAGTGTTCCGTTATGGTCATGGACCGATAAACCAGTGTAAACGTCCATCATTTTTCTTGGTATTCAACTTATACCCTCACAATAAGAATTATGACAACAATATTTTCCACCAAAAAGATTCAAATGAAATTTGATATTCGTGTTTTTTACAGAAATAAAAATGTAATGGGGTGCTGTCTATGAAGATTTTTAAAGAGATAGCACATAGCCTAGAGTGAATTGTAGCACACTAGTTACTAGCATACAAGGTGCCATTTAGAAGAAGTTGTTGAAGTATATGTTGATTAGTGTAAGTTTCTTAAATTCACTCGGATAGTATAATTTCAGCTCTCGATTAGAAACTTTCTTTTCGGATCGAACATAATTAGATTTTTGGACAGATAGTGTATATTTATAAACGTGCACATTGGAACTTCACCGGAAAGGAGAGATTGAAATAAAAAATAGGAGATACACTCAACCGAATCATCAATTGAAAAAAACAGTGTAACGTTAGGGTCATTGATTGATACACCAGTGTAATCGTCCATCATTTTTCTTGGTATTCCACTTATACTCCTAAAATAAGAGTTATGAGAACAATACTTTCGTGTTTTTTATAGAAATAAAAATGTAATGGGGTGCTGTCTATGAATATTTTTAAAGAGATAGCACATAGCCTAGAGTGAATTGTAGCACACTAGTTACTAGCATACAAGGTGTCATTTAGAAGAAGTTGTTGAAGTATATGTTGATTAGTGTAAGTTTCTTAATTTCACTCGGATAGTATAATTTCAGCTCTCGATCAGAAACTTTCTTTTCGGATCGAACATAATTAGATTTTTGGACGGATAGTGTATATTTAAAAATTTGCACATTGGAACTTCACCAGAAAGGAGAAATTGAAATAAAAAATAGGAGATACACTCAACCGAATCATCAATTGACAACAACAGTGTAACATTAGGGTCATTGATGGATACACCAGTGTAATCGTCCATCATTTTTCTTGGTATTCCACTTATACCCCTACAATAAGAGTTATGAGAACAATATTTTCCACCACAAAGATTCAAGTGAAATTTTATATTCACGTTTTTTACAGAAATAAAATTGTAATAGGGTGTTGTCCATGAAGATGTTCAAAGCGATAATAAATAGACTAGAGAAAATTGTAGGACATAAGTTACAAGTACACAGGGTGTCATTTAGAATAAGTTGTTGACGTATATGTTGATTAGTTTAAGTATCTTTATTACACTCGAATAGTATAATTTCAGCTATGGATCAGAAATTTTCTTTTCCGACGAAATGTAATTAGATTTTTGGACTGACAGTGCATTTTGAAAATATTTGCACATAGGACCTTCACCAGAATGAAGAAATCAAAATGTAAAATTGGAGATACACTCAACCGAATATCGATTGACCACAACAATGTTTTGTTATGATCATGGACAGATACACTAGAGTAATCGTCCGTCACTTTTCTTAGTATTCCACTTATACCACTATAATAAGAGTTATGAGAACAATATTTTCAACCACAAAGAATTGCATGAAGTTTTATGTTCGTTTTTTTTACGGATATAAAAATTTAATAGAGTGCTTATGAAGATTTTTAAAGGAATAGCACATGACCTAAAGTAAATTGTAGCACATTAGTTACAAGTACACAAGGTTTCATTCAGAAGAAGTTGTTCAAATATATGTTGATTAGTCTAAGTTTCTTTGTTACACTTGGATAGTATAATTTCAGCTACTAATCTGAAACTTTCTTCTCGAACTGAATGTAATTAGAGTTTTGTAGCACATTATTTACAAGTACACAAGGTGTCGTTCAGAAGAAATAGTTGAAGCATAGGTTGATTTGTCTAAATATCTTTATTACACTCGGATGGTCTAATTTCAGCTACGGATTAAAAACATTCTTCTCGGACTGAACGTAATTAGAGTTTGGGACTGACAAGGTATTTTTTAAAATTTTGCACATAACAAGAAAGGAGAAATTGAAATGTTAAAGTGAATATACACTCAACCGAATCATCAATTGATAATAACAGTGTTTTGTTATGGTCATGGACGGATACACCAGTGCAATCGTCTGTCATATTTCTTAGTATTCCACTTATGCCCCTTCGATAAGAGTTATGAGAACAATATTTTACACCACAAATAATTACGGAAATAAAAATGTAATAGGGTTTTGTCGATGAAGATTTTTAAAGTGAGAGCACATAGCCTAGAGTGAATTGTAGCACACTATTTACAAGTACACAGGGTGTCATTCAGAAGAAGTTGTTGAAGTATATGTTGATAAGTCTAAGTTTCTTTATTACAATTAGAGAGTATAATTTCAGTAACGGATCTCAAACTTTCTTTTCAGACTTAACGTAATTGGAGTTCTGAATTGAAAATAGATTTTTAAAACTTTTGCACATATGTACTTCACAAGAAAGAAGAAATCAAAATGTAAAATTGGAGATACACTCAACTAAATCATCAATTGACAACAACAGTGTTCCGTTATTGTCATGGATGGATACACCTGTGTAATCGTCTGTCATTTTTATTGGTATTCCACTAATACCCCTATGTTACGAGTTGTGAGAAAAATATTTTCCACAACAAAGAATCAAATTAAATTATATATTCATATTTTTTTACAAAAAAAAAATTAAATAGGGTGCTATCCATGAAGATTTTTGAAGTGATAGCACATAGCCTAGAGTAGACTGTAGAACACTAGTTAAAAGTGCACAAGGTGTCATTCAGAAGAAGTTGTTGAAGTATATTTTTATTAGTCTAAGTTTCTTTATTACACTTAGATTGTACATTTTCAGCTAAGAATTAGAAACTTTCTTTTCGGACACAATGTATTCGAAGCTTTGGACTTACAATGTATTTTTGAAAATTTTACACATAACAAGAAAGGAGAAATTGAAATGTAAAATTGGATAAACACTTAACTGAATTTTCAATTAATAACAACAGTGTTTCGTTACGGTCATGGACGGATACACCAGTGTAATTTTCTGTCATTATTCTTAGTATTCCACTTATACCCCAGCTATAAGAGTTATGAGAACAAAATTTTCAACCACGAAGAATCTCATGAAATTTTATGTTCGTGTTTTTTTGTGGAAATTAAAGTGTAATAGGGTTTTATCAATGATGATTTTTAAAGCAATAACACATAGTCTTAGAGTAAATGTAGCACACTAGTCAAAGTCTAGAAGGTGTCATTCAGAAGAAGTTGTTGAAGTATATGTTGATTAGTCTATGTTTCTTTATTACACTCGGATAGTATAATTTAGTCTACGGATCAGAAACTTTCTTTTCGGACTTTGACTAGTTTAAGTATATTTTGATTAGTTTAAGTTTCTTTATTACACTCAGAGAGTATAATTTAAGTTACGGATTTGAAACTTTCTTTTCGGACATAACGTTATCCGAGTTTCGGATTGACAGTGTATTTTTAAAATTTTGAACATATGTACTTCACAAGAAAGATGAAATCAAAATGTAAAACTGGAGATTGGCTCAACCAAATCATCAATTTACAACAACAGTGTTCCGCTATGGGCATAGATTAATACACCAGTGTAATCGTCCGTCATTTACCTTGGTATTCTACTAATACCCCTACGATAAGAGTTATGAGAACAATATTTTCCACCACAAATAATCAAATGAAATTTTAAATTCCTATTTTTTTCCAGAAATTCAAATGTAATAGGGTGCTGTCCATGAAGATTTTTTAAAAGAGATAACATATAGCCAAGAGTAAATTGTAGAACACTAGTTAAAAATATAGAAGGTGTCATTCAGAAGAAGTTATTTAAGTATATGTTTATCATTCTAAGTTTCTTTATTACACTTGGATAGTAAATTTTCAGCTAAGAATCAGAAACTTTCTTTACGGACTGAACGTAATCAGAGTTTTGGACTGACAGTGTATTTTTTTTAAATATTTCTCATATAACAAGAAAGGGAAATAAACATTTATAATTGGATATACACTCAATCGAATCATCAATTGACAACAACAGTGTTCCGCTATGGTCATGGACGGATACACCAGTGTAATCTTCAGTCATTTTTCACAGTATTCAACTTATACCCCTACTATAAGAGTTATGAGAAAATTATTTTCAACCAGAAGAATTGCATGAAATTTAATATTCGTGTTTTTTACGGAAATAAAAGGTTAATAGGATTCTGTCCATGAAGTTTTTTTAATTAATAGCACATAGCCTAGAGTAAATTGTAGCACACTAAAAAAAGTACAGAACAAACAGTGTAGAACACTAGTTAAAAATACACAAGGTGTCATTCAGAAGAAGTTGTTTAAGTACATGTTTATTGGGAAAAACCGGATTTCATAGGTTTAATGCAGGAATCTTGGGAAAAACCTATACAGGAAAGTGGAATGATTAAATTCTACCTGAAACTGATTAGGCTTAAAAGAGTCATCAAATTTGGAACAGAGAATCTTTTGGTAATATTGATGCCAATGTTTCACAAGCTGAGGATGCCCTAAGAATACAGGAATCTATTTTTGATCATGATCCTAATTTAAATGAACTGGTTAAACTTAATCAGAAAAAAGCTAGTTTGCAGAAGGTCTTAAAAGAAAAAGAAAAGTTCTGGAAACAAAAGGCAGGACTTAAATGGCATAAATTAGGTGACAACAATACTGAATTTTTTCATAAGGTTGTCCAAGAAAAGAAATGTAGGATACAGATTAATAAAATAAAAAACTCGGCTGGCCAATGGCTAAACACAGAACCTGAAATTCAGAAAGAGGCAATCTCTTTTTACTCAGATCTACTAACTGAACCAGATCAAGGCACTGATGATACCTTCTCCTCTCATTTTCTGAGCCAAATTCCAGTGATTTTAACTGATTCTGATAATCATATCTTAGATTCTCCTATTCTAGAACCTGAATTAAGATTAGTTGTTCAGAATTTAAGTAACAACAGTAGCCCTGGCCCGGATGGCTTCACACCTAAGTTTTATAAGAAATGCTGGCCTTTTATTAAGAATGATCTTTTAGAGGCAGTTAATGACTTCATTGTAGGATCTAATATTCCTAATGGGATATCTAGCACATGGATTACACTTATTCCTAAGAAAACAACCCCATGTCAGTTTGGAGATTTTAGACCTATCAGTTTATCTAATGTATCTAATAAAATCTGTTCCAAGGTTCTTATGGAAAGATTAAAACCTTATATGGACTCTCTGATATCTCCTAACCAATCTTCTTTTTTGAAGAAGAGAGATATTTCTGATAATATACTATATTTACAGGAAATGGTTAGATTCTTGGATAAGAAAAACAGAATTCCCAACTGTATAATTAAACTGGACCTAATGAAAGCCTTTGACAGGGTTAACTGGCATTTTCTTAGGCAGATTTTAGTTAAATTTGGTTTTCAAGGGAATTTTCTGAATGCAGTGATGAAGAATTTAGCACAGGCAAAATTTTCAATTCTAATTAATGGAAAACCTGTTGGTTTTTTTCCAGCTACTAGAGGTATTAAACAAGGTGATCCTCTCTCTCCTTTCCTCTTTAATATTTTTACTGAAGCCTTTTCAAGGAGTCTCTCATATGTTTTCTCTACTGGAAGGCTATCTCATTTCCAATTTCCTGCATCAATACCTGCCATATCTCATCTATTATATGCAGATGATACCATAATTTTCATGCAGGCATCAAAATTAAATCTCATAAGAATAAAGGCTTTTCTAGATGTCTTCGAGGTGACTTCAGGACAGAAGTTTAATTTTGAAAAGTCAGAATTCTACTTGAGTAAAAGAGCCTCTAACATTAAGATCTCTCAGGTTAAGTCCATTCTAAAAATGAAAAAAAGGTGCACTCCCATTTACATACCTTGGTTGTCCAATATTTAGGGGAAGAACACTAAAAAGGTATTTCCAACCTTTAATGGCTAACCTGGATTCTAAACTTCAAAGTTGGAAGAATAGATGGTTAAGTGCGGGGGGGAAACTGGTCTTAATAAAACACTGTCTCTACTCCCTCCCACAGCACATTTGGGCAGTTACAAAACCACCAAAGATGATAATTCGTACCTTTGAAAAAAGATTAGCCAGGTTTTTTTGGGGAGAATCACATGGAAAAAATAATAAAATCTGGAGAAAATGGAAAGATATTGCAGTTTCAACTGACTTGAATAGACTTGGTTTTAGATCAATCCAAGCTATAATTGACACCTGTTCAGCTAAACTTTGGTGGAAAAGTCAAGTAGGTAACTCCCTTTGGTCAAAACTGATCTGGTCTCTTCCTATATCCTACAGAAAATCTGTAACATGGAAGAGAATTATCAACATTCATTCTTTTGCAGAGCAACACTCAGTAATTATTCATGGGGAGGGTACCTGTAATTTTTGGGTAGCTAACTGGAGTTTTAGGGGGCCTTTTGGTACTATTATCCCTGAGCACATAGTACATGGCATGCCATACTTAACTGTGGCAGATTTCATTCATAATAAGTCCATCATATTGCCTCAGATTATCTCTTTTTTGGACCTTGATACTGTGTCTTTTCTCCAGGAAGCAATTTTAGTCCCAGGCAGAAAAGATAGACTGGTATGGAAGCCTGAAGCTTCAGGTAATTTCACTTCTAAGTCTACCTACAAAATGCTCACTCAGATGGCAGGTAATTTCCCAGCCTCTAAATTCATTTGGAATAATGCATTGCAAAAAAAGATATCCATCTTTACTTGGAAAATGCTGCAATCATTTTTACCCTTTGATGATGTGCTCATTAAATGTGGATTCAGCCTTGCTTCAAAATGTCCTGCCTGCTTAAATTCAGATTCAATACAACATTTTTTCATTTCATGTCATATTGCTAAAGCTGTTTGGGGTAACATGGCTTCTATTGTTAATTTTCATCTTCAGGATACTCATTCTCTTCCTGAAAGATTTTTTATTTTTTGGAATACCAGAGATCTTGCTAATTGGAAACACTTCATCTGCAAAATAACACCTTCCATAACTTGTTGGTCACTTTGGAAAGCTAGGAATAGATTTTTACATGATAATGTGCCACTTTCCTCAGATCTGATATCTAAGGAGATTCTCAACTTATTAAAACTGGCTTTCCTAACTACTCCAAGGACATATTTCACTCATTCTTCTATCTCTTTACCTTTCCATCAGTGGATACCTTTCATTAGACCCCCACCTAAGCCTAATATATCAACTGTCATGTGGGAGAAACCTCCAGTTGGGTTTTTTAAAATAAACACTGATGCTTCTTGGTATACTGATAAGGCTGCTGCTGGGATAGTAGTTAGGGACTACTGTGGTGATTTGATTAACTTATATTCAGTTTCCATCTCTGCTGATTCTCCGATCGAGGCTGAAATGAAAGCCATTTTACTTGCTATTCAAGCTTTGCCTGGAATTCATATGAACTGCATTCTTGAAACGGATTGTAAGCAAGCAGTTAACATGATAAACTACCCCTATTCAGCAAATTGGAATCTCTTTAACTTAGCTTTCAACATTAATGTCTTGATGTGTGGAGCAAAGTTGAATCATGTTTTTAGGGAAGGTAACTCGGTAGCAAATGCGATTGCAAAGTATCATACTTGTCATCTTCAAAGTATCCAGTCTCATAACATTCCTCAGCATATTAAGGGACTAATTGTGTTGGACAAAGATCATGTTCCACATGTTAGAGCTCACTAGTTTCTCACTTAGACACGGATGCTGCTAATTACTTTTTTCTGGTTCTTTGCAGATCATGATCCATCTCAACTGGCTTTCCAGCCGTTGCACCTCACACTTGCAAAGATGCACTGTCATTCATTGGAACAGGAGCACGTTCAGCTGGGATGATGCCCTCCTGTTCTTTCTCTTCATCTTCGGATCAGCTTCGGATCAGCATTGCTTTTCCCGGCCTTCCGATGGAAAGAAGAAATATTACTGATCCACTTCTTCTCTAATCTAATTTGAGTATAGATGTTGCCTGGCCGGAGGTGTAAATTAACACGAGGGGTGGAGATTTTCACCTCCGGATCGCAACTTCATCAATATCTTTTGTTAGGATAATATTGTTCATAATATAAGAACTCGATATAGGATTAGTAGGACTTTTGGAGGGCAATTTTGTTGCCTCATCGAAAACTTTGGTCTACATTTGTACAAATACTTCATATGAGGTATGGGGAACCTCTAATATAGTACCCCCACCTTCGGGTGATTTTATTAAAAAAAAATAATAATAAGTACATGTTTATTAGTCTAAGTTTCTTTATTACACTCGGATAGTAAATTTTAGCTAAGAATCAGAAACTTTATTTTTCGGACTCGGATAGTTTAAGTTTCTTTATTACACTCGGAAAGTGTATATTTAAAAAATTTGCACATAGGACCTTCACCAAAAAGGAGATATCGGAATGTGAAACAGGAGATACACTCAACTGAATCATCAATTGACAACAATAGTGTTCCGATATGGTCATAGACGGAATCACTAGTGTAATCGTTCATCAGTTTTCCTAGGATTCCACTTATACCCCTACAATAAGAGTTATGAAAACAATGTTTCCCAACACAAAGAATCGAATGAAATTTCATATTTGTGTTTTTTATGGAAATAAAAATGTCATAGGGTTCTATTGATGAAGATTTTTAAAGCGACAGCACATAGCCTAGAGTGAATTGTAGCACACTAGTTACAAGTAGACAAGGTGTCATTCAGAAGAAGTTGTTGAAGTATATGTTGATTAGTCTAAGTTTCTTTGTTACACTCGGAGGGTATAATTTCGGCTACGGATCTGAAACTTTCTTTTCGAACATAACATAATCGGATTTTTGGATTGGCGGTGTATTTTTTTAAAAATTTTGCACAAATGTACTTAACAAGAAAGCAGAAATCAAAATGTAAAAGAGGAGATACACTCAACTGAATAATCAATTGACAACAACAGTGTTCTGTTATGGTCATGGATGGATAAACTAGTGTAATCGTCCGTCACTTTTATTAGTATTTCACTTGTTTTTTTTTATGAAAACACCCGAAGGTGGGGGAGTTATGTATTAGGTTCCCCAGACCCTATAGCAAGCTTAACCATTTATACATAAGTATATCTAGATCCCTAGACACTTAGGCAACATTGTTGCAGCCAAAAAGTACTAAAACTATCTATAAGAACAACTGTACATAGGTAATAAACGTCTGTGAAGAAGTTACGATCCAAAAGAGAGAATCTCCACCCCTTGTGTTAATTCTCTCCCTTGGCTAGGCAACTTCCAAAATATGAGTGATATAAAAGCTATAAACCTTTCTAGTCCAGGAGTGAGTACGAATGATATGGACAACACCAGTAGAATGACATCCTCCAGTTCCTCAGTATGGCATAAATGAACTGCCAAAGCCAAAATCCATAAGAGAGCAGCAACATCCATCCAACCTCATTCAGAAAACAAGTCCTACATATGAGAAACAAACCATAACTTAGCAGTATCTATTCAGAGCCATTATCATTTCTGCAAACTCGAATATAAGGTATGGATTCTTTTTCTAGTATTTCACTTGTACCTTTACAATAAGAGTTATGAGAGCAATATTTTCCACCCCAAAGAATCGAATGAAATTTTATATTCTTGTTTTTTACGGAAATAAAAATGTAATAAGGTTCTGTCGAGGGAGATTTTTAAAGCCATATCACATAGCCTAGAGTGAATTGTAGCACACTAGTTACAAGTACACAATGTGTCATTCAGAAGATGTTTTTGAAGAATATGTTGGTTAATCTAAGTTTCTTTATAACACTCGGATAGTAAATTTTCAGCTAAGAATTAGAAACTCTCTTTTCAGACTGAACGTAATAAGATTTTTGGACTGACAATGTATTTTTTAAAAAACTTTTGCACATAACAAGAAAGGAGAAATCGAAATGTATAATTGGATATACACTTTAACCGAATCATTAATTGACAACAACAGTGTTCCGTTATGGTTATGGACGGATACACCAGTGTAATCGTCAGTCATTTTTCTTAGTATTTCACTTATACCCCTATGTCAAGAGTTACAAGAACAAAGTTTTCAACCACAAGGAATTGCATGAAATTTTATATTTTGGTTTTTTACATAAATAAAAATGTAATAGGGTTATGTCGATAAAAAAATTTTAAGCGAAAGCACATAGCCTAGAGTGAATTGTATCACACTAGTTACAAGTACAAAAGATGTTATTCATAAGAAGTTGTTGAAGTGTATGTTGATTAGTCTAAATTTCTTTATTACACTCGGATAGTAAAATTTCAGCTACAGATCAGAAACTTTCTTTTCGGACAGAACGTAATTAGATTTTTGGATTGACAGTGTATTTTTAAAAATTTTGCACAGATGTCCTTCACTAGAAAGGAGAAATCAAAATGTAAAACAAGAGATAAACTCACTAGAATCATCAATTGACAACAATGTTCCGTTTTAATCATTGACGGATACAGCAGTGTAATCATCCATGATTTTTCTTATTATTCCTCTTTTAACCCACAATAAGAGTTATAAGAACAATATTTTTAACCACAAGGAATGGCATGAAGTTTTATGTTCATATTTGTTACGGAAATAAAAATGTAATAGGGTTCTGTCGATGAAGATTTTTTGAAGTGATAGCTAGCCTTGAGTGATTTGTACACTAGTTACAAGTACACAATGTGTCATTCAGAAGAAGTTTTTGAATTATATGTATGTTAGTCTAAGTTTCTTTATTACATTCGGGAGTATAATTTCAGCTATAGATTTGAAACATTATTTTTGGACATAACGTAAACGATGTTTTGGATTGATAGTGTACTCTTTAAAATTTTAAACACATGTCCTTTCACAAGAAAGGAGAAATCAATTGTAAAACTGGAGTTACACTCAATGAAATAATCAATTGGCAACAACACTGTTCCGTTATGGTAATGGACGGATACACCAGTGTAATCGTCCATCATTTTTATTAGTATTCCACTGATACCCCTCTGATAAGAGTTATGAGAACAATATTTTCAACCACAAAGAATTGAATGAAATTTTATATTCGTGTTTTTTTACGGAAATAAAAATGTAATAGGGTGCTGTACATGAAGATTTTTAAAGAGATAGCACATAGCCTAGAGTGAATTGTAGCACACTAGTTACTAGTACACAAGGTGTCATTCAGATAAGTTGTTGAAGTATATGTTGATTAGTCTAAGTTTCCTTACTACACTTGGATAATATAATTTCAAATTTCGATCAGAAACTTTCTTTTCAGACTGAACTTAATTAGATTTTTTATTTGACTGCGTATATTTAAAATTTTTGCACTTAGGACCTTCAACCAGAAAGGAGAAATCGTAACGTAAAACAGGGATTACACCCAACCTAATAACCAATTGACAACAACATTGTTCCGTTATGGTCATTAACGGATACACCAGTGTAATCGTCCGTCATGTTTTTAGTATTCAACTTGTACCCCTACGATAGGATATAGGACCAATATTTTCAACCACAAGGAATTTTATGAAATTTAATATCCATGTTTTCTAAGGTAATAAAAATGTAGTAGAGTTCTGTCGATGAAGAATTTTAAAGCGAAAGCACATAGCCTAGAGTGAATTGTAGGACACTAGTTCCAAGTACCAAAAGTGTCATTCATAAGAAGTTGTTGAAGTATATTTTTATTAGTCTAAGTTTCTTTGTTACGCTCGGATAGTATAATTTCAGCTACGGATAAGAAACTTTCTAAGTTTCTTTCTTACACTCGGATAGTATAATTTCAGCTACGGATCATAAACTTTCTTTTCAGACTGAACGTAATTAGATTTTTGGACTAATAGTGTATTTTGAAAACTTTTGCACATGCGTCATTCACCAGAATGGAGAAATCAAAATGTAAAACAGGAGATACACTCACTCGAATCATTAATTAACAACAATAGTGTTCCGTTATGGTCATGGACGGATACAACAGTGTAATTGTCTGTCATTTTTCTGAATATTCCACTTATACCCCTACGATAAGAGTTATAAGAAAATATTTTAAACCACAAAGAATCGCATAAAATTTTTTATTCGTTTTTTTATTGAAATAAAAATGTAATAGGGCTCTGTCGACGAAGATTTTTAAAGTGGTAGCTCATAGCCTAGTGTGAATTGTTGCACACTAGTCACAAGTACACAAGGTGTCATTCAAAAGAAGTTTCTGAAGTATATGTTGTTTAGTCTAAGTTTCATTATTACACTCGGAAAGTATAATTTCAGCTACAGATTTGAAACTTTCTTTTTGGACATAATGTAATCGATGTTTTAGATTGACAATGTACTTTTAAAAAATTTCAACATATTACCATTCACAAGAAAGGAGAAATCAAATGTAAAACAGGATATACACTTAACCGAATTATGAATTGAAAACATCAGTGTTCTATCTTAGTCATAGACGGATACACCAGTGTAATCGTCCGTCATTTTTCTTAGTATTACACTTATACCTCTAATATAAGAGTTATGAGAACCATATTTTCAACCACAAAGAATTGAATGAAATTTTATATTCATGTTTTTTACGGAAAAAAAATGTAATTGCGTGTTGTACATGAAGATTTTTAAAGCAATAGCATATAGCCTAGAGTGAATTGTAGCACACTACTTACTAGTACACAAGGTGTCATTCAAAATAAGTTGTTGAAGTATATGTTGATTAGTCTAAGTTTCTTTATTACACTCGGATAATATAATTTAAGCTTTTGATCAAAAACTTTCTTTTCGGATTGAGCATAATTAGATTTTTGGACTGACAGTGTATATTTAGAACTTTTGCACATAGGACCTTCAACAGGAAGGAGAAATCAAAAAAATAAAATAGGTATTACACCCAACCAAATAATCAATTGACAACAAGTCATTGACAGATACACCAGTGTAATCGTCCATCCTTTTTTAAGTATTCCTTTTATACTCCTACGATAAGAGTTATAAGAACAATATTTTCAACGACAAAGAATTGCATGAAATTTAATATCCTTGTTTTGGACGGAAATAAAAATGTAATAGGGTTCTGTCGATGAAGATTTTTAAAGCGAAAGCATATAGCCTAGAGTGAATTGTAGAACACTAGCTCCAAGTACCAAAGGTTTTATTCAGAAGAAGTTGTTGAAGTATATCTTTATTAGTCTTCTTTATTACACTCAGATAGTATAATTTCAGCTACGGATCAGAAACTTTCTTTTCAGACTGAACGTAATTAGAATTTTTGAGTGATAGTGTATTTTTAAAAAATTTCCACAGATGTCCTTCACCAGAATGGAGAAGTCGAAATGTAAACCAAGATATACACTCACTCAAATCATCAATTGACAACAATAGTTTTCCGATATAGTCATTGATGGATACACCAGTGTAATTGTCTGTCATTTTTCTTAATATTCCACTCATACCCCTACGATAAGAGTTATAAGAACAACATTTTCAACCACAAAGAATCGCATGAAATTTTATATTCGTATTTTTTACGGAAATAAAAATGTAATAGGGTTTTTTCGATACAGATTTTTCAAGCGAGAGCACATAGCCTAGAGTGAATTGCAGCACTCTAATTAGAAGTACACAAGGTGTCATTCAGAAAAAGTTGTTGAAACATATATTGATTAGTGTAAGTTTATTTATTACACTCGGATAGTAAAATGTCACATAGGACCTTTACTAGAAAGTAGAAATCGAAATGTAAAATAGGATATACACCCAACCAAATAATCAATTGACAACAACAGTGTTCTGTTATTGTCATAGACGGATACACCAGTGTTATCGTCCATCATCTTTTTAGTATTGAACTTATACTCATACAGTGAGAGTTATAAGAACAATATTTTCAACCACAAAGAATTGCATGAAATTTAATATGCATCTGTTTTACAGAAATAAAAATGTAATAGGGTTCTGTCGATGAAGATTTTTAGAGCGAAAGCACATAACCTAGAGTAAAATGTAGCACACTAGTTCCAAGTACCAAAGGTGTCCTTCAGAAGAAGTTGCTGAAGTATATGTTGATTAGTGGGAGGTCGTCGCCGTACCTCTCAAAGTTAATACTTTTAAGCCATAAATGCTTCCTATCTACAATTAAGTAGATAATGGCAAGTCGGGGTCATCCACGAGAAGAGGATCTTTTTAAGGGTTTTAAACATATAAAGGAGAAAACATACTAAGCACATACATACATAGATATATATACAAGCATGTAAACAAGGGGGGGTTTTGGTTGAGAGTTATTCCTAAGTTAACAAATTAAAGTACAACAACTAACAAAGAAATAGAACAATGCTAATCATGAAATACAACTAATAGTAAGATGGAAATAACAATTTACGGAACCTTGGGAGAAATTGACTTCTACTTCCAAACCTCTTATCCATCATTGAACATGCAACTTATTTACTACTTTCCCTACTTGTTGTGAAGGCTAAACTTCTATCCTTATTAGATAGTACTTTGCAAGAGTGAATTCGACATCTCTTGTCAAACCTCACCAATGACTCCCGTAGTTGAAACACGACTCAAGGCATCCCATTGATGGCATTTAGCACGAAGAATCAACAAGATCGGCAACACTTATAAACACTACACCGCGTCTAAGCATTTAACCAATTTATGCATTTACACAAGATTGGTCAAGAACGATCGGCATTCATAGACTTCTCTCGTTTGCTACAAACGATAAACATGACAAAGAGTTCAACATTATCATATCCACCTAGCAATCATCAATCCATCAACACAATCTAAATCATACTCATATATTCCTAACAAGAAAAGGGCAGAAATCAACCCACTTCCCCCAAACCCTAGCAAGCAATTCATACTAGTATTTCATATACTCAAGCTTTCAACAACATTAATGATATCAACAAACACATTCAATGCTCCATAAATGCACAATAGTAAGAGCAATAAATAAGATACAAATAGTTCTTAGGACATGGGTTTGGAAGCCTTAGTCAATTGCTCCCAAGAGATAGATTAGCTACAAGAGTTCATGCTAATTAATGCTAAACAACTAATCATAAAAACAAGAGAACTCAAGGATGAAAAATGGAAGAAAAAGGGTTTGAAACAGTACTAAAATCACAGCTGGAAGAAAGGTATGAATGAGAGGAAAGAGAATGGTATTTATAGTACAAAGAAGATAAGGCAAAATTCTGGCCACCCGTTAGTCGTGCTCTTTTTCTTCTTCTTGTGGCATGCAATCATCCCTCTCAATCTCCAAGTCTTCAACGGCTCCAAAAATGGTCTTCAATGGCCTCTGGTCTTCATGTCTTCAAAGAGAGTCTTCAAAAGTCTTTGAAAGTGTAGTCTTCAATGGCCTCCGGTCTTCATTGCCTTCGTGTTCTTCCCATGTCACACAAAATCCACTTAGAAGAGATAAAAGAGCATAAAGTTGCTCTTACCCCTCCTAAGAGAATTTCAAGGTAAAACACAAGCTCTCAATAACAAAAGAGCATAAAAATAACCCTAAATAGTACTAAATTATGCATATTAAATGGACACATCAAGCCTCCCCACACTTGAACCTTAATCGTCCTGGAGTAAGAAAAGATCCAAGCATACGAAAGAAATGATATATCCACATCCTAACTACTAATCCCCCCAATACCTCACAAAACTCTCAATATCACACATCCCAATGTTAAAGTCAAATGAGAAGTTTCCCACAACCCCTGTTCCTAAATCTACCCAAACCATATCATCCCATCAATTCATCGATTTCCCTAAGACATCTCCAAATCCCGAATTGATAATCCCAAATCCAATGATAAAAGATGAAGCCAAAAGTGTATATAGGGTTCAAAACACATGCTCCACTTTACATCAATATATCAACCTAAAAACAAAGCATCTTAATGATTAAGAATTTCATAACTTACTCCGTCTTTTCCCGCTAAATATTTCATTCCCAAAAGGTCCTTCGAATGTGAAGCTACCCGATCCATCCGTGTGGTCACCGCAACCTTATGACTCCATTGCCAGCAAATGAGTAAACACTTATTGTTTTTTTTTTCAATTTCTCTCGCTTTCTCTCATTTTGCCTAGGAGCCCTTTCGGGTTTTCATCCTAGCCACACATCATGTTTCTTTGGCTCACATCTCACCTTTTTTCGCACATTTAGCTTCTCATTTTTGCCTAGGCCATCCTTTCGGGTTTTCGACCTATCCGGGCCCCCAATGTTGCCTAAGTTGCCCTCTAGGGTTTTCAACTTAGCGGGATTCTCTTTTTTTTTCTTTTTTTAAAATATTTTTCGCGTGTCTCCAATCCAAAAAGTAGAAAATTGCTTTCCAAATGTGAAGGTTAAGAAAAGTATCAAAACTAACATTGTCCAAGCACATCAAAAGCAAAAAAATATCCAAAACAAAAAGCAAAAGTATCTCCAACCCTAATCGCTTAACAATAGTAGATACCCCTCCCCATACATAGTACACTACATTGCCCTCAATGTAGACTAGGGCAAAACCGTACAAAGCAAAGTATGGAAAGGGGTAAAGTGTGATGCTCACTTAATCAATGATGTGATAAGGACGGGCCACGACCGGAGTAGCGCTACTTGTACTGTGCTAGCCACTCAGTGCTCCTCTACCTCCATGCCCTCCACCTCTCTGCTCTCGGATCGGGGCCTGATGCACCACCCAACTGGGACTGCAACTCATGGATGTGAGCTGACAGGTGGTCAATCTCCTCATCCATATCGATCAAAGCCCGGGAGACAAACACGTTGTGCTCCAAAATTATGCTGTCCTTGTGGTGGAAACCATCGTGCATGGTCTGTATCATCCGCTCATAGAAATCTGGCGGAGGCTGGGAGTAGTGAGTTGTAGCATCATCCTCCTGCATAGGATCCATCTGTGGTGAAGGGTGTGGAGAGTAGTACTGCTGATGCGGCTGCTCCGAGGAATGTAGGGTGCTATCGTCACGCTGGAGAGGGGCTGGCCCAAGGTCGCAGAGCTCACGCTGGAACTCGGCTGTACATAAGGAGTCTGGGGAGATCGCCAAATCTCCCAGCGGTGTGTCAAACTCCAGCTTCGTCTTGCTCTGCTGAGGAAGTGCCATGAATGTGACCTTCCTCACACCGTATAACCAATAGAAGAGCCCAGTGGTCTGGGTGACACTGAGCATCTCAAATCGAACAAGCCACACAACGGTGATTAGATAAGACGTCAACCTCCCCAAACATGGAAAGTTGGCCAGAGGGACTAATCCCAAGTACTATGCTAGAAGGCCTATCATCCCTCCGACCATGATCTTCCCCTTGGTCTTTCCTGCCACTTCCACAATCCTCTTCATCCACAGCTCTGTCCACAGCCCATATCCTGGCCCCTCGCACGTTAAGTTCCATAGGAAGTGAATGTCATTATCTAGCACATTCGTTGGCTCCGTGAAGCAAAAGACTGTGCCAGCCAAGAGTCGGTGCACATAGCGGAGTGCAGGGTGAATGATGGCGCTACTCTTGTCATGGGAGTTCTTTGGCCTCATATTGATGACATTCCAGAACTGCATGTCATTCTCAATTGACCACTCTTGGGCCTGTGGGTCCAGTCTGTTCCGTATCTTGGCGGTGTCAAAACCAAAGGTCTCCTCAACCTGTGAGATGGTCCATTGCCAAGATAGGTCATCTAGGTGAAAGGCAATGTACCTCTCACAGGGTTGATCACCCATCATGCTGCTCATACGGACAGTGGATAAGAACTCCAACGTGTACCTCTGGTAAGAGGGCGCACTCTTGCTCATAAATCTCTCCATTCCCCCTTTGGCAAGGAGGCATCTGACAGGCCGCGTGAGGCCGAGGACATCCAACGTGTGCACACCAACAAAACTGGTCTCTTTAAGCAGGCGCCTCTCTAGGGCCTCCCATCTGTCCGCATAGGACCCGATGATCCAGGTCAAGCCCATGTACCTATCCAGAGGGGAAGGTATAGGGCCCGATTCCGGAGCCGGTGACGGAGGTGGAGGTGGAGCGGCAGTGCGCTCGTCTTGCGGGGGAGCCCTAGATCTCCTCTTGGAGGCCATATCTATCAATCACAGCAAACAGGTCAAACACAAAGGAATATATGTATATGCAATATGGCAAATCTATAACCAATCTTAAACTAGTTCATCATCACAGGCCGGATCAAAATCAACTCAACTAGTTCAAGTTCTAATTGCAATTGCATATACAATCTACATTATGTCCAACAAGCCCATACCATCAAATCCATGAAGTTCTCACATAGTCTAAATCAATATGCTATATTTCAAAATTACAGTTATGCTCAACTAATTTAGCCATCATTAGTACAGTGACAATGTCAACCTCTACGTTCCATGGCCAAACTACTCTAAACAAAATAGCATTCCAAAGCACACTAACGCTTTATTCCAATAACAACTATGTTTACTCAAGGGCTAACATGCTTCAAATACAGTATAGCATCTCCTTTATGCAAGTTGTTGCAAAAGGAGGTGGAATTTTTTATGGATGAGGGGTGTAAAGGGGCCTTCGATACATTGAAGGGAAGGTTAGTCTCGGCCCCTATCATACAACCCCCGGATTGGTCATTACCTTTTGAAATAATGTACGATGCAAGCGACTACGCCGTTGGAGCTATTCTTGGTCAAAGGGTGGGGAGAGCACCTCACGCCATCTACTACGCATCCATGTCCCTAAATGAAGCCCAAAGGAACTACTCCACCACTGAAAAGGAGTTTCTAGCAGTGGTATTTTCTTTGGAAAAATTTTGATCTTACTTGCTTGGTACAAAAGTTATTGTGTACAAAGACCATGCTGCAGTTCGTCACTTGATGAAAAAAAAGAGGCCAAGCCAAGATTTATTAGGTGGATCATTCTTTTGAGTGAATTTGAGTTGGAGGTGCGAGACAAAAAGGACTCGAAAATCCTTATGGCCTATTATTTGAGCCGGTTGACACCATGCTAAGACATTGGGGTAACCCCCGTAGTGAAGGAGCAACTATGGGAGGAATTCTCTGATGAATAATTGTTTATGGTTTGGGATCTCCAACCGTGGTATGCTGACATTGTAAATTTCCTTGTCGCCGGTAAATTCCCTCCTCGTTTCTCTAAGGCTTAAAAGAATAAATTAAAGAGTGATGCTAGATATTATGTGTGGGATGATACCTTTTTGTGGAGACATTGTGCGGATCAAGTTGTTAGGAGATGTATCCTCGATAATGAAGTACACTCAATTCCTTAATTTTTTTCATTCTCATGCATGTTGTGTTCATTTCGGAGCAAAGAGGACTGCTAGGAATGTATTAGAAAGTGGTTTTTATTCATCTACATTGAATAAGCATGCATACACCTTTTGAAAATCTTGTGATGGATACCAGAGAGTAGGAAACATCTCCTCTAGGAATGAAATGCCCCAAAGGTCTATTTTGTATTGATGTTTGAGGTATTAACTTTATGGGACCTTTCCCCAGTTCTTATGGCTTTACCTATATTCTTCTTGCTGTGGATTATGTGTTGAAGTGGGTTGAAGCAAAACCCACTAGGACTGACGATTCTAAAGTGGTTGCAGAATTCCTGAAAGATAACATCTTGTCTAGGTTTGGGGTACCCTGAGCCTTGATTAATGACCGTGACACCCATTTTTGCAATCGGACCATGGAGGCACTCTTGAAGAAGTATGGTATCACACACAAGATATTCTCTGCCTATAACCAGCAAGCCAATGGGCAAGCCAAAGGAATGGAGTTCTTGGTTGAATAAGGCCTTGTGGGCGTATATGATGGCTTACAAGACACCAATTAGTATGTCACCGTACCGGTTGGTGTTTGGTAAGCCTAGTCACCTGCTAGTGAAAATTCAACATAAGGCTAACTGGGCGGTCAAAGAATTCAATCTTGATATATAAGAGGCCACTTTGCATAGGAAGTTACAATTGGATGAACTAGATGAGATCCGGAGGGAGTCCTATGAGAACGCCGAAATCTATAAGGAGAAGCAAAGGTGTGGCACGAAAAATTGATCATTAGGAAGGAATTTGACTTGGGTCAAAATGTTCTCCTATTCCAATCCCGCCTTCGCCTATTTCCTAGTAAGTTGAGGTCCCAATGGATCGGTCCTTTTGAGGTGGTGAAGGTATTCCCGCATGGCACTGATATTTTCATGAATAAATCGGCTATTGAAGTTGTTGCAAACAATGGAGATAGTGTCGATTTTGTGCTCACGGATGAAGAGATATATAAGGATCTCCATAAACCTTTTTTTGGATTCTTGGGAGTGTTTCCGGGCTTCTTCCCGGGAATGTATGCAATTCGAACTCTGTTGGTGGCCAAGTGGAAGGTGCAGTGTAATGTTCAGAGCAAGCAGAATGGTTATATCATGTTCAGGTTTAACAGTGCTGAAGATAGAGATATGGTGATGAATGGTCCTGACCATTATCTCCATGGAAAGAAGTTGTTCATGATGTTAATTGACGAATCTGGGCAATATGATGCGACCATCCAAGCCACTAAGCTAGTTTGGTTAAGGATGGAACACTTGCCAAAGGCGTATTGGCACAAGAAGGCATTAGAGAAAATTGCTACTTCACTAGGAGAACCTATCCTTATGGACAATGGTACTCTCGAGTTAAGGGGCTACTATGCACGCCTCTTGGTATGGATTGACACATCCAAAAAGCCCAAGGAGGAGGTGAGCTTTTGTGTTCCAACTGGTGAGGTGTTTGTACAAAAAATCATCTATGATTATTGCAGACCTTGGTGTACGAATTGTGGGGAAAACAATCATCTTATGGAAGTGTGTGATGATTACTGGAAAGCCAAGGAGATGGAGAAAATGAGGCCTACTGAGGATAACAAGGATATGAAGGCGAAGGGAAAGAAACACTGGAGATCTCGATATAATGACCAAGTTTGGGTTAAGAAGATGCAAGCTGAAACCACTGGAGATACTCTAGGTTCGAATTCGGTTGGAGGGGAGGAGAATGTGATCATTGAGGATGCCTCTTCGGACAATGAGGAGGTTGAGAGGCGAAGGAAAGGGAAGGGAAAGTTAGTAGAAGGTATAGTCAATAGTATTGAGAAAGCGGGAAGTGCTAAAAAGGGACCTAGTATTACATTGGCGTCTTGCAGGATGAGGTCAATAGGCCTATTGTTGCACTGCCAGCACAACTGGGCTCATCGCCAGCGCCTGGAATTGCAAGCACTGGCGCTGGAGTTACAAGCACTGGCACTGGAATTGCAAGTACCGGCGCAGGAGGCTGTGCACTAGCGCGCGGCAGTAGCACCCAGGCAGCGCACAGCAAGAGTGTCCAGGCAGTGCGCGGCAGGAGCGTTGAACGCGCGATACTCAGTAATGGCCGTGCTAAAAATTCAACCATTCCAGCGCCCCCGGTTTTTGAACGGCAGCAACCGTTTGGGGATGATGATAATCCGATTGAGGGTGCTGGAAAATTGCCTAAGCAGATGATTCATCCGGATGCTCGAGGCTCACAAATTCCAAGGCTGCATAGGAGCAAGAGTAAGAGTAGGCCTCCCCCACTCCAGGGGCTTTGACCAGGTCTAAAAGTAAGAGCAAGACTTGAATTAATGAGCAGGGTGTTCAGAAACCTTTTCAGCGCATGTTATCAGCTACGAGGAGTCATTCAGATAGTTCTAGAAGTAAATCACTGGAAGGCGGCGGTCCGAAGCCAAAAGGGACCTCTGTTTCCCAATGAATACATCAGCAATGAATGTCAGGGGTCTATCGGCCCCTGTAAGGAGGAGGTGGGTGAAAAATATCATCTCCGCAAACAGGGTTGGACTGTGTGGGTTGTTGGAAACGAAAATGGAGGATAAGGTGTTGCGAATTTTCTTAAATGGTTTTAAGGGATGGAAGTTTACGCACAATTTTGAACTGTGGCAGAACTCGAGGATACTCATTATCTGGGATCCGAAAGGCTTCTTGGTCGATGTCCTTGGGATATCTCCACAGTGTATTCACCTGAAAGTGCGCAATCTTGCTTCTGGTATTGAGTTTTTCTGTACATTTGTGTATGGGCATAGTGAGGGACGTCTGGCGCGTTTACCACTATGGGAGGAATTGAAGTCATTCGGTGCTAATCTGAATTTTCCTTGGATGGTTCTTGGTGACTTTAATGCTATTCTTAGTGTTGATGATCATTATGGAGCTACTGTTCCTAGCTTGTATCCAATGAAGGAGTTTCAGGATGTTTGTGTAAAGTGTGGACTAAGAGATGCGCCTGCATTGGGTGAGCACTTAACCTGGCATAGCGCAGATTGGAAGATTTGGAGGAAGCTGGATAGGGTGCTCTTGAATCATGGTTGGGATGATGTTGCTTGTCGCACAACCTTTCTACCAATCTCGGCTCAATTAGACCACTCCCCCATGGTGGTTGATATGTCGCAGGAAATAGTTGGAAAGGGTAGGCCTTTTCGATTTCAGAATATGTGGTTAGATCATCCGAAATGTGGGCAAATAGTAGAGGATTATTGGAGTCCGTCGGTTGAGGGGACCAAACAATTTTCGGTGACCAGGAAATTACTCAGGATGAAAAACCCATTGAAGGAATTGGGTAAGCTTGATTTTAACCATATTTCCGAAAAGGCTAAGCATGCGGATGCGGAGTATAACATGGCGTTTGATGACTTTGATGCTAAAGTTGCTTCGGACAATGAAGTTGAGGCACTGCGAAGGTTGAAGAAGCAAGCTATGTTGTATTATCTGGCGGAATCTTCTTTTCTTGTGCAAAAGGGAAGGATAAATCATATTACTCAGGCGGATAAGGGATCACAGTATTTTCACTCTATGGTCTCTGCACGAAAAGGAGGAGCTATCCCAGCAATTATAAATAGTGACAATCGGATTGTAACTTCTAATAGTCGTAAGGGAGAGCTATTTGCAGAATTCTACAAAGGTTTGTTTGGTGCAAAGAGGGATAGAGTTCCCACTGAGCCGAGCATTTTTTACGCAGGAAATAAGCTCACGGATGTGGATAGGGCTTATCTTAATCAGGAGGTGGTAAGTATTGAAGTAAAGCAAGCTCTATTTGCAATGGTGGATGAGAAGTCTCCAGGCCCGGATGGCTATACGGCCGGATTTTTTAAGAAGCAGTGGAATACCGTGAGTGAGGAAGTTACGGCTGCAGTACTTGAATTCTTTCAAACAGGAGATATTTTGGCGCAGCTTAATCACACTTCGGTGGCATTGATACCGAAGAAGCCAGATAATCTAAGGGTGGGTGATTTCAGACCAATAGCGTGCTGCAATTTGGTCTATAAAGTAATCACAAAAATTATAGCGAACAGGCTTGAAGGTATTTTGCCAGGGATCATTGACCCTTGTCAGGGAGCATTCGTAAAGGGTAGAAATATCTCGGACAATGTAATCCTTGCGCAAGAGTTCGTTCGGGGATACGGAAGGGTTCGTAACTCTCCTAGATGCATGATTATGGTGGACTTACAGAAGCGTTTGATAGTCTCTTGGGATTTCCTGGAAGAAGTTCTGCTTGGACTGGGATTTCCTGAAAGGCTAACTGACAGAATCATGACGTGTGTGCGCACTTCGACATTCTCGATAGCAGTTAATGGAAAACTGTGCGATCACTTTCAGGGACAGAGGGGTATTCGCCAGGGAGATCCATTGTCGCCTCATCTGTTTGTGATTTGCATGGAATACTTCTCGAGATTGATGAAAAGGAGAATGGACTCTAGACATTTTACCTTTCATCCAAGATGCGAGACACTTCGGATCACGCATTTGGCTTTTGCAGATAATCTCATGCTCTTCTCTAAGGCTAACACAAGTTCAGTACACATACTCATGGATGCCTTGAATGAATTTGAGCGCACTTCGGGTTTGGGAATCAATGCTGCAAAGTCGAAGTTCTTTGGAGTTGGCATAAAGGAGGATTTGAGTTTCACAGGTATTCCATAGGCGACATTCCCTGTTCGGTATCTAGGCATGCCACTTGATTCCAGTAAGTTGAAGGTGACACAATTTGGTACTCTACTGGGAAACGTTGATTCAGAAATAGCGAAATGGAAGGGACATACTCTTTCATATGCAGGAAAATTGGAGCTTGTGAGATTAATTGTGGGAGGTATTGCGGGATTCTGGATCCAGAATTTTGTTATACAATCTACGGTCATGGATGCTCTTGAACAGAAGTGTAAACGCTTCCTGTGGGGAGGTAAACATAAGGCAAAGGTTGCGTGGAAGAAGCTCTGCGCACCTAAATCTTTTGGCGGCCTCGATTTGAGAGACTTCATTACGTGGAACAGTGCTTCGATGGCTAAAAGACTATGGGATATTCATTTGGAAAAAGATAGCCTATGGGTCAAATGGATTCACTCGTTTTACCTTCAGGGGGAAGACTTTTGGAGATTAAATCCGAGGATTGCTAATGGTAGATTGGGAGAGAGATTTGTGAGCTACTTTGGTGATCTTTGTAAGCTCAGGGATGAATTGTGCTCAATGTTTCAAGGTAATACGCAAGAGGTACTTACTCATCTCGGTCTATGGTCTAGTTCGGGGAAGTTTACTAGTGCAGCTTATCTCCATATGCATCGCCATAAATATCCGAGTGTTTATGATGTTGGCCGATCAAGTGAAAAGGTTTTTAACAGTATTTGGCGTGGTTTTGTTCTGCCAAAATTTTCATTTATCACCTGGTTGGCATCAATAAAGAGACTACATACCAAGGATAAGCATAGATTGGAGGAAGGGGAGAGTATGGAGAAGGTATGTTCTTTATGCCATCTGGAAGAGGAGACGAACGAACATTTGTTTTTCAAATGTGAGTTTTCTGAGGTTGTCTGGGGGCGTATACGGACTTGGATTGGATTAAGGAGACGAATGAATTCAATTCCAAGTTCCATGACTTGGGTTAAGAGGCAAATTAAAGGTTCAAAATTGCGAAAGAAGTTTGGTATTTTAGCCTTAATTACCACGGTCTATCGCCTTTGGAGAGAAAGGAACAATGTGGTTATGGATGGTGCTCAACCAAGTTCTGAAAGAGTGGTGAAAATCATCATGAAGGATTGCTACATGGTGATGAATAGGCTATTTCCGGATGAGCACTTGTTTTAGATGGAGAAGCTGCTTGGAGGTTGATGGGTGCTGGCTGCCTCGCACTGGGTGCTTCACGTTGCGGGTCTTGGTGCTTCAGTCCTGGCGCTGTGCTGGGCATCAGGCGTTGCGCTAGAACTTGTCACATATTAGGATGGTCTGCACCAGCACGGTGCCATGCATGGAGCCAATTTGTGGCGACTGGATGCTGGACATGTGCATCACGGTTTGGGTGCTCTTGGCGCGGGAATTGGGGTTTCTTGTAGGCCGATGGATGCGATTTTCTGCGCCAGGAAGGGACTGCTTTAAGCCCGTTGGGATCAAGAATTAGCTACGGTTTTTCTTGGTTTTTCTACGGTTTTTGTGGGCCAATTGATGCGGTTTTTAGCGCCGGGATTGAGTTGCTTTGCGCTCGATGGAGTCCAGATTTGTCTACGATTTTTCTCGGATTTCTAGTGGCAATAGCAGCTTGGTTTTCTGGAGGAGGCAATAGGTTTTAGAGTAAGGATTTACACTCCGATGCTCTTTCTCCTAAGCCTAGTTTTTTACTAATGATTTAACGGTTATTTATGCGCTTTATGCTCGCGCTACACTCTGTGTTAAAATAGCATATAGCTGTCCATTTGCTCAAAATGGAGTGGGCAAGTACATACTCGCCACGCTTGGTGCACGCGGTACAAGTGCATCCATTCTCACATCCTCAGGAGGTTGATTTAATTGGGAGTTACAAAGGTTGGAGGCACGACCTCATTAACCTTTGCCCATAGGATCAACTTCGGTGCCAAAAGAGAATGCTAGAAGGCCAATAACGTCCCTCTTTCTTCATCTTAGGGATGTATATGGTAGAAGCTGATGTTCATTCGTACCAGAAAGGTGCTACTTGGATCACCGGCTTCAACTCTTTTATGAGACATCCAAGACCCGAGTTAGACTCTCGGCTGCACTAGGATTCCAGATCATTCGACATTGGATTTTTGTTATTTCATCATCGTTCCAGCAACTGCATTCTTTCAAGACCCGAGACACACAACTCTTGGCTGCATTTTTGGAGCCAACATGAAGATGGCCCCATTTGTTAGGGGTAGAAGCGGATTTTTGTTGATGGGTAGTGAGTTTGTTCTCACCCCATTCTCTTGGTTGTTCTATAGCCTGTGTTTTTCCAGGTTGCTTTGTTCTCCCTTTGCTCGTTTATCTTGCTTAGGGTGGGTAGTTATTTTACATAGTTAAAAGGGGGGGGGGGTGGGGGAGAGTTTATCTTTTGGATTTGCACTCTCTCATTCCCCCCCTCCTACTTCTTTGTGGATTTACTCCTAGGTTACCTAAGGTTGGACTCTTTTGTATTTGGTAGGGTCCTTTTTGGTCCCTGCTGCAGGTTCCACCGTCTATACTATTTACCTATTTACGTGAAAGTCTATGGAAAATGTTTGAAGCCTTACCACGAGAATTTTGTTCCGGAGAAGGCAGATGATGTTGAAAATACTATGTTTCGATCATCCGGATCTTCATTTGTGACTTTTTGTTGATGTTACTTGGCTTTGAATTTTGTCAATAATTTCATTGTTTTTCTTTGTGCTTTTGATAGTTTATTTTTCAGTGATTTTGTAGTAATTTGAAACCAATGCATTGGAATTTTGAAGGGAGAAATGCTTGGAGTCAAGAAGGAAAAACTTGGACAAGAGTTGAAATCATAAATTTTTCTGAAGTTCCTAGTGGGTAGTCCGTCGCGAGTCACGACCACATCCTTGCGAGTGGCGACGGGCTCAGAATTTTTGGTGGAAATTTTGAACCTCAACATCCACTTTTCGCGAGCCGCAATGGCCTCATCACGATTCGTGACGGACCATCACAAGTCACGAGGATGTGGTCGTGAGTCGCAACCAGATCACAAAATTTGGTTGAAAATAGAGCTTCCAGATTCCGCTTTTTGTGAGTCGCAATGGTCCCAACGCGAGTCGTGGCAGAAGAGACTTTTGATGAAAATGGAGCTCTTAGGCTCCACTTTCCGTGATTTGTGATGGTCCCATCGCGAGTCGTGACGGAGTGGTCGCGAGTCATGACGTAAATGTTGACCTAAGGCGCCTTTTGGCCTACCCGCTACAAGTCACAATGAACACGTCACAAGTCACAACAGTCGTGAATAGCAGTTAAAAAAGGGCAGCAACTCAAATCTTCATTCCTTCCCCGTTTTCCTTTCATCCTCTTCGCTATTCCAGCCTCACCACCTCCTTCCGGCCACCACTCACCGCCACCACACTCCACTCCACCCTCAAATCTCTACACCACTTCCCAATCCAACACCTTCCCAATCTCCACCCACATATAACCATAAAACTTTGAAGAACACAAACCCTAGAATTTGGGGTTTTTGTGATTTTGGGCAATCCGAATTCAAATTGGTTGTGGGCTTGCTTCTTTCTTCCTCTCAATCATCTAAGTGGTACATTTCTTCACTTTATTGAACTTCAATTGTGATTATTTTGTATAATCTATCTAGTGGATGTTGTGAGGATTATGTGTGATGCCTTAGGAAATTAGATTGTTGAAACTTGGTTGATTTTTGTGAATATATTGTGCTCGAAATTTGGGTTGATAGAGATTATTTGAATACATTGTACCTATGGCTTGGTTGAATGTGGGATAACATGATAGAAACTTTGAGTGTGTTGAGTTGCTCGTATTGGTTTTATGCTTGCATTGTGCTATTAGTGTTGTTCTGGGTTGAGGATGGATTGTGGCTTATAACAGATATGAGGTATGTAGGCCCCTTGATTAGACATAGTTGTTATTTAAATGCAATATTATTTTTCTTAGGATAGTTTAGCCATAAGACTTGACTGTTGACATTATAAATGTACTAATGGTGGCTAAAACTAGTTAGGCATGACTGTGATTATGAGATATAACATATTAGATATTCAACTATGTGAGAACTTCATTGACTTGAAAATATGGGCATATTGGATTAAACATGGATTGTATAAGGACTAGAACTAGTTGGTGTGGATTTGATTTGGTTTGTGATGATTGGCAAAAACTAGTTTAAAGGTTGAGGATGATTTAATGTTGCATATATGTATATTACTATACTAATTGTTTGCTGTGGTTGTTAGATATGGCCCCTAACAAGAGACCTAGGGCTCCTCCATGAGGTGGGCGCATCGCTGCTTCGCCTCCGTCTCCACCACCAACTCTAGAGCCGAGCCATGTACCTCCTCCTCCTAAAAGGTACATAGGTTTGACCTGGATCACTGGGTCCTATGCTGAGAGATGGGAGACCCTAGCCAACCATCAACTCAAGGAGATGGGTTTTGTATACATGTCCACAAGGTTTCGTGAGCAAGAATACCCCCTCCTACCAGTGATATACACTTGATTTCCTGTCCACGGTCAGGATATGTAGCATAAGGGATGATCAATCATACATGAGGTACATCCATTTCCATTTGGATGCTATATCTAGATTAATGACCATCTCATTGGCTGAGGAAGCATTTGGATAAGACACTGTAGAGATACGAGCAAGGTTGGACCCACGGGCCCAGGAACAATCGATTGAGGAGGATATGAAATTCTTGAGTGTCATCAACATGAGGCCGAAGAACTCCCACGACAAGAGCAGTGTCATCATCCATCCCGCACTCCGTTATGTGCACCAACTTTTGGCCGGCACGGTTTTTTGCTCGGTAGAGCCAACAAATGTGCCAGACAATGACATTAACTTTCCTATGGAATTTGATGAGTGAGGGACTAGAATACGGTTTATGGGTTGAGCTATGGATGAAAAGGATTGTAGAGGTGGCAGGGAAACCAAAAAGGAATATTATGGTTGAAGGTATGATAGGCCTCTTGGCAGAGTACCTATGATGGGTTCCACCGGCTGCCTTTCTAGGCTTAGGGAGGTGCACTGCCTACCTCATCACTACAGAGATGTTGGTCCAATTTTAGATGCTCAGCGCCACCCGGGCCACGGGGGTATTCCACTTGTTATATGGTGCTAGAAAGGTCACATTCATGGTACTTCTTCAACCCAACAAGATGAAGTTGGAGTGTCATACACCCCTAGCGGACTTGGTGATCTCACCCGACTCCTCGTGCAGAGAGGACTTCCAGTGCGAGCTCCACAACCTTGGTCTAGCCTCTGTCTAGTACGATGATAGTGGCCTGCATATCTCTGAGCGACAATAGCAGCACTCCCCATGGCCTCCACCAGAGACCGAGCCTATATAAGAGGATTATGTGCCACCTCACTACTCCCAGCCTCCACTGCATTTCTATGAGCATATGATTCAGACCATGCATGATGTATTCTGCCGCCAAGATAGTATGATGCTGGAGCAAAACATGTTTGTCTCCCAGAGCTTGATCGACATGGATGAGGAGATCGATCACCCATCAGCTGACATCAATGAGATGTAGACCCACACAGGTGGTGTATTAGCCCCCAATCTGGGAGCAGCAGAGAGGGAGAGAGCTAGGAGGCAGAGGAGCACAAATTGGCTTGCTCAATTTCAGTAGCGTTATTTTGGTGGTGGCCTTTCTTCCTCACAGTACTGATTTGTGAGCATCATATTCTTACCCTTTACATGCATCGCTGTGTGTGCTTTTGACCTATTTGTCTACATTGAGGGCAATGTAGAGTTCTAAGCGTAGGGAGTGGTATCTACTGATTTCACAGTTGAGGTTGGAGATTTTTGTTAAACTTGCTACTTTTGGATAATTCTTTTGTTTTGTTTTGGATATTTTTTTGATATTCCCTTTTGTTTGGGGATTCTTTTCTTTTGATGTACTTGGATGATGTTAGCTTTGATATTTTTCTTAGCCTTAACCTTTGGAAAGCAATTTGCTACTTTTTGGATTGGAGAAACATGATAGTTTAAAAATAAATATATAGAAAATGAAAAAAAATAAATATAAATAAAAATAATCCCGCTAAGTTGAAAACCCGAGAGGGCATCTTAAACAACATTGGGGGTCCGGATAGGTCAAAAACCTGAAAGGGCAACCTAGGAAAAAATGAGAGGCTAAATGTGTGGAAAAAGGTGAGATATAAGCCGAAGAAACATGATGTGTAGTTAGGATGAAAACCCGAAAGGGCTCCACAGAAAAAAGAGAGAAAGAGAGAAAAAGAAAAATGATATGTGTTCACTCATTTACTAGCGTTGGAGCCATAAGGTTGCGGTGGCCATATGGATGGATTCGGTAGCTTGACATCTTGAGGACCTCTTGGGAATGGGAAGTTTAGTTGGGGAAGACGAAGTAAGTTATGAAACTTTTAATCGTTAACATACTTTGTTTCTAGCACGATATATTGGTATAAAGTGGAGTATGTGTTTTGAACTTTATACATGTCTTTAGCTTCACCTTGTACCATTGATGGGTTGATATGGTGTGGGTAGATTTAGGAATGGGGTTGTGGGAAACTTCTCATATGATCTTAACATTGGGATGTGTGATATTGAGATTTTTTGTGAGGTATTGACACGGGGAAATAGTAGTTAGGATATGGATATGTCATTTCTTTCGTATGCTTAGATCTTTTCTTACTCGAGGGCGAGTAAGTTTTAAGTGTGGGGAGGTTTGATGTGTCCATTTTATGTGCATAATTTAGTACTTTTTGGGGTCACTTTTGTGATCTTTTATTATCAAGAGCTTGTGTTTTACCTTGAAATTCTCTTAGGAGGGATGAGAGCAAATTTATGCTCTTTTACCTCTTCTAAGTGGATTTTGCATGACAGAGGAAGAACATGCAGGCTTGAAGATCGGAGGCCATTGAAGATCACTTTTTGAAGACTATGAAGACTTGCTTTGAAGACATGAAGACTTAAAGAACGGGGGCCGTCAAAGACCATTTTTTGAAGACTTTGAAGACTTTCTTCAAAGAGTTGAAGACTTGAAAAATGAGAAGAATCATTGTGAAGATTAGTGTTTACAACAAGAAGAAGAAAAGAAGACAAGGTTAAGCTCCGGTGCCCGTCGCGAGTCACAATGAACCTCTCGCGAGTCGCGACCAACGGGTGGGTAGAACCTAATCTTATCCTTTTTGTACTATAAATAGCACTCTCTTTCCCCTCATTCATATCTTTTTCTCCCAACATTTTGGTACTATTCTAACCCTAGTTTTTCATCATTTTTCACCTTTAAATTCTCTTGTATTATGTTTGGTTTGTTAGCATTAATTAGTATGAACTCTTATCTAAATCTAGTTCTTGGGAGCAATTGACCATGGCTTGCAAGCCCATTTCTTAAGAATAACTTGTAGCCTATTTGCTACTCTTGCTATTATGCATTTATGGAGCATTCAATGTGTTTGTTAATGTTAGTAATATTCTTGAAAGATTGAGTATATGAAGTACTTGTATGATATGCTTGTTAGGGTTTGGGGAAATGGGTTAATTTCCCCTTTTCTTGACAGGAAATCCAAGAGTATGATTTAGAGCTTTTGAGTGTGTTGATGAATTGATAATTTCTAGATGAATATGATGATGTTGAACTCTTTCTCTCATTTGTTGCTTGTAGAAAATGAGAGAAGTCTATGAATGTCGACTGTTCTTGACTAATCTTGTGTAAATGCATGAATTGGTTAAATACTTAGACACAGTGTAGCGTTTATAAGTGTTTCCAAGCTTGTTGATTCTTCATACTCAATGCCATCAATGGGATACTTTTAGTCGTGTTTTGATTACGGGAGTTATTTGTGAAGTTTGACAAGAGATGTCGAACTCACTCTTGCGAACTGATAACTAAGAAGGATAGAAGTTCAGTCTTCACAGCATGTAGTGAAAAGTAGTAAATAGGTTGCATGTTCAATGCTGGATAAGAGGCTTGGAATTGTTTTTTTAATCTTGTCTTTAGTTTTTGTTGCATGATTAGCATAGTTATCTTGCTTTGCTAATTGTTGTCTTTCAATTTGATAATTTAAAATAAAAAACCAACCAACCCTCCCCCCTGCCCCCATTTTTATATGCTTTTATATGTATCTATGTATGTTTATGCCTAGTATGTTTTCTCCTATATATGTTTAAACACTTGAAAATATCCCTCTTCTAGTGGACGACCCTGAAATGCCTCCCAACACTCAAGCGAATCATCAATTGACAACAACAGTGTTCCGTTATGTTCATGGACGGATACACCAGTGCAATCGTCCGTCATTTTTCTAAGTATTTCACTTATACCCCTACGATAAGAGTTATAAGAATAATATTTTCAACCACAAAGAATCACATGAAATATTTTTTTCTTGTTTTTTACAGAATTTAAAATGTAATAGGGTTCTGTAGACGAAGATTTTTAAAGCGATAGCACATAGCCTAGAGTAACTGTAGCACACTAGTTACAAGTACACAAGGTGTCATGAAGAAGAAGTTGTTTAAGTATATGTTGATTAGTCTAAGTTTCTTTATTACACTCAAATAGTATAATTTCAGCTACAGATCAGTAACATTCTTTTCAGACTGAACGTAATTAGATTTTTGGATAGACAGTGTATTTTTAAAAATTTTGCACAAATGTGTTTCACTAGAAGGAGAAATAAAAATGTAAAACAGGAGATAAAATCACTCAAATAATCAATTGACAACAATAGTGTTCCGTGATGGTCTTTTTTTTCCTTAAAACCATCCGAAGAAGGATGGGGGAAATTATATTAGGCCTTCCCAAGCCGTATAATAGACCCAAAAGCTACACAAAAGTAAAAGGAGATGAAGCCGAGGCTTGGTTGAGATTTACATGAGTAAGCCATAAGCTCCTAAGGCAACACTTGTTACCTCTAAAATAATGTTTAAAGATGGAAGAAGAAAATGGAGGATAACAAAATTAGACTAAGGAACAGGATCATCGAACTTGTTAGTGAATAGCAATAGCTAGACACAAAGCAGTTGACAAGCGGGCGGTTGTCGCGCCCGCCGTGCAAAAGATAATTTATAAGCCCTAAATGCTTACTTTCTACAACTAGGTAGATAGTGGCAAATCGGGGTCGTCCAAGGAGAAGAGGGATCTTCCTAAGCGTCTAAGCACACAAATGGTTGATATTAGGCTAGGAGTAACTATATATACACACACATAAAAGCATGTAAATGGGGGGGTTGGTTGGTTGGTTTCCTAAATTAACAAAGATAAAAAGACACGATAACTAGCAAGGTCAAGTGACTATGCTACTCATCAAACGAAACTAAAGAAAAGGGGTTTTAAAACTACAAAGATAAAAAACCTTGGGGGCAATGGATATCCACTTCCAAATCATACGTAGGTCATTGAATCATTCACTCATTCCATCATATAGCATACATGACTCAACATTCACATACCCATCTAGCAAGGATCACAACACATACATCACAAGAAGTTCTAAGTTCATGCTCATAGATTTTCATGCAAAGGAGTCCCGGAGTTCGTCACGCTCCTAACACCAAAACAATTCAACCATACAAACACTCCCTATGCTCAAACAACTCATGGCACACATGAAGTGAAACATACCATCAAGGATACATAAACGCCAAATAACAAATGCTTCAAGAATGAGTACAAGCCATCTATTCAATATTTCAACTACTTGTCGTGGAGACTAAACTCCTATCCTTCTTAGTTCGTAGTTTGCAAGAGTGAGTTCCACATCTCTCGTCAAACCTCACCAATGACTCCCGAGTCGCGACCACGACTCAAGGTATCATTGGTGGCATTTAATCACGAAGAACCAACAAGCTTGGCAATGCTTATGACCACTACACCGTGACTAAGCATTAAACCAATTCATGCAATTACACGAGATTGGATGAACGTGCAAGCACATTCATCCACGAGCATATGACTCTCTCGTTTGCTACACAAAACAAATATGACGAAGAGTTCAACATCAATCACATTCGTCTAGCACATTGTCAACACACTAACACAATCAAAAGCTCTAATTCACACTCATACATTCCTAACAAGAACAGGGGGGAAATTAACCCAAATCCCCCAAACCCTAGCTAGAAATTCATACAAGCATTCATATCCTCAAGCTCCCAACAACATCAATGGAATCAACAATTAACATTCAAAGCACAGTAAGAGCACAATAGCAAAAACACCAAATAGATAGATAGAAATGGTTCTCAATACATAGAAGTGGAAGCTTCAATCCTTGCTCCCAAGAACAAAAACTACTCTAGAATAACAAGAGACATAATTAAACTACAAAAACTAAGAAAAGAAAGAGAAGAAAATCAAGGGTTTTCAAGCCCTAAAATGCAAGAAGAAAAGGGAAAGAAAAACTATGGAATGAAGGGGAGGAAGAGGTATTTATAGTGGAAGAAAAAGGGGAGAAAAATGCTGAAACAGAGCTGACTGGACGCTGCCGTCGCGACTCGCGACGAGCTCGTGACCAGATCAGTAACTCAGCCTTGCTGTTTTGTTTTGCTTCCTCCGGGTGAACCGTTGATCCGTTCCGGGAGTTCTTGTAGTCGATTTTATAGTGCTCGAGAAGAGGAATCCAATGGTGCCACTCTTGAAGGCTGATTCTTCTCGGAAAATTCTTAGAACCCTGGATCATCATTCATCCGTTGCTTTGCTCTCCTTTCTTCATCTCTTCACTTCTTCAAATCTTCACAAAGCTCAAATGTAAAGGTCTTCAAATCTTCAAATCTCCAAAGATAAATCTTCAAAGTCTTCAAATCTTCAAAGTCTTCAAACAAATCACCTTGTCGCACAAAATCATCTAAAAAGTGATAAAAACGTCAAAGCCGCCTTTATCTCTCCTTAGATGATTTCAAGGCAAAATGCCACATGTAGAGCACAAAATTGCACAAAACCTAATCCTAAAAACCCTAAAATAACCATCTAAAATGGACACATCAGCAGTCAGAATCACCATCCAAAATCTAATGAGCTAGTCCTTCAGAAGTAAGTTCCACATGTACAACACTTGAGCAAGCCAGTAACTCCAACGGTATCCAGCTCGTTCGAACTTGTATCCTTAATCGAGCAGCGCACTGAATGTAGAAGTTATGTACCATATGAACCTGTAAAAATTCAATAGAAATCAGTAGCATCCGATCTAATGAGCCATCCTTAAGGAAGGAGTACCAATTTGATAAAGCCTAATTAATCCTTGGACCGAGTTAGAAAGCATAGAGAATGTGGAAAAGGATAAGTCCTTCTGAGAATGAAGGCAGACTTTTGCAAGGGAATGTGCAACAAGGTTTGCCTGTCTATATGTGTGCACCAGTTTAAATTCACCCAAAGCTTGGTGAATCTCATCAGCTAAATTGAACATTTTCCAGTGAGCTGTAAGGGGGTCATTAGCAAACTGAATAGCACTAACGCAATCAGATTCAATACAAACAGGTGAGGAGTAATCAGTTGTCATTTGTAGAGAAAACTTAATTGCCTTTAGTTCAGCTTCAAGAGGGGAGAAAGCATGAGTATATTTAGTGTGTGCACCCCTGAAACAACCTCTACGATCTCTAATTATCATTCCTATTCCACTCATATTAGTATAACAGCACCATGAAGCATCAACATTAAATTTGAAACCTGAGCAGGGCCTTCTCCATGCAATTTTAAGAATTTTAGGCTTTGGAGAAGGTTTAATCATAGGCAAGAAAGAATGTTCATCAATACTCAAGTCAAAGGAGGAAACTATGAACACAGGTTTAGCTGTAAAAGTGAAAAAACTTTGGTCCCTTATTTGATTAAGTACTAAGTCTGGGAGAGGCTTGATAGAATCATATAGAAATTTATTCCTCGTCTTCCACAGATTCCAACATGTAATTACAGCAGCAGTTCGAACAATGGTTAAGTGTAAGAAACTTAGGGTAGGGTAAGTAATATAGCATGATATTCTTTCCCATATAGATGGGAAAAGTCTATCCCTAATTCCCATAAACTGATGAACTGTTTTCCAAACTCTCACTGCGAAGCAACAAGAATTGAAAAAATGATCCAAAGAGTCTTCATGGTCATTGCACATACAACATTTGGAAGGTAAGCAAAATCTCAGTTTTCTTAGGATATTATCAAAAGGTAATAAAGAGTTAGTCAACTTTCACATAAAAACAGAGATTTTCTTATCAATTATAGAATTCCAAAGATGTTTAATAGAGGCATTAGAACCTCTACTGTTACAGAGTAGAAGATAGGTGGATTTGGAAGAGAAATTACCTTTGATTCCAGGTTTCCATATTAGCCTATCATCTCTGTGTGTTGATAGTTTAGATTCCTGCAAAATAGAAACAGCATCAGGTGGTAGAAAAGGAGAAATTTTGCTGATCAGAGTTGATTTATTTGAAATAAACTCGGAGACAGTACAATCAACCGAAATGTCAACTAGATTCTGATCACAGAGGTCAGTAAGGGGACCTATATCAAGCCAGTTAGATGTCCAGAAATTACAGTCCCCCCTACCCACAATGACTCTAGAATTAGCTTCAGCCCATGTATTGATAGAACAGATCCTTTTCCAATTTGAAGAAGTTCTATATGAGGGAGGAAGGGAAGCAACGAAATTAGTCCACAGTGCCTCAGCTTTCTGGTATTTCCACCACAGTTTAACTGAGCATGTTTTAATGATGGTGGATATTGATCTAATACCTAGACCGTTTTGATCAATTGGAAAGCAAAGAGCATCCCATTTTCTCCATGATCTTTTAGGGTTCAGATCAGTACCCCCCCAAAAGAAATTACTCAATTTTTTTTCTATGGTTTTAATGATCCCTTTTGTAGGTTTTAGAACTGACCAAATGTGCTGAGGTATGGAATAAATGCATGAGTCAATAAGTGTTATTTTCCCACCAGTAGAGATCCATTTATTTTTCCAGTTACCTAACTTATTGTCAATCTGTTCCAGAAGGGGTTGGAAATAGATTCTTTTTTCCTCCCCAGTGAAAATAGGAACTCCAAGATATGTGAATGGAAAAACCCCAATTTTCATTCCCAAAATCCTTTTTATTTGGCAAAATTTTTGAATAGAAGCATGTTTCCCTATAAAGATGTCACTCTTAGTATAGTTAATCTTTTGGCCAGTGACTTCTTCAAAGGTAGACACGAAAGCTTTAAATCTAATCAAGGTAAGCTTTGTAGCCTTTAAGAAAACAACAATATCATCCGCATAAGATAGATGTGAAATTTTGAGAGAATTACCTGGAAGGTCAAAGTATGTCAACATACCATTATGAAAAATAAAAGCCAGGCTCCTAGTAAAAGCCTCAGAGAAGATGTTAAACAAAAAAGGGGATAAAGGGTCACCCTGTTTAATACCCCGAGTGGATTGAAAAAACCCCACTGGCTTACCGTTTATAAGAATGGAGAACCAGGCCTGGGACAAATTTTTCATGATGGAAAAGATAAATTTTGCATGGAATCCAAGCTTAGCTAAGACATTATATAAAAAAGACCACCTCACTCGGTCAAAAGCCTTTTTGAGGTCCAATTTAATTATGCAATTTGATTCTCTACGTTTCCTGTTCAGGAACCTTACCATTTCCTGCAAGTAAAAGACATTATCAGAGATGTCTCTACCATAAAGGAAAGCAGTTTGGTTAGGGGAAATGATTTTAGGCATTAGAGGCTTTAGTCTTTCCATTAGGAGTTTGGAACATATCTTGTTTATTACATTAGAAAGGCTAATAGGTCTATAATCATCAAAGGAGGTAGGGGTTAGTTTTTTAGGAATTATTGTGATCCATGTGCTACCAACACCCCTAGGGATGTTGTTAGCAGATAGAAAATCTTGAACAGCCGAAAGCAGATCATTAGCAATTATCTCCCAGGATTTTATATAAAACTTAGCTGTAAAGCCATCTGGGTCGGGGCTGCTAGATTTGTTAAGATTCAAAACAATCCCTTTGAGCTCAGGCAATGAAACCGGTTGAATAAGTCTGTCATTATCCTCTTGATTGACCAGTTTAGGTATATGATTCAGAAAATGCGACTGGTAGAGAGAGCTATCAGGGGAGCTATCATCATTTAAAACATCCTGATAGTAGTGAATGGCTTCCATCTCAATATCATGTGTATTATCTAACCATTGACCATTTCTGCTCCTAACTTTTGTGATCTTCAACCTACAGTTTCTTTCCTTTACTGAATTATGAAAAAACCTAGTATTATTGTCCCCTTCCTTTAGCCATTTTATCTTTGCCTTATGTTTCCAGAAGTTTTTCTGTTCTGCCAAGGCCCTTACTACCCTAGCTTTAGCTTCCTTAAGTTTAGCCAGATTAAACACAAAAGCATTCTGATCAAATAAGAGTTCCTGAGCTTCTAAAGCCATTTATGCTTGTACCACATTATCTTCAATGTTTCCAAATTTTTCTTTGTTCCATATTTTTAGCTCCTTTTTCAATCTGACTAGCTTAAGATAGAAACCTAGCATTCCTGATTTGTGGAGAGGAATATCCCAATTCCGTTTAATTACTTCATTAAAATCCTTTCTCTTATACCAAGTATTCAGAAATCGAAAAGGCCTAGGATTGGATGGGATATCAGTACCAACAGTTAACAGCATGGGATTATGATCTGAACTAGTCTTGTTCAAAATCTAGACTGAAGATGATGGAAAAGATAAAGACCATGTAAGAGAACATAAACCCCTATCTAATCTTTGTACTGTAGGATTTCTTAATCTATTATTAGTCCAAGTGAACAAGTTCCCCACAGTGGTAATTTCCTCCAATGCCATTGCATTTATAAAATCATTAAAGTCCTTCATACTTCCCATTTTGGGTGTAGATGGACCTTTATACTCATTTATAGATGTAATGGAATTAAAATCTCCAATGAAAAGGGATTCCGAGTGAGTGAAGAACCTAAGATCAGACCAAAGGGTTTTCCTGCCTGTCCTAGTTCTGAGACCATAAATAAAGAAAGCATCCATAGTATTGTTAAGATTGATACAATTTAGATTTACTGCTAGGAACTGCAAATTATCACATTTAACCGTTAAAGATAGGCCAGAGTTCCAGAAAAGCCAAATCTGACCATTATTTGCAGACATGCAGTTATCAAAGCGCAGCAGTTGTCTATAAGAATCACATTGAATGTTATCATATTTAGGCTCAATTAAATAAATAAGCTCAAATTTGTGCCTATTGATTGGGTTATGAAGTCTTAACATTGATGTGTCCATCCCCCTAAGGTTCCAAACCAGCATTTTAATCTTAATTGTTGTGTTATTCATAGGGAAACACTGTTAGAGCTTTTTGATCTAGTCATGATTGTATTTTTCTGAGATAAATAAGAATCATTCCTCTTCTTTGAATTTTTCCCCAGAATATTTTATTTTTTCAAACTTCCATGTTTAGAGAATAAGATGGAAGAATTTACCTTGCTTACCTGATCAGTAACAACATCATGAACCTTATCAGGAACTTCTATGCAATCTGCTGAGGTGACCTCAGAGACAGGAAGCTCTGCATTGATTGCATTGATTGGAGTGTCACTTGTGGTGTCTTCATCACTTGATACTTCTTCATCTGTGAGGGGAAGAAATCTATTTTGCATGTGTTTCTGCTGAGAGAAGATAAAATTTTTAGCAGCAATAATAGAGTTGAAAGGGGAGAAAGACCTACCTCATTTGCTAGGCAAATCATCCTTAGCAAAGACTGTCCTCAGTTTTAGAGGGTCAGATAGTGATTGCCTAGTCAGTTGTACTGATACCTTGGGATCAGAGGAAGGCATTTGAGGGCTAAGGGAGCTAAGGGGAAAATTATCAGAATGGAGAGGGTTATTAACCATGATAGGTGACTGAGATACACCATCAGATGATCTGAAATATGGGGCTCAGAGATGTTCTCAGGAATGGTTTCCTGATTCACACAGAGGATCTGATCATCAATCTTAGTTAAAACCTTCCCAACTGGAAGCTGATCACACAATACAACCTCAGAAGTTCCTTGTTCAATAACTGGGGTTGTAACTGCCTGCTTCTTCGGAACATATTTATAGGACTGAGCGTGGATGATTTTTTGTTTCTCTATGGCTGAAACTCCTGAACTCCCGGCTATTGTGTTGCCATCCTGACTGAGATTTGCTATAACCTTACCTTGACCTACATATCCCCTTTGTTGATCTTCAGTTTGAACAATTGGATTTGTATGGCTAGGAGTAATTTTGTCAATCCTATGGGACCTTGTTCTCTTAAGCTCCGGATGCAAATAGATACAGCAATTATCCTCATGTCCTATACTTTTACAATGATAACAGTAGGGGGGGATATCCTCAAATTCTAAGGGAAGTTTGACCACATTATATTCATTTCCTTCCTCCTCAATCCCAACTCTAATGAAGGAAGGAAGCTTTTTTTTCAGATCAACTTCAACACACATTTTAACACATGAAGGTCTGGAAAGAGCCGCAGTTGCAACATCCATCTTAATTTAGTTTCCTATTTGGTTTCCCATAATTTCTAACATAGCAGTATTGTAGAAATAAACAGGGACGAAGGGTATAGTAACCCATACCGGAACAATGGACGATTCAGCCTCGGGGGAGAAATCAGTTGTCCATTTAAGGACCTTCATTTGGGCGTGGTTGAAATTCCACTGACTTTTGAGTCAAAGCCACTGGTAATCCTCTTTGTCATGGAATCGGATTAACATGTGCCTGTAATCGATCGATCCAATCTGGAATTTACCTTTGAAGCCGACCGAATTGAAAGAGTCGTTGAGTTGCGCCATCGGTGGCTTCCCTCTTGCAAAATTGCCGATGAGAGCATTTTGGTAGTGGGAGGCGAGGGTATCTGCATCTTTACGGCTTACCAAGCAAGCTATATCCCCCTTATAGTGAGTTTTGGGGACAATTTCTGGGTTCGAAGGGAGGGAGTCGTTTAGAGGAGGAGGGCGATTGGCTAAAGCCTGGAGGAAAGATTTACCACCCCCAAGGCTACCACGGCCAGACGGAGGAGCCGCCATAGCGGTGGACGAAAATCCAATCAGTGACCGTTATAGAGAAAGAGAAAAGAGGATGATGATGAACAGTATTGGTGTGTATTTCGCACCTAAAAACGCCAAAATTTCGCACCTAGAAATAGTCTTTGTAATAGAATAGCTTTGAGGTCTTCGTTTGTGAAAATTTTGGCGAATACACCAGTGTAATCGTCCGTCATTTTTCTTAGTTTTCCACTTATACCCCTACGATAAGAGTTATAAGAACAATATTTTCAACAAAAATGAATTGCATGAAATTTTATATTCATGTTTTTTACGAAAATAAAAATATAATAGGGTTCTGTCGATGAAGATTTTTAAATCCATAGCAGATAGCCTAGAGTGAATTGTAGCACACTAGTTACAAATACACAAGGTGTCATGACGAAGAAGTTGTTGAAGTATATGTTGATTAGTATTAGTTTATTTATTACACTTGGATAGTATAATTTCAACTACGGATCGGAAACATTCTTTTCTGATTGAACATAATTAGATTTTTGTACTAATAGTGTTTTTTTTAAAATTTTGCATATAGGACCTTCACAAGAAAGGAGAAATTGAAATATAAAACTAGAGATACACTCAACCGAATCATTAATTGACAACAACAGTATTCCTTTATGGTCATTGACGGATACACCAGTGTAATCGTCCGTCATTTTTCTTAGTATTCCACTTATACCCCTACGATAAATGTTATAAAAACAATATTTTCAACCATAAAGAATCGCATGAAATTTTATGTTTTTTTTACGGAAATAGAAAAGTAAAAGGGTTCTGTCGATGCAGATTTTTAAAGCGATAACACATAGCCTAGAGTGAATTGTAGTACACTAGTTACAAGTAAACAATGTGTTATTCAGAAGAAGTTGTTGAAGTATATGTTGATTAGTCTAAGTTTCTTTATTACACTCGGATAGTATAATTTCAACTATGGATCGGAAACTTTCTTTTTGGACTGAACGTAATTAATATTTTTGTACTGATAGTGTCTTTTTTAAAATTTTGCACATAGGACCTTCACCAAAAAGGAGAAATTGAAATGTAAAACTGTAGATACACTCAACCAAATCATCAATTGACAACAACAGTGTTCCGTTATGGTCATTGACAGATACACCTGTATAATCTTCCCTCATTTTTCTTAGTATTCCACGCATACCCCTGCGATAAAAGTTATAAGAACAATATTTCAACCACAAAGAATCACATGAAATTTTATGTTCTTTTTTTATGGAAATAAAAATGTAATAGGGTTCTATCGACAAAGATTTTTAAAGCGATAGCGCATAGCCTAGAGTGAATTGTAGCACATTAGTTACAAGTACACAAGGTTTCATTCAGAAGAAGTTGCTGAAGTATTATGTTGATTAGTCCAAGTTTCTTTATTACACTCGGATAATATAATTTCAGCTACAGATCAGTGCAATTTTGAGTGCGAAAAACACACCATCGTCTTTGTTCATCTCTTTCTCAAACTCTTCACTGTAACGGCTCTTTTCCGATTATGGTCTCAGGCCATGGCATCTTCGACGCCTAATCAAACTCCGGAATACTCCTCGGCTACTAACAAAAGCTTCTTACAAGCACTAAACACGAAACCCCCTCCGCTATTTTCTGCTCTACCAGACACGCCCAACCTTCATCCTATAACCGAGTATAAAGGAAAGATAGCATGTATCCTACCTTCGGAGGAAGGCGAACTCCTGGCTTCACACTACCAGAATGCCTTGGTTGGTAAATTCAACAGAGGGAAACCCCCCATGGAGAAACTAGTTGCTGATTTCAAATCAATCGGTTTTAAGGGTAAATTTCAATTGGGATCTATTGACTATCGTCATATTCTTATTCGATTTCAGGATAGCGAGGATTATCAACGCTGTTGGATGAAAGGCCAATGGATGATCCAGGGAGCCACAATGAAGGTTCAGAAATGGACTCCGGATTTCTCCCCTGCTGCCGAATCCTCTGTTGTACCAGCATGGGTAACTTTACATCAACTTCCAATTCATTTCTACAATACCTCGGCTATCATAGGCATTAGCAGCCAGATAGGGAATTTTCTCAAAATGGATGCAGCTACTAATGCCCTAACAAGACCTTCGGCTATAAAAGTTTGTGTTGAAATTGATCTACTGTCACAACTCCCTTCTACAATTGTGGTAGGAATTGGAAATAAAGTTGCTGAGTACCCAATTGAATATGATCAGTTGCTATCATATTGTAAACATTGTAGGATAATTGGACATAGCCAGTCAAAGTGTAATTTTCTACACCCTTAACTGAGAAATAATAGAAAAGCCTCAGATGAAACTAAAGAGAATAAGGTTAGGCAGGCCTCAGTTCAAGCTGACTCTCATAAGAAATTAGGAAACCCAACTAAGGTAGCTGTTGAAGTGGAAGGCACTTCAACACTATCAATTTCCCAAAAAGAAGCTGATTTCCAATTCCAAAACTTGATCTCTACCTCTCATGGGGAAAACAACTCAAACTCTCTCAGAGTTAATCCCATGAATAGAAATACGCCTTTCTATTCATTGGATGATATCTCAAAACCAATCTCCAATTTTATTTGGAGAAGAAAGAGTAAACAGCCTTAACTTCCTCCTATCCAGGAAAATTTAGTTAAAAAGGATATGGTTACTATATCAAATGCTTTCCACACTTTAATTGATTTACAGGATGATGATCATGAAGCCCAAGAGGATGAATCAGTGGACATTTTCCATGAGTCTTTGGAATCTCAGGATTCACATCCAAAAGAGGTAGACGCTATGGCCATTTGCTTGTCCACCCCTGCTGTAGGGCAGGTTGACTCAAATGAGCAAACACTCAATAATGTAATCAAAGCTCCAGTCATCTCTGCAGTACATAATCAAGCTGTAGAACACACATTTCAACAAGAGGTAAGCATTTCAACTGCAGAAAAAATGGGTTTAAGTGAAGGCAAGAAGGGTAAAAATAGTACTGCTCCTGTATCTAACCAAAGGAAACTAAGATCTTCTCAAAAAGCAACCCCCCCAAATTCTTAAATGATTAAGTACACCAAAATAGGGAAAATATTAGTTTGGAATGTTAGGGGTTATGGCACTTCACTGGATAGATTAAAGACTTTAAATAGGAAACACAAGATAGACATTCTTTGTCTAATTGAACCATGGCATGAAAAACAGAATTTAAACAGTTTGAAACATGAACTCGGTTACAATAATGCTTTTCATGCTCACACTGCTAAAATTTGGCTTCTATCGAACCATGTTTTCAGTTTAACTATTGAAAATGAATCTGACCGGTTCATACAGGCTAGAGTAACTGATAATGCCACTTCTGTTTATTGGAATGTTAATTTCATTTATGCTAGTGTCCATAGACAGTTGAGGGAGAACTTATGGTCTGATCTACAAACCCCAACATCAGATCCATCTATCTATATTGGGGATTTTAATACTTTAGCATCGGTCACTGAATATAAAGGTAGGAAATCGACCCCTAGAAAAAGCATGAAACAATTTAATGATTTTCTAATTAAGATGGACTTACATGATATCCCTACTGTTGGTAACTCTTTCACTTGGAGCAACAATAGATATAGGGACAAAGGAAAGGATCTACAGTTTCAAAGGTTAGACAGGGGAATATGTAACTTAGACTGGCTAGATCTCTTCCCTAATAGTTCTATCCAGGTTTTAAATAGGATGACATCTGATCATTCTCCTCTTTTATTATCTATTCAATCTGCTGTAGAACAGGTTCCAAGACCTTTTAGATACCAGGAAATGTGGTCAAATAGAGAAGATTTTCATGATTTAGTTGTATCTAACTGGAATTTAATATCACCTCTGTCTGGGATGATTAGATTTGTTCACAAACTAAAGAGGCTTAAGATTGTAATAAAGGTTTGGAACAAAAATATTTTTGGTGATGTTAATAAGAATCTTTCACAATCTGAATCAAGAGTTAATGAACTGGAAATTCTTTACCAGCAGTTTCAGGATGAATCAGTTTTAAATGAGCTACAGAAATCTAAAGCTTTTCTTCTGAGATCTCAAAAGGAATACAACATTTTTCTGAAGCAAAAGACTAGGTTAAACTGGTTTAAACAGGGTGATGCAAACACAAGCTACTTTCACCACACAATTAAGGAAAAGAATGTAAGATCCAGAATTGCTAAAATTAAAGATGGTAATGGCAATTGGATATTTGATCCAAGTTTGATTAAAGAAGAAGGTGTGAGATTTTTTCAGAAACTAATGAATGAGGATGCATCACAAAAAGAGGGGACATATCTAAATCATTTTCTGCAAGAGATCCCTAAAGTAATAACTGATCAACAGAATACCCTTCTGCTTACCCCCATTAATAAACAGGAACTGAAAACTGCTGTTTTTGACCTTAATAGATCTAGTTCACCTGGCTCCGATGGATTCTCTGGGGATTTCTATATATCTTTTTGGGAAACCATTAACGAAGATCTGTTAGAAACTGCTAATGACTTTTTAAATACTGGTTATATCCCTAAAGCTATGTCTAGTACTTGGCTCACTTTAATACCTAAAAAAGCCATTCCAAACACATTTGCAGATTTCAGGCCAATAAGCTTATCAAACTTTGTAAATAAAGTTTTTTCTAAACTGTTAATGGAGAGGATTAAACCAGTAATGCACTTAATGATTTCCCCTGAGCAATGTGCTTTTTTTAAAGGTAGGGATATTTCGGATAATGTGATCCTTATGCATGAAATGACCAGATTGCTCTCTAGAAAGTCTAAGGTTTCAAATTTGATTATCAAACTAGATATGCAAAAGCTTTTGATAGGGTCTCTTGGTCTTTTCTTAACTCCATTCTCCGACATTTTGGTTTCCATGGTAAATTTGTTAGACTTATCATGCATAATATTGCCTCTGCAAACTTTTCGGTTTTAATAAATGGTGTTATAACTGGCTTCTTCTCTTCCTCTAGGGGAATTAAACAAGGAGACCCTCTCTCCCCCTTTTTGTACAATATTTTATCAGAGGCTTTTTCTAGGGGTCTAAAGAAATTGTTTCACACTGGATATTTACAGTACTTCAGTCTTCCCAGCTCCTGTTCTCCTCTTACTCATCTCATGTATGCTGAGGACACTGCAGTTTTTCTGAACACTAAGCCTAATAAATTGAGGCGTTTTAAACATTTTTTGAAGGGTTACGAGATCACATCAGGTCAAAAAGTAAACTTTACAAAATTAGAATTCTTTGTTTCACATAACACTCCCCTTCAGCAAGTCCTGTCTGTTAAAAGGTTACTAGGGATGGAGAAAGGGTCCTTCCCTTTTAAATACCTTGGAGTCCCTATTTTCTCTGGTAGGAATTTAAAGGTGCATTATCTTCCTGTGATTGAATGAATGGAGAGATTGATAAATAATTGGAAGAATCGATGGTTAAGCTCTGCTGGTAAAATCATCTTGATAAACCATTATTTTCTTTCAATTCCAACACATATCTTTGCAGTCCTAAAACCCCCCAGGATAGTTTTAAAAACAATGGAAAAGATGGCATCTAGTCTATTTTGGGGAAAATCAGATTTTGCTGAAAGGAAAAGATGGAGATCATGGAAAAAAATGAGTTATCCAGTGAATGAAAATGGTTTAGGTTTTAGGGATTTGAATGCTATAGTAGATGCTTTTTCATGTAAATTATGGTGGAAGCTCCAAACTAATGAGACTCAATGGTCAACACTTTTATGGACACTACCTATCACTTACAAAAAATCCCACATTTGGGGAAGAATAAGAGGAGTAACTACTATGACAAACAGTCTAACTAGACTTATCTTTGGTAAAGGGGATTGCTCCTTTTGGAATGCAAATTGGATAGGAGATGGTGCTCTTTGTTATATTTGGCCTGAGGAAATAGACATACCTTTTGAAGATCTATCCTTGAGGTCTTTCATTAACAACAAACCTGCCTTCTTACCAAGTTTGGAGCCTTATTTGGCTACCAATATCATTTATATTCTGCAGGAAGTAAAGCTGGAGCACTCTCATGAGGATCAGTTAATTTGGACTCCAACTACAGATGGGAAATTCTCAATTAGATCTGCCTACAACATTTTTAGACAGAGTAGACCTGAAATACAGCATCTCCAAAAGGTTTGGTCTCCTTACATTCCTAGAAAAATGTCAGTACTCCTTTGGAGAGCTTTAAACTGCATTCTCCCTTTTGATAATATCTTAAGTAGGATGGGTTTTTCATTGGCTTCGATATGCCCTCTTTGCAAGAACAATAAGGACAATCTTGATCATTTTTTCAATTCATGTCCTTCCTCTTGTTCAGTTTGGAATAGTGTTCACTCTATTTTACAGCTGCCACAAATAGGTTTTATGAATTTAAATAGCAGGGTGGAATATTATTTATCTTTCAAGGCTGACTCTAAAATCCATGCAAATTTGATAACTGATGCTTTTATAGTTACAATTTGGTCTCTCTGGACTAGTAGAAACAAATACATATTTGAGAATAGACCTTTCTCAAGTGAGACTTGTGTCCATGACATTAAACAAATGATTTACATAATCTTCACAGCTCACAAATTGAAAGGTAATAGAGATAGGCATAATCAATGGATTCAGGCTAAGATCATTCCTCAAATTCTTCAAAAAAATAGACCTGCAATTACAGTAGTTTTTTGGGAAAAACTACTAACTGGCTTTAAAATAAACACTGATGCTTCATGGATTTCTAGTGGACTTTCCTCTGCTGCAGTAATTGTTAGGGACGGGAAAGGTAATGTAGTTAAAATGAGAGCTAAAAGTTTTCAGAGCCCATCTCCTCTGCATGCAGAATTAACATCAATCAAAATGGGATATGAAATCTGCTCAGAACTAGCTTTAGAAAAATGTGTAATTGAATCTGATTGCTTAACTGCGGTTAGGAGTATCCATAATCCTGTGAGATGCCCTTGGAGAATATTATCTATATGCTATGCACTTAATGTAGAACACTCCTCACACCCAATTCAACACACACCTGGACAAGCTAACATGGCGGCGGATTTCTTGGAAAAATTTGCTAAGGAAAACAATTTGCAAGGTGATATAGACATTAGGTCAATTCCCATTTTCCTCAAGGGATTGTTATTATTAGATTCTATTGGTTTCCCAGCAATAAGAGTAGGATCTCCTTTGGATACCAACAGGATATAGATGAGGCCTTTTTCAACTGCATTTTAAGTGTTTCTTGACTGTTATTTAGAAGTTTTAGTCACTTGTTTTTAGCACAAATATTGCTAGTTTCTTTTCTCCTTTAATTTCAGGTACTTAACAAGGATGCATGGATATGAGGTAGTTATTGATACTGGGAGTCCGATGCTCACTCTGACTTGCTATGTGACATACCTGCTTGTTCTCTCCTGATCTGATCATGCGGAATTGATTCTAAGCCTTAGAATACTACATGCTGCCTTACCAATTGTCTGAGAAGAAAAGACTCCTTCAGCGCCATAAGGTTCATAACAATGGAGATTCCTTTTGGCTTCAATACCGTTGACAAATTGGGGTCTCGATCTTTCGATTCCCCATCCTGTTCGCGGTATTTCAGCTACAGGTTATCCATAGGGTGAATACTTTTGCACGGGGATAAACTATTTATAGAATAGGTACATCCACTGCTTTGGTTAGCAATTTCTTTTGCTTCAGGAGTTTCTGCTGAGCTCTTGGATCATGATTTGGATGATCAACTTGTAATATTCATATACTATCAGTGCCTAATTTTGGCTAACTTATTCAGCCTGGGGAGCCTAATAAACACCCCCCATCCTTGGATGTTTTAATTTTTTTTAAAAAAGCTACGGATCATAAACTTTCTTTTCAGACTGAACGTAATTAGATTTTTGGACTGACAATGTTATTTGATAAAATTTGCATACATGTCCCTCACCAAAAAGGAGAAATCGATATGAAAAATAGGGGATACAATCACTCGAATAATCAATTGACAATAGCAGTGTTCGGTTATAGTTATGGATGGATACACCAGTGTAATTGTCCGTCATTTTTCTTAGTATTCCACTTATACCCCAACGATAAGATTCATAAGAACAATATTTTCAACCACAAAGTGTCGCGTGAAATTTTAAATTCGTGTATTTTACGGAAATAAAAATGTAATAGGGTTCTGTCGATGAAGATTTTTAAAGCGATAGCACATAGCCTAGAGTGAATTGTGGCACTCTAGTTACAAGTACACAAGATGTCATTAAGAAGAAGTTGTTGAAGTATATGTTGATTAGTCTTAATTTCTTTATTACACTCGGAGAGTATAATTTCAGCTATGAATCTGAAACTTTGTTTTTGGACATAATTAGTAAGAGTTTTGGACTGACAGTGTAGTTTTTAAAATTTTGCACATATGTCATTTCAAAAGAAAGGAGAAATCGAAATGTAAAACTGGAGAAGCACTCAATCGAATGAATCAATTGAAAACAACAATGTTCCGTTATGGTCAAGGACGGACACAACAGCGTAATCGTCTGTCATTTTTCTTAGTATTCCACTTATACCCCTCCGATAAAGGTTATGAGAAAAATATTTTAACCACAAAGAATCACATGAAATATTATATTTCGTGTGTTTTCTGGAAATAAAATGTAATGGGGTTCTGTCCATTGTGATTTTCAATGCGATAGCACACATCCTGGAGTAAATTGTAGCACACTAGTTACTAGTACACAAGGTATCATTCAAAAGAAGTTGTTGAAGTATATGTTGATTGTCTAATTTATTTATAACACTCGAAAAAGTATAATATGATATACGAATGTGAAAATTTCTTTTCGGACTGAACGTAAGCGGAGTTTTGGACTGATAGTTCATTTTTTAATATTTTGTACAAATGTCCTTCACAAGAAAGGACAAATAGAAATGTAAAACTTAAAATAAACTAAACCAAATCATCAATTGATAGTAATAGTGTTCCATTATGGTCATAGATGGCTACACCAGTTTAATCTTCCATAATTTTTCTTAGAATTCTACTTATACTCCTACAATAAGAGTTATGAGAACAATACTTTCCACCATAAAGAATTGCATGAAATTTCATACTCGTGATTTTTAAGGAATTAAAAATATAATAGGGTTCTGTCAGTGAATATTTTTAAAGTGATAGCACATGACCTAGAGTAAAATGTAACACACTAGTTACAAGTACACGAGGTGTCATTCAAAAGAAGTTGTTGAAGTATATTTTGATTAGCCTCAGTGTTTTATTACACTCGGGTAGTATAATTTCTGCTACGGATCTGAAACTTTCTTTTCGAACTGAACGTAATCGGAGTTTTGGACTGTCAGTGTATATTTTTAAAATTTTGCACATATGTCCTTTCACAAGAAAGGAGAAACCGAAAAGTAAAACTAGATATACACTCAACCGAATAATCAATTGACAACAACAATGTTCGGTTATGGTCATGGACAGAGACACCAGGTATGAGAAAAATATTTTCCACCACAACGAATCGAATGAAATTTGATATTTGTGTTTTTTTATGGAAATAAAAATGTAATAGGGTGATGTCCACGAAGATTTTTAAAGTGATAGCACATAGCCTTGAGAAAATTGTAGGACACTAGTTACAAGTACACAAGGTGTCATTCAGAAGAAGTTGTTGAAATATATGTTTATTAGTCTAAGTTTCATTATTACACTTGAATAGTATAATTTAAGCTACGGATCTGAAACTTTCCTTTCGAACTGAATGTAATCAGAGTTTTGGACTAACGGTGTATTTTTGAAAAATTTGCACATAGATCCTTTAACCCGAAAGGAGAAATTGAAATGTAAAACTGGAGATACACTCAACCGAATCATCAATTTACAACAACAATGTTCTGTTATGGTCATGGATGGATACAGAAGTGTAAGCGCCCGTCCTTTTTCATAGTAATATACTTATACCCCTAAAATAGGAGTTATGAGAACAACATTTTCAGCCACGAAGAATCTCATAAAAATTTATATTCGTGTTTTATACGGAAATAAAAGTGTAATAGGGTTCAGTCCATGAAGATTTTCAAAGCAATAACACATAGCCTAGAGTGAATTGTAGCACACTAGTCAAAGAACAGAATGTTCATTCAGAAGAAGTTGTTGAAGTATATGTTGATTAGTCTAAGTTTCTTTATTACACTCGGATAGTAGAATTTCAGCTACAGGTCAGAAACTTTCTTTTCAAACAGAACGTAATTAGGTTTTTGGACTGAAAGTGTATTTTTAAAAATTTTTCACATAGGAGCTTAATTAGAAAGGAGAAATCGAATTGTAAAACTGGAGATACACTCAAATGAATCATCAATTGACAACAACAGTGTTCCCTTATGGGCATGGACGGATAAACCAGTGTAATTGTTCGTCCTTTCTCTTAGTATTCCACTTATACCCCTACGATCAGAGTTATAAGAACAATGTTTTCAACCACAAAGAATAGCATGAAATTTTATATTCGTGTTTTTTTATGGAAATAAAAATGTAATAGGGTTGTGTCGATGAAGATTTTTATGGAAATAGCACATAGCCTAGAGTGAATTGTAGCACACTAGTTACAAGTACACAAGTTGTCATTCAGAAGAAGTTGTTGAAGTATATGTTGATTAGTCTAAGTTTCTTTGTTACACTCAGAGAGTATAATTTTAGCTATGGATATGAAAGTTTCTTTTCGGACTTAACAAAATCGGAATTTTGGATTGATAATGTATTCTTTTTAAAATTTAGCACATATGTCCTTTCACAAGAAAGGAGAAATTGAAATGTAAAAATAGAGATACACTCAAACAAATAATCAATAGACAAAAACTGTGTTCCGTCATGGTCATGGATGGATAGACCAGTGTAATCGTCCGTAAATTTTCTTAGTATTCCACTTATACCTCTATGATAAGAGTTATGACAAAAGTATGTTCCACCACGAAGAATCGAATGAAATTTTATCTTCGTGTTAGTTACAGAAATAAAAATGGAATAGAGTTCTGTCAATTAAGATTTTTTTAAGCGATAGCACATAGACAAGAGTAAAATGTAGCACACTAGTTACAAGTACACAAGGTGTCATTCAGAAGATGTTGTTGAAGTATATGTTGATTAGTCTAAGTTTCTTTGTTACACTCAGATAATATAATTTCTGCTACGGATTGGAAATTTTCTTTTTGAACTTAACATAATTAGATTTTTGGACTGATAGTGTATTTTTTATAATTTTGCACATAGGACCTTCATCAAAAAGGAGAAATCAAAATGTATTACTAGTCATGGCTGGCCATGAACATTGTTTCGAGGATATAATACAAAACAGGTACATACCATCTGTACACAAAGTCCTTCTCAAGTTTCTAGGTTTGGATGCAAACTTCGGATACATCTTATCAAATTCTTCCACTGATCTGCATATGCGGGATGCCGAATCATATCATCATCTTTAACCACCACCCCCTTTTCCGGTACCATGTCAAGTTCTTTGCTTCCTTAAAATTCTTAAACAATTTTTTCAGTCTCGGAATGATCAGAAAGTACCACATACATTTAGTAGGCACCCCTTCCTTACCAACCCAACATGCTCTCCATCGACAATCACTTTTCTCCTTTTCTTATAACTTCACATATTACATACCGGGCAAGAAATCTTATCCTTTAAGTCACCATTATACAAGCATGTATCTTTTCATACTCCATTCCCACCAGACACAAGATTCTCTTAGCCTCATAAATGTTGTCAAGTAAACCATTATCAGCCGGAAGCTTCTCATTCAAAAGCTTAAGCAATTTATTCATCCTAGTATCACTCCACGAACCAACACCTTTCACATTTAAAAAAACTCCATCAAACATGACATGACCGTATCTTTCTTCTTGCAAATAGGATACAATCGCCAATCCTTCTCACCTAAAATGTTAGCCAAAACCCCGGGTCTCCCTCTAAATTCATAAACTACTTCCTCACACATGACATCCAATTTTACATCATCAAAACACTCCCCTTCACTAATAACTACCACCTCAGGGGGGTGATTTTCCCCCATAAAAAGTCCACACCACAGAATCATTTGCGAAGCCTTTGTTGTACGAATGGAGTCTCAACATGTCCTAATTTCAATACGATTTTGATTTCTACAATCACGACAAGGACATAATATTCGCTTCTCACGACTAAAAATATGCTCTAAAAACTCATTCATGAAACCAACATATACTCTGTTCACCCTACTAACGTTGGCATACACATGCTTATGTCTCTCGTTGGCACGATACAACTCTACACATGAATAAATGTGGAACAATCAAAGTTCCACACAATTAACAATCCTACGCTAGGGCATAATTCGAATCATGCAAGATCAATGCACCATATATACCATTGCACGTTACAATTAATACATTCAAAACATGTCCTACACTATGACAATTATAGCCATGACATTAACTACCTCAACCTTGAAAACACATCACAAACTAATATCAGCAATTCTATCCCAATACCTTAACATGATCAAACACAAGATATATATGTCTACAAACAAAAAATTAAAATCATCCATCATTAATAGCAACCAACATATAAAAATAATGGTACCTTTTTGGGTCTACATTGGAGAGCATTCAATGTTTTCATCCACCCAAAAAAGTCATTAATTACCAACCGAAAAAAGGTGTTAGGTGAGCTTTAAATTCACAAATTACTCCAGTAATTTAACCGAAAAACCGGTGCTATTGATTTTTTTTCCAAAACGAAAGTAGAACTAACACCGGTACATGCTCCTACAAACGTAAACTAGGCAATACACCGGTGCCTTGATATTTTTTCATGAAGATAATTCATTTCTTACAGCGGTACATTGCTTCACATATAGATAGAACCCGTGCCAGTAAAATTATTCATCCCCACTTTTTAAACAGCACAGGCACCAGTTCCGTGTTCTACACAAAGTACCATTCTAGATAAATTTGTCCATTCACGCTTTTTTTATAACATAGGCACCAGTGCATAAAATAAATTTTTTGCGCCATTTCATCGATTAGACTAGGTCATATACACCGGTATCTTTGGTATCGATGCTTCTTCAGAATGAATTTCCAATTTTATTGTATTCCACGCACTGGTATAAGAACCATATAAAATTTATCGATGCTCTAGTTATCAATCACGCCGGTATTGTCACACTTACTAGCTACTACTGGTGCACATGCCCGGCTTTATAGTGGAAGCATATGAAGTGCTTGAGTCAGGCCCCAAACTTAGCAATTAAATAGGGGCCTCATAAACTACAACTCCCTCTATCACCCCAACGGTTACTATTACTGTTACTGCGTGCGAATACGGTGCGAAATACACACGAAACACACTCTTCCTAACTGAATCGAACCCATCTTCATTTCCTTCTCCTTACTTTGCTGCTATATCGGTTAATTGTTTTTTTGTTTTTCTCCGTTGATGGCGGCTCCTCCGCCTGGTCGCGGTGGAGCAACCGCGACCAAGACCTTTCTGCAAGCTCTGGGCAATAGGCCACCCCCTCTTACTACCTCCCTTCCTTCGAATCCTGAAATTATACCAAGAACCCAATATAAGGGCGAAATCTCCTGTCTTGTGTCTCGGAAAGATGCTGAAACGCTAGCGGCACATTACAGCAATGCTCTCGTCAGTAAGTTTGCTCGGGGGAAACCCTCAATGACTGCTCTAAACGAAGCTTTCAATTCTGTTGGATTCAAAGGTAAGTTTCAATTGGGATCTATTGATTTTAAGCATATCCTTATCCGGTTTCAGGATAAGGAGGATTATCAACGGTTATGGATTAAAGGTCAATGGATTTTTAACCAAGTTCCCATGAAAGTGTTAAAATGGAATACGGATTTCAATCCTGCAATTGAATCTTCTATTGTACCTGTTTGGGTTACTATCCCCTGTGTTCCGGTGTTCTTTTATAATATTGCAATGATAGAATTCATGGGGAATCAGATAGGTAATTATATCAAAATGGATGCAGCAACTGCTGCATTAACTAGGCCCTCTGCAGTTAAGATGTGCATTGAAATTGATTTGAAAAAGAAACAACCATCTTCTATTAGGGTGGGTATTGAAGAAGATGGAATAGAGTATAATGTAGTAAAGCTTCCTATTGAATTTGAAGATCTGCCTCTCTATTGTCAGCATTGTAAAACTATAGGACATGATGACAGTCTTTGCATCTATTTACATCCAGAGCTAAAGAAGCCAAGGCCTAATGGGATGGTTAAAGTGAAATCTAACAATAAGACTACACAAAATGAGCCTCTTGTGGATCATAATAAGGCTGGTGGTTCGGGTCTTACTGCTAATGAGAAATCTAAGACTCTGTATGGTCAGAATTTGCAATATATACCTAAAAAGAAGCCTGTACCTGGGGAGAGTGATCAATTAAGGGAAGCTGAGTCAGCTCTACAGGGGGAGGATATGATAAATTTAAAGCATGATGTGAATATACAGTCTCCTCCATTAAGTACTGAACTAATAAATGATAATCCTGTTGAAGTCCAGTCTGAAGTAATAAACCATCCTTCTGTGATTTTTTTGAATGATGATCCTAATGATATTTCAAATGAGATACATGGGGATGACCATAAGGGGGTATCAGATAGTCCTCAATCTTCGGTACTCAGTAAGATGTCCTTGTCTGCTCCACCAAATCTCATATCAAAAACAGGATTTGTCAAGGATGACATCCCTAACAAAAGGAGTAAGCGGTTCTCACCTTTTAACCCTATTCTTGCTGCTAAAAGTTTTATTTTCTCTCAAGAAATAGACAGGCAGAACAGGTTTCTTTTACTGGCAGAGGATGAGCCAGCTGAAGATCAAGTTGTGACTCCTGAAGTAACAAAGTCACTACTGGTGGACAAAGATAATGATTCTGTTAGTATTCAGGTTAATCAGGTAGCCCCTATGTCTCCTCAATCACTAGCAGAGGAAATTAATGATTTAGATCAGGATAACCACATTAAATCACATAAGAATGAGAGCTTTTTAACTCAGTTAAACACAATCATGACTAGATCAAAAAGCTCCAATCATGTTTCCCTATGAATAGTACAATTCAGATTAAGATACTAGTGTGGAACCTTAGGGGAATGGATACCTCAATTATTAGGTTGCATAATTTGATAAATAGGCATCATCTTGAGTTATTATGCTTAATTGAGCCTAAACATGACAACTCACAATGTGAGCATTATAGACAGTTACTTCACTTTGACAATTGCATGCAAGCTAATAATGAACAGATTTGGCTATTCTGGAATAATAGTGTTTCAGTTGTTTGAAAAATGGATAACCTGCAATTTCTAGCTGTTGAAATGAGTAGCATTACTCTGAATAAAAGCATGGAAGCTATCTTTGTGTATGGACTTAGAACTAGAGAAGGTAGAAAGGATCTCTGGTCAGATCTTAAGAATTGTACTCAATCAAACTCTTTACTCATTGGTGATTTCAATGCTATTACATCTGTTAATGAATATAGAGGTCCTTCTACTCCAAAGAATGGTAGTATGAGAGATTTTCGAGAATTTATAAATGACATGGCCTTGGAAGAAATTCCTACTGTAGGTAATCTCTTTACTTGGAGCAATAATAGACTAAGAAATCCTACAGTTAAGAGGCTAGACAGGGGTTTATGCACTGCTTCTTGGTCAACTAACTTTCCAAATTCCTCTGTGCATATTTTGAATAGAATTTCCTCTGACCATAATCCAATGCTACTCACTATAGGTAGTAATATTGCATCTTCTCCAAGACCTTTTAGGTTTATTAACACTTGGTATAAAAGAGATGGCTTCAATGAGGTAGTTAAACAAAGTTGGGATGCTCAGATTCAGCAATCAGGAATGGTTGGTTTTTTTGTAAAATTGTTGAGGCTGAAAAAATCTTTAAAAATTTGGAATAAGGAAGTGTTTGGGAATATTAATGATAATGTTTTAAAGGCTGAATCAGTTTTTAAAGAAATGGAGGGTCAGTATGATCTGAATGCTACAACTGAAAACAGGGTTAAAATGAAAGAAGCTAGGGCAAAATTGGTGAGGGCTTTGATTGAACAGAAGAGTTTCTGGAAACATAAAGCAAAAGTTAAATGGCTGAAGGAGGGTGATAACAATACTAGTTTCTTTCATAACACGGTTAGAGAGAGGAAATGTAGTTTAAAAATTACAAAAATTAAAGGGAGTAATGGACAGTGGATTGATAATGCTCAAGAAATTGAGTCTGAATGCATCCATTATTTTCAGGACCTCCTAACTGAGCACAATTTCCCTGAAAGTGATATTCCCCAAGCAAGGGATATTTTTAAACATCATTTCTTAAGTCAGATCCCACAGTTGATTACACCTGATGACAATGAAAAATTACTACAACCTGTATCAATTGCTGAACTTAAGAATGTTGTATTTGGACTCAATCACAAAAGTAGCCCCGGTCCGGATGGTTTTACTGCAAAGTTTTATATAAAGTCTTGGGATATAATTGCTAATGATTTATTATCAGTTGTACAGGACTTTATATCATTTAATAATATTCCAAGGGGGATTGGTAGTACATGGATCACAATTATTCCAAAAAAAGTACACCTACCTCTTTTGATGACTACAGGCCGATCAGCCTTTCTAATGTTATAAATAAGATCTTCTCTAAGATTCTAATGGAAAGATTGAAGCCTTTAATGTCTAAACTTATCTCCAATCACCAAACTGCTTTCCTAAAAGGTAGAGATATTGCTGATAATGTTATCTGCCTTCAGGAAATGGTGAGATTCCTAAATTGGAAACAGAGAGAACCTAACTTGATTGTCAAATTAGATGTTAAGAAGGCTTTTGATAGAGTTAGGTGGTCTTTTTTATACTCTGTGCTTGCAAAATTTGGATTTCATGCAAAATTTATTTTCCTGATTATGAAGAACTTGTCTCAGGCATGGTTTTCCATCCTTATAAATGGTAAGCCAGTTGGTTTCTTTCAACCAACAAGGGGTATTAAACAGGGTGATCCTCTATCACCATTTCTGTTCAATATCTTTTCTGAAGCTTTTACTAGAAGCTTATCTTTTATTTTTCAGAATGGTAGTTTATCATATTATGCTATTCCAGGTAATGCATTTCATATCTCTCATCTCTCCTATGCTGATGACACTGTGATATTCCTTAATGCTAATAACAATTCTTTGATCAGGCTCAAGGCTTTCCTGGATACTTTTCAGGAAGTCACTGGCCAACATGTAAATTATAATAAGAGTGAACTGTACATTGGAAAGCATGCTACTGTAAACAGGGTTAGAAGGATTAGGAGAATTTTAGGAATGAAGTTAGGAAGGTTTCCTTTTACATACTTAGGGGTTCCCATTTTTACTGGCAGATTTAGGAAGACTTACCTCCATCCCTTATTGGAACAGATTGAAAATAGACTGGGAAACTGGAAAAATAGGTGGCTTTCAATGGGAGGGAAACTTACTCTAATACAGGCCTGTATATACTCGGTTCCTCAGCACATATGGTCAGTGATTAAACCTACCAAACAGGTTATATTGGACATAGAAAGATTATTGAGCAAGTTTTTTTGGGGTTCTGATGATACAAATCCAAAAAGGGTATGGAGAAAGTGGGATGCTCTTTGCTATCCAACCATTCAAAATGGACTCGGATTTAGATCATTACATACTATTATTAAAACTTGTTCTGTCAAGCTTTGGTGGAAATATCAAAAGGGTGAGGCTCTCTGGACTCATTTGATTGCATCTCTTCCATCTTCTTCCAGATCTTCACAAAATTGGAAAAGGATTTGCTATATCAATAATTGGGCAGAATCTCAATCTAGAGTCATTATTGGTAATGAAGAGTGTAATTTTTGGACCTCTAATTGGTTGGATATAGGACCACTGCAGGATATTTGTGATCAATTATATGTGAATATTCCTCTTAACTGTAGTGTTTCAGATTTTATTGCCAATAAATCTGCCTTGATTGTTAAAATCATTCCATTTCTTCCTGATCATGCTATAACTCTTTTATGTGATTCTAAGTTGTTTCCTCATAGAAAAGACAGGCTAATATGGAAACCGGGAATCAATGGTGAGTTCTTTTTCAAATCTACATATCTACAATTAAGTCACCATAGAGGTTCTGTGGCTTCCTTCAAACATCTTTGGAATTACAGAATTGAAAAAAAGGTTTCTGTCTTCATGTGGAAAATGATGAACTCCTTCCTTCCTTTTGACAATGTTTTGCATTCTTTGAGAATTTCACTGGCCTCTAAATGCTGTATGTGCCATAATCATGAGGATTCCCTTGATCATTTTTTTAATTCCTGCACATTTACAATGCATATATGGAAACAGATTCATTCTTTTATGGGGATCAGAGATCAGGTATTCCCAACCATTTGGGATAGACTATCCTTCTATTTCTCATATAATGGTTTCAGTAGTGTACAAGTTGAGATGATTCATTCTGCAGCATTAATAACCTGCTGGAACCTGTGGAAAACTAGAAATGAGTGTTTGTATGATTCAGTTAATCCTGTGATTAGTGTTGTGCTCAATCATATTAGGACACACATCTTTTATCTGTTTACTGCTAAGCCATTCTTCGTTGACTCTGGGATTGATAGGTTAATTGCTGAACATTCTTTCCTACCTTTGAGCAAAAAACCTCCTAAGCCAAAGATATTTAAAATAGCTTGGACAAAGCCAGACATAGGATATAAAATCAATGTCGATGCTGCATGGTGCTGTCAAACGAAAATGTGTGGCATTAGTATGATTGTAAGGGATTGTAGGGGAGGATTTATTGTTGCTCATACTAAGATCTCCCCTGCCTACTCACCTTTAGAGGCAGAACTGAAAGCAATAAGGTTTGCATTAAGAGCAGGTTCAGAATTTAATCTCTCTTACTATTTAGAATCTGACTGTCTAAATGCCATCGGGTATGTACTAGATCCTTATAAGTCACCATGGAAAGTTTTCAGTCTGGCTGATGAGATCAATAAGCTCCTGGGAGGGATTCCTCTCAAGCATGTTCATAGACAAGGCAACTTAGTGGCAGATAAACTAGCAAAGGATTGTTTAAATAATCTGTCATCCTCATCGTTCCTTCATTTTCAAAGTTTAACTAATTTTGTGCAAGGTTTGATAAGATTGGACCAGATGGGTACTCCTTCTATTCGGATTGATATCTGAAACAGATGCTACTGACCCTATTTCATATTTCAGGAGGATGGATTACTTCCACTCAGAGAGCAGAACCAATTATGGCGGGTATTCGGATTCATCTCCAATTAGTCATCTTCTTCTGCTGACATAAGTGATCTACTGTTATGTCAATTTTGCTGGAAGCTACAGAGATCATACTGGGCACAGTGATGGCTGATCTCCTTCACTGTTTTGAAGATATCAATCATGGTCAGGGCTTAGTTGCCCTTCACTGATGCTAACCACAAATACAGTTGGAAAGGTTTTACATTTTGCTATCTCCTACACTATTAGCTTAGAGGATAGGCTTATGATTTAGGTAAAGGTTTTCTCTGACTGACTTGTGTTTCGTTCATTTGATTCACTAAGAAGTTCAAGATCCGATTACCTAGTCATTAGTATTTGTAATCCTCCAGTTTCTACACTTCTCTATTCTCATTCTTTTGGAAGCAACAAAGGTTGCTTCAAGAGCAATAAGCTCTGAATGTATAACTTACCTAAGCTACGGCTTCTTTTAATCTGTTTATTATTTATGGCTTGGGAAGGCTAATATAATTTCCCCCATCTATGGATGGTTTAATTTAAAAAAATATATATATAGGGGCCTCATATTTTAAAATTTGTCACTTTACATAAAGTTCTACAACTTTTAATTGGTTGCCTAAATAATATTTTTTCCCATCTCATGCGAGGCCTCATTTCATAAATTTTGAATGTTAAATATTATGTGGGGGAATTTTTTTTCTAATTTGCTTCGGGCCCCCAAAAGATTAGGGCCGGGCTTGCCTGTGCATATGCTGTAACTTACACCGGTATTTCTTCCTCAAAGTTTTTTTTAAAAAAAATTAAAACCATCCGTAGATGGGGGGACTTTATTAGGCTCCCCAAGCCAAAAAATAAATATGCCAAGTTAGTCTCTGAATGACTTTGATCTTTACAAGAAGATCATCCAATTGATGATCCAAGAGCCAAAATAAGCTCTTGAAGCAATATAGCGCTTGCTTCCAAAAGTGGTGATTCCACCTAGGCAAAGCTAAAAAAAGTAGTGATCCTCACTATGCTAAATGACTACTATGTTAGTTTTCCATGTAGCTGATATACCATGAACAGGTCGGCGAATCAAGAATCGAAACCCCTGTTTGTCAATGGTATACCAGCTGGATGGATGGAAAGATTAGAAACTAGTCTAAACTATGGAGTATCTATAGGGCAGGCACTCGGTGAAGCACTTCAAAAAGCTCCAGTAGGGCACATCAGCAGCATCAGAGGATGAAGTAGCAGAAGCTTCAGACCTGAGTATCCGAGGATTGTTGCAATCAGTGTTGACCTCAGTGCATTTCTTTCTCGAGCATTATCTTTGGATTTGTGTTGCTTGCAATCATCATTGACTCATAAGGCTTCACAGCATCAGACCTGCAAAGAAAAAAGAGAAACAGCAGTTTCCATTCTAGCCAAGAAGGGAAAATATGATTTACAAGTGGAAGCACTACAGCAAAAAGAGATCACAGGAGAATGTGGACTATGTGGACCTAAACCTGGGAGAATAGGTGTCAGCCCAAAGGGGATCTAATTCGCACCCCAGGAAAACCATTTTTGTCTAGGAGTAGGAGACCCCTAAGAAATGGTGGAACATTATGAATCTGTATATCTCCCTGCAAGTTATTTTTCATAGCAAATTTTGACAAAAGGTCAGCAGCAGTGTTAGCTTCCCTAGGAGTGTGTTGGATTGGATTCACTATGTGTCCTAGGTTTAGTTTGCTGCATATAGAAAAAACCTTCCACGGGCAGCACAATGGAAATTGAATGCCTTTGACAACTAATAAATAGTCAGACTCAATCACACAACTGTGAAGATCCAGATCTAAGCACAATTGATTTCCATTCTGAATGGCATTTAGTTCAGCATGTAAAGGAGAAGCAGATTGAAAATTGTAAACGCTCATTTTAATCACCTCTCCCTTCCAATTCCTCACAATAACTGCTGATGAGGAATGACCACCAATTTTCCATGTTGCATCTGTATTTATTTTGAACCCAATTAGTGGTTTTTCCCAACTGACCACAGTAATCAATTTTTTCTTTTTTGGAAGGATTTTTGGTATGATTCTAGCTTGTATCAAGGCCTTATGCTTGTCAATATTACCTTTCAGTTGATAAGCTGAGAAAATTATGTATATCAGTTCTTTGACATTATGAAAACATGCATCAATTGAGAAGGGTATATTGTCAAAAATGATTTTATTTCTGTGAGTCCAGAGAGACCATGTTGTAACTATTAGGGCAGCTGTAAAAGAATTAGACATTATCTTAGAATCAGCCCTGAAGGAGAGAAAGAATTCTACTCTGTTCCTAAAGCTACCAAAGACTGGTTGTTGAAAGTGTAATAGATTGTTAACTCTAAGCCAAATAGCAATTGAGGAAGGACAGGAGTTAAAGAAATGATCCAGGGAATCTGAATGGTTCATGCATAGAGGGCACTTAGAAGCTAAAGAGAAACCAATCTTACACAATATATTATCAAATGGAAGAATTACATTTAGAGCTCTCCAGGTAAGAACAGACATCTTTGTAAGGATGAAAGGGGACCATACCTTGTGTAGGTGTCTGATGGTTGTTCTTTTCTGTCTGAATAATTTGTATGCAGATCTGATGGAGAAATTCCCGTCCAGTGCAGGAGTCCAGACAAGCCTATCAGCATGAGAGTTTTCCATTTTGACTTCCTGCAAGAAATGAATAGTATTGGTAGCCAGGTGAAGCTCCAAATGTGGAAGGTAAGAAACTTTGTTAAAAGAGAATGACCTTAGAGAAATATCCGGAAATGGGATATCTATCTCCTGGGGCCATTCATAAAACAAAGCTCCTTCACCTGTCCAATTAGCATTCCAAAATGAACATTCTCCTTTACCATAAATAATTCTAGTGAAACTATTAGCCTTTGAAGTGATCTTGCAGATCCTATTCCATGTGTGTGATTTTTGGTAAGATGCAGGGAGTGACCACAAATACTTAGACCATAGAGTGTTATTTATTTGCAGTTTCCATCATAGTTTACAAGAGAAGGCATCTACAATAGCATGTAGGTCTCTAGAGCCTATACCATTCTTCTCTACAGGTAGACTTAATCTTTTCCAGGATCTCCATTTTTTCTTTTCTGTGTTATCACAATTCCCCCAGAAAAGACCCAGAAGCTAGTTTTTCCATTTTTCTTAACACTATCTTGGGAGGACTTAGAACTGCAAACATGTCTGTGGGAATTGAAAGAAAGCAATGGTTAATGAGAATGATTTTACCTGCAGTGCTTAGCCATCTGTTCTTCCAATTATAAATGGATTTCTCCATTCTTTCCAAGATAGGATGATAATGAATCTGTAAATTGCGACCTGGAAAGATAGGGACCCCTAGATACTTAAAAGGAAAAGTGCCTTTCACCATACCTAAAATCCTGCGCATAGTTTGAAACCTTGCCACAGAGGTGTTTGGAGCAACAAAGAACTCAGATTTGGAAAAATTTACCTTTTGACCTGATGTCTGCTCATAGGCTTTCAGGAAGCTTTTAAACCTTTTTAAATTTTTGTGGTTAGAATTCAGAAAAATAGCCTTATCATCTGCATACATGAGGTGGGTAATAGGGGAGCAGGACCTTGGCAAACCGAAATATTGCAGATATCCAATACTGAACAATTTTTTTAAACCTCGAGAGAAAGCTTCAGACGGAATATTGTACAGGAAAGGTGAAAGTGGATCTCCCTGTTTAATACCTCTAGTTGAGGCAAAGAAGCCTGAAGTAATTCCATTAATTAAAACTGAAAAGTGAGCTGCAGCTATATTTTGCATAATGCGATGCACAAATTTACCGTGAAAACCAAATTGAAGGAGGATTGAGTTAAGGAAAGACCATGAGACCCTATCAAAAGCCTTTTGCATGTCTTATTTAACAATGAGGCTTGAAGCCTTAGATTTTCTAGAAAGAATTCTGGTCATCTCTTGCATTAAGATAACATTATCGGATATATCCCTGCCTTTTATAAAAGCGCTCTGTTCTGGGGATATGAGTAAAGACATTAGAGGTTTAATCCTTTCCATTATCATCTTAGAGAAGACTTTATTCACAAAGTTTGATAAGCTTATGGGTCTGAAGTCTAAAAAGGTGATTGGAATTGGTTTTTTGGGGATTAAAGTCAGCCAAGTGCTAGAGATGGCCTTAGGAATATTACCACTGTTTAGGAATTCATTAGCTGCATCAAGGAGGTCTCCCTTAATAGTGTCCCATAAAGTGGTGTAAAAAGCACCCGAATAACCATCAGGTCCTGGAGCACTAGATTTATTTAGGTCAAATACTGCAAATTTAAGTTCTTGTATATTAAAGGGTGAGAGAAGAGTGTGATTTTGTTGATCAGTGATCACTTTAGGAATTTCTTTGAGGAAGTGATGTAGATAAGTTCCCATTTTTTGGGGGGCTTCTTCATTAAGTAATTCCCTGTAAAATCTCACACCTTCTTCTTTAATCAATTGTGGTTCTGAAATCCAATTACCACTGCCATCCTTAATTTTACTGATTTTAGATCTTACTCTCCTTTCCCTAATGGAGTGATGAAAGTAACTAGTGTTTGCATCCCCATATTTAAACCAATTTAACCTAGCCTTTTGCTTCAAGTAGATATTTTTTTCCTTTTGAGCTCTCATAAGCAAATCTTTTGATTTAATCAGCTCTGCTACGGTCAATTCATCTTGTGTCTGCTGGAAAGAGATTTCCAGTTCATTAACTGTATTTTCAGATTGTAGCAAATTCTGGTTGACATTACCAAAGTGTGATTTATTCCATTGTTTGATTTCCATCTTTAGCCTCTTTAATTTAAAAACTAGCCTATGCATCCCACTGAATGGAGAGACTAATTCCCAGTTTGAGACAACTAGAGCTTGAAATTCCTGTCTGTTTGACCACATTTCTTGGTATCTAAAAGGCCTAGGGACTTGTTCTTCCGCTGATTGAACAGATAAAAATAAAGGGGAATGGTCCGAGGTCATTCTATTTAGCACATGAATGTAGCTATGTGGAAATAGGTCCAACCAATCTAAGGTAGCAACACCCCTATCTAGCCTCTGAAACATTAAGTCCTTACATTTATCCCGATATTTATTATTTCTCCAAGTGAAGGAGTTTCCTACTGTAGGGATATCATGCAGGTCCATGTTGTTTATAAATTCATTAAACTGTTTCATGTTTTTTTTTGGTGTTGATTTCCTTCCTTTATATTCAGCTACAGATGCAACAGTATTAAAATCTCCAATATATATGGATGGACCATGTGTAGTAGTCTGTAAATCATTCCATAATGCCTCCCTCATTTGTCTATGTACAATAGCATATATGAAAAAACAATTCCAACTAACAGATGAGGCAGAATCTGATATTTTGACTTGTAAAAATTGATCTGTCTCCCTTAAGCTTGTTATACTGAAAACATGATTCCATAAGATCCAGATTTTAGCATATTGAGCAGGCAGAGCATATTTGTATCCAAGGTTATGAATCCAAGCATTTAATTTCTATTTATCATGCTAGGGTTCTATTAAACACAGAATGTCAATGTTATGCTTAAATTTTAAAGCTTTTAGTCTATCTAGAGATGTTCCAAAACCTCTAACATTCCAGACTAATATGTTCCCTATTTTGGTGTGTTTTATCATTTAAAAACTGAGGGGGTAGCTTTTTGTGAAGATCTTAGGTTTCTATTTGTCTTGGCAGAATTCATACTTTTGTTCCCAGACTTGCCACTACTGTTCTCAAAATTAACCGAAGTAGAGATCTGTTCAGGATTACTTACCTTGATCTGACAGGTATGCTCCACATCTGCAATCAGTTCAGGTGATTCAGTAGCCTGATCTCCTTCATTGACCACTGGGATCGTAATTTGCTCTATGGAATTTGTTTGTGAATGCTCAGGAATAGACAAAGAAGTTGTTATAGTTGTTAAAATGTCATCCGAAGTAGAAAGCACTGAGACTTCCTGTGATTCCAAAGACTCATGATAAATCTCCACCACCTCACCCTCCTGGTCATCCTGTAATTCATCTAGGGTTTGAAAATCATTTGATATTGTGACTGTGTTATTTTTAGTTACATCTTCCCGAATAGGGGAAAGTTCAGAAAGTTGATTCATTTTTCTCCAGAAAGATGTGGTTATTGGTTTAGAAATGTCATCAAGAGAGTAGAAAGGGGCATCCTTTTCTTATGACTAACTTTATAAAAGTTTAGATTATTTTCATGTTGAAACCCTGTAGTCACTTTTTGAGTTTGAAAATCCTTCTCTTTTTGTGAGACAGATAGAGTTGAGGATCCCTCTGTGTTTTTTATTTCTTTTGGAGGAAATTCTAAGCCTGCCTGTATGTCAACATGTAATGGATGTTTACTCTCCTTTTGCTCATTGACATCAGTTTTGTTTGTATTCTTTTTCCTCATCTCTGGATGCATGAAGTTACAATTTGTCTGACTGTGACCTATTATCCTACAATGGGAGCAGTATGTTGGCAAGTCATCATATTCCTACCACTATAGTAGGAGGGAGCTGGGATAATAGATCAATCTCAACACATACTTTGATGGCAGAGGGTCTAGTTAAGGCTTTTGTGGCTGCATCCATCTTAAGGTATTGATGTGTCCATTTTAGATGCATTATTTAGTAGTATTTAGGATCACTTTTGTGCTCTTTTATTATCGAGAGCTTGTGTTTTACCTTGAAATTCACTTAGGAGAGGCAAAAGCAACTTTGTACTCTTTTACCTCTTCTAAGTGGATTTTGTGTGACAAGGGAAGAACACGGAAGCAACGAAGACCGGAAGACATTGAAGACTATACTTTCGAAGACTTTTGGATACTCACTTCGAAGACATGAAGACCAGAGGCCGTTGAAGACCATTTTTGGAGCCGTTGAAGACTTGAAGATTGAGAGGGATGGCTATGAAGAAGACAAAGAAACAATGCAAAACTCTGGCTCCCGTCGCGACCCCGTCGCGACACCATCGCGAGTCGCGACCATCACCGTCGTGAGTCGCGACGAACTCGTCGCGAGTCGCGACCAACGGGCGGCCAGAAATCAACTTTATCTTCTTTGCACTATAAATACTACTCTCTTTCCTCCTCTTCTCCAGTTTTTCTCAGCCCGTTTTTCTCTAGGTTTTAGGGCTTGAACAAAGCTTTTGTGAACGGGAGGCGTAGGATCGGGAGGTGGGATTGACGTCTGAGATGCCATGATCGGCACCCAGTTACAGTAAAAAGGAGCAGTAATAAGACCGTTGTTGGAGAACTTTGAGGAAGAGGAATAGTAATGTTAGTGTGTGAATTGCACGTAGAATCGCACGTAGTAACAATAAACTTGTAGTAACGCAATTTTTCTTCCTCAAAGTTATAAATACTGGTGCTTATGTACCTATTTTCCACACAAAACTTAAAAAGAAAAGCTAAATCATTAGGAAACACATGCATTTGGAGTCTCACCACCTAACTAAATGTATAAATTTTCCAACAAAAATATAACAAAAAAATGTTAAATGTTTTAAAAAAATGCATTTAACTTCTCATCATCACATTAATTGAATGCACTTAGCACCGCCACACAATAACGCTCTACTGTCTGCATGCAATGACTACCTGAATCAAGCTGCACACTAACGAATCTAATTAAGCTAGAGTGTGAATACCTTGTATGAAGTCATGAGGAAGCCGATGAAATCTCAACTTGGTGTGTCGGAAAAACTAAAAGAATGTAATAGGGTATAAAAGACTAAAAAAAAACTGGAACTATGGTGATAGAGAGGTCACCAGAGTGGTGGAAATTCCAGTTAGGATTAACCCCTTGGACACGGTTCCTATGGTCTATTCATCCTAATCTAAGAAAATCTCAAAACTCGAAAAGAATCACTGAGGTTAACCACATTGAAAAAGCTAACACAAGATTAATTTATGGGAAAGGATCTGCAAATTTTTTAACATTAAATTAGACTGGTTTTGGACCTATCCAAGATCACTGGATCCCACCGGATAATTTCCCTTCTGATATGACCATTGCCTCTTTCATCTCCAACAAAATGAACCTCATAAATGTTTTGCAAAATTTGCCTAACAACATGCTTTCTTTCATACAGGGAGTACAAATTCATCAACACAAAAATGATAGGATCATTTGGAAACCTGACAGCTTGGGAAACTTCACCTTCAAATCTGCTCATGATTGGGTAAGAAACAAAAACTAAAAACTGAGAATTGTGAATAAAGTTTGGTTTAATAAAGTGCTAAGAAGATCTCTATGTTCATGTGGAAATTGGCAAATGCTATTTTACCTTTTGATGAAATCCTTATCTTCTCTAACATCAGTCTTGCCTCTAAATGTCCTAGTTGCCTCAACTCGGACTCTCTATCCCACTGGTTTAACTCATGCAACCTAGCTATCCAGATCTGGAAGTATTTTGACACTGTACTTGAGACTAGGTCACTACAATTTGACACTATTTTTTATAGACTTACCTATTACTGACCCCTAACTAGTTCCACCAAGATCCACAGAACCTTTACCACTTTAATACCATATTTCATCTGTTGGAATATATGGAAAACAAGAAATAGAATCTTTTATGACATTAAACCACTGCATAGAAAAATCATTACAGATATAAAAAATGATATTTCCTTAATTTTCCTTGCCAAACCTATGTTTTCTAAAAGCCTAGAAGACCAGAAATGGGTTCACATGGGGCTAATCAACACTCTAAGACAACCACCAAAATCGACAATTAAATGCATTCGGTGGAATAAACCAATTGAGGGGTTTAAAGTAAATGTAGATGCATCTTGGCACAAAAACAACAAAAAATGTGGTATTAGTATTATAATTAGAAACTCAGAAGGTTCATTTGTAGCTGCAGCTCTCATAAATACTTACTGCACCTCTAGTTTCCATGCTGAATTGTTAGCCATGCAACAAGGACTGACCTATGCTACAAATTGAAATTTGGAAACCATTTCTATAGAAACTGATTGGATAAATGTTATTCATGCTGTAAATGACCCCCTCTAAAGCTCTATGGAAACCCTTTGAACTTACCTCTCATTTGGCTCTGGAAGTAGGAAATATACTAGTCACACACATACTCAGAGAGGGCAACTTAGTAGGGGATAGATTGAGCAAACTTGCCATCAAATCACAACCAAAGAACCTCGGTTTTCATCAGCTATACCAGATTACAAAGGGCCTTATTCATTTGGATAAAATCCAACTCCTAACAATTAGACTTGCTTGAATGGATGCTATTGATATGTTGTTACTTTTTCAACAGGTAATGTGCACAAGGAGAAGGCTGGAGGCAGTATTTCAACAAGATGAAAACCAATTCACGTTTCCTCGAGCCTCGAGTCTCGAGTCATCGAGCCCTCAAACCTCAGGTCCTCAAACCTCGAGCACTAGAACCTTGAGCACTCGAACCAAGTGGCGGCAGCGAACATAATGAGACACAAGATGGAAAACTGTTGGAAACCAGGTCTCCAGCACACCAGCACTGGAACCATCAGGCCCTCAAACCACCAGTCACGAGGACCATCGAGCCTGGAACCTTCTTACTCGTGCCCCATGCACTCCGGCACCAAAGCCCTTGAGCCTCAAGCCCTCGAGCCAGTCGGCGGAGAAGAAGACAAGACACAAGATGGAAACCTGTTAGAAACCAGATTTCCAGCACTCGAACCTTATCTACTTAGAGCATTTTTGGAGATCTGGCCATTTACCCATGTGAACACGAGGGGTGGAGACATGGAAAATGGAATCATTTACAAGAACGCTCTATGTAGACTTTTGCTCAGAAATTTTGACAACCACATATTATCTTTTTGTAAAAAGTCTTCAAAATTGTTTTGAAGCAAAACTTTGTAAAAGAATCTTTTACCGTTTTCAGGTTTGGGGAACGTAATACATGTTCCTCCAAATAATATGGGTTCATTTAAAAAAAACAGAGGTCACTAGAGTCGGTGGCAACACCCTCCCTAGGAATGATTATCGCCTTTGGAAACCCAACCATAAGATTTATTGATAATTTATGCTATATATTTACATTTTTACCCATATGATATGCATGTCCAAATTTATAATAAACTAAAATATTATAAATATAGAAATATGTGTTATCATCATTTTAGCTTGATTTTGGAATCATGAAATGACAGAATTCCTCAATTTATTTTAGAAATACAAATTACATATTCAATTAAGAAATTCATTTTTCTTAAATCAATCTTTCACAAATGTTGGAAAAGCGTCCAACAATGATTACACTAGTGGAGAACCCTTGATTAATGACATCAATCAAAGGCAGTTCTTGGTGAACCACCTTTGATTGAGGTACAAACGAGTTTTCAAACTTCTAACTACTTTTAGGACCGATTAAAGGCGGTTCAATGTGATCAAAGCCAATTTTTGAGGAACTGCCTTTGATCTACATCAACTAAAGGCGGTTCTATTGTTGAACCGCCTTTGATTTAGGTCCGGATGGGTTTCTGAACTCGGAACTACATTCGGGTCCATGTAATTGCAATTTTAGGGTAATTTTTAACCCACTATAAAAAGAAAATTATTGGGTTTCACCCCTTAGAAAATTTTTGCACATATACAATCTGCCTCTCCCTCTCCCTCTTGCTCTTCCTCTCCCTCTTGCTCACCACCTCAGTTCCAATCATCCCCTTCCCCCACCTCACATCAGCCCCTCTACAACCTCACATCAGCCCCCCTGCCACAACTCTAACCTGTGCCACCGTACAACTTGCGCCACCACTCCATCTCCAACGCTTCAGTGCCACGTGCGCATCTTCCGTGCTCCAGCAATGTCGGGGCATCTCCAGCGCCATCGCGGGTGTTTGTGTTGTGGGTGTCTTCAGCGCTACCATAGGCCTCTCCATCGTGGGTGTCTCCAACGCCTTAGCTTTTTTTTGGAATGGTGGGAGGTCGTCACCGTACCTCTCAAAGTGAATACTTTTAAGCCCTAATGCTTCCTATCTACAATTAAGTAGATAATGCCAAGTCAGGGTCGTCCACGAGAAGAGGGATCTTTTCAAGTGTTTAAACATATATAGGTGAAAACATACTAAGCATATACATACATAGATACATATAAAAGCATGTAAACAAAGGGATGGGGGGTTTGGTTGGTTTTTTATCCTAAGTTATCAAATTGAAATACAACAACTAGCAAGAGAACTATGCTAATCATGCAATACAACTAACGATACGATGTAAATGATAATTAATGGAGCCTTGGGGGCAATCCACTTCCCTTTCCAAACTTCATATAGCTCATTGATTGATTCACTCATTCAATTACATTTATTGTCCATGGGGAAATTTATCACTTCTCATTCAAAGGTCAAAATTCATTCCTCCTTAAGAGTAGTTTGCAAATACAATCATCGACCATTTGCAAACCTCATTGGTGATCACCCTAGACAAACAACATCATAGGGGTATTTCATCAATGCCATTTCACCCAAAGGACCATAGGTTTGATAACATTAAGTCTTCTACCAAAGTCATAGTCATTTAACGAAACAAAGCATTTATTAGGTTAAACATAGAACAAACAACATTCAAGGTTCAACCTTTTCTTTGCATCTATGTGACAAATATGAAAACAAACCACATTTACATACTCATCTAGCAAGAATTACTACACATTAAATCTATGCTTTTAGATTTCCATATCAAATGATTTAAGAAAATTTCAAATTTCTTAACACTCTAACATTTCAATCTTACAAACATTTCATATACTCAAACAACCCATAGTATAAATGAGGTAAAACACAACATTAATGTCATCATAAATGCTCTCCAATAAATGTTCTTAAATGAGCAAACATAGAATCTTACTACATAAGCTTGGAAGCTTCAATCAATTGCTCCTAAGAACTAGATTTAGCTACAAGAGTTCATACTAACTAATGCTAAACAACAAAACATAGTACAAGAGAATTCAAAGATGAAAATGGAAGAAAATAGAGTTTAGAACAGTACCAAACACGCAGAAAAAGAAGATCTGAATGAGAGGAAAGAGAGAGCTATTTATAGTACCAAAAAGGATAAGGTTAGATTCTGGCCACCCATTGATCGTGACTTGCGACGAGCTCAGGATCAGGACATCACAACTCGCAACGAGTGCCATAATTTAAACATGTTTTCTTTTCTTCTTCTTGTGGTAAACATTTATATTCATGGCGAATCCTGTCATTTTTCAAGTCTTCAAGGTCATCGAAAATGGTCTTGGATGGCCTCCGGTCTTCATGTCTTCGAAGAAAGTCTTCAAAAGTCTTTGAAAATGTGATCTTTAATGGCCTTCGGTCTTCATGCCTCCGTGTTCTTCCCTTGTCACGCAAAATCCACTTAGAAGAGGTTAAAGAGCGTAAAGTTGCTCTTACCCCTCCTAAGAGAATTTCAAGGTAAAACACAAGTTCTTGATAATAAAAGAGCACAAAAATGACCCAAAATAGTACTAAATTATGCACATAAAATGGACATATCAAATGGATATGTATATTGTGTATTTTGAATGGATCCATTGAAGATGTTCAGGTTGAATGTATTTTAAATGTATCTCCATCTCCCTTGTGAGTGACCTTCAGATATATTTTCTTTGTGTCATTGGTTCATTTGAGTCTGCCAGAAACCTATTGGTTTCCACCAGCTTTTTTTATGGCCCAGGATCTGTGTTCCGAACTCGGAACTGCTTGGGGTCCAATTAAAGGCGGTTCTTTGAACGCCTTTGATCGATGGCGATCAAAGTCAGGGTCAGAGAAGTCACCTCCTTCTTTGGTCCAAAATAACCATCTTTAATCACCCCACCCTCCATTAGTGTTACAATGAGTGAAAAAATTGACATTCCTATACTCATAACCAACAAATTAGAAAGATATATTATATATAAACCATACTTATCGCATGTACTATAGATGTTCAAATTGCCGACACGATCCGACTTGACCCGGCCCATTTTGATCCGGTCTATTAGGGTCTATTCGGGTCTATTTCTTGTTTGAGTCAAGTGGGTCGGGTCAAAATGGTTCAGGTTAGAGTTTTACCCAAATCGACCTATTTTGACCCATTTGCAATTTTTCCCCATTTTCTTGAAAACAAATCTTTTTAAAGCTAAAAGTACTTTTGCAAAACTATTATTGATTATAAATAATATATTTATTAACATATGAAATATATATTCATAATTATATAAATAAATTATAGTAAAAATATATTTTTTAAATTGAATTATTAAATGTATGCTAACTATGTAAATTTAATACAATTGTATTTTTCTTTATTAGGTGAATAATATAAAATTAAATAAAATATATTATACTTATTTTAAATGATGTGAAAATAAATTTAAATTTATTTATTATTTAAATATTTAATACATTTAAAATTATTTTTTTATTAAAATAAATTATTTTAAAATTACTATTTTTATATGATTTTGGTCGATTTGTGTCGACTGATCTAGTGTGACCCAACGTGATGTGACCCAGAACTATGGGAATTTTTACTTGGCCCATTTGAGCAAAAATTTTGGGCCGGACAGCTGACGCTCCCCGACTCCCCGGGTTAGTATGATTAGCCCTAGTAGGTATCATTATAGATTAAAGATCCAATAAAAATTCTAATATCACACTCTGGGATGTTAACTTGCTTCCTGCGAAAATCATGACCACTTGGTAGGGAGGAGCGCATCAAGCATCAATTCACTACGCCAAACATGGATCTTTTACAAATATAAATCATGACTTATATTGTCCAAACTATAAACACCCTGGAAATACAAGTTGAAAAATCCAAATAAATGGATTCATATACAAAAACATAAAGAAAATCACGAACATGCAATCAAATCAAGAACAATACATCGTTGCGAATAATTATATCGAGATATCATTATGAACAAAATGACCTAATGCACCAGTGTAGGAGGGGGCCATTAAAGGCGATTATATTAGACTATTAATTGCACTTTCAAAGTGCCTTCTCTAGCCCTGCTTTACATTGTCTATAAAAAGAAGGCAGTTCCAAGAACCGTCGTTATAAATGCCAATGAAGGCAGTTAAAAACCGCCTTTAAAAAGACTCGAAAACCGCCTGTAATATGTTTTTGAGTTTGTAAATTACCATGGATGTAGTTTTCGTACTCAGAAATCATGTAATTCTGAACTTGGAAACTTTACATTATGCTCTTCAGAAATTCCTTTATTATTTCCGAGCTCATGTCCTCTTTCCATTCCCATTTTGTCCAATGATTTCTCCAATTGGCATAAATGATAATTTCTTATGATCTTGGAAATGATTTCGCAGCTTACAATTCCAAACTCAGAAAAGAATAATCGTGCCTATGGTAAATCAAATGAAGAGTCTGATTCCATTTCTTAATTTGGAAACATATTCTGATCTTTTGGTCAATAAATCTTTCTATTAATATCTCCAGGTAAAAAATAGGTCTCAATCAACAGCAACAAATATCACACAATAGATGATAGTATTTTGCATGTTGACAAAAATCTATAAATAACGCTAACCGAACAATAATCTATGGATAGGAATAGGAAACACTAGGAATCTATTCCAACAGTTCCCAGATTCATTATTAATCTAATTGTGTTACTATAGCAATATATGGATTCCCTAGGGTTGCTAATCGGTTGAGTATTAGATGTCTAGCCAAATAATTACTTGCAATGTTGATTTGATCTTGAGAGTACGTAGGGCTTCAAATGCTTCTAGAAAATATGTCAATAACTAGTCAGTAGCAAATACTAGAAAGCTTAGTTAGATTGGTTTCTATAAACAATTGTGCATGTACCTTGTTAGTTTGATGTAAGTCATCTTTGACTTCTTGAATGCACTCAACCGCCTATAACATGACGTAATAGCTGCACTCCCAAGTCTTCGCCTGTTTCTTATACTGATTTAAATCAATATAAAATTCTTCATCGAACTCTTATATCAATTAAGTGTTGTAAATTGAAAAAATATAATGTTCAGAGTCCATCTTGATTTCTACCACCTCTAAATTAATTTTATTTTGGTCGCTATTGTCCTTCATCACCAATTCCAAAATCTTGACAAATGCATCCAACGGTTGGAAGTGCAGGGGATCCATCCAATACACATGGTTATGGGCGAGGACGATCAAAATCAATCTCCAATGGCCCCTGAATAAGAAAATTTTTATTATCTACAAAATATGCCGTTTGTTGCCCGTAAGTAAGTTGAACATACTTAGGGTAACATTTCGATGTATGCCGAAATGAAAAAAATTGTTATCCTTTTGCCCTAAGCTCTTACTAATGTAGTAGATCCTCTCTTGTTTCGTAGAACCAATTTCTTAAATCGACACCAGGCACATGTATCGAATCCACCCCTTCTTTTGATTATGGGAATAAAACATGTACCTAGGAAATGTCATTTTCTTTATGTAGCTATGAAGTAACTGAAATAGTGAATTTAACTAAAATTATGGAAATAACTCACAAGGTGTAGATCGACATGATCGTTTGATTGACTAGTTCACATCTCCATATATCTTCATATCACTCCATCACACAATGATCTCCCATTTGAATCCGAATACAAAACTATTTGATATCAGTTATAGAAATAATGACAGGTTCTCCCGTTATTCTGAAGGACAGCCAATCCTGTTACACGAGTAATGTTTTGAACAGGTTTACATCAAATGACTAAGATTGTTAAGAGAAATTTTATAGCCGATGTTATTCAAAACAGGTAGATATTAGTTATAACAATTACAGAGGGTAATTCAATTACGCATGGGGAAAGGACCTGCCATTTTACTAAAGTAATTGTTTAAGCAATTAATATTACTGGTTCGATGGTTAAGATTCTTGCGGGCCAGTAAATGCCGATCCCATTCAAGGGAAAAATATATTAGTTCTTCGAATTTCATTTGGTTTTCCTTTTCGTTTTACAAACATTCAACCATATTACACGAGTGACAATTTGAAAAACATGTGTTCGACAGTTAACATTGTTGATAGGCGGTCATAGACGATCACATTCGAGACTGAAAAGCAATCAGTTGTATAAATTCCTTAATTTTTTGGCTACAAGCTATGCTAATGGACCCCTAAAACAAGAGTTTGGGGTTAATGACGAACTGTTCAAGATTAGTTTCATGATTCCCTTTATTATATATTTTTCAAATAACCTTTGAATATTTTCATATTCCTCTCAAAGGGATACATCCATCAAAGATAAATAGGACCACAAATTAATATTTCCCGTACAAAATGAACCAAAAAGTGCACCATGATGCCAAATAATGAAGAGGGAAATACATCTCCTACTCGCACAAAATGATAATTATTTCCTCCTGTAGTTCCTCCAATTTTTTATGCCTAGTCTCTTGACAACAAATTCCCCCAAAGAAGCGACACAACTGGGTAATGGATTTCCTAACGTGAATTGGAAAAATAGATCTAATCACAACTTGGAGAAGTTCTTGATTCCAACAATGTGAATCGTGCAATTTTATACTCCCTAATCTCAATCCCTCATCAGACACTAGATTGCTTACCCGGGATGAGTAGCTTGTCGGGACATCTATACCTTTCAAGCTTAAAAATATTAACTCTTTCTCTTCTCTTGAAAGTGTGTAACAAGCTGCAAGAAAGTATGTCTTCATCTCCCGCACCTCGGGGGCCAAATCAGGTCTAATTCTCATTTCAACCATATCTTTCCTAGACTTCACACCATCATTTGTCTTACCCAAGATATTCATCAATGTACCAACCAAACTGTCACATACATTATTTTCAATATGCACCACGTCTAAAAAAATTTTGTCATCAAGTATCTCCCTATTAGGTAGTTAAAAAATATGGAATGCTTCTTCCAACAACCAGCAACCTTAGGTTTCCTCTTCCTGTTGCCAAAGTCATTACGTAAATCTCGCAACATGTATAAGAGATTGACGCACATGTTCATACGGGAGTAGGGGCAATAACTATACCTTTACATTAAATTCATCACGACAATTCTTCCACCAATGAGTTATCAGAAACCTTTTTGTGTACAAAAGGTACACAGTCTTACTTTCATACCTCAATTGACAAAAATACATTCCATCTAAACAAATGAGACATGCTTTGTGACCTTTCACAGAATAGCCTGATTGATGTGCAACGTATTGAATGAATTAACTAATGCATTCAGCATAATAATTGGCATATTTTACTTGTTAGATTGCTAATTTTAGTTAGGTTTACACGAGAAAGGATGTAGACGACCATGTTTGGTTTTCTTGTCTAAATCTCGTGTTTTGTCAACTTAATTGAAGCTAGTGGAAATGTTGTATTCATGAGAACCTAGATCTTTATTTTATGATCTCATTACTAGGTTGCTCATGGATATTTCTTCATGATTGTACAGAAGGCCTTTCACAAGGATGGTAGAAGATATTTGAAAGCCATTTGCAAGGATGGTTGTAACGCATGAAGGTTGTGGACTTAGAGGGATGTAGTACATGGATTTAGCTTAGAAAGGTAGGTTTGAAGTTCAAGAAGGTCCAAAATATTGGAATGCACCAATTGGCCAAACTGGTTGACCAGCTGACTGGTCGGCACGACACCAGATGCACCGGTACGAGGTCTATAACAGTGGTATGATCTAAAGCTAGCACAGCCCATACCAGGGGTTCTTAGCATAGACTGTATCAAGAACACAGGCGGTGCTAGAGCGCCAAGCATGGACCGTGCCGGTTCAAGCCGCCTGCATCCTTTTTGCTTTGTTTCACTCAAAATGGCTAAGTATGGGAATGAACTGTGTTGTTTCACACGGTCCGTGCCATTTCAAGTCGAAAATGTGAAGAACAGCCCACGAGGTTAGACAAATAACATGACCCAGGCTAATTTACTGATCAAAATGAGGCTACAACCGATTGTCCACGCTAAACGACATGGGTCGTGCAATCAGAAGCATTAAAATGGAGGTCAAGCCAGTGGCCCATGCCAGACACAATGGACTACACTGACACGGGCTAATGGATCATGCTAGATGCAGCAGGCCACGCCAACATGAGCCATCCCTAAATGACACGAATCATGCCGGTTTACACTGGTCGTGTCCATTGCAGCTACTAGGGTTTTAAACCTTTTTTTTGCCTTTTTTGAGGCCCAATTCCCAACTACTATATATATGGACCTATGTTTATAAGGGTTTAAGTTTATACTCATTTGTAGACTTCAAAAGTAGGGTAGAGAGAGAAAGGAGATCTTCCTTCTTTCTAGAATCTTTTCTTTTCATCTCTTTATTTTTCCTTGGCTCAAATGCATTGAATCCAATGAAATACATGGGTTCCATGCTTATGGAGTAGTTTAGTAGCTTGAGATAATATTTTTATTCATATTTTGAATTATGTTTTGTGAGATTCTTTATATCTACCTATTTCTATGTGTTTGTGATGTTATATTAGCTTGTTCTTGAGTTGTTTAGGAATTGCATGATTGATACACTCCATTGGCAGAAACTCTAGTCTAAATTCATATTGGTGCACATATTAATAACCCCCGAGGAAGAGAAACCTGGATGTGATATAGGTAGCGGGTGCAGGTTAACATTGGTGTGTGCACGTAGGTCTTTCATGAGTTTTACCATTATGATGACAACAGACCAGTCTTAGCTAGTGAGTTGGTCCAAAGGGTTACAGGTAAAGATAGCATTTAGTAGAAAAACTAGGGTTTAACAACCTTAGTTCCATCGATAAGGTGTCTATTCTCCCATGACTCTCTAGGACAAAGGATTCATCGTGGTTTAGTGCCCATGATGTAATCATACATTAGGGAGAAATAGATTGGCACAATGGTAGGGGCCGTTGTTGCACTCCTCTAATTACGGAGGCAGTTCCAATGGATGATTGTAAGAGCACTCTACGTGATAGGTTTGGGGAAGTAAATATCATCGACCACACCACGTGTTATGAACACTAGATTAGGCTCTGAAATATTATATGTTAGGGAATTGAGGATCGAAACATTAATCAACCATGTTCCACAAATATTCCCCAAGTGTTTGTCTATATAGTTTTCTCTTGTGTTATCTTTTATGTTTGTTGTTAATTGAAAAACTCCAAAAAACCATATTTTGCAATATCTAGAAACTCGTAGCACACTGATGTGCACTGTATTGCATGCCTTAACCAATACATTCAACATAATAATTGGGATGTTTTACTTGTTGGATTGCTAATTTTAGTTAGTTTTACAAGACAAAGGGTTTATACAACCATGTTCGTTTTTCTTGTCTAAATCTTGAATTTTTTAGACTTAATTGAAGCTAATGGACACGTTGTGTTCATGAGCACGTAGATCTTAAATTATGATCATATTAGTAGGTTGCTTGGGGATACTTCAACATCTTTGTATAGAAGGCCGGTCGCAAGAACAGTAGAAGATATTTGAAGTTCATTCGCAAGAATGGTAGTAGATATAAAGGCCACAAAATTTAAGTCTGGTAATAGATGGAATTGAGCAAAGAAAGATGGGATTGAAGTTCAAAAAGGTCACAAACGGAGAAAGGCGTCAACTGGGTGACCCAGCCGACCGCCCGGCCGACACGTGACCAGACGCACCGGTATAGACCTCAGGCGCACCAACACGGACCTTAGCTACACCCCTTGGCACTAGGGGATATTTGTGCCAGGGTGCATAGCACAGACTGTGCCACAGTCCTTAGCACTATGTGATATCCATGCCAAAGGCCACAACATGGACCGTTCCTGTTTCAGCTGCCCAAATCCTTTTTGCTCCATTTCACTCCAAATCAACTAAATATGGGAATAGATCATGCTGTTTTATACGGTCTGTGCCATTTCAAGTCTAAAATATGTAGACTTACCCACAGGGTGTGATGCATGACATGACTCATGCCAAAATGATAATTAGACTGAGTCTCCAGCCAAAGGCCCACGCTAAACGACACAAGACGTGCAAATTAGAAGATTAAAATGAAGGTCCTGATGGTGGCCCATGCTAGATCAAGTGGAACATGGCAGCACGAGCATCTCAATCCATGCCAAACACGGTGTTCCGCGCCAGCACGTACAATAGCTCGTGCCAAGCTGGGTAGGCCATGCCAGAACGAGGCTACCCTAGCCGGCATAGATCGTGCCAATTTACACTTGCCATGTCCATTACGAAAACTAAGGTTTTTGACCCCATTTTGGGCCTATATTTGGGCCCAATTCCCTACTACTATATAAATATTAACCCTTGTCTACTAGGGTTTAAGTTTATGCTAATTTTAGACTTCAAGAGCAGGGTAGAGAGAGAAAGGACCTCTTCTTTCTCTCTAGAATCTTTTCCTTTCATCTTTTTATTTTTTCTTTGCCCAAAGGCATTTAATCCAATGAAATACTTTGGTCCAATTCTTAGGGAGTAGTTAATTAAGGTTTTGGTTATATTTGTATTCATGAATTGAATTTAGCTTTTTGAGATTTGTAGATCCTCCTATCCTTATATCCTATGAATATTTCTACTTGAACTTGTGCTTTCCACTATTGTAAGATCTATACTATGTCATTTAGATGATGCATCCATGAATTTGTGGTAGTGTAAAATTGTGGTAGGCTTCATTGCTACCTTGGGAGTGTTAGAATTGTGGAGTAGGTTAAGAACACCGTGGAGATAAGTGCATTCATTTCCTTTGAGAGAATATTCTTCTATTTGTTAAATCCTTCGATAATATTCCTTTGAGAGAGTATACTTGAGAGAATATTCGTCTAGATGGCTAGTTGTGTGAGAAACACATGTTGGACAATTGATTTGGCAATTTCTAATTAGGAGATTTCCTTGGCTTACCCAGATAGTTTAGTGCGATTGTTTGTAGAGACTAGAGTTGTGTCAATACTAGAGTCATCAAAAGTAGTCATTTCCTTTGCCTCTCTTGGCCTAGGGATTTAGATCCATAGTGGAGTGTCCGAGATGTAATGCACTCACTACGTATCTAGCAGTTGTGACCTACGTGAGGCATTGACCTTTTAGGCGAGCTTTGTATTCCTCTAAACGGGGGTGCGTTAGCATTAGAAGTGAAGTGACAAGGATGGTCCTTGGTGTCATAGGACTAGAGCACATCTCCAAAGTACGAAGACGGTGAGATATGGAATCGTAGTAAGTACCACGTGTGACAGATGGGGGGAAATACCTGCCTATCTCCACATTGTGTGACATAGGTATAAGATAGGTTTATATATTTATTTGTGAATGAATCGAGGATAGAAGCCGTTTATTAATCATGTTACTCAAATTACCTTAAGTACTTGTCTATATAGTTTTAATCTCATGTGATCTTTTAGGTTCCTAGTTGTTAATTTAAAAACCTCACTTTTCAATATCTAGATATTCCTAGCACATAGATTGATTGTCAACCCATACGTGATTATGTATAGTTGGCTGTTAGACATCTAGCATCTTTGTGTACAAACCCAACCTTACTGCTAGCTATCCCATAGGTAGCTTAGTAGTAATTTTGAGAGAAAAATATAAATATAAATTTGATCATCTTGCATTCAACCACTTTGGTTTGTTTGTTTGACTTACACCAATTCATTCGCTCGGGTTAGCTACACTTACTAAACGACCCCGAGTGGAGGCGAGAAAACTTTTGGCGCCGCTGGCGGGGATGCTAGTTTAAAAGTTTAACTGTTAACTTGCATAACATGCTAGTTTGATAGTAAGTGTTGTTTTTGTTTTTGTTCTGTTGTTGAGCCTTTGTGATAGATATCTTGGTACTTCTAATCTTCTTGCTAGTGTTGCCTTTAGTTGTGTATTGTTTGGCTCTTAGTTTGGGGTATGCACCCGTGTCACAAACTTAGGGACTTCACACCTGAAAAGCTTTAGTTGTAGAGGAACCGGTTGAGATGGTGGAAGACAACCACACATTGACGGAGCATATGGCTCATAATATGGAGAACCAACCTTTGTGTATCACCTCTCCCACAGCCACCCAATGTCAACTGTGAGCTATGAAGAGTGGGATGATACACTTTCTCCCAATATTCTATGGGATGGCCGGGGGGGATCCCAAAAAACATCTTTCGAAATCTTATCATGTTTGCATGAACATGAAGCATCATGGGGTATTGAAGGATGACTACAAACTGTGAGCATTTCCCTTATCACCGCAAAACACCACTAAAAATTGGTAGTACTACCTCCTGCCCAGATGTATCACCTTATGGATGGACATGAAAAGGTGATTCCTCGAGAAGTACATCACAGCCTGCAAATCCGTTGGATTAAAGAACTAGTTGTCCAACATCAATCAGAATGCAAATGAATCCTTGTACGAGTTCTGGGAGAGAATAAAGAGACTGTTAGCTAGCTATCTGTACTGCTCGGTGAAGGAAGCAGACCTGGTTTACTATTTATTTAAGGGGCCAACAAGAGTCTAAAGAATACTATGGCCCTTTTTGAAGATATGGCTAATGGTATGAGGCAATTTGGTATAAAGTCAAGGGTGAAGACTTTGGATAAACTATCTTAATCTCCAAAACTAGAATAGCAAGTTAAAGCTCTTACTTCGATGATGAAGGAAGTTTTGAATGAGAGGGTTCACCAAGTCAAGGTTTGCGGCTTATACAATCTCGATCAAGGATTATCCACAAATGGAACAAGACTTGGAAGATTTGAAATCATTAGAGTTCTACCATGGGAATTGGAAACAATTCGCTAGGGGGCAACAATAATAAGGATTCCAAGGGAACCAAGGAGATGTAATGCAAGACCGCTATGCGAACAGTTTCAACCTGAGGTTCCGGGACCATCGCAACTTCCATTTCAGGAAGGAACACTAAGCTCAAGAATACCAAGGTGGAAAAGCTCCACCTCAACCCTACCTAAGGGGTGAAGGTCTTTCTAACAACCACGCCTCTCTCTACAAGTTGGACCGGGAAGAAATTTTGGATGCTATCGGCCAATAGAAAAAGAAGTATGAAGTATTCGTAGAAAGAAAAAGGTGTGAAATTGAAGATCTTGGAACTAGGGCCTTCTTAAGCATAAAATATTTCCAGATCCAAGTTGGGCAACTTACCACCTCGGTGAGCCAACTAGAGGCTAAGGAGTCCGGCCAACCTTCCCAACCGGTGGTCAAACCAAGGAATGTGAGCGCACTAAGGATGAGAAACTAGAAGGAAGTGTGTGGTCTAAAAAAAGAGAAGATGATCTTGCAAGAAGATGATAGGATTTTGGAGACCAACAAGACAAATTTTAAGGAGCATGAAATCGTTATCGAGAAAGCACCTTGTAAGGAGCTTCCACCATCCGAGGCTCGAGGGACCCTTCCACCACCATTTCCAAGTGCACTAAGGGGGATGTCGAAGGTTGGGACAAATGATGCAAACATCTGGAAAGTCTTCAAAAATGTGGAGGTAAATATTCCTATTCTATATGTTATTTAACATGTGCAATAATATGCTAAATTCTATAAAGTTTCATGCACTAAAAAGAGAGATAAACCAACTAGGAAGGTAGGACACTTGAAAGTGGTGAGAGTCACCATTTTGAACCATAAGAAATTGCCTAAAAAATGTGATGACCCCAGGGAATTTTCTATTCCTATCCCCTTAGGTAGGAAGGTAGTTGAAAATGCCATGAAAGACTTAGGAGTATCCATTAATGTGATTCCATATGGTCTTTATGAACGCCTAGATAAATGTGAACTTAGGGGCACTAGGGTGATTGTCTAACTCGCCGATCACTCCCAAGCTAGCCCTTGAGGGTTAGTGAAGGACATGATGGTTTGAGTTTGAAATTTGGTTTTTCTTGCGTACTTCTACATCCTTGACATGGTGCACGACAGAAGCACATCCCCAATACTACTAGGGAGACAATTCCTTAAAATATCAAGGACGAAGGTTGATGTTCACTAGGGAATGCTAACCCTAGAGGATGACATTGATATGGTTGGTTGACCTCCCTCACAAGGGAGCAAAAGGAAAAGAGAAGCTACCTAGTAGGGTGCCCTATTCAGAAGAAACACTTTGTGGATGAAGAGACCCTTAAGGGTCTTAAACACAATAAACTTGCCAGGGTTGTACTAGGAAGGATTGGTATGAAAAAGTTCACTATTGTGTCAGCCCCTACCTACAGTAAGTACACCTTAGAATGTTTGTCCACAGTCATGAAGGAAAACAAAAGAAAAATGGGGTGATCTGTGAGATTCCATTTGGGAGATGTATCTCATAGCCTTATACTCAGTGGAAATTTTCAAATGAAAGCTATAGAGATATGTGCAGGGGTACAACGAGCCAGAGGTAGGATTTGAGACGTATGCGTTCTGGGCTACCATCACCTGACATATGGGGGGGAGAAAAGATAGAACATCGACATAGTGCACCTGTCACTAAGTTATGTAAACAGAAAATTGAGTGTGGTAGTCAGTTCACTGGGAGGCCACCACTACCACTGAGAAGGATTGTAGAAGGCTTTGGTTGATCTGCACGGGAAGGGTTTTCCCCCTATCTCTTGGATGATTTTGCCACTCATTATATCGATCTCTCCTTGACGTCGTCCCGCACTGGGAAGATAGCGAATGGTGGTATGATCTCACCTTTGGTGAAGCACTACATCCTTCCGGTGAGTGATGGGATGAGGAAAAACCCAAATTCGCCATTCACACTCACTACCGGTCATGGAGGAGGCAAAGTTCATACTAGAAAAATCATTGGACCACCTTCTGGCTATACAAGGGCAAGAAGTTCATGAGATTACCCCAGCATTCGAGAACCACTTTTAGAAAGACATTCAAGATGAAGCATTTTATCATTGAGCTAGATGTAGATTTAGAGGTGGTTTTGAGAGAGAACTACCTGAGTTACAACTACGAGAAGGAGGATATTGATCAAGAGTAGGTCTCGGTGCAGAGCGCACATCATTTTCCCATCGGACCACAGTGATGTACCTATTTTATATGGTTATATTAGGACTTTTAGGATTCAATTTTGTACACTTTGGTGCTCCATATGTGGCATTTTTCCTTGAAGTTCTCTAAGGAGAGTTAAAAGCAGCTTTTACGCTTTTATTACTTTTCTAGAGGATTTTGTGTGACAAGGAAATTTTTTTGAAGACTTTGAAGAATACCTTTGAATATTTGAAGTTTTGAAGACTTGTATTTGAGCTTTTGAAGACTATAATAATTGAAGATAATTTAAGTTAAGAGGAGTACTTGAAACAAAAAGAAGAAAGAAATGAAGATGTTTAAATTGGGCTCGGTCTCAACTCGCGATAGATTGGCCACAAGTTGCGATGGGTAGGTGGCCATAAACTTTCTTAGTTTTTTGTACTATATATACTAAATCCTATCATCTCATTTCCTCTCTTCTTCTTCCTCCTATTTTTAGGGTTCAAACCCTAGTTTTTCCTTTCTCTCTTTTCTTAGTTTTTGTAGGTTAATCATGTATTTTCATTATGTAGGTTAGTTTAATCTTAGGAGCAATTAATTGAAGCTTCCATATCTATGTAGTAAGAACCTCTATTTCACTCTATCTTGAAGCATTTGTTATTTAGCATTCATGTGTTTTAATGTTATGTTTTACTTCATTTATATCATGGGTTTTTTGAGAATAGGAAGTGTTTGTATGATTGAAATGTTAGGGTGTTAGGAAAGTTGCAAATTTCTTATTTCATTTGGCATGAAAATCAAAGAACATTGTCTCAGAACTTCTAGTGTATAATGTATTGTAATTCTAGCTAGATAAGTATTTTAATGTGGATTGTTCTCATATGTATCCTATATATGTAATGAAAAGTTGAATCTTGAATGTGGTTGGTTCTAGGTTTAGCCTAATGAATGCTATGTTTGGTTAAATGGCTATGTCTTTTGTAGAAGGCTTATTGCTATCAAATCTATGGTTCTTCGTGTATAATGCCATTGCTAAAATACCTTTATGGTGTTGTTTGCCAAAAGTGATTATCAATGACGTTTGCAAATGGTCGTTGTTTGTCTTTGTTAACTACTCTTAAGAAGAAATGAATGTTGATCTTCAATTGAGAAGTTTTAGCATTCCCCATAGGTAATGAATGTGATAGAATGAGTGAATGGTTCAATGACCTAATGAGGTTTGGAAGTGGATATCAATTGCCCCAAGGCTTTGTCTTTTTGTAGTTTTAAACCCATTTTCTTAGTTTGTTTGATGATTAGCATAGCTACTTGACTTATATATAGTGTGTGTGTGCGTGTATCTACTTCTAGCATAATATCAACCTTATATGTTTAAACGCTTAAGAAAATCCCTCTTTTGGATGACCCCGACTTGCTATTATCTACTTTGTTGTAGATAGGAATCATTTATGGCTTATAAATTTAACTTTGAGAGATACGGTGAAGACCTCCCAAATTTTGATGCTGCTGCTGGGGAAGAGGCTTTATTTTTAAGTGTTTAGGTATATTTGGTTTCATATTGGCTATTTGTTTTTATTTTCCACTCCTTGGTGGTTGTTTTTATTTGGAGTAGGTATTGCTTGAGTTCTTGGTGAAGTTTTATCAAGAATCCTTATGATTTTGGACTTTTGAATAGATTTTTTTTTAAAAAAATGGTGCGTCTCACCTTGAGGAAACTCGTGATGAGAAGAGAGGCTCAATAAGAAAGGTTTTGTAGGATGTGTCATTCCGACCATCCTACCGAGTCTTGTCATTTGTTGAGGGAGGAGCACTATGAGGGGGAAGGAACCCCTACTTTCCAAAACTAGGGGTATTATGAAGAGTGTTGCTAAGAGGTGGGAGATGTTGGTTTTCAAGGGCAAAAAACTCAAGAATGGTATCCATACCACAATTCTTACAATCTACAATAGAGTGGTAATCCGAATTGGGGGTATGAGAATTATCCAGAAAACCAACAATACGAGCAAAATAGTTTTCCATCACCAACATATACCATACCCCACAACCAAGCCCAACAAGGAAGTTCAAGTTTGACAGAGTTGAGTGTGTAGGATTACCTTTAGCCTTTATATAGGTAGGAAAGTAGGTTAACTATTTTGTTTTCTTTTGGAGCAAGTACTCTCACCTTGAGCCGACCCAAAAGTCATTACCCAAAGGGCAATACAATGGACCAGCGGCCGGCCGTATTAGGCATTTAGGCCCTACAGATTTACACATTATCAATAAGCCCATGGAAAGCTAAGGGTTTAGCCTACGAATTTATCCCAAGATTTCGGGCTCGAATCTGTGCTCACATCTGTGAATTCTTAGTTGCACCCTTTTGACGAGGCTACTTCGAATTGGTGCTTCAACAAGGGTTTATCCATTGAGATCTTAGACGCACTAGGGGTACAATTTTTATGCCCATGTGATGCATTAGGGATCCATTCCAGGTTAGCTTAGAACCTATTGTTTGAGCAGATCAATGTGAGGTTTCCAAACCTCGGTTTTCCAGTCCATGTAAGAACCTAAGAGCCTAGATCCCACCATATTTATTTCTAGGGGGGCTTTGGGCCCCAACACTTCTGAGTGGGGGGGTTGACCATTAGCCTTAAATTCTGTGTTAGAGACCGGGGACCTTGGAGCCCCAATAGGTAGAACTAGGGGGTTCGACCCCCTAATTTCTAATCTGTATTAGAATCTTAGGTGCTTCAAGCCTTATTGTTTTAATTATAGGGGATTCGAAACTCGTTCATCTAATCTGCATTAGAATTCGGGAGCAATCGAATCCCAATGTTAAGGAATAAGGGATTCGTCTTCTGCTTTACAATTTCAGCCAGAACCTGAGAGTGTTTAAATTCTCTCATTTAGGCATAAGGGATTTGAACGTCGGCCTTCTAATATATGCTAGAATCCAAAGGAGTTAGAATCCATACGTTCAGAAATAGGGGATTTCACCTTCGGTCATCTAGTCTGTGTTAGAATTCGAGGGCATTCGAATCCTATATTTAGAAATGGGGATCTCACTCTTTCGCCTTCTAATCAGTGCTAGAATTCAAAGAGTTTGAATCCAAGGCAGGAAGTGGAGCCATCTAGTCTGTGTTAGAATCCGAGGGTGTTTGAATCCTATATTTGGAAATAGGGATATCACTCTTTCGCCTTCTAATCAGTGCTAGAATTTAAAGAGTTTGAATACAAGGCGGGAAGTGGAAAAGTCACGAGGGCGTTATGCTCACTCTTATTGTTGAGGATATGTAGTCCAGGTTGGGCTCTACACACACCACTTTCCCCATTAATGCCTTGGGTTTCTTCCCCACATGGCCCATTTATCCATGCACCTACTTTCATGTGGCAGCCCGAGGTAATCATTACCCCCCTTTCATTGTATATAAGGCATCTCTCAAATTTTGCTTTCCTCAACCTCTTTCTTCTCATTAAGATTTCTAGAGAACTCCGATCAAACTTCGGCCACCAACCAGTAAGTCCCCTCTCCTTTGACATTTATTTTTTTCCTTTTCGAGATGTCGCAAACACCTTTAATGGGGTAGAGCTCCATTCCAGATTATTTTTTGGCCATGTCCTCCATCGGTGGTTGAGAAAGCTCTCACCTCAAGGATTCAAGTGCCATTCCTTTCTCAGCCATTGTTTTCCTTTCAGCTTACCCAGAGGCTAGAGGGATCTCTGCTAGCTGTTTGGCTCTACCCAAGGGTTACCGCTACAAGTGGGTTTCATCATGGTCTCGGGTTCCAAGTTGGGCAAATATTCAAGAGGATCAGGAGGGATGTCCTTTTGTCTTCGAGAAGATTTTGACCATGATCTTGTAGAGTCCCCAGCCGATTGTGCCGGAAACCTCCAGCTTGTTGTCTTCTCTACCCCTTTGGGTTAAGCTTCCAGAAAACTTATGAATGGAGGTCATTTGGGAAGATGAAAATCAATGGGATATGTGGTATGGTTGGTACGCTATCTATGAGCGCCATCTCTGATTTGGGATGTGCTTTCCCTTGCCCCTATCCTCTCCCATCTTCTCGAGAAGCACCAGGTTCATCTGGCCTAGCTTCATTCAAACGTCAAACTCCCAGGTATGGTCTTTATAAGTGGATGTAGTTGTCTTGGTACAACCTCTAGATACAAACTGTTTAGATCCATGTACTACATCTCAACTAGCAGACCCGTAGTGCACACAGTCAATGGTAGGGATTCAAAACTATGGAGCATCGTAACCTTTAGAAATAGGTTCTTAGACCACCCCATAAAGATCTTGTTGAATTGCAAAGGGTGGAAGGAAACTCCCATCTACACCTTCGAGAAAGAGGCAGGGGAGTACTATGTACCCGACTGGAATCTGAGACCTAAGTTCGCTTGCATCTACTTCACTTTGGAAAGTGTGGTGGCGAATAGGGATCAATTGCTAAGTTACCCCCTTGACATTTTAAGGAATTTCAATTTTTTCTGGCCGGAGGAGATTTTTGAGTGGATCGATGTGCAAAAACAAGTTCAGATAATTCCCTACCCCCTCCGACGGAATCTTTAAAATCCCTTTTGAGCAAAGGAAAAGGAAAAAGAAGGTAGTTGAGGGCGACCAGTCCAAGAAAACTAAGAGAAAAACCCCTTCGACTAGTGATGATGTGCCTTCAAAGAAATCAAAGAGAAAGAAAACCAAGGTTGACAGCTCATAGCCTACCGGGCCTATTTCAAAGACCATCAAAACTTATTCAGAGCTTGTACGGGTGAGCAATGCCGAAAAAGCTCCTTTTAAGAGTTCCTCCACACCCTCCGAAGGTGTTTGCTGAATCCTTGTTTTTTAATTTTATTGCTTTATTTTCTAGTCCCTCCCTCAACTTTTGTTTTTTCACCAAACCCATGTTTCTCTTATTTTGTTCGGTGGACTTTGCTGATATGCTTGGTCCCAATTTCTAGCAAAACGGAGCCCATTTCCATGGTTCAATCTGAGATCCATGATGACTCTGCTTGGAACAAGCGGGCTTGAGAAGATGTTTCTCCACCCTGCCCCTCCTCTCAGAGGCACTGGACTGACCAGGCCATGGCATATTCGAACCCCCTCATTGAAATTCAAGCAGGTAGCTCTAGGAAAACTGAGTCACAAATTGGTCATCTTTCGGGGAAGGGTAACCCCACCCCTCTGGGTGCAATGGATTCTGCTCTAGCTTCTTTCTTAAAGGGGTCTGCTCTCTGGACTTCTCTAGACTCTGTTGTTCAGATCATCAGGACCAAGGCTAAAGAAGCCAAAGTGGCCACTTCCAAATCCAAGGAGCTCGAGGGAGAGCTGAAGAGGGTTGCCTCCGACAACATGGAGGAATTATAGAAGGTGGCCTTCAATTATGAGGCTGAACGTGCGAAGATGGCCCTTGAACACAAGGAGGAGCAAGAGAATCTGAGCATCGAGAAGGATGCACACCTGAGGGAGCTCGAAACTAAGCTGTCAGAAGCCTTGGTGGCTGATGGAACTCTTGTCAGCGAGAATGCTAAACTGCCCCAACTTTGTTCTCTCGAGAAACAACCTTCTGTTCTTGAGGTCTACACCAAAAAACACGTGAAAAATATGGGGTTTTGGGACCTCCTTTCGTCTCTTTCTTCGATCTTAGTGGGGCTCACTCGGAACAACCTGGCATGTTGCATCTGCAAAAAACCCCTCCAATTATGCGGCCATACTAGATGTTCATAAAAACAACACGGAGCCAAAGCAGCTAAACCACATTTGGTGGAAAGCTGTCCGGGATGGGAGCATCAAACTCCCCTTTCTTAACTATCTGAAGGCCTTTGGAAAATTTTTTTCCATGGAAGAGATCTACCATCTGGAGGTGGATAAAGACAAATAGTGGGCTGAGCCGGATCCCTTCCTGAAGCCCTGACCCCCCCATCTATTCTCCTCCCGCTTCCTCTTCGTGGTTTCTTCAAGTTTTGAATATTTCATGATCTCTTGTAGTTGTTGCAAGCTTTTTGGTTTTTTTGAGACCAGCTTCTTGTACAAGTTGAGGTTGGACATCCTGTTCATGTAACCTAGTATCACCCCATCCTCAGATTGACTGATCACACTGAGGGTCTCATCCACATATTGATGGTAAAATGCCTCTTAACGATTTTCCCACCCTCTGCTTAATATGGTAGAGATCAATTAGGGTTTTCATAAACCTTTTCTTTTAGATGAATTGTAATGATCCCCTGCCCAGCTTGTTGAACCATTCTTATGTTTTTCCTTGAAGGTAGCTTCCGACCAGCTTGTATGTCAGTTGTTCGTTGATATTTCTTGAATGCAACATACTGAGGAAAGTCTGTATGAACTCCTGGGGTTCGAATCTTCGCTATATGTGGGGGGCCCTTTGGGTGGTTTCATGTCACTGGGCCATTGGGTGGCCACTATCGCGAGGCTGAAGGGGGAAGTTGTGACTTGGGTTGAAGACCCAATCAACCTGTTGAGCTCTCTCGTTAAGGAATCACTTGATCCCTCTCCCATCCGTGGATCTCCAAATTGACTCATCTAAAATGGAGCGTTAATGCTGGGGATTTTGTTCTAAGCTATGTACATTGAACATTGTCCTCATACCGCCAAATTGTAATACAACTATAGGCGGTAAGGATCATAGTAGGGGATCTCTGGTTGGTGCCCTGAGTACATCTGGCTCTAGAAACATGAAAAGAGCCCCATGGGCCTCCATCGAATAAGAAAGTGTCTAGCTCAAAATACGAGGAATCAAGATGGGTGCGGAGTATACCAACGTTTGGGCCATGCTCAGGAATGTTGGCTGGGCCATGTTTGGGCATTGACCTGCCTTCCCCCAGGGTCATTAAAAATTGTATCTTAGAAGTTAACTCGGTTGAAAGTGGTGAGGGTCTGAAGATAGAAATTTATAGTTTAGCACCTTATTCCTACTACTACGCTACCTATAGGGTAGTTATCAGTAAGCCCTGGGTTTGTCCATAGAGATGCTAAGTCTAATGTATCAACTCAAAACCAAACCTCGTACGGGTTATCAATCCATACAAGTGAAAGGAATAGCTAGTAAAGAAAACATGCAAATAAGGGGAGGAGGGTTTGGTTTTTCAATATATAAACTAAAAAAGATTAAAAGTAAAAGCACAACTACAATATTAACTAAGAAATTGGGGAAATCTTTGAGGAACTTGGTCAATATAATAATTCTATCTTCGATTCATTCTCATGGAGATCTAAATAAACCTAATAGAGTGTCCAAAATACGTGGTGTGGCCGATGGCATAAACTTCCCCATCCTTATCACGGCGGGTGCCTGCAACCCTCTATAGACTCTCTCATTCTATGACACTAGGGTTTCTTGTAACCCTAGCTTGCTACTATTTTTCTATCTCTACCCGGAATCTCTTGGAAAATGTTATGAAGTTAGCTAAGACTGGTGCAATGGTAAGTGGATCAGAGTGACATCGAATCTCATGTGGAAACACTCACGCAGATGCGTTCTCCTCCACCCATTCCAACAACCAGGTTTCTCTTACCAAGGGGGCATCGATATTTGCATCTAGAATGAATACACCCCAGAGTGTGTGCTATACATTTGGTAAAGTATTCATGCATTCAAACTAAAAACCAAAACACAATAATATGACAAACACTAAATTAGGATGAATTAGAGAATCTTAAGAAACATATAGATTACCAAGTAACTACAATTTGTCCCCAAACTATGGAAATTACCCCCTTGACATGGAATTCAAATAAATATTTGAAATCCACATGTTAGGGTTAAAGCAAAATAAAAAGAAGAAAAGAGACAAAGTTTCTCCTAAGGAGAGAGTTTACAAATTACTCTTGAAAATGAAGTATGAGATATGAAAACCTAGTAGACAAAGGTTCTATTTATAGTAGTAGGATACTGGGCCTAAAAATGGGCCAAAATAGGCTAAAATATGGTAAACCGCAGCTCAGCTGCGGCCTAGCACGGAGCGTCAAGGATGATGCTGCATGTGGCTTGCACTTGGCACGGGGCACGAAGGCTGGCTCGGGCCATGTCGTTTCATGGGTGCGGGGCATTGGTTCTTGGGTATTGCACGAATCTTCATCTTGGGTGGGGCACAAGGCTTCACATTGGTCACTTCCGACACCTGGCACATGTTGCAAGTTCTACTGCGGGGAGTGATCAGAGCGCTGAAACTTCAAGTCCTTATATGCGCCCGTTACCATTGGCACGTGATGTTGTCATCAAGGGTGCTTGCTAAGAAACTTTGGTGTAGGCCATGTGATTTCCCAAACTTCACATGAAGGTCTTGGCATAATGGACTTGGGACGGCGCGTGATACCTAAAACATGATGTCTTGCGCCCATACTTAGCCGCGTGGGGGGTTCTTCACTTTGTGCTAGCGGCATGTGGCCTCTGGCACAGGTTGCGCCATAGCCTCGCACTATTAACCTAAGCACGAGGCATCTCTTTTGGCACCGGCCATTGGTGCCAAGCTATGCACGGCCAACGCTAACCCATTGGTGCATTGGCCGGCAGAACTAGTTTCCTTCGCTATGGGAGAACTGTTAGTCCAATTTAAGAGTTTTAGTAGTCAATTTTGTAGTACTCAAGAAGAAGAATCCAAAGGATCCAGCTATGAAAGAAAATTCGTATTTTACCATTGTCATACTTAAGCACAACTCATTGGACAATGATTCCCCATTTCTTCGTTAGTCGCTATGAACTCTATTGCCGCCTATCTTTAGCTTTAATATTCTTCTACCATGAATTGATGATCGTAGCCTATGTCTACTACCATTCTAATTTAATGGCCTTCGTCTCTACCACCATCCTTGCGAACGACCTCGATATCTTCTCCGCCCTTACGAACAGGCTTCACATATAATGTAAACAAAAACTACCCATGGGCGACCTACTAAAGATGATCACAAGGAAGATTAAGGAGCAATCAACCAAGTAAAAGTGACTAAAAAATATACCAAATTCATCAGCTAATGCAAGAAAAATGATACTTATTAGGCACTAACATCCGCTTGATAAGATACTCCCGGAGGTGTTTACAACCAGAACCTCGGCTGCACCATCAGGGGCATCGAGGCGGAGGCCTCGCCTACTTCCAAACTTTGGTAGAGTACTAGAGGCTCCACCTGATAGCCAGCCAATCGAAGAGCCTAGACTAGTAGTGCTAAGTCCAGTTACGATGGGGGAACGTATTGTTTGTGCCCCGTCGTTGCCCAAGCAGCCCTTCTCATGGCTTTTGTTTGTGAATCTAGCGTAGCATCTATAAATTGTGATTCCTCCTCCCTAGGTCAGTGTGCTTGGATCTGTGAAGTAGGGGCTTCAACATCACTTACCCAAGGCTCAAAGCTAACCTCAATGGTTCTTAGAGGTACGTCAGCTTCTACCCGAGAAGCATTTGGGCCCCCCATCTTTATGATCTGACCGTGATCAACTTTGAGAAGCTTGTTACTGGCACCGAAGGGGGTAGGGTCTGATTGCATATTATACCTATGCCATCTTCTTCTTCAGTATGAGGATTGTACTTCTTTTTCGGTTCTTAAAGCCGTTCCTTTTAGCCGCCTACTCCTACGCAAGGCGTTTGTCGTAGACATGCACATAAATAGCAAAGGAAAATGAAAATCTATTTGATGGTCATACGGGGCATGCAAACTTGATGCGCCCCAATTTACCACCACTGCTGCGCCGCTGTTCGTACGCATGAAACTAAAAGAAAAAGATCCCAGAGGTTTCCAGGGGGAAGAGGCTCCGACAGCCAAGTAAGCAAACAGAATTACAAGAGTGTAATCAGGAATGAATAGTTAATTGTAAACAGAGTATCCTCTTGAAGAGTACTCTTGCCATGCTCTTGAATTGAGTGGAGATGATTCTTTGTTAGTTTCTTTGGAAAATGATGTTGAAAATGCATGTCTTATATATTCCATGAGTACTAACTTGAAGGAAATCATTGAGAAGTTACTCATTCTTGAGGAAGTGGTGCAAAGTCCTGACCCTGTAGTCTTAGAGGAAATCGAAGAACCGGAATTCCTCTTGTTAAAGCTCTGATGATTGAGCTTAAAGCTTTGCCAAGTGACCTCAAGTACGTATTTCTTGGGCAATGGAAGATGTTTCTGGTTATCATTTCAAGCAATCTCACCAAGGAGCAAGAAGAAACGTTCATGGTGGTGTTACGGGAGAATAAAGAAGCAATAGGATGGACTATTGCCAAAATCAAAGGCATAATTCCATCCACTTGCATGCATAGAATTTATTGGAAGAATATGTGAGACCCGTGCAACAACCCCAACGACATTTAAACTTTTCTATGATGGAGGTGGTGAAGGTGGAAATTCTCAAGTTGCTCTAAGCGGGCATGATCTATCCAATCTCGGATAGCAAGTGGGTGAGTCCTACTCAAGTGGTACCCAAGAGGAGTGTGGTGATGGTATTCAAAAATGAAAAGGGTGAAATGGTACCCACTTGAGTTCAAAACGGGTGGCGTGTTTGCATTGACTACTGGAGAATAAATGCGAAAACCTTGAAGGATCACTTCCCCTTGCCATTAATTGATCAAATGCTCAAGAGGTTAGAAAGCCACCCCTTCTATTGCTTTTTGGATGGGTACTTGGGGTATTTTCGAGTAGTTGTCAACCCGGAAGACCAAGAAAAGACCACTTTCATGTGCCCTTTTGTTACGTTTTCCTACTGGCTTATGCCTTTCGGGTTATGTAATGCCCTCGCAACTTTCCAAAGGTGTATGGTAAGAATTTTCTCATAATTTGTTGAAATATTTGTCGAGGTATTCATGGATGATTTCACCATTTATGGTAATTCTTTTGATAACTGTTTAGCAAATTTTGTACAAGTTCTTAAATGCTGCATTGGTAATAATCTTGTGTTAAATTCTGAAAAGTGTTATTTCATGATAGAGCAAGTCACTGTCTTAGGCCATGTTGTCTCCTCTAAGGGTATTGAGGTTGACAAGGAAAAGATAGACACAATTCAAATTTTTCCTTATCCTACTAATGTGCACGAAGTGCGCTCTTTTCTTGGCCATGCAGGTATCTACCACCGGTTCATCAAGGATTTCTCAAAGATAACATCTCCGTTATGTAAGTTGTTGCAAAAGGAGAAGGAATTTGTGATGGATGAGGGTCGTAAAGGGGCCTTTGATACATTGAAATAAAGGTTGGTCTCGGCTCCTATCATACAACCCTGGATTGGTCGTTACCTTTTGAGATCATGTGTGATGCCAGTATTACGCCATTGGAGTGGTACTTGGTCAAAGGGTGGGGAGAACGTCTCACGCCATCGACTATGCATCCATGTCACTTAGAGGCCCAAAGAAACTACTCCACCACAGAAAATGAGTTTCTAGCAGTGGTATTTTCTTCGGAAAATTTTTTATCTTAGTTGCTTGGTACAAAAGTTATTGTGTAAACTGACCATGCAGCGCTTCTTCACTTAATGATGAAGGATTAGGTGGATCATCTGAGCCAGTTGCAACCATGCCAAGACAGTGAGGTAAATCTATCAATGATGGAGCAACTACGGGAAGAGTTTCCCGAAAAATAATTGTTTGCCATTAGGGACCTCCAACCATGGTATGCAAACATTGTGAACTTTCTTGTCTTTGGTAAATTTTCTCCTCACTTTTCTAAGGCACAGAAAGATAAGCTAAAAAGTGATGCTAGATATTATGTGTGGGATGATCCTTTTTTGTGGAAACATTGTGTAGACCAAGTTGTTAGGAGATGCATCCCCGATAATTAAGTGCATTTGATATTAACTTTTTGTCATTCTCATGCATGCATCGGTCATTTTGGAGCTAAAAGACCGCTAGGAAAGTCTTAGAAAGTGGTTTTTATGGGCCTTCTTCGAATAAGCATGCATACATATTTTGTAAGGCTTGTGATAAGTGCCATAGGGTAGGAAATATCTCATCTAGAAATGAGATACCCCAAAAAGCCATGCTATATTGTGAAATCTTGGATGTTTTGGGTATTAACTTTATGGGACATTTCCCTAATTCTTATGGCTTTACATATATTCTTCTTACCATTGATTATGTGTCGAAGTGGGTTGAAGAAAAACCCACTAGGACTGAAGATTCTAAAGTGGTTGCAGAATTCCTAAAAGATAACATCTTCTCTAGGTTTGTGATACCCCAAGCCTTGATTAATTTCCATGGCACCCATTTTCACAATCAGACCATAGAGGCACTCTTGAAGAAGTATGGCATCACTCACAAGACATCTACCGCCTATCACCCACAAACCAATGGGCAAGCTCAAGTTTCCAATTGGGAAATCAAGTCCATCCTTCAACAAGTGGTTAACCCTAACCGAAAGGATTGGAGTTCTTGGTTGAATGATTCCTTGTAGGTATAAAGGATGGCTTACAAGACACCAATCGGTATGTCACTATACTGGTTAGTGTTTGGTAAGCCTTGTCACCTACCGGTAGAAATTCAACATAAGGCTTACTGGGCGATCAAAGAATTCAATCTCAATATAGATGAACCCAGTTTGCATAGGAATTTACAGTTGGATGAATTGGATGAGATCCGGAGGGAGTCCTATGAGAACACAAAAATCTATAAGGAGGAGACAAAGGTGTGGCACGACAAGATGATCATTAGGAATGAATTTCACGTAGGTCAAAAAGTCCTCCTATTACAATCCTTCCTTCACCTATTTCTTGGTAAGTTGAGGTCTCGATGGATTAGTCCTTTTGAGGTGGTGAAGGTATTCCCTCATGGTGCGGTAGATATCATAGATCAAGCTAAGTACAATACATTCAAAATCAATGGACAACGTTTGAAGCCTTTCCACAAGAATTTTGTACCAGAGATGAGAGGGAATGTTGATCTCCTCAATCTGGTTTGTGAATAAGCTCCAAGAAATGGGAGTGAGTCATGCCAAAAATGTTTAAAATACTTGGTTTTGATCATCCGGATTGTCAATCATGACATGCCGTTATTGTTGCTTGATTTTGAATTATTTTTCATTAGTTCCATTGTTTTGCCTTATGCTTTTCACGGTTTTTTTTCCTTGATTTTGTAGCAATTTGAAACCAAAGAATTGGAATTTTGAAGGGAGAAATGCTTGGAGTCACGAAGGAAAAACTTGGACAAGAGGTGAAATCAGAGAATTTTTCTAAGTACCAGGTGGGTAACCCATCGCGAGTCGCGACCACCTTGTCGTGAGTCGATATGGGCTCAGAAACTTTTGGGGAATTTTGAACCCTCAGACACCACTTTTTGCTAGCCGCAATGGTCTTGTCGTGAGTCGCGATGGACCATCTCAAGTCACAACAAAGTGGTCGCGAGTTGCGACCAAATCAGAGCTTTTGGATAAAAAATGAAGCTCTAAGGCTCCACTTTTCCCGAGTCGAGACGTTAATGTTGACCTGAGCCAACCATTGACCTTCCCATCACAGAGTTGCAACGAACACATCGCAAGTCACGACCGGTGTCCAGAGCAGTATTAAAAAGCGGGAAAAAATAAAAGAAACATCCCCATCTCCCCACTTTCCTTTCATCATCTCCGCCATTTCTCCACCGCTTCACCTCCCTCCGGCTACCACTCACCACTGCCACACACCACTCCACCCTCAAACATCTACACAGCTTCCTAATCCAACATTTTCCCAATCTCCACCCACAAATCACCATAAAATTTTGAAGAACACAAATCCTAAAATTTGGGGGTTTTGTGATTTTGGGAAATCCAATTTCAAATTGGTTGTGGGCTTCCTTCTTTCTTCCTCTTAAGCATCTTAGTGGTAAATTTCTTCACTTTATTGAACTTCAACTGTGATTATGTTTTATAATCTTTGTATTGGATATTGTGTGGATTATGTGGGATGCCTTATGAAATTAGATTGTTAGAACTTTGTTGATTGTTTGTGAATCTTAAATTGTGATTATGTTGTATAATCTATGTATTGGATATTGTGTGGATTATGTGTGATGCCTTATGAAATTAGTTTGTTGGAACTTTGTTGATTGTCCGTGAATATATTGTGCTTACGATTTGATTTGATGTGGATTGTGTGATTATATTGTGTTTACGGCTTGGTTGGATGTGGGATAGCATAATACTAACTTTGAGTGTGTTGATTTCCTCGTGTTGGTTTTGTGCTTGAATTGTGCTATTAGTGTTGCTTTGATTTAGAATGGATTGTGGCTTATACTAGATATGAGGCAGGTTGGCCCCTTTATTAGACATAGTTGTAATTTTAATGCAATGCTATTTTTCTTAGGATAGTTTAGCCATGGGACTTGAATGTTAATGTTATGAAAGTACTAATGGTGGCTAAAACTAGTTAGGCATGATTGTGATTGTGAGATATAGCATATGTGGGAGGTCGTCGCCATACCTCTTAAAGTTAATACTTTTAAGCCTTGATGCTTCCTATCTACAATGTAGTAGATAATGGCAAGTCAGGGTCGTCCATGAGAAGAGGGATCTTTTCAAGTATTTAAACATATATAAGAGAAGACATACTAAGCATATACATACATAAATACATATAAAAGCATGTAAACAAGGGGGGGGTTGGTTGGTTTGATCCTAAGTTATCAAATTGAAATACAACTAGCAAAGCAAGAGAACTATGCTAATCATGCAATACAACTGAAGATGAGATGAAAATAACAATTGATGAAACCATGGGCGCAATTGACTTCCACTTCCAAACCTCTTATCCATCATTGAACATGCAACCTATTTACTACTTTCACTACTTGTTGTGAAGGCGAAACTTCTATCCTTCTTAGAGAGTAGTTTGTAAGAGTGTGTTCGACATCTCTTTTCCAACCTCACCAATGACTCCCATAGTTGAAACATGACTCAAGGTATCCCATTGATGGCATTTAGCATGAAGAATCAACATGCTCGGTAACACTTATAAATACTACACCGTGTCTAAGCATTTAGCCAATTCATGCATTTTCACAAGATAAGTCAAGAACGATCGACACTCATAGACTTCTCTTATTTGCTACAAGCAACAAACATGACAAAGAGTTTAACATTATCATATTCATCTAGCAATTATCAATCCATCAACATAATCAAAAGCTCTAACTCATACTCTTGGATTCTTATCAAGAAAGGGAAAGATCAACCCATTTCCCCAAACTCTAACAAGCATATCATACAAGTACTTCATATACTCAAGCTTTCAATAACATTAATGACATTAACAAATACAATCAATGCTCCATAAATACACAATAGTAGGAGTATTAAAGAGGCTACAAATTGTTCTTAAGACATGGGCTTGGAAGCCTTAGTCTACTGCTCCTAAGAAATATATTAGCTACAGGAGTTCATACTAATCAATGCTAAACAACTAATCATAAAACAAGATAATTCAAAGATGAAAATGGAAGGAAAAGGATTCTAAATAGTACCAAAAAAATGCAGAAGATGAAGAAGAATGAATGAGAGGAAAGAGAGTGCTATTTATAGTACAAAGAAGATAAGGTGAAATTCTGGCCACCCGTTGGTCGGGACTCGCGATGGGCACGTCGCAAATCGCGACTGTCTCGCGATGAGGTCATCGCAACTTGCGATGGGTGCCAGAATTTTACTTTGTTTCCTTTTCTTCTTCTTGTGGTATACAATCAACTTCATAGCAACTCCTCTCATTTTTCAAGTCTTCAATGTCTCTAAAAATGGTCTTCAATGGCCTCCGGTCTTCGTGTCTTCGAAGCAAGTCTTCAAAAATGTGATCTTCAATGGCCTCCGGTCTTCATTGCCTCCGTGTACTTCCCTTGTCATGAAAAATCCACTTAGAAGAGGTAAATGAGCGTAAAATTGCTCTTACCCCTCCTAAGAGAATTTCAAGGTAAAACACAAGCTCTCGATAATAAAATAGCACAAAAGTGACCCAAAATAGTACTAAAGTATGCACATAAAATGGACACATCAATATAAGATATTCAACTGTGTGAGAATTTCATTGAGTTGAGAATATGGGCATATTGGACATACATAGATTTTATATGAAATTGTGATTAGAACTTGAACTAGTTGGTGTGGATTTGATTTGGCTTGTGATAATTGGCAAAAAATAGTTTAAGGGTTGAGTATAACTTTGTAATATTGCACATATGTATATTCCTGTACATTTGACTTGTTTGTTGTGGTTGTTAGATATTTCCCCTACCAAGAGACTTGGGGCTCCTCCACAAAGTGGGCGCACCGCCGCTCCACCTTCACCTCCACCACCGGCTCCGGAGTCGAGCCATGTACCTCCTCCTCCGGATAGGTACATGGGTTTGACCCGGATCACCGGGTCCCATGCAGAGAGATGGGAGGCCCTAGCCAGCCGTCAGCTCAAGGAGACGAGTTTAGTAGATTTTCCCACATTGGACACTCTTGGGCTTACCCAGTAAGTCCGATGCCTCCTCAGAAAAAAGTAATGGAGGGTTTAATGAGAAAGAGTGCCCCCTCTTACCAGCGATATACACTAGAGTTCTTGTCCATGGTCAGGATATGCAGCATGAGAGATGATCAACTATGCAAGAGATACATTTCTTTTCACTTGGATGATATATCTTGATAGATAACCATCTTGCATGGAGGCATTTGGATGGGAAACTGCAGAGATACAGGCAAGGTTGGACCCACGGGCAGAGTAGCGATACATTGAGGAGGACATGCAATTCTGGAGTATCATCAACTTGAGGTCAAAGAACTCCTACAACAAGAGAAGTGTCATCATCCACCCCGCACTCAGTTATCTACACCAACTATTGGGTGGCATAATACTTTGCTCGACGAAGCAAATGAATGTGCCGGACAACGACATTCACTTTCTATGGCACTTGATGAGTGAGGGACTAGGATATGGATTATGGGCTGAGCTATGGATGAGATGTGGAGGGGAAGCCAAAGGGGAAGATTATGGTTAGAGGTTTGATAGGCCTCTTGGCGGACTACCTAGGATTGGTTCCACCGACTGACTTTTCACGGTTAGGGAGGCGCACTTCCAACCTCATCACTACAGAGAGGTTGGTTTGATTCAAGATGCTCAGCACCACGCAGGCCACGGGGATATTCCACATGAAGCAAAGGGATGAAGAGTTAAAGAATTTGGCTAAGTATGGAGCCGGTCTGTGAAAACCTTCATGGACTATGAGAAGATTTCTGAGTCAAAGTACAAGCTACTCTCGGTCCAGGAAAACCTTCACTAACTGTGATAATACTCTGTGAAAAATTTGTGTACTGTTCGTGGTCAATCAAAACCTTCACGGATTGTAAGAATTTCCAAGCAAAAACTATATATTGTTCGTGATCCATGAAAACCTTCATGGACTGTGGCACGAGAGAAGCTTCATGGACCATGCTGGATCCAATGGAGTGTGGCTCTGAATATTTCACAGTCCCCACCAGATCCCATTCCCTGTGCTTAAATGCTTCACGGACCGTGACATCTGTGCGGGTCTGTAAAGCCTTGGTGGCTGACCTAGGGTTTTGCTATTTTTGGCCTATTTTTAGGCCCAATCTCCTACTTCTATATATGGGAGACTTAGTGTTCTACTAAACTGTTAGAAAGTAGAATATAACCTAGTCATAATGTAGAGTAAATTCTCTCTCTAGTTTCGAGAGAATGAAGAGGAGAATTCTTCTTCTCCTTCCTTCTCCTTCTCCTTTTCTTTTCCATTATTTTTCCTTTCATATTATTTCTAGATCCATGGTATCTAACCTAATATTTTTCATGGATATAAGCTTTGTAGGGTAGATTTTTCGCTTGGGATTCATCTTAGCACTTGGTATGTTATTTTTTCTTTATGAGATTCATTAGATTCACCCTATTCTTGTGCTTATGATATTATTTTGATTTTTCTTGAATGTTAAAAATGCATGAATACTACACCACATGTAAGCACACACTTTGGGCTACATTCATAAATGGTGCAATTATTGATGCCCCCTTGGAAAGATAAACCTGGATGTTAAAATGGGTAGGGGAGAACTCGTCCGTGTGGGTGTGTACATGGGGGATTCGAGAATGCTCTAACATATTTTCCATCGCACTTGTCTTAGCTGACTTTGTAACCGTTGTTCGAGAGGTTGTGGGTAGAGATAGCTAATAGTAGCAAGCTAGGTGTTGTGTTAAAACCCTAGTATCACAAATAAGGTGACTACGATCCTCGGGCCTAGCGTATATAAGACCCAGGAAGAGTAGTTGCATTCATGGTGGAAGCCTATGACGTAAGAGCACGAGGGAGAAACAAACCTACAATGATGGTCTGACCTCGTTGTAATCCCCTAATTACGATGGCAGTGCTGATGGTGGGTTACGAGTTCACCCACCATGACAAGGATGGGAAAGTTTATGCCATCGGCCACACCAAGTGTTGTGAACACACTGATAGGTCTTTTGTATGTCTATATGTGAATGAATCAAGGATTGAATCATTAGAACTACCATTTTCTAAATGATTCCTAAGAGCCTAGCATAAATAGTTTACTTGTTTGTTAATTTCAGGCTTTGTAGTTGTTAGTTGAAAATACCACACCCCCCCAATTGCATGTCTACACTACTAGTTGTTCCTTTCACTTGTGCAGATTGTCCATCCGCACGAGGTTGGTTTCTAACTAGTAATTGAGCCCTAGCATCCTTGTGGATAAACCCAGGGCTTGCCGCTTACTACCCCTTGGTAAATTAGCAGTGAGAATGGGTGCATAATTATAAATCTCTTATCTTTTGACCAGTAAGCCCATCGACTCATTTTTTAACAACACCCGGGTCGAGGGCAGGTCACGCTACCTCTTAGTGGGTCATCTTATACTCCTTATCATCCAGGTTGAAATTGATTGCCTTCTGTCCATCATCGTTCACGGCCTACCACAGAGTAGCTAGGAACTCTAGGATTTACCTAATGTACGGCTTGGAATTTTTCTCGAGAAACCCCTCTAGATCTACTTGGCCCAAAAGGTAAGTGACCGGCTCGAGTAGGCCTAGAGCCGCCAAGGTATCCTTGCAGGCAAACCCCATCTCCAAAAGACTCCTCTAAGCTCTCTCAAGTTCCTCCACCTCCATACTACAGTCCAAAAATATTGGATAAACCCATAAACTCCTCGGTCACAAATGTGGGGTTGCAAAGAATTGAAGTTGTCGGCTCGCAGTTTGCATCGTTCGCTAACTTCTTCCTCTTCTCACCCCTAGTGGACTTGCCCTTCTTCGAGGCATTCTTCTTAGGTGGCCCCCTAACAAAATGAGGACAAGAGTGGTGATATGATCATAAACAAGGCATGGCTTATATAATCATCCAAGAAGATAACATTCTCCCAAATAGCCTAACCATTCAAAACATAATAGTCTAAGCATGAAGGCTATTTAAACAAGAACATTTCTCATCAAACAACAAACTCATGTACGTTCTCACCAACCCATCAATGAGATCAAGCAATCAAGATTCACTCTCTCCTAAATCACCCAACACATGAAGATCACATCATTCAACCAAAATAGCACATCAATCCACCCAAAACTTCTTCAACACAAGATTTTTCATACAAACCCAAACACATCTCTCAAAAACACACAGACATTAAGGATTCATGCTTTTTATAACATCACCACAATACAATAAAGCACAAAAACAAAGAGTTCAATGGGTAACCCAAACTTTGAAGCTAGGATTTGTAAGACCTACACAAGAAGCAAAAATTGCTAATTTTTGGAAGAAAGCTAAAATTTTTTCAATTTTCACCAAGAGTGTGTGACAAGGAGTGTTTCTGAGGGGAAAGAATGTGTCAAATGATAGAATTGGGTGAAGAAACATACTATGGGATTAGAAATTTTGGCTAAGGTGAAAAGTGAGAGAAGTACAATTAGGATAAGAATGGAATTTTCAAAATTGCATATTAGGGGACAATAGTACAAATCAATTAATTCCTAGGAATGTAGGAAGTACTATTTCCATCAAAAAAATCCTAAGGGGTTAGGGAATTTCAAACAAATTGAACCAAAAATGCATTTTTGAGTTAGAAATTATGATTTTTTAAAAATTTGCATTTTTGGAACAATTTGGCAAGGGAAAATCGGAAATCGGCACAGAAGATGTTTGGTGTAGAACAAAGCCTTTTGCCGAACCTCCTAGCATGAAACATCCCCCCACACCAAACACATTGGCACGAGGCATCCCCTTGCGCCAACACTCCTGGTACAGATCGTGTCAGGTTTTGTCTCGAGATTGCCAAAATTTTGACCTAATCCTTAGTTTTTCCCTCTTTTTCAAGACACTATGTCACCCATAAAATTTAATTCCATTCAAACACAATCGAGTCTTGAACTCAAAATTTTCAAACCAACAAGAGTTTCATCTCAAAAATTTTCATTGCAAAACATGCAAGATCTATCTAATATCTACTCAAAAACACAAAAGCATAAAAGAAACACCATATATTTATTATCATCCTTACAACTTATTTCCTTTTTCATGTTTTCTTGTTAAAACCACCAACCTGTTGGTCTTCAAAGTTGCCATTGGCAACTCTGCCCATGATGACATCATAGTGAAGAGGTCTCCACAACGAACCATCATTACCTTTGAACCTCTTGTCCTCTCTCTTTGGGTTTTAAACTCTCGACCTTCTCCCTTTCCCCCTGCAAGTTATTTAGCATGGAAAAAGTTTCTAGTAAGACATATTGTCCTTCACATAGAGCAATTCATCGGAATCATTATCATTATCATCAACATGGGATTCATTAAAACACTCATGCTCATTGGTAATACAAGAAGAATCATCATGCTCATAACATAAGGTTACACCTTTGCACATAAGAGAATAGTTTGTCGAATCATGACTAGATTTAAAAATATTAAACTCCACTTTATCCATCTCATCTTCTAGAGTTAAGGTTCCCAAGTGGACATTAATTTTAGTCCTAGACGTTATTAGGAAAGATCTCCCCAAAAGTATTGGGGGTGTACTACCGTCGTGCACCACGTCTATGACATAAAATTCCATCGGAAAAATTAGCTTGCCAACTTGCACCATCACATCCTTTACTAGTCTATGTGGACTAGCTTGGGAATGATCGGCCAGTTGGACAATCACTCTAGTTTCCCTAAGCTTATCTAGTTCTAGGCATTCATATAGCCTATATGGGATCACATTGATAGATGTGCCTAAATATATCATGGAATTTTCAATAAGTTTACAGCTTAAAGAAACAAGGAATAAAAAACATTTCGGGGTTGTCGCATTTCTTAGGAAAATATTTATGGTTCAAAACGAAAACTCCCCTCATTTTTAAATGTCGTAACCTCTTAGTTGGCCTAATTATTTTCTTTGTACATTCAACATTAAGAAACTTAGCATACAATGGCACATGTTCAATCAATTTCAAGATAAGGATGGTTACCTCGACGATGGCCAGTATTTAGCTCTGCCTTGAAGGGAAAATGGGAAGGCTCTCAAGTTCTAATCGTCTTCAGAAAATCCTGGTGGCTTTATGTTCGTACACACCAAGTAAAACTCTAAAAGATGCTTGTTCGGGACCATCCCTGTCAATTCATGGAATGTAGCATGAAAGTTTTCAGCTCACAACTAACATTGGTAGGTTGTGGCAGGAATGTGATGCATAATGGTTGATGCTCCAGGTTTAGGGCCATAAGCTCCCGTAAGGTATGATTTTCATCCGCCACCACTAGCGAATCTTCAATAACACTACTTGCCTCGGTTGAATTTCTGCCCTAGTCCTCCATCTCCATCTCCTCCGAACACTTGTGTTCTCAGTCAGGTAGTTTAATACACCTAGATTAGTGGTACGGGTGTGTACCATAAACTAGGGATAAAAAAACCCTTCTGAATACAACACTAGCAACCAGATGAAAAGGTAATAAAGCAACTATAACAGTAGCTCAACAATCAAACTAACAACACAAAAGTAAAAAGGAAAGTAAAAGGAAACTACTAACTACTTCAACTTACAAGTTGTGCTAATCAATACTTGATCTTGATAACATCCACGAAAATAGCACCAAAATTTGACCCGCTTCCACCCGGGGAGTTAATTGTAGGTATTTAACCCGAGCGGAGGCTATCTCGTAGGAAGGTCAAAAAATAGAAATTTATATTCGGCACCTGTTATCACTGTTACGCTACATAGAGGGTAGCTAGTGGAAAGCCCTGGGTTTGTCCACAAAGATACTAGGGCTCAAGTATTATTGGATTCCTCTTCCTGAGTACTATAAAATCGACTACAAGAACTCCCAAAATGGATCAACGCTTCACCGAGAGGAAGCAAAACAAAATGGGAGGAAACAAAGCAAAACCACGAGTGTGTTGCGACTCATGAAATGTTGACATGAGAGGTCACAATTTCCTTATGTGGTCACGACTCGCGGTAATTGCCCTGCAACTTTCATTTTACTCCCTTTTTTCTTGTACTATAAATAGCTTTTGACCCCGTTCTTCCCCAACTCTCTAAGCCCAACTTAGGGGCTCCAAAACCCTAGTTTTTCACCATTTTCTTCCATTTCTTCTTCTTTCTTTGTAGAAATTTGTTCTTTGTTATGGGTTTTGATTATCTAGCTTAGTTTTGTACTTGGGAGCAATTGATTGAAGCTTCCACACCTATGTAGTAGGAACCTCTATTTCACTTTTTCTTGAAGCATTTGTTATATAGAATTCATGTGTTTAAATGTGATTTTTACTTCATTCATGCTATGGGTTGTTTGAGTATATGAAGTGTTTGTATGATTGAAGTGTTATGGTGTTAGGAAAGTTGCTAATTTCTTAGCTCTTTAGCATGAGAATCCAAGAACGTGGAACTACAATTTCTTGTGCATAATGTGTTATTATTCTTGCTAGATAAATATGTTAATATGGATTGTTCTCATGTTTATCCTATAGATGCAATGCAAGGTTGAATATAAACCCTATATGTTTAAACACTTAAACCCTATTTGTTCTAGGTTAAGCCTAATGAATGCTATGTTTGGTTAAATGGCTATGTCTTTGGTAGAAGGCTTGTTCTTATCAAATCTATGGTCCTTTGTGTATAATGTCATTGATGACATACCTTATGATTTGGTTTGCCTAGAGTGATTATCAATGAGGTTTGCAAATGGTCATCGATTGTCTTTCCAAATTACTATTAAAAAGGAATGAATGTTGATCTTCGAATGGGAATTTTAGCATTCCCCATAGGTAACAAATGTGATAGATTGAGTAAATGGTTCAATGATCTACATTAGGTTTCTAAGTGGATATTAATTTCCCCCAAGGCTTTATCATTTGTAGTTTTTACCCCTTTTTCTTAGTTTTTTTTATGATTAGCATAGTTACTTAACTTTGCTAGTTATCTTGTCTTCAAATTTCATAACTAAGGACCACAACCAACCAAAACCCCCCTTTTTACTTGCTTTTATATATCTTTATATATCTACTTCTAGCCTAATATAAACCCTATATGTTTAAACACTTAAGAAAATCCCTCTTCTTCGTGGACAACCCCGATTTGCCACTATCTACTTAATTGTATTTAGTAAGCATAAAGGGCTTATAAATTATAACTTTGAGTGATACGACAATGACCTCCCAAATTTTGGCACCGCTGCAGGGGAAGAGGCATTTATTTTTTAGTGTTTACGCATATTTGGTTGCATTTTACCTCGTTGTTTTTATTTTTCATTTCTTTTTGGTTGTTTTAGTTTGGGGTGGGTATTGCTTAACTTCTTGGTGAATATTTATCGAGAATACTTGAAATATGATTCTGGACTTTTGAATAAGAGAAAATTTTTTAAAAAATGGAACGTCTCACCTTGAGGGAACTCATGATGAGAAGAGAGGTTCAACAAGCAAGGTTTTGTAGGATATGTCATTCTGACCATCCTACTGAGTCTTGCTATATATTGAGAGAGGAGCACCCCGAGGAGGAAAGAAACCTTGGTTTCCAAAACCAATGGTACTATAAAGAGTGCTACCAAGAAGTAGGAAATGTTGGTTTTCAAGGGCAAGAAACCAAAAAATGATATCCATACCATAATTCTTACAACCCGGAATGGAGTGGTAATCCGGATTGGTGGTATGAGAATGAGCCGGAAAACCAACATTAGAGTAAAATGGTTGGTCATTACCATCTTATACCATACCCCAAAACCAAGCCCAACAAGGAAGTTCAAGTTAGACACGTGAGGGAGTCAAGAATGCAATAGAAAACTTGAACTTTACTTGTGACAAACCGGACACTCGGCTTTCCTCTAGTGTTGAGGCTATTGAGGGGCTTGCGAGAAGTATATTGGAAGCCTTGGCCCGAATGGAAACTCGTGATTCCAAAAATACACCATCCCAAGTCGAACTTAAGGATTCAGAGAGTGAGGTCTCCATGGGAAATAAGTTTGAGTTCGACAAGGATGAGGAGTTGGTTGTTGAGGATGAAAAAATAAATAAAGAGGTGATTGTGCTACATTCATTAGCATCGTCACCCCTACCCCCACCTAGTAAACTAACTCCATCATTGTCAGAATTTTTGAGGGAGATAAGAGAGGAGCCAAAAGACAATCCCAAGCCTCCTAACCACCCAACTCCTTTTAAACCATCTCCACCTCCAAAAAACTTTCCTATTGAAATTTTTGAACCCCCACCTCTCTATTTTTGGATGCTCATGGTGAAGGGGTTCAAACCTTCACCATATGGATAACATTAGGGTTGTGCCAACGACCATAAAAATACAGAGTTTCTTGGGAGGCCACCCAAGATTCTATGTTAGATTAGTATTTTTCTTTTCTTGAAAAAACAAATTCCTCAACCATGTCCTCAAACCCTTATCCTAAACGACCAGAATACCACTACAATCCACCACAAAAAAAACCACTACCAAAACCACCATCTAGGAGTACTACTAGTTGTTGTCTTTTGTCAGTGTCGATCGGAATTTGCATAGTTATAGATTCGTAGTTGATGGATCAAAGTTTCATATTGGGCGGAGTTGGAGAACATGGAGGAGATAACATTCATTGAGAAGTGAGCATTGCAATAACCGGGAAGGACCTTAAAAGTCGAAGTTGTGAGTATTTTTTTTCTCCCTTATTTCTTTATCTTGTCCTTTTCACATTGAGGACAATGTGTGTTTCAAGTGTGGGGAGATAAAGAAAAATATATCTCATTGTATTGTATTGTAGTGTGCATATGCTCCACTTTGATTTGTATTGTTTGAAAAAAATAGTGACAAAAATAATTCCCTCTAAGTTGAAAACCCGAGAAGGCAACTTAGGCAAAAGTGGGAGGCCGGTTGAAAACCAAAAAGGTGACCTATGCAAAAATGAGAGGCCAAATGGTGAGGACAAATATGAGGGTGAGCATTGAAAAAAAAATGTGTCAAGCTAAGATGAAAACTCGAGAGAGCTCCTAGGAAAAATGAGAGGAAATTGAAAAACAGTTATGCTTCTCTTTATTTGTCTATTGAGTAGCTTTTTCGGTGGAGTAAGTTAGCTTGGCATTATAAGTATACCTCACTTTTGTTATGGATTGTTGGTTGTTTAGATTATCTTAGGCTTTGGGATGTGAGAATTTGGGAGATTCTTATGTCTTGGCGGTTAGGGTAGTCTAGGAATATTTTGTTGGATGTTTTGGGGAAACTTGTACATGCTATTTTACGCTTTGATCTTTGCTTGTTTCTTTTCACTTGAGGACGAATAAGGTTTAAGTGTTGGGAGATTTGATGAGACGTCAAATGTATGTATTTTCCAAAGTATTTAACATATCTTTTGTCATATTTTTTTGTAAGATTCCTAGATTTTGGTAGGTTTAGATGAAAAGGGGTTTAGATAGTCATTTTCGGTTTTTATATCTAAATCCTTTATTTTGTAACCTATGTTTAGTCTAACGGATTTTTGGTCCTTATGAGCAACTAGATTCCTTTTTGTAAGCTTAATTTTTAGATTTCTCATGAGCACTTAGGAGTGGTTTAGTGAAGGCCATTCGAAAGGATGGTAGAAGATGGAAGGTCACTCACAATGTGGTCGAAGATAAAGTGAAGAAAGGGGAGCAAAGCAAAGGGTGAAGAATGATCTATATTTTGAAGCAGATTTTTGAGAATTATCAGAGATGAATCAGCCTCCAAGAGTTGTACCATTCGATTCCTCTTCTCGAGTACTATAAAATCGACTATAAGAACTCCCAAAACAGATCAACGGTTCACCCGGAAGAAGCAAAACAAAATGGGACTTTTTTTCATCGCGACTCGCAAAATGTTGATTTGAGAGCTCACAATTTCCTGATCTGGTCGCGACTCACGACGGAGGCATCATGACTCGCTATAATTGCCCTGCAACTTGCTTTTTACTCACTTTTTTCTTGTACTATACATAGCTTTTCACCCCTTTCTTTCCCAACTCTCTAAAACAAAAAAAGGTCATCCTTTGTTATGTAAACATAACTAATACCAACAATCCGCCATACAAAACATACCAAAAACTATGCCGGATGCAACATTTAACACACGCAAAATAAAGCATATCACGACCCCAAGTGGAAGTGGGTCAAATTTTAGAGTCGTTGCTGGGAATGCTAGTTTGAAAGTTTAATTATCAACTTGCATAGCTCGTTAGTTGAATAGTTCATATTGTTTTATTTTTATTTGAGTAATATGCAGATATAACCCTATATAATTGAGAAAGTGCAGATATAATCGTGAGATAATGTTTAGTCCAAATATACCCCTAACTATTTTACTTAAGTGAAAATATAACCCTAAAGACTATATTCTGGCATTGACTGGCCATTTTTGGCTATTGACTGATAGAAAATGATCAAAATGCCCTTTTAGCCTAATACTAAAATTTAAAAGACAAAAATGTCCCTTGACCCCCACTATACTGCCACTACCACCACTTTTCCAGCACCACCTTCACCGCCGCCGCCACTCCACCACCACTAAAACTTCCTGAGACCCAGCCGAATCTGAACAAAAACAATTTCCCTGCGCATTACATTTATTCACACTTTCACCTGCAGAATCCAGTTTAACGTTAATCTCTCTATTGTTGAATCTTACTGATAAATTAATCTCCAAATAAGTTTCAAGTGTATATAATAAATAATGTCATACTGGTGAGATAAAAGGAAAAATAGTAACTACGAATGTGTTACTGATTTTAGTTTGCCTCTAGTATTGCTCCGCCTCCATTTTCACTGCTCCACCGCTGCTGCCACTCCACCACCGCTGCTCCTCCTCACCCATCACCAACCCTCTCCCGCCACCAGTCCACCACCAACTTCCAACTCACCAACTCCAACTGCTACGGTTCCACCTCCGCCTCCTCCCACCGGCTCGATCACCAGCCCCTAAAGCTCTGCCGTGTAAAATGCATCACAGATCTTGTCATCCTCAAAAATAGCTTCAAATCACCCTACCTGAACCCGTACAACCTGACATCAAGTCAAAGAGGAAGTATGATGAGTTTGAGAAGATTGAGGTGGAAATTAGAAGTTTAAGAAGATAAGGTCTAGAGAAGAAGAAGCAATTAGGTTAGAACTTTTTTGGTCAAAATAGTGAATTAATTTTTTTCAGAGGGGTAAATTGACTTTTCACCCAATTCCGATCTAAATCTGTCGGAAAAGGTTATATTTTCACAAAACCTAAATATCTGGGGATATATTTGCACTTTCAATTATAGCAGGGTTATATCTGCACTTTCGTTAATTATTTAGGGTCATATATGCACTTTGCTCTTTTTACTTTTATTTTCATTTTTGTCTTCATTTTTGTTTGAGATCCTTTCCATCATGCATGAAAAATAAATTAAAAGCAGAATTTTTTTAAAATGATTGAGATGAGGTATTTCCGGTCTTGAAAATTTACATGCCCTATCTTGTTTTAATGATCATTGTTATGATACAATTTGGGCTAAGTATATTTCCCCTATTACTAACATGCAGCTAGGGAAGAAGAGGGCTAAGGAATTAAAAAATCCTAAGTCCCTTCCTACTCCTAAACTCAACAAAAATGTATCCACTATCGAGAAAAATGGCTATGTTTGGTTCATTTCCCCAAAGGTAAAGGGTAAACATAGAATGATGTGGAGGACCGTCCATAAGGATGTGGTCTCTGGTGGTGTTAAAGACGGTAATTCTGGTGAGCTATCAATCCACTCTCCTTTGTTTTTCAAAAATTAAAGGGAAAATAAGTCATGAAGACGAAAATAAAGAAACGTTGTTTTAATTCAAGTACTAGTTTTTTTTCAAAGTTTCTAATGAATTTTTAGGGACGTGTTTTATTTTTGGAGGATTTTTTAGGGAATTTCAGTCACCAATATTTTTAGAACAAAACTACTATTGGTTTTTGGTGTTTTTGGAAGCAGAGATTTCACGAAAACGTTGGAAGGGAAAAATCCACAAGGGCCTCGTGCCAAGTAGCCCAACACGATCCCTGTTGCTAGCATAGTCTGTGCCAGGGCACTTAAGCACGAAGGGGTTCGTGACAGGTGTACCCAGCACGGGGGAAATGAAGAGGCGCACCATGGCATGCAATTAATGAGCTGGAAAGAGCTGGCAACCAACTAGCATGAAGCTCTCACACGCCAGCACAAGGCCACATGTCGGCACAGATCTAGCCTATGAATCCGTGGTACCTACCCAATCTGCCCAATTGATGCTCATACTAAACCCAATAAATACTTCCTTGTGCCAACCCTTCTCATTCCATCATCTCCATTCTCTTCCTCCCTTACCTGAGAGCCTCCCTCCCTCTAATCCATAACCTCATTTTGGCCATAACTTCTCCATCCCTTATCTTATTTACCTCCACTTTATACCAATATCCTTATTTTTTTTATCCCTTTACAATTCATCCCTTCTTTTCTCACGAAAAACTGGAGATTTTCCAAGAAAATTCTAAGACCAGTTCGGTCATTAATTGAGTTTTCTCCCAAAATTTAAATTTTTGGTCTATTTCTAATGATGGAGGATGCTTCGACATGATATCGGAGGAGTTCCACACACAACCCAAGCAAGGATTTTAGCCCACTCTCCATTTGAGGTACTTGGCCTAGTTACATGTTAATTTGGAGGACTTTAATTTTTGAATTTCCTTTGAGATCCTTTGATGTTTGCATGCTTGATATTTAGGGTTAGTAGTGTGGTTTTTTGTTGTAATGTTATGGAGGATATTTTGTGTGGAGGTACTTGGTGAAGAATTGCTACACTTGTTGTTGGGCTAATATTTGCTATATCTATCATTCATCGTAGATAAAGAAAGGAACCTAGTGTGGAATGTTTGGGGTTTACCAACCTCACTGGGGCTTACCAACCTCACTGGGGCATAACAGGAATGGTGGGGCCACCTAGTTGGGAGCCCTATTCAAGAGACGATGTTTGTTGACGAAGAGACGCTTATGGATATAAAAATCTACAAACCTTCCATGGTACTACTAGGGAGGATCGGTATGAAAAAGTTCGCTACCATGTCAATTCCCACCTATACTAGATATACCCTTTAATTTCTGGCTACTCTAGCAAATGAAACCAATAGGCATATAGCGAGGTCTGCTAGGTTTAACTTGGGGGTGTGCCCTACGACTTGACTTACACTCGGATTTATAGAATCTTCAAATGGAAGGTTCAGAGAGATGGAAAAGGGTATAATAAGAAAGATGTAGGGTTTGAGTTATATGCGTTCTGGGCTACCATCGCCTGACAGCTGCGAGAGAAGGGTAGTAAAAACTCTGACATAATGCATGTTACACTAAGATATGTGGCCAGGTTACTGAGTGTGGTGGTCAGCTATCACGCGGAGGCCACCACTGCTTCGGAGAATGATTGTAGGAGGCTATGGTCGATCTGCACTGAGAGAGCTTGCCCCGATCTATTGGATGATTTCATTAATCACTGCTTGGACCTCTCTATGACCCACCACGGGAAGATAGTAATCAGTGGTATGGTAACACAGATTGTTCGGTATTACTATCTTCTGGAGGATAATTGGATGAGGGCGTACCCGCAAGATCTTTTTACACTCACTCTTCCAGTCATGGAAGAGGCGAGGTTGATACAGGTGGATGATGGGGTCATTTCTTGGTTGTACAAGGGAAAGAAGCTCATGGAGGACCTTTTTGAGCAAGATGTACAAGATACATAATCTCATTATCGAGCAAGATGTAGACTCAGAGGTGGTTTTGGGAGAGCACTACCAAGGAGACGACTACGGGTAGAAGGATGACGATCAGAAGCAAGTCCCAGTGCAGCCGCACAGTATTCTATCATCCAACTGTAGCCATCACTGCCTTAAGCTATGCCACAACCTTTGAAGCAGCACTTAGCATCACCACCCTCTTTTAAGAAGCTACTTGGAGGACAACCTTTTATCAGTGGTTATTTAGCATTCATGAGGAGCCATATCAGTCTGCAGGCCATGGCGCTAGTAGCTCTCACATTCACAACATCTCCTTCAATTTTAATGATTTTGTGGAGTCTAGCAAGCATGGCAGTCATGGGCCCCTGCCTATCTCAAGCCCTTAGCCATACAGGCATAGCATATTGGGTCATTCTCAGGAGGAGGCCCACCCTTGGAAACATCCTCAGTTCAGCCCTTTGAGAGAGTATGGGTCACCAGGTTTTGAGTCGATAGCTTCCTATCCTATGTGGACTCATCCATTGTAGTACAAGCCATACTGGGCATAGTCTTTGGGGGACTCCATTTTTGGGGTTAGGCGGGATGTGCACATGCTTGGCTCTCAGCTAGACGACCACGAGTGGGATACGACCGTGAGATTTGATAGAGTTAATGGACAGTTGCACCACCTGAGAGAGGATATGGGGGGAACTACATAAGGGCATTAATTATTTCAATAACTGCTAGAGGACATCTGATATTAGAGATGGCTATCAAGATCCGCACGGGCAGAGGCAAGGAGCCAGACGTCGCAGATGGCATTAATTATTTTTGTGGTGTTTTCAACCTCTCTTTTACCTTGGTCGCATGCATTGGGGGACAATGCATGAACTAAGAGTGGGAGAGGGGTTGGAATACCTTGGCATCCCCTTTACTAGTATTGTCTCCAACTTATGTTATAGATGTTGACTGCTTTGATGACTATCTTTTCCATGTTTTCTTTCATTCCCTCATTTGTATTTTTAAACTTTTGGTTGTTTTAGGTGTTAGGGAAACTCTTTGTAGTTTGTTTTTGGGATGTGTTTTCAAAACTTTTAGTGGTGTAATTTATATCTTTCCTTTCTTCATGTAGTATGAAGTCAATCTCAGGGGCATTTTGTACTACAACAAAAAAATTTTAATTTAAAAAAAAAACTAATATATATATACGTACATATATATATACCCGTCTAAGTTGGAAACCCAGAGGGAAACTTAGGCAACAATAGAAAAATCCCGGATAGGTTGAAAGGCCTAGGTAAACACGAGAGGGTAGGCTCGACTCAGTTTACAAACCTAGGCAAAAATGAGAGGCCTTGTGGAAAAAGGTGAGAATGTGAGTTGAACATGTGTAGCTAGGATGAAAATCTGAAAGGGCTCCTAGGCAAAATGAGAGAAATTGAGAGAAAATGGAAACTAAGTTGATGATTCTTTGGCATTATCTTTCATTGTAGCTGAATTGATAATCTAGAGTTATCCTTAGTTACAACCAAGTCGAGGACCTCTTGGATTTCCTTGATGGTTTTTTTGCAACGAATCTTGGATTGCTTTTGGAGGACTATTGGGGGAGTAAGCTATTTCAACACTCATCATTCATGATTAACTTTTTCATCACTATATTTTGGGTTGTTAGGTTACTTTAGCATCTTCGAGGAGTGTGAGAGTTGTGAGATTCTTATTTGTTTGGGGGAGCTAGTGTAGCTTGGGAGAAATTTTAATGCATTGGATGACTTATCGTTGCATGCTACGCTATGCTTAGAATTTTTCTTTTTTTTATTTTTTCGAGGACGAGAAAGGTTTAAGTGTAGGGGGATTGATGTGCCCCGCATTGCATGCATTAACCAATGTATTTGACATAATAATTGGCAGGTTTTACTTGTTTATTTTTATGTGCATTTTAGACATCAAGAGTAGGGTAGAGAGAGAAATGAGCTCTTCCTTCTCTCTAGAATATTTTCTTTTCATCACTTCATTTTTCCATTTCCCAAAGGCAATGAATACGATGAAATACTAGGCTTCAATGCTTAGGTAGAAGTTTAATAGCTTGGGGATAATATTTGTATTCATGTTTTGTGAGATTCCTTAGATCTACCTATTTCTATGTGTATGAAATATTATGTTGCTTTGTTCTTGAATTTTTTATGAACTACGTGAATGATACACTATATTAGCACACACTCTAGTCTACATTAATGTTGGTGAACATATTGATACCCCCCGGGAAGAGAAACCTGGATTTGATATAAGAAGCTGGATCCACGCGGGTGTGTGCAAGTAGGTCTTTTCTAAGTTTTACCATTATGATGATAGCACACTAGTCTTAGCTGGCGAGTTCGTCTGAAGGGTTACGGGTAAAGGTAGCATTTAGTAGCAAAACTACAGTTTAGTGAACCTAGTGCCATCAATAAGGTGTCGATTCTCCTTTGCCTCTCTAGGCCTAGAGATAGAGCATTTGTGGGGTAGTGCACAGGATGAAATTAGCCTTGGAGGATAATTTATCTCAGACTGTTCTCAGGCTTTGGCACAACTCATCAGACCACGATTCCCCATTTCTTTATTTGTTGCTTTGAACTTCGTTGTCACCTATATTTGGCTTAAATATCCTTCTACTATGCATTGAGGCTTGTGGCCTTCATCTACTACCATTATAGTGTGAATGGTTTTTGTCTCTTCTACCATCCTTGCGAACAGCCTTCAATATCTTCTATCATCTTTATGGATGACCTTCACATAATGTAAAAAAAAAAAACCACATGCAACCTACTAAATATGATCACAAGGAAGATCAAAGAGCTCGTGGATAGAAGATGTCCATTAGTACCAATTAAGTCTACAAAATACGGGATTTAGATAAGAAAACCAAATGTGGCTGCCTAAACCCCTTTTCATGTAAACTCAACTAACAGTAGCAATCCACCAAATAAAACTAGCTAAAAAGTATGCCAAATTCAACGGTAAACGCATGCATAATGAAGCAGATTAGCTAGGCACAAAACCGTACGGGGTAGCCACAATAAAATGGACTTGCGGAGTGGATGAACCAGATGCTATTTAAGAGGGTAAGATGAATGTTATTTGAGGCCAGTTTTCCGAAGATCTTTCAGGCCTAAGCTGTGAACGCATTGGCTTAATTTATTAATTGATATCCTTTGACAAGCTTCAATTTCAAGACATTGAAAGAAATGTGGAATGGATTCCCACTGAAGCTATTTGGTTGTGTGGCTTACATGCACCCAACAAAGGAAAAGCTTGATCTGAGCTCAAAGAGGTGTATGTTTCCTTGTTATACTGATCTACACCACTACGCATGCTTTAACCATGCATTTGACATATTTTTTAGTTACTTTTAGTTGGTGGATTGCTAGTATTAGTTGAGTTTATGTTACAAGGGGTTTAGATGTCAATGTTTGGTTTTCTTGTCTAAATCCTGAATTTACTAGACTTAAATAGTACTAATGGAGATCATGTATGAAAGGGCTCCTTGATCTTTCTTGTGATCATCGTTAGTAGGTTGCCTGTGGGTACATTTTGGTTAATTCTATGTGAAGGCCGTTCACAAGGGCGGTAGAAGATTGAAGGTCATTCGCAAGAATGGTAGAAGAGGCAAAAGCCATTCACAATATAATGGCGGAAGATGAAGGCTACAAATATCAATGTGTTGTAGAAAGAGATTGAAGCCAAAGATAGGCAGCTTTGAAGTTCAGGACAGTCAAATAAGATAACGGTGAATCGTGGTTCAAGGAGTGTTGCCTTAGTCCGATAATGATCCAAGAATAATTAGCCTTCAAGGCTAGTTGCATTGGATTCGTCTTCTCCAGTACTACAAAATGGACTACTAGAACTCTCGATTCGGACTAACTGGTTACCCATAGCAGGCAAACTGGGAGGTCATCGTCGTACCTCTCAAAGTTATAATTTATAAGCCCTTAATGCTTACTAAATACAATTAAGTAGATAGTGGAAAATAGGGATCGTCTAAGAAGAAGAGAGATTTTCTTAAGCATTTAAAGATATAAGGTTCATATTAGGTTAGAAGAAGATATATATAGATATATAAAAGCAAGTAAATTGGGGGGGGGGTGGTTGGTTTTCCTAAGTAATGAAATTAAAATACTTGATAACTAGTTAAGTCAAGTAACTATGCTAATCATCAAACAAACTAAGAAAAAGGGGTAAAAACTACAAAAGATAAAGGCTTGGGGGCAATTGATATCCACTTCAAAACCTCATGTAAATCATTGAACCATTCAATCATTCAAATACATTTGTTACCTATGGGGAATATTATAACTTCTCATTCAAAGATCAACATTCATTCCTTCTTAATAGTAGTATACAAAGACAAACAACGACCATTTGCAAACCTCTTTGACAATCACTCTAAGAAAACCACACCATAGAGGTATTTCATCAATGACATTTCACATGAAGAACCATAGATTTGATAACAACAAGCCTTCTACCAAAGACATAGCCATTTAACCAAACATAGAATTCATTAGGCTAAATCTAGAACAAGCCACATTCAACATTCAATCTTTCAGTGCATCTATAAGATAAATATGAGTACAGTCTACATTAACATACTTATCTAGCAAGAATCACAACACATTATGCACGGGAATATCTAAGTCCATGTTCTTGGATTTTCATGCCAAAGAGCTAAGGAATTCGTCACTTTCCTAACACCCTAACATATCAATCATACAAACACTTCCTATTCTCAAACAACCCATGGCATAAATGAAGTAAACCATAGCTTTAAGAACACATGAATACTAAATAACAAGAGCTTCAAGAATGAGTGAATCAATCTATTCATTACTTTAACTACTTGTTGTGAAGATAAATCGTCTATCCTTCTTAAATAGTAGTTTTCCAAAATGAATTCGACATCTCTTGTCGAACCTCACCAATGACTCCCTTAGTCGAAACAAGACTAAAAGTATCCCATTGGTGGCATTGAGCACGAAGAATCAACAATCTTGGAAACACATATAAACACTACACCGTGTCCAAGCATTTAACCAATTCATGCATTTACACAAGATTAGTCAAGAACGATCGACATTCATAGACTTATCTCATTTGCTACCTAAAACAAACATGACAATGAATTCGACATTATCACATTCATCTAGCAATTATCAACACATCAACATCATTTAGAAGCTCTAACTCATTCTCTTGGATTCCACTTTAAAAGGGGGGGAAATTAGCTACTTTATCCCAACCCTAACAAGCATCCATACAAGCAATTTATATACTCAAACTTCCAACAACATTAATGCCATTAACAATCCACATTCAAAGCTCAATAAATGCTCAATAGAGAAATCAATATACAGATTGAAATGATTCTCAACACATTAGCAAGGAAGTATCAATCAATTACTCTCAAGTACAAAACTAAGCTAGATAATCAAAAGCCATAACATAGAACATAAATCTACCAAGAAAGAAAATGGAAGAAAATGGTAAAAAAAACTAGGGTTTTAGAGCCCCCAAGTCAGGCTTAAGAAAATGGGGAAGATGGGGGCTAATTATAATCTATTTAGGTCAATAAAAACCAAAAACAATTAGCAGACTCCCACCCGGGCGGAAATGGCATCATCCGAGCGGCGGAGGTTTCCGCCCGAAAAATTCATATGGGCTACAATTCGCAGCTTCTTATTTTGTTTTCCACAGGTGAACTGTTTATCCATTTGGGAGTTCTTGTATTCATTTTTATAGTGCTCGAGAAGATGAATCCAATGATGCCACTTTTGTAGACTGATTCTTCTCGGATAAATTTAAGAACTTTGTCTAAACCACCGGGTGACAATTCATCCACTTCTTTGCCTTCCTTCTTCGACCCTTCTATCTTCTACCACGTTTTGGCACGTGGCCTTCACTAAACCACTCCAAAGGGCTCACGAGACATCGACAAATGAAGCTAAAAAAATGGAATCTTGATGCTTGTAAAGACCAAAAATCCATTAGTCTAAACATAGGTTACAAAATGAAGAATTTAGATATAAAAACCAAAAATTATCATCTAAACCCATTACCATGTAAACCTACCTAAATTTAGCAATCTTATAACAAAAATATGACGAAAGAGATGTTAAATGCTTTGGAAAATACATGCATTTGGTGTCTCATCACAAACAAAGTTAAGCCGACGAAGCACCAACAGCCGGTCACGGTTTGCCCATGGTCAAGCTGCAGTTGCCCATGAAAAAGTACAAGGACCGCTCTACACAAGGGACACCAGAGGATCCGTGAAGATCTACATGAGACCTTCACGAAGTAAAGATCCGGGTCGTGACAAAGACCCCAGACCGTGAAGCTTAGAGATGAAGAATTGAAGATTTGGCTAACTATTGTGTCGGGCTGTGAAAACCTTCACTGACCGTGAAAAAGTTCCTGAGCTAGACCATGTAATGTTCACGGTTCGTGAAAACCTCCACGGACCGTGATAAAACCCAAAGAAAAAAATTGTGTATGGTCTGTGACAATCTTCACGGACCATAGCACGAGAGAAGCTTCACTGACTGCGTCGGATCCCATGGACCGCAATGATGAATGTTCACAGACTGTGCCTGATCTGGCTCTTTGTGCTTAAATTCTTAACGGACCATGACATCTGTGCCGGTCCATGAAGCCTTGGCGGCTGACCTAGGGTTTTGCTATTTTTGGCCTATTTTTAGGCCCAATCTCCTACTTCTACATATAGGATCCTTAGTCATCTTGTAAACCCTATCAAATCTAGGTATAATGTAGAGTATATTCTCTCTCTAGTTTAGAGAGAAGGAAGAGGAGAGTTCTTCTTCTCCTTCCTTCTCCTTTCTTTTCCTTTCCTTCTCTTTTCATCTTATTTTCTAGGTCCATGGAATCTAAACTAATATTTTCCATGTATCTAACCTTTGTAGAGTAGATTTTCGCTTGGGATTAATCTTGAAAATTGGTATGTTATATTTAATTTATGAGATTCATTAGATTCACCATATCCTTGTGTTTGTGATATTATTGTGATAGTTCTTGAATGTTATAAATGCATGAATACAACACCACATATAAGCACACACTACGAGCTATATTCATGTATGGTACTATTATTAATACCCCCCGGGAAGAGAAACCTGGATGCTAGAATAGGCTGGGAGAATGCGCCTGCGTGGGTGTGTGCACTGGAGATTCGAGAATGATCTTACCTATTTGCCGTCGAATCAATCTTAGCTGACTTTGTAACTGTTGTCTGAGAGGTTGCGAGTAGAGATAGCTAATAGTAGCAAGCTAGGTGTTGTATTTAAACTCTAGTATCACAGATAAGGTGCCTACGATCCTTGGACCCTTGCGTGTATAGGACCTGGGATGAGTAGTTGCATTTGTGGTGGAAGCTGGGGATGTAATAACACGAGGAAGAAACATCGTGCAATGATGTTCGGACCTCGTTTTACTCCCCTAATTACGATGGCGGTGATGATTGAGGGTTGGGGGCACACCCACCGTGACATGGTTGGAGAAGTGTATGCCATCAGCCACGCCACGTGTTCTGAACACACTGATTGGTCTTCTGTATGTCTACATGTGAATGAATCGGGGATTGAAGCATTAGAACTACCATGTTCAAAATTATTCCCAAGTGCATAGTATAAATGGTTTACTTGTTTATTAATTTCAGTCTTTGTAGTTGTTAGTTGAAAATACCAAACCTCCCTTCCCCAAATTGCATGTCTACACTACTAGTTGTTCATTTCACTCGTGCAGATTGATGACCCACCTGAGGTTGTGTTTCTAACTAGTACATGAGCCCTAGCATCCTTGAGGACAAACCCAGGGCTTGCCGCTTACTACCTTTTGGTAGCTTAACGGTGCGAATGGATGTAGAACTTTAAATTTCTATCTTTGACAATGAGTCACTCGGCTCATGTTTTAATGACGTTCGGGTCAAGGGCAGGTCATATACCAAGGGCATGAAGGGTTCGAAGCTTTAGTATAGAGAAGGTGAAGCATCTAAATGTGTCACTAGTTGGGATATTGTCTTTAGAAAATCCAAGAACTACATGGTCATGGCTACTCAAGAGGCCACATATAGGGTGGAGGTCACTAAGAAAATAGCAAAAATATAGACGGAGCTATTGGGAAAATGTAGCAATGAACGGGGGGAGATAAATAGGCAGAGGGCAGTAGCCGTGAGCAGTGAGAGAGAAAATAGGGGAAAATAGAACAACTATAGAACGAACAATTTGGGAGAAAACACTTTGAGAGAAAGGAGTTAGCATTAAGTACTAGTAATCATTGTAATCTTCGATTGCTCATTAGTGAACCATTCTCCAAGCCAGACGTGGGGCAATTTATCTGAACAGGGGTAAAACTCTCCATCTCAATATCTTCTTTATTTTTTGTTGATTATTCTTGTGGTAGTATATTTCGTATTAGTAAGTATACAACCTTAGATTTCTTCAACAATAATAAGCGATTACTTAATGATTGGAATTTTCTATAACTAAATTAAGAAATAACACGTATTAATAATTAAATTCAAAAGAAGGAAAAAAATATCATGAATAAAATTTATCATTCATATAATTAATAATTAATTTCTAAAAAATTATATCTTACCAAAACGAGTTCGTCTCTTGAAATATAATCTTTCCATCAACAATAAAAAGAGCAAGGTTTAAACTGCGAATGAAAAAAAATGTAAATAAAATTTTTGGGTTGCATTAATCGGGTCATAAATTTTATAACTACTACACATTGCATATAATTTTTTAATATAGCAACTCAAACCTTTTACATTTTTAATATTCTAATTAAACTCATCTTTTCATAAGCCTACTGAAAGATGGTATTTCCCAAAACATTTCCTATTGAAAAAATGTTTTAAAATGTAGTAATTATTACTCAATACAGTAATAATTCATAATAAAACAAGAATACTTGACCTTTTATTTTTTTTTAATGCAAAACACCCGAAGGTGAAGGAGTTATGTATTGGGTTCCCTATGCCCTATAGAAAAATTAAACAGTTTGTACATGAGTATGTCTAGATCACTAGACATGAGGCAACAATGTTGCCTCCAAAAAGTGCTAATCTAACAATATAAAAGAAGTTACGATCCAAGGGAGAGAATCTCCACCCCTTGTGTTAATTCTCTCCCTCAGCCAGGCAACTACTAGATGTAAGCTATAATCCATCAAAAACTATTTAGATGGAGAAGTAATGTAGTTGGTGGACTGGATCATTCGAAAGTGTTCATCCAAGTTCAGCTGATGTGGTGTGTGAGGAGAGACCATCCGACTCCTGCATCTGCACAAATGGTGAAACTCAACTCAGCAGTATCAATTCAGACATTACCAAGTACTCGAATGGAGGGCATGGATTGTTTGTCTAAAGTAATAAGACCACTTATATGCCTAGGTACATTAGATAAAGAAAAACCCGGATCCACATGGTACTTAGCAAGAGCATCTGCAATAGAGTTCCCCTCCCTGTAGACATGTTGGAGCTTAGCTCGGCCCAGCATAGCATTAACTTTATAAACTTTGTCAAAAAGTTCCCACTGAGCAGTGTAGGGGTCGTTAATCATAGATACAGCAATTTTTGAGTCGGATTCAATTACATATGTATGGTCAAGTTGGGAGAAAATTTGACAAGCATGCAATATGGCATCAATTTCTACTGAAAGGGGTGAGACAGCAGACGAGGCAGCTGAAGTTATTATAATTGGGCAAGCAAAAGAATCTCTAGCAATCAGACCCATAGAAGCTTTGTAGTTAGACCAAGATGCATCCACATTAATTTTTATATTACCATGCTCAGGCCTTTCCCAGAAAATCTGTGATATGTTTGGCTTAGGAGGAGGTCTAGGCAAAGTAACAAGATGCCTAAATGTGGGTGTGATAGGACCATGGGGGATCAGTTTCCTGGGGCACACGAGAAATGCTAGTTTGATCAAGTCTTCCACCTCTTTGCAGATAAAATTAAGTAATAGTGGCTTATTATGAAAGAGGAAACTAGTCCTGGCCTTCCATAGGCCCCAACATACCAAAGATGGCGCTCAAGTTGTGGTAAATCACTACAATTCTAGAACACAAAGAACCTTTGTGGAATTGAGTGAATAGCATTTAGGTTAAATTGTAACAAGGATGCAAAGTATGACCACACAGCCTGGGCTAAATGACAAGTGACAAAGAAATGCTGAATCGAATCAGAGTGATTGCAGGCCGGGCATTTAGATGCTAGACTGAAACCACAAGTAATAAGCACATCATCAAATGGGAGAAAAGAGTTCAATAATTTCCATGTGAAAATAAGGATCTTTCTCTGCACAGGGATTTTCCATAGAGAGGTGTTTGCAAGAGAGTTACCGGGCATTAGGTTAAGGCCTTGTAGCATGACTTAAAAGTAAAATTACCTGAGAATTCTGATTTCCAGATCATTCTGTCATCCCTTTCAGGTGTTATAACAGCCCCCTAAAAAAACTGAAGAGTATCATGCCCCAAGAAAGAAGAAATCTGATCCAAAACAGGGTTCTTATTATTGATGAAATCTGCCACTGAGATGTAGGGCATAAGAGATATTATACTATCTGGGATATAGTTTATGAGGGGGCCTTGTGGACACCAGTTAGCCAGCCAGAAACTACAACTCCCTCTTCCATGAATAATTATGGAGTTAGATTCAGCAAAGGAGTTTATAAGGCTGATCCTTTTCCATGTGACAGATTTCCTGTGGGATGGAGGAAGTGCCCATAGCAATTTAGACCATAAAAAAGTACCACATTGAGACTTCCACCACAGTTTACAAGAGCAGGATTCCACCAAGGCTTTGATGGATCTAAAACCAAGACTATTATGCTTAGTAGGCTTAGCTAGGTCTGCCCATTTTTTCCAAACCCTATTATTCTTATCCTCAAATTTTCCCCAAAAGAAACGAGCCATTTTTTCTCAATTAATTTAATGATACCTTTAGGGGGATTTGTTACAGTCCAGATATGTTGAGGAATGGAATAGAGACAGGATTTAATTAAGACCATTTTCCCCCAGCACTGAGCCATTTATTTTTCCAATTTTGAACCTTTGTGTCAATGTTAGCCAGCAAAGGGTGATAATATCTCATTAGGGTTCTTCCTCTGAAAACTGGGCAACCTAAATATTGAAAAGGAAAAGATCCTTTTTTCATTTGTAATACAACTTTAACTTGATGTAGCTTAGCTAGGCTTGTCCTTTTACTTAGGTAGAATTCAGATTTATCAAAGTTAATTTTTTGTCCCGAGGTGTACTCAAAAATTCAAGGAATGCCTTGATCTTAATTAGATTCGATCTTGAAGCTTGCATGAATATAATTGTGTCATCAGCATAGCTAAGATGAGAAACCGAAGGGATAGATGCAGCAGTCTGAAAGCTAGCTAGTTTATTATTTTGGAATACGAAAGCTAAACTCCTAGAGAAACCTTCAGAGAATAAGTTAAATAGAAAGGGTGAAAGAGGGTCACCTTGTTTTATGCCCCTTGATGCCTTGAAAAAACCTACAGGATTACCATTTACAAGTATAGAGAAATATGCTTGTGACAGATTGTTTAGAACCACATTTAAAAACTTCCCTTTGAAACCAAACTTGAGCATAATATGTTTAAGAAAGTTCCAGCTAATTCTGTCAAATACCTTTCTTAGATCCAGTTTAAGTATACAGTTTGGGATTCTGTATTTCTTGTCAAGATATCTGATAATTTCTTGTAAATACAAGATATTATCAGATTTTTTTCATAAATGCAGTTTGGTTAGGTGAAATCAAGCTATCCATGTAAGGTTTCAGCCTTTTATTCATCACATTAGAGAGGCTAATAGGTCTAAAGTCATCAAATGAACAAGGGGTAGGCTTTTTAGGAATCAGTGTAATCCAAGTGCTAGAAATTGCCCTAGGCATAGCAGATCCAGCTATAAAATCATTAACTGCAGAAATCAAGTCAGTTTTAATGATAGGCCAACACTTAGAGTAGAATTTTGGGGAGAAGCCATCCGGACCTGGACTACTGCTTTTTTTCAACCCATTTATAACCTTTTCCAACTCAGATTCAGAGACCAGTGAGGCTAGAATTTGATTATCCCTATCCTGAATAATGTTTGGGATCTAAGGAAATGAGGATGGTATATCTCATTAGGTTCCTGAGAGGGTTCAGTGAGTAATTCTGTGAAATAATCAACAGCTGCATTTTAAATTTCCACCTGAGAGTTAATCCAATTTCCAGCTCCATTTTTTATCTTAGTAATCTGCAACCTACAATTCCTTTCAATCACAGTCTTATGAAAGAAATTTGTATTGTTGCCCCCTAGTTTATGCCATTTAAGCCTTGCTTTCTGCTTCCAAAATTTTTCTTTTTCCTTTAAAGCTTTTAGCAGTAATGCATTTTTCTCATTTAGTTTGACTCTTTCCAGGATTGTGGGGTTTAGGTCAAAATTAATTTCTTGAGTTCTTAAGACCTCCTCAGCTTGCTTGACATTAAGGTCAATATTACCAAAACTCTCCCTGTTCCAATTCTTAAGCACTTTTTTAAGCCTAATAAGTTTAAGGTAAAACCTAAGCATACCTGTTTCAGCCAGAGGTAAGTTCCAGCAATCGTGAATTATACCAATAAACTCCACCCTAAGGAACCAGGCATCTATAAATCTAAAAGGCTTTGGATTGGCAGAGGTCGTAGAAGAGATTTGGAGGAGGAGTGGTGAATGGTCAGAAGTCTGCCTATTCAGGATTTGAATGGAGTAGGAAGGGAATTTGGAATTCCAAGAGATGGTACAAAACCTAGCCTCTTAGAAGTAGGGTTCCTAAGCCTAGCATTACACCAAGTGAAGAGGTTTCCTACCGTGTTAATTTCCTGTATCCCATTTAGATTAATCCAGTAGTTAAAATCCCTAATACTGCCTAAGGCTGGAGAGCTTGGACCCCTATACTCAGACAGAGAAGTGATTGAATTAAAATCACCAATAAAAATTGTATCCCCCTTTGAGATAGGCTTGAGTTCTGTCCAAAGTTTCTTCCTTCCATCCCTATTCCTCAGAGCATAAATGAAAATGGCCTCCATATGCCAATTAAAATTATGGTGCAAAATATTGACATGCATAAATTGTTCATGTGCTGAAAGCAAAGTAACAGATAGTACATTAGTGCACATTAACCAGATTTTCCCATTATTCAGTGTTAAATTATGAGAAAAGGGAAGTTTGTGCATATATTCCTGGCAACAACTGTTATCATGCATAGGTTCAATAATGCAAAGCAGCTGTATTTTCTTAATCTTACATAAATTAGATAGTCTAAGCATTGATGTGTCCATGCCCCTAAGATTCCACACTAAACAGTTAACTTGTGAGTTGACTAACATTGTTCACTAGATTTAGTACTTTTTGTTGCTGATCTAAGCATCATTCTATTTAATTGACTTATATAATTACTTCTCTTTGATTTTGATTTACCTTGATGCATACCTGTAGGAGAAGACGTAGTAGTGTTGTGCTGATTTGGATCGTCTTCCATAGGTATCACTGACTCAGGAACTTGTTTCTTGGAGCAATCCTCAAAGGCCTGCAAAACAGAAAATCTGTTTGCCCTATTCCCAGGCTGGGAAAGCACTAAATTGTGATTTGGACTGTACATAGGTATTGAAAAGGATCCTATCTAAATATCATCTTTAGCATATGACATAATAGGTGGTTTAGGAATAGCAGTATCTTTTAGTAGCCTTGAGATAGAATTATCAGAGCTATCCTGAGTATGAGAGTTGGTAGTAGGGGACCTCTGATTATTTATAGTACCCTGGGAAGGGGAGCTGTGTGATAGAATATGCTTTGACCCATTAGATGTTCCTACAATGTTGTTGATTGAAGGGGGTGAAGGTACAACCTCAAAGTCTACAAGTAGAGGAGCCTTCTCAAATTTTTTACCAGTTTGCTACCACTGTGATTGAGGTAAGGTTGGCTCTAGATTTGTATCCTGAGTTAAACCATCATTAGGCATATGTTTAGCTTTACATTGGGGCAGAGAGTGACCAAGTTTTAGGCAGTGATCACAATACAGGGGGACATCCTCATATTCAACCTTAATATTTCCTATTATTGGTTACAGAACCCAGCCTTATGAAGTTACTCAATGGTTTTTGGAGGTCCATTTCTACACAGAATTTAATAGCTGATGGCCTGGTTAGCATATCTGTTGCCAGATCATTTTTAATAAAACTGCAAAGGCTATTACCAGTTGCTTCAATGGAGGCCGAATTATAGTAATATAATGGAACCTCACGAATTGTACACCAGATGGGAACTATTGGTGATTCAATATGAGTAGAGAATTCTGGTGTCCATTTTAGGATTTTCAGTGAGATGCCATTAAAATTCCACACACATTTCATCCAGCATCTTTGATAATCATTTATCAGTTCAAACCTAATTAAAACATGTTTGAAATCGAGTGAACCCAATTGGTACTTACCTTCAAACCCCACCGTTTTGAAGGCCTGCTCCAACAGATCCATTGAAATTCTCCCCCTGGTGAACTTCCCCACCAGTGCATTTGCATAGTGAGCGGAGAGAGTGGCAATCTGTTCCTCAGAGTACAGACATGAGGGATCTCCCAGATGGTTCGTTTTTGGAGTAATTTCCGGATTGTTGGGGAGAATTTTGGAAAGAGGCGGGGCTTTATTTTGTAAAACAGCGGCAAAAGTTTTTGGTGGTGCTTGCTCACAAGTGGTTGTGGCCATACTGGCCAAACGGTGCCTGGCCAAGCTGACAAAGTGACAGGCCTAGCCATTTCCGGCGAGAAGCCGTTATCGGCGAGCAGGGGAGGAGGAGCTGTAATTTGTTTTCCGTTGAAGAGCTAGGGAATCGTGCCTGAGAGAAAAAAGCCGTTCATTCAATCGTGCCTGAGAGAGAGACCACGGATTTATAATAAGCTGACCTTTTGTTAAAAAGATCCACCTTACTGAAACTATATTAATAGCGTAAAATGCATTAATTATATTATTTCATGAAATAGTAATAAAAAGGTATTATCATGAATACTATCTTAATTGTGTAATATTTTTGGAATATGAAAAGAGAAATTCTCAAGAAATGTGATATTTCCATAAACTTATAGACAATTCACAAGAGTTTTTACCTTAAACGTTTTAAATTTTCATAAAATTTAAATATTTTATAAGATAAAACATGTAATAATATGTATTTGAAGGTAAAAATATAAAAATATATGATGTAAAAAAATTTAAAAAAATTTTATATTTTGTATGTAATTTAACAAATGTAGTGTATAAGGTAAAACAATAAGATAAATAATGTAAAAATGCATTAATTATATTATTTCATGAAATATTAATAAAATTATTATCATGAATACTTTCTGAAATGTATAATATTTTTGTAATATAAAAAGGACACAATCACTTTCTATATCTTCTCAATCTACTATACAAGATCCCCTAATCTAGCTGGTCATCTCTCTATATACAAGAAAAAAGTCCAGTATTAATAATTCAATTAATCTAATAGAAAGACGGTATTTTACAAAATTTTGCCTGCTAATTTTTTTTGTAAATGTATTAATAATTAATCAATACACCACTAATTAATAATATTACAAGAATACTTGACATTTTGTTAAAAGATCCACCTTAATGAAACTAGATTAATAATGTAAATTGCATTAATTATATTATTTAATGAAAAAGTAATAAAATAAGTATTATCTTAAATACTATCTTAAATGTGTAAAATTTTTGTAATATGTAAAGGGCACAATCACTTACCCCGCTTATTCGTGGGGGAGGGGGGGGTTTAATAGGCCCTGTGATGAAAACCCAACACTCTTATGACGTTTTGTGGAATATCCCTTAGTATCTTTTCTCGAGGGTGCAAGATGATTTTCAGCTTCTTTAATAGTATATTTCTATGACCAAGGAGCTAAACGATAACTCAAGAGGGTGAAATATTTTACCTTTAATTCCGCCAACCAATCAAGAATAAGGTCAAAGGCCTTCTGGCAAGGGTTTCCATTGTCCTGGACGTTGACTTTTTCCAACCAGTACAAGCGGCTATGAGTAGAAATTTTGGAAGCTTATCATTTCCAATTAAATATGAGGAAAGAATGTCATGATAAAGCATGTGAGCATGAAGGCTTCCTTCGTGGCCAGGTATTTTTTCTTTAAAATCGGTAATGTGCTCATCGACTTCTTTGGCCTGTACCTTCCAGGCCTTGATCTCCCTCATGAGTCATTTATTCTTGGATAAGAGAGATTCTACAAAAGAACCATCCTTGGTCTGGGTGTTCCTCGCCGGGGGCTCGCTCAAAGAGATGGGCTCTTTGCTAGCTATCTTCCAAGCGAGCAGTTCCACTTCAAGACTGGAAATTTTTCTCTGAGCCACCAGATGTTGTTGCGTAACTAACCTACGATTTTTCCCATGCAACCAATCAGGCGCCCTTCCACTACTAGCAGCCTAGCCGCATTAGCAATACAAGACTTCAGAGAACCAAATTTTGGATATATTTGACGCATTATCTCATCAGAGCTTTTATCCGCGAGATTGCGATCTTCGAAAACCTTTAAAGGATATGTACCATTAAATTCTTTGGTCAAGAAATCCTTGATGAACCCCTTAAAGGTTGGATTGTTTTTGGACTGCCATAGCTTTATCTCTGCTTCAAGCTGATTAAGTTTATCCTTAAAGGTTCCTTCTCTTGGTTACTAATAGATAAATCGCATGTGGCTTTAATAGTTGTTTGTGTGTCTCACTCAATTCTTTTTGAGCACTCAAAGGCTCCTCACAAGCACCTACTAACACTCTTTTCAACGAGTTAAACTACAAAAAAAGAACAAAGGTAAAATTATTATATAAGTCATACAAAAATCCAAAAAAGGATTCTTATGTTAAAGCTTCAAAAAGTTACAATAGGAGGCCCTAATTAGTAGAGTTACAATCAAGAACGAACCCTATAGTTTTCCACCTTTGAGGTGGATGCGATCATTCCTTCTATTCTGGCTTCAACTGAGTTCTACTTAGGGGATGCGTCTATGGCCTTGGGTAGAGAGATCGCTCGAATCCCCTAATTAGTGAAGAACTGCCTCTTGAACTTAATGAAATCCATCATGGCAAAACAAAGGTCATTGTTCTTGAGAGCCTCATCCCATTTAGCATCAATAGTAGCCTCGGGCTCTAGCTTAACCAGCTCATCCACCTTCTTAATGTGTTCTTCAGACAGTTGAGGCTTCAGGAATTCCTTAGCTAGGTCACTACAACCGAGAAGCCACCTCGAGGAAGTCCAGTAACAATTGAAGTTGCTCGGAGATGTTCAATAGTTTGCTTTTAAAAGCCTCGAGCAGCCAAACCTTCTCGGCTAGGTCCTCATCAGCTTGAACCCTCTTCTCGAGGGTGTCACTCTCCAGTGTCCATTGACACTTCTCGGCATAAAAATTTACCCTCTTCCACCTCTCCTCTTCTAAGGTTTTCTGGCCCTCCAAGTGCACCTTGTTCTTCTCTTCTAGCAGGCTAATCATCTCCAAAATCTCAGCATTTTTCTAGCCTAACTTCTCTATGAAAGAACCATGGAAAGAGGTAAAAATGTGGGCCATGGTAGCTATCTTCTAGGTGGCCCCACAGAAAAGTTAGGAGCCCTAGAAAAATAGTTAAGCTTAGATCAATGCTAGAAAAAAGTTTACTAAATTTAATTTTACAATGGAATAGATGAAAACCTGGGGATTAGAGACCATGCTTACAAGATGATGATCATCCAGAGTTAGAACGCTAGATATATACACCGCATAACTCGAAGGAGTTGTCGGGGATGCTTATTGTTGATGGGTTTGTCATTGTCACCGCCACTTGCTCTTATTAACAGTAGTTTAGGGGTGTTACCAATGTTGCCAGCATGTGCCCGCATCCTCTGGAAAACATTCCTGGTGTGGCGGGCTCGCCATCAGCCACGGTCAAAATAGGCCTTCAATCACCTACTGGAGGTATGGAAGCCAGGTTCAATGGGGTAGGGGTCTTTTTAGAAGGACCCTAACCCTTCTTTGAGTGTGTCTTCTTGTTCCTTAAGCTGCTAGTGAGACCCGCTAAAAAAAGATAAGAACAACATCAATAATGGTAAGTGCAATGGCACAAAAGACAGAAGAAGTAGAATTCTATTATAGAATCTTTAGAGGCCTCCGAGTGCCTAAAACCACTAATCAGGGTCTCGAGAGAGAGCCTTTTTTAGAGCCCCCAGGTTCTCTTATCCTCTTCTTGATATTCTTCTAGAGTACTTTATACATATACACCTCATAGATTTCAGAAGGAAATACAAAGCCGCAATCCTGGGGTTAGGATTGTTGAAGCGGCTGTAGTCAAGGAAGCTGGACAACAACTTTTGCCTATACCTCTTGAGGGCATCAAGACAAATATACTCCCCATGTTTAGAAGACTCAACTAGCACGTCCCAGATTACTGGGGGTCTCAATACCTCCTGTTGTGAAATGAAATCCCCTTCTTCCAACTTCTCCAATCACCCAAATTATCAGGAAGAGCAGAAACCTTGTGATGTGCCTCCCGGATGGTAAATGTGATAATCATGTCGGTGGATTTCCAACTACAAGATATGTAGTACAACAAGCAGAGAATCTTATACCTTGGATTGATACTAAACTCGTCACATCATGTCAAGAACATTATAATAATTACCAAGACGTTGGGATGAACTTGTGAAGGGCTCACCTGGAATTGCTTAAGAAGTTAGAAAAAGAGAGGCAGAATGGGAAAGGTGAGCCTGCAGCGAAGATGTCTACGAGAAATAGCCAATCTTCCCTCAGGGAGGTTATGAGGGGTATTTTTTTCTTAAAAGGTTGAAAATCCGCATTTGGAGCTATTCGAAAGGGGCCGGGGGATCCTTCCCAGAAACCCTCAACCTCACCCCTCGAGACATCTTCTCTATCTTCTTCTGAGAGGATTTATCTCTACAAGATGCCTTTAGTGCTTTCGAGGGTGCTTCCTCCTCCTCAAGGGGCGTCCTCTCCCTCAAAGGAGATACATTCTTCTCCTCCTCTTTTGCTTTGAGGGACACTTCCTTGCTTTCTGGATATGCATTTGCCTCCCCTATGGACTCGAGTTATGGATTTGGGGGAGGGTATATGCCAATTTTTCCGTTGGTAGGAGTTCTCCTTATATAAGGCTTGTTCATACCTAGTGGCCAATTCTCAACGGGCCCTCAATGAGGAATATTAGTTACCAAGAAAACCCTCCCGTCCCCAGGACTATTAGTAACATGGCCAGACACACCTCCTCTGGCATCAGAATCACACAAGGATTCTTTGGAATGCGTGCATTTCGAGTCAGTAATATCCCTCTTTGACGTACTGATGTGCCCATTTTATATGGTCATATTAGGACTTTTACGACTCGCTTTTGTACACTTTTATGCTCTAGATATGAAATATTCCCTTGAAATTCTCTAAGGAGAGTTAAAATCAACTTTAAAACTTTTATTACTTATCTAAAGGATTTTGTGTGACAAGGCAATTTGTTTAAAGACTTTGAGGACTTTAAAGAATACCTTTGAATATTTAAATACTTGAAGACTTGTGTTTGTGTTTTTGAATACTTGAAGAATAGAAGATAAGTGAAGTGAAGAGAACAAAAGTAGAAAGAAATCAAGATGCTGAAACTGAGCTCGGCCGTAACTCGCGACGAACCTGTCGCGACTCGCGACAGACTTATGGCCAGAAACTTTCTTACTTTTTTGTACTATAAGTACTCACCTTATCCACTCCTCTTCAACAATCTTCTTCTTTTTGCTATTTTTCTGGGTTCAAAACCCTAGTTTTCTTTTCTTTATTTAGTCAGTTTTTGTAGGTTAATCATGTCTTTTAAATATTTAGATTAGTTTAATCTTGTGAGCACTTGATTAAGACTTCCAAATCCATGTCTTCATAATCATATCCATGAATTTATTGCTTTTGCTATAGTAAATTTATTGAGCCTTGAAGGTGAATTGTTAATGGCATTAATGTTGTTGGAAGTTTGGTTATATGAATTTCTTGTATGATTACTTGTTAGGGTTGGGAGAAAGTAGCTAATTTCCCCCTCTTATAATGTGGAATCCAAGAGCATGAGTTAGAGCTTCTAAATGATGTTGATGTGTTGATAATTGCTAGATGAATGTGATAATGTTGAACTCGTTGTCATGTTTTTTTAGGTAACAAATGAGATAAGTCTATGAATGTCTATCGTTGTTGATTAATCTTGTGTAAATGCATGAGTTGGTTAAATGTTTAGACACGGTGTAGTGTTTCCAAGCTTGTTGATTCGTGCTCAATGCCATCAATGTGATACTTTTAGTTGTGTTTCGACTAAGGGAGTCATTGGTGAGGTTTGACAAGAGAATTCGAATTCACTCTTACAAACTATTATCTAATAAGGATAGAAGATTTATCTTCACAACAAGTAGTTAAAGTAGTGATTAGTTTGTTTCACTTGTTCTTGAAGCCTTTGTTATTTGGTATTCATGTGTTCTTAATGCTATGTTTTGCTTCATTTATGCCATGGGTTGTTTGAGAATAGGAAGTCTTTGTATGATTGAAGTGTTTGGGTGTTAGGAAAGTGAATCATTCCTTTGCACTTTGGCATGAAAATCCTAGAACATGAACTTAGAACTTCTTGTGCATAATGTGGTGTGATTCTTGCTAGATAAATATGTTAATATGGATTGTTCTCATATTTATCCTATAGATGAAATGAAAGGTTGAATCTTGAATGTGGTTTGTTCTAGGTTTAGCCTAATAAATTCTATGTTTGGTTAAATGGCTATGTCTTTGGTTGAAGGCTTGTTGTTATCAAATTCATGGTCCTTCATGTGAAATGCCATTGATGAAATACCTCTATGGTGTGGTTACCCTAGAGTGATTCTCAACGAGGTTCACAAATGGTCGTTGTTTGTCTTTGCAAATTACTATTAAGAAGGAATGAATGTTGATCTTCAAATGAGAAGTGATAACATTCGCCATAGGTAACAAATGTGATATAATGAGTGAATGGATCAATGTAAAAAATTTATGCTCTTTTGCCTTTGCTAAGTGAATTTTGCATGATATAGGAAGAACATGGAGGCTTAAAGACTGAAGGCCATTGAAGATCACCTTTCGAAGACTTTGAAGACTTGATTCAAAGATTTGAAGACTTGAAGATCGGGGGCCGTTGAAGATCAACTTTTGAAGACTTTCTTCAAAGATTTGAAGACTTTAATAATGAGAGGGATTGTTGTGAAGAAGTTTGCTAGCTAAAAGAAGAAGAAAAGAAGACAAAGGTAAATTCGGGCGCCCATCGCGATTCACGATGAACAGGTGGCTAGAACCCAACCTTATCCTTTTTGTACTATAAATAGCATTCTCTTTCTTCGCATTCATAATTTCTTCTCCACCCGATTTTGGTACTATTCTAACCCTAGTTTTCCACCATTTTCATCTCTTATTTCTCTTGTATTGTGTTTGGTTTTTCATAATTAATTAGTATGAACTCTAGTAGCTAAATCTAGTTCTTGGGAGCAGTTTATTGAAACCTCCAACCTTATGTAGTGAGATTCTCTATTTTGATAATTAATTAAAATTTATTGGAGAGCATTTTTATGCCATAAATGTTTTTCTTTGCCTCATTTATACCATGGATTTTTTTAAGTATATGAAATGTTTGTATGATTGAAGTGGTAGGGTGTTAGGAAAGTTGCAAATTTCTTAACTCATTTGACATGAAATCCGAATGCATTCATTTAGAACTTGTGTATAATGTGTGGTGATTCTTGATAGATGAGTATGTTAATGTGGATTTTTCTCCTATTTATCCCATAGATGCAAAGAATGGTTAAATCTTGAACGTTGTTTGTTCTAGGGTTAACCTACTAATGCTTTATTTGGTTAAATGACTATGTCTTTGGTAAAGGCTTGTTGTTATCAAACCAATGGTCCTTTGTGTAAAATTCCATTGATGAAATACCTCTATGGTGTTGTTTGCCTAGGTTGATCATCAATGAGGTTTGCAAATGGTCGTTGTTTGTCTTTGCAAACTACTATTAACAAGGAATGAATGTTGATCTTCGAATGAGAAGTGATAACATTTCCCATGGACAATAAATGTAATTGAATGAGTGAATGAATCTATAATCTAAAGGAAGTGTGGAAGTGAAAGTTGATTGCCCCAAGGCTCCGTTAATTGTTATTTTAATAATCTATTTTGTTGTTGTTGCATGATTAGTATAGTTCTCTTGCTTTGCTAGTTGTTGTTTTTCAATTTTATAACTTAGAACCAAAAACCAACCAACCCCCCCTCCCTTTTACATCCTTTTATGTGTATCTATATATACTTATATATAGTATGTTTTCTCCTGTATATTTTTTAACACTTGGAAAGATCCCTCTTCTCGTCGCAGACGACCCCGACTTGCCATTATCTACTTAATTGTACATAAAAAGCATTAGGGCTTCAGAATATAACTTTAAGAGGTACGGTGACTGATGAGACATCAAAGCATGAATGGTTCAAAACATTTAACATCTCTTTTGTCATATTTTTGTTATAATATTGCTAGATTTAGGTAGGTCCACATAATAAGGGGTTTAGATGACCATTTTTGGTTTTATATCTAAATCCTTCATTTTGCAACCTATGGTTAGTCTAACCTATCTAGATTCCATATTCTGAGCTTTATTTGTAGATATCTCGTGCTCCCTTTGGAGTGGTTTAGTGAAGGCCACGTGACAAAACGTGGTAGAAGATAGAAGGGTCAAAGAAGGAAGGCAAAGAAGTGGATGAATTGTCACCTGAGAGTTTAGAAAATGTTCTAAAAATTATCCGAGAAGATTTAGCCTACAAGGATGGAGTTATTGGATTCGTCTTCTTGAGCACTATAAAATCAACCACAAGAACTCCCAAAACAGAACAACAGTTCACCTCTGGGAAGCAAAACAAGAAGCCACAAATTGTAGCTTGCCCGGGTGGAAATGGCATCGCACGGGCAGATGGATATGAATTTTGGGCTAAAACCTCCACCGCCCGGGCGATGCCATTTTTGCTCGGGCGATGCCATTTTCCCGGGCGACACCTGTTGCATTTTGACCAACTTAGGCTATAAATAGCCCCTTCTCTACCCCATTTTCCAAAGCCAAACTTGGGGGCTCCAAAACCCTATATTTTCACCATTTTCTTCCATTTCTTCTTTTTTTTCTTTGTAGATCTTTGTTCTATGTTTTGTACTTGGGGGCAATTGATTGAGACTTCCTTGCTAATGTCCTGAGAATCATTTCTATCTATCTATTGGTTTCTCTATTGCACATTTATTGAGCTTTGAATGTGGATTGTTAATGGCATTAATGTTGTTGGAAGTTTGAGTATATGAATTGTATGAATGATTGCTTGTTAGGGTTGAGAGTAATTAACTAAGTTTCCCCTCTTTTAATGTGGAATCCAAGATCATGAGTTAGAGCTTCTAAATGATGTTGATGTGTTGATAATTGCTAGATGAATGTGATGATGTTGAACTCGTTGTCATGTTTTTTTAGGTAGAAAATGAGATAAGTCTATGAATGTCGATCGTTCTTGACTAATCTTGTGTAAATGCATGAATTAGTTAAATGCTTAGACACGATGTAGTGTTTATAAGTGTTGCCAAGCTTGTTGATTCTTTATGCTCAATGCCATCAATGGGATACTTTTAGTCGTGTTTTGACTAAGGGAGTCATTGGTGAGGTTTGACAAGAGATGTCAAATTCACTCTTGTAAACTACAATCTAAGAAGGACAGAAGATTTTTCTTCACAACGAGTAGTTAAAGTAATGAATAGATTGTTTCACTCGTTCTTGAAGCTTTTGTTATGTAGAATTCATGTGTTCTTATGCTATGTTTTACTTCATTTATGCCATGGGTTGTTTGAGATTAGGAAGTGTTTGTATGATTAAAGTGTTAGGGTGTTAGGAATGTGACAAATTCCTTAGCTCTTTGGCATGAAAATCAAAGAACATGGAGTTAGAACTTCTCGTGCATAATGTGTTGTGACTCTTGCTAGATAAGTATATTAATGTGAATTCTTCTCCTATTTATCCTATAGATGCAATGAAGGTTTGAATCTTGAATGTGGTTTGTTCTAGGTTTAGCCAAATAATGCTATGTTTGGTTAAATGGCTATGTCTTTGGTAGAAGGCTTGTTGTTGTCAAATCTATGGTCTTTTGTGTAAAATGCCATTGATGAAATACCTCTATGGTGTGGCTTGCTTAGAGTGATTGTCAACAAGTTTTGCAAATGGTCGTTATTTTTCTTTGCAGATTACTAATAAGAAGGAATGAATGTTAATCTTTGAATGTGATGTGATAACATTCCCCATAGGTAACAAATGTGATAGAATGAGTGAATGGTTCAGTGATCTACATGAGGTTTTGAAGTGGATATCAATTGCCCCAAGGCTTTATCTTTGGTTGTTTTTACCCTTTTTTTCTTAGTTTGTTTGATAATTAGCATAGTTGCTTAACTTTTCTAGTTAGTTTTTATTTTAATTTCGTAACTTAGGACCAAAACCAACAATACCCCCCATTTACTTGCTTAATTTCGTAACTTTGCTAATATAAATCTTATATGTTTAAACTCTTATGAAAATCCCTCTTCTTCGTGGATTACCCCAATTTACCACTATCTACTTAATTGTATTTAGTAAGCATAAAGGGCTTATAAATTATAACTTTGAGAGGTACGGCGATGACCTCCCAAATTTTGTTGCCACGGCCGGGGAAGAGGCATTTATTTTGAGTGTTTAGGTATATTTGGTTGCATATTAGCTAGTTGTTTTTATTTTCCACTTCTTGGTGGTTGTTTTTGTTCGGAGTAGGTACTTCTTGAGTTCTTGGTGAATTTTTTTCAAGAATCCTGGCAATATGATTCCAGATATTTGAAAAAGAGAAATTTGAGGGAACTTATGATGAGAAAAAAGGCTCAACAAGCAAGGTTTTGTAGGATGTGTCATTTCGACTATCCTACCGAGTGTGGTTTAATGTTGAGAGAAGAGTTATGGGGAGGATTGGTTTCTGAAACCAAGGGTATTATGAAGAGTGGTACCAAGAGGTAGAGAATGATGGTTTTCAAGGGCAAGAAACCCAAGAATGGTATCCATATCATAATTCTCGCAACCCGGAATGGAGTGGTAATCCGGATTGGTGGTATGAGCATGAGCCAGAAAACCAAAAATACAATAAAAATAGTAGGCCATCACCATCTTATACCATACCCCAGATCAAAGCCCAACACGGAAGTTCAAGTTTGACACGTGAGGAATTCATGAATGCAATAGAAAACTTGAAAAACTTTACTAGTGAGGAACCGAACACTAGACTCTCCTCTAGTGTGGAGGCTATTGAGGGGCGAGGAGTATATTGGAAGCGCTGGCCCGAATGGAAGCTCGTTATTCCAAAGATACACCGTCCCAAGTCAAACTCGAAGATTCAGTGAGTGAGGTCACGTAAGAAATGTGTTTGAGTTTTAAGGGGATCAGGAGTCGGTTGTCGAAGGGAAAGAAGTGAAGGCAAAGAAGTTGAGGAAGATGTGATTGTGCAACATTCATCATTATTACCACCATCACCCCTACCCCCACCCAGTGAACCAAATCCACCATTTTCAGAAGTTTTATGGGAGATAAGAAAGGTGCCAAAAGACCATCCCAAGCCTCCTAACCACCCAACTCCTTTTAAACCATCTCTACCTCCATAAAACTTTCCTCTTGAATGTTTTGGACCACCACCTCTCTATTTTTGGATGCTCATGGAGAAGGGGTTCAAAATTTCACCATATGGATAACATTAGGGTCGTGCCGATGACCTTAAAAATACGGAGCTTCTCGGGAGACAACCTATGCTTTTAAGTTAGTAAGTGTTTTTCTTTTTTTGAAAAAGAAATATTCAACCATGTCCTCAAATCCTTACCCAAAACCACAAGAATACCACAAAAATCCACCACCAAAAAACAACTACCAAAACCACCATCTAGGAGTACCCACTAAGTCGAAAACCCGGGAGGGCAACTTAGGCAAAAGTGGGAGGTCCGGATGGTTGAAAACTCGAAAGGGTGACCTGTGAAAAAGGGAGAGGCCAAATGGTGTGTAAAAAGGTGAGGGTGAGCATTGAAAAAGAAAAATGTGTGAAGCTTGGATGAAAACCCAAGAGGGCTTCTAGGAAAAACGAGAGAAAATGAGAGAAATTGAAAAATTTTATGTTTCTCTTTATTTGTCTATTGGATGGCTTTTTCGGTAGAGTAAGTTAGCTTGGCATTATATGTATACCTCACTTTTGTTATCGTTTGTTGGTTGTTTAGATTATCTTAGGCTTTGGGATGTGAAAATGTGAGAGATTCTTATGTTTTGGGGGTTAGGGTAGTCTAGGAATATGATGTTGGATGTTTTGGGAAAACTTTTACATGCAAGTTTATGCTTTGATCTTTGCTTGTTCTTGTTTACTCGAGGACGAGTAAGGTTTAAGTGTGGGGAGATTTGATGAGACGTCAAATGCATGTATTTTCCAAAGCATTTAACATCTCTTTTGTCACATTTTTGTTATAATATTTCTAGATTTAGGTAGGTTTACATGATAAGGGGTTTAGATGACCATTTTCAGTTTTTATATCTAAATCCTTCATGTTGTAACCTATGTTTAGTCTAATGGATTTGTGGTCCTTACGAGCATCTAGATTCCATTTTCTGAGATTCATTTGTAGATTTCTTGTAAGCCTTTTGGAGTAGCTTAGTGAAGGCCACGTGCCAAAACATGGTAGAAAATAGAAGGGTCGATGAAGGAAGGTAAAGAAAGAAACGAATTGTCACCCAGAAGTTTAGACAAAGTTATGAAAGATATCTGAGAAGAATCAGCCTACAAGGGTGGTGTCATTAGATTTGTATTCTCAAGCACTATAAAAACGACTACAAGAACTCCCAAAATGGATCAACAGTTCACCCGTGGGAAGCAAAACAAGAAACCGCAAATTGTAGCTCGCCCTGGCGGAAATGGCATCACCCGACGGATGGATTGGAATTTTGGGCTAATGGCGGTGCTGATGGAGGGTTGCGAGAGCACCCACTATGACAGGGACTGGGAAGTGTATTACTTTGTCCACACCACGTGTTATGGACACACTATTAGGTTTGCTTAGATCTTTATGTGAAAGAAGTTAAGATGGAAGCGTTAGATTTAACAAAGTCACTCAATCATTTCCCCAAGTGCTAGCTTTAAATTGTAGTTGTGTTCTTTTAATTTGCATATTTTGTGGTTGCTAGATTGAAAATAAAATCCCACCCCCCCCCCAATTTTCATGTTTGCCTTACTAGCTATTCCTTTCACTCGTACGGATTGACGACCCGTATGAGGTTGTGTTTTAGGTTGATACATTAGACCTTACATCTCTGTGGACAAACTCAGGGCTTGCCACTAACTAGCCTCTAGGTAGCCTAACAGTGAGATCGGGGTGCAAAACTATAAATTTTATCTTTGACCACCGCTCATGGCTTGGGTTAATCAGCTACACGTAACGACCCCAGGTCAAGGTGGGACAGTCCTGGGCTTCCACCATGAATGCACTACATCCCAATGGTCCTATCAATTAGGCCAAAGGGTCGTTGGAAACTTATCTATGATACCAAGGCCTCTCACACTCTAGCTTTCTACTATTCAGTATCTCAACCCAGAATCTCTCAAACAACTTTATAAAGTCAGCTAAGACTAGTGCGATAGCAAATAAGTCAGAGTACACTCTAATCCCTCGTGTACACACCCATTCGGATGCGTACTCTCTTTTTTAAAGTTAAACACCCTTAGGTGAGGGATATTTTATAAAGGTTCCCCAAGCCTATTTAAAAGAGTCATACATTATGGCAACTTAGTTGCCCCAAGATGTGTATCTAAAATATACCCTATCACGATTGTAGCTAGAAATGGTAGTTTGTAAAAAGGTAAATGCAATTCCAGAAAGAAGAATCGCCACCCCATTTGTTAATTCTTCCATCCGGCCAGGCAGCACCTTTTATTACAATGAGATTAGTTAACCAAAAAAGAAAACAAGTGATCGAGCATGCTTGCATTGAGTCCAAAATCTGCGTGTACAGAGCTGTTGTACAGATGAGAGAGATCCATAAGCCATCCAAGATGCAACTGAGGAAATTATGAGTGTGTGCCAATTTCTTGTAGTAAGACCTGAGGAGCAAAAACAGAGAAAAATAGTAGTCTCCATTCTAATTAACAGCATGCATGTTGTTTGTATGAATTGAATATACATGAAGGTGTTCACAGATGATAACATTAATGGGAGAAAATCAAACACCAACTCTAATCACAGGAAGACCACTTCTGTCAAGTATTAACAGTCCCCTAAGGAAAGGAGGGGCTGACTGGATGTCTATATCACCATTTAGGTTTTTTTCTAGAGCATATTTTACAAGAGAGTCAGCTGCAGTATTTGCCTCCCTATGAATGTGTTGAATTGGGTATTTAAGATGTTTTGAGTTAAGGAAACTGCAGATTGAAAATGTTCTCCAAGGTGAACTCTTGGGATTTTGAATACCCTGAACAGCTATTAAACAATCTGATTCCACCACACAAGTAGCTAGATCCAATTCTGAGCATATTTCATATCCACATTGAATGGAGAATAATTCAGCATGTAGAGGGGATGGAGATTGGAATGTTTTAGCTCTCATTATAACCACATTTCCAGTCCAGTTTCTAACTATCACTGCCAAAGAAGAAGAACCACCTCTATTCCATGTGGCATTAGCATTAATCTTATATCCTAATTGTGTCTTCTTCCATTTTACAGCAGTTAAAGCTTTTTTCCTCTTTTGAAAAATTTGAGGGATAATATTTGCCTGAGTCCAGTACTTATGCTTATCTACGCTACCAAATAGGTGATGGACAGTAAAAATTTGAAAAATCATGCCTTTAATCTCATTGAAGCAAGCAACTTGGGAGAAAGATTCATTTCATAGATAATTTTGTTCCTTTTAATCCAAAGAAACCAAATTGTGACAAGAAGGGCAGCAGTCAGATGCGTACTCCCTTACCCATTCTAACATTAAGGTTTCTATTCCCAAGGGGGCATAAATATTTGCACCATACTTGAATATAGCTTAAAGTGTGTGCTTATATTTGGTCTACTATTGATGCAATTCGAACATTCAAGAACAATCATAATAATATCAACAACACAAATATTAGGACGAATCTAAGGAATCTCACAAAACATAAAGATTAAACCATGCTCCAACTATTACCCCCAAGCAATAAATCTATTCTCTAAAATATAGATTCATGGAAAATATGGAATTAGATGACATTGAGCTTGAAAAGAAGAAGAAATGATAAAGAGAAAAGGAAGAAATGATAAGGAAATAGTAGAAAAACTCTGGAGAGAGTGGTCTCCTCTTCCTTCTACCTAGAGAGAGAAATAAAATTTACATTATGACTACTTAGTGTTTACAAGAAGATTAAGGCTCCTATATATAGTAGTAGAGAATTGGGCCTAAGGATATGTTCAAAATAGGCCAAAGTTAGGACAAAACCCTAGTCACCCTTTCCCTCTTGTGGCAGAATATTTCTCGAATAACCTGCTCAGATACATGATCCTTCTGGAGCATTAATTTAGTTCGTTTAATAGAGCTCAGAAAGATGAAGATTTTGATATATGGTAGAGGGAAATAGGATGAAAATTGAGAGAGTTATGACCAAAATACTGAGGGACCTGAGTTCAGCTGCCTGTCGCGGACCGTCACGGATGGCGCAGACCGTAATACATACTTTCTTCCTTGCTGGTGCAGGACGCAGTTCCTTATGGGGTCTTGCATCTTCAAGTGGTGTGGGGAATGGAGACTAACACGAGCCTCATCGTACCTTTGGTGCAGATCGTGATGTTTGCCTCGAGGCCTCAACAATGTGTTGATCTTGAGGTTTCTAATCCACTCTTGTGGCCGTTGTTCCTAGCCATGGTCAGGAAGGTTTATCCACTAAGAAACTTGGAACATGCTGTGTGCTTTCCCACAGCCCACCGACTTTTCTTGGCATCTTGGACATGGAACGATGCCGGACGTCGAAAATGGGACGTCGTGTGCCCATACTTACCCGTTTGGAGGGGATTTAAGAATATTTCTTGCGGCCCGTGGTGTTTGGCAAGGGTCACGCAATTGCCTCTCATAGAGCATAGTTGGCATGATCATTTACCTTGCGCTAAGTCATTTGGCGCATGACGGCTTCTTTGGCGTGGCCGTTCGTGCCAACCATGAACGGCCTGTGCCGACCCTTGGTAACTTAGATGGTTGAACTTCTTTCCTTCACGACGGGTTAACTGTTAGTCCAATTTTAGAGTTCTATTGTTGATTATGTAGTTCTCAAGAATACCAATCCAATGGGATCAGCCTTGAAGTATAATTCTTCTCGAATCTTTATCCACTTTGGCACAACTCATCCGACCGTGATTCCCCATTTCTTGATTGGCTAGTTCGATCTCCATTGCCTCCTATCTTTGAATCCAATCTCCTTCTACCGTACATTGATGTTCTTGGCCTTCATCTACTACCATTCTAGAGGTGAATAGCCTTCGATCTCTTCTACTATCCTTGCGAATGGCCTCAATATCTTTTACCACCTGTATGAACGGCCTTCACATAGAATTTAACCAAGAAGTACCCACGGGAGACCTACTAAAGACTATCAAATGGAAGATCTAGGAGTCCATGGATAAAAGACGTCCATTAGTACTAATTAAGTTTACAAAATGCGGGATTTAGACAACAAAACAAAACATGGCCGTCTGAACCCCTTCTCATGTAAACTTAACTAATACTAGCAATCCACCAAATAAAACTATCTAAAAACTAGGCCAATGCAATGGTTAATGCATGCTAATGAAGCAGATCAGACTCCCACACTTAACCCTTTACTCGTCCTTGAGTAAACAAGGACAAGACAAAGATCAAGCGAAATGTAGCGTGCAGGCAGAAGTTAACCGATGCATTTAACTTATTCCTAGATTACCCTATTTCCTCCAATAGAGCAAGAATCTCACAACTCTCACACTCCCTGAAAAACATAAGAAATCTAACCATCCAAAAGTAGAATGTGGAAAAAGGTAAGACAAAAAGATAAGTGTTAAGCTAGCTTACATTTCCCTAAATCATCCCAAAGCAATCAAAGAGTCGTCTTAAAAATATCCACCGTAGAAGCATGCATTGTAAACCTAGATTTTATTTTCTCTCAATATCTCTCATTTTTCCTAGGATCCCTTTCGAGTTTTCATCCTATCTTTAACACACAAAGGGTACTCACTTCTCACCTTTTTCCACCCGGCCTATCATTTTTGCCTATGCTCGTAAGCCTAGCCTCTCATTTTTACATAGGTATTTTGACCAATCCTGGCTTTTCCCAATGTTACCCAAGTCACCCTTTTGGTTTTTCAACTTGTCGGGGTTTTTAACTTTTTAAAAATTTTCAAGATTTTTAAAATGCTCTTAAAAGTGCTATTAGTTACATAGAAACAACTTAAAATCATAATTGCAATCTAATCCCCTTCCCCACACTTAAAGCTGGCATTATCCTCAACACATATACAAAATGAAAGAACATATGTCAAGGGAAATAAACAGGAAAGAACTTATATTGAAAAATGACACTAAAGTTTACCCTTGATGGCACAATCATGGAATGAAAAGAACAAACTACCATCACCCCAATATGCTACCCTAACCTCTAATAAAAAAAGTTCAATCTAATTAACCACTATCATACAAAACAAATCAAATAAGGAATTTAATCACAATGGATAGTTACCTCTCAGGTATTGATCTCTGTGTCTCAAGGGTTTTGAGGGTAAGTGGGTTTTGGGTGGTACTTTTGTGGTGGTAGGGTAGTGGTAGGGAAGAAATGGTGACTAGGTTGTAATGTGCCCATTTTATATGGTTATTTTAGGAATTTAAGGATATACTTTAGTGCACTATTGTGCTCTGGATGTGGCATTTTTCCTTGAAATTCTCTAAAGAGAGTTAAAAGTGACTTTTATTCTTTTATAACATTTTTAGAGGATTTTGTGTGACAAGAAAATTTGTTAGAAGACTTTGAACATTACCTTTGAATATTTTAAGATTTTAAGACATGCATTTAAGCTTTTAAGACTTGAAGATTTGAACAAAAGTAAAGAGAAGAGGAAGACTTGAGACAAAAAGAAGGAAGACATCAAAGTGTTGGATTTTGCACATGTCGTGAGTCGCAATGAAGCTGTCGCGACTCGTGACAAATGGGTGTCCGGACTTCTTTCTTAATTTTTTGTACTATAAATACTCACCGTATCATCTCTCTCTTTCCTCTTCTCCTTCCTTTGATGTTCTTTTTTCTTCATTATTTTCTTAGTTTTGTAGGATTAATCATGCATTTTCATTATCTAGGTTAGTTTGTACTTGAGAGCAATTGATTGAATCTTTCATATATAAGTAGTAAGAACCTCTACTTCACTCTTTCTTGAAGCATTTTTTTATTAAGCATTCATGTGTATTAATGTAAATTTTACTTCATTTATGCTATAGATTGTTTGAGTATATGAAGTGTTTGTATGATTGAATTGTTGGAGTGTTGGGGGTGTTAAGGAAGTGTACAATTTCTTAGCTCTTTGGCATGAAAATCCAAGAGCATGGAATTAGAACATCTTGTGCATAATGCGTTGAAATTTTTGCTAGATAAGTATGTTAATATGGATTGTTCTCATATTTATCCTATCAATGCAATTGAAGGTTGAATCTTGAATGTGGTTTGTTCTAGGTTTAGCCTAATGAATGCTATGTTTGGTTAAATGGCTATGTGTTTGGTCGAATGTTTGTTGTTATCAAATCTATTGTTTTTCATGTATAATGCTACTGATGAAATATATTTATGGTTATTTATCGCCTAAAGTGACTGTCAATGAGGTTTGCAAATTGTCATAGAATCGCCTTTCTGACTTACTCTTAAGGAGAAATGAATGTTGATCTTCAATTGGGAAGTGATAGCATTCCCCATAGGTAACGAATGTGATAAAAAGGGTGAATGGTTCAATTATCTACATTAGGTTTTGAAGTGGATATCAATTACCCCCAAGGCTTTGTCTTTTATAGTTTTTATCTCTTTTTCTTAGTTATTGCATGATTAGCATAGCTACTTAAGTTTTCTAGTTATCTTGTCTTTAAATCCATAACTTAGGACAACTAACCCCCCCATTTACATGTTTATATATATATATATATATATATATATATATATATATCTACTTCTAGCCTATTATTAATCTTAAATGTTAGAAACCCTTAGAAAGATCCCTCTTCCTCGTGGATGACCCCGACTTTCCATTATCTAGTTAGTTGTAGATAGGAAGAGGTTAGGGATTATAAATTTAACTTTGAGAAGTACGGAAATGACCTCCTAGGTTGTAGGAAAGTATGTGAGCTTCATGAGTTGTGCACGTCTACACGCCCCATGAATTTGGGGTTTGGTTCTCTTCCTTGTCCACCATTTTGAGCATCACGAACCATGTACGTTTATGTGCCCATTTTATACGGTTATATTAGGACTTTTAGTATCACTTTTGTGCTCTAAATGTGACATTTTGCCTTGAAATTGTCTAATGAGGGTTAAAAGCAACTTTTACGCTTTTATTACTTTTCTATAGAATTTTGTGTGACAAGGTAATCTGTTTGAAGACTTTGAAAATTACCTTTGAAGATTTGAAGACTTGTATTTGAGCTTTTAAAGATTTGAAGAATTGAAGAAGTGAAGAGAAGAGGAAGATATGAAACATAAAGGAGAAAGAAGAAATAGTGTGGGACTTGGAGTCCGTCGCGATGCTGTCGCGACTCGCGACGGACGAAGGGCCATAAATTCTCCTTGCTTTTTGAATTAATAAATACTCACCTTATCCTCTTCTCTTTAGCAGCTTTTCCACCTTCTTCTTCCTGCGTTTTTGGTGGGTTCAAACCCTAGTTTTTCTTTCTTTCTTTTCTTAGTTTTTGTAGGTTAATCATATCTTTGTATTGTCTAGCTTAGTTTTACCTTGGGAGCAAAGGATTGAAGCTTCCATTTCTATGTAGTAAGAACCATTTATATATCTATTTGGTGCTTTTTCTATTATGCATTTATTGGGCTTTGAATGTGAATTGTTAATGGCATTAATGTTGTTGGAAGCTTGAGTATATGAATTGCTTGTATGATTACTTGTTAGGGTTGGGAGAAAGTAGCTAATTCTTCCCTCTTTTAATGTGGAATCCAAGAGCATGAGTTAGATCTTCTTAAATGATGTTGGTGTGTTGATAATTTCTAGAAAAATGTGATGATGTCGAACTCGTTGTTATGTTTGTTTTAGGTAGCAAATGAGAGAGGTCTATGAATGTCGATCGTTCTTGACAAATTTTGTGTAAATGCATGAATTGGTTAAATGCTTACACACGGTGTAGTGTTTATAAGTGTTTCCAAGCTTGTTGATTCTTCGTGATAAATGTCATCAATGGGATACTCTTAGTACTAAGGGAGTCATTGGTGAGGTTTGACAAGAGATGTCGAATTCACTCTTGCAAACTACTACCTAAGAAGGATAAAAGATTTATCTTTACAACAAGTAGTCGAATTAGTGAATAGATTATTTTGATCGTTCTTGAAGCCTTTGTGATTTATCATTCATGTGTTCTTAATGCTATGTCTCACTTTATTTATGCCATGGATTGTTTCAGAATAGGAAGTGTTTTTTTGATTGAAGTGTTAGGGAGTTAGGAAAGTGACGAATTCTTTAGCTCCTTTACATGAAAATCTAAGAACATGAACTTAGAACTTCTTGTGCATAATGTGTTGTGATTCTTGCTAGATAAGTATGTTAATGTGGATTGTTCTCATATTTATCCTATAGATGCAATGAAAGGTTGAACCTTGAATGTGGTTTGTTCTAGGTTTAGCCTAATGAATGTTATGTTTGGTGATGGGATGAGTGAATGGTTCAATGATCTACAATTGTTTTGGAAGTGGTTATCAATTGCCACCGAGGCTTTATTTTTTGTAGTTTTAAAACCCTTTTTCTCTGTTTTGTTTGATGATTTAGCATAATTACTTAACTTTGCTAGTTGTTTTGTCTTTTAACTTTCATAACTTAGGACCACAACCAACCAAACCCCCCATTTACATGCTTTTATATGTATGTATATACATCTACTCCTAGTCCAACATCAACCATTTGTGCTTAAACGCTTGAGAAAATTCCACTTCTTCGTGGATGACCCCGACTTTCCACTATCTGCTTAGTTATAGATAGTAAGCAAAAAGGGCTTATAAATATTAGCTTTGAGTGGTACGACGATGACCTCCCATACGCCTAGATGGTCCATGAGTTCAATTCCCTATTTTCCCATCTTCCTCCAATAACCATATGCTTCCTACAAAACAAACAATGACACCAAGTGTCGTATGGTCCCAAAAAGGAAAATCTACAAATAGAAAAACACACCAAAAACACTAAACTACTCTAATTCTTTTAAACTAGGGTTGCCTCTCGGGAAGCTCCATATATTTAAGGTCTTCGGTATGACCCTAATGTTATCCATATGGTGCAGGTTTGTACCCCATCACCTTGGACAACCAAAGTGTAAGAGGTGGGGGTAAGAATTTTCCAAGGAAGATATACTAGAGGAGGAATCAACCATAGAGAGAATAGGTGGTTTGGAAGCTTATCATATTCAGAGCTTCCCTATGGTTTCCTCTAAGGTTTCCAAAAATGTGGAAGTTTGTTCAATAGGTGGAGGTAGGGGTGAATTAGGTATAATCACCCCTCCCTTAACTTTTTCACTCTCAACAAACAATTCCCCATCCCATTTAGATTCATCCATAAAAATTTTACATTCTTTCATTTTCATAATATTGGGTTTCTAGTTGGCTCACCCTTTTCAGCAAATCAAGCACTTGCCTTTCAACTTTCTCAATGTTGGAGAATAGTTGAGTTCCCAAATCGCTAATCTCACTAAGAATTTGTCATTGAAGTAAATCACTACTCTTGGGCACATCAACTATAGCTTACAAAATATCTCCATAATCTTATTTGGGAACCAATCTTAGGGATTAATTTTGGGGAATTGGTTATGTTGGTGAATTCAAACTATGTAACCCAAAGTGTTGGTTTCCCGATGCATTTCCATACCAAAAATTTGAGTTACCTCTAATCCTTGAATTTGGAGCATTGTTGTATGGGTAACAATTTTGATCTCATCGGCCTTGGGAACCAACAACTCCTACCTCTCTCTTGCTTTTGCTCATCAAAGAGCAAGTCCCAGTAGGGTGGTCACAATGACATATCCTACAAAATCTCACTAGTTCAGCCTTTCTTCCCCCATACTCACTCAACCTTGGGCAACACTCCGTAGGACAATCATAATGACACACCCTACAAAGTGTCATCCTTTGAGTAGTTTCCAGCATTTTTTTAAAAATTTTCAATTAAACCCAAACAAAGTAAACACGCAAACTTCATAATCATAGTGCAAGGATTTTTGGTTTGTACCAAGAACACAAGAAATACCTACTCTGGAAAAAAACAAAACAAAAGAAAATAATAACTACTCTACTAACATTTTATGCTTTTTTGATACTTAGACTAAATATCATCCCTGGAAATGGTGCCAAAATTTTGACATGCCTCCCCTTGGGGTTATTAATTGTAGCTAATTAACCTGGGCGGAGGACAGGGTCAAAATATAAGAGATTTATTATTCTGCTCCCGTTTTCACTGCTACGCTACATATAGGGTAGTTAGCGGTAAGCCCTGGGTCCACAGTAATGCTAGGTCTAAATATCAATCAAAACACAACCTCATACGGATCATCAATGTGTACGAGTGAAAGGAATAGCTAGTAAACAAAACATGCATCGGAGGGGGGTTGGTTTTTCAAACTAACAACTACTAAGCACAAAAGTAAAAAAGCAAAGTAATCTATTTAACTAAGCACCCGGGGAGTCATTGAGAAACATAGTTATTCTAATGTTTCACTCCTCAATTCATTCTTATAGAAATTTAGGCAAACCAAATAGAGTGTTCATAACACGTGGTGTGGCAGATGACATACATTTCCCTGACCCTATCACCGCTATCACAAGAACCCCCCTCTAGCACCGCTTTTCTTATGTTCTAGCACTGGCTTTTTCGCAAAAAAAAACTGGTACCTAAGTAAGCGATGAAACTTTAGCACCGATTGGAAAAAAACCGGTGCAAAATCCCAACTTTTAGCACCGGTTTTTTAGTTAGCATCCGTTTTTAAACTGGTGCTAAAATGTACAGCTATAGCACCGGTTTTTGAAGTTAGCACCGGTTTTAAAATCGGTGCTAAATTAGCTACGGTTTTTTCTTTAGCACTGGTTGGAAAACTGTCGCTAATAAAAAACCGGTTAAAAACCGGTGCTAACAAAAAAACCGGTGCTAAATTTGTATATTTTGCACCGGTTATTTTTAGCACCGGTGCTAAATATGCATATGTAACACCGGTTTTTAGTTAGCACCGGTTTTGAAACCGCCGATAAAAAAATTATTTTTCACCGGTTATTGTTTAGCACTGGTTTGTAAACCGGTGCGAAAAGTGTATATGTAACACTGGTTATTTATTAGCACCTGTTTTTGAACCGCTGTGAAAATAATTTATTTGCACCGGTTATTGTTTAGCACCGGTTTGTAAACCGGTGCTAAAAGTGTATATGTAACACCGGTTATTTATTAGCACCGGTTTTTGAACCGCTGTGAAAATAATTTATTTGCATAGGTTATTGTTTAGCACTGGTTTGTAAACTGGTGCTAAAAGCGTGTATGTTGCACCGGTTATTTATTAGCACCGGTTTTTAAACCGGTGCTAGAGGTGTATATGTTGCACCGGTTATGTTTTGCACCGGTTTAAAAACCGCTGCAATGAGTGTAAATTTATCACCGGTTATTATTTTGCACCAGTTTTTTAACCGGTGATAATAATGTATATTTTACACTGGTTATTATTAGCATCAGTTTTGTAATCGGAAGAAACCGGTGTTAAACGTGACTAACTATTGTGGTCACTGTAAGCTGCGGAGCGCTGCCGCTCTTTCAGTTTATCTTCACGTAGCCAGTTTCATTTTGACACTTATTTTCCCACCCGGTGCATTCTTTTTCAAGGATGTTACCAATTATTTGTTGTGCGTAGTAACATGACGGTGCACGGATAAAATTAGAACAAATTGTGAGCAACCATGATGCATAGACAAGAAGTAAGTTCAAAAAAGCATTGAGTTTGATGAACTATAATTTTTTATTAACAAAAGAAGAGCAATGTGTTTCTTAGTGGGCTAAGATACTGGAAACCCCTTCATCACGGAGTTGACGAGTATCAAAAGTGAAGGTCAATTACCTTTCTCATAAGAGATAATACTAACCACTATCCGATGATGGAGGCAAGTCCCTGTATGACATTCAATTGAGCTATGCATTTTGGCAGAGTACATTTTGTGAAAACACAAACCCATTTCAGAGTAATTCTCCACAGTTCATTGCTTCCGAGTGGAGTGTAATCTTCTGGAAATTACTGAAACAATGTATTAAATCACATGTTAAGAAAATGATATAGATGTGAGAGAATAACAAATACATAAAAGCAATGTAGGAAAATGTACCAGAATAATGTCAATGTCATGCACGTGCCTAACAATGTTTTCATGTAATACATGCAATCGTATCCACACTCCCAAGTACTACTTTGTACCTTGTGCTGATGTAAAAGAGAATTTGTTGAAACGATTACGAACATGAAAATGACAGATGAAATATGACGTTATGGGATAATACGTACATTTATGTTTATGACATTCAATGTATAGTTCGAAGGGTAGGAGCTATTTTGGTTGGAATTGAACCGTCGATATTTTGTTGCAATCCTACAATCGATGAAAACATATTTATGCCAACATATTAAAAAATATTTTCAGAAATTGGGGTTCACACAATATATGAAAATATATTAATTAAAATTAATTGTATATAATCGAGCCAAGAAAGTGAGAAACGTACACGAACACATTTACGTGAACAAACATTTTTGTAAAACATTGAAGTTGAAGGAATGACATGAATGTGTTCCACTTACAAATGAATCAATTTAAGGCATGACCTATTACATTTGGAAATTCCCCTAGTCATTGAGTTAATGCAATATACTTCAATCGATTTCCGGTACGAGAACGAGCAAAAACCAATGGTCCCTTAAAAAAAAGGAAACACCTAAATACTTAAAATATATTTTGAAAATAAAATCACAGCATATGGTTGCAATTGATTCCATGTGGTCAAGACTAGCAACTCAGAAAAAAATGGAACTTACTCTCGATTGTACGGGAAGACGTACAGCCTCACTTGAGTGCGGCACATGACAGTCGAAACCTCGTTCGCAGTCAATTCCACCCTTTGATTTAACTTTCGAGCCATTGAATTTGAAGAGGCTGGAATAAACTGGATGTGGCCTCCATGAACCACCCCATCAAAAAGGTATCTTCCAAAATAATATTGCAAGTGAAACAAATATAATGATACATCTATCTATAAATAATGTAACCATGCAATTCTTATGATGCCCATATATCAAGTTGGCACCCACTGATCCACTCCTTTTCATTTTCTACGTCCAAGATGCTCATGAACTATCTTAGCTTGTCAGTAAATATGGCTGCATAGACTTCTTCTGATCCAAACATGTCCGCGTTGAAATTGATGCGGAAGACTTTGTTTGGACAAAATATTTGTGTAGATAGCCTTAAAGCATCATTAATCTGTTGAACATCAGCGGTGCATTCTTCGTCTTCCGTGACCCCCTAATTATATTGAGAATCTAATTATGTTAGTTGACCAGTATTTGTATATAATTCAGAAGGGGATCATATTGTAAATGATAAAATGGGTTCTCACAAATATGTACTGGTTAGAAATCGACATGGGAGGATTTGGTTGCCCATTCTCCATTGATGAAGTATTTTCTTTTGGAACTTGCTAATGGGTAAAATGTTAGTCATGCATTGTAAAAAATTGATCGGAATGAAATAGTCTGAGGGTATGTACCACTCATTTTACCGATCGAGCGACCACCTCTCCATGCGGAGTATCTTCCTTAGCCACCACCTCCTGTAAGGGACAGCGTGTTAATAATATGCATCTGGATGTCATAGCTATTTGTTTAACCTGTGTAGTGTCCTTAGAAAATCTCGGTGTGAGGTTTATTTGAGGGCTTCCAACTTCGTCAACTACCAATTCTTGCGGAGGCGGTTGCTGCTCATTCTCCTAAGTAAGCAGATGAATAACATATTATGTTTTAGTAATATCTAGAAAGATATATATGATTCGATAAGAAGAAGATTGCAATTTTCACACCTCATCATTCTTTTGCCCAATAACACTTATCAGCTTTGCCGGCCATAGAATGTTATATCCAATGGCCTCAGTAGCAAACTCAAATTCTTCGTGTTCAATCGGGAAAGGTGCCTTGGGAACGATCACAGGTCCACGAAGATTTACTAGCTCCCACTTGATGGGTAAGTCCGTTTCTGTGTCCTTTGGAAACAAGACACCAAATGCAGCTACATCCCTTTCTCCATTATGGTTCAAAACATATAGGCATCACTTTTTTCCTTTCTGAGAAATAAACTCATAAGATGGGGAAATACATCGGTTGGAAAACAAGTAAGTGTTATTAATTGAAGAAAATTAAATAATTTCATAAGTGCAATCGATAGATTATTACAAGAAATGATGTATACATGTAGCTGCTGAAGGCTGCAGCACGCTGCAGCTTTCAGTTTTCAGCTAAGACTGAGAGCTGGATTGCGTTACAGCTTTCAGCGTTTATCTACCATGAACTGTCTATCAAATAAAACTATATTGGCAAAGAGACATTTTCTCAGTTTATGTGGGAAAGAACAAGATGAATATAAAAGTAGGCCCAAACTACCCACATCTGAAATGAACATGATAGTAGTCAATGTATCCCCACAAAATTATTTTGACTGGAAATGGAAATCCAGAAACTAAAAATCACAGAGCAAGAATGGAGCTAACGACGAGGTTCATGGTATGTAATACCTTGTCATCCGCTACGGTTCCTTGTGGGTCACTACATCCAGATGCTGAAGGAATGAATACCCAGTTGTCCTTATTTGCGGGGGTGGAATATATAGCAAGGAAATTGCGGGCATCCAAGTGTGTAGGAATAGCTTTACCCATTTGTCCAACTAGCCAATTTGTTTGGGCCTCAAATAAAGCAACAAATCATTCCTTGAGCTCGATGACATCTGTTGGTAGTTTCTTTGAATTTGAGATTTCCTCAGATGGTTTTGTGTTTGTGCTCCCACATCGACTAGATGTGTAGTGGCTCACAGCCATATGTGGTAGGGCCTTGTTCACCTTGGACGTTGCAGAGCAACCTCTCCAATGACCCCCATGATCCTTCTTACCTGTTGCTTGAAGATGAACTTGCACGTGGCTGTGCCTCTACGCTTGCAATATTCTTTAATCCCGAACTTGTCAAAGCTTCCACTCATGTCATATTTTTCCATAGTTTCTTCTTCTTCCCCTGACTTTTCAGATCCCAAGAAATATTTGGGTGCATCATCTACTTCCTCGTAATTATCATTATAGTTGTCAGCTTTTGGAGATGTAGCACAATTCTCTTCAACGGCTGTTGTACCGTTGGAGTCAAACAATTTCTTCCTCGGCTTCACCATTCAATCTCTTGTATGAGTCAATCAAACATAAGGAAATCTTAATACAACACATCCAAAGATGGGATATACACTAACAACTAACCGAGAACATATTGTATGGCGGAAAAAATAGGGTTTGCAAAAATTCCTATGGGGTCAAAAACAAGGTAGGCAAAAATAGGGTAGGCAAAAATTATAAAATTATTAGCAAACAAATCATCTATCCACATGAAACACTACCCAAACTAGTAACCTAAGAAATGAAAACACAAACTCACAAACTAAGAGTCCCACCAAAATATAGCAATTCATTATGCCTAGGAAAGATGAAAACTACCAATCATTCATACCTTATTGGTACACACTCTTGGCGGTATTGTATTTTGCCAAGATTCGGCCGCCTTTGTAATCCGCTTTACTGGACCGAAATTCCAACCAGAATGGGGACAAAATTTGTGAAGTAGAATCTCGAGAAAAATTGGGAAGTAGGATCGCGACCAAAATTGGGAAGTAGAATCGCTCGAACTAAATGGTGAAGGGATGGACAATATCATTGGGAAAAATCTGCAGGGGGTTATGGTGGAAAGAGGGAAAATTTGAGGTTAAGGTTAGGGAGGGAAAAGGGAAATTGGTAGAGGTGTTGGGGTGGGAGGGGTATGAAAATTTGGGGTTAAGGTTATGGAGGGAATAGGGAAAATTTGGGAGGGGAGGAAAATGATGCTTTGTTGGGTCATTTTAGTGTTTTATGCTTTCAAATGTTTTTTTAAAAAAACATTAGAGTAAATTGTTTTTTTGGTCCCCTACAAAGTATCTTTTACTATCTTTTGGTCCCCATTTTAAAAACAACCCTTAGACGGTACACAACAAATTCAAAATGATATGTTTTGGTCCCCAGAGGTGGTTTTTAGGGAAAGTCAACGGTAAAATTGGTCAAAATATGTAAAATGACCATTATACTTTGACTTTAAAGAAAACAAAATAAAAATAATGTTATGATGGATGTGGTTCGAGAGCTAGAGGCAGGAGGTTCGAGGGCTCGAGGAATGAGGCTCGAGGGCTTAAGGCATGAGGTTCGAGGGATCGAGGGGAGATGTTCGAGGGCTCCAGGGAAGAGGTTCAAGGGCCTCTGGGGAGAGGTTCTAGGGCTAGAGGTTCGAGGTTCGAGGTTCAAGGGCTAGAGAATTAGAGTCTAACCAGGAATTAGTCTGAGTCAATACAAACATGTTTAAGTTCCTTGCTTGGTAGTGGCCTCACTTGGTTGCACTTGAGGAGACTGTATTTTAGTCGCCTCTGTAAGTAAGGGACGACAGGAAGACTGTTTTAGAGTCGTCGTAACCTGTTATTTTATTGCTCACACAAATATATAGAGTAGAATAAGGAAAGAGAATATGAGTAGAACTCTAGCTTAGTTGCACTTGAGGAAGACTGTATTTGAGTCGCCTCTTTAAGTAAGGGACGACAAGAAGACTGTTTTTGAGTCGCCGTAACCAATTATTGTATTGCTCACAAAAATATATAGAATACAATAAGGAAACAGAATATGAGTAGAACTCTAGCTTAGTAACCGTTTACTCTAACAATAGTATAACAATATTAGAAAATGATCTATTGTTGACAGGAATAAATAGAATACAAAAGGAAGTATAGTCCTTATAACAATATGGCCTAGTCAACAGCACTTCTTCAGAAGCATTGAAATCAATCCTAATTTATTATAACACCCTCGAGCTCTCGAGCTCTCGAGCCCCTTGAGCACTCGAAGCCCTCCACCCCCCGAGCCCTCGAAGCCCTCCACCCCTTGAGCCCCTCGAGCTCTGGAACCCCTCGAGCCCTCGAAGCCCTCCACCCCTCCAGCCACTCGAACTCTTGAACCCCTCGAGCCCTTAAAGCCCTCCACCCCTCGAAGCCCTTCACCCCTCGAGCCCCTCAAGCTCTCGAAGCCCTCCACCCCTCGAAGCTCTCCACTCCTCGAACCCCTCCACCTCTCGAGCACCTCTAATCTCGAAGCCCTAGACCTCTCGAATCCCTTCACTCCTCGAAGCCCCTTGAGCCCTCGAAGCCCTCCACACTTCGAAGCCCTCCATCCCTCGAAGCCCTCCACCCGTCGAGCCCCTCGAGGTCTCGAACCCCTCGAGCCCTTGAAGCCCTCCATGCCTCGAAGCCCTCCACCCCTCCACCCCTCGAACCCCTCCACCTCTCGAGGCCCATCGATCCCATACACCCTTGACCCCTCAAACCCCTCCATGCCTCGAACCCATCCACCCCTCCACCCGTCCACCCCTCGAACCTATCCACCTCCCGAGCCCCTCGAGCCCCTTTCACCGCTCGAGCCTCGATCTGTGCCTCTTAATATAGTTAACATTTTTCAACCCATGTCTGAAAAATTTAGCCCAATCGGGTGTAAAATTCAACCCATTTGTTTGTAGACTTGGTACAATGTGTTTGTGCATAGTACGTAAAACCTGTGCCATTTTTCCTATTAGCACCGGTTTTTAGCCGTTGCAAAATCAAACAATGCCATTTTTCCCGCATTTTTTTGTATTCTTTTAGCACCGGGTTCTTTAATTTTTTAGCACCGGATTCTAAAACCGGTGCCAAATATATAGTTTACACCGATTTTCTTTATTTTTAAGCACCGGTTTTCAAACCGGTTCAAATTTAGCACTGGTTTTTGAAATTTTTTTGCACCGGTTTTTTAAACAGGTGCCAAAATTTTACCGGTTATGCGGATTTTTAGCACCGATTTTCAAACCGGTGCTAATTTAAAACTGGTTTTTGTTATTTTTAGCACCGATATTTTACCGGTGTTAGTTTAACACCGGTTTCCATCAATTCTAGCAACGGTTTTCAAACCGGTATTATATTAGCACCGTTTATTATAAAAGAAACTGGTGCTAAAAAATTAAAAACCGTTGCTATTACATTATAAGCACCGTTTTTTAAAACTGGTGCTAGAGGGGGGTCTCTGTGGTAGTGCACGATAGGTGCACTCGCAACCCTCTGTCGACAATGCCATCGTATCTAGGGGAGTACAACAAAGTCCGACCATTGTTATAGGTCTATTTCTCCTCCGTGCGATAACGTCCCGGGCTTTTACAATGAATGCATTATTTCCCAATGGTCCTATCAATTAGGAAAAAGGGTCGTTGGAACCTTATCTATGATACTGAGGTCACTCACACCCTAGCTAGCTACTATTCGCTATCTATACCCATAGCCTCCCAGACAACTTTACAAAGTCAGCTAAGATTGGTACGATAGCATATAAGTAAGAATATACTCGAATTCCCTGTGCACACACCCACATCAACAATATACCTATCTCTACTCAGGGTTATTAAGTTGTAGCTACATTAACCTGAGCAAAGGCTAAGGAAGGTTAAAGATAAAAATTTATATTTTGCTCACAACTCACTACTATGCAATCTATGGGGTTGTTAAGTGCAAAATCAGGTTTGTCCATAGAGATGTTAGGGTCTAATAGAAAAATAAACACAACCACGTATGGGTTGTCAATCTGTGTGTGCTAGGAATTTCTAATATTGTAAGACAGGAGGGTTTGGGTTTTTCAATTAACAGCTACAAACATAAAAGATAACACGGGAGAATCTTTCTATGCAAGAACTATGAGAATATTTGGGTGACATGACTGACTAAATGTTTCAATCCTGAATTCCATCACATACAAGATATCAAACCCTATTCTAGGGTTCATAACATGTAATGTGGTCAATGGTCAACACTTCCTCATACATGTTACGTAGGGTGCTCTTGAAATCTTTCACTGGCACCACCTCTGTAATTAGGGGAGTGCAAAAATGGCCCTACCATTTTGCATATATGCTTCTACCATGTACATTTACGTTTTGGGAACTACACCACAAATGCTCTATCATGGGGCCTAAAGAGACAAAGGGGAATATGCACCTTATCGATGGAACAAGGGTCTCTAAACCCTAGTCTTTCTTCTAAATGCTATCTTTACTCGTAACCCTTTGGGCCAACTATCCAGCTAAGACTGGTGTGCTGTTATCAAAGCGGTAAAACTCGGAATAGACTTACGTGCACACACCCACATGGACCCGAACCCTACTACCCATATCACATTAGGGTATCAATATGTGCACAAATGTGAATGTAGAATAGAGTGTTTGTTAAGGGAGTGTCTCATTCATGAAATTCATAACAATTTAAGAACAAGCAAACATAATATTATAAACACATAGAAATAGGCAGATATAAGGAATATCACAAAACGTAAGTCAAAACATAAATAAAAATGTTATCCCAAAGCTATTAACCTACTCCCTGAACATGGAATCCAAGTATTTCCTTGGATTCCACATTTTTTGGCAAAACCAAAATAGAGAGAAGAAAGAAAAAGAACCTAGAGAGAAGGAAGAGTGTTTTTTTTCTCTCTAAACTACTCTTGAGATCCAAAATATGATCTAGAACATAAACCCTAGTAAAAAAATGGTCCAAACAATAGTAGTATGATATTGGGCCTAAAATTTGGCCAAACCCTAGCAGCCACAATCGACACGAGAGGTAGTGATCTGCACCATTTCACATTGTTTAACCAATGCATTTGACATATTTTTTAGTTACTTTTATTTGGTGGATTACTAGTATTAGTTGAATTTACCTAACAAGGGGTTTAGACGGCTCCGTTTGGTTTTCTTGTCAAAATCCCGCATTTTGTAGACTTAATTGATACTAATGGATATCCTGTATCCACGAGCTCCTTGATCATCCTTTTGATCATATTTATTAGGTCCCTCATGAGTAATTTTTGCTTACATTCTATGTGAAAGCTATTCGCAAAGGCGGTAGAAGATTCATTAGGCTAAACCTAGAACAAACCACATTCGAGGTTAAACCTTTCATTGCATCTATACGATAAATATAAGAACAATCCACATTAACATATTTATCTACAAAGAATCACAACACATTATGTACAAGAAGTTCTATGTTCATGTTCCTAGATTTTCATGCAAAGGAGCTAAGGAATTCGTCACTTTCCTAACACCCTAACATTTCAATCATACAAACACTTCCTACTCTCAAACAACACATGGCATAAATGAAGTGAAACATAGCATTAAGAACACATGAATTCTAAATAACAAAGGCTTCAAGAGCGAATGACAAAATCCATTCACTACATTCCACTACTCATGCATTTACACAAGATTAGTCAAGAACATTCGACATTCATTGACTTCTCTCCTTTTCTACCTACAACAAACTTGACAAAAAATTCAACATCATCACATTCATATAGCAATAATAAAAAAAATCAACATCATTAAGAAGCTCTAACTCATGCTCTTGGATTCCACATTAAAAGAGGGGAGAATTAGTTACTTTCTCCCAACCCTAACAAGTAATCATACAAGAAATTCATATACTCAAGCTTCCAACAACATCAATGCCATTAACAATTCACATTCAAAGCTCAATTAATGCACAATAGCAAAAGCACCAAATATATATATATGGTTCTAACTACATACAAATGGAAGCTTCAATCCATTGCTCCCAAGATAAAACTAAGCTAGACAATTAAAAGACATGATTAACCTACAAACTAAGAAAATAAAGAAAGAAAAACTAGTGTTTGAGCCTAGAAAAATGCAGGAAGAAGAGGCTGGATTTCGTGTCTGGAAGAGAAGAGGATAAGGTGAGTATATATAGTGTAAAAAGCAAGAAGGGTTTCTGACCCCTCGTCCGTCGCGAGTCGCGACGGACTCCAAGTCCAACATTATTTCTTCTTTCTCCTTTTTGTTTCATATCCTCCTCTTCTCTTCACTCCTTCAATTCTTTAAATCTTCTAAAGCTCAATTACAAGTCTTCAAATCTTCCAATCTTCAAAGGTATTCTTCAAAGTCTTCAGAGTCTTCAAACAAATTACATTGTCACTCAAAATTCTCTAGAAAAGTAATAAAAGTGTAAGAGTCACTTTTAACCCTCCTTGGAGAACTTCAAGGAAAAATTTCAAATTTAGAGCACAAAAGTGTACTAAAGTGAATCCTATATGTCCTAATATAATCGTATAAAATGGGCACATCAAATCTCCCCGCACTTAAACCTTACTCGTCCTCGAGTAAGAAAAGATTTAAGCACACGAAGGAATTCATATGTCCACTTCCTAACTAATATTCCCCCAATCAACACGTTACAAAAAAAATCTCAATATCATAAATCCCAAAATCAAAGCTCAATATCATAAATCCCAAAATCAAAGCTCAAATGAGAATTTTTTTTCATACACACAACCCCGATTCCTAAATCTAACCAAACCTACCACTTATCAATTCACTGCGCATAAAAATGTTTCAAAGTCCCGAATTGATAATCCCAAAGTCCAATGATATAAAATGAAGTTATATCCATTAGGAGGTTCAAGCACATACTTCACTTCATACCAATATATCAACCAAAGCGAAGTATAAAATAATCACGAATTTCATACCCATACTTCGTTTTTCAACCCACTAAGTTACCCAATCCCAAGAGGTCTCTAGATGTTGAGCAACTCAATCTATCTGTATGACAACAGCAACCTTATGACTTCAACGCTGGAAAATGAGTGAAATCATAGTATTTTTGTTTTCTCTCTTTTTCTCTCATTTTGCCTAGGAGCCCATTCGGGTTCTCTTCCTAGCCACACATCATGTTTCTTTGGCTAACATCTCACCTCTTTCCACACATTTTGGCCTCTCATTTTTGCCTAGGCTGCCCTTTCGGGTTTTTGACTTATCCGAGCCCCCAATGTTGTCTTAGTTACCCTCTCGTGTTTTCAACATAGCGGGTTTTCGGTTCTTTCTATTTTTTTTCTTTTTTCATTTTCTTTTTTTTCAAAATTTTCAATTTTTCAAGTTTATCTTTCTTCTTCTCATGTTTTTCCAATCAAAAGTAGCAAAAAGCATTCCAAATGAAGCTAGCATGCATGTGAGTCCTATCCTCGCACTTAAAACATTACATTGCCCTGAATGTAAACATGTAAGGCAATAATAATAAAACTCAAGGTAAGAGGTAGAGTGACAACCATTTCTATGGCACAATCCAATGTGCTTGTATAGGATCGGTCCCAAACTTGATTTCGGAGCTGGAAGGGGGAACAAAAGTGCCGTAGAAGAACTCACCCCTCGAGCAAAATGTTGTCTCCTTAGCACCATTTGTTCAAGACTAACACCACAAAGAACAACATCAAACTTACAAGTACGTAAGGATTTGTAATACTAGGTTTAGCATCAAGAGTTAATAACCATAGTATTATCAAAGAACAACCAATCCATCATACAATCACCACTATAATATTGTCAAATAAAAATATCCAACATATATCGACACATATCCAAGCATCATTATAGAACATAGAAATTAAAGATTCAAAGATGTAGGCAGCATACTACAATCAACAATGATACTATAAATATGCAAGAATTTTCATATGTCAACATATGTGAGATGGTGGAGGAATGAGTGGATGTGTGGGGGTTCTTGGGAGTATTTGGTGGAGAAGAAGGAAGGATTATGCAATGTTTAAGCTCAGTTGAAAAGTTGGAATTTTCATCGCAACTCGCGACAGCCCTAGTCGCGACTCGCGATGCATCATCTCGAGTCGAGGATTTTTTTTACCTTGAGGACCCAAGGATTCGAGGTTATGATGCACTTTTGGTTTCTTCTAGAATCGAGTGCTTGTGGCCTCAAGGACCCAAGGTCTCGAGTGCTTCAGCTCGAGTTGAGGGAATGCAGCATCGAGGACCCAAGGTTTCGAGGGCTTCGGCATGAGTTGGATTGTAGCCTTGAGGACCCAAGGTCTTGAGGACTTCTACTCGAATCGAGTGCTTATCGCTTCAAGAACCTGAGGTCTTGAGGGGCTGATGCATCGAGGGATTCAGTTCGACTCGAGGAATGATGGTCCCGAGGGGATGATGTCTCGAGGGTTGGTCTCGAGGACTGGCCTCGAGAGTGTGATGGTCATTCAAGTTCAACTTGAGTTGAGGCTTACTACCTCAAGGTCTTGAGGGGATGATGTCTCGAGAACTGGCCTTGAGAACTGACCTCTCGAGGGATGATGGACTTTTAAGTTCTGCTCGAGTCAAGGGTTTGCTGCCTCGGGATCTCAAAGGGATGATGTCTCGTTAACTGACCTTGAGAAATGGACCGAGGTCTTGAGGGCTGATGGACTTCAAGGTTCTGCTTGAGTCGAGGGCTTGCTGCCTCAAGGTCACGATGGGATGATGTCTCAAGAACTGGCCTGAGGTCTTAGGGGCTGATGGACTTTAGGGTTATGCTTGAGTCGTGGGCTTGTTGCCTTGAGGTCTTGAGGGGATGATGTCTCGAGAACTGGCCTGAGGTCTCAAGGGCTGATGGACATTTATATTCTGCACGAGTCGAGAGCTTCTATCTCGAGGGATTTAGAGGAATTGGGGCCTCCAGGACTCTATGTCTCGAGGGCCTCAGCATCAAGGATCCTACATCTCAAGGGGATGAGGTCCCGAGAACTTCAATTCGAGTCGAGGCTTGTGGCCTAGAGAACCCAAGGTCTCGAGGGCCTCAGCTCGAATCGAGGGCTTGTGGCCCCGAGGACCCGAGGTTTTGAGGGTTTCACTGGCCTTCAAGGCTTCTACTCGGTTTGAAGGCTTCTGGCCTAGAGGACCCAATATCGTCGAGGGCTTGCACTGTTGAGCTCGGTATGACTTGAGGGCTTATGGCCTCGAGAACCCAAGGTCTCGAGGACTTCACTGGCCTTGAGGGCTTCTACTTGAGTCGAAGGATTTTAGCCCCAAGGACCCAAGGTCATCGAGGGCTTGCACTGTTGAGCTCAACTAGACTCGAGAGATTGTGGCCTTGAGGACCCAAGGTCTCGAGGACTTCAGTTATTGTCAAGGGATTGCAGTCTCGAGGACCCAAGGTCTCAAGGGAATGATGTCTCTAAGGTTTCATCTCAATTCGAGGGCCTGCAGCCTCGAGGACTGATGGCGTTTTGGGTTTGGATCGACTCGAGGTCTTGAGTGGATGCTGTCTCAAGGACCTGTTGGTCGTAACTCACGATGGCTCGTCGCGACTCACGGAAAGTGGTGGCTGGGGGCTGATTTTTAGCACAAAACTTCTAATCACATTGTGACTCACGATGGTCCCTCGTAAGGTCATCGTGCGGTAGTCGCGACTCACAATCAGAAGCCCTCCAAGCACTTGGAAAGAATTTGATCTTTTCTCACCAACATTCCAAGATTTCTTCCCTTTCTCATGGATTTCATTCCTTCATCTCCTCCAATGCAATGCACTTCACTTTGCTACAACATCGTAAAAAAACACACCGTAAAAAAGAACAAGACAAAATAATAAAAAATAAACGACACAAACCAAAATAAAAGGCCGGGTTTATTTATGTCATCGGCACGACAAAGCTCCGTATATTTAAGGTCATCAGTACGACCCTAATGTTATGCATATGGTAAAGGCTTGAACCCTTTCACCATGAGTGTCCAAAAGTAGAGAGGTGGGAGTACAACTTTCAAGAGGAAAGTCTTGTTGAGTTGGAGATGGTTTAAAGGGAGTTGAGTGGTTAGGAGGCTTGAGGTAGTCTTTTGGCTCCTTTTTTATCTCCCTCAAAACTTCCAAAAATGATGGAGTTGGTTCAATAGGTAGGGGTATGGGAGACGATGCTAATGAATGTAGCACAATAACCTCTTCCTCCTTTTTATCATCTTCAACAACCAACTCCTCATCCCCTTCGAACTCAAGATCATTTCCCATGGTAACCTCACTCACCAAATCCTCGGGTTTGATTTGGGATGGTGTATTTATAGAATCAAGAGCTTCCATTTGGTCCAATGCTTCTAATATACTCCTCGCATGCCTGTCAATAGCCTTAACACTAGAGGAGAGCCGGGTGTCCGGTTCTTCACTCGTAAAGTTGTTCAAGTTTGCTATTGTATTCATGACTTCCTCACGTGTCAAACTTGAACTTCCATGTTGGGCTTGGTTTTGGGGTATGGTATAAGGTGGTGATGGCCAACTATTTTGCTCGTATTCTTGGTTTTCCGGCTCATTCTCATACCACCAATTCGGATTACCACTCTATTCCGGGTTGTATAGATTGTGGTATGGATATCATTCTTGAGCTTCTTAGCCTTGAAAGCCAACATCCCCTACCTCTTAGTACCACTCTTCATAATACCCTTGGTTTTCGAAACCAAGGGTTCTTTCCCCCTTATAGTGCTCCCCCCACAATGAATAGGAAGACTCGGTAGGATGGTCGGAATAACACATCCTACAAAATCACTTTTGTTGAGCCTCTCTTCTCATCATGAGTTCCCTCAAGGTGAGACGCTCCATTATTTTATTTTATTTATTATTTTTTGGAGAAAATTCAAAAGTTTGAAATCATATTGCAAGTATTCTTGACAAAAATTTACCAAGAACTCAAGAAATACCTACTCCGAAAAAAAACAACCACCAAGGAGTGGAAAATAAAAACAACTAGCTAATATGCAACTGAATACACCTAAAAACATAAAAATAAATTCATCTTCACCGGCAGCGGCGCCAAAATTTGGGAGGTCATCGCCGTACCTCTCAAAGTTAATATTTATAAGCCCTAAAAGCTTACTATCTACAACTAAGTTGTTAGCGGCAAGTCGGGGTCATCCAAGAAGAAGGGAGATTTTCTCAAGCGTTTAAGCACAAAAGGTTGCTATTAGGATAGGAGTAGATATATATATACACATATAAAAGCAAGTAAAAGGGGGGTTTGGCTGTTTGGTGGTACTAAGTTATGAATGTTAAAGGACAAGACAATTAGCAAAGTCAAGCAACTATGCTAAGTCATCAAACAAAACTAAGAAAAAGGGTTTTTAAACTACAAAAGATAAAGACTTGGGGGCAATCGATATCCACTTCAAAACCTAATGTAGATCATTGAACCATTCACTCATCCAATCACAAGTGTTACCTATGGGGAATACCAATGGAAGATCAACATTCGTTCCTTCTTAAGAGTAGTTTGCAAAGACAAAAAATCATTTTCAAACAATATTGATGATCACCCTAGACAAAAAACAACCATAGGGGGATTTCATCAATGTCATTATACACGAAGAACCATAGATTTGACAACGACAAGCTTTCTACCAAAGACATAGCCATTTAACCAAACATAGCATTCATTAGGCTAAACCTAGAACAAACCACATTCAAGGTTCAACCTTTCATTGCATCTATAGGATAAATATGAGAACAATCCACATTAACATATTTATCTAGTAAGAATCACAACACATTAAGAAGTTCTAAGTTCATGTTCCTCGATTTTCATGCAAGAGAGCTAGGGAATTTGTCACTTTCCTAACACCCTAACACTTTAATCATACAAACACTTCTTATCCTCAAATAACACATGGAATAAATGAAGTGAAACATAGAATTAAGAACACATGAATGCTAAATAACAAAGGATTCAAGAAAAAATGACAAAATCTATTCACTGCATTCCACTACTCATGTATTTACACGAGATTAGTCAAGAACAATCGACATTCATTGACTTCTCTCATTTACTACCTACAACAAACATGAAAATGAATTCAACATCATCACATTCATCTGGTAATAATCAACACATCAATATCATTAAGAAGCTCTAACTCGTGCTCTTGGATTCCGCATTAAAAGAGGGGAGAATTAGCTACTTTCTCCCAACCCTAACAAGTAATCCTAGAAGCAATTCATATACTCAAGCTTTCAACAACATCCATGCCTTTAACAATTCACATTCAAAGCTTAATAAATGCACAATAGCAAAAGCACCAAATATATATATATATATATATATATATATATATATGGTTCTTACTTCATAGAAATGGAAGCTTCAATCCTGCTCCAAAGATAAAACTAAGCTAGACAATTAAAAGACATGATTAACCTACAAAAACTAAGAAAGGAAAGAATGAAAAACTAGGGTTTGAACACAGAAAAATGCAGGAAGAAGTGGCTGGATTTCGTGTCTTGAAGAGGAGAGGATAATGTGAGTATTTATAGTGGAAAAGGCAAGAAGGGTTTATGACCCCTGATCCGTCGTGAGTCGCGACGTGCTTGCGATGGACTCCAAGTCCAACACCATTTCTTCTTTTTTTCGTTTTGTTTCATATCCTCCTCTTCTCTTCTCTCCTTCAATTCTTCAAATCTTCAAAAGCTCAATTACAAGTCTTCAAATCTTCAAAAGTTCAATTATAAGTCTTCAAATCTTCCAATCTTCAAAGGTATTCTTCAAAGTCTTCAAACAAATTACCTTGTCAAAAAAAATTCTCTAAAAAAGTAATAAAAGCGTAAAAGTCTCTTTTAACCCTCCTTGGAGAACTTCAATGCAAAGTGTCACATTTTGAGCATAAAAATGTACAAAAGTGAATCCTAAAAGTCCAAATATAATCGTATAAAATGGGAACATCAACGCCAGATCCCACGGGCCATGGTTATGAACATTCATGGACCATGCTAGATCTAGCAACCCGTGGGTATGCACGCTTCACAGACCGTGGCATCCGTGCTAGTCCGTGAAGCCTGGGCGGCTAACCTAAGGTTTTTCTATTTTTAGCCTATTTTGGGCCAATTTTTAGGTTCAACCTCCCACTTCTATATATATAGGAGTCTCTGTCTTCTACTAAAAAAAATGAGGAAGTAGAATAGAATCTAGGCATAATGTAGAGTATATTCTCTCCCTAGTTTAGAGAGAAAAAAGAGAAGGGTTTTTCTTCTCCTTCCTTCTTATTTTCTTTTCTTCTTCCTTTCATCTTATTTTCTAGATCTATGCATCTTACCTAATATTTTTCATAGATCCAAACTTTGTAGAGTATATTTTTCTCTTGGGGTTCATCTTGGCACTTTGTATGTTATATTTTCTTTATGAGATTCATTAGATTCACCCTATCCTTATTTTTATGATATTATTGTGATTACTCTTGAATGTTATAAATTCATGAATACTACACCACATATAAGCATGCACTTTGGGATATATTCATGTATGGTGATATTATTGATGCCCCCATGGGAAGATAAACTTGGATGTTAGAATGGGTAGGGGAGAACGCGTCTGCATGGGTGTGTGCATGGGAGATTCAAGAATGCTCTTACCTATTTTCCATCAAACTAGTATTAGCTGACTTCGTAACTATTGTCTGAGAGGTTGCGGGTAGAGATAGCTAATAGTAGCAAGCTAGAAGTTGTGCTAAAACCCTAGTATCATAGATAACGAGCCTATGAACCTTGGGCCTAGCGTATATAGGACCGAAGGTAGTAGTTGCATTGTGGTGGAAGACCTAGGACGTAATAGCGCGGGGAAAAAAATGACCTACAACAATGGTTGGACCTCGTTGTAATCCACAAACTATGATGGCATTGCCGATACAGGGTTTCAAGCACACCCACCATGACAGCGTGACAGAGTCTTGCTCTTGGATGAGCAAAAATTAGAGCGAGGTAGGAGTCGTTGGTTCCCAAGGACGATGGGATTAAGATTGTTACATATACCACAACCCTCCAAATTCAAGGTTTAGTAGTAACTGAAATTTGTGGTATGAAAATGCACTGGGAAACAACCATTTTGGGCTAGATAGTTGGACTTCACCAACTCATACAATGCCCAAAACCAATCCCTAAGATTGGTTCCAAAATAGAATTGTGTGGAAAATTTGCAAACTATAGCTAATGTGACCAAGAGTAGTACTCTAATCACAAGTGCTTAGCGAGATTAGAGATTTGGGAACACAACTATTCTCAAGCATTGAGAAAGTTGAAGGGCAAGTGCTTAATTTGATGAATATGGTGAGCCAACTTGAAACCCAATATTCTGAAAACAAACCATCCCTAGTTGAATGTAAAATTTTAGTAGATGAATCTAATGGGGATGGGGAATGGTTTGTTGAGAGTTCCAAGGTCGAGGAAGGGGTGATTAGACTTAATTTTCCATATTACTTATTTACACTCATACCTCCACATATAGAATCTACTCCCACATTTTCAGAGACCTTAGAGGAAACCATAGGGAAGCCAATTGAATATGCTAAGTTTCCAAACCACATATTCCCTCTAAGGTTCACTGCTCGTCTACTATATACTCATCTTGGAAGACTCTTACCCCCTGCTCATCATTTTTGGTTATCCAAGGTGATGGGATAAAAACCCACACCTTATGGATAACATAAAGGTTATTCCGACAACCTTAAATATACGGAGCTTCTCGTGAGGCAAACCGAGCTTAAATTGTTTTTTAAGATTAGTTTAGCACTCTTGGTGTGTTTTTCTATTTATAGTTTTCCTTTTGTTTTTGGGACACTATTACACTTGGTGTGCATGTTTGTTTTGTAGGAAGCTTATAGTTCTTGAAGGAAGGTGAGCAACCGGGGAGTCCAACTCATGGACCATGTAGACATACATGGTTCGTGATGCTCAAAATGGTGGACAAGAAGGAGAACCAAAACCAAAATTCATGGGCCATGTAGACGTGCGCAAACCATGATGCTCACATACTTTCCTACACCACCCACTCACCATTTTTTCCCTACCACCATCAAAGTACCACCCAAAATCCACCTACCCTCGAAACCCTTGATACCCACACATCGAGACCTAAGAGGTAACTCTTCACTGTGATTCAATTCCTTATTTAATTTTTGATGCATGATTGTGGTTAGATTGAGATTTATTGATTAGAGGTTGGGGTAGTATATTGGGATGATGCAGTTCCTTTTTTACATTCCATGATTGTGGCATCAAGGGGTTGATTTTAGTGTTCTTTTTCATTATAAGTGCTCTCCTATTTATTTCCCCTGTTATGTGTTCTTTCATTTTGTATATGTATTGATGACAATGCAAGCTTTAAGTGTGGGTAAGGAGATTAGATAGCACTTATGATTTTTTGTTTTTTCTATGTAGCTAATAGCTCTTCTAAGAGCATTTTGAATATTATTAAAACTGAATAGAAAAGAAAAATATTAAAGCCTGGACAAGTCCACAACCTGAAAGGGCGACTTGGGTAACATTAGGAAAAGCCCGGATAGGTCGAAAGACCTTGATAAAAGTCAAAGGCTTGACCAGACTAGACTTACGAGTCTAGGAAAGAGTGAGAGGGCATGTGGAAAAGGGTGAGAGGTGAGCACGTTTTATGGGATAAATCTAGGATGAAAAGGGCTACTACGAAAAATGAGAGAAATTGAAAGAAAAAAAATTAAAAAAACAAAAGAAACTAGGTTGATGATACATTGGACTCCTTGGTTGCAACTAGGTCAAGAATATTGAGTTATCCTTATGTTGCAATCAAGTCAACAATTTTTGGATTTCCTTGGTGGATTTTTTTGCTTGAGGATTACTATTTGATTGCTTTTGGGACTACATTGGGGAAAGTAAGCTTGGCTTTACTCCGATCGTTTGTTACTTATCTTTTCCCATACACATTTACTTGCTTTGGGTGGTTTGGTTGCTTTAGGAACTTTGGGGAGTGTGAGAGTTGTAAGGATTTTCACCTTCTTGGGAGAACTAGGGTAGCTTGGGAATAACTTGAATGCATTGGCTAGTTTTGCATGCTTCATTCCGCTTAAACCTGTCTCTTTGATTTTATTTACTCAAGGACGAGTAAAGGTTTAAGTGTAGGGAGTTTGAACTGCACCATTTTGCATGCTTTAACCAATGCATTTGACATAGTTTTTAGTTACTTTTAGTTGGTGGATTGATAGTATTAGTTGAGGGTTTAGACGGCAATGCTTGGTTTTCTTGTCTAAATAACGTGTTTTGTAGAATTAATTGGTACTAATGGACATCTTGTATCCATAGGTTCCTTGATCTTCCTTATAATCATCTTTAGTAGGTCGCCCATGGGTACTTTTTTGTTACATTCTATGTGAAGGCCGTTCGCAAGCTGGTAGAAGATTGAAGGCTATTCGCATTTATGGTAGAAGAGGCAAATGTCATTCACATTAGAATGGTAGAAGATGAAGGTCACAAACATAAATCCTTTGAAGAAGGAGATTGAAGCTAAAGATAGGCGGCTTCGAAGTTCAAGACTGCCAAAGGAGAAAACAGTGAATCGTGGTCTGAGGAGTGTTGCCTTAGTCTGAAAATGATTCAAGAAGAATTATCCTTCAAGTTTGGTTCTGTTGGATTTTTCTTCTTAGTATTATGAAATCAACTACTAGAACTCAAAATTTGGACTAACAGTTCAACCTTTGCAGGCCAACGAAGTTCAGCCCATGAAGCACCAGCGGCCAATCACAGACCGCCCATGGTCAAGCACCAATGGCCTATGACAAAGCACACGACCCACACTACACAAGAGTTCCAGGGGTTCTGTGAAGACCTACACGAGACCTACATGAGACCTTCACGAGCCAAAGCATCATGCCACGATAAAAGCACCAGGTCGTGAAGCAATGGGATGAAGAGTTGAAGAATTTAGCTACGTATGGAGCCGGTCCATGAAAACCTTCACGGACCGTGAAGAACACTTCTGAACAAGACCATGTACAGTTCGCAGTCCCTGAAAACCTTCACGGTTCGTGGTACAATCCTAGCTTCACGGACCGTGCCAGATACCATGGGCCGCGGCTATGAACATTCACGGACCATGCCAAACCTGGCATCCCGCTACTATGCATGCTTCACATACCTTGGCATTAGTGCCGGTCCGTGAAGCCTTAGCTGCTGACCTAGGGTTTTGTTATTTTTGGCCTATTTTGGGACTATTTTTATGCCCTATCTCCTACTTCTATATATAGGAGCCTTAGCCTTCTACTAAACCATGACGAAGTAGATGCGGAAGTAGAATAGAATCTAGGCATAATGTAGAGTAGATTCTCTTTCTAGTTTAGAAGGAAAGAAGAGGAGAGTTATTCTTCTCCTTCCTTCTTATTTCCTTTTCTTTTCCTTTCATCTTATTTTCTAGATCCATGGCATCTAACCTAATATTTTCCATTGATCTAACTTTTGCAGAGTAAATTTTTTTGCTTGGGATTTATCTTGGCACTTGGTATGTTTGCGAATATTTGTTAATGCCCCTGTATACAAAGATGATGAAAAGTATCCACGAGGGACATACTTAAAATATCAAAAAGGAAGATCTAGGTGCCTGTGGATATAAGGTGTGCATTATTATCAATTAAGTCTACAAAACTCGAGATTTAGACAAGAAAACAAAACATGACCATCTAAACCTTTTTTTGTGTATACCCAACTAACAATAGCAATCAAACAAGTAAAACATACCAATTATTATACCGAATGGATTGGTGAACGAATGCAATACGGTGCACATTGATCCTCCAGTACTTAAACCTTTACTCGTCCTCGAGTAAATAAAAATAAGAAAATTTCTAAGTGAAGTGTAGCATGAAAATATAATTTAGCCAATGCATTCATATTGACTCATGTTGCTAAGAATTCTTGTACAAAGGCTCCCACTAGTTCCGAGTAAAAGTTTCCCTCTGAAGTCATCGCCCAAAGGCAACACTCATCCAAACCCGGGCAGTGTGTAAGATCCCCGTGGGAAAAAACTCCCATAGATAGCAAGCATGGAACATAGCTTTTTTATGAATGAACAATAGCGGTGCTTTTGCTCCAGTGTTTCCTTTATATGCCTGATAAGATCCTCCAAAAGTTCCCAAGGGAGAATGGTAATCCCTGATGGTGCATTTTTGGAACTTCCCTTCCATATTTCCTTCCAAAGGCTTACGCCATATCCCGATGTGTCACTGTGTATTCCATATCACATAAACGGAATTTGATGGCTCTTGGTCCCTCCCGCATCTGTAACTTGCTCGAGAGTTGCCAAGAATTCCAAGGTCCACTGGATATAAGTCATTGAATGCTTATTAAGAAAGCCTTCTAAGTCTATCTGACCTAACAAGTAGGTGATGGGCTAGAGTAGGCCTAGAGCTTCTAGATTATCTTTCTATGTGAAATCCATCTCCAAAATGTTTCTCTTTGGTCCATTCAAGTACCTCAACCACCGGGTTGTAGTCCCATAAATGGTGGTCAACCCTATGAACTCCTCTGTCAGAAAGGCGGAGTTTCAAGGAAGGAAAGTCGCTGACTCATCTCTCCCAACTTTAGTCGGCTTCTTCATTTTCTCACCTCGAGAAGGTTTCCCTTTCTCCGACTCATTCTTTTTCAAAGGAATCCTATCAAATCAAGAAGAAAGTGGTAATGCAAGAATACATTCAAAATATAATATTCTTCCTAAATAGCCTAGTCTTTCCAAAACATGTCATTCTCAACATAAAGGTTATGCAATCAAGAACCATTCTCTTTAAAAAAAATAAAATCATGGGAATTCATATCAACCAATCAAAAACATCCAGTAAAGAATCATTCCTCTTAAATCACCCCAACGCATGAAGATCATATCATATAAGCATAATAGCACATCAATCCACCCACACTTACTTCAACACAAGATCATTCACATAACCCAAAAAAAATTTATGAACCAAAAATGCATTTTTAGCCTAAAATTTGGATTTTTCAAAAATCTGCATTTTTGGTCCAATTTGACAGCGCAGATGGGATGTCGAAACGTGTACCCTTGTGTTGAGAACACCCGATTGGACCCCCTCATATAGAGGGGCTGTGACACAAGCTATATCTTATGGAACGGGCCTTGTTGAGCCCTAGCACGAGGCTGCCAATATTTCCCTAGCTTTTTCCTCTTTTTCATAAAACTTTGTCACCCAACAAGCCCTATTTCCATCCAAAAAACAATCATGAGACTCGAAATCAAATTTACAAATCAACAAGAGTTTCATTTCAAAATCCTCATCACACACCATAATATGGAAAATATGTCCACTAAAAATTATAAAACCAAAGTAAAAAGAAACACCATATTTTTATTGACGTCCTCACGTCCTACTTTTTTTTATGAATTTTAATTGAAACAAACTACTTTTAGGTCTCCAAAGTTTCCATCGGCAACTGCACCCACAATGACATCATTGTGGAGAGCTCTCCACAACATGTCATCCTTACCTTTAGACGCATTGTTCGCCATTGAAGATGAATTCCCATACCTTGCTAGTGTTGAGTCCATAGACATCACCTTGGGCTTAGGAGGAGGTCGAGGGGGTTTTAATTCCTTGCCACTTTTTCTTACCTAATACATGTTAGTGAGCTTAGAAAAGCATTCTGACACAGATATGTCATCACTGGAATCAACAAATGTAATGGACTTGTCAACAATATCATCATCACCAAGAAATTCATGTAAGAATTCATTCTCATTTTTCATACAAGAAGTCTCACATTGATCATGCTCATCAATAAGGTTATGCATTTGATATAAAAGATGAGTTAGATGAATCATGCCTAGAATTATATATGTCAAACCCCACCTTATCTATATCATCTTCTAGGGTTAGGGTTCGAAAATGGACATTATTTTTAGTCCTTGACATTTTAAGGAATGGCCTCCCCAATAGTATTAGGGGTACACTTATGTCGTGCGCCACATCAAGGGCATAAAAGTCTGTTGGAAAGACCAACTTGCCAACCCTAACCATTATATCCTTCAGTAGCCCTCACGAACAAGCTTGGAAGTTATCAACGAGCTGGACAATCACACTAGTGTCCATAAGTTCACCGATATTCAAGTGTTCATAAAGACTATATGGAATCACATTTATGAATGCTCCCAAGTCTATCACAGCATTTTCAACTAACTTTCCACCTAAAGAGATAGGAATAGAAAACACACCGGGGTCGTCACTTTTTTTAGGCAAATTCTTATGGTTCAAAATGATTACTCCCTCCACTTTCAAGTGCCCAACCTTCCTAGTTGGGTTCTCTTTTTAGTGTATGCAACATTCAGAAATTTATCATACAATGGCACATGTTCAATCAACTCTAGGATTGGCATTATTACCTTGACCTTTTCAAAGATCCTTCAAATATTTGTGTCATTGGTTGCCACCTTTGGCTCCTCCCTGAATGCACTTGGAAATGGCAGTGGAAGGGTCACTCTTGCCTTGGGTGGTGGAAGCCACTTAGAGGGTGCTTCCTGGACAATGATCCCATGCTCCACAAAATTGGTCTTGTTGGTCTCTAAGATCCTATAATTTTCTTGCAAAATCTCCTTCTCGGAATCACGAACCTCCTTCCCACTTCTCAACTTTAATGTGCTCACAATCCTTGTATTGACCTCTGGTTGAGAAGGAAGTTTGCCGGACTCCTTTGCCTCAAGTCAGCTCACTGAGGTAGCGAGTTGCCCGACTCAGACGAGGGTTTTTATGCTCAAGAAGGCCCTATTTCCAAGATCTTCAATTTTTATCCTTGTTCTTTCCATGAATACCTCTTTGCTTCTTCTCAAATTGGCCGATGGCTTCCAAAATTTCTTCCCGATCTAAATTGTAGAGAGAGGTGTGATTGTTAGAAAGACCCTCACCACTTAGATAGGATTGACGTGGAGCTTGTCCGCCTTGGTATCCTTGAGCTTAGAATTTCTCCATTCAATGGAAGATGGGATGATCCAGGTACCTTGGGTTGAAAGTGTTTGTGTAGGGGTCTTACCTTGTATCACCTTATTTCCCTCGGAACCCTTGTCGTTGTTTCCCCTTAGCAAATTGTTGCATGTTCCTAGTGATCATGGTCATCAAATAAGGTTGCACATTCATCATCCTAGAACGTATATAAGGAATCCATTTGTTCTTTCACAAAGGGAAACAATTATTCATTCTTACCACATACCAAATTTTAACTCTAACCATTCAGATTTTCAATTCAAGACTATTGTTTTTTTACTCAAAAGATGAAACAAAACCGATTTTATTTTTTGTTTTTAAAAAATTTCGGATTTTTTTCATTAATGAAAAACAAACTAATGATGTTACATCTCCACACCACACTTAGACAACACAATGTCCTCATTGTGTAAGAAAGAGGTGACATATGCAAAGGAAGTAGAAAATAAGATGCCATGCAATTACTCTACAAATGTACTAAAATGCAACTAAAAATGATAAAAAAGAAAAAAGAAAAATAAAAAATGCTCCCTGGGCGGCTAATTAGCCTTTGGGTAACCAGTGAGTCCCGGTCTGTATGGACATCCTAACTACTTTGTGCTAAAAATTCCTGCACTAATCTTTGGATTATATTTGGTTTGCTTTGAAAATCCTCCTTCATCTCTTGGAGATCTTCTTCGAACATTATAAGTCAAAATAGATCAAAGTCAATTGGATAAATAATATTTTTTAATTTTTTTGTTTTTTATTTTTTTAAATTTTGAAGAGAAATAATGAATAGAACAAAAAAAATCTTGGGTTGCCTCCTAAGTAGCACCCTTATTTAATGTTTTAGGCTAGACTCAATTAGCTTGTTCAGATCAGCCACATGGAAGCAATAAAAGTGTCATTCTCTCAACTTTGCAGAACTCCATTCCCTTGGGATACATGACATGTAAGGTCTGATTCTCCCCTAAGAATGCATATTTGAGATGCTCAGCTAACCTCTTCAACTCCACATTTGGTTAGTTCTCAATCGGAGGAAAAGTGCGTTCAGGGATAGGCTTGATGACCATCCCGAGTGATGTATACTGAGAGGCATGTTATACACCTGGATCTGGGCGGTATGGACATGCCGACGGAAAGTGGATGGGAGCTAATATCTGAAATTTCTACGCAGAAAATGGGTGGTATGAGCATACCGACCAAAAGTGACCGTGAGCTAATTTTTTGAGTTTCTGAGCGCAAAACGGGCGGTATAGGCATACCGACCGAAAGTGGCTATAAGCTGATTTTTGGAGTTTCTGAGTGGAAAATGGGAGCTGTATTCTTTGGTGGAGTAAAGTTGCATGAGGATTTCACAAAAAGTTTCATCCAAGCCATCTATCATATCCTTGTCCACCCATCCATTAAATGGTACCTATTCAAACTTGTCATCCCTGGAGTACCATTCTATAAATTCATCAACCAACGGGTCAATCACGTCAAGGGTAAACATAGATTAAGAATCATCTACATGTCTCATGGCATCGAAATATTGAAAGAAACTACATCTCGATCAATCTCAAGACTAAGGGTTCCTTTATCAACATCAATTTTGGCTTTCACCGTCATCATGAATGGTCTTCCTAGAAGAATTAGGGGCTTATTAGCATATAATGAATCATCCATATCAACAATGTACAAATCCACTAGAAAATCATATCATTTACTTTCATTAGTACATCTGTATCATTCCCTCTAGGTATGCATTAGACCTATCTGCTAATTGGATTATGACATGAGTTTCCTTCAATGGTCCTAATTGCAAACCATTATACACAGATAGAGAGATGGCATTAATTGATGCACCTAGATCTAACATGTCATTTTCAACAGTTTTTATGCCAATCATGCATGGAATAGAAAATAATCCAGAATCCTTACATTTTATAGGAAATTTACTATGAATAATAGAAGAAACATTTTCCCCTACCCTAGATTTGACATCATTCCCATATTTCATCTTCTTCGAACAATGTTCTTTAAATAATTTTTCCTCGTCCATGGTTTTTTTCAATTCATTTCCTCCGTAAGCTGCATTAAAAATCTTCCTATCAATAGAACACATACCACCATAAAAGTAGTTACTGATGAGTTGATATTAAGTAAAACCATGGTTAGGACACTTGCGACACAATTGATTAAACATATCCCAATAACTCGCATGACTCTCTCCTTTCTTTTGTCAAATAACTTATTGCGGATCTCAAATTAGCTTATATAGAAGAGGGAAAATCTTTTGTAAAAATTTATCTTCCAAATCATCCCAAGTTTGAATTGAACCAGGTGGGAGTTCAAAAAGCCATTCACGAGCTTTCCTTGCAATATGTGTGTAAAGGTGAGTAGTTTAAAATGATCCTCCAAAAAAACTTGTGTTCAAAGAGTTCAAGATCAAATTCATCAAGATGGTTATGAGTACCCTCACCTAGCATATCATCAAATGTAGGTAATACTTTTATGAATCCTAGTTTAATCTTGGAGTTGCGGTTGATGTTGGGAAGGACAATGCACAAAAGGCGACAGTGTCTGTAATGTCCCATGTCTCTTATAAGCTGAACCGGTGATTCTTCCTCACTTCTATGTTCTTCAGCCATGTTGAAAAGAGTTTTGTTGGTAGTTAACTTAGACAAGGAAGGTCCTTTTAAGGTTTCTCTCTGCTTTGTTAGACCTCGAGCAAGTTTCTCAATCTCAAGAGTGAAGATTAATTCTCATGTACGAGAAGAACGACGCAAAACTGGATAAAAGGTGAAACAAATTAAATAATTTTAAAAAATACTTCATAAAATAAATCCCCAACAGTGACACCAAAATTTGGTGTCATTTTGCACTAAAAATAAATCAAGCTCTCAACTGAATTTTTCACGACAAGATTCTGTGGTCGGTATGGACATACCGACTAGTACAACGCGAGCAAGTTCGTTTCCCAAGAGATTGGCAAAACATTTTCCTTAATCTTTAATCTGCGAATGTGTGACCAAAAGAACCAGATGAGGGTAGTGAATAAGAAAAACTAAAATTTGAGTAAAAATGAGAATGGGAAATTGTTATAGATTGCCGAAAAATTCTACTACGACAAGAAAATTCTGGTTTGGATCCATTCCGTACTAGCTTTCTATCTCGATCCATGATGCAAAGATAACTTTAAATCCTTGCAAAAAAATTGGTTAAAGTTGCAAGAAACCAATCTTTCCTTACCTTGTCGATAATCAGGAGTCGCATCACTAACTATTTTTATAACTAAAATATGACCTACGCTTAATAGATTTAATATGCTATCTGAATTTATAATGAGAAAGATCCAATTCATAACAAACAAACCCGGACGCTGGATTTTTAAATTAAGACTGATTTTCCTTACCGCTGATAGAACTGAAATCACAATTACGGATGATTGGTTCAATTGGTATTAAATTAATTAACATGCTATCAAATATTGTGCACGATTCAATAACATGTCCTAACCATTATAATCAAGAACAACATATTCTAGCATGCAATTAAATTACAAACAACTAATTAGATCTCACGAGAATCGATGCCAGTACTTCCTTTATCTTTACCAGAAAGGAAGAATTTAGCTAGAATACATAATTGAACTAATAATCAAAAGCATAAAAATAAATGATGAATATTGTCCAAAAAGAATGATGAAGGAAAACCAAAACTGAGAACAGTGTCTGCGCAACTGATTGTGCGTATGCGTATGACTGTCTACTTTCTGCGTCTGCGTAGTTTACGTAGAATGAAAAAATCTCTATGGAAAATTAATACAATCAAAAGATAGATAAGGAATAAAATATGTGTTTCCTTCTCTACTTAAGATTCAAAGAGATAAACACAATATTCTCTGGGAGCTCGTCGCCCTACCTCTCAAAGTTAAATTTAGAAGCCCTAATGCTTCTTATCTACAACTAAGTACATAATGGCAAGTCGGGGTCATCTATGATGAAGAGGGATGTTTCTAAGGGTTTAAACATGTAAGGTTGGTATTAGAATATTAGACTAGAAGTAGATATATATATATACACATATATATATATATATAAACAAGTAAAAGGGGGGAGGGGTTTGGTTTGTTTTGGTCCTAAGTTATGAAATTAAAAGTTAAGATAACTAGAAAAATCAAGTACTTATGTTAATAATCAAACAAACTAAGAAAAGGGGTTCAAAACTACAAACGACAAAGCCTTGGGGGCAATTGATATCCACATCCAAACCTCATGTGGATCATTGAACCATTCACTAATTCTATCGCACTCGTTACCTATGGGGAATGCCAAAACATCCCAATTGAAGATTTACACTCATTTCTTCTTAATAGTAATTTGCAAAGAAAAACAACAACCATTTGGAAACCTCGTTCTCCTCCAACATTAGGCAAAACACACAATAAAAGTATTTTATCAATGGCATTATACATGCAAGATCTGTTTCCCTAATCCTCGTTTTTCCCTCTTTTTCAAAAGAATATGTCACCCGCCTAATGTAATTCCATTTAAAACATAATCACGAGTCTCAAACTCAAATTTCCAAACCAACAAGAATTTCATCCAAAAAATTCACATGGCAACACATAGATTAATGCAAAAACTATCTACTTCATTAATCAGAACATGAAAGTAAAACAAACACCATATATTTATTGTTGTTCTCACAACTAATTTTCTTTCTCTTGCTTTTTAGTTAGAAACACTCACCAGTGGGTCTCCTTAATCGTCATCATCGACTCCACCCACGATGATGTTGTCGTGGAGAGGTCTTCACAATGAGCCATCCTTACCTCCAGGCCTTTTTCTACCAATAGGAATGAATCTACATGTCTTTCCATCATTGAATCCATGAATTTTATTTAGGGGATTAAGGGAGGTAGAGGAGGTTTTAAACTCTTGACCATCTCCTTTTCCCACTGCAACTTGGTTAGCATAGATAAACAATCTGGCACCGGCATACTGTCCATTGCATCATTCAATTCATCATAATCATTATCATTATAATCAGCATGGGACTCACTCAAACATTCATGCCCGTTTGTCACACAAGAATATTTGTCATGCTCATTACATAAGCTTTACACCTTTGCACATCAAAGGCAACTTTATTGAACAATGCCTAGACTTGAGAATATCAAATTCCTCTTTATCCATGTCATCTTCTAGAGTTAAGGTTCCCTAGTGGACATTAATTTTAGTCCTAGATGTTTTAAGAGAAGGTCTCCCCAAAAGTATTGGGGGGCACTTTCGCCGTGCGCTACATCCAAGACATAAAAGTCTGCCGTAAAAACCAACTTGCCAACTTGCACCATCACATCCTTTACTAGTCCTGGGGACTAGTTTGGGAATGATTGGCAAGTTGGAAAATTACTCTAGTATCCCTAAGCTCACCTATATCTAGTCGTTCATATAGGCTAAACGGGATAACATTAATGGATGCACCTAGATCTATTATGACATGTTCCACCAGTTTATGACCTAAAGAGATAGGGATAGAAAACATTCAGGGACTATTGTATTTATTGGGCAAGTTCCTATGATTAAAAACCGCGATGCCTCTCATTTTCAAATGTCCTAATCTCTTAGTTGACCTATATATTTTCTTTGTGCATGCAAATCTAAGATATTTATCATAAGATGGCACATGTTCAATTAATTCCATGATAGAGATGGTTACCTTAACCTTTTCAAAGACTTTTTGAATGTTTGCATCATCGGTCACCACCTTTGATCGTCCAAAGCATTCGTAATTGGAGGTAGAATAGAGACTTGTGCCTTGGGCAGTGAAAGTTCCTTAGAGGGTGCTTCCTTCACCATAATCTACTCCTCTTTGAAGTGTCCTTTGGTAGTTACAAATATCTTGTCATCTGCTTTCATTATTTTCTTCTCAGTCTCGCAGATTTCCTTACCACATTTCAATTTAAGTGCACTCACATTCCTCGGATAAATCTTCTATTGGGAAGGTAGTTTTCTAGACTCCTTGGCTTCAAGTCGGCTTACCGAGGTGGCAAGTTGGCCGACTTGAACTTTGAAGTTTTTGATACTTGAGAACTATAGCCAAGGTCCTCAATTTCATACCTTGTCCGCTCCGTGAAGATCTCATGTTTCTTACCCAATTAACCGATGAATTCAAAGATCTTATCCCTTTCCAACTTGTAAAGTGAAGCATGATTGTTGTAAGGGTCTTCACCTCTAAGATATGGTTGAGGTGGAGCTTGTCCTCCCCGGTACCTTTGTGGTTGGTTGTCCTCCCTCCATTGGAAATTATGATGATCTCTATACCTTGGGTTGGTTGAATTTGTGTAGGGGAACGCCCTTGAATCTCCTTGGTTCCCTTGGAACCTTTGTGGTTGGCCCCTAGAAAATTTTGATCTTTCCCAGTTTTTGTAGTCAATTTCCTTCAGCTCTTGTACATCATCTACGACTTTGGGGAACACATAGGAATTTGGGTTGAGGTTTCAAACTCCACACACTTGGACTTGATGCACTTTTCCCCCAAAAGCTCCTTCATCATGGAAGCAAGAGCTGGACTTGCTCCTCCAACTTAGATGAGTTTATGGGTTCAAACAAAGCCTCACCCTTGATCTAGTGCCAAATTGGCGCATACCATTTGCCATTTCCTCAAAAAGTGCCATTGCGTCCTTGGGGCTTTTGTTAGCTACCAAACCGTTGCATCTGGAATTTACCATTTGAATGTCTTCATTGTGTAATCCCTCAAAGAGGTAATACACCAAGTCTCCTTATTTAAATGGGTGGTAAGGACAACATGCCAAAAGTTGCTTGAGGTGCTCCCAATAGTCGTACATACTCTCGGTGGCACCTTGGGTGATGTTAGACACTGCTTCTTCAACCCGGCCGACTTGAATACCAGAAAGTATTTTTTGAGGAATCTTCTCATCATGTCCATCCACGATCCAACACACCCCGATGAAAAAATGGGAAGGCATATAGGTTGTACTAATCTTCTGACACTCCCGGGGACTTCATGTTCGTGCAAACCAAATGAAACTCTGAAAGATGCTTGTTTGGATCTTGCCCCACCAATATATGGAATGTAGGAAGGCAATGGATCATGCCACTCATGAGCTCAAAGCTTACATTGGTGGGTAATGGTGGGAAGGTGATGCATAGAGGTTTAATCTCCAAGTTGGGTGCCATGAGCTCCTGTAGGGTGCAGTTGTCTTCCACCATTGCTAACGAACCTTTGACTACTATTTCTTGCCTCGGTTGAACTTGTGACCTAGTTCTTTACCTCCTTCTCCTCCAACCACCTTATGTTCGGTCGAGTAGTGTAGGAAGCCTAGATTAGAGGCACAGGTGTGTACCATAAACTAGGGCCAATAATACCCTTTCGAATACAACACTAGTAAAAAGATCAAAAGGTAACAAAAAACTAGAACAACAGCTCCAACCAAGATTCAATAACGCAAACAAACAAACAAATAAAAGATAAACTAACTACTCTTCTAGAGTGTTGTGCCTTAGTTGATTACTAGAAGCTTCCCCGGCAACGGTGCCAAAATTTGACCCGCCTTGAATGAGGGTCGTTAATTGTAGCTAATTAAAGCGAGCCAAAGTCAGAGGTCAAAGATAGAAATTTATATTCTGCTCCCCAATCTCACTGCTATGCTACCTAGAGGGTAGTAAGCAGCAAGCCCTGGGTTTGTCCATAGAGTTACTGGGTCTTATGTATCAACTAGAAACACAACCTTGTACGAGTCATCAATCCTTAAGAGTGAAATGAATTGATAGCAAAGCACACATGCAAGGGGGGTTTGATTTTCAATATAACATCTACAAAACATACAAAGTAAATAACACAACTACGATAAAGCTAGCACTTGGGGAAATCATTGAGTGACTTGGTCAATCTAATGCATCTATCCTCGATTGTTTCACATAGTCACCGGTGATATGGCGCAATCCAATGTAATTGTATAGAATCGGTCCCGAAATTAGTTTCGGAGCTGGAAGGGGGAGTAAAAGTGCCGTAGAAGAACTCACCCCTCAAGCAAAATGTTGTCTCCTTTGCACCGTTTGATCAAGACTAACACCACAAAGAACAACATCAAACTCAGAAGTGCATGAGGATTTGTAATAATAGGTTTAGCATCAAGAGTTAATAACTATAGTTTCTCAAAGAACAACCAATCTATCATGCAATCACCACTAAAAGATTGTTCAATAAAAATATCCAACATATATCAAAACATATACAAGCATCATTATAGAATATAGCAATTAAAGACTCAATGATGTAGTCGGCATACTACAATCAACAAAGATACTATAAAGATGCAAGGATTTTCACATGTCAATATGTGAAATGGTGGAGGAATAAGTTGATGTGTTGTGGATCTTGGGAGTATTTGGTGGAGAAGAATGAAGGATTATGCATTATTTAGGCTCAGTTAAAAATTTGGATTTTTCATCGCGACTCGCGACAGCACTGGTCAAGACTCACAATGCATCATCGCAAGTTAAGAAAGGTAGGGAATGCTCGGGTCTGGCTAGTCTTGAGGATGAAAGATTTGGTCTCGAACGGCTCAGGTCTAGCTGGGCTCGAGGATGAAAGATGATGTTTCGAGGGGCATTGGTCTCGAGGGGCTAAAAAGGTTTCACTAGTCTCGAGGGCTTCTGGTCTCGAGATCTCGAGGGACCCAAGGTCTCGAGGGCTTCAGCTCGAGTAGAGGGATTGTGGCCTTAAGGGATTGCAGCCTTGAGGACTCGAGGTCTCGAGGGTATGATGCATTTTGGGTTCAGCTCGAATCAAGGGCTTGTGGCCTCGAGGACTCAAGGTCTCGAGGGTATGATGAATTTTGGGTTCAGCTCGAATCAAGGGCTTGTGGCCTCGAGAACTCGAGGTCTTGAGGGTATGATGCATTTTAGGTTCAGCTCGAATTGAGGGCTTGTGGCCTCGAGGACCCGAGGTCTCAAGGGTATGATGCAATTTTGGGTTCAGCTCGAATCAAAGGCTTGTGGCTAAGGACCCAAGATCTCGAGGGATTTAGTTCGATTTGGGAGATTACAGCCTCGAGGACCCGAGGTCTAGAGGGCTTCGGCTCTACTCGAGGAATGATGGTCTCGATGAATTATGGTCTTTCAGGTTTGGCTAGAGCCAATGGCTTGCGGCCTTGAGGGTGAAAGATGACGTCTCAAGAACCCATTGGTCGCGACTCGCAATGGGCTCGTTTCGACTCATAAAAGGTGGTGACTAGCGAGGGTCTGCCGCGACTAGCGAGGGTCCGCCGCGACTAGCGAGGGTTCGCCGCGACTAGCGAGGGTCCGCCGCGACTAGCGAGGGTCCGCCGCAACTAGCGATGATAGGATTTCCTAGTACTTAGAAAGAATTCAATTTTTTCTTACCAACATTCCAAGATTTCTTCCCTTTCTCGTAGATATCATTCCTTCATCTCCTCCAATTCAATACATTTCACTTGCTACAAAATCACAGAAAAATACACCATAAAAGAACAAGACAAAATAACAAAAACTAAACCAAAATAAAGGCCGAGTTTATTTACGTCGCCGGCACGACAAAGCTCTATTTATTTAAGGTCATCGGCACGACCCTAATGTTATCCTTATGGTGAAGGCTTGAACCCCTTCACCATGAGTATCCAAAAGTAGAGAGGTGGGGGTACAATACTTTCAAGAGGAAAGTCTTGTTTAGTTGGAGATAGTTTAAAGGGAGTTCTGCGGTTAGGAGGTTTGGGGTAGTCTTTTGGCTCCTCTCTTGTCTCCCAAAATACTTCCAAAAATGGTGGAGTTGGTTCAATAGGTGGGGGTAGGGGTGAAGATGCTAATGAATGTAGTACGATCACCTTTTCCTCTTTTTTATCATCCTCAACAACCAACTCCTCATCCCCTTCGAACTCAAGATCAGTTCCCATGGTGACCTCACTCACCGAATCCTCGAGTTCAATTTAGGATGGTATATTCTCAGAATCACGAGCTTCCATTCAGGCCAATGTTTCTAATATACTCCTCGCATTCCCCTCAATAACCTCAACACTAGAGGAGAGCCGGGTGTCCGGTTCTTCACTGGTAAAGCTATTCAAGTTTGCTATTGTATTCATGACATCCTCACGTGTCAAACTTGAACTTCCTTGTTGGGCTTTGTTTTTGGGTATGGAATAAGGTGGTGATGGCCAACTATTATGCTCATATTGTTGGTTTTCCGACTATTCTCATACTACCAATTCGGATTACCACTCCATTCTGGATTCTAACGATTGTGGTATAGATACCATTCTTGAGCTTCTTGCCCTTGAAAACAAACATCCCCTACCTCTTGGTAGCACTCTTCATAATACCCTTGGTTTTGGAAACCAAGGGTTCTTTCTCCCACATAGTGCTCTTCCCACAACGAATAGAAAGACTCGGTTGGATGGTCAGAATGACACATCTTACAAAACCTTCCTTGTTGAGCCTCTCTTCTCATCATGAGTTCCCTCAAGGTGAGTAGCTCCATCAGTTTATTTTTTTTATTTCTTTATAAAAAAATTCAAAAGTCTGAAATCATATTGTAAGAATTCTCAAAAAAAATTCACCAAGAACTCAAGCAATACCTATCCCGAACAAAAACAACCACCAAGAAGTGGAAAATAAAAACAACTAGCTAATATGCAACCAAATACACCTAAACACTTAAAAATAAATGCCTCTACCTCGGCAGCGGCGCCAAAATTTGGGAGGTTGTTGCAAAACCTCTCAAAGTCAATATTTATAAGCCCTAAATACTTACTATCTATAACTAAATAGATAGGAGCAAGTCGGGGTCATCCACAAAGAAGAGGGATTTTCTTTAGCGTTTAAACACAAAAGGTTGCTATTAGCCTAGGAGTAGATATAAATACACATATAAAAGCATGTAAAAGGGGGGGGGGGTTTGGTTGGTTGTCCTAAGTTATGAAAATAAAAGGAAAAACAACTGGCAAAGTCAAGTAACTATGCTAATCATCAAACAAACTAAAAAAAAGGGTTTTGAAACTTCAAAAGATATATCCTTGGGGGCAATTGACATCCACTTCAAAACCAAATGTAGATCATTGAACCATTCACTCATCCTATCACATTTATTACCTATGGGGAATGCCGATAGAAGATCAACATTCATTTCTTCTTAATAGTTACCTGTAAAGACAAACAACGACCATTTGGAAACCTCATTGATGATCAGCCTAGAAAAACAACCATAGGGGTATTTCATCAATGGCATTACACACGAAGGACTATAGATTTGACAACAACAAGCCTTCTACCAAAGACATGGCCATTTAACAAAACATAGAACTCATTAGGCTAAACCTAGAACAAACCACATTCAAGGTTCAACCTTTCATTGCATCTATAAGATAAATATGAGAACAATCCACATTAACATACTTATCTAGCAAGAATCACAACACATTATGCACAAGAAGTTCTAAGTTCATGTTCCTAGATTTTTATGCAAAGGAGCTAAGGAATTTGTCACATTCTTAACACCCTAACACTTCAATCATACAAACACTTCCTATTCTCAAACAACTCATGGCATAAATGAAGTAAAACATAGCATTAAGAACACATGAATGCTAAATAACAAATGTTTCAAGAACGAGTGAAGCAATCGATTCACTACTTCCACTACTTGTTGTGAAGATAAATCTTCCAGTCTTCTCAGATAATAGTTTGCAAGAGTGAATTCGACATCTCTTGTCAAACCTCACCAATGACTCCCTTAGCCGAAACTCGACTAAAAGTATCTCATTGTTGGCATTGAGCTCTAGGGATCAACAAGCTTAGCAACGCTTATAAACACTACATTGTGTCTAAGCATTTAACCAATTCATGCATTTACACAAGATTAGTCAAGAACTATCGACATTCATAGACCTCTCCCATTTGCTACCTAAAACAAACATGACAACGAGTTCAACATCATCACATTCATCTAGCAATTATCAACACACCAACATCATTAAGAAGCTCTAACTCATGCTCTTAGATTCCACATTAAAAGGGGGGAGAATTAGCCTTCTCCCAACCCTAACAAGTAATCATACAAGGAATTCAAAGTCTTCAAACAAATTGCCTTGTCACACTAAATTCTCTAGAAAAGTAATAAAAGTGTAAAAGTCGCTTTTAACCCTCCTTAGAGAATTTCAAGGCAAAATGCCACATTTATAGCACAAAAGTGGACCCTAAAAGTCCTAATATAACCGTATAAAATGGGCACATCAAACCTCCTCGCACTTCAACCTTACTCACCCTCGAGTAAAAAAAGATTCAAACACACGAAGGAATTCATATGTCCATATCCTAAACTAATATTCCCCCAATCAAAACATCACAAAAACTCTCAATATTGTAAATCCCAAAATCAAAGCTCAAATGATAATTTTTCACACACAACCCCAATTCCTAAATCCAACCAAACCTACCACTTATCAATTCACTACCCATAAAAGCGTTTCAAAGTCCTTAATTGATATTCCCAAAGTCCAATGACACAAAATGAAGTTAAAACCATTTAGTAGGTTCAAGCACATACTTCACTTCATACCAATATATCAACCAAAATCCAATAACACAAAATGAATTCAAAACCATAGAGGAGGTTTAAACACATAGTTCACCCAATGTCAATATTTTAACCAAAAGTAATATAAAAGAATCAAGAAATTCATAACCCTACTTCGTTTTTCAACACCCTAAGTTACCCAATCCCAAGAGGTCTAAATATGTTGAGCTACCCGATCCATCTATATGACAACCGCAACCTTATGAATCCAACGCCGGCAAATGAGTGAAATCATAGTAATTTCCTTATTTCTCTCTTTCTCTCATTTTTCCTAGGAGCCTTTTCAGGTTTTAATCCTAACCACACATCATGTTTCTTTGGCTCACATCTCACCTTTTTCAGCACATTTTTGGCCTCTCATTTTTGCCTAGGTCTCCCTTTCGGGTTTTTAACATATTCGGGGTCCTAATGTTGCCTAAGTTGCTCTCTCGGGTTTTCAACTTAGCGAATTTTCTTTTCTTTCTATTTTTTTCAAATTTTTAAATTTCAAATTTTAATTTTTTTATTTCTTTTTCTCATGTTTTTCCAATCAAAAGTAGCAAAAATCATTCCAAATGAAGCTAGCATGCATGTGAGTCCTCTAACCCCTCCCCGCACTTAAAACATTACATTGCCCTCAATGTAAACATGTAAGGCAAGAACAATAAAACTCAAGATAAGAGGCAGAGTGACACCCGTTTCTCTGCATAGTCACCGGTGATATGGCACAATCCAATGTAATTGTATAGAATCGGTTCCAAAATTTGTTTTGGAGCCGGAAGGTGGAGCAAAAGTGCAGTAGAAGAACTCACCCCTCAAGAAAAACGTTGTCTCCTTGGAAACGTTTGATCAAGACTAACACTACAAAGAACAACATTAAAGTCACAAATACATGAGGATTTGTAATACTAGGTTTAGAATCAAGAGATAATAACCATAGTATCTTAAAGAACAACCAATCTATAATGCAATCACCACTACAAGATTGTCCAATAAAAATATCCAACATATATCGACACATATCCAAGCATCATTATAGTATATAGCAATTAAAGACACAATGATGTAGTCGGCATACTACAATCAACAAAGATACTATAAAGATGAAAGAATTTTCACATGTCAATATATGTGAGATGGTGGAGGAATGAGTGGATGTGTGGTGGTTCTTGGAAGTATTTGGTGGAGAAGAAGGAAGGATTATACATTGTTTAAACTCAGTTAAAAAGTTGGATCTATCATCGTGACTCGCGATGCATCGTCACGAGTCGAGACAGGTGGGGAACGCCTAGGTCTGGCTAGTCTCAAGGATGAAAGATTTGGTCTCGAGGGGCTCGGGTCTGGCTGGGCTTGAGGATGAAAGATGACATCTCGAGGGGCATTGGTCTCGAGGGGCTAAAAAGGTTTCACTGGTCTCAAGCACTCGAGATCTCCAGGGCTTCAGCTCGAGTCGAGGGATTACGGCCTCAAGGACTCGTGGTCTCGGGGGCTTCAGCTCGAGTCGAGGGATTACGACCATGAGAACTCGAGGTCTCGAGGGTATGATGTATTTTGGGTTCAGCTCAAATCAAGGGCTTGTGGCCTCAAGGACTCGAGGTCTTGAGGGTATGATGCATTTTGGGTTCCGCTCGAATTGAGGGCTTGTGGCCTCGAGGACTCGAGGTCTCGAGGGTGTGATGCAATTTTGGGTTCAGCTTAAATCGAATGCTTGTGGCCGAGGACCCGAGATCTCGAGGGATTTAATTCTAGTTGCGGGATTATAACCTCGAGGACCCAAAGTCTCGAGGGCTTCAACTCGACTCAAGGAATGATGGTCTCGAGGGATGATGGTATTTCTGGTTCACCTCGAGCCAAGGTCTTGCGGCCTTGTGGATGAGAGATGACATCTCGAGGACCCGTCGGTCACGTCTCGCGATGGGCACATTGTGACTTGCAAAAGGTGGAGACTGGGAGCTAATGTTTTCACAAAATTTTTGATCACATCGTGACTAGCGATGGTCCGTCGCGACTCGCGATGGTCAGTCACGAGAAGACAGGATTTCCCAACACTTATAAAGAATTCAATCATTTCTTACCAACATTCCAAGCTTTCTTCCCTTTCTCATAGATCTCATTCCTTCATCTCCTCCAATGTAATGCACTTCACTTTGCTACAAAATCACAGAAAAACACACCGTAAAAAAACAAGACGAAATAACAAAAACTAAATAACAAAAACCAAAATAAAGGCTGAGTTTATTTACGTTATCAGCACGACAAAGCTCTATTTATTTAAGGTCATCGGTATGACCCTAATGTTATCCATATGGTGAAAGCTTAAACCCCTTCACCATGAGTATCCAAAAATAGACAGATGGGGGTACAAAACTTTCGAGAGGAAAGTCTTGTTGAGGTGGAGATGGTTTAAAGGGAGTTGGGTGGTTACGAGGCTTGGGGTAGTCTTTTGGCTCCTCTCTTGTCTCCCAAAAAACTTCCAAAATGGTGGAGTTGGTTCAATAGGTGGGGGTAGAGGTGACGATGCTAATGAATGTAGCACAATCACCTCTTCCTCTTTTTTATCATTCTCAACAACCAACTCCTCATCCCCTTCAAACTCAAGATCATTTCCCATGGTAACCTTACTCACTGAATCCTCGAGTTCTATTTGGGATGGTGTATTCTCAGAATCACGAGCTTCCATTCGGGCCAAAGCTTCTAATATTCTCCTCGTATTGCCCCTCAATAGCCTCAATACTAGAGGAGAGCCGGGTGTCCGGTTCTTCACTAGTAAAGTTTTTCAAGTTTTCTATTGTATTCATGACTTCCTCACGTGTCAAACTTGAACTTCCTTGTTGGGCTTGGTTTTGGGGTATGGTATAAGGTGGTGATGGCCAACTATTTTGCTTCTGTTTTTGGTTTTCCGGCTCATTCTCATACCACTAATCCGGATTACCACTATATTCTGGATTGTAAATATTGTGGTATGGATACCATTCTTGAGCTTCTTTCCCTTGAAAACCAACATCTCCTACCTCTTGGTAGAACTCTTTATAATACCCTTGGTTTTGAAAACCAAGTGTTCTTTCTCCCACATAGTGCTCTTCCCACCACAAATAGCAAGAATCGGTTGGATGGTCGGAATGATACATCCTACAAAACCTTGCTTGTTGAGCCTCTCTTCTCCTTATGAATTCCCTCAAGGTGAGATGATCCATTAGATTTTTTTTAAAACAATTTCAAAAGTCCGAAATCATATTGTAAGAATTCTCGATAAAAATTACCAAGAACTCAAGAAATACCTACCCCGAACAAAAACAACCACCAAGAAGTGGAAAATAAAAACAAATAGCTAATATGCAACCAAATACACCTAAACACTTAAAAATAAATGCCTTTTCCTCGGCAGCGGTGCCAACATTTGAGAGGCCGATGCCGCACCTCTCAAAGTTAATATTTATAAGCCCTAAATGCTTACTATCTGTAACTAAGTAGATAGCGGCAAGTCGGGGTCGTCCACGAAGAAGACGGATTTTCTTAAGCGTTTAAACATAAAAGGTTGCTATTAGGCTAGGAGTAGATATATATACGCATTTAAAAGCATGTAAATGGAGGGGTTTGTTGGTTGGTTGTCCTAATTTATGAAAATAAAAGACAATACAACTAGCAAAGTCAAATAACTATGCTAATCATCAAACAAACTAAGAAAAAGGGGTTTAAAACTACAAAAGATAAAGCCTTGGGGGCAACAGACATCCACTTCAAAACCAAATATATGTCATTGAACCATTCACTTATCCTATCACATTTATTACCTGTGAGGAATGTCGATAGAATATCAACATTCATTCCTTCGTAATAGTAATTTGTAAAGAAAAACAACGATAATTTGCAAACCTCATTGATGATCACCCTAGATAAACAACGACCATAGGGTGTATTTCATAAATGGAAATATACATGAAGGACCATAGATTTAACAACAACAAGCCTTTTACAAAAGACATAGCCATTTAACAAAACATAGCACTCATTAGGCTAAACCTAGAACAAACCACATTCAAGGTTCAACATTTCATTGCATCTATAAGATAAATATGAGAACAATCCACACTAACATACTTATCTAGCAAGAATCACAACACATTATGCACAAGAAGTTCTAAATTCATGTTCCTAGATTTTCATGCAAAGGAGCTAAGGAATTCATCACTTTCTTAACACCCTAACACTCCAATCATACAAACACTCCCTATTCTCAAACAACTCATGGCATAAATGAATTAAAACATAGCATTAAGAACACATGAATGCTAAATAACAAATGCTTCAAGAACGAGTGAAACAACCTATTCACTAATTCCACTACTTCTTGGAAAGATAATTCTTCCATCCTTCTTAGATAATGGTTTCCAAGAATGAATTCGACATCTCTTGTCAAACCTCACCAATGACTCTCTTAGCTAAAACCCGACTAAAAGTATCCCATTGTTGGCATTGAGCTCGAAGGATCAATAAGCTCGACAACACTTATAAACACTACACCATGTCTAAGCATTTAACCAATTCATGTATTTACACACTATTAGTCAAGAACGATCTACATTCATAGACCTATCTCATTTACTACCTAAAACAAACATGACAATGAGTTCAACATCATCACATTCATCTAGCAATTATCAACACACCAACATTATTAAGAAGCTCTGACTCATGCTCTTGGATTCAACATTAAAAGAGGGGAGAATTAGCTTTCTCCCAACCCTAACAAGTAATAATACAAGCAATTCATATACTCAAGCTTCTAACAACATCAATGCCATTAACAATTCACATTCAAAGCTCAATAAATGCACAATAGCAAAAGCACTAAATAAATAGATATGGTTCTTACTACATTGATATGTAAGCTTCAATATCCATTGCTCCCAAGATAAAACTAAGCTAGGTAATTAAAAGACATGATTAACCTACAAAAACTAAGAAACTAAAGAAAGAAAAACTAGGGTTTGAACCCAGAAAAATCGCAGGAAGAAGGAGCTGAATTCGTGTACTTAAGAGGATAGGATAAGGTGAGTATTTATTGTACAAAAAGCAAGAAGAATTCCTAGCCATACGTCCGTTGCGAGTAGCGACAGTGCCCAGTTCCGGTATTTTGATTTCTTTCTTCTTCTTGTTTCATGTCCTCCTCTTCTCTTAACTTTTCTTCAATTCTTCAAGTCTTCAAAAGCTCAAATACCAGTCTTTAAATCTTCAAATCTTCAAAGGTAATCTTCAAAGTATTCAAAGTCTTCAAAGTCTTCAAATTCTTCAAACAAATTTCCTTGACACACAAAATAATCTGGAAAAGTAATAAAAGCGTAAAAGTCGCTTTTAACCCTCCTAAGAGAATTTCAAGGCAAAATGCCACATTTAGGGGAAAAAATGTACAAAAGTGAATCCTAAAGTCCTAATATAACCTTATAAAATGGGCACATCAATGAGTCATCATTCACATCAGCAACCCCTTGTTGTTCCACAAGGCAGAAAGCAGAAACATGATTGGATGATGATGCGTACCGGGCAGAATCTAGAGTTGGACATTCCTTTTGTTGTAGATCAAGGAGTGAGTGATATAAAATCAAGCTAGCTCAAACCAGAACTGAAGAGAAGCCGAGGACCAAGGCTAAACTAGAGTACACCAAAGCCAGCAATTGAATCAACCCCTTTCTTAAGGCAGAAGTGTACGAGAAAATTTTCGGTAGCGAAGCACATTGGAAAATTGATAGCTCTGAGGAAATTTGTCGAGTTGAGTGGGGGAGGATGTTACGGGGTGGGACTTACCACCCAATCTCCGCCATGCTGATTCTTATACCGAAGGTGTTTTGTTTGTGTTGTTTTGATGTGTTTGATCTGTATTCCTTATATTTGATGAGCGTGTACCTCTTATGTGTGCTCATTTGATCCTTTGATGTTTATTATTGTGTATACATAGACCTAGAGGTAGATTCTATTAATGTATTTCTCTTTAATGGCAATGATGAGGAAATGGATGAGACCTTTATTCATCCTAACAATACTGCTATGAGTAAAAGCCTTCAACGAGGTGTTAACAAAATGAACACTAGTATTTCCCTTGAGAAGGGGCAGTCTACTGAGGGTGTTAAAATATTTGGTGCTCATCCCACTGGCGAGTTAAAGGAGAAAAAGAAGAAGAGGGACAGGACTGATGGATCTGTGAGCCACTCACTGGCTACAATGAAAAGGGGATGTGGCAGCCAATCTCACTGGCAAACCTAGAATCTGCTGGTGGAGGGAAAATTTCCTGATACTCTCTCTAAAATTTCTTTACCTGATACTTTAGCTATGGTACATTCACTTTTTTAATTTGAGTGACCTTCGCCATACCTTGACATTTTCTTATGCACAATTTTAACTAACTCTTTTTCATCTTTTTTGCTTTGTAAGGATGGTCAGAGCCTTAAGCTTGTGAGCAAGTGGCTTTCATGGTTCTCTCCTACGGATGAGTCGCTGATGGAGAAATATAAGGTAAATGAGAAAAAATGTGTAACCTTAGAGGCCTCCCTTGAAGTTTCTCAGGAAGAGGCAAATAATTCTAAGGAGCATGCTAGGATTGCAGAGAAAGAAGTTGTCAAGCTTCGTTTTGAACTACAAGAGATGTGCTCCAGTGGGCCCGCTTCTCCCCAGTACCCCCATATTCTAGTGGATTGGCTTTGCAAGACAAAGTACATCTTCAAATTTTTTTAGGATGTTTCCAGCTCTTCTCGCATCGTAGGCTATTGCGAGGTTCTGAAAGATATGCACGAGTGGAACCCCATTTCAACGCTGACAAGTTTACCTTCCTTGAAGAGTGTACTACTATGTTGCCAAAGAAAAAGGCCATACTCAAAAATGGATTTATTTAGAAGATTGTTGATGGTGGACACCCCTATTATTTTATTGCATCTTGCTAGCCTTCCTTGCCTTTCTTTTGTGGCCGAGTAAAAGGTGTGTGAGGTTGATTATCTGGAGGAAATTTCATTTGGTTCATGTGATATTATTAAACTTCCTAATCCGTACGTCATTTTGGAAATTGAGGCTCATGTGAACATTGGCATCCCTACTCAGCAATCCAACACAGAAGACACTGATATCGTCGTCCAGCCTTTGCCTACCCCTGATTCTGAAGTTAGTTGATTTTTAGTTGTATTAAACCCTTGGTCATGTGACCAACTTGGTCATGAAGGATTTTTAGTTGGTCATGCTATAAACTTGGTCATGTGAAGTGAAGGGTTTAATACACCAACCAGCTTATTTACACATGAAATGGCGATACGACCATATGGTCAGCAAAGAGCATAAGGCTGAGGAAAATTGGCGTAGGGCTGAGCAATCCTATCGCGAAGCTGAGAAAAGTTATCGTTGTGGCTGTTTGACTTCTTCTAAATCATCACGAGCATCTAGGAAAATATAAAATGTAATTATTTTCTTACAAAAAATTATAGCATGATGTTCTTCTTGTTCTAGCTTTTCGACGTTGTGGTTACCCTATTTCTGACTTCGTACTTTTGAACATTCTTGACTGTATGATTCATTTTTCTTCATAAGATCTCTTTCTATTATATCTATTGTTTTCTTTTTGGGTATTGAAACTCTGTTTATCACTAGGTCACAAGATATATAGCTTGCTTTAGTCGTTGTTTCATATGCATTATTGCCATGTGCAAGATATATTGCTTGATCTATGTGATGTGTGAAGCTGCAAGATATATCATTTGTTTTTGTCGATGTAATAATGCCAAGTTTTTCTGAGGTCTATAGCTTGCAATTTATTCATAGTGTGAAATTGCAAGATCTATTGCTTGATTTTGTCGCTTCGTTGTGGGGATATCTGCCTTATTTGTAGGCATATATGACTTGCTTTCTTTTATATTTTTCAAAGAGGCAAGGTGAGTGGCATTTGTAATTGACACTTATAGTGCTATCATCACAAGTTTGTCTGTTAAGAATTTGTAACTTAGTTTTGCGACCATAAGGTATAGCTGTTTGAAAAGAAAAGATGTATCGTGAAAGAGCTCTCGGGGAAAAATTCTCTCTCTAGCTCTGGGGCGAAAAAAAGAAGAAAAAAGGCGCAGCCTTTCTTCCATCTTCTGGAAGCCGATTTCTTCAATTTCATTAACAATCCACCGATGAATTATGGTTTAACGGATTCTACACTGGATTCCGCACAAAACTATATGCAATTCGTGGTGAGTTTTTTATCTAAATCGGCTTTGGAGTAGGGTTTGAATTCGGCAAAGAGGGTTCTTGGTAGATCTTGATCGTGATTTGGGCTTGGAGTGTGGATTCGGTTTCGGATCAGGATTTGGGAGGGAGATCGCAATTGTTCTTCACTTGAATCCTAGTTCGAGAAGGAGATTTGATTGAAAAACTCAATCTTTCTTCGATTTGGATTGGGATTTGGGTGTGCAAAGGAGTATAAAGGTTTTGATTATAATTTTCAGCACGAATTATAATCGAATTCCTACACTTTTGATCGGATTTGGCACCAAGATTGGAGTTTTGATCGGAATCCAACTTCGGACACAAGAATTGAATTCGGTTTGCTTGGAGATCACGGTTTTCACGGTTTCCAGGTTTATTCGATCCATCTTCTTGAGTTTTGTTTGTATTTCGATTTGGAGCATGATTTTATGTAGGTGTGCATCCGATCTAGCACTTGAAAGATTTCGGTTTTAAGTTCAGTTCTTCATCCGATTTCTTTTAGGTTTTAAATCGATTTTGTTTCAAGTATTGTTCTTGCTTGATTTCGAACTCGGTTTTAACATTGGTGGATTACGGTTTTGATCTCAAGCTTTTGTGGTGATCTCGGTTTGGTGTTAAGCTTGTTTTTGAAATCGATTAATCCTAGGGTTTTTCGATTTAGAGTGCAAGCTTTGTTCATTGTTGGTGTTCTTTGTTTTCGTTTGTGATTTGGTTGTTTTGGTGAATCCGATCTGTTTTATCGGAATTCATCCATAACAATGGTGATGAATGTGGGGAAGAAATCGGGAGAAAAGAATAACAATGGTGAAGGCACGGCCGAAAAGAATGTTAATCAGAGGAAGAATCAGCAAGTGTATCCAAGAGATTGGAATGATCCGAAATTAGAGAGGAGAAGGAGATGGGATGATCCTGAAATTCTAATGAACAAGTCGGCCATTGAAGTTGTTGCAAACAGTGGAGATAGTGTCGATTTTGTGCTTACAGATGAAGAGATTCATAAGGATCTACATAAGCCATTTTTCGGATTCTTGGGTGTGTTTCCGGGATTCTTTCCAGGTATGTATGCCATTCGTACATTGTTGGTAGCAAAGTGGGAGGTGCAGTGTAATGTTCAGACCAAGCAGAATGGATACGTCATATTCAAGTTCAACAGTGCAGAGGATAGAGACAAGGTGATGAATGGTCCTGACCATTATCTCCATGGGAAGAAGTTGTTCATGATGCTAGTTGATGAATCTGGGCAATATGATGCGACCATTCAAGCTACCAAACCAGTTTGGTTAAGGATGGAACACTTGCCAAAGGCGTATTGGCACAAAAAATCGTTAGAGAAGATTGCTACTTCACTAGGAGAACCTATCCTTATGGACAATGGTACTCTTGAGTTAAGGGGCTATTATGCACGCCTCTTGGTATGGATTGATACATCAAGAAAGCTTAAGGAGGAGGTGACCTTTCGTATTCCATCTGGTGATTTGTTTGTGCAAAAGATCATTTACGATTATTGTAGACCTTGGTGCACTAATTGTGGTGAAAACAATCATCTCATGGAAGAGTGCGATGACTATTGGAATGCCAAGGAGACACAACAAAAGAAGCCTATGGCCGAGAGCAAAGTTGTGAAGGCGAAGGGCAACAAAAGTATGAGAACTCGGTACAATGATCATGTTTGGGTTCGGAAAATGCAAGCTGAAACTATTGGAGATAATCAGAACTCAAATTCGGTTGGAGGCAATGAGAATGTGACAATTGAGGACGCCTCTTCAGACAATGAGGAGGTAGAAAGGCAAAGGAAAGGGAAAGGAAAAGTGGTTGAAAGCATAGTAAAGAATATCGAGAGAGTTGGAAGTGCAAGAAAAGGGCCAGGAATATCGATTCGGGGAGAGCAGGACGATGATCATCGGGCCGTTGTTGCGCTGCCTGCAGCACCTATGCCCATTTCCATAAGCACTGGCGCTGCAAGTACGGGCGCTGGAATTCGTGGCGCGGGCGCAAAATCGAGACAAACAGCGCCTGGTGATGCTGGCGCTGGGTGCGGCGTTGGCGCCAATTCTGCTCAAGCGCTGCCTGGAGCTGCTGGCGCTGGAAAACAAGCACAATTAGCGCGCGGTAGAAGCACTGAGCGCAAGCAGTCCAGCACTCGTTCGGCCATGGTATCCGATATAAAACAGCAAGCGTTTGGAGATGATGATAATCCGGTTGAAGGGGTGGAAAAACTGCCTAAGCAGATGATTCATCCGGATGCTCGGGGCTCTAAAATACCAAGATTGCACAGGAGTAAGAGTAAGAGTAGACCTCCCTCCGATTCAGGGGTTTTGACTAGGTCTAGAAGCAAGAGTAGGACTCGATTAAATGAGCAAGGGAAGGGTATCCAGAAACCTTTTCAGCGAATGCTATCAGCTACAAGGAGTCATTCAGATAGTTCTGGAAGTAAATCGACTGAAGGTGGCGGTCCGAAGCCACAAGGGACTTCTGTTTCCCAATGAATACATCAGCAATGAATGTCAGGGGTCTATCGGCCCCTGTGAGAAGGAGGTGGGTGAAAAATATCATCTCCACGAATAGAGTTGGTCTGTGTGGTTTGTTGGAAACAAAAATGGAGGATAAGGTGTTGCGCATTTTTCTGAAAAGTTTTAAGGGATGGAAGTTTACGCACAACTTTAAACTGTGGCAGAACTCGAGGATATTAATCATCTGGGATCCGAAAGGCTTCTTGGTTGATGTTCTTGGGAAAACGCCGCAATGTATTCATCTGAAAGTTCGTAATCTTGTTTCTGGTATTGAGTTTTTCTGCACATTTGTGTATGGGCATAGTGAAGGACGTTTGGCGCGTTTACCACTATGGGAGGAGTTGAAGTCGTTTGGAGCTAGCCTGAATGCGCCTTGGATGGTCCTTGGTGATTTTAATGCTATCCTTAGCGTTGAAGATCATTACGGGACTAATGTACCTAGTCTGTATCCGATGAGGGAATTTCAGGATGTTTGTGTAAAGTGTGGACTTAGGGATGCACCTGCAATGGGAGAACATCTAACTTGGCATAGTGCGGATTGGAAAATTTGGAGGAAGCTGGATAGAGTGCTATTGAATCACGGTTGGGACGAAGCTGCTTGTCGTACAACCTTCTTACCAATCTCGGCTCAATCAGACCACTCTCCCATGGTGGTGGATATGTCGCAGGAGATTGATGGAAAGGGAAGGCCATTTCGCTTTCAGAATATGTGGTTAGGTCATCCGAATTGTGGACAGATTGTAGAAGATTATTGGAGTCCGTCGGTTGAAGGGACTAAGCAGTTTTCGGTGACCAGGAAATTATTTCGCATGAAGTACCCCTTGAAGGAATTGGGTCGACTTGATTTAAGCCATATTTCCGAGAAGGCAAAGGCTGCGGATGCAGAGTACAACAAGGCTTTCGATGAATTCGATGCTAAGTATGCTTCGGAGGATGATGTTGCGGCGTTGCGCAAGTTAAAGAAGCAAGCAATGTTGTTTTATTTGGCGGAGTCTTCCTTTCTTGCGCAAAAGGGAAGGATTAATCATATTACTCAGGCGGATAAGGGATCACAGTATTTTCACTCTATGGTCTCTGCACGAAAAGGAGGAGGTATCCCTGCAATTATCGACAGTGACAATCGGATCGTTACTTCCAATAGTCGCAAGGGAGAGTTATTTGCTGAGTTTTATAAAGGACTATTCGGTATGAAGAGGGACAGAGTGGCCACGGATCCGAGCATATTTGATGAGAGTCCGAAGCTTACCGAGGTGGAAAGAGCCTACTTGGATCAGGATGTGGCGAGTATTGAAGTTAAACAGGCGCTATTTGCAATGGCGGACGATAAGTCTCCGGGTCCGGATGGCTATACGGCAGGATTTTTTAAGAAGCAGTGGAATACAGTGGGAGAGGAAGTTACGGCTGCAGTACTGGAATTCTTTCAGACAGGCGACATTTTGGCGCAGCTTAATCACACTGCAGTGGCTCTAATTCCGAAGAAGCCGGATAATCTGAAGGTCGGCGACTTCAGACCAATTGCGTGCTGCAATGTGGTCTATAAAATTATCACGAAGATTATGGTGAATCAGGTTGAAGGTATTTTACCAGATATTATTGACCCTAGTCAGGGAGCATTCGTGAAGGGCAGAAACATCTCGGATAATGTCATGTTAGCGCAGGAATTTGTCCGGGGATATGGCAGAGTTCGAAATTCGCCCAGATGTATGATTATGGTGGATCTTCAAAAAGCGTTTGATACAGTCTCTTGGGATTTCTTAGAAGAAGTTTTACTTGGACTGGGATTTCCAGAAAGACTAACGAGCAGAATTATGACCTGTGTGTGCACTTCTTCGTTCTCGATTGCAGTCAATGGTAAACTATGCGATCACTTTCAGGGACAGAGGGGTATTCGTCAGGGTGACCCTTTGTCGCCTCACCTGTTTGTGATCTGTATGGAGTATTTCTCGAGATTACTGAAAAGGAGGACGTCATCTAGGCATTTTACATTCCATCCGAGATGTGAGACTCTTCGGATCACGCATTTGGCCTTTGCAGATGATCTCATGCTCTTTTCTAAGGCGAACACGAGTTCTGTACATATACTCATGGACGCCTTGAATGAGTTTGAGCGCACTTCGGGTTTAGGAATTAATGCAGCAAAGTCGAAGTTCTTTGGGGTTGGTATAAAGGAGGATTTGAGCTTCACAGGTATTCCTTGGGCGACATTCCCAGTTAGATACCTAGGCGTGCCACTTGATTCTAGCAAGTTGAAGGTGACACAATTCGGTACACTATTGGGAAAGGTAGATTCGGAAATAGCTAAATGGAAGGGCCATACCCTCTCCTATGCTGGCAAATTGGAACTTGTGAGATCAATTGTTGGAGGTATTGCGGGATTTTGGATCCAGAATTTCGTTATACAAACTACGGTAATGGATGCTCTCGAACAGAAATGTAAAAGGTTTTTATGGGGAGGAAAACATAAGGCGAAGGTGGCATGGAAGAAACTTTGTGCGCCTAAGTCTTTCGGAGGCCTCGGTTTGAGGGACTTTGTTACGTGGAATAGGGCTTCAATGGCTAAAAGGCTGTGGGATGTTCACTTGAAAAAGGATAGCCTTTGGGTCCGATGGATTCACTCATACTACCTTCAGGGAGTAGATTTTTGGGGATTAAATCCGAGAATTGCAAATGGGAGATTGGGAGAACGATACTCGAGCTACTTTGGTGACCTCTGCAAACTCAGGGATGAATTGTTCGCAATGTTTAATGGTGACTTGCAAGAGGTAATCGCCCATCTTGGCGTTTGGTCTGGCTCGGGAAAGTTTACCAGTGCAGCTTATCTTCATATGCATCGTCATAAATACCCGAATGTTTATGATGTTGGTCGATCAAGTGAAAGGGTTTTCAACAGTATTTGGCGTGGGTTTGTTCCGCCGAAATTCTCATTCATCACTTGGTTGGCGGTCATTCAGAGACTTCATACTAAAGATAAGCATCGGATGGAGGAAGGGGATAGCAAGGAGAAGGTATGCTCTTTGTGCCATTTGGAAGAGGAGACAAATGAGCATTTGTTTTTCAAGTGTGAATTTTCTGAAGTTGTTTGGGGGCGTATTCGGACTTGGATTGGTTTAAGGAGACGAACTAATTCAATCCAAAGTTCCATGACTTGGGTGAAGAGGCAAGTAAAGGGCTCCAAGATGCGAAAGAAGTTTGGTATACTAGCCTTGATCACCACGGTTTATCGCCTTTGGAGGGAAAGGAACAATGTGGTTATGGATGGTGCTCAACCAAGTTCGGAAAGAGTGGTGAAAATCATCATGAAGGATTGCTACATGGTGATGAATAGGCTGTTTCCGGAGGAGCACTTGTTCTAAATGGAGAGGCTGCTTGGAGATTGAAGGGTGCTGGCGGCAAAGTGCTATGTGCTTCACAATTCGGGTCAAGGTGCTTCATTCCTGGCGCTGTGCTGGCATCAGGCGTAGCGCTGGAATTCGTTACGGCGAAGGGATGCAGGACGCCAGCAAGGGAGATGGTTTTGGCGAGTGAAGGCTGGAAAGGTGTGTCACGGTTTGGCTATTCTGGCGCGGTTTTCAGTGAATGATGATGCGGTTTTCAGCGCCGGGAGAGGCTGTTTTGGGCTCGATGGTGTCCGGATTGGCCTATGGTTTTTCTTGGCCTTCTTTTGGCACTTGCAGCTCGGCATTCAGGTGGAGGCAATAGGTTTTAGAGTAAGGATTTCCGTCCTCTTACTCTTTCTCCTAAGCCTAGTTTTTACTATTGATTTGACGGTTATTTATGCGCTTTATGCTCGCGCTACACTTTGTGTTAAAATAGCATATAGCTGTCCATTTGCTTAAAATGGAGTGGGCGAGTACATACTCGCCACGCTTGGTGCACGCGGTAGAAGTGCATCCATTCTCACATATTTCGGAAGTTGGTTTTATTGGGAGACACTAAGGTCCGAGGCACGGCCTCATTCATCTTGGCCCATAGGATCAGCTTCGGTGCAAAAGGAGAATGCCAGAAGGCCAATAACATCCCTCTTTCTTCATCTTAGGGATGTATATGGTAGAAGCGGTTGTCCATTTGGTTCATCGGCTTCAAATTATATGCGACATCCAAGACCCGAGACACCCTCGGCTGCATTAGGATTTTCTTATTATTCGTTCTTGGTTCTTAGTCCCTTCATCAACGATCCAAATACTTCAATACTTCAAGACCCGAGACCCTTCTCGGTTGCATTTCGGAATTGGATTGAAGAAGGCCCCATTTGTTAGGGGTAGAAGCGGATTTGGTTTTATGGGTAGTGAGTTTGTTCTCACCCCATCATTTGGGTTATAGCCTGTGTTTTTCCAGGTTGTTGTTGTGCTCCCTCTGCTCGGCTATCTTGCATTGGGTTGGTTGTTATTTTATTTGGACAAAAGGGGGGGGGATAGTTGAGTGTTGTCTCCTGGATTTACACTCTACTATTCCCCCCCCCTATCTCTTTCGGATTTTACTCCTTAGGTTTACTATGTAGCCTAGGGTTGGATTCTTTTGTATTTGGTGGGGTCCATTTAGGGCTCCACTGCAGGTTCCACCGTCTATACTATTTACCTATTTACGTTGAAAAGAAAAGATGTTAATCCAAAAGATTTATATTGCGATAATATTGCCTACGAACAAGGGAACAGACATCACCAATAATTATATCATGGTTTCTATACATTGAAAATAGATTTTTCCTACCTGTTTGCCGATTCTACACATAAATATTTCTGAAGTTGAAAATGTGCCAAGTGTTAGGAAAGATGCTTCCATCCATTCTCTCTAACTCGGAGTAGTTGGATCGGTGCTTCTTCGTTATCTTATACGGCCCTTCCCCCTTTGGGAAAAACTTTCCTCTATCCTCAGCTAGGCTAAATTAATATTTCCTTAGCACCAGATTACCAATTTGGAATTTTGTTTCCTTGAATTTCAAGTTGTATGCTTTGGCTATCCTTTCTTTGTACTTTGCATCCTTGATCTCCGCCCTCTGTCTCTTTTCATTGAGTTCGTCTAAGTCTAACCTCACCATCTATGGATTGATGTTTTCTTTATATTGTTCAACCATGAAGGCTTGATTGTGCGATTTGGACAAGTATTACCGCATTGTGCCCATATAACAGACTGCACGGCATTTCTCACATTGGTTCTCAGCTGAGTCCACATAGGGTCAGATGAAGCTAACTGATAACCCAGTGACTCATGCTCCCAGAGTAGGCAAAATCGAGGATTCTCCTATTGTACTGTAATGAGGGAGGTCAACCCCATAAATGGTACACTACGTTCCATCTCTGTCTTAAATTGTGAGTGGGCTAAAATATGTGCTTGGGAAGTGTGTGGAACTCTTCCTAGATCAAGTTGAAGCAATCCCCAACAACCATAATTGACAAAAAATTGAATTTTTGAGAGAAAACCCAAGTAATGGCCGAACTGGTCATTGAATTTTCTAGGGAAAACTGTGGTTTTTCTGGGGAAAACAATTAATAAGCTTTGTTGGGCTCAGAAAGATGAAGATTTGAGAAAGTTATGGCAAACAGTTTTTAGGGGATGAGAATAAGTGAGAGACTCAGTTGAGAGGAAGAACAATAGGGATAGGAAGATGAAAGTTGGCACGAGGGGTTTTTGTAGGGGTTAGGATGGGTTTTGATTGTGTTGGTTGGGTGGGCTACATAGATTCCTAGGTAGGATCCGTGATGACACATAGCACCTCGTGCCGGCATTTGGAATCCTTGTGCTAACATGTGCCAGCTCATGTCAGCGTGAGGAGGCCCAGCCCAATGTCACCAAATCAACCTCTTACAGACAAGCTCTGGCATAGGTCGTGTCATCAACACAGGCCATGCTGAGGGATGTGGCATGAGGCTCTCCTGGATTTTTCCCTTCAAACTTTTTCATGAAATTCCTGCATCCAAAAACATTGAAAACCCAGTGTAGTACAGTTCTAAACAAGATTGATGACTAAAATTTCCTAGAAACACCACCAAAAATAAAAAGGTTAATTAAATTTTTTGAAAAGACTACTACTTGAAATAAAACACCATTTCTTTTTTTTGTCCTCACGACTTATTTCCACATTAAATATTTGAAAAACTAAGAAAAGTGGATTGCTGGGTCACCGTAATCACCATCCTTGACACCACCAATAACCACATCCCTATGGACGGGTTTCCACATCATTCTCGGGTTTCCCTTTACCTTTGGGGAAATGAAGCAAACGAACCCATCTTTTTAAATTGTGGATACATTCTTGTAGAGTGTAGGAGTTGGAAGGGGCTTAGAATTTTTAAATTCCTTAACCCGCTTTGTCCCCTACTGCCTGTTGGTAATAAAAATCAAAGGCTAAACATCCTCGGTCAAACTAGGAGAGACATGCTCAACACAAATAGTATCACAACAATGATCATTCAAACAAGATAGGGTATGTAAGGCATCAATATTGGGCGATACCTCATCCAAATCATTTTCAAAGATTTCATCTTTGCATTCTTTTTCATGCATCATGCACGATTTATCGAGTTGAACATGTTACTCACACAGGGTTACGACATTGCACACAAAAGGGGATATAGATGAACCATGCTTAGAATTGTAGATATCAATTTTCACCTTATCAATGTTATCCTCTAGCATTAGTGTTCCCAAATAGACATCAGTCTTTGTCATTGATGTTTTGAGAAATGATCTCCCCAATAGGATTGGGGGTGCACTTCCATCGTGTGCTACATCAATGAAATATAAGTCTGCCTGAAACACTAACTTGGAAACTTGAACTATTACGTTTTTAACTAACCCTCGAGGGCTAGGATCGGAGTTATCAGCGAGTGGGACAATCACCTTAGTGTCCCTAACTTCACCTATGTCTAGACTTTCATAAAGACTATATGGAATCACATTAATAGATTCTCCAAAATTGATCATCCCATTTTCCACTAACTTCTCACCTAAGGAGATAGGTATCGAAAACATCTCGGGATCGTCGCATTTCTTAGGCAAATCCTTATGATTCAAATGGTAAATCCCCTTACATTCAAGTGTCCTACTTTCCTAGTTGGTTTATTCATGTTTTTAGTTCATGCAACTTTCAAGAATTTAGCATAAGATGGAACATGCCCAATCAACTCTAAGATAGGAATGGTTACCTCAACCATTTCAAAGAGGTTCCAGATGTTTGCATCATTTTTTGTCTCCCTTGGCTTCCCTCTAAGTGCACATGGAAATGGTGGTGGAAGGGTCACTCTTGTCTCGATGGGTGGAAACTCTTTGGATGGTCCCTTCTCAAAATTATCTCATGCTCCTGAAAATTGGTCTTATTGGTTTCCACAATTCGATCATCTTCTTGGAAGATTTCCTTCTCGGGCTCATGAACTTCATTCCTGCTCCCTAGGTTTAGCGTCCTCATATTCCTTGGATTGATATATGGTTGGGAAGGAAGTTTTTCGAATGCCTTGGCCTCAAGTTGGCTCACCGAGGTGGCGAGTTGCCCAACTTGGATTTTGAAATTTTTAATGCTCAAAAAAGACCTAGTCCCATGATCTTCAACCTCATGCCTTGTTTCCTCCATGAACACATCATTCTTCTTTTCCAATTGGTCAATTGCATCCACGATTTATTTTTGATCTGACTTGTGGAGTGAACTGTAATTGTTGGAACACCTTTCGTCCCTTGGATAGGGTTGAGGTGAAGCTTCTCCACCTCAATGTACCCTTGAGCTTAATTATCCTCGCGCCAATGGAAGCTAGGGGAGATATGGTACCTAGGGTGAAGGTATTTGAGTAGGAGTCATGTCTCGCCACTTCTTAGTTTCCCTAGACCCCTTGTTGTTGTTGCCCCCTACCAAATTGTTGCCCATTTCCTCCGTTGAAATCCAATGCCTCCACCATTTCCAAATTTTCAACCACTCGTGGGCACATGTCGGTGGGGGTACTCTAGACTACATGGGCCGCACACATTGGCTTGTTGGATCTTCCCATTCATGAATTCCTTCATCATAGAGGCAAGTGCTTACACATGCTATTCCAACTTGAGAGATTGAGTCGACCCATCTCACGTCTTCACTCATTATCTTGTACTAAACTGTCTCGTTTCATTTTCCATCTCGTCGAACAATGCCAACGCATCTTTCAGACTCTTGTTGGCGATTGAACCATTGCAAGCTACGTTAACCATCCTCATGTCATCATCAAAGATACCTTCAAAGAAATAGTCCTTGAACAAGTGATAAGGAAAACTAGCCAACAATCTTTTGAATCTCACCCAGTGCTCGGACAAGGACTTATTCACTTTCTGATTGATGTTGGGCAATTGCTTTTTCAATCCTGAGGACTTTGAAGCTGGGAAGTATTTCACTGTTAAATTCCTTTTCATGTCCAACCATGATGTAATACAGCCCGGTGGGAGGTAATACAACATGTCCTTTGTAGTGTCTCGAAGTGAGAAAGGAAATGTTTGCAAGTTATAGTCATCCTCTGAGACTCCATGTGGTTTTATATTTGTGCACACAAGATGAAATTCTGAAAGGTGCTTGTTCGAATACTCCATGGTTGTCCAGTGGAAAGTAGGGAGGCATTGAATCATCCCACTCTTTAGCTCGCGATTGACATTGGGTGGCATCTGGGGAATGTGGTGTAAAGGGGTTGATTCTCCAAATTGGAGCCAACAACTACCTCAAAGTTTAGTTGTCCTCCTACATCTCAACTGGTTCTTCTACCACTAAGGACGGTTCTTGTGGAACACCTACTCCAGTTCTCCTGCTTGCTTTGTTAAATGGTGTAAAGTCCCTACTTTTGTTGCACATGTGAGTACCATAAACTAGGACCCAAACAATATCCAGCTAATAGAAAAACTAGCAAAAGGATTAGAAGTACATAGATCACTATCACAAAGGCTCAACAGAAAAAAAACCAACAAAAATATTAAAACAACACTAACTACTCAACTAACGTACTATACAAGATAATGATTGAACATTTAGACTAGCATCCCCGACAACGGCGCCAAAATTTGACCTACCTCCACTCGAGGTCATTAATACGATGATGTAACTAACTCGAGCGGAAGGCGTTCAAAAGAGAAGGAGATCAAATTGAAAATTTATATTCTTCTTTCCAACATACTACTAAGCTACATATAGGGTAGATAGTGGCAAGACCAAGTTAGTTTGCAAAGATGCTAGATGTCTAAAAGTCAACTACGCAAAGCCACATTCGTGTCATCAATATGTGGGTGTAAATCAGGTTTTTGGGGTTTTTTCAATTAGTTTGCTAGGAATAGCTAAATATTGTAAATCAGGTTTTTGGGGTTTTTTCAATTAACAACTACAAGCATATGAGATCACACTAAATTGAAATATATAAATTAGCACTTGGGGGTAATTGTGTAACATGATTGATAAATGGTTGTTATCCTTGATTCATTCACATACAAACATATAAACCTAATTTATGACTACCTCACGTATTGTGAGATAGCAAGGTATCTCTCTAAGTTTTTCACACGAGGTACCTACAACCAATACATGCTTATGTCACTGTCTCTGTAATTAGGGATGCACTCTAATCCTAGGACTCTGGAGACTATCACTGTCATCTCCACTACCACAGAGACCCACCTCTAGCACCAGTTTTTTTAGCACCGGTTTAAAAAAACTGGTGCAAATAATGTAATAGAAGAGGTTTTTTTTGTTAGCACCAGTTTTTTAAACGGTATTAATTTAGCACCAGTTATAATTATGTTAGCACCAGTTTTATTTATTATAACCGGTGCTAGAATTAATGAAAACCGGTGTTAAACTAACACCGTTCAAAAACCCGGTGCTAAAAATAACAAAATTTGGTTTTAAATTAGCACTAGTTTCAAATTATGCTAAAAATCCGCATAACCGGTAATTGGAAATGTTAGCACCGGTTTGAAAAACCGGTGTTAAAAAATGTCGGAATCCGGTGCTAAATTTGAACCGGTTTGAAAACCAGTGCTAAATATTGAAGAAAACTGGTGTAAAGTAGATATTTGGCATCGGTTTTAGAATCCGGTGCTAAAAAAGACCAAAATCGATGCTAAAAGAATTCCGGAAAAAAGGCGGGAAAAATGGCACCGTTAAAGTTTGCACCGGTAAAAAACCGGTGCTAATAGGGAAAATGGCACAGGTTTTACATACTATTCACAAAAACCAGTGCTAAATTGAGCTTTTAATTCTCTGAACTACCCCTCTAAAATTAAATCTGAACTTGTAGTTTCCTTCTCCCTTCATTGATGGAAGATTTTTTGGATGGTGAGCAATAACTCAAAGCAATGAAGCCACATGGATGTAAGTTTTCATTAACTTCTTGGAATTTCAATCAAATAGCTAGTAGTTATAATAACCATAAATGCGCTTGAAGAGAGTTTATTCCTATGTATTAATGGTTTCTATATGCTTTATGTCGTCGGTTTAGTATCATGTTGTGAGAGTGTAAATGAGTGTGGATGTAAACATGGTTTTTTTTGGGAGATGGTATATATATATATATATGTATCCCAAGAACAAACTAGTTGATCGATTCACATACATATAAACATACATGACACTTTTAGTATTGTGTAGCAAATTGATTGTGTTTATTTTTATTATGTTTGAACAATGAAAATTTTTGTAATTGTTTATTATGTGTTGTTTAGATACAATGGACCGAGAGTCGATGTTTGCGTGGAGGGAAAAATGGTTAGCTATCCAAGTGTAGCTAGAGGGAGTGGTGAACATATTGCATTTATTGATTCATTTCTTGATTATGCCTTTGGTCGGGAGGAGAGGATACTTTGTCCATGCAAAAGACGCTTGTGTCGTGAACGGTTTGATGATCGTGGGCTTGTTAGATTTCACTTGTTGAAGAACGGATTTGACGGAGGTTACATTGTATGGACATTTCATGGAGAGGTTAAGCAAGGACATAACGGTGGTTTTGACAAGGTAGATGGAAACAAAAGTACCGTTGATGCTATGTTCGATGACATTGTAAGAGATTTTGCGGGGAAGCCTAAAATGTTTAGTGTTTTGCTCGACGAAACCATTGTATCCGGGATGTAAAAGTAAGGATACCATAATCTCTTTTTTTATGGAGGATTTCAATTTGAAAGCCACAAGTTCTTAGAGTAATGCTAGCGTGAATTCACTCCTAAAGCTTCTAAAGGATAAGTTTCCGGAAAGGAATGGAATACCAAAAAACATTTACAAGGCTAAGAAAATATTGTGTCCACTCAGTTTGGAATGCAAGAAAATACATGCATGTGCAAATTTTTGTGTGTTGCATGATGGTGATTTGAAAGACACGGTTCAATGACCCATGTTCAAACATTCAAGATATAAGGGTGTGAGAAATGATGATGATGGGGGTTTGGGTAAGAAGAAGAAGAAGGTCCCATTGAAGTGTATGTGGTATCTTCCTTTAATTCCTAGGTTGAAGAGGTTATTCGCGAATTCAAAAGATGCAACGAACTTGCGATTGCATGGATAGAGGGAAAAACCAAGCGACGACAAGATAAGACATCCGGAAGATGGGGAACAATGGAGAAATTTTGACAAGCGATATCCTTCATTTGGTTCGGAGGTTAGAAATTTACACCTTGCATTCTGTACTGATGGGATGAATCCATTTGGTAATATGTCATCGAAGCATAGTTCTTGGCCCGTGATGTTGGTTATATATAATTTGCCCCTTATTTGTGCATGAAACGTAAAATGTTATGATGCCTTTGTTAATCTCAGGTCCTAGATAACCTGGGAATGAGGTTGACGTGTATTTGAAACCATTGATCGATGATTTGAAGATATTGTGGGAAGAAAAAGGGGTGTTGGTATTTGATGCCCATATGAATGTGGAGTTTCAATTGCGTGCCATGCTTTTTTGTACGATCAATGATTTTCCAGCCTATGGAAATTTGTCGGGCTATGTTGTGAAGGGGCACAAAGCGTGTCCTATTTATGAAGAGAAGATAGAATTCAAAAAGCTAAGACATGGAAGAAAGATAGTGTATCTTGGCTATAGAAAATGGCTGCAAGGAAACCATAAATACCGGGATGATGTGGTCAATTTTGTTGGTGGGAAAGAACGAAGGAAATCCCCTACACCACTAACTGGTGTGCAGATTCACAATAAGGTTAAGAAATTGAGAGTGGCGTTGGGAAAGTATAAAGGCAAGGAAAGAATACATTGTGATGGTTCATAGAAGAAAAGGTCAATATTTTTTTATCTACCGTACTGGGAGTATCTTGAGGTTAGGCATTGCCTAGACGTGATGCATATTGAGAAAAATGTTTGTGAAAGTTTGATGGGCACCTTCTTGAATATTCCCTGGAAGACGAAAGATAGTTTGAATGCCCGGTTGGACTTGGTTGATTTGGGAATCAGAAATGACCTCGCCCCAGAAGTGAAGGGTAAGAGGACTTACTTGCCCCCTGCACCTTGTACATTGTCAAAGGAGGAGAGAATCTCAGTTTGTGATAGTTTGAAATTAGTGAACGTCCCAATTGGTTATTCATCGAATGTGAGTCGGTTAATTACGAAGGATTGTTGGATAACCAGGTTGATATCTCATGATTGTCATCTTTTCATGCAATAACTATTACCTATTGCTATTCGTGGGGTAATGGAGGCCGACGTAAGGTACTCAATCACTAGACTTTGTTTATTTTTTGCTTCCATATGCTGGAAGTCTGTTGATCGGGACCATTTGGATGTCCTACAAAAAGAGGTTGTTGTCATGCTATGCAAGTTGGAAATGTATTTCCCTCCATCTTTTTTTTATATAATGGTTCACTTGGTTGTTCATTTAGTGCAGGGGGTAAAGATATATGGTACGGTTGGTATGCGTTGGATGTATCCTTTCGAGCGTCACATGAAAGTCTTCAAGGGATACGTGAAATGTATGAGTCGGCCAGATGCTAGTAATGTTGAGAGGTATGTTACCGAAGAAGTAATTGAATTTTTCTCTAGCTATTTGGAGGAACATAGAAATTTTGGGGTGCCCCAGAAATCGACATGTTGGAAGGAAGGTGGGCAAACCAAGGTCGAGGGGAATGCTATTTACTCCACTGAATAGTGATCTGATGTTAGTTCATTTGTATGTGTTGAGGAATTGTATGGAGACTACTGCTTATGTGACCGAGCACCTTAATTCAATCATGGAGTCTCATCCCACATGGCCCCCTAATAAAGTTTGGTTGGAGCACAATGACAAGTTTGTGAATTGGTTATATGATCGATGCAATGTAGGTGATTATGACCCAAAAATTAGGGCATTTGCAAGGAAGCCTAACTGCACGGTTTTGAGGTATTCTGGATATGACATGAATGGTTTCAGTTTTGCTACTAGGGACCAAGATTTAAAGAGCACAACACAAAATAGTGGGGTATACATTGAGTCGGAGACTATGAGGCAAGCAAGTAAGAAAGACATAAACCAGTCCTAGCTGTGATGTTGTTTTATGGTGTTATTGATGAGATTTGGGAGCTTCACTATGGAGAATTCAAGATTCCAATTTTCAAGTGTGTGGTTTGATAACACAACTGGAGTTCGAACTGATGACACAATGGGATTTACCCTTGTTCACCAGACTCGTGAAGCATATGAAAATGATTAGTTTATTTTGGCCGAACAAGCAAGACAAGTTTTCTACATAAATGACCCGTGCAATGTAGGTTGGTCTGTTGTGTTACAAGGTAAGAAATTCTCTTTTCGTGATGAAATTGATTTTGAAGTTACAAGTGAAAGGTTAGAGTTCCCCTCTATTTCCCCTCTACTTAATAACAACGGGATTGGGGAGGGAGCAATACGGAAGAAACACAGAGATGGCATTTGGATAGATGAAGATGGCCAAGAAATTTGAGACGTTCAATCCAAGAAGAAGAAGGTGGATAAAGACTAGCGAGGGTGTCGATCAATGAATTCGAGATAAAGTTTGTGTATTTTTGTAGTTTGATGTGTTTTGTACCAACTATGTTCCAATTGGTCCCTAATTTGAGCAGCTCTGTGAGCTGCAGCACGCTGCCGTTGTTTTTAAAGAAAAGCCTAGGTCAAAATTAGCTTCATTTTCCTATGGTAGCTGCTGCCCGCTACAGCGCGCTGCCGCTCTTTTAAAAAAAAGCCTTGGACAAAATTAGCTTCATTTTCCTATGGTAGTTGGTGCCCACTCTAGTGCGCTGCAGCTTTTACACACACATTAGCTATTTTGAGTTGCTCGTTTCCTCTAAGAAAAGAACATGAATACAATACAAGACTAGAAAAGTCAATTTCCAAAATCACATCCAAACAGTAGCAACATAGTAGCAATATATGTTATGCAAATAAAAAATCTACCAATCAAAGTTCCATATTAACCTAGCAAAAGAAACAACCTGACAAAATGAAGATGTGAGCTCAATGTAGGTAGTCAACCCCTGCGCGACCTCTTCGTCCCAGTGTTGGACGTTGGAGAATCTAAGGTAGGGATTGGACCCAATTCCTTGATCCTCTCGCCACACATGGCAGTGAGGATCTTCCCAACCTGCGATGTCCATCGCACCGAGTGATTAACCTTCAGTTGCAATGCTGCCATTTCCCATCCGAGTTCGTCTTATATGAAGTACCTATTGCCACCCTAGATGACTCAGCAATGTTCTTCTTCTTTTAGAATATTATAGGGTTTATGGAAGCTTTGGCATCATTGTGACATCATCATCTTTGAATCTGCAACCTGCTTCCATGCATATGGCAGTGATGAGTGAGGAGAAGCCTATGCAATTATGGGCATTGACACAATCCCAGATGTACCCCATTATCATAGCCCCAACATCGATGCTCATGTTCTTCTTGATCTTGTAGAGCAGCAACATATGGGACCGATGAACCTCACTATTCATTTTCACCGGGAGAAGCCGGGCAGCTATGAAACTGTTCCACACATTCATGTCTTCAGTCAAGTATTTCTTCTCTATGCTGGACCATTCTTATGGCAGATTCTGGATAACTTCACTGCTATCATCACGAATTTCTCTTATGATGTCTTCCCATGAAGCTTGTTCAACAGCTTTCTCGGCGACTTCGTACAAACTCGATGGCTTTGGTGGGATCTTGTAGTACATGTTGATCACATCCGCTGCAAGCTCAACGAACTGACCACGGAGGACAACATGTGGACAATTCTTGTCCTTCATGAGCGACAAGAACTCACATGCCATGGTCTGGTTTCCCCAAAGCGGTTGTGAGGTGTAGCCTTCCCAGCCGTGCTCGTTCACGTAGTCCTTGTAGGGCGTTTCTACTCTCAACCCTCTCTCTAGTATGAGGCCCCTGCTAATGAACTCTTTGTACACAGCCATTGCTTCATGACAGTCCGGCTCTACAGTCAGTATTGGATTGTTCGTGGGGACAATTTGAGACCCTGCTGACAATCATCATTCTCTCCTACTCTGTGTTTTTTCAGAGAGTTTTGGGTGTTGTTCTTCTGCTTGGGAGGACTCTTTCTGGGGGCCATACCTGGTAAAATAAATGTGTTATGGTACGTAATGCACCAGCAAAATGTTAACACAAACCCGAATATTAACGGGTGTTCAGAATACTAACGGAAAATTTGAAAACTGGGTGGTCAGAGTATTAATAGAAAATTAGGAAGGAAAAGGATACAAATGACTGATACAGTATTGTAAATGGACAAGAAAACTATATTAGTTTGTAACTACTACATGGACAGGGTGATAAAAAAGAATCTGACACCTTCAAATACTTTAGCTACTCAATAAAGAGACATTGTGGAGCATTTAGACAAAAATGGTAATGATCTCTGGTCAATAAACACACCAATGTTGCTTAAAAAAACTTCTTACATATGAAAAACAACCAAATAGCCAAATTCCATAAAAATATTAAGAGCATGGAAACATGTCAAAAATAAAAACACAGCACATGAGCCTTACAAGACGCAGGACCTACCGTGCTCATGGAGATGTAAGATTCTTTGATGGAGACAAGTTTTGCTAGTGATGGAGAAACCTTCTTCCCATTTGTTGAATATTAAGAGATCTTAAGTTTTGCAGAACATATGTTTTGTTATCTAATGGATTTAAATTTTCTACTTCAAAAATTTTTTTGTTTTCTCACTTGCAGAATACAAAATCATTCTTTTTCATATTTAGAGTAAACAATCAGGTTTGTACACAATTACTCATGTATTTCCAAAACAAAAGCACAACAAGTTTCATCCCAATTAGGAATTTTCATGAAATCAAACCTAAAGCATACGAAAATTAGTAGACAAAACCTAGGAAACCAAACATGAGTGTGTATCCGCTTACCTAATTTGGACCATGGTTTCTTGACGAAAGGTGTTTGGAGTGCAGACGGTGGTTAGCGGACAGAGCTTGGCCGATGGAGCTAGGCGGACGGAGCTTCGCTGACGGTATCTTTGTTGAAGGTGGAAGGTGGAAGGCACGGAGCTTGGCGGAGGTGGAATTGAGCGGGGACGGTGGACGGAGCAGGAAGGGAAAAGGGAACAGGGTCAGCAAATGGGAGCGGGGATGGTGGAGGGAGTGGGGATAGAGTTTTCCAGTGGAGGAAGCGGGGAATGTGGTGGGAGCTTGGAAGAGGAAAGGTGTTAGGGTATTGGGCGGGTTGAGTGACCAATTTCACAAACACATTTAACCCAGGCTACAAACAAATGGGCTGAATTTTACACCCAATTGGGCTGAATTTTACAAAGACATGGGTTGAAAATTGTTAACACTTTTAAGAGACACGAATCGAGGGGCTAGAGACCTCGAGGGGATCGACGGGTGAAGGGGTGAAGGGGTTCGAGGGGTGGAGGGGTTCGAGGAGTCATGGGGTTCGAGGGGTGGTAGGTCTCGAGAGGTGGGGGTGTTCGAGGGGTCGAGCACCTTGAGAGGTGGGGGTGTTCGAGGGATCGATGAGGTTTGAGGGGTGGAGGGGTTAGAGGGGTCGAGGGGTCATGGCATTCGAGGGGTCAGCGGCCTCGAGAGGTGGGGGTGTTTGAGGGGTCGATGAGGTTCAAGGGGTGGAGGGGTTCGAGATTTGAGGGGACAAGGGGTCGAGAGGTTGGAGGGATCGAGGAGTTCGAGGGGTGGAGGTGTTCGAGGGGGCGAGAGGTCGAGGGGGCGAGAGGTTCGAGGGGTTCGAGGGGTCGAGGGGTCATGGGGTTCTAGGGGGTTCAAGGGCCTCGAGAGGTAGGGGTGTTCGAGGGGTGGATGAGGTTCGAGAGGGGACGGGTTCGAGGGATTGTGGGATTCGAGGTTAAGGGCCTCGAGAGGTGGTAGTATTTGAGGGGTCGAGGGGTTTGAGGGTTCAAGGGGTCGAGGGGTTCGAGGGGTTCGAGAATGGAGGGGTGGAGGGGTTTGAGATTTGAGGGGTTTGAGGGGTGGAGGAGTCGAGGAGTGGAGGGGTTCGAGGGCTCGAGGGTGTTATAGAAAATATGGATTGATTTTAACGATTCTGAAGAAGTAATAGTATAAGGGTTGTTTGTATTGACACAGACTAATTCCTGGTTAGACTCTATTTCTCTAGCTATTCTATGTGTACAAGTAATAGTATAAGGGTTGGTGTCTGCTAGGCGTATGCTCCGGACTTCCGAGTCAAGACTCAGCTCCGGCAGTTGCAAGTCAAGACTCGATACTTCACAGTGTTTGGCTGTGATGGTAGTCGAGAGCTCGATTTATATTGAGGCTATACTAAGACTGCACAGTGAAAGCCACTTATCCTTCATGTACCCTTCTCATTGCACTGCCACATTGGTGTTTGATTAGTATTGCAATATTGATTAGTTCCTTTGTGTATCTTTCTCTATTAGTTATTGAGGTCTTACATTAGAATTGTAATATTTAGATAGTGCCTCAGTATAAATGAGTTTATCCCATATCTGATGTAAATCTACGGAAATCGCTTGATGTAAGCCTTCGAGCAACAATTGATATTTTAAAACAATGGGTCGGGAACACTTTAAACCCGAGTTAAAAAAATTTGTATAACTTTTTGTACTTTTTATAAAATTGTTATTAAATTTCTATAAAATTGCCAAATTTCTATAAGACTTTTTATACTTTTTGACTTCCGCTCTAGGTCAATAAAGCATCATTTTCCTTCCCTTCCAAATTTTCCCAATTCCCTCCCAAATTTTCCCAATTCCCTCCCAAATTTTCCCAATTCCCTCCCAAATTTTCCCAATTCCCTCCATAACCTTAACCCCAAATTTTCGGCCCCCTCCCAATTCCCTCTTCCCACAACAACCTTAGACTCCAATTTTCTCTCTTTCCACCATAACCCCCTGCCAATTTTTCCTAAAGATATTGTCCATCCCTTCACCATTTAGTTAGAGCGGTTCTACTTCCCAATCTTGGCCGCAATCCTACTTCCCAATTTTGCTCGAGAATCAGCTTCACAATTTTGGTGGCCATTCTGGTCGGAACTTCCAACCAGTAAAGCGGGTTACGAAAGTGGCCAGATCTTGGTAAAATACAATACCACCGAGAGTGTGTACCAATAAGGTATGAGTGATTGGTAGTTTGCATGTGGATAGAGGCACAGCCACGTACAAGTCCGTGTTTCTTGCGAAGCAAAAGAATCGATGATGACTTCGAACCCCTAGTTATGTGCAGCCGATGGTCGATGTATGTTGGCTATGCCTTCCGACGAAGAATCCGCTTCGAGACATGGCATAATTGGAAATCAGTCCCAGACCATGTAAAGAAAGAAGCATGGGAAGACAATCTCATAAGTGTGTTGTTATCCTCCATTTTCATCAGTTCATGTGAACTTCATTACATTTTGCACTAACAAGTTGTATCTTTGTCCACTATACAAACCAAATGACGTTCAATGAGATGAATAAGTTCCAAAATAAATGGACTATTTATGCAAGAGAAAAGTGGAGGAATTGGAAGACTAAGGTGGCTCACAAGTACATCGTGCAAAAAAAACCTGGTTCTTGTGCATGGGAGATTATCGCTGGATGGACAAATATGAGTGGGAGCTATTTGTGAAACACGGATCAACCCCTGAATTCAAGGTAATTCCTTGAAAATTATTAATCTCTAGTCATTACTTTGTGAGCATTTTACAAATTGATGGCCAAATATGCAATAAGTAACGCAGCAAAAGTAAGCACCTCACAAAAGGAGTACATTCATCACACAGGCAGTGGAGGGAATCATAGGGTTGCAATAGAACTCGAGAAGAGGAAATGAAAGGCTAAAATTGACGAGGTTCTGGATGAAGGTCATAGTGTAGAAGAAGCGGAGGCTTTAGTTCAATTCATGGATTTCAAACTGGACCGCTCGGAGGTGTTCCTTGAAGCTAACTGGGACAAGAAATTATCAACCTACACCACTATTGTGAGCATAATTCATAATTGATTCTATCTCTAATAATATTCTCAGATGTAATGCATAGTAATGGCTAATATATGTTCTGTTTCCAAGATAATGCTCATGGATAAGAAGCAAAAGGGAGATTTGGTTATACAAGGAAAACTAGATATTCTCGTTTAAGCAATGGGTAAGAAGGATCATGGGGGTCGTTGTAGAGGTTGCTCCACAACGTCGAAGGTGACCGTTGCCCTACCACATATGGTTGTGACCTATTATGCATCTAGTCAATGTGGGAGCACAAACACAAAACCATCTGAGGAAATCTCAAATTCAAACAAACTACCAACGGTTGTCATCGAGCTCAAGGAAAGATTTGTTGCTTTATTTAAGGTCCAAACAAATTGGCTAGCTGGACAATTGGGTAAAGCTATTCCCCCACACTTGGATGCCCGCAATTTCCTTGCTACATCTTCCACCCCCGTGAATAAGGACAACCAGGTATTCATTCCTTCAGCATCTGGATGTAGTGAGCCATAAGGAACCGTAGCGGATGACAAGGTATTACATACCATGAACCTCGTTGTTAGCACCTTTCTTGTTTTGTGATCTTTACTTTCTGGTTTTCCATTTCCTGTCAAAATGATTTTGTGGGGATACATTGACTACTATCACGTTCATTTTGGATGTTGGTAGTTTGGGCCTACTTATATATCTTCAAATTGTTCTTTCCCACATAAACTGAGATAATGTCTCTTTTATAATTGAGTTTTATTTGATAGACAGTTCATGGCAGATGAACGCTGAATACTGCAGTGCTATCTAGCTCTCAGTCTAAGCTGAAAACTGAAAGCTGCAGCGCACTGCAGCCTTCAGCAGCTACATGTAGACTTCATTTCTTGTTATAATATATATGATTGCACTAACAAAATTATTCAATTTTGTTTACTAATAACACTTACTTATTGTCCAACCGATGTATTTCTGAGTTTATTTCTCAGAAAGGAAAAAGTGCAACCTATATGTTTTGAACCATAATGGAGAAATAGATGTAGCTGCATTTGGTATCTTGTTTCCAAAGGACACGGACACGGACTTACCCATTAAGTGGGAGCGAGTAAATCTTTGTGGACCTATGTTCATTCCCAAGCCACCTTTACCAATTGAACACGAAGAATTTGAGTTTGTCACTGAGGCCATTGGATATAACATTCTATGGCCGGGAAAGCTGATAAGTGTCATTGGGACACAGGATGATGAGGTGTGATAGTTGTATTCTTCTTCTTATCACATGATATATATCTTTCTAGATGTCACTAAAACATAATATGTTGTTCATCTGCTTACGTAGGAGAACGAGCAGCAACCGCCTCCGCAAGAATTGGTAGTCGACGAAGTTGGAAGTCATCAAATAAACCGCACACCAAAATTTGCCAAGGACACTACATAGGTTAAACATACAAGGATATTAACTGGCTATGATATCCAGATACATATTATTAACACACTGTCCCTTCAGAAGGCGGTGGGTAAGGAAGATACTCTGCATGGACAGGTGGTCGCTCGATCGATTAAAGGAGAGGTACATACCCCCAGACTATTTCATTCCGACTGATTTTTACTGATGCATGACTAACATTTTACCCATTAGCAAGTTCCAAAAGAAAATACTACATCAACGGAGAATGAGCAACCAAATCCTCCCATGTCAATTTCTAACCAGTACATATTTGTGACGACCCATTTTAGCCTTTACAATATGATCCAATTCTGAATTATATACAAATACTGGACAACTAACATTATTAGATTCTCAATGTAATCAGGGGATCACGGAAGACCAAGAATGCATCGCTGTTGTTCAAGAGATTAATGATGCTTTAAGGCTATCTACACAAATATGTAGACCAAACAAAGTCTTCCGCATCAATTTCAACGCGGAGGTGTTTGGATCAGAAGAAGTCTACACAGCCAAATTTACTGACAAGCTAAGACTGTTCATGAGCAGCTTGAACGTAGAAGATGAAATGGAGTGGATCAGTGGGTGCCAACTTGATATATGGGCATCGTAAGAATTTGCATGGTTACATTATTTATAGATAGATGTATCATTATGTTTGTTTCACTTACAATATTATTTTGCAAGATACCTTTGTGATGGGTTGGTTCATGGAGGCCACGTCCAGTTTATTCTGGCCTCTTAAAATTCAATGGCTCAAAAGGCAAATCAAAGGGTGAAATTGACTGCGGAGGAGGTTTCGGCTGTCATGTACCGCACTCAGGCGAGGCTGTACGTCTTCCCGTACTATCGAGAGTATGTTCCATTTGTTTTCTGAGTTGCTAGTCCCGGCCACATAGAAGCAATAGAAACCATATGCTGCGATTTTATTTTCACAAATATATTTTTAGCTTCATTTTGGTTTTTCCTTTTTTTAAAGGGACTATTTTTTTTTGCTCGTCTTCGTACCGGAAATCGATCGAGTATATTGCATCGACTCAATAACTAGGAGAATTTGCAAATGAAATAGGCCATGCCTTAAAATGATTCATTTGCAAGTGGAACGCATTCATGTCATTCCTTCAACTTTAATGTTTTACAAAAATGTTTGTTCACGTAAATGTGTTCTTGTACGTTTATCACTTTCTTGGCTCGAATATTTACAATTAATGTTAATTAATATATGTATTTTCATATATTGTGTGAACCCCAATTTGTGAAAACAAATTTTTAATATGTTGACATAAATATGTTTTCATCGATTGTAGGATTGCAACAAAATATCGACGGATCAATTTCGACCAAAATACCACCTACCCTTCAAACTATACTTGGACTGTCATAAACATCAATGTACATATTATCCCATAACGTCATATTTCATCTGTCTTTTTCATGTTCTTAACCGTTTCAACAAATTCTCTTTCACATCAGCATAAGATATAAAGTAGTAGTTGGGAGTGTGGATACCATTGCATGTATTACATGGAAAAATTTGTTAGGCACGTGCATGGCATTGACATTATTCAGGTACGTTTTCCTACACTGCTTTTAGCACCATTTATTCTCTCACAAATATATCCTTTTCTTAACATGTGATTTAATACATTGTTTCAACAATTTCCTGAAGATTACACTCTAATAGGGAGCGATGAACTGTGGAGAATTTCTTTGAAATGGGTTTGTGTTTTTGGAAATTGTACTCTGCCGAAATGCATAGCTCAATTGAATGTCATACAGGGACTTGCCTCCATCATCGGATGGTGGTTAGTGTTATCTCTTATGAGAAAGGTAATTGACCTTCACTTTTGATACTCGTCAACTCCGTGATGAGGGAGGTTCCCGTATCTTAGGCCACTAAGAAACACGTTTCTCTTCTTTTGTTAATGAAAAATTATAGTTCATCGAACTCAATGATTTTTTGAACCTACTTCTTGTCTATGCATCATGGTTGCTCACAATTCATTCTATTTTTATTTGTGCACCATTCTGTTACTACGCACAACAAATAATCGGTACCATCCTTGAAAAAGAGCGCACCGGGTAGGAAAACAAGCTTAAAAATGAAACTGGCTACATGAAGATGAACTGAAAGAGCAGTAGCGCGCCGCAGCTTACAGTGACCACAAATAGTTAGTCACGTTTACCACTGGTTTCTTCCGATTACAAAACCGGTCCTAATAATAACCGGTGCAAAATTTACGCTTTCAGCACCGGTTTCAAAACCGCTGCAAAAAAATAAACCAGTGCAAAATATACACTATTATCACCGGTTAAAAAACCGGTGCAAATTAATAACCGGTGATAAATTTACACTCATAGCACCATTTTTTAAACCGGTGCAACATATACATCTCTAGCACCGGTTTAAAAAGCGGTAACCGGTGCAACATACACACTTTTGGCACCGGTTTACAAACCGGTGCTAAAAGTGAACCGGTGCAATAACAAAATTTTATGAGCGGTTTCAAAACCGGTGTTACATTTTCATATTTAGCACCGATTTTATAACCATTTCTAAAAATAACCGGTGCAAAATTTACATATTTAGCACTGGTTTTCTTTAGCACCGGTTATAAAACCGGTGCTTAATTTAGCACCGATTTTCAACCGGTGCTGAAGGAAAAACTGTTGCTAATTTAGCACCGGTTGAAAAACCGGTGCTAACAAGAAAAACTGATGCTATAGCGGTACATTTTAGCACCGGTTGCTAATTAAAAAACCGGTGCTAAAAGTTGGGATTTAGCACAGGTTGTTTTCCAACCAGTGCTAAAGTATCATCACTTACTTAGGCATCGGTTTTTTTTTGCGGAAAAAACCTGTGCTAGAACATAAAAAAATCGGTGCTAAACGGTCCTTCTTGTGATAGTGCTCACTGCCAATGCTAATGTGCCCCCCTTAGAGGAACAAAGCCCACCTAAAATGGCAATGCCTCGCATAGGTCACAATCGTTAGATATGAATGTGAGAGCATTACATCTCGGACACTCCACTCTGGATCTTAATCCCTAGACCTAGAAATTCAAAGGAAATGACACCTTGTGACAACTCTAGAGTATGCACAACTCTAGTTGCTACAAACAATCATGCTAAACTATCAGGGTAAGCTAAGGGATTACCCTTGTCATAATTTTCCGAATTGACCGCCTGACAAGTGATTTCTCACACAACTAGCCAATTATAATTATGGTTTAATGAATAGCAAGATATTCTCTTGAGGTGACATGAATGCACTCATATCCCTGGTGTTCTGGAACCTATTCCATATTCTAACACCCCAAAAATTGCAATGAAGCCTAGCATAATATTACACTACAATACATGTATGGATGCATCTTAATAATTGTATAGGATAAATCTCACTATAGCAGATAGCATAAATCAAACACAAATATTCATAGGACAAGAATATAGGAGAATCAATAAATCTCAAAAAGCCAAAAAAAATTATGAATAAAAATACTACCCCAAGAAAATTAACTACTCTTTAAGCATTGAAAACAAGTACTTCATTGGATTCAATTCCTTTGGGCGAAGGGAAAATAAGGAGCAGAAAGGAAAATATTCTAGAGAGAAAGAAGAGCTCCTTTCTCTCTCTACCCTACTCTTGTAGTTTAAAAAAAGCATTCCTTAAACCCTACTAGCCTTAGGTCCATATATATTAATAAGGAATTGTGCCTTGAAATAGGCCCAAAATAGGCCTAACGTAGCCACAACAGACACGACCAGTGGAACACGACATGGTGTGTGCCACTCGTGTTGCCTTCGTGCTAACACAACCCACTAGATCTGGCATGGGTCATATGCCACGTGGGATGGTATACCCATTTGGGACTTGAAATGGCGCAAACCATGTGAAACGACACAATCTGTGCCATTTTTAGCCAATTTAGAAGTGTACTTAGAGCAGTGGGACGCGGGGGGTTGGCACGGTCCGTGCTGAGGGCTGTGGCATGAGCCATGTTGCTGGCATGGTCCATGTTAAAAACCTCTAGCACAAGCCGTGCTAGGCTGGCTTCGTGGCAGTTGTGTTGGCCTCGAGCCAGTCATGCTGGCTTCGTGGTGGTTGGTCTGTTGGCAGGCTAATTCGGCCAGTTCATACTGTCTTCCGTTCTTGACCTGTTTGAATTCCAATTCCGCTTTTCCTAGCACCTTCTACAAAATGATGCCGGAATTTTAACGAGACCTGTTAGTAGGATCACAAATGAAAAACTAGTTTCCCGTGAATACAAATTGTCCATTAGTCTCAATTGAATTTACAAAAATTTGGTATTTATACAAGAAAACCAACATTTGTCGTCTAAAACCTTGTCGTGTAAACCTAACTAAAACTAGCAATCAACCAAGTAAAACATAGTAGCAAATCTATCAAATGCATTAGTGAACGCATGCAATACGGTGCACATCAATCACTGACGTTAGTGGGTCATGGTCACCTTCTTTGTTGCACCAAATTTTACTACATATCGTACACATACGATATGTAATAATATCTCCTCAATGGTACAAATCAAAAGCACAAAACACAAACCAAGCTCGACCCTTACATATTTTTAGTTACATTTGCAAGTAAGGATAGAGGAGAATGATACAAAAAAAATCTAAACAACAAAGAGATACCAACTTTAAGAATCGGACAAAAAAATTTATGTACAAAAACTTATTTCATGCATCACGCCATCGTGCAAGTTACATGCATGATATGCATTCCAGCGAGTATTTAACTTGCCAAAAATAAACAAAACTTAAACTACACCTAACTATATCATTGCTTAGTGAAAAGAGAAGAACAACCCACACGATCGGTCTAGTGGTTAGGTGCTTGGTCTCAATCCCGATTGGTCAGGGAATCGATTCTTAGCAGCCGCAGTGTGGGAGTTTCCTCCAGTGGAGGGGCTCCTTGTGGGCACCAAGTACAATCATAGATCAGGTGCTTGACCCTTGGACACGGTGATTTACCTCCTCGTCAATGCCTATGGTATCGACACGGACGGGAGCCCTGAGGGTGAGGGTTTCGCCTTTTAAAAATGCTACTCACCTAAGCTAGGATCTTGACACGCCAGAGCAAGGATCTTGACATTGGGAGTTGCTTTTGAGTTGTTGTAGGGAATTAATTTGTTGGATCTTTTATTTTCAATGTTGTTTTGTAGCATAATTGTTTCTGTGGGTTATCATTTTTTTTAAAAAATTATTATAAAGAATATATCGTGGAATTTGGCTAGCTTGCAATTAAGCTTTGTATCAACAGTGTGTGTGTGTGAATTGTGATCATGTTTCATGAATAGTGGTCATTTATTGAGTTTATTTTTGAATGTGAAAGTTGGCCTTTCGGGGTTCTTGGTTCAGAGTTTAATTATGTGTTCGCTGCATTTGAATCTGATTTGAATATGATCCATTTTTCTCCTTTTGTGCCTAAATGCAAACCCACAATTTTAGAGAGAGAAAGAAGGTTCATGAATACTTGAGTTTGCAAATTTAACTACCTAACACAAATGATTTGACAAAAATAAGTATATGCTAATTTATATATGGTGCGAATTATGTATGGCATGACCTCAAAAAGACTATCAACTAGGTTCATTCTTAAATAGAAAATATTTTAAACCGTTTGAAAATATTATAATCCAGAAAAAGGATTTATTTTAGTAACATACCTTTACTAGATAAATGCATGTTTTGCTCACATATATCATTCATTCACTATTATTATTTGCATCTCCTGTGCATAAATTCATTCTGAGTAAATTTATGAATTTGTTTAAGCAAAATAAAGTGCATTTTTTAGTCATCCAAGTTAAATCAATAGTGCATGAATAGTCATTAACATTCTCTTTTTCATATGAACCACTTCCTTTTGTAAATGAACCAATTGTATTACCTTCTCTTTTACTGAAGAAATAAGCAACTCGACTCTCTTCTCTCTCCTCCGATTTCTGAACCTCGTTTACACAGTAGTGGCCAGAAACGGTTATTTTCTGCCGATAACGGTTCTTCTCTCGCCGCCTTCCGCCGAGAGAGACTCACCCTCCGCCAGAATTTATGGCGGATAAAAACACAATCAATAACCCAAAATCTTTCCTTGCAGCCCTCCAATCGAAAGCTCCACCACTCCTCTCAACCCTACCAAATAACCCATAAATTACCTTAAAATCCGAACATCTGGGGGAACCTGCTTGCCTATACTCTGACGATGATATTTCTAAACTCTCCACCCATTATACAAACGCCCTAGTAGGTAAATTCACCAAGGGATGGCTCACCATGGACCAACTGGAGGGAGCTTTCAAAACCGTGGGATTCTCTGGGAAATATCAACTGGGCTCCCTCGACTACAAACTTGTGCTGATCTGATTCAAGCAAACCAATTATGATCAACACTGCTGGATCAAAGGTCTATGGAGCTTCAACGGAATTCACATGAAGGTACTCAAATGGTCACCAGACTTCTCCACCCATAAGGAATCACCTATCGTCCCAATCTGGTGCACAATCAGGGAAGTCCCACTTTACTATTACAATACTTCGTCAATTGAGGCTATTGGAAATAGTATAGGGAATTTCATTAAGAAGGACTTAGCTACTGAGATGCTAACTAGGCCCTCTGCCATCAAACTTTGTGTGGAGATAGACCTCCAGAAACCCCTTAACCACTCCATTAGATTAGGCTCTGTTTCTAATAATAAGAAATATAACATTGAATATGAGGATATACCCCTATAATGTGAAAATTGTGCTAAGCTAGGGCACTCACTTAACCAATGTAGAGCCTTTTCCTAGAATCATGCACTACCACAATGGCAAGCCACAGGGAATAAGTTCGAAAAGATACCAAAAATGGCTACTGATCCCCAAACCCATAACAATCCTCAGAACAAAAGCCAACTAGTTTATCACCTAGCCACAACAAACCTCACCCTAGACCGATCCTCCTATATACCCAAACCTCTGGAAGTTGAATATGTGAAAAAGACACCACAATCATTCCAATCTCCCCCAATTCTTGACCTAACAAACTCACCCCCTGCTGATCCTGAATCACCAATCACAAAAATGATAAATGCAACAACTCTAACCACCCCAAACAAAGTTCAAATGATTTATGCAAAAGATGATATGCAGATAGGCTCCCATAAACTTAATCTTCATCAATTTTCATCCATTAATCCCCCGCTTTCTCAACAAAGAAAGATGGA